>OW028585.1:35269719-36619719 GCA_932294295.1 Alitta virens
AAGGGGATCTTTTGAAAACTATTCATTTCAGATATACCGAGCTAAGCAAAGCAAAAGAACTGAAGCGCAAGTACATGACAGTTCGCATTTGCTAAATTATAGTTTTCAGCAGAACACGCTTTTTAATAGGGGCCTTTTTTCTTGAGACACCTTACATATTCTGACGTCAGCCATATTGAGACACCCATTCAGGAATACAAGCCCATTGAAATTTTTCAATGTATAATTCAAACAGCCCAGGAATGGTCTTTCATAACTTTGCCATACATGTGGTGTTAAATCTTATGGGATAGCGTTTAATAGAATACCGGCATAGGTCGTGACGTCGTAAATTGGTACAGTAGTTTGCAAAGGTAAATTTATCTCAAATCAGATCAGTCCATGAATAAACCCCAGCTTACCAGGTCGGCCCAAAGTCGATCCAACACATTGTTGACAATGAGCCAATGTGGAGCCGACGTGGTGCACTATTTGAGTTTCATGGTAAATGTATGTTTGCATCTTCAACAGTAAAATATTCATTATTCAAGCATTACAGAAATTTCATGGCATGAAGTTCCCAGACAACATTACATTGACTAGATGCGACATCGACTGACGATGACCAGCCTGATGTTGATACGATGTGAACAACGTATATTGGCCCAATGTGTGCCAACATATATAAACATTGGGCAAACCACTGCTACCGGACATACCATCTGGGAATGCTGCAAATCTGATTTGAGATTATCAGCAAACAATGATAAACTGCTGCCCAGTTTTACCAAAGTTTTTCCAGTTTCATCAGTTGTTCATGTAAATATGTTTTAGGTATCATAAAAGTTTGATCTTCAGGACAATGTGGAGTTAGTCATGATCAAACTTTTACAAAAACTGAATCATCATATTTTCGAGTGTATATTGTTGCCATAGAATAATTGCTTATACAATGACCTCCTTATGAGCATTATGCACCCTTTACACACAGCAGCCATGTTGGCATTTTTGCCTCATTGACCTCATTTTAATTACTTCACATATTATGATGTCATTACTTGATAAGAGTTTTTGCACTCCGTGACTTCACCATGGCCATTGTCTACTCATGACGTCACAATACTTATAGCTGAAGGCAAAGAGAGGTTAATGAGGCAGCGTGAAAAGGGTGTATAAGCATAATAAGCGCATTCGTTACAAATGTATCGAGCCAAACCTGCAAATGATGAGCCAATAACTCAAAGAAAACAATGTCACATCAGAAAGAAATCGTTCTGACGACATCTGACAACCGATATTGTGACGATGTTGGCCCGATATGGCATAATGGCATGCTGTCTGGGCTGTATATACTGCAGACATTCTGGCAACATGGAGCCGATAGTATAAATCTCAAGATGCATTCACCACCTAACCCTGGGCCGACACTACGGCCACATAAAACTGACATTGCCAACCTCAACAAATGCTCAAGTCAATATTAACATATGTGATAAAGAAACATATGTGATAAAGCTAATATGACATGTTTGATGTTATCAATTATTATGATTATAACAAAACAATGCAAATACCTGCATCATGTTTATCACATTCATGCATGGCGAATTGTCTGACATGTGCACATGTGCCATATTCCACCGTGTCATGGAATGCCAATAATATTTTACATTTGGGGCAAAAATCTGATGGTTCAATGATGACTGCATGATATATTTTTTAACAGAATTAGAGACAATTTCCAGGGGATTATCACATGTTATTTCCAATAGAATTAGTTTGGCTGCAATTTGGACATGTTTTTCCTGCATTCATTTAAATGTCTGGCATACCAGGTCAATGTATGCATCGTTTAGCGTTTGACAAATAAGTTTATATCGAACTGAATAGCTAACGCTATCATATTACACCATAGCTATACTTTGGTAGCAGATTGGCAAAAGGGACACAGGACACAGGGATATTATTTTGTTTAGAACAGAAGTAAGCATCCAATAGGATTCATTTTATTAGTAGATCATTGGTTCAATGGCAAAAGTTTACTGTTAAAGTTATATCATAATATGTATTTAATATATTTATTTTCTCATAAGAATAGATTTAATATATTTATTCTCTCATAAGAATGTATTTAATATCTTTATTCTCTCATAAGAATAGATTTAATATATTTATTCTCTCATAAGAATGTATTTAATATATTTTATTCTCTCATAAGAATGTATTTAATATATTTATTCTCTCATAAGAATGTATTCAATATATTTATTCTCTCATAAGAATGTATTTAATATCTTTATTCTCTCATAAGAATAGATTTAATATATTTATTCTCTCATAAGAATGTATTTAATATCTTTATTCTCTCATAAGAATAGATTTAATATATTTATTCTCTCATAAGAATGTATTTAATATATTTTATTCTCTCATAAGAATGTATTTAATATATTTATTCTCTCATAAGAATGTATTTAATATATTTATTCTCTCATAAGAATGTATTTAATATCTTTATTCTCTCATAAGAATAGATTTAATATATTTATTCTCTCATAAGAATGTATTTAATATATTTATTCTCTCATAAGAATGTATTTAATATCTTTATTCTCTCATAAGAATGTATTTAATATATTTATTCTCTCATAAGAATGTATTTAATATCTTTATTCTCTCATAAGAATGTATTTAATATATTTATTCTATCATAAGAATGTATTTAATATATTTATTCGCTGATAAGAATGTATTTAATATATTTATTCTCTCATAAGAATGTATTTAATATATTTATTCTCTCATAAGAATGTATTTAATATATTTATTCTCTCATAAAAATGTATTCAATATATTTATTCTCTCATAAGAATGTATTTAATATATTTATTCTCTCATAAGAATGTATTTAATATCTTTATATATATTTAATCTATTCATTCTGTCATATTATACTCAATTGTTATTCATTACTTATTTTATGTATATTTAAAGTCATTTATTCCTTATATATCTTTATTGTCATTGCAAAGCACTTTTCAGCATGTTTTTACTTTTGAATTGAGCTCTCAATAAATCTGGTATAATAATAAGAATCTATTTACTTATTTGGTTATAATCATGAGCTACGATACTTAGGCATCCACATTATTCCCAGATGGTATTCAAAATCAGTTTATACTTAGTCATCCACATTATTCCCAGAAGGTATTCAAAATCAGTTTATACTTAGTCATCCACATTATTCCCAGATAGTATTCAAAATCAGTTTATACTTAGTTATCCACATTATTCCCAGATGGTACTCCAAATAAGTTAATACTTAATCATCCACATTATTCCCAGATGGTATTCCAAATCAGTTAATACTTAGTCATCCACATTATTCCGAGATGGTATTCCAACTAAGTTAATACTTAGTTATCCACATTATTCCCAGATGGTACTCCAAATAAGTTAATACTTAATCATCCACATTATTCCAAATGGTATTCCAAATCAGTTAATACTTAGTCATCCACATTATTCCCAGATGGTATTCCAAATCAGTTAATACTTAGTCATCCACATTATTCCCAGATGGTATTCCAAATCAGTTAATACTTAGTCATCCACATTATTCCCAGATGGTACTCCAAATAAGTTAATACTCAGTCACCCACATTATTCCCAGATGGTATTCCAAACAGTTAATACTTAGTCATCCACATTATTCCCAGATGGTATTCCAAATCAGTTAATACTTAGTCATCCACATTATTCCCAGATGGTATTCCAAATCAGTTAATACTTAGTCATCCACATTATTCCCAGATGGTATTCCAAATCATTTAATACTTAGTCACCCACATTATTCCCAGATGGTATTCCAAATCAGTTAATACTTAGTCATCCACATTATTCCCAGATGGTACTCCAAATAAGTTAATATTAATCATCCACATTATTCCCAGATGGTATTCCAAATCAGTTAATACTTAGTCATCCACATTATTCCCAGATAGTACTCCAAATAAGTTAATACTCAGTCACCCACATTATTCCCAGATGGTATTCCAAATCAGTTAATACTTAGTCACCCACATTATTCCCAGATGGTATTCCAAATCAGGTAATACTTAGTCATCCACATTATTCACAGATGGTATTCCAAATCGAATCAACATCGTTTCAATATTGGCTGCCATTGGTAAAACATCATGTCAACATCGCTAATGTATTTATCACGATGTAGACCCAATTTAGCATTTGATCCAGGTTTGATTTTTAACTTCTCTAATATTTTTTTGAGCAATTTTTAAAGGTCATTCATTTACAAATGGAAGAAAATAACATTTCAAATTATGTATACATTGTGACCTATCATGTTCTTTTCTGTCAGCACATTTCTCATATTATGGGTCTACATGGGTAAAAATAAACATTTGAAATCAACAGTCTGACATTGCCCTTTTTAAAAAATATAACCAGGGACAAAGTGACACTAAAGCTCTTAATTAACTAATGATGGACATGAGAGGAATATCTCCTGAAAGAGTGACAGTCGACGGTTTTGATTTTCTTAGTTATTACCTATATAGTTCAGAAGTGTCATGAAACATTAGATGATTCTTAGATCATTTAATGGCGACATAGAACATTTCTTTCTATTTTTGCGACCCATGTAGATTGTAGACCCCTCACATTGGCAGATTCCAACAGCTAATAATTGAATTATATTGAGGTTACTCTGCCCCAGTCATTTCTGTTTGTGTCAGTCAGTCTGTCTGTCTAGCTATCTGTCTGTCCATCTTCCCCTCTGTTTCATATCAGTTGTCACCCCAACCATCAACCCCATAATGCTAAAGACCCCCAGCAAAGTTGCAAAGTTCCTTTGATAATGCACTTTATAATGTGACACTATAAATAACATTATGCTGAAAATGTTAACATTGTGATGATTACAGTAGAAACCCAATAGTAAGACCACCTCACTATAAAGACCATCTCACTATTAAGACTACCTCACTATTAAGACCACCTTATTGTTAAGACCACCTCACTATTAAGACCACCTCATTATTAAGACCACCTTACTATTAAGATCACCTTACTATTAAGATCACCTAACTATGAAGACCACCTTACTATTAAGATCACCTCACTATCAAGACCACCTTACTAATAAGATTACCTCACTATTAAGATCACCTTACTATTAAGATCACCTTACTATTAAGATCACCTTACTATGAAGATCATCTCACTATTAAGACCACCTTACTATTAAGATCACCTTACTATTAAGATCACCTTACTATCAAGACCACCTTACTATTAAGATCACCTTACTATTAAGATCACCTCACTATCAAGACCACCTTACTAATAAGATCACCTCACTATTAAGATCACCTTATTATTAACTATTAACATGATTAAGACCACCATTTTTGGACACATTGAAATGTTTCTTATAATCACCCCAAATTCTATTTCTGTCATTTATCTTTGCTGTGCAATCCATATCAAATTTCCTCTAGAATATCTGTTCAGGGAAAATAAAGATTTACTGGTATCAGTATTATTTATTAAATTTATTGTTAACATTAATTTCATATTGTCTGAACAATGACCAACACCCACAGGACAATGGCAGATGTAATGATAAACACAGCATTGTTCAGAGTCCCATGCAATCAAGAGTGCTTTAATAGACAACATCATTGTTATTGATAACTGTATTATATATATGTATTTTTTATTCTTACACATCAAGTACAGAATAAAAAGTTGAAATTGTATTGGTTGTGATATATATCCTTACATATTTACGTAAAATATCATATTATTATGTTATCATCAGATGGTTATATTTGTATTGCATGTTATTATATCATCATATGATTATCAAAACATGGATGTTCAAATCTCCATTGTGAGGGGCCCTGTGCTTGCGTTGAGTGAACATCACCCCGTAACCAAGTTCACACATCGCTTACCAACCAGAGACATACAGCGCCCAGCAAAAGACATCCATGTATAGAGAATCACCGAAGCGTGACAGTCTGCAATATTTTCAACTCAGCAGTGCAAAACCTAGACAGAATATCACCCCAAAATATCTTAATTATTCCGCTTACATACTTTTCCTTCTTACCGCCTAATTTTTTAATCAACTCGAAAATCCACCGAGAATATTTATGTCCAGGCATAAGAACGCGATATAACGTGTTTACGTAATTAAACGTTAAACGCATACTTTTAATTTTATCTATTGTTTTATATGTAAGCATATGTTAATAAGTGATTTAGATTAATAGTATAAAAAATAAAAAGATGATTAATTGTTACAAGAATTAATAATGCAGAAAAATTATTATAATAATTCAATATTTTTTAAATTTTTATTTACCGTTGGTAATTTTTTTTTATTTGCATTTTTATAACATCTCAATCAATTGACATCATATATAATATGTTTAACCTATATATTATTTATTCATTTAACAGTGAGCATTACATCTGCACCTTCTATGACTGCATGCTGGGTTAATACTCCCTAGAGATTTGAGAAAGGCTTAAGCTTGACATGGAACCACCAGAACTAGTGACTCCATGATCACATGATAATCGTAATATTAATATTTATCAGAGCTTTTTATCAAGGATGGCAGACCTAAAACCCAATTGTTTATTGTTCGTTAAATTGACATAAATTTCATTTGACATAACAGATTTTTGTTATATGTGGGAGTGAGGTATAAGATACAATGCAAAATGCATTCCAGGACCTCGCTATAACTAAAATGTTGTTATAATCTTGTCGTTATAACCATTCAGACTGTATTAATTGACACCAGATCCTGTATCATTACATGCTATGCAGTCACTTGACACAATATACCTTTTAGCATTTTTAGGCCAATATATATTGTAGTTACTTTAATACTTCCTAATCTAATCTAACAATGATTTATCAAATACATGATTTATGATAATTATTTCATAATAAAAATAAATGATAATATTAATATAATTATTCCAAACATAAGTTACTATGCTAAGAGTTACAAAAATGACTCCATAAATATTTAATTGCAAGCATTACTTCACCACTTATTTATTATTACTTTATATATGTTATCAATGTATACATCTAATTCAGTTACTGACAAATGAATTGTCTATCTCTTAAAGTAAATTACATATTAATATAATAATAATATTGATATACAATACATTGTTTTAGATGATAACTTCTGATCTAACTTATGACAATTAAAACGAAATTATACAAAACTTTGTTTTCATAATGTGGTAATAACACAGTTTTAGAGTTAGTTTCAAAATATGAAAAGTTTTAGAGTTAGCTAGAAAGCTAGCAGTCAAAACAATGCAACTGGCCAAATTAAACAATGTGAAGCATGTAGATAAATAACATGTAGATAACATTGCACAGTTGACATGAGTACATGGTCCGTTACATGCATATTATATAGAGCAAAACTTTACATATATATATACACTTACCATTATAATGTCTCTGGCCTGGGAGAGCTCCCTCATTATCCCAAACTTGTTGCCATGGAGCTGCTAAACTCTCACTAAAAGTTGGACTGTTGTCAGACATTGTCATAGCAACGATTTCAGTATCCAAATCTCCGAAAATAAAGTGAAAAAGTCAAGAATTAGCAGCAGCAGAAATGAGAGTCGCCATGTTGGATCAAATAACTGCAGCCCGTTCAGCCTGACTCACCCCCTGACCTACTTAGAATGGGGTGAAGCTCAACAAAATATTATATACAGGCCTTGGGGGGGGGGGGGGGGTACTCAATTAACACACTAGGGGGAGGCAGTGTCTAATAAAAGTAGAAAAAATAAAGTAAAAAAAGAAGGAAGCAAGTAAGGACAACACAAACAATCTTTCTAAAGAAGAAGAAAGTGATTGAATAATCAATGGAAGAAATTCAGAAAAGAAACAATGAAGAAAACCCAATAATGGGGCAAAATGAAGACAAAAATGTTGACTTTAATTGCCACATGAAGGTCGACACAACATTATCATAACAAAAACATCTACTATCAGTAATTGCTTAACCATGGAACTGCCAAAATAAACTGGGAATTAATGGTTACTTTCCATTACTCAGCTTTTGACAAACCTGTTTTATTTAAATGTTTTACTAAAATAGACCTTCAAAAATAAAAAATAAAAATATTTTTATAGTCTTACTTTTATATAAATAATAACTGAAAAAATATTTACCTTATATTTTTTATTTCATGTATATAGGTTTAAATGTTTATTGATTTGATTAATAAAGACAATATCATTTTTAAAAAAGTTTGCTAAATTGATAACCGTATTAATAATGATACTATAATATGGCAAACTTTTCAACACAAAGTTACTGAAGAAAACAAATTTTATGATTATTTGATCCAATTTATTTTAACCATAAGGTAAAATACACACAGGGATAATTTTATATCACAGCATTGCTTACATTGCTTATTGCAGATTATACAGAATTAATTAAATGTCAATTCTTTAATATCACATTTTGATTTCAGAACTGCAGCAATTTTTGTCAACCATTGCAAGTCATTAAAATGATTAAAGTATCATAAGTTGCATATATTGAATATACAGTGTTTTCTTTAGTAAAGATTGAAAAACCACTCCAAAATAAGAAGACATTGATGAATTATCTCATAGAGATATTGATAATTCTTAATAAGCCTTTTCCATGTTTTTCCCAGTGTAACAACAATCATCAAAACGTTCATTGTTTTTGTTTTGATAGGTAAACACAAATATGATTATATTTAGACATATTTTTTCTTCATAACTTTAATTTCGAGCGATGTTGTCAGCATTGTTGACGACATTGTAGACTACATTGTTGACCACATTGTTGACCACATTGTTGACGACATTGTTGACGACATTGTTGTCTATTGTTGTCTACATTGTTGACAGCATTGTTGTCTGCATTTTTGACAACATTGTTGACAACATTGTTGACAAATTATTTTTCATTGGCATCAGCATTGTTATCATTTTCCTTCATTGCTTCAATTTTGAGGATTGTTGTCAGAATTGTTGTCATTGTTGTCATTGTTTTGATTTTTGTCAGCAGTGTTGTCATTTAAATCTTCATTATTCTTATCTTCGTTAATTGTATTGTTGTCTTCCACATTGTTGTCGTCTTCGTTGTTGTCATCGGCATTGTTGTCTGCATTGTAGCCGTCAACATTGTCATCATCTTCATTCTTGTTGGAGTCTTCAATGTCTTCATTCTCGTCATCATCTTCTGGCATATCTTCATTTTTGTTGGCTTCCAGTTCGTTCTCGTACCGGATGTTTGCGGCTTGAAGTTGGTTCTCTCTCTCTTTCTTCTCCTTTGCCTCTCTGTCCTTCCGTCCGCCGAACGTTGTGCTGTCATCCCGCATTCCCGTGGCATCCCACACCCGCACGGTGCCGTCGTGGGAGCAGGTGAACATGCGCCCGTCCACAATCTAAAATCATAATTTTTGACTAAATTGTATCCTCAATTGCTGTTGTATTTGACACATAGCTATTAAAGCACCTGACCATGTTAATGTTACTAAAGCTATCAAGGTCCAAAACTATGAAATATTAAAAGAGTGCACAGTAATTGATGATTTTAAAAGAAAGGCTAAAATGTTTTTATCACTGTTATTAGACAAATGCTTTTATTCTGAATGTTTTATTGATGACTTTATCCTTGTTTGTATATTTGTATACATTGTATTTTAATTGTACTGTTGTAAAACAGACATTAGTCTGACACATGTTACCCTGTTAAAATATATTGAAATAAATAAGTCCACTTGCACCTTGTCATTCATTCAAACCAGCAAAATTTGCACGAAGGCTCATCTAGGTAATTAGCCACTGTAAAATTTCCCTTGCAAAATTAGTTATCTGACGTTATCAATATAACTGATGTAATAAACATCACATAACATATCCTTTATTTATCAGTGCAATTTGTAAAATATTATTTATGTTATTAATAGCTGCATGTCTGATGTCATTTTGGTTTCCTGGATGTTATTAATAGCTGCATGCCTGACGTCATTTTGGTTACCTGCATGTTATTAATAGCTGCATGTCTGATGTCATTTTGGTTTCCTGGATGTTATTAATAGCTGCATGCCTGACGTCATTTTGGTTACCTGGATGTTTTTAATAGCTGCATGTCTGATGTCATTTTGGTTCCCTGGATGTTATTAATAGCTGCATGTCTGATGTCATTTTGGTTACCTGGATGTTATTAATAGCTGCATGTCTGATGTCATTTTGGTTACCTGGATGTTATTAGCTGCATGCCTGATGTCATTTTGGTGTTACCTGGATGTTATAAAATAGCTGCATGCCTGATGTCATTTTGGTTACCTGGATGTTATTAATAGCTGCATGTCTGATGTCATTTTGGTTACCTGGATGTTATTAATAGCTGCATGTCTGATGTCATTTTGGTTACCTGGATGTTATTAATAGCTGACTGATGTCCTTTGAATGTCCTCTTCAGTGCTCCGGACTTAGCATCGAAGGCCATTGCAGTCGCATCCCCTGATCCAGTGAAAACTGCAAGAGATGGAATACACATTGCTCAGTTATTCTTTGCACTGAACTAATTAGGGTTTATTCAATTAATTGTACAGCGAACATTGTTTAACTTCTCCATGTTCATTGCCTTATTGGTAAAATGGCTGCATGGTTAGATGTTCAATAAAATTGGTGTCACTTCTCCAGACATTAATGAAATTGACCCTTACCGGTTCCTTCATGGTATTTGATGCAACTGACGGAATGCTTATGTCCCTTGTAAATCCTGGTGCAGTCTCCGAACTCGGTCACCCAGGATCTACCTTGATGGTCCGAACTGCCCGAGTACATGATTTTGTTCACCACCTAAATGTTGCATCAATTTTTATAAGAGATACTAACAAGACTTGAAATCTTATTTATTCGTTCCAACGAGAATCAATATATTTAAAGTATTTTGTATTCAAACGTCATAAAAGATTTGATTAATTAATTGTGGCCTTAAAACTGTCAACTAAATCTGCTAATAGTGTACTGTTTATTGACAATTAAAGAGCATGGTTAAATTGCTGTCTAGCTGAATCTAGCTGAAAAAATCTACAGCTAGATTACTTTAGTGTCTCTCTGAAAGATTGAATGTTTATTTGAGGAGTACTGTGTATAGGACCTATACTCACTGTCACGCAAATCACAGCTGACTCGTGTCCTTCGAACAGCTTTAGCGCTTCTCCTCGGAAGATATTCCAACTGCGAATGGTTTTGTCGGTTGACGCCGTGAAGAGAGTTCGACCATTCGGATCGACTGACATGCAAGTCACTGATCCCTCATGACCCACAAATTCCTGAAATGAAGATTGAGATTCCTGTTTAGCACTGACAGAGTTATGTGTACATTGAGAACAGAAGTGAGGTTGATTAGTTCAGTTTAAGATTGGCGGAAAGAGACGAAACACAATTCTTCGGCAAAAAATTAAAATTAAAATGCAATGCGCAGAGTGCTGACAATTGATAAAAAAAACTTGCACTGCTGGAGGTTATTGCCAAGCAGAACAACATTATAAGTCTGTTGTAGAGCGAGTAATAAATAAAACAAAGCATTGCATCATCTAAATATATTCACTTTTTCCGAAAGACATAATGGGGAGAAAAGGTACCACCAGAGGTCACTGAGACCATAGCAGATAATTATTGTTAAATGACGTCATCTATATTGTGACGTCATCCATGCAACAATGGTTTAGTGACATCATCTTATTGTCCTTTTATCTGCTACGGTTGTAGTGCCCTCTGCAGGCTCTGTTACTTTTTCTCCCCATTAAAAGGAACAAAGCATTGCATCATCTAAATATACTGGCACATCAGTGGTGCAAGTATTTCTTGTCCACACCCAGAATATATAATTCATTTCTTCCGAGAAACATAATTAGAAAGAATGTAGCGTTGCCGAGTTATAGTCTTTTCACTGAGCAGTCCTGAATTCAGCAAGGCATAAGTTTTCTTATTCTTCCTAAAACTCATTTTGATTTCAGACATAGAAGATCATAACCAACCATTTCAATAAAAATAATAATAATTTTCTCAGGGAAATAACACAAACATTCATTAAAATGCTCTAAAAAACTGCTGCTAGGATGCACCCTGCCTCAGCCAATCACAGCTAAGGGCGGGAATTCTTGCAGTCAATAGAATTGCAGTATTCTGTTGTAGCCACCTGGTGGAAATATAGCAAACCTTCTGTGAAAATTCACTATTGACGCACAATATTTTTGTACAGCTTTATTCCGGGTGGTCCTAACCATTTCTTAACATAAATTGATGAAATTCAAACTATGGTTGGGCCATCAACCTGTATTAATTACAAAATGCCTATTGCTTAAATAATATCACGTAATTGTTACAGTTGGTAGAATTGATATGTAAACTTTTCATGTTTTCTTCTGCTCCTATATGTTCTTTTATAGCTGTTCTATCCAATGATGTCTCATCGGGTAGTTACGACTCATTGAAAGGTCCATCACTGTTACGTGAGTTTCCGATCACTAGAGGATAGGTGGTGTCTCTCTTGTCATTAGTGACAAGCTTCAGTGAATACAGGATTATCCATTGCCCTAAATGCCAGAATGAGTCATCAAGAGAGCTTAAACTTTGACAAAATATAGGACCATGTATCACCAATGACTCGTTAAGTGCAACTTTCACTTTCCAAGTGAATGAAAGTTTACTTATCACGAATCCTAGTATCAACATTGTAGTGAAGGTCTGCAAGATATGCTTCACCAATGTATTACCTTTAGAGTCTTCCCCGTCTCGAATGACCAAGAGCGAGCGGTGAAGTCGGCCGACCCGGTGATCAGGATGTCCTTGTTTCCGTCCCAATCCAGATGCTCCATTTTTGCATCTTCTTCCTCATCAGCTGGGATGAAGATCATTGGGTAAACACCCCTCTTGTGACCCTGGAATGTCCTGCAAATAGATGCGGTTGTATGGTGAGAAATTAGTTAAACCGAGTGTATGAAAATAAAGCAGTTAAGGAATCTTCATTAAATTGTAGATAAAATCAAAGTGGCAGACCAAATCCAAGATGGCTGCCAATATTCAAGATGGCTGCCGATCATTATTTTTGACTAATTATTATACACTTCGAACAGCTTTAGCCAGTAGCAAAAGTTAGGCCTAATTATACTCAAGAAAAATCATAATTATGCACATACGAAGCAAAAAATGTCAAGACAGGTATTCGGGTGCCTCTGTCAGATAACTGTTACTACTCTGATGCATACCTTATGCATTCTCCGGTGTCGAAATCCCAGCATCTTGCTGACCTGTCGTAGCTACTCGAGAAGATGAAGTCTCCGGTGCAGATGATTTTGTTGACGAGCGACTGGTGTCCCTTGAAGATATGAACACACTCACAGGTTGACATGTCCCATTTTCGGATTGTCTGAAAATATGAAGTAAATTTTGTCAGTTTGTGAAGTATTCGTAGTTTTGGGAGTACAGCTATTTTCTCAGGGAAATAACAAAAATTTTTTGAATTTTAAGATGTCAAATATACATTAAAATGCACTAGAAAATACTGCTGCTAGGATGCACTTTGCTTCAGCCAATCACAGTCAAGGGCGGGAATATTTGTCACAATTTTCATTTTAATAGTCATTGAGAACAAAATCATGTTATTAAATACATGAATTCATATGAATTAGTATTTTGGTAGGCCATAGTTTGAAGCTTAGTTCAAAATTCTTTGAAGTCTGAGAAAGACTACTTCCTTCAAAATACACTAAAATGCTGTTATGTCATTCTACATCAAGTTCTCAATGATTGGAATTGATTTCTAATTTCTTTATTCTTTGATGATTAATTGACCAATCTGGTAGCTAAGTCAAATTCTTTGATCACACAGCACACTATAAATCATTAGATCTTTTGTAGCAAAACCTCTGCCAGTAAGCTAAAGAGGTTTTAGCCCCAAACCAAGTGCCAGTAAGTGTACCGGGGTCATATTACTATATTTTTTACTTACTTTGTCTGCAGATCCTGTCAAAACGTAGTTGTCTTCAATGAACACACAATTCAAGTAATCTTCATGACCCTGAAAAATGTTGATGTAATTCGTTGAATTTATTGCTTCAGAAAGACTATATTCCCATTTAAATGCTTGATGATTCAATGAGCCTTCCAGAAAAAGGTCAGTCCAGCATCCACACTTGTTGCTACTAATCAACAACAATAGTGGATTTTCACTGAAGGTTCTCAAATTTCCACCAGATGGCTACAACAGAATACTGCAATTATATTGGCTGAAAATATTCCCGCCCTTGACTGTGATTGGCTGAAGCAAAGTGCATCCTAGCAGCAGTATTTTCTAGTGCATTTTAATGTATATTTGACATCTTAAAATTCAATAAATTTTTGTTATTTCCCTGAGAAAATAGCTGTACTCCCAAAACTACGAAAGCGCAACTTTTAACGATAATTATTGCATTTTCGAGGTATGTGGATATGTGTTGATGCTGTTATGGATGTGTTAAACACGTTAGGATAGTCAGATTATGGTTCTGTGATGCAACAACTTGTTAATTTAAGAGGGATGGCCTGTGACGTCATTCCCGCTGATTGACTGGTCTGTTGATATTTTTGAGGACGGCGTGACTATCACAACATTTTTAGCGTGATTTTGTCACAATATTTGTAGTATTTTGTAGTCAATAAGCCCTATCAGTGGCCAGTAATTCACATGGCCATAGAGAAATATATTGCCTACAGCTTTGACTCAGCAGATTGTTTCAGAAAATGTAGATTATGCTAAAAATCATCATGGTTTACAAAAGTGACTTTTTGAAAATGCTTTATGGGCTGAAAAAACCTATGGTTTGGAATCAGTCCCTACAGCTACGTCTACATGTAGGGACTGATAGATTGGTCTAATTTGAGATCACCGGCCAATCAGATCTGATCAACTGTTAGAGATCACCAGCCAATTAGATAAACATTTGAGATCATCAGCCAACCATCTTTTGTAGATCACTAGCCAATCAGATAGTCTGTTACAGATCACCAGCCAATTAATTAAGATAATCGGTTACAGATCACCAGCCAATCAGATCATTTGTTTGAGATCACAAGTGTGGTGTCACTTACTTGTCTTGGATTTGCTGACACAGAACTGTCCTTACAATATTATATAGCCGCCCAGTTATTGACACAGTACTATCACAGAGGTCACTGATAATGGGGAGAAAAAGTGACCGAGCCTACAGGGGGCACTACGATCATAGCAACTAAAAGGACAATAAGATGACGTCACTGTTGTTACATGGATGACGTCACAATATAGATGAAATAATTTAACGATACTTATCTGCTACGGTCTCAGTGACCTCTGGTGGTACTTTTTCTCTCCATTGACACAGCACTGTGGCAGCAGACATTGTAATGATAAAGCCATGTACCTTGAGTATGCCGATGCATTCGCATTTCTCTGTTTTGGTGCTCCACAATCTGGCCGTCATGTCTTCACTTCCTGTCGCTAACACCGAACCATCTTCACTCAACCCAGCGCAATTGATTCCAGCTGAAATATTATGAATTGCTATGTCTGGACTCAGATATTTGTAAGGGCATATGCTGAGGCCTAATGGTTAGAGTTCTTGCCTTCAGATCAGAATCCGTGGCTTAAGAGTTAAAACCCCAGGCCCGGCATAGAGGAATTGAACAGATCTTTTGTAACTTAATGGTGGTATTAGAGCCCACGAGCCTCAGCAGGTAATTCTGTATAATGGGCTGTATACTCCCTATTTCAGAAAATTGAGAAAGACTCAAGCTTAAATAGGCTTTCCAAAGGGTGTCGCTAATAATGACTTACTTCCAAAGGTGTGAAAAATCATTTTGTCAATTTACCAGAATCAGCGGCTTAGTGGTTAAGCTTGAACTTGAATGCGTCATTTATTTCAGGTAACATCGATGAACTTAATCACAATATTTGAAAATATTTGGTATTGTTTATATCAGACCAATGTTGATGATTGCACACTGTGTGAAAATTAGTACAGAGAAAAATTGATTTTTTTTTTCTTTTGCACACATATATACTGTGATGTGCTGACGTCAATGTAACAGACTCATAATTTATTAAAACCCCTACAGTCCATACTAACTGAGCAAGGCAGAAACATTGGCCTATTATGGTATCGATTAAACATTAATTATGGATGGTTTAATTTTCTGTAAAATTCATTGATAAAACTTAGGTACTCAAAATTACAAATTTGTCTTTCAGAGTGACTGTACAATACAATCTGTATCACCATGTGGAAATGTGTTTTGCACACCAAACTCATTTTGTTACCTAATTTTCTCCAATTTACCCAAGGTGTTTGTAAATCTTAAAATTTAATTATTTTTATTTTTTTAGTTTTTTATTTGATAACTTAATGCATTATAAAATGTTATTGCTTATTACTCTATAGAATGGTACATGTTTAAATTGTAAATAATTATCTCTGGCCCATATACATAATTCTTTGTGTCAGGGCAGGGGAATGCTCTTTTCTATATTGAATTATTGTTTAAATGTGCTGATGTTTAATATTATTCCCAATAAAGAACTTGAACTTGAATTGAATTAACTTCGTTTGTAGATAAGAAAATGGTTATAACTGTGCTAAGACAATCAAGAGCAGTCTAATTGGCAAAGTTTCAATTGATGTTAGCGGATAAAAAGACAATTAGATGACGTCACTACACCATTGTTACATGGATGATGTCACAATAGATGACGTTATTAATACTTATCTGCTACAGCGACCTCTGTTGGTACCGTGCTTCCACATGGGTTCGCCAAAATCTTTGCTCAATTAAAGGGTTTGCAAAATCGTTTCAATTTGAATTATTTATCTAAACATCAAAATACATTTAGTAATGTCTGTACCTTCATGTTCATCGCACACTTGCAGTAGGTATGTTTTGTGTTTTGGGTTTTCTACATTTTTCGATCCTCCTGCCCCCATTTTGTGTTGTCACCTAAAAAATATGCAAAGAATATAATTCTGAAAAAATGTATTTGCCTTCATACAGGTGACAATAATATAATAATGAGTTGAACAATCAATATAGTCTATTTAAAGTGTATGAGAGGCCAGGAGGAACACTCTAAGACACATTAATAGTATCGCCATCAAGTGCCCTCCTGGTTTTCCGAGAGATCCAAGCAAATCATTATTAGTGACAATGGCATATTTTTTTACACAAGGATGTCCCTTGTTTATAGAAATCAAGCATGTTTGCAAGAAGGAGATCACTGAGCCCATGTTATCTTTTTGATGACATTCACATACTATATCCAACTGAGAATTTTATTGTGGCCATATCATTTTGATGACATTCACATGCTGTACTATGACTGAGCATTTTTAGGTGGCCATTTATGGCTAGTCAGTAGTCTCTTTCCCACAAACAAACTTGATGAATCAGAATTATATTGTATCGTACAATATTTGAACTTGAAGCAAGGATTGGTAAAGTAAATGAAATTCACATGCTATTTAAGCTAAAAATTTTAAGGCCATCTATGAATAGGAGTCATTACATTTTCAATAAAGAATATTCAATCAGAAGAATCCCTGGGGAACTATATCAGGAATTGTTCTAAACTCCATCAAAATTATAAAATATTGACGCAATTTATATTTTGTGATAATCCAACAGTTATAAAGATCAACATAGACATTTTAGATAACCTTTTTTTTTCTGAGAGTATTTGTTAAAAGTGTTCAGAATGTTTATTTGGAGTCCACACTTACCACCTTGTGACAACATGATTTTCATGTTTTATAATATTGTAATACATTGATAACAAGAAAATATATTTTGACAAGCATTCAGTTTGATGAAAATTTCTTTGAAACAATATATTTTTGGATTAACTTTATTGTCAATACAATATTAAAATTACCAAATTTGGAACTGCTGCAAGGTATATTTTTTAAGGTCCAAATTTTAATATTTTGACTGATATGATCTCATAATCTGAGGTACTTGGTGGTGGTGGATTAGGGCTTTACATCCTGTATTTGTGCACCTGATAGGCTAATTAGGACAGACAGGGACTATGGCAATGAGACGAAGGATGAAACAGCCATCCAACATAAGCTCAACCGGGAATTGAACCGGGACCCAGCGGTTGGAAGCCCAGCGCGCTACCACTGAGCTAGGCCCCCAACCATTAATCTGAGGTACTAAACTGTACGTTATTTTCTTTTTATTTAATCATTGCCCTTTATACAAAGCAATGCTGTATATAGATTATGCAGATGGCATTACTACCGTCATATATGTCACATGTTGCTAAAGCTACTGCCTCCATGTTGACAAACAAATTGATTGAACTACTCGAAGCTTCTGTGGAACCCATGCATATTTAATTATAAGAACATATCCTTTCATAGCATGCTGTTACAGTGCCAATTTATTTCCATGATGATTTAGGCCAATTTGTAAAAATTATCACTTAAAAAATACTTTGGCCATTCCATGGTTTTTGCTATTATCATTATTGCGATTTTATTCCATGTAGGAATTACTTCAATGTCATGCTTAGATGTCGGTTTGTGAAAAATGTCAACATATATAAAAGGCTTAAGTGTTCGATATGGAATTAGTGATGAATTTTTTGGATAGGCAATGCGACAAACTTTATATAATTACATCGTCACAATGAACTATTAGAAAAAGAAAATGAATTATTTTTGAACTGTTGCTCTATCATTTTTAAAAATCGATATCTTTGAAAATAAAAGATATAAATTTAAAATTGCCTTATCGACTAACTCAAAACTTTATTACTGTAATCTAATCTAATCTACTCTAATTTAATCTGATATGATCTGATGATTCTGATATGATATATTGTGTTTATCCATTTTTTACATATTATTATTTGAGTATTCTTTTTCGAGAAACACAAAATTTATATTCCAGTGAGATTGAATTTAATTTCAGCAATATTAGATTTTTTTTTAGATTTAATTTGGCCTATGTCCTCTCAGAACAATAAATGAAACCGCCATCTATTATTTCATATTCTACTAAACCTAACATAACACCCTATTAACCTTCCATTGCAGTAGAAATTTCCAATTATTAATTGTTGCCACTTACCGTTTTGTTTCAATCGCAATCTAAAACATAATTTGACGATGATTTCAGTTTTTATGCGATTCAATTCCTCGGTCCAACCTGCTGGCAAAATAGTCTTCTTTAATGGGCAGCTACATCAACGGTGCTTCAATTGAATTTCTTGTTACTATAGGAGACTACACTGATGGTGATATTGATTATTATGCACATATGCTATATAGAAGGCACTGTAGATGCAACTACAGTGAAGCCTATATTATTTATATGACAGCTGGGTGCTTATGGTTCAGGCATCCACCAGTTCCACATTGGCTAGTTTTGCTTAAGGTCCGGGGTTTGATCCTCGGTCCAGGCACTCTTCACGAGCTACATCCCAGCTGGATGTCAACCGCATCAGACATTAAATAGGAGGTGCCTTGTACTCTGTGTCTATGCTTAAGTAAAAGACCCCACCCATGAGGTAAATGTGTAGCGTGGTTTAGACTCCATGCTGCCTTATCACCTCAAAATTACCCATCTGGCAGCTGGTCATATAAGCAGACTAAATGTAAGACCAGTATTGAGACATTAACATTTTCACTCCTAGAGCAGGGTATAGGCTAACCCTGCAAGTTGAGTAGAGCCTGACGTCTACCCATAATGCGTGAATTGCTCCCTCTGTGTTGAGATCATTTTATCTGAAATAGAACCCACTTTCCTTGCATGACAAGGCAAGCATATACTCCACTCAGTTGCCATTGCATGACTATGAACATGACCTTATTCTTGTACTCTTGACATACCCACTTGTAAAGTTTAAATATTGAATTTCAAATACAACTACATTGAAATATAATGAATTACATCAAGAACTATTGGTTAAACCTACAAATATTTACTCAACTAATATTTGATAGTTCATTAAATCAATCTGTATGCATACTATGCAGATGGCAGTCCCTAATGCATTGAGCCAATTAATCCTCTAGATGGCACTACAGTTTTATTTGCAGCTATTAATAGCTTTTTGAAGGTATTGTGCCAAATGGTACCTGTGACCAACAATCTAACACATTGAAATAAAAGCATATTTTGGGGATGGTGGTGGGGTCACAATGGCCAAGTTGGATAAAGCAATGGGGTTGAAAGATCCCAATGCAGACGTACCTGGTTCAAGCTTCACCAGGGGCAACTGATGGCCTCTGGGTGTGAAGCAAACAAGCTCGAGTACCTCTACTATATGATCCTAGTAATATATGTTTTTATATATTTGAAATAATTATCACCAATTATTCTTTTATCTCAACATTTAATTGTTTTCAATGTGTAGTTTTACAGTTTTCAAGATACCTTATTTTGCATAAGGGAATTCATTAGCATATCTATATTGTATGCACATGTTTGAGAAAATAAATCAATAGGTTAACTTGATGTGGGTTAATTGCATAACATAAACTGAATATGTGCAGCAGATAGACATGTGAATGTCTGTAGTAGATAGACATGTAATCACACCAACAGTTGCAAAACTATGAAAGAAATTGTGTAATATTTGAAGCCAATGACCTTTTAGACTAGTATACCATGAAATGACAAAACTATTTGTCATAGAGTAGATAAAAATTACCAGTGCATCCTCCTACGTTTATCTATACAAAATGCATCAGAAAAGGGAAAGAGCAGTCTTAATTATAAAAGCACAAAATTATCTCGTTCACTTCAGGATTGAATATTTCAAAAAACAAAATATGTAATTTTTTGAGCTGGAATTGAACCTATGAATTTTTGGCCTTCAAAGTAAGTATGACCACCATCTTACCTCCTGATCCACCACTGCATTCAACAATAATTAGTCAAAACTGCCTAATTAGCAAACACAGGTTAATTCCTGAATGCTGATATTGGTGACAGTGATTTTCCTGGTTCAAGCCCCACCAGGGGCAACTGATGGCCTCTAAAAAGCATAAAAATCCTCTTGGTACCAATTAATTTCAAGTTTGCTATCCTTCCAATGATAAATTTCTGCCATTTTCCTATCATTATGGTCATTTGTCAGGCTCACGGAGAAACAGCATAAATTACAACGGAGAATATACTATAAGGGAAGCTTACAGTTAATTGTTTTGTACGAGGGAAAAATAGGACCTAAAAATAGTTTTATTTATTTTGAATCCTACTATAACTTCCTACTTCCTGAGAATGAATGTTTATTATCAAACAGCCACCTCTCTCAAATTCATCTCATCCTTCATCACGTGCCGAAATACAGGGCCTAAACACAAGTTTGACTAATTTGATAATTATCTTGACACCAGAGGTAGTGGTGTATAATATTCAAGCCATCTGGTGTTGATTACATGAAACTGTGAGTGGTGGAGGAGCTGATTAAATTTGCAGACCACTAAAATATTAACTTCTATATTTTAATATAATGTTGGCAGCCACAAAAAATATTAACAACTAGCTGTCAGGTATTTTACTAGCATCAACAGAGTCATAAACACTAAATACTTTTAAACAATACCTCGAAATAGGTGAGGCGTAATTTAATTTAGCCCAATCTTAGGTCAAAGATGGCCATGCTTAAAAATGAACACCTCGCACACGCTAGATTAGCTCATTTAGTCAAATTGGCAAAAGTACCCAAAAAAAAAACAATTAAAACACAGTTCACCCGAGAATTCAGCACAGAATCAAGTTCAAAATATCATAAATGACCGAAAACTTGATATTTCTGCCGTATATTTAAAGCAACATTTCAATATGCTGTGCAAGTGAATATTCAAAAGTATATCACTTCAAAAAAGATTAAATTTAGTACACTTTATTTTTCAAGCAACAGAAAAAGTAAGGTTTGTTTAGTTATATTAATGATCTCAGTTGCTGCTTTCCATACAAAAGAACCCCTTGGCAGCCGACAGTGCCCAACCTATAGCATTATACATGATTCAGCTTTAGGACAGACACTACTCTCTTGCCTGATCTTGAGATTTTTTGGCTTCTCTAACACATGGGCTCTGCTTAGGGTACGGTTTGTTAGGGCTAGGGTTAGTTCAGTAGGGTTAGGCTTAGATCTGGAGGTTTGGGTTTCGGGCCCTTGGGGTTAGCAGCCAGGTGGTTTGTATTTCGGTATCAACGGAGGCTCACAACATGCATTATGAGAGCGACAAATGCCTGGTTTAGCTAGTATGAGCTTTGATGAGATTAGTTTTGCAGAATCAGGCTGAAGCAAGAACCTAGTGTGGCTTCTTCTATGACACAAACTGCAGCATCATGTACATCATGCACTATCAGAACACAAAGCATCATGATGGATAGTATGGATGTCATGCATATGTCAAGATAAATAGTGCATTGAGAGCTGAAAAGCACATTTGTGAGTTAATTTGGGATAGCTTTAGCTATTGCAGCAATAAAGGAACACACAAAACAAGTGCACCTGTCCAAGCCATAGAGATCATTTATCTATTATATAAACGTCAGTTGTACGAGGTGAGTTTTAAGTTTATGTTAAATTAAATTTTAATTGAATTATTGTATACACTGTCATAAGGAAGGCCCTTTGTCAGTGACAGCATGGCTGTCTTAGAAGGGCCCTCCTGATCTTGTATATTTTTATATACAATGTCAAATAAATTAGTTCTGAGTTCAAGGCAAAATTTGAGTTTTACGGAAATTTCCCAGATTTTTCCCAGCCAACATTTTCCTTGTATACCTCCTTTGTCCTTCAGACAGCAAACATTTGCATTGCTTTCTCAAAAATATGCCCAAAACTGCAATTTAAAGCACAGTTCAGATTGGATTTTGGCAGGTGCTCTCGGTGTGTCAGGGACAACCACTATGATGATATTCTCCATTCAGTTGATGAGCAGGGAATGTGAAGAAGATTTAGCTGAGAGAATATGACATCCGTAAGCTTATTTTTGGTGACAATCGAGAAGAGGGTGCATAAAGGAACGACATGGAATGGAACGGATTAATTAGCGCATCATGCATTGGAGTCGGACAGGAGACCTCTGCAGTATATGATGTCATGTAGTTAAACTTATTTTGATCTCAAATATAACTTGGACAGGAATGCGATTGTTTTCTTGTGTCGTCTGAGGTAACCATTTTTATATTAGTGCATTGGAGTTCATTATATTGTGCTTAATTGTTGATAAAGTCATGTAATATTATTTAACGGCTTTTGTTCATACCATGCAATACAATAGGCCTTTGGGTATGATTAGGGCACATGCCAAAATCTAATCCTTACCCACTCATTAAGTCAGCTCCTACACCACTCACAGTTTCATGTAATCACAATGCCCACAATAAATTGTTTATATTGTTTGACCTTAATTGAAATGTAACAAAAGCTCTTAATAATGATTCAGTAAAATTCTGGTATCTCTAGGCTTTTCTAGAAATATTAAAATTAGGCATGACATCATTTTCTGGATGTTTCTTCATTTGGGCCAAGTAGAAATAGGGGGGCATGGAGAACAATCAGGGACACATATACGTTTGAGCTTGTTTTGCCTATTGCTGCTGAAATATAACACCTCAAATAATGTGACAAAGGACACGGACCAAGATAACATCACTTCAGCACAGTGCTGGCTCATTGCTGCCGATAGCGGATCACTTTCAGGCCAATATCGGGTTGATCTGGTAGTATAGCAGAGCTCAGTAAGACCAATACATCGATCTTAGGTCATTATCCCATTACAATTGGATGCAAATGCCTCTATGAAAATCCGAGATCGTGGTTTAGCGATGGATATTTTTTTATCTTTTACCAAATCAGCTTTTAACAAAACCCAACTTCCTTACCATCCCAAGTTGTTTCAGATGACAATCAGAGATTCCGCTCCTAACGTATTTCGACATTCAATTGTCCTTTTATTTAATTCCCTACACAATGTTATAAGGAAAGACACACGTGCTTATATATCACAGATAAGTTAGATTAATACATATGAATGGGGAGAAAAAGTACCACAAGAGGTCACTGACACCGTAGCAGATAAGTACTGTTTGATGACGTCATGTATAGTGTGACGTCACCCATGCAACAATGGTGTGGTGACATCATCTTATTGTTTTTTTATGTACTATGGTTGTAGTGCCCCCTGTAGACTCTATTACTTTTTCTCCCCATAACAATAATTGATTAAATGAGAGCAAAAGTTTGAATTTATTATACAATATTGGCTCAACCGTGCTACTTTAACTGAATTATTCCTAATGTTAATTTACCCACATAGGTTAATTTACATTATTTAGAAAGTTCAACTGTTAACAATATACGTAATCTAGTTGCACTAGAAATCTACATGTTTACATTTGTACAATTGATAACAATATTACTCATTATAATATGCAGTTTACTGTTAGCCTTGATATCATAACCATAGACACAGGGTCGGTCCTAGAACAACGAAAGCAAGGCAGCCATATTTTGGCCAGCGCCTCAATTGGTCAAGCGATATTAGGCCTCGTGAATATTTTTAGGACCGAAAAAGACAAAAGAGAGAAGGTAATCAGTTTGTCAGTTATGGTAAACAATAGAGACATTGAGTCCAAACATGCTAGGACAGGTCCTGCACTGAAATAATTAATTGATTGTAATACACACTAATCGTCATCACCGATCATTATCTTTGCAGGAGCAGCATTTGCCGTATTGTTCTGATTATTGTCAATGTTTTTGGTGTTTGTTTGGTTTTCAATCTCTTTCTGATCCTTCACAGGTTTCTTTGGAAGTGGACGGGTTCCGAAGGTGGTATCATCTGTCATCCCAGTGGTGTCCCAGACACGAATGGTTCCATCATGAGAACAGGTGAAAAGACGTCCGTCGGTAATCTTAAAATGAAACAAAATATGATTAAATAGGTATATCTTCAATGATGAAGTATATTCAATGAAGTGAATGGTCAAAATCAGTATCAGAATCTCTTTTATTGCTCTTTCATATAGATATGTACAAGTAAACAAAAAGTAATGTATAAATATTTGAAAGGACTGGGGACCACTTTCGGACACAGATTGAAGAGGAATGCCTGCATGCACAGACCTCTCAGACAGTGTGTGGGATGCTACTACTTCAATTAAATGTCACTATAAACCTTAATTGTCTACTATCCTTGTCGTTTCTTGAGCATTGAATTTAAGTAAAATGTAATGGTCCTCTACTAGTTGTAGTTCATGGAAGCAATAGTGAAGTCAAATGACAAAAATACACAGTGGTTATTCTTGCAATGTCCTTTGCCTTACTTCCCGCAGAAAGCTGTCCCAAAAGGAGCTACACGGTGGTGAGGCCGAAACCGAAATTGTTCCAAAATTTATCAAAATATATGTAATCCTATGGCAAATTGTCATAATATCGCCCTTTCGAACAATGGTCCAGAATGAGACTACGTCATCACTTCATTACAATGTCGTCAGTTCAACAGTTGTGATGTCCATAATTTTGTAACGAATACATAATATTCATCCTCATTCGTTCTCATCGTCCATTCTCAGGGCCATAAAACCTTCAAGTGCTGGTTTTATATGGACCCAGGAAATTTACATATTTTTATTATACTCATATCAATTATAATTATCTAAATTGAATAAATTCTAAATTCTAATTTTAATTCCTGGGACCACCTAGGGGTGAAGACAAAGTGTTAAAATGGCATTGGGGGGTCAAATCACCTTGGGTGTGCTCAAATAGGCGAATTCCCAAAATGTCGACATCCCAAAAAGGCAACATCACTTCGTATACCAAAAGGTCGACAGATAAACCAAAAAGGTGACATAATTTCAAAAAATATAATGAAAAAAGAAGGTCATCCTTCTCGCTATTTCTAGTTACACTCTCTGATTCAATCTGAATTGGTAAAATCCTCTGTACACCCAGTTTGCCAATGGAGACATTTACCTGTAAACTGTTAACTGCAGCTTCATGTCCTTTGAAAACCCTTTTGTTCGATCCTGACTTTGCATCAAAAGCCATAGCTAAGCCATCCCCTGATCCTGTGTACACTGAAATAAACAATTTTCTTCATTATTGTTTTCATAATCTTGATTATTGCAATGATAGAAGATTTACCGGCCACTTTCGGATAGATAAATAGGTTAAAATCCAAGGAATGAACTGCTTCGTTGCTTCATTGTTTAGCCGTGGTCCTCTTTTGACAAGTTGCTATGAAATTTTCCGATATAATTGGCCATCGAAAGAGGTCACAACAAATATATCATTGATGCGAATAAGTGCACTTTGCTGGTGACTGCACTTGTAACCAGACTTAATTTTCTTTTTACCGAGGTCGAGTGGGTGGGATATCACCTTAATTTAATTGTGGCAAAACACAAAAAAAATTACAAAAATTTAAAGTTCCTGTTGTCTAGACCTGAGTCATCTAACAGGGGGCTGGGGCCCTGACTTTGCCCTGATCACCAGAATAATATGAAAAGTAGACTATTGAAATGGGTGAATTAATGACTAACATTAATGAATAATTGGTGAAAAAAAAAACCAATTGATAAACAAATGAATGCATGAATGAATAATTATTCATGCAACACAAGCAAATGAATGAATGCATGAAGACTCACCAACTCCTTCATTGAACTTGATGCATCCCACCGTGTGTTTGTGGCCTTTGTAAATTCTTGTATTGTCGCCGAATTCCGAGACCCAAGATCGACCGACATGGTCCGAACCACCAGTGTACATAATTTTGTTGACAATCTGATAACATGAAAGATAAAAAATTTAATTCTGTACATTACAATTGGGAAATTGCACATTAATAACCACAGAGAAGATATACCCAGAGGCGCCAATACCATTGAAACAATTTAAGCCCGTTCAGGGTGTATTTTGGGAGAAAATAAATGTACTATATGACGTCATAATCATAACAATGGCAAGTGACATCATTTTGATTGTTGCTATTGTGACGTCATATTTCTGTGTGCTTAAAATTAATGTTAAACACTGATTTTGAGCTTCAAAAAATGCTTCTTTATGTGATTTCCTCATAAATCTATAACATTTATTATTTTATTTTCATTAGTGTATTAAATAAACAAGTCCTTTCATTGTTTTGATGTGGAAACAGTCACTGTGGGCTTGGCATGCACCAACCATAAAATGGCTGTTATGGGGGAGAAGTACCAACATATTTCACTGTCACTGCAGCAGATAAGTATTGTTTGATGACATCATCTATATTGTAACAATGTAGTGACGTCATCTTATTGTCTTTTTGTCTGCTAAGGTGGTAGTGCCCTCTGTAGGCTCTGTTACTTTTTTCCCCATTGTTTTGTTCCTTTGCTAGTGATATAACAATGTTTTTGACAGTGTGTCACGTTGGGACACAAATATTTAGTTTGCATTTTTACCTTTAATCAGTATGTACTTCATACCTTCCTAGTGAACATATTTTTTTCAGCGTATAAGTCTGAATTACTTATTGACAAATTTATTATTAAATTTTCTGATATAATTGGCCATCAAAAGAGGTCACATCAAATATATAATTGACATTGATGCGAATAAGTGAACTTTGCAGGTGACTGCACTTTTTGAAGTTTAAAAATGTCAACAGCATTTCCTAGTGCATTCTTAAACACAGTTCATAAAGCTATTATTAGCCACACTTATCGTCATCTCTGTCATGTTAAAGTCTTACTAATTGCATAAGAGGAGTTATGAACAGGAAAATATCAAGTAACTTAGCAATGGAAAAAAGAATCTTATCTGAAGCAAGAGTTTTAATAGGTCTTACTGCCTAGATGCGGAACTGTATGTGAGTGTCATGAAAGATATTGCCTTTTATTTGTCATCACTGTTGTGTAAAGAGTCATTCAGGTGGAGTTTGTATGGGGTAATTTATTGATGAATGTTTTGACTATCAATGTGTGAAAGGAAAATGTTTTTGTACAAAATGTAAAAACTTATTGTCTATTGTTTGGCAGAGCCATAGCCAATTCAGTCACAAGGAATTTACAAAATAGTTCGGTAAACAGCACATTTTTACTTAAAAACACTATTTTGTAATAAGTTTGAATTTAGAGGTCTACAAATAAAAAAACAATACCACTGTTCAATATAATGATGAAATTATAAGGCTGCTTGGAGTCCACTCCATGTTACACATTTACTCCATGTGTGGGGTCTTTTACTTGCGACTCCAATTTAACGTCTCACGCAATAGTCTACACTAAGCGGTGAATAATTATTGTAATAAACTATAACTTTCTGGATAATCTTTGCTTTGATTGTCAATAAACTAAAGAAATTTCCATATTTTTTGTTGCGTCACTGACTTATGCATGACACTGCATTGTAACAAACAACATGAAAACTCACAGTCATGCATACAACGGAAGCCGTGTGTCCTTCGAACACTTTGAGTCTTTCTCCTTTGATTATATGCCAACTTCTTATCGTCTGGTCGGTTGATCCGGTGAAAAGCGTCTTGCCAAGAGCATCGACTGACATGCAAGTGATGGCCCCGGTGTGCTCGTTGAATTCCTGCGAGAGACATTTTGATCATTAATGTCAGCGGATATTTCCTCTCTGTTATAAATTATAAACTATATGCTCAACAAATTGAAAATTGTCAAGGCTTTATGTAACTGATTTAATTGCTGAAGGCACCAACAGTAGAATGTTGGTTACGAGTGGGAATATAAAACATGGTTGTACCATTTGCATTATACCTGTATTTACTGGGCATGACTACGACTGGAAAATGTTATGTTAAATCAATACACTTTATTATATTTAATGCAGCATCTGTGCGGTGTTAAAAGTAATCATTGTACGAACCACAAAAAAATATCCGAATACATATCAAAACAATTTTATTTTCATACTTTCAACTTATTTTATCTAATTTTAAACAATAAAATTGTATGTAAATGCCATCATATATTGCTTATGAATATATGCACATTAATGCCTATCCTAATTATTGTGCATATTCAATCATATTGGCTAATTTACGGTACAGTACACACTATAGACAAATATATATACATTTATCTCACCTGCAAAGTTTTTCCGGTCTCAAATGACCAAGACCGAGCGGTGAAGTCAGCCGACCCTGTGATCAGAATATCCTTGTTTCCATCCCAATCGAAGTTCTCTTGAGTCACTTCTTCGTCCTCCGCTGGAAGGAAAATCAAGGGGTAAACGCCCCTCTTGTGCCCCTGAAATACCCTGCAATGTACAAGGGGTTTTTGCAATTAATTGATTGATTGATTGTTTGTTTTCTGTCCTGTAAGCAACCCCTTAAAAACTCAATTGAATTAACTAATTTTAATCAGTCAGTCAAACCATTTGTAAAATCAGTACCATAAAATGCGGTAGTTAGCGACGCAGGCCGCAGGGGTGATAAGGGAAAAAATTTAAAAATTGTAATTATAGATGTCTGGATGTATTAACATCATACAATAATAGGCAACTATATGGCCTTTCACCAGAAAAAAATTGCGAGTTTTTCCTTAACAAGGAATAACCTTTTTCTGAGATATATTTTTTCAAATTTTGTTGTCCTTATCACCAAGGTATCCACCACAGTTTGTGGCAATATTATATTATCTTTAATCGCTTTGTACAACATCATGGTGTCATTTGAACTTATTCTATTTACTCCATGGTGTGAATCAATCCCTCATAAATTAAAGTATGCTAACGTAATCTATGGGGTGGGGACCTAGCTCAGTGGAAGTGTGCTGGGCTTCCAACCACTGGGTCTGGGGTCCAATTCCCAGTGGATCCTAAGTTGGATGGCTGTTTCATCCGTCATCTCATTGCCATGGTCCCTGCCTGTCCTAATAAGCCTAATTAGTCCATCAGGTGCAGAAATAGAAGGATGTTAAGCCCTAATCCACCCACCACTATTAACTTAATCTATAAACGTTGTACCTTATGCATTCTCCAGTGTCGAAATCCCAGCATCGCGCTGTCCTGTCGTAGCTACTGGAGAAGATGAAGTCTCCCGTGCAGATGATTCGGTTTAGTAGCGAGTTGTGGCCCTTGAAGATATGAACGCAATCACACGTCGTCATGTCCCATTTGCGAATTGTCTGTTGCGAAAGTAATGCCAAGAGTTTAGTGTTTTATTGATTATTATCTACATATCATTACCTGTATTATTACCTGTACATATTGAGTCAATCAGAAAAGTATTCTTTCAAACATAGCTGTTTAAATCATGTTACCATGGTAGGTTTGCCTTCTGAAAGATACGTTTTCTTTTGCCGTTGAATTGTCTTTTTTTGGTATGGATAGAATCTTATGACTCGTGGATGAAGAAATTACATTTATAAAGGATTGTCTTCTTGCTAGCTGTGTATTCTAATTGCAATTGTTTGACCATTTGGCCTATTTCATTAAATTTTGTAGCAACTGTTCATTTACTCTGTGAGTCACATGTCGTCTTTTTTGCATTTTGTAAAAAAAAAAAAAAAATAAATCAAATTATAGGGTTATTGCTAAAATTACCAAAAATACATTAAAGTTCACATAATTACACTAAATAGGAGCTAGATTATCTATAGATATTTTGTGACAACAGTCAAAGTGGAAAATTACCACGTAGTTTGTGCCTTAATTTAGGTCAAAATGTCACAAGTGTAACATGCACACTTATGCTTTGAATATGTAAAGAGATAACTTATATGTGGACAGCAATTGCAACATATGCTGCATGCTGACATTTTATGATTTTCTTTTTGTGAAATTAGAATTTAACAAACAAAAAGTTATCAAATTGTTCTAGAAATATTAAAATTTATACTCGATAGCATTGTACCGTACAAACTAATTGTGGAGCGGAATGACTCAGTTTTGAATAATGTAATTAGGGTTATTAGGTGAAAATGACTGAATCAATTCCTCATCACTTAATTTCTGTTCTTAACAGAATGAAGAATCTGCCTCTTGGCAAAAGCCCAACCTAATGGTCACTGACGCAAGCTATGAATATTTCATTCACTTGTTCCAAAAAGAATTCACTAAAAAAAAAGTGTTCAAAAACAGCCGTAGGGATTGAGAAGAACTGATTTACAAACTCAAAACGTGTAAAAACAAAATGGAGGCTAAAGGTAGAATGTAACTTCATGTAAGTGGTTGACTTTGACATGTGTTAAAAGTTGACTCTACCTGAAGTCAGTTTTATATCGTAGCCATATTTAATAAACTAAATGCATGTGCTGTGGATTATTGTTTCAAATTTATCAATCTATATTACTGTGGCAAAATAAATTATGAATTTGAATTTGCATATGAAAATCTTGTAGTTGTAATCTGTAAATCAACATAATATGCTATTATATATATCATCAATTGCCAGAGGCGAACATACACAATTTTAGGCTAAAAGCTGACTATTATGTTTTTCAAAATGGCTATGGGGCAGGTAAGTCATTCTAGATAGTCAAAATGTCTACAGATTTAATGTCTAACAATAATTCTCAAATTAACAGTTTTTAAAATGCCTACCAAATTACATGTTTTGACTAATATTTTCAACAGCCTTCCCATTCCGAATCCGGTCAGTGTCACCTTCAGGCCCGTAGCCAGGGGAGGTCGAGGGGGTCGTTCGACCCACCCAACTTGGTCCATATCCAAATACTGGTCCACATCAGGGAATGTCATTTTAGAAAAATTGTATTGAAGGTCCACAATTTTATGAAAAAAAGACCCACCCAATGCTGGCTGTTGGCTAAGGGCCTGTCTTTATATCAGCCGTAGTTGGTACAACTGCCAGCGTCGCACTGATGTTGTTGTCACGATTTCGAATGCTATTGGATAGTCATACGGTTATTCCGAGCGAGTCAGTCTGTCTGTCATTCTGTCTGTCTATGTCTGTCTAATAGTGATGCGAACCGGACCGTTTTGGACCGGTCCACACTGACTACCGTACCCCTTTCTCCTGGACTTGTACCACCCCCATTTTGGCGGTCCTGGACCACCCTCACCCTGTCCGGTCTGCATCACTACTCTCTGTCTCTGTGTCTTTCAGTTTGTCTATCTATGTCTCTCTCACCTTGTCTGATGATCCGGTTAATACATAATTTTCTTCAATCACGATACAATTGATGTAGTCTTCATGACCCTGTGTAACATAGAAATAACAACACAATATTGATTACAGAACAAATGATAATATGAATATTATTATGTTGTTATTATCTGGAGATAATACATGGCCAAATGTGCCATGTGCTTTTTCCATGAAAAGGATAAATGCATGGAAAACGCATGAATTTTGCCTAATTATAATGAGATGAAAACCATGCGTTTATCCAAACGCATGGAAAATACACGTGGCACATTTGGCCATGTACAATGTTGACCATAGAACAAAAGAAAATTCAATGCACTTGTGACTTTTATTAAATAGTATTGAATAGAGCATATTTAAAGACAATATCAATATATCAGTGACTTCAATAAGGAGATACTGCAATATTAATTACAGAACAAAAGACAATACCAATACATGCGTGACCTTTGTTTATTTTTGTATTTAAATGTCAAAACTCAACAGATACATTTTTCTCTCAAAAATATGGATGCAAAATAAGAGGCCATTGTCTGGTTGAAATGTTATAAGGTGCAGGCAAAACCAGTTAGGCGCTTAAAAATTTGACGGGCAATTTTAATGTAAATTGGCATGGTTAATATTGGAAGTCTTGCTACAATAGCTAATGGATAGACTCCTCTTGCCAAGGAACTACTTAATTATTTAAACAAGAAGGAGCGGATCTACGTGTACCTTGAGTATGCCGATGCATTCGCACAACTCAGTCTTGGTGCTCCACAGCCGAGCTGTTCGGTCTTCGCTTCCAGTCGCTAACACCGAACCATCTTGGCTCATGGCCGCACAGTTGATGCCCCCTGTGTTAAAATAATTTTTTAAGACATAATTAGGAGATAAATATTAGAAAATCAAAGGAAACAGTACTTGTTCCCTGTACAATATTATAAGGGGTGAATGGTGGCAAATATGCCTATTTGGCATCCACCGACCAGTTTATGCGTATATTTACTTTTCATGGACGTCCTATACACTAGGCGACAGTGATTTTTGCCATGACAACGTGATTCGCCACCCCCCTCAAACAGGATTATACACATTGCAATGACTTGATTTGTTACAAAAATAATTGTACAGATCATTAACAGTGTTCTTACGCTGCGGCAGCCATCTAAAAGGCGTTTATTGTAGTTTTAGGGGGGTGGCGAATCTCGCTGTCGTGGCGAAATTCACTGTCGCCGAATGTACATGCATATGTGTTATGACCATAACATGAACTGAATTGAAATGAATTAAACAAATACTAATTGACTACCGAATCAAAAGACAATTGAAACTTCATTACAATATGATTGCAGAATGATGTAAATTACCTGTGTGACAATTGCTGAGAGATTTTAATTTATTACTCTCATAATTTTAAAGGAAGATCCTGGTAAATGTTTTGGTATTAATAGTGACTTTCATTGCTTTTAGCTATATTTAACAATTTGTATGTGCCAAGTTTTTTTATCAATAACAATAACTGTAATGATTTTTATATGGATACACAGTTTGAATTTCCCGCCACTACCAGTGCTGCCCTTTGCAGTACTATACCTTCATGTTCATCACAGACTTGCAGCAGGTAAGTCTTGTTCTTGGGGTTTTCTGCAGCGTTCTTTGAACCACAGCCTCCCATTTTGACTGAAATTAAATAATAAAAGTATTCAATTCACTTTCATTTACTTATTTATCTGATTTATAGAACATATTTAAAAAGGGTAACTCAATCAGCCTAGCTGTTTTTCATTGAGGCCCTTTGAATGTATATACTATATAAAATCATTCATAAATTATTACAATATATACATAAATCAGATAAATATCTTGCCTGGAGTATTAGCCGCTCATGCTGCCAAAACCCCAGGTCATGAATGCAATAAAAATACATGCATTTACATCAGTGGTTTACAGAAAATCCTCTGTGTCAGAGGCTTCAACTGCACTGACACCTACATCATAGTGTATCTGGATCTGATGCTGGCCAGATCTCAAGTTATTGAGAAAATATAACTATGTATACAGTTAGTTTCATGAAAACGGCCTGTCAAATTTAACCCAGAGAAAGCTAGACAACTTCTGCTATACGACGCTACCCGCCACTAAACGGCATTGGCTACAGCTGGCTACTCAAAGCCGGATATATTTACAGCCAGGAATAGGTCACTACAGCTGTCTAGAGTCAACCATATTTTATCAAAAACTAATTGTAAGAGTCAGTTCAAACTAACCTGACATAGCATCAATCGAACGCTTAAATTATAGATATGTTTCAACCCAGTTGAAATGAACTTTGTTTCTAAGTCTAGAATTATGTTGGGGAACTTAAGTCATTAATGTTGACTAGATTATGTTGGCAAAAACAGTTATGATAGTTACTTCTGACAATCTAGATACTGCTGAGATGTCCAAAAGCCAGTCAAAATGTGTAGGTTATAGTGTCCATGTCTAATGTTCTATGCAAAGAGATTTTTATGGTATAGATAGATGTTACATTATCTATATAATAAATATATAATTGTTATTGACATATATATGACATATTTGTCTCAAACATCAATACATTAAAATTCAACAAAAAATTTTGCATAACATAAGTACACTGTACATTAAAAAATAAAATAAATAGAAATTAATCAAAAGAAGAGAAAAAGAAAAAGAAATTAGTAATGGTTCCAGCCACCAAGTAAAATTTATTTACATAGATGATTATAGTTAACATCATATCAGCAATTCTATTTACCATATAATATTGTTTTACATACACATTTATACATGGAAGTAGATGTAGGTAGATATATCACAAGCTCATCAACAAGCATCACATCACATACAGTAGTAACCCAGGTAGGATTTTGTCCTAACACATCACTTCTACAGGTTGTTCTGGAAGATTTGTTCTAAAGTGTTATTTAGATCACATTTTAAATGATTTGAAGATTCAGGATTTGACATTATCGTGACATGATCAACAATTAAAATGAAGATGCTTATGGCATTCAATCAGTAAATATCAAGATCTACGGCACTGCATTTTGCATTTCAAATTTGTACCGGCTTCAAATGCAATAGATAATAAATTATGTCTCATTGATTTCTTTGAAGATTTTCTGTTGTTGTTGAATATGTTTTTTATTGCATGTATAGTTTATGAGATTTCATGTTTTTTCTTATTTAATGTGTACTGCATGACTACAGTCCATAAATGTCCATAAATGTTGATTTTACAGTTTTTAAACAACTTCTTGATTTTCCACCAATGTAAATATCTTTAAAAATTGTGTGTGAATGAAATATTCACGTTGAAATACACCATGCCTCTATTGATTCTGAACTCATAACACAATAATGAAGAAATGATCAGTTTAATTATGTTTTAATTATAATTGATAACATGGCAATGAACCTAATGTGGGTGTATCCTCTTGTGCATGCATATTTCAACAGATTCCTGCTCTTAATATGATGAGGTCACCAGTGGCTGTAGTTATGGGCTCATAAATGAATCTTTAATGAGTTCGAATGGAATTCCTTGTAACCTACAACTTTAATTAATTGCTTGGTTTGGCTGTTTCTTATGAAACTTATGTAGTATTTATAGGGTGCATATTTGAAAGCAATATTACAAACTGCTACATTTGTTTAATATGCAATCAATAAAACTACATTTTATTTCATACGATTTTCATCAATTTGTTGTTGCATCAATTGCGTTCGTCGCTATGTCAGCCATCCAAATCAATCTTTATTGCTTTTATATATTTTTTCCTATCTATAATTGTTTCTTTCTTTGTACATATTTTAATTTTTCAGTCTCTCTGACAGTTTTTTATTCCTTATAAGCTAATGTATAAGTATGTATTTGGTGGCCTTTCGGCAGCGGCTTGTAAAGCCTTGGAAAGGTCTCCAAGCTCTTGCAAATAAATGTATAATACTATATTTGCAGAAGATGTAATAACACTAGATGATTAAGAGAGTTTGGCCATTAGGATAAATTTGGTAACCTGTTCAAGCATGAGCATTTCTGATTCAATTTATAATTAAATCTCTATTAGAACATATATGATGAACCACTTACTATTATGACCACATATAAGAGATAGTAATCTTTCACCCATCCTGTATTCATATCATTATATTTCATACAGTCAGACAGACTCAGAGAAAAACTATGGTTATAATGAGGTCCTTGTCTTACACCATGTCGCATAAAACGAAACCTGGTCTGAAATAACACTTTTCAGCAGACCCAAATGGTTAAGATAAATTTCAAATAATAATCTTAAAAGGGAAACTTCTTCCTGGTCAATTGAATTAAGTGGTGTTTAAATACAAATTAAATGAAAAATTATTTTCATTTTACGACTAGGGTATTTTGTTAGTCAAGAAACTGTTGTGGCATAGGAGCAATGTCAGCCCAGTTTCAGCTCGATGTAGGCCCATGCTATGGGGAGAAAGAGTTACACAAGAGGTCATTGACACCGTAGCAGATAAGTATTGTTTGATGACGTCATATATTGTGAGTCATCAATGTAACAATTATGTACTGTGTGACGTCATCCTATTGTCTTTTTATGCGCTAAGGTTGTAATGCCCCTTGTAGACTCTGTTCCATATTGGCCAGCTCTGCTGAAGGTTTAGGTTCGATCCCCGGCCTGGGCACTCTTCATGCTACATCCCAGCTGGATGTCGACCGCTAGAGACGTTAAATTGGAGGTGTCATGTACTCCGTGTCTATTGTGGGGCAAGTAAAATACCCCACCCATGGGGTAAATGTGTAACATGTTGCAGACTCCAAGCCTTATAATCTCATCATTGCATAGGCCTTGTATGGTCCTGTACAGGCTGACTAAGCCTCAGACTTCTATGAACTTCTATGAACTCCTACAAACTCCTACGAGCTATTACGAACCCACCTACGAAGTATTTCAGTTCATAGAAGTATGATGATTTTTAAACAAAAAAATTGTCTAACTATGACAAACTCTAGCGACTAGCTACTAATCTCTGAACAACTTTTTGAATTGGTGGTTCGTAGGAGTTCAGCATGAAGTTCGGCAAGGTGGGAATGAGGTTTAAGTCGAGCTATCAAATGTTGACCAAAAGATATGAGATATATTGTTCATGGTACTTTAGGATAAAATGTTTGGCATTATTTGTGTGATGGTTCTGTTCATAAGAAAGTCTTAAAGAGAGATTCTGTTTACGTATGAACAACTGAACATCGCATAGCCAGATATAGACAACTACACGGTGATCAATGGAAAAACCTCTGACGTCATCTTTTGTCATCATTCTGTGAGAATCTGCTTTTTATTTTCCACTTTATGAACAAGTTGCATGTGAAAGGTCTGCCTGCCACACTAAGTCTATTTCTGTTCCTTGCATTGATTTTTTTTCTATGCAGTTTATTTTGCCTTAAGGTGTATCCATAAATTACCAACTGATGTACTGTAAATACCCATGTAATATGTCTGCAATAAGTCTTGTGATATGATAACACTTTGAGGCTATATAGATTGTTAAATATGTCCATGATTTGTGTACATCATTTTTCATGTTTACCTTCCCAAGAAAAGAACATTGTATAGATCTGTTAGCCAACACTGGGCCAGTAAGCACTAGTGATTGTGGAGGATTATGACATCACTATTGCAAGGGACACTATCCACTAACCCTGCAATCCCACAATCCTTTGCAGGTGGCTTATGCAAATGAGGAAGTTCTCATCTTGGTAGCTTTGATCTTTGATCAATTAGATAATCAATCCTGTTGTTTCAGCATGAAATTTTCTTACCCTCGAAGTAAATGCTTGTTTATTGTTGTAAATGCTTACTTAGCAAATATCTGCATTGTGCTAGTCAGCATAGTCTGAACATACTTCAACATGCAAATACCTAGGTGACAAACACAAAACTTCAGACTGGGAATCAATAGCACTCTTGGTCACAAGATAAATAAACCTAAATAAGAAGACTCACTAACTTAAAAGTATACTGAACGGGATATAACCAACGAAAATGTTAGTTAATTCCCTCCTGAGTGCAAACTGAACTTGTTATTTGGGATATAACCAACGAAAATGTTAGTTAATTCCCTCCTGAGTGCAAACTGAACTTGATATTTGAGATATAACCAACGAAAATGTTAGTTAATTCCCTCCTGAGTGCAAACTGAACTTGTTATTTGGGATATAACCAACGAAAATGTTAGTTAATTCCCTCCTGAGTGCAAACTGAACTTGATATTTGAGATATAACCAACGAAAATGTTAGTTAATTCCCTCCTGAGTGCAAACTGAATTTGTTCTTTGAGATATAACCAACGAAAATGTTAGTTAATTCCCTCCTGAGTGCAAACTGAACTTGTTCTTTGGGATATAACCAACGAAAATGTTAGTTAATTCCCTCCTGAGTGCAAACTGAACTTGATATTTGAGATATAACCAACGAAAATGTTAGTTAATTCCCTCCTGAGTGCAAACTGAACTTGTTATTTGGGATATAACCAACGAAAATGTTAGTTAATTCCCTCCTGAGTGCAAACTGAACTTGATATTTGAGATATAACCAACGAAAATGTTAGTTAATTCCCTCCTGAGTGCAAACTGAATTTGTTCTTTGAGATATAACCAACGAAAATGTTAGTTAATTCCCTCCTGAGTGCAAACTGAACTTGTTCTTTGGGATATAACCAACGAAAAGGTTAGTTAATTCCCTCCTGAGTGCAAACTGAATTTGTTCTTTGAGATATAACCAACGAAAATGTTAGTCAACTCCCGACTATAAGGGATATAACCATTACATTTGAGATATAACTATTAAATGTTAGTTAACTCCTGTTCGGAATATAACTATTACATTATTGACTTTTGCAGATCTTGAAAATTTTTAACTGCAATTTTCTATGTAATTTGTAGTTTGTCCCAACACATTTCTAATGCTTTTCAAGAAATTGCAGAGGACATACCACTAGCTGTTTCTTTTCATATCATATATAATATAATTACACATAATCTTTAAATGAGTGAAGTGACTTTGATACATTGAATTATTTAGATATTATTATTATTTAATTTTGTTAGATAATGTATTTGGTATAACATCGGCTTGATATTGGCTAGACATCGGCTAACAATAGCTAATATAATATTGAAACGGTGTTGACACAATCTGTAATAATGGTAGCATCAAGAGGCCAGATAGCATTTGACATTGTACTGACATCAGCCCTATGTGGGCGATGTCAGACTAACCTCGGGCCAACGTAGCATGTTATCAGGGATATCGGAAGGCGCATCAGCTAAATGTTGGTCCGTGGTTGGCATCTTTGACTCATAGTCGCCACAACATTGGCCCAATGTTTGCACGCATGGCTAGATGTTGGCATAATTATCATAATGTCAGCAGCTGTCTGTTGCTATGTGTTTCAATGTTTATCATTGTTTAAAAATGTAATGGATTACTTTTGACAGTAAATGATCTGATCAAAATTTAATAACAGTGTGGTGGTGCCTGATTACCATCTGTGAGTCATAGCTATGTTAAAGTTATAGAACTTTTTATTGTGCATTTTCCAACTGGTGATATCAGCTTATTTGATCATCAGCAACTAGCCATAGGCTGACATAATGATGAGAACATTAAGTATGAGTCCACACCACCTTAACCCCTGGATGATCTGTTCCAAAACGTTGCCAGTTTACCTAATCTTTTAATTTATTGTTCAAATATTATTTAATAATCATTTGATATCTTTCTTATATTTCACATAAGAATATTTTATCAATATTCTAGTAATTGGTCAATATTTTATTATTGCTCAACTTTTTTTTGTATTATAATGTCAGCAAATAGAATCAAAAAGAATAGAATAAAATATAATATAATAGAATGAAATAGAATATAATAGAATGATATTGACAAAGACAATAGTTGATTAATGCAAATTAATATATAATAAAAATTAACTAAATAAAAAAAATAAAAATTATTTGAAGTTATTACAGAAATAGCAATGAGCATATCAGCAATCAAGTTCAGTTTTTTACAATTATAATATATTTTTTTAGTAAACACTGATTTACAATTAACAGTAAAAGTATTCTTGAGGTGAAATACTCCTTTGTCGAACAACAACACGAAAAAGTAATAAATTTCCCATTAGAATATTAGATAGACTAATTTCGTATAATAATTAAACTCTAATTTTGGGTTTACTAAATTATGATGAAACAAAAGGAGTATTATTGTGCTAGAACAAGCCTTAGCTTTCTTATAAAGAAAAAAGTCTACTGTAATGCACAATTAAATGTGCATCTAAATCTGAGAATTTTAAGAGTAATAACTTACTGTGCTAAATATCCATAACTATTCAAGCCGCGTCATCCATCACCCAAATAAGAATCTCAATATCTGCTTCTGGAACTACAGTTCGACATCCGGGAATTCAAGCAGCGCAACAGGTGATCAATGGAATCCATTAAACTTTGATGATGATCGCTTCGCTGTGCTGCTCTGCACATTAGACTTCGGACTGTTGCTATTGATCATCCTGTGGATTAATCTTCTGTGAAATGTTTATGAAGAAATAATGATCTTCCCTGGTTTATTATGCGAACCCAGTTTATATAGTCTATATCATTGGGACAGATCATATTTCGCAAATATTTTAAAACAAATTTTTTTTTATTGATTGACCAAACATAACTAGTGAAAATTCAATGGCGTCCCTAACAACCAAATTCACTCACAAAATGAAATGTTGTATGCCCTGTTTGCTTAAAACTCATCCAATATTTATGGAGTCATAACGACTTTCGCTGTTGCACAATGAAAACAGGTATATACAGTTCGGGTTGAAAATATTATAATAAAGTCATTGGATATTAGGTGCCATGCTCTACTGTGGATAAGGTGTTGGACTCATGTGGGTGTGTGAATTAAGGATTTATGTCCTGTATTTCTGCACCTGATGGCCTAATTAGGACAGGCAGGGACCATGGCAATGAGATGAAGGATGAAACAGCCATCCAACTTAGGCTCGACCGGTGGGGTGGGGGGGGGGGGATTAGGCTTTACGTCCTGTATTTCTGCACCTGATGGGCTAATTAGGACAGACAGAGACCATGGCAGTGAGACCAGGCATGAAACAGCCATCCAACTTAGGCTCGACCGGGAATCGAACCCAGGACACAGTGGTTGGAAGCCATGTGTGCTACTGCTGAACAAGGTCCCCAGCCCCTAGCTGCTGGACTCGCACACGCATGGCCAGAATTTTGAAATAAAGGCTGGTCTGTTGGTCCTGACTGAGAGTTGTCAAGTGGAACCAGAATGTTTTAGGTTCGGTTTATTAATAAAATATAGAAGTGCGGCCCCAGGAGCAATAAATGGGTCACTGGGACTGGGAGCTTTCCTGGCCTCGGTCTGACTGCGAATGGTCGTGGGTTCAAACCCAGTCATAACGTGGAGGAACTGAGCAGATCTTCTTTAAACTACACTGCAATTGCGTGATTTAACAGAAAAATGCAAACTTAAAACATTTTGGCCATAATTGCCTTCTGATGAGTATGAGCCAATGTGATGTCACATGGAGTTATCCCAGAATTGTTGCATCAGAACTAAAATGACTAGCGAAACTTAGCCTGGCTATGATGAGGGATGCTGGGTAATTAACACCTGATGTGACGTCATGCATACATAATGAGCAACTGCCTTAACCCCAGTTATTGACTTGAGAATTGGGGAAATTTTTATTTTAGGATATATTCTTTCATATGGCTTACAAAACTGAAAAAGTATAGATTCAATTTTAAATCACCTTTAAATTATGAAAAATATTTCATAATTTACTCAAAGTTGACATGACTGCTAAAGTTTATGAAAAACTCTTATATCATTGAACTTAATAAATTATTTCGAGTAATGATAGAAATTGGTCGCTAGTTTAGATAAGTTGGATGACTGTTTCAGCAATTGTCTCATTGCCATGGTCTCTGCCTGACCTAATTAGCCCAACAGGTGCAGAAATATAGGACATAAAGCCATAATCCAAACCGTGACACCATGTTGCTGTCGCTTAACGAAGAGTTCGACCATTTTCAACCTTCTAATACTTATATCAGGGCAACGTGGGTGGTGGGTGGGATTAGGGCTCTACGTCCTGTATTTCTGCACATGATGGGCTAATTAGGACAGGCAGAGACCATGGCAATGAGACGAAGGATGAAACCGCCATCCAACTTAGGCTCGACCGGTGGGGTGGGTGGGTGATTAGGGCTTTACGTCTTGTATTTCTGCACCTGATGGGCTTATTAGGACAGGCAAGGACCATGGCAATGAGACGAAGGATGAAACAGCCATCCAACTTAGGCTCGGCCGGGAATCGAACCTGGGACCCAGTGGTTGGAAGCCCAGAGCGCTACCTCTGAGCTAGGCCCCCGCCCTCTATCAGGGCAACAGTGGGATTCAAGGGTTTCAAAATGTTGCAAGAACTTATTATATCGCCAATAGTGGATTTTCACGGAAGGTTCTCTGTATTTCCACCAGGTGGCTAAAACAGAATACTGCAATTCTACTGGCTGAAAAGTTCCCGCCCTTGGCTGTGATTGGCTGAAGCAAAGTGCATCCTAGCAGCAGTATTTTTAGTGCATTTTAATGTATATTTAACACTTTATCATTTAGCTGATGTTTGTCATTTTTCTGAGAAAGTTATATTTATGGAATCAGTTAGTTATTACCTACTGTGTCTGAAAAGCAAAATGAGTAATAAGAGGAGAGGAAAGACATATGTCCTGCTGAATTCAGGGCTGTTCAGTGAAAAGACTCTATTAAATGTGTTTACTTTCAAACCTTAAGAGATACATTATTTTTAAAATCCTGGACTTGAATAGAAATTTCCAAATATTGAATGCCATTCATCGATTCCTCTTTTTTGCATGGAATTGAACAAGTTTGTGTCATGGCCCTGCTTACAGGTGCCTAATCAGACACACTTGATATAAATATAGGATACAAGGTCAGTCAAGCATGTCATTTTTAATTATTATCAAATATTTTGTTCAAAAATGGCAGATATATAAGATAACAGTACATATCTCAGATAAAACCAAAAGGATGAAATATAAAGTTATTAATTATATAAAAATATAGGTGATTAAAATTTAAACCTGTTAAGTTCCCAAATCTGCATGGCGGTTATGAATATTAGACATGGTATTTTAGGTTTTTTTGGCACCTTTAATAAGATAAAATCAAGTCACATTCTTCGAGCATCGCCATGTTGAAAGATGGGGTAACTGCAGTTTCCCCATCCGCTTTGCCCCATTTAAGGCACTGAGCTACAAATTATAATCATGTTAGTTCTAAACTGCCAGATATTTAAGTTTAGTCCTCGCATGACTTCATACTTGATGAACACTCCAGGTGGCAGCATTGACTTCTCTCGCCCTCTTGAGGCAAGGTTGGTACCATAATTCTATTATCTGTGTGACATGTGCTCCTTTCGGCAAATTATCAAGATAATAAAAAAAATAATAAAAAAGCTTCGCTTATAATTTAAGCGTGTTCGTATTTATGTCATTTCTAAAAAGCTAAAGGGGGATGGGAGCAATTTTTGACATTTTAGTTGAATATCTCGCAAACGTAAAAATATTAAGCACACTTGACAATCAGTGACATAGTCTCGTATGCTACCGTTCTGCAGCAGCAAAACATGAATATTAAAATCCACAATCCGGCGACATGGTGTCAAGTGCAGGCTGCACTTGATCATTATTAATGTGCACTAGGATGCATGTTTACTTAGTAGATAAGCACTTATGCATTTTTATCTCTTATATAATTCTACCTAATTTACACACTGCAAGAGGATGCATTACTCTGCCAGCTTGCCAGCCAGTTATTATTTATCAATTTATATAATTATAGGCTCATAGCAAACATGTTTAAACATTAAAGACTCAGAAATTCTGTCTTCAAACCACTTAAGCATTAAGTTGCATTACCTTTGCTTGACTTTGGGAAATTTCCATTAATTCCAGAATTCCTGAGTTGAGCAATGCCTCAACATATTGGCTGCAAATTGCACTCCTTTATGTTGGGTGTTTGTTCTTGGCTAAAAATAGCTGCAGGACAAAGGTTGGGACTGCAGAACTCCTTTGTCCTTGCAGCATGTCAAAACTGTAAAAGTTAATTGAATTAAGGTTGGTAGGCTGGTAGCCTTAACAGTTTGAGGGACCATCTCCACAGATTGAGAGGGTCCCTGCCCCGACATGCTCCAGTGAGCATGATCCTTATTGGTTGGATCATTTTGGATCACTCTTAGGATTGGTTAGATTGATGGCAGAGATGCCTGAGTGATTATTGATCCCTTTAAAAGGATCTGCAACAATAAAAATCAGCTTGACTGATGAGCTGAGAAAGCAAGCTATCTCGTTTGTCTTACTTGGTTGTTTTACTACTTGGAAGTTGTCTCTAACCCTGAGACTTGATGAAAGTCACTGTGGCAGAGTCTCTCTGATTTGACTGCTTACTTGGATTATATCTCGTAGCTTGGGATTGGACTCTGACACACTATCTTTAGAGTCATGATGGTCGGACTTTTACAATGGGGTACATTGGGACAGAGGCTGGGGATCGCTGCGACATTAAAAACAACATTATTTGTACATTAATTTTGAGCTATTTTGCAATGACATAATTCAATTTGTAAGTTGTCACTCATGCAAAGACTATTATTATAAGTACAGTGATCTCCTATAGGACTTTAAAGTATGCTCCTTTAATTTTTTAACACGATTAAATGCAAGCAATACAAGTTCTATTATCAAAGTACGGCATTATAATTTTCAATTAACTGTGTCAAAACAATGAAATACTAAATACCTTTGGCACAATTTCTAAATTACAAAACAATTGGTTGAAACTTTTAGTTACACCAATGATTTAACAAATCCTAGTCATAATATTAAACTTGTCGTAATAAGCATCAGATGAAAAATGGACTTTCTGGATGTTTTCATTAAGTCAGTAAAACTCAAATCTTAAACTCATTGCTTGGTTTATTTTTTTTCAAATTCCAAATACCAAAGACATGAATTTAGTATGAAGTGCCTTGACAGTCTGACACACAGCCTTCACCTGCAATACTATAATAAAACCCTCTCTTCTTGAGGTCAAGGCCACTCTAACTGTGCCTCTCAAGTTCATATTTTTGGCTCTCGCCCTAATTTGATAATAAATAAACGTTCAACGTAATGTTGGTTAATTATAACGTCACGTCACTGTCCCAATGTACCCCGACCTGTCTGTGCAAAAGGTCCCCATGCAGTGGTTTTTAAAAGAACCCCCGGTTAACTCTTCCATCCATGCATGCTGGGTGAGATTATGCCGATGCTAAATCAATTCTCTATGAAAGGCACTTATGATAGATAGATATTCAGCAGGTGTCATCCTCCTTATTTTATGTCCTGTCTGGCTGTCTACTGTACAGTAGCACCGTCTTACAACAAATTAATTGGGACTGGTAAAAAAGTTTGCATAAATTATACATTTGTATAGCCAGCTTTGTCTTCCAAGGACTGGAGCGAAATACAGACCAAAAATCCATTCCTCGATGACCTTGCTAAAATTGAATTTTGTTATGGGAATGTGCCCTATAAATGAGTTCGACTGTCTCTATCTTTATGTAATTTGCAAAGATTCCATACTCATTGAAGTGTGTAATATCTGATTTGATTTGGCCAAAAAATTAGAGCGTGCTGCTAAGTCTTGGCTTTTCATGACTTCAGCTAGATGGCTGGCACACTGCCTTTTGGCTCAATGCCTGCAAGATCCAACGACTGCAAAAGATGCTTTTAGTTCCATTGGACAGCAGCTGCTTTGGAGCTTCTTTACATAGTTTCTTAAGACAGTTTCATTGGGCAGTTTATTTGGGAGTTTCCATGGACAGTTTCCTGAACAAGTGTGCAGATCTTCTTTGCCTTACTAAGGAATATACAGCAGCCTGAATGGTCCGCTGGCTGTCATTTTGTAAAGGTAAGTTGTTATGTCAATTCCATCAGGAGATTAGGCTTAGAATAATGTAGCTCTCACGGGCACTTCTTGTTAATCAAATGTGCTGAAATCTTTTTGATGATTTTTTATATTTGATATGAGTCTAGAATGGCTGCACCTCTCCTACACAATGTCATAGCTTTATTGATACTATACTTCACTTCAATTTAATTTAATTCGGTTAAGTTTAATTCAATGTACTTTACTCAAATGATGAAACATGTTAGTCAACCATGTGCTCAGTCAAAATGACTAACTACTTAGTCAAGTGTAATACTATGATTAATTAGTCAATGGGGAGAAAAGATAACACAGCCTAAAGGGGGCACTACCCCCGTAGCACATCAAAAGGCAATATTATGACATCACTACTTAATTGTGACATTGACAATGTCACAATATATACATGGCCAAATGAGCCACGTGCATTTTCCATGAGAAGGATAAACGCATGGAAAACGCATGGTTTTCGCCTCATTATAATTAGGCAAAAAACCATGCGTTTTCCATACCTTTATCCTTCTCATGGAAAACGCAAATGGCACATTTGGCCATGTATGACTTCATCAAACAATAGTTATCTGATACAGTGTCAGTGACCTCTCGTGGTAATTTTGCTCCCCATTAAGCTAACCAACCGGCTGGATCAAAGTTGGCTGTGAAGCAGGGGTTGGAATTAACCACATTTCTGGTAAAAAACTAAAAAAAAAAAACTATCAGGAATAGTCCACAAAATGTTACACATCATTTTGCCATTAATGGATCTCTTGCTTGTCTTAGCTTTGACACTATGGAAAGCTGCATAAATTATGCAGACACTTTGTACATGTCAGAAGGACCTATTATGCAATACTATTCATTGAATATATTATCTGTTAATCCTAATAATCCAATAATACATCAGTTTATGAAAGCTGGACTAAAAAAAGATCACAACTTTGGCCGATTTGTAATGCGCTCTGGGATTTACAGTGTACAATATTATGTTTAAGTAATAGATAATGCCAGCGTTTTCTTCGAAATGGGATTAACGCCGAGCAATAATCCCATGTCGAAGAAATCAAGGGCATTATCTAACTTATACCACTTAAGATATTGCCTATTTTTCAAGACATTTGTTTGCTTGTTAAGTTTTGCCACAACATGTGCTCATACAAGTGTGACCATGTCCTCCCTGCTGTTCTTAGTACATGTGATATATCCCCCTGTAATCCAGGCTTCTGATTGGCTGTGGAAGGCAAACAGTGGTATAACAAGGTTTATACTCCACTTAGTCGGTTTTCCTATTGTTCTGAGGAGGATATAACCAACAAAAAAAAAAGCAGTAAAACAAACACAAACAAGCAATCAAACAAATTAATACTAATGGAGTGTTGTAAGTTTTCGGTGATATCTGATGTTATAGAGCAATCAAACTAACTAAATTACACACATGAGATTTGTAATGTGTTGCAGTGATGTCATGCTGTTATAAAGAGCTCTGGCTAATCCCTAAGTTTGTTGTTTGCCCAAATAATTGTTGATTTCAGGGAGGGTCACCCTGAGTCTTACAAATTATATATGAGCCTGAATGTATTGCCGCATATTTGACAATTTTAATTTAGTGGCCCCCTACCTACCTGAAAGTTCACTGCTTGCTTTCAGCCCAAATTAACATACATTACATGGTCAGTGGTGGATTGCTTAGACTCAGTTGATTGAACAAGCAGTAACTGGAAAGAAGATAACTTGATGTTTTGCAGTCATTACTTAAATATCTGTTTTGGTCTTCTTCTCTCCAGATTTTCTAATATTTCAGATTGACTTAGCATGCACTCTTCACAATGGCCTCTGATCCAAAAATGCGACTATCCCTCTTCTTGCCTCACATTATTTTGGCCGTGGTCATGATCATCCTGCTGACCGCATCCTTCCTCCATTACCATTGGGTTCAGCGCAGGAAGAAGAAGCAGCCAAAAATGCGCAAGAGAGGGCTGCCCCCAAGAAAGGGAGAAAGGAAAGTCTACAAGCGTGTCGTTCAGTGCTATATCGGATATCCGCCATTTGCAAGGAAGGTCTGTTCAGTTTGTCACTATTGTGACAGCGTGTTTATAAATTGTTTTCAATTCACTAAATCAATTGTTTAGAGACGTGTGACTTGCAATCAACTAAGAAAACAGAGCAGTTGAAAAAAGGTGATTGCAATGCTTTCGCGCCGTTCAGCCGGCACGTATTTGATGAATCACGACGTCTGATTGGCTGAACGGTCGTTAAAATAATTGTTTTTCTGAATCCGTGCCTCGATCATTTTCATAGTTATTTACATGTCATAATACAAAAGAAATGTTTGAACATGGTGTTGAAATGGTCGAAGCACTGATGCGATTTCAGGTAAAGTTTTCTCAGTGCAGTCTTGATTATTGCATATTTCCTGTACTTCACAAAGCACTGTGATATCATATCAAACAATATTTAAATCAATATATTACTTTCAGCCCTCTACCACTAATCAAGCGTATTCATTTCGCTCAGATACCAGATGATATTGCATCTGTGCTTTTATATTTTAAAACCCTTGATATTGCATCTGTGCTTTTATATTTTAAAAACCCTTGATATTGCATCTGTGCTTTTATATTTTAAAAACCCTTGATATTGCATCTGTGCTTTTATATTTTAAAAACCCTTGATATTGCATCTGTGCTTTTATATTTTAAAAACCCTTGATATTGCATCTGTGCTTTTATATTTAAAAAACCCTTGATATTGCATCTGTGCTTTTATATTTTAAAAACCCTTGATATTGCATCTGTGCTTTTATATTTAAAAAACCCTTGATATAGCATCTGTGCTTTTATATTTAAAAAACCCTTTCCTTCTTTACTTCAGGAAGTGACTCCCCCCGAGACAGAAACTGAAAATTTGTCTTCCAGTGAGATTGATAACCAGACTGCTGCTAAAAAGGTATTGTATTGTATTGTATTGTATTGTATTGTATTGTGTATTGTTTCAGTTATGGGTCTACATGGTATAACAAGTAAAGCTCTCTTTAAAAGGAGACCTTACCAGACTTGTGTGATAATAGTTGATTGTAGATATTAATGACATATAAACACTCAGCCACTGCTGCAAGCTATTTATAGCTTACTCAACTGTAAAATTCCATGGTTACTGATTCAATTGCAAACACCTTTTTTCGACTGCTCTGTTTTCTTAGCGGATTGCAAGTCATCTCTAATGTCTTAACATTAAGTTATACATTTTGAATGTGGTAGACAAGGTCATCTTGCAACTATAGTCATGGAGCAACAGATGTAGGCACTGCCCTTTTAGGTCATGCACAAATAGCGATTACGAAACTTTACCAATGCTCCAACAAATTTTTAATTTGGATGTAAGAAGTACCTCTTGCAGTATAATGTTTTAGTATAAGGTGTTATACAGATTAAGATCTGGTACAAAATCAACAAAATCAATAGTGTGACATAGTCGCTTTCAGCCAGGGAGAAAGTGACACTGAAGCTCTTAAATAATTACGGATGTAAGAATATCTCCTTAAAGAGTGAAAGGCGACCGTTTAGATATTCTAAGTTACGAGACACTGATTTTTTTTTAGATAGATAGACAGATAGATAGACAGATAGACAGATAGATAGAGAGATAGATAGATAGATAGGCAGATAGATAGATAGACAGACAGACATAGACATATAGACAGACATATAGATAGATAGTTAGATAGACAGACAGATAGACAGACAGCTAGGCAGCTAGACAGATAGATAGATAGACAGATAGAATAGATAGATAGATAGAGAGATAGATATATAGATATATAGGTTTGGGCCAATAAGCATTTCCAACTGACACTACAGGTTCACAACTGGTTCACATATATGTGTTATTACCTGTTATCAACAATTCCTATGTCTATGTTATGATGTTGAATCTACATTTTGGTCCAACTTCAATGAATTTATCACAAAAGATGTATTCCCGCTGATGTTTTGCTTGGCTACATGTAATTAAGTTCAGCTTCATCCATGGCATCAAGACCAACAAGTATAACATCATTAATTTTTAAGGATTAACCTGGCACTTGACCAAAATCTCCTGATGTAAGTCCAGTATAATTTGGATCATCATCCTTTTGGCCTAATCTTTAAATTTGCGAATTAGAATAGTTCGTTGATCATCGATGTGATTCCACAGATACACATTAATTCGGCCCGACATTAGACTAATGCAATCTGAGGACTGTTCCATTTCTTCATCCCGGCGGGGGCCTAGCTCAGAGGTAGCAGTCTAAGTTGGATGGCTGTTTCATCCTTCATCTCATTGCCATTGTCTCTGCCTGTCCTAATTAGCCCAACTGGGTTACATCACGTAAACACCCTAATCACCCACCCACCCATTTCTTCATCCCATTGGCTGACATCAACTGGAGGTGATGCAGTAAAACGTTTATAACAAACAGTTTGATTTGGGGTTGGTATCTAGCTCAGTGGTACGCTGGGCTTCCAACCAGTGGGTCCCGGGTTCAATTCCCAGTCTTGTGGGGCCCAGCGTAAAAGCTTGACTGATCATACCATTGAGGCAACTGATATTACACTTTTAATGTACTCATTTGCAGAGAGGGGTCGCTGCTGCGCTTAGTTTTGTTAAAAGTGGCGCCCCCGGTGTTGTGCACCAGAAAAGATCATCAAAGTCTTCGCTTGTTTCCGAAGATGACAGCTTCGATCGACTACGAACCAGGAATTATTATAAAAATCCAGTCTTCCCATCTCTCCAGAGTAAGAAATGATTTTTATTTCCATAATTATAATTATATAATCTATATTTTTCTTCCTAAATGTAAAACTGTAGATTTGCCAGTTCCTGCGAATCGTCAAATACACAACGAGGACATCACGTAATAAAAAGATTCCATCGAGCCATTTAGCTCGGCTGGCAGGAAATTCCGTAGCTCGGTTGGTTGGAGTGTTGGTTTTAACTGACCAATACTTTTAATATTAAATAATTATGTTGTATTATATTACAAAATTAAAGAATAGTCTTTAAATATGAAGAGATATATTGAATTGTAATGCAATACCTCGACTAAGTGTCATCGGCCCAATGCTGCTGTTTTTTTGGAATGCTGTCGGCAGATGGCTCACTGCTGGCCCACTGTTGCATTATTTTCATACATTTGACTAATTTGGCATGTTTTCAGGGTAATGTATGTTTCCATTTGATTAAAGTAAATGACAGATGAGGTCTGTTGGTCCTATAGTTCCAGAATGTTACAAATCAATGTTCTTTAATTGTAGCTTTGGTCTAATTACATTGTCTGACAAATTAATCGATCAGTCAATCAATCAAATAATCAAACCATCTATAAATCAATAAATCAATCAAAGATTTGTAAGCAATGCATTTGTTTACCACAACGCCAGCAGATAAATCGGACAGTGATGATGAATTCGCTGTCATGTGGCAAGTATACTCGGATAAATGCATTTCATTTACTTATTCATTCATGCTTTTTGCAATGACTTTTAAAATGACAATCACCAAAGTTTCAAGCTAGTATATTTGAATATTGTTACATTGACGATTATGGTTCACAGCTTTCCGTATATTTTTTATTGTTAATTAACACTCATATTTATAATATATTCCTCAATAGTGTGTCTATATTGATGGATATTTATAAATATGAAAAATGTCATAAATGCTTTAGCTGTTTTAAATGAGTATGATCCCAGACAATGGGTATTAATTTCATATTTTTCCTAATACAATATATCTTGTTTGCTCATTTTTCATTTTTGCAGCTAATAGTTTGTCTGTATAAATGATAAAATAGCAAACATTAATAAAATTAAACACAATACTTCATAGTCACTTTATTGCTTAAATTTGCAGTTTGGATAAATATTCATTTATTCATGATCATTGTTCAGTATACCATTTGTTAATTATTTTCGTTTTCTCATTACTGTATTTTCTTAATTATTTTTATTTGTCTTTTAATCTACTTATATAGGCCTTATGCCTGTTTTGTAAATAGGGGTTTAGTGCCGTATTGCGGACCCAAGTTGATGCCCATATTTGGCATGAAACTTCTAAATGATCAATATTTCTTCAATTTTTTTTCTGGCAAACAATAAGAATACTATTTGTGTCGAACAGCTGGGGTTTGGGGGCGGTAAATATGCATTGTTCTTGCCTTAAAAATTAGCATTTTTACGTCATAGGCCTGGCAGCGAGACTCGCTAAATAGGTCATCAATTTGGGTCCGCTATACTGCACTTTTTCGAATTGGGTTTTGGTGCAGTATAGTTTAAAATGTTTACAATCACTTGAGCAGATTATAGGGGGGGGGGGGGGGTGGAAGCATGACTTAATCATTTCATAGGCAACGTATGGAAATTAAGGCTGGTACAGGGGTGGCCCCCCCCTCCCCCCTCTGGATCTGCCAGTGTATATACATGTACACTTTTGGGCCCGACTGTATAGGCCTATCCAGACGTTTCTAAACAATTCAGCAGACTACACCTCCCTTACAATCCCATATTTTTTCTTACTTAATAAGATATTAAAATCATTCTTTAAAGATACATTCTTTTATTCCTCAAAATATGATATGCCATATATAATTTAAATGTTGCTACATTATTGTCCTGAATAGAAAAATTAAATATTAAATATTTTATTAGGCCTACGTATTGTTTTGATAATGATTATCTGTCATAATAGTGACATTGATTATTTATTTGAATTGTTTTGTATTTCAGAAAAACAGTCACCACAGACGTGTCTGCATCAAACTATGAACTCTGGCCCAAAATGCAGAAATAAAAGACGGTTTAGGAACATTGCATGTGCTGTGAGAGTAGCTGCTTATATGACTGACTTTGTTGAAAAATAGCAATAAAATAAATAATTAACAATAATGATTTCTTTATGATAAATAAAAATGTCTAAAAAATAAACAACACATTGAATTAATTCTTGACAACATAATCGAATAACAATGATTTAGTGCTCAGATTTGACCAACTTTATTCAGCCCATCATTGTTTTATGGCAAATTTATTTAATCAATATGGCACAGATGTAAGTAGAGAGTTTGTTAAAAAGTAATGTTCTAGCTTACATACTTTTTGTTTTTATATTAATTTACTTTCTAATTATTTAATTTTGAGCGAATACTTATTTTAAAACAAAGCATATACTATTACAGAGTTAATTTAATAATACTTCAGAAAAAAAACCCCTAATTTTGACATGTGGATATCTGGTGTACATAATATATCACTCATGACATGGAACTTTTCTTAAATTTACATTGAAGTTGTGATGGAAATTTCCAGGCATTCAAGCCCAGATATAATTTCTTAAATTGACATTGAAGTTGTGATGGAAATTTCCTGGCATTCAAGCCTAGAGTTAATGCCACGTTTCCAATATTGTGATAAGACATCTTCATTTGGTATTTCAAATCCACCAGGTGTCGCGCGTGTTCGTCATACTGCAGCGCCCTCTGCGTTTTTTCATGTGAACTACAACTATTTGTCACACGAACTTCATTCATTCGGCGTGGTGGAAGGTTTTGCGGACAATTCTCTCCAGAAACAAGTCCAAACATGGCTTTTGCAGTACGACAGGGGTCTTCTGCAATCTTTAGGCGTTGTTTGAGGAGTTGTCACAGAAATGACGGTGTGTACTTTCTTACCGCTTGGCAATTACCTCAATAGCTCTCCGAACTTTGGAACATGAATATGTTATCGCTCGTTCTTTATTTGTTTAATGGTATTTTGAAGTTTACAGTGTCATGTCGTGTCATGATTTGTACAGTGACATTGATCTTTCAAGTGCAATGCCATTACCCTGCAGGGGCGGATCCAGAAATTTTTCAGGGGATCGCCGCCACCTGGCAGAAAGTTGACCCAGCTTACCTAAGTCAACATTGCCTCACATTACGGCTGTTTTAACATTAAACAAAGCAAAGAATCATGGGGGAAAACATAAAATTAGAGAACAAGGTTATGAGGAAGTGGTATAGCGCCAGTTATTGCAAACATCTCTATACCTACATTGTGCATGAAATAAATGATATTGATGATAATGTGCACTAATTGTAAATCAGGTCAGTAGTACTAATATTGTCAAAAAGGTCATCACAATTATATTGGTATTACAGAATTTGACAGTAATAACGCCAATGAAAACACAATCCGTTTTTACAAATCTTGCCTGCTGCGAGAGGGACAGTTGTACCTGGGCGTGACCGAGTGGCCGCGCTACAGGCGAGTAGCTTGGCCCCCACCCCCGTTGAACTTGTTAATAATATATACTTGTACTATAGTATGTAATTATATTTGCATCCCTTTTCTCACAGATGAACCGAATGAAAGAGTTAACCAAGTTTTGAGTCTGCATTTGTGATTCTGTACCTGTCCAAAATACAAATCAGTTTTATTGAAATTTGCAATTAGTGAAGTTTGACAGGTATGAGAGTTTTCATGCATTTTGTAAGTGGCACATATTAAAGCTGCATTGTCAGTCGGTTTTTGTACCAACAAAAAAGCTATCCAAATGAAAGAAAATGCTTCTTAATGATGAATTTGATAACCCAAACTGTCTAAATTGTACTAAATTATAAATTATTGCCGGAATTTATTAGATCGACTTTGTTTACATTTTAGTTAATTATGCATTACAACCTAATGGAGAGCGTCACCGATTCGCGATTTCACAGTCATTTTATGAAAAATTGAAGTCAAAATTGTTTCAATTTATGCAAGAAGTGAAACACCTACACATTTTTTTACATAATAAACTTGGGATTTTGAAAATCGAAAAAAAATTTAAGGCACACAATAATAAAATACATTACAAACCGATGACACTAATGACGTTCGCTTATGCCTCGTTTTCATTTCATTGGCCATAAAAGCACTTGCAATGTAAACAAAGCGTCAATTTTTGATGGCATGAAAAATTAAATGATAGGGTATGTTAATTAATTTTATAGAGATACAGTGAGAGGCCCTGATGAGATTTAATCTGTTTTTGTAGAAGCAATGAAATGAATGCAACCGATTTTGGTCACTCATAGTGACAATGCAACTTTAAATAAGGTCAAGGATATGGGCTTGAATACACTGTAGGCTGTAGCACTTGTTGAAATAACGAAGTGCTAGGTTTGGGCCACTTATAAATGTTAACAGTTCTCTTGAAAGCTGAGTGGTGTTTACTGATTATCTTGTCTGATAATGTCAGCATGCCTCGAAATGCTCCAAAGTCTAGACACGGTTGTTATATAATTACAACTCTTAGAGCTTTGACTTCTGATATGACAATAACTTCATTTGCCACAAGTCCATATTAGAATACCGACTAGCATAAATTTCAAAAAACTTGAAAAACACCAGAATATGCACAGAATTACGGCTGTATATGTTTGCCATTATTTATTAAATATCTTCAATATTGTCACACTTAGCTGTCTTGGCATTTTAAATGATATTTTTCCCTAGACCCAATCCTGGTCTTCATACACAATGATACAGGTGCATATAATTGAATATGTAATCTTGTGATATCTGACATTATCTGTTTTGAGGTTTCCGCAAGTTGTTGTGTGTTTATTCTTACAATTATGTTGCATTGTGATTGTAACAATCTATTTCTGTTTTTTTTTTTATTATTGTTACAATTATGTTGTTGAACTGAGATTGGTCAAGGGTGCACATGATTAAAGATAAACCTAAGTACTTTGCTAAACAAGTTTATATAAATTTTGATGGAAGTTCAATGTTAACCACCAACAAGTCCCATTGTCTTCCGAGACGACAGAGTTTTTTGCAAGTTTTGAAGTGGTTTTGAAGTGATTTTCCGCAAGTCAAAATCAGAGCCTCCCCAAGCCATGGTAACCTATCCGTGAGTTGTCCTAAATTCAAACTGTCCCTTGTCTCTTGTACATTCTGTTATGATAAGTAAATTTCCGGGAGTTCTTGTATATTTCCACTCATTCATTAATTTTCATTTCTTGTATATTTCCATTCCATGAAACTCTGAAACTTGCATTTTTAAAAATTAGATTCTGGTCTATGTATTTTGTGAAAATAAAATAAATTTATATATATATATGTATACATTAAAACAAAATTTAACTGCAATTTTTGTAGAATGGGCATGCTCGTATGTCTTTACTTATTTATTTTTTAAGGTCACATATTGTGAAGGTGACATTGCCATAATACCTGTCACAATACACGGTCATGTAGTAGTTACCAGAAAACAGTTCCCATCTTAATGCCTACCATTTTTTAGGCCAATCTTTTGTTGGTTTAAATGTAGATATTATGATGGTAATAGGGAACTACAATTGTTTATTCTGTCAGGGAATGTGCGGTGTTGTCGTTAGACCTGTGATATTATCACCTTTTGTGTGTTTATTTATTATAAATCACTAATTGGGGGGGGGGGGGGGGAGGGGATATTGGCATTTTATGTTTGTTGTTTAGAATTAGAAGTGTAAGTCATATATATGAGGAGGAACTTTTTTTATTTTCATAGTTTTCCGACGCACCCTCGTTATGCAACCTGCTCTTGAAGGAAGGAAGACCGACTTAGTGATTTTTGACAAGGATGGCACTTTGATTGATTTCGATGCTGCATGGACGCCATGGGTGATTGCCTTAAACAGACGGTATGATGGATTTAAAATTGTTTTTATTTTTTAGCACGAGACAAAAGGTTGTAGTTTGCCGCTTGCCTTACTGATTCAAATTCATTTAATGGAATGCTCAACTCAGATTAATGAAGCAAGGAAGTAAATATAGCTAAAATTCAAGAAATAATTTTAAAATTTGACCCTTGTTGTTCGTTATATTTTTTATGCTTCAGTTTATTGCGTTTCTAATATTTCGGTAGCTGACTGATTTCGCATACGATTTTTTGCCAGTATACATGGGAAGAGTACAATCCACTACATAAAATGATATTATTTATAATTCTGTATTTTTGTTACAGAATCTCCAATGAACTGGGAAAGCCTTTGGGTGACGCAGTTTTTCAAGCCACAGGATTTGATGTGATTGGCCGAACCTGGAAATTGGGTGTAATCATGGGAAATGATGATGATATAAAAACAAGTCTGGTGAAATCTCTCAAGAGCAGAAACATTGATGAAGCCCAGGCTATTGAGGCAGTTGAGAAATCTTACATTCATTGCGACTTCACTAATCCAGAATATATTAAGCCCATTGATCATCCGAGAGCAATGATGCAGACCCTGAAGGATTTTGGGGTTAAGGTTGCCATTGCAACCACTGACAATCGCATAGCAACAGAAATGGTCATTGACGACCTTGACCTGTGGCCGTTGCTTAATGCCAGCGTCTGTTGTGGCGAGGATCCTGGTTCTGCATCGAAACCGGATCCGGTGAACATTCACATGATTTGCGAAACTGTTGGAGTACCTCCAGAACGAACTGTCATGATTGGCGATACGACTGGGGACATCAAAATGGGCAACCAGGCAGGTTGTCAGATGAGTATCGGTGTCCTGAGTGGGGTTGGTTTACGTCCAGAGTTAGAAGCAGCACGGCCACATCTTATCGTTCCGTCCACGGTAGACGTCTTGCCGTATTTGTTGCCGGATGGTTTTCTCCATATCTACACAAAACATGCCACTAACTTCCCCCGTACGAGTTCTGCATACGCCCAGGCATGGCATGAAAGTCATCCTAGCAGCAATTTCACTCGAAAGTATCACACAAGCTCTACGAGAGTCACCAAACCTTTACTGAAGTCACCGCAGAAGCCGGCACTGCTTCAGCGACACTACTCAACAGCTGCTACAAGGAAGGAAGTTTCAGACCTCCCTAAAAGTGATGTGATGGAAGATTACGACTACATTGTAGTTGGCGCAGGATCTGCTGGATGTGTGCTTGCCAACAGACTAAGTAAAGATAATAACAACAAAGTGTTATTAGTAGAATCGGGTCCGAAAGATTCAACGTGGAAAGTGCAAATGCCGGCTGCATTGATGTACACGTTGTTTGACCCCACCTATAACTGGTGTTATTACACCCTCCCGCAGAAACACATGGGTGGGCGCACTTGTTATTGGCCAAGGGGACGCATGTGGGGTGGGTCATCTTCCCATAATGCAATGGTGTACATCCGTGGTCATGCGCACGATTATGACCGTTGGGAAAAGGAGGGTGCCACCGGTTGGTCATATGCAGACATCTTGCCATATTTCAAGAAATCCCAAACCCACGAATTAGGTGAAGATGATTACCGTGGGGGTGATGGGCCTCAGTATGTATCTCGTGGGATAACTTTGAAGGAAAACCCATTACATGATGCTTTCATTGAAGCTGGAATGCAAGCGGGATATCCTTTTACAGAGGACTTGAATGGCTACCAACAAGAAGGGTTTGGTTACATGGACATGACAATAAAGGATGGAGTGAGGATGAGCACTGCTAACAGCTACTTGAAACCAGTTCTATACCGACCTAACCTGACTGCTCTGAACAATATCCATGTCACTAAGGTGTCGCTTGAGAATAAGAAAGCAGTGGGGATTGAGTACCTTCATGGCAGTATGCAGTACAAAGCTAGAGCCCATAAAGAGGTGATCCTCAGTGGAGGAGCCATCAACTCCCCTCAGCTGCTCATGTTGTCAGGTTTGGGCGATGGGGATCACTTGCGAGAAAAGGGCATCAAAGTTGTGCAGCATTTGCCGGGAGTCGGCCAGAACCTGCAAGACCATCTCGAAATATACATCCAGCACGAATGCACACAGCCCATCACGCTCTACAAATACCAGTGGAAGTTTCCCCATAATATGATCAAAACGGGCGTCGAGTGGTTTCTGAAGAAAACTGGTCCGGCTGCAACGACCCATTTGGAAAGCGGGGCATTCATACGTTCTAGACCGGGTGTAGAGCATCCGGATGTGCAATATCATTTCCTCCCTTCAGTTGTTATCAATCATGGAAGTGGGTTAGGCAATTGTCATGCTTTTCAAGTTCATGTTGGTCCATTGAGAGCGACGAGTAGGGGAACCCTAAAGCTGGCGTCAGCTGATCCGAGAGATTATCCACTGATGGATCCTAATTACCTGTCGACCCCGGAGGACAGACAAGAGTACCGAGACATGGTTCGCCTGACGAGGGAAATATTCACCCAAAAAGCGTTTGACCCCTTTAAAGGACGTGAAATTCTACCGGGAGTAAATATTGAGAGTGATTCACAGCTTGACGCCTTCATTGAAAACTGCAGTGACAGTGCTTATCATCCGTCATGTACGGCTAAAATGGGGCGTTCTGACGACCCCTTGGCTGTTTGTGACCCCAAAGCGAGAGTTTACGGGGTAGAAAATCTGTGTGTTGTAGATGCTTCTATCATGCCTTCAGTTGTAAGTGGAAACTTGAATGGACCTGTGATTATGTTAGCTGAAAAGTGTGCGGACATGATACTCGGGAATGCTCCACTGCCGAAATCTAAAGCACCTGTTTACCGACCTCGTTCTCTTGAAACGCAGAGATAGTAACGTTTTGAGTACCGTCCAAGAACCAAATTATTGTATTAGTGTGTGTAGTGTAAACTGCGATCATGAGTGTAATGCAACCCCCAATTTTTTAATGTCTTAGGTGACACTTATGTCTTTTTTAACTTCTTGGATCTACCGACATGATGAGAAATAATAACGTCCCAATGTTATGAATTTAATATAAACATATTTTCAACCTCGGTGTTTCTGAATTCTCAACCGACTGACCAAATAAAATTGTCAAGAGAAGATCCGAGAAGCTAAAAAACAAATAATTCTCTTTATTAAAACGGAAACTGGTACAACTTTTACCCTATTTTCTGGTGGTATCCTTGATTTCACTGGACCCTCTTGGCCAGTAGTATTCCAACATTTATTGTTAAATAGATTTTTTAGTCCAATTGTTTACAATATGTCCTTGCCTCCATTATTTGAGGCTGAATTGAAAGGTGAAGTTTTTCTCATTATACACACATCAATACAGTTATGTAGAATAAGCTTGGTTTGACTGTGTAGTGTACATATTTCGCAGTCTACAAAGAATATTTGAAGCGCATATTTAGAGAGGTTTAATTGATGATGATAAACTATAATGGTGATAAATGTGAATTACTGTGTTGTGAATGAACTTGTGATTTTTGGTCATTGAATGACATCTTTTTTTTTGCGTCCTGAGTAACGATGGGTGGAATGAAAAGCTATTTTTAATCTAATAAACAATATTATTTCATGGCTTTGATAAGTGTCCTTTTTTATTTCTATTCATCAAGAAGCTTATATTGACCCAATGTTATGCATTGAAATATGTATTCATATATTGCAATTTTCATTTCACCTTTTGCAAAAGTTCTGAAAATTTGAATGAAGATTATTTGCACGCTGTGCACAGAGCAGATACCATTAGGCTCGAAGTTAAGAGTGACCAATCAGAAAGTTTTAGCTTCTTCAGTGCAACACATGGTGTCATTATAGACCCTACTGACCTTCGGGATGTTGTAGACAGCTAGATGTTGGTGAACGGTAATTTAGGCCTATGGCAGGACACAGTATATATTAACTGTGATATATCCTGCTGTTGCAGATGTCTGGGTTATTTTTACACAGAACAAGGACGCAGCTATCTGGAAAACTTGGTCATTTTTCATCAGATTTTAAAACTTTTAGGTTATTATAATATATGGCAACCTGACAGTTGGAGCGTTCTCCTTTTTGTATAGCTGGGTGGGGGCCTAGCTCAGAGGTAGCGCTCTGGGCTTCCAACCACTGGGTCCTGGGTTCGATTCCCAGGCGAGCCTAAGTTGGATGGCTGTTTCATCCTTCATCGCATTGCCATGGTCCCTGCCTGTCCTAATTAGCCCATCAGGTGCAGAAATATAGGACATAAAGCCCTAATCACCCACCCACCCCTTTTGGTATAGCCCGATTCTCGCTTTCTTGGTGGACAGTAGCAATTAAGCCACTTTAAACATCATTGCTACAGACCACAAACAGAAAGTAGAGCACAGGAGGTTTAAACTCGGTCCATTGAGATTTTTAGATGATCACTGCATTACACTTATGGCTATAAATTAGTAAAACCTTGATAAATTGGGAAAAAAGGTGTCCAAAGTGAACTGTGAGCAGTTTGTTCTAGGGTAGGCCTATACCTTTACCTTTTCTTTTGTAATTAGGGTGAAAATTATCCCCAGTGCTAGTGCTCCAAACAAGCTGGCATTTCTGGACTAAAGGCGGGGGGCACCAGTGAGGGCACCAGTGAGGCAGGGACTCAGTTCCGCTGCCCCTGTTGATCGGAACTATCTCAACACCACTGATCAACCGTTATAGGTTGTGTGAGTTTTATCAGCCCTTCCCAAGTCCAATGGGGAATTGTGCATGGTTTCTTAATTAGAAGCTCAGAATATCAATGATTTAAAAGTTCCTCCGGATGAATGCAACTTGCGCTAAAAACAAAGGTAAACAAGCCCAGTGTAACGAATGTCGCTAAAATATTTTCTGGTAATTTAAAGTTTGCAAGGATACACAAACAAAACCACGTTTTACCACATTGTAGTCCAGGAAATGTGTAGATATACCCAGGACAAATTGCAACAGTTTCTACATCTATATTTTCCTAGAAAGTTGTAGAAAGAACATACAAGTTTACCATGGTACATTGAGTAGAACATACTGAAATTTACTTTTTTCCTCATTATTATCATGATAAACACATAAGATTAGGCACAGAGGTAAAAACGGACCAAAAAATAAATAAAAATAAGCATTGCTTTAATATGAATTAATGTTTGTTGATTGTTTTTTTCAACAAAAAGCAATAACACTTATTGTATTATGAACGCGCCAACTGAGAAAGCAATAATATAATAATCTTGTGATAATTTTGATATAACCTGATGCACAAATTACCAATCATAATTATGCACAAAATATTTTAAACATAAATGTGCATACACAACATTATTATGATATAATTGTCCATGAACTATAACTTCAGTGAAACAACTACAAGTATTCTAGTTGATCAGGAGATACATAAAATTGTGTCTCATATAATTTATAATTTCGAAAATCCAGATCAGTAATGTAAATGATGCTCTATTATTATGATAAGCCATGATATAGAAGGGTATATACACACAATTATAGTAAGAAATTTAATATTGAATAGTTCAAATTATTAAAGTTATGAAAGATAAAAAGAATATTTCAAATTATGAGAGTTATGAAAGAAAGATTGCACATAATAAATTATGTTCATGGGTAAATTATATATATATATATATATATATATATGACTCATTGAGTTTAGAGTCCCATGACAAAAATTTATACCAACTATCAGAAATAAGAATATCCCCCTTATGCTTTAATTTCCACAAGGTCATCTCAGTAGTGCTTTTCGCAAATATATTATGCAATATCTAAATTTTTTAATTATCATTATTATGTATATAATTATTTACGTATACAGATATAATCAAGCAGTATTAAGTTAATTAACAAGCTTTGAATAAGTTTATTATGTTCAGATATGCATGGATTGCAGTTGAATTCAAATTAAAAATTCAATTTTTTATTTGCACTATTAAAATAGTTTCAATTAATTAATTAGTGAAAAAATGATTTACCTAGTGTAAAAATTTGGGTGTTTAGTCATTTAACTCTTACATTAGTGTGGATAGTAATTCTTTGCTTTTCACTGAAAGGGAAGAATTAAAAAAATATATGTATTTCAGATTGTTTACATGTATGATTGACAGTTTGACATGGACAGTCAACATAATTTCTTTTTTTCAATTAACGAAAACTAATTAAAACCCTTCTTATTTTCTCTAACATGTTTTGAAATCTGTATCCTTTGAACTTGAGGTTCAAAATTGTTACGAATCAATAGCAATACATTCCAAGGCTTAAACTGTTGGTCTCAACATATCCTTGCTTCAGGAAAGACTGACTGAATAACCTACTAGGTTAAATTTGTTTGCTACAAGTTGTAAATATTATGAGGGTTACGGTTAAGAGTGAACTGAGGTTGAATGAAAATGTTAAGGGTTGACAAACATTCCCTACAGTCCCTGCCAGCCTTTTGATCTTGGATCCTCTGCTCTCTGATTTATGCTTGACTTGACAGATAAATAACTATTATGTGCTGCTACAGACTATACAGTGCAGCTGGAAACTGTGTTTTAAATCTATTAACCTCTGGTTATGGAGAATTTGTAATATTCATCACGTTTCATGCTTGTATATCACATACAAATGATACAACAGCCCTGCCTGCTCCACACCAGCCCTAAGAGGGCAGCAACTGTCAGTTGAATGGCGGGAAATGGGAGTCAAACATCTGTATGTTGTCTGTGATTCTAATCAGTAATGTTTGTCCCGGCTAGGGGGCGCTTCTATTGGCAAACAACACAAATGCCCCCTTGAGGAAGTTTTCAGGAACCTCTTTCCTGAAAAATATATTGTGGGTTTCTTTCATTTATTCAATACAACACCACATCAATTCAGTGTTCATGGTCTATAACTTTATTATATACAGAAAACACACTGATAACGGTAACATATTTATATTTACAATTACACAATAGTGAGATTAATTTCTGCCACACTAACATACCACATAGTGTATAAAAAAACTGAAGATTAATTGTATGCCAGTGGGAAGCTTCATTGCTATGATAGAAAATTTGTATTTTACAACCATAAAATGTCACATATTAAAAGATTTGTGTATCATTCGAGTAGCATTGTTAAAATATCAATACCGATACAGCTGTACATAGTGTCTTTATTAATTATAGTTAATTGGTTATATTAACTGATATATTATATATCCTTGAGGTCCACCATTGTGTCACTGAAATTAATAAGTACAAAAGTTTTAACGCGAATGAATTATGAATAACATAATTCCTGCAATTTGATTAAATCAAATTAAAAGAAGTCACACACTCCCCCAAAAAACAATTTAAAGAGTAGATTTAAAAAATCGTACAAAATATATATAAGGGCTATTTAATATTATGATCAACAAATGATCAAGAAATTATTTGTATCTACACAAACAAAATACAGGTCCGTGATATTGTAAATGCCATATTGGCTCCACATTAATCCGATGACAGCTGATTTCTGTCAGACATGGCATGTTTTGGCAATCTGACATTGGGGAAAGTTTAAGTCTAAAGACCATCCCTTGCCAAGATCACCCAACTATTAGCCTCAGGACCAATTTGATATAAGAATATCAGGATAATCTTGTTATCTTAATATTAGACTAAACTTTATATATAATTTATATATAATTTCTAGCTTCTCGGGTCCGTCAATACGTAAGAGAAATATGCTGACAGAAAAATAAAGTAGCACATCCCGATGATATTTGATATATAATTTGATTTTATCACATTTTCTACCAACCCTTTGGAAATTGCCTGAGAGGATCCAAGAAGCTATAGATTGAACAATTAAGTGTGGCCGTAGGGTCTAAGTTAAATGTATTGTACATAAATACCACACAAATGAGACCTTTTCACTATGAAAAAGTGTGTGCTGCCCTGTGAACCAACTGGGAATGTGCAAAAAAATTGGACGACTACTCGTATCCTATTTTTTCTGAATTTTGTGGTTATAGGTAATAAATTGTTGTTTAAGGAATGGCTCACAAACATAACTTACAATTAATGTGATAAGCCAGCATATTATATTGGCTATGAGAGAATTTGGTTAATTTAATAGTACTTCAAAAAGTGCAAGTTGTAAACGAGTTTATGCCTAAATTGCTATCACTGGGCAGCACACGGAGATATATATGACATTTTCAGGACAGTCAGTTTGGAATTATTGGTCATATTTAAAACAAATGACAAAGAAAAAGTAGAAACTTCACTCACAATGCAAATGTACAAAGCAAATCACAGCAACATAAAGATAAAAAAACCGATAAAAAAATTATTTCAAAAGTGTGAAACTAATCATTGTGCGATTCAACTACCTCTAACTCATGGTTGATTTGCTGCGCTGAAATTAAATATATGCAAAAGGAAGAGTTAGTCAAGCAGCCTGTGAATGTTAGTCAAGTAGTAAACATACAGTGATATTAGTCGAGAAGTTAGTCAAGCCCAGATAGCATTCCAAATTGGGACGGCATCGTTTCAATATTGGCTGCTGTCGGGACGACAACATTACAACATCATCAACATCGCACCATTACTCGATCTGGCATGTTATCTGGGAGAAGCCTTGGAATGTTAGTGAAGTGTTTATAGTCAAGCAGTCTGAAAATGTTAGTCAAATAGCATGCAGTCTTAAAATATTAGTCAAAGAGCATGCATGGGAATCTTTAATGGATTGTTATTGGTTCATAAGTGAGACCAAAGCCAGACTTCTTTTTAAATTTTCAAATTGGTTGCAGATTTTACTTTTTTCTTTTTTTTTTTCAGTATGGATATCTGGGCATTCCTAGTTCTGATATTTGTAATTATAAAAACTTTTGTGTATAATTGTGGCAATATGGCTGTATGTGTAGGCCTACTATGTCATCGTTTTGCGGGGGGAATTCCATGACCTATATTTACATTGGGGAATGATACATATAATAGGCCTTACGTCATTATAGTTGTGGATGAGTCTCTGCTTATTTATGAGTGCAGTGTTTGCAAATGCTGAAATATAAAGGACTCAAAAGGAGGTGTCCAGTAAATTGTTGTAAAAATGAATTTGTCCCATGCTGCCTTGGATAAGTTTGTTATTCCACTGAGGTATTTTTCATAGTATATCTGTTCCATCAATCGGCAGGGTGAAAGAAACACCGCTCTTGGCAAATGTTACCGAGGTCTGGCACTCGGTGACTTCATAGCTGGCTACACTCGACGACATTGAAATTCGCCACGACATTGAAATTCGCCACCCCCCTAAAACTACAATAAACATCTTTTAGATGGCTACCGCAGTTGAAAACGGTCAATGATATAAACAATTATGTGACGGTTTTTTTATCTTTCGTTTCTCGACACCGCCGGCTAAACTTTTGCAGTGCCGCTTAATTAATAAATCAACAATTGTCTGGGTAAATATGTGTATGGCATCTCAAAGTATCACATCACCTGTGTTAATTTATGAAAAAAAAACACTTTCTGGGGATTTATTTTTATTTTCCGACCGACCGTCTCATGAAAAACGGCCCGAGAAAGTTCCGAGAAACATAAGATCAAAAAACCGTGGCCTTAGTTTGGCAAAAACAATCATGACCTTGCTATGTGTATAATTATGTTTTAGGGGGGGGGGGGGGGGTGGCGAATTTCAATGTTGTGGCAAATTTCAACGTTGTCGAGTGTACGACCCTCTCTGTTGATATTTTCCTATTTCTGGCTTTTTTGGGTCTAATATTATAATATTTGATTTGCATCACATAACGATGTTCATCAAATAACAAACATTCCATGCACATTTTGTCATGCAAACTTAAACTTATTAAGGATTCATTTCACTTGTCATGTATTGCACATATATTTCTATTTTTAGAACATGCCTGTGATAAAACTTATGATTTCCAAATCCTAACTTTCAAGATCTACCTAATTTCTGCAGCCAATCAGACTTGCAATAGTTGGCCATGTGGCTCGAAAAAACATTGAGCAGGCCTAATGCATGTGTTTAATGCATGTGTTTAATGCATGTGTTTAATGCATGTGTTTAATGCTTGGATGAACTAGAGAAGGATTGGACACTTCGATACTTCAAAGGTTCACACTGCGTTTCGCTACCGTCCTAATGACCAATTTATGATGCTCTATTAGACCCACGTTTTATAACTCCCCCTCACTGATTCCACTGGGAAACAATAGAAAGGGGTGCTAAATATGTATTCATATAGGCTGACATGCATATCTTTCCTCTGCACACAGTATAAACTTGACATTTTTTTCCTTCTTTGTTTTTTCAGACTTACATTTTATTTCTGTTGGCAACACAATTTTGAAAATATATAAATAGGCAGGTTTTTATCAAAATTTTGCTGAAAATTAGGCATCTTTGAAGGTCTGTATCTCCGTTCGACAACTTTCGACGATAAAGGCATAATAACCAGCATGAAGACAAGGTTTTCAGCTTTTCAATGAATATGGTCTGATCTTTGGCTCTTTACGGCTTCTTGAGTTATCACATGATTAAGATAACATGTTTCGCAAAATATTAGTTCCAATCTGGCTAATTTTAGGGCTAGAAATTTGGTGAAAACACTTTTAGAATCCTTGGATAGTGCCGCATTCACTGGCAGTGATGTCAAGAACATACAATAAGAAATGAAGAATTTTGACTTAGAAATTTAGGGAGTTAATTGCTGCGGATGCAGGGCATCACTGAAGAGGGGTGTGCTCACTGAAGCGCAGTGTGAACATCAAAGAATTTATGTATTTAGGGAGCAGCAGGGGTCCTTGGGCCAGCTATGGGCGAATTTGACTCTTCTTAAATCACCTAATAATGAATATTGTTTTATTACTTTCCGAAGTGTCTAATCCTTCTCTAGTTCATCCAAGTTTAATGCATGTTTTTATGGATGTTTTTAATGCATGTGTTTAACAAGGTTTATTTGAACTCAATTTACACTAGAACGAATGTCAACCATTATCACAAATAAGAACTATAATTTAAAAGCGTTGCAACAGCCTCTTGCTGCTCTCCGCCAATCGGACATCTTGAATTTTCAAAATATTTTGATGCAAAGTATTAAATTAAATGGAACCAGTAATCTGTCATGTATATTTTGATATCTATAATTAATCTCTCTTATCTATTTATCTATTCGACATCACAGTGTAATGAGCAATATTGACAAGTGAAATCATATGCAAAAAAATTATTCAGCAGTGCAAATTTCCAGGGTACAGTTTTTAAATATTGAGGTTAATATTTCCATACATTTAACATTTTGACCACCAGATAACCTTAAAGTCACCCCTCACCTCTACAAGTGGACTCATTTTTCCTTTCTGAGCTAACTTGTTCCGCAGTTGTTCATCAAAGGCTTCTCGTTCTCTGTTGCGGATGCTCGTGATTTGTCGTTTCAATTCGAGACTCTCGTGGACCAAGTTGGATGCTTCGTTCCTTGCATCTTCATCCTTTTTCTATAAAAATGTTGTAAATTGTATATGAAAGTTCATCATTTTCCATAAAAATAGTGTAGTGTGCTACAATGTAAATGAAAGCTAATACTTTTTCAATGAACATAGTGTAGTAAGTGTACAATGTATATGAAAGTTCATCGTTTTCTATAGAAATATTGTAAAATTTATATGAAAGCTATTATTTCAATGAAAATAGTGTATAATGTATATGACAGTTCAACATTTCCCACAGAAATATTTTACAATGTATATGAAAGCTCATTCTTTTTTTTTCTAAAATAAAAAAATAGTAATAATTTTTCAGTGAAAATAGTGTTCATGTATATGAAAACTCATCCTTTTTCTATAAAAATATTGAACAATGTATGTGAAAGCTAATAATTTTACAATCAAATAAGTACAATTTATATGAAAGCTTATAATTTTCTATAGAAATGTAAAATATACATAAAAATGCATAATTTTTTATAAAATAGTGCCTAATGAAAGCTCATCCTTTTCCAAACAACATTGTACAATGAAGATGATAATTTTCTGTAAATACATATTGTTCATTGGATACAAAAGCTCTCATGTATATTTCAGTATGATGCAATGTCGAACAGTTATTTATTATTATGTATTAATGTAAATGACTGAAAAAGCCAACTAAATCGAACACGTTTTTAAGATATATTGTATTAAATATTTCAAAGAAACTGGTTTCAAGAGGAAAATTAATTATACTTTGTACACCATTATTGTATAGCACCCGCACACATGACACAAACATGTTTCCTGAAGTGATGGGCCGAGATTGTGAATTTTATCTATTCTTGAAGAATTACCACACGATTAGCATGGATGGCTTAGCTCTAAATTAGAAGTTTACTGGCTAAATATTTCTACGCTTACAACAATTTTTAAACAAACCGTGACATTACTGAAAATTATGTACAATTTTGACATAAAAAATAGTAATGTGGAGAAACTGTAGAACAAGTTGTCCTCCTCAAAACTCACCTTTTCTCTCATTTTTCGTTGCTCCAATCGTTTTTGTTTCAGTTGATTTGAGTCAGTTGTATTCAAGTAATTCTTCAGCGTGCTCGAAAACTCCTCTTGTGTGATCTCGCCGTTTTGTAATTTGCGTTGCAATTCTTGAAAGAATTTGTCGTCCATGCTCTCCAAATCCTACGTGAAAAGTTAAGGGGAAGACATACAAAAAAAAAATCACATGATTACGAATGTAAAAATAGACAATAAAAGCAGTGTAAATCGATAAAAACAAGTCGGCATGAAACTATGACTAGTAAAGTATTGCAGAGCTGTAATGAAGAAATAGACTAATAAGTGTTCCTCAGAATATGGCTTGATAAAGTACTCATGGTATCAAATTGTCTTGAGAAAAGTAATCCTTGATAATGTTATAATTTATATATAATTATGCGACAAAGAAAATTTCAGACCAAATATATCCAAAGTTATTACATTCTGGATCTGATTTTCATTAGACTCTCACCAACAAGGCGCTTATCCATTAGGCCTATCACAGGCCCCGTCCAGCTCAATGTCAAGATATAATAACAAGGTGCCTCTCTTGTGCATTGAGCAAGTTGACTTGGTTCCATTCAAACTCCCGATGCTCTAACTGCATATAATTTACACCTCTGAATCTTTGGAAACAGGGAGTAAACAATATTTCCTAACTTTTTGAATCGACAACACAGTGTTTATTGTCTAATTTTTCGCTGTTATGACGCATTTTTCGCAAGTGAATACGATTGCGAATGTAGGTGACTGACAGCAGCCGCAGAGGCACCCACAGAGTTTATTAGGGAAAACCCTGAGGCCCAGTAGACCACTGACTGGCTACAAATGGTCGCGGACCTGATTTAGAGCTGCACGGACGTAATTGGCAACACCAGTGACCTGAATTCTGTCCGCAAGACTGTCGCACGAGAATTGCCAGTGCTCCACCTTTCTTTGTTCTATGTCTTTGATGATAGCCCCTGCTGGAGGGTGCTGTGGGCCTATATTTAATGCAGGAATGATATTTTTTTCAGTATTATATCTCATTCATAAAAAAAAAGTTATATTTACATCAGCAGTAGCTTCTCCATTTTCACGTTTCTGAAAAAACCATGCAAAGAATATTGGAAAAGCAATAAATCATTTCAAAAATACACTGGTCTATTAATTCCTAATTGTTATTGCAGACAATTAAGTCATCATATTCATTGTCGAATGATCACTAAGTAATAAAAATATGGTATAATTCTAAATACAAGTTTTGTCTACACCGCTTGATATGGACCCAGTGATTTAGTGATCTAAACCTGTCTTTAACACCACCTCACCATTGAGACCACTCAGTTTGGGACCCAAGTGTATTCTTGCTATTGTTTTTCACCCCATTAAGACCACCTCATTGTCAAGACCATATATTTAGCACCATGAGTGATGTAAATAGCAGAGAACCACTGTGTTATTATTGCAAAAAATTACATGTAGTTTCTAAAATATGTGAATGGATGTCGTTCGGATGAGATGTTAAATTGGCGGTTGTACTCAGTGTCTATAGCGGTAGGAAATCTCTTAGAGGGCTGCACTTTCCATATCCATTTATCTGTCTATCTATCTATCTATATAATCTATCTATCTATTTATCTATCAATCATGTGAGACGACCTTTCAGAATGCTATTCATTCAAATTCATTCAGTTTCATATTTTAACATTTATCAACTGTACTCTTCCATAACTTGGCATTATCAACCAAACAAGGTCATATAATCATTTCATGCTTCATGACATTAAAGTGTCCTTTGTGTGTTATTTGTATGTAAAAATATTACTGAAGAAACACCCACAACAAGTAAGCTAGCCCTCCGACGCCTGTTTTCTTCCAATTTCTTCTGCAGTAAGTCGTCGTGTTTCGCTTTTTCGTTTCCCCTTTTGCTTAACAGTTGTTGTCTGTCTTTTCTGTATTGAGCCAACATTGCCTGCAAGTCAGCTTCGCTCATATCCTTTCGTCTTTCTGCTAACGTTTTGCGTAGATTTTCCTCAAGTTTTTCAAGTTTCTATTGAAAAATAATAGTTCAGAAATAACATTTATACAAATTTCATAATTAAATTATTCTATGCTGCACAATATAATAATTTTGGTTCCCTTTTACTTCATTCACTTAACAAAATCTATTATTCAATAATTATATTCTAGGTACTATATGCTTGGTAATGTTTTGCGCAGATTTTCCTCAAGTTTTTCAAGTTGCTATTGAAAAAGAATAGTTCAGAAATAAAATTTCATTTATAAAAATATATTTCTTGGCTGCACAATATGGGAATTATGCTTCCCTTTTACTTCATTCACTTAACAAGATTTATTATTCAATAATTCTCTTTTATATGCTTGGTAATGTTTTGTACAGATTTTCCTCAAGTTTTTCAAGTTGCTATTGAAAAAGAATAGTTCAGAAAGAACATTTACAAAAATTGCATTATGAATCTATTTCTTTGCTGCGCAGTATGGTAATTATGGTTCCCCAATACTTAATTCACTGAACAAAATCTATTCTTGAATAACTCTTGGTACTTATGGTTCCCAGTTTCTTGATGCCCATGCACTTACTTCCTCCGCGTATCAAAATTTTATTAAGTAGCTCTACTGGTTACTTTATGGCAACTATGGTTCCCAGTTACTTCATAATTCTCATTTGGCTTATTTTCAGTTTCCGTTAACTTCCCATTAATATGCCACATGCAGTGCAGGCCTGATTTGCTTCCATCAGATTGATATACTGGCATCAGCAATGGCACTAATAGGCCAAATATTAGTCTAGTTTTATCAAGGATTCAACAAAGAGAAAAAATACGATCATTATACTCTTGGAATAATATAATTCCTACACATTTCTATAGATAAACAAAAATGAGAATTTACTGCATGTGTCTCTTCATCCTCTTCAATATAATCTTCTCCATGTCCACTTCTCGATCGCAGTTTTGCTTTCAGAAGTTCATCGGACCTAGTAGCAGCATTTTTTCGTTGTTTCCTCAAAGCAGCAGTTGTGGCTAAATGTTCTGCTAACAGCGCATCAAACTCCTTCTGAGAGATCTTCTTTTTCTTTTTGAGGTTCTTGATGAATTCTACATCTTTGTCAGTGAGATCCTGTAAAATATTAATCACATCCCTAATAAATATTTATTGATCATAATCCTGCTTACATATGCCAATAGTATTATTCTTAATTCTAAACTATTCTTGGCATATACACAGGTTTACTGTCCTGATACTCTGGTTTCTAATTTTATGTATATCTGACTTGCTTTGTGATGTTCTTATATATATCTGACTTGCTTTGTGATGTTCTTATATATATCTGACTTGCTTTGTGATGTTATGATATATATCTGACTTGCTTTGTGATGTTCTTATATATATCTGACTTGCTTTGTGATGTTATGATATATATCTGACTTGCTTTGTGATGTTCTTATATATATCTGACTTGCTTTGTGATGTTATGTATTTTATTCAGCGTCTGTACATTATGTTATTTGCAAATTATTCGATGTCTCGCTCTCTTAATTGCTAAATCAATAAATCGATTGACATATTGATTACCTCATCATCACTGTCCAGGTCCCCATCTGAGTTAACTAGGTCAACCTGTTTGAAGACAAAAAGCGACATAAAAGTACAGTCAAAATTTATGTGTTTTTATATAAATTTGGACTATGCCATCCTGTTACACATGACAATATATGACACTTCTTGCATGAAATTTTGATTGAATATACACAGAAAGATCAGTGCAGTACTACATAAATTATCAATGGTGTGATAGTATTAATAGCATTGGGAACTATTAAATAAATGTGTGTGGTGAGGAAGAAGTGTTGACATTTCAGAATAAAACTTTTCAAATCTCATTTTAAATTCATCTTGTACTACCTCAGAATCACTCTCACTACCAGGGCGCCCTCTGTTGTTTAATCTGTCTTCTAGCGCCATCTGTGTTTTATGATCGTCACTATCTTTCATACATTTTCTTTTTTCTTCGCAGATACGAAACTCTCGTAAGATATTTTGCACTTCATCAGGGTTGAGTTGTTGTCTCATTTGGTGAGCATCATCACTTGTGAAATATGAACTACCGATTCCATCTTGACCTTGACCAGTTGGGGGGTTAAATTCTGTTGTATCTCGAAGTGTGTCAAACTGTTCTAAAAATTCATCTGATGAATTGTCTTGGCTCTCCCTGATTCCAACCGTACTTTCTTTTTGGCCTAGTATATCAGAATTTTCACTATTGGGAGAATTTGCCAAAAAATCTTCACTTGTAACTGAAGTTCCTGGATAAATTCCAAGTGAAGATAAATGGTTTGACAGAAGGTTTGAGTGACTAAATTTTAATGAGGTTTGTGTACTAATATCCTCATTTGTAAAAGAAGTTTGTGCTGCTATATCATCATGTTTCATTGAAGTTTGTGTTGCAAATTCTTTCGCAAAAGAAGTTTGCGGGTCGACACGTTCAATATCATCCGTTACAGTTGTTGAAAGAGGATCTGATCCACCATTCTTGACGGATGATGACAATTGTCCAGATGGCTCAAAATTGTGCTGGGTGCGCAAAGTATTCAGTGCATGCAAATAAAATAGGCAAAATAATGAATATACAAACAAAATAGTGAAAAATCAAACAATAGTTAAAAATGCATTTTTAGGAAATGTTGAAGTTCATAAAAGCATCATTAATTGAATTTTTTTGAAAACATAGAGGTAATAATATGGTTACAAGAAAAAATATTTAACACAAATCTAATACAAATAGTAATATGTTTTTTTTTTGGGGGGGGGGGGGGGTTTGTTGTTAATTTATTTATTGACATTATGACATTAAAGCTAGTTTCGTCTATTTATGATTTATTTTGCATGAATGAGTATTTCATGCAAACTGATTATCAATATTTTATTATCAATATTATCCACCATATTTAGTATCCCATCAACTATACACAGAGGAATGAAAATGCCCGATCAGTATAGCCTAGCAACATTGTTTATGCTTATTTACTGGAGTTACCAAAAAAACAAACAATAAAAAAACAGGGCTACAAACTGTTATGATCTGTTTTGTCAGAAAATAGAAAAAAAGTGGAAATGTTGCATGTTGTTTCTTCTATTATTAGTATTTTTTTTTTTTTGTGAATTTCCAAGCTGTCTACACGAGTAGTCAGAACAAATAGGTTGTTTCTATGTTCCTTGAAAGTAACTAGTCAATGGTTAATTTAGGAACTGAGTCTCAGAAAGCTGGAATTTTGGTCTTGAAATAAATGTATCTATGTCCTGCATAATATGATCAAATTTAACAGCTTTTTATTGTATACTGTATTGTATTCAGCTGAAGAATTGAATAAAATGAAATTGAAGCTGAATCGAAATAACTCTTCGAATATGGTTTAATATATGTAAATCAAGTGATTCATGCCATTATTTTGACCAAAAAAAACATTATTTTGTGATTCACTTACATCCGAGTCATCAAAGCTGCCATCTTGTTTTTCTGTCTATTAACAAAGTTACACATCTTATTATTTTACATAAGATGCATGTAATTGAATTATTTGAAAATCACAATATATAAAGCAACATAAATATGACTAATGGATTTGCACAGTGATCCATTAAATGTAGAAAGTTGTACTTTATTTTTGCTGTTAAAGGCAACCATTATAAACAATGGTACGTGTCAATAAATCTGTATTTGTGACACAACATGCCAATGCTTCTATCCTAAAATATGTGACTTATTATTATTCATTCCTCCTAATTAGCATTTATTTAATGTTTATTTAACAATTATCCTCCTATAAATTATACTCCTATTTCATTATTTCCTTTTTTTGTTTTTCTTTTATAAATCAATCAACCAGTTTTTCTTTCCATTCTTTCTTTCTTTCTTTCTTGCTACCTTTACTAAGTGATTTTATAGGTGTGAATCTCTAATATATTATAAATATATTGTGAATTTGTGAGTTGACACTATTCCTCTTTGGCTTTCTGTAAAATGGTGACCAGGCAACCAAAATATTTTCCACTTGCCTCTGAATCATTTTCAAACTCACGACTGCATCCTGGCAACGCTTCTTGCTTCAATATCCAAAATTATTTTACATTTAAACATAATGCTTGATTATTTCATATTTATGCAAACTATAATATTCTATAATATACTATAATATACTATTAACATTATGTGAATGATACTTATATATATAACCCAATATAATTTTTTAATTGAGTATAAGAACGCTTTTGAAATAACCAGATACTGTGTCAGATCGGTCCGATGTTTGCTGGACATCAGTGAACGTTAGGCTGATGTCTCACCGATGTGATGTGTTAATTAAATTGTATTTGATGCTATCATTGAAATTTTGAGGCAGGTAACTGAATTGTGATGGATTGTTTTGGATGCTCTTGTAAATAAATACCATAAACAAAATATATGTGCTGTAGACACTGACAAGGTAGAAACATGCAGTCAACAGTGAAATGCTAACATTAACAAGCAATAGACAAAATAACACAAACTGCGGTTAGTTATATGTGGCAAGTCTATCGGCTGAATTACAAAAAAAAACATACTAAATATACTTTGCAGCCTATTTCCTTGACTTGAAAACTAACTCCAGATGATGTCATGTGAAGCCAGGATTCCCATTGGCTTAGACATGCACTGCCATGCAGTCCCCCAGCCAATAAGAGTCCTAGATTCACATGACGTCATCTGGAGTTCAGTTTCCAATATATTGAAATTGAGCTATAATTAGTATGAATGTGCATGGAATATTTATTACTGATTAGTGTTATTTAGTGCTGAATTTATGATCTGTTTATGATGTGGGGTTTAACAAGGATGCCACATATATCCAACTCTAGTCTTGTTTATGAAAATAGTGAAGTCAATGCCTGCTTTGAGACATGAATACAACATTAAATTACATGGGTAATATCAAGGGTGGTAGTCACAGGGTCGAGACAAACGACTCGCACCACTTTTGGACTTTGCCATCCTGATCAATGATATCGGTCTTAATTTGCATAATATAATATATAAACTCATGACTATATCTACAACCCAGTTGGATGTCCCTCGAATGGGATGTTTAAACGTAGCTTTGTACTCGGGTGTTTATGCTGATGCAAGTAAAATACTCCACCCATGAGGTAAATGCGCAACGTAGTGTGGACTCCAAATAATGTAATCATCTCATCATGCATCTGCCTTGTGTGGTCATATAAGCTGGCTTAGCTTCATACCAGTAGCATTGAGACATTGGTACTGACATCAGGTCAAATTGACCAGCATGGCAACATCCTAAAATGGTGCAACTTTTTGTGTCCGCACCCTGACACATTGGTAGTATATTTGTAAAGATGATTTGCAAAGCACTCGCAGCGTCATATTGAAATAGCAACATTTTTTTGTCCAGTACTCACAGAGTCAGTATCGGAGTCTTTGGCACTGGGCATCGCTGTTACTTTCGCTATTGGTTTCCTTGGCACCTGGATGTGGGGGTAAATGAGAAACTAAATGTGGTGCTAACTTGTTAATATTCTCCAATCAAATTTGTTTGTCCAATTGGACATCTTCATTCATGCCATGTGGCTGTGCAGTATTTTGTTATATTGGATAAAAAAGTTATATTGAATTCCTTGTCATGTGAGATAAATTTTATTTTTTTTGTAGAAAATATACTGTTATAGTATAAAATGGTAGATGGCATTCAGAAAGCCATATTGGACGAGGCGCTATTATCTGTGCTTCATCCAATTAAGCTCTATATTGAGCTCCTTGCCGCCCATTATTAGTATAGTATTAAGGTCAGCCATAACGCTCTGTGTTTTACTTTCTTGGGATGATGTAGAATTGAACACTTGACATTAATGATTCATAGCACCGAGAGCCTTGCAATTAATTAAGTGACATTGGAAACATTCTTGATGTTCATGCTAAATATGCTCATTGTAGATGGTAACCCTACATGCTAGACACACGAGTGAATGTTATTTCTTAGTAGGTTACAGCTGAACTTATAGACTTGGAAACTGAACTCGAGATGACGTCATGTGAATCCCAGACTCTCATTGGCTGAGGCCCTGAATGATTGTTTTAACCAATGGAGGTCCTGTATTCACATGGTATACTCTTGAGTTAATTTCCAAGTCTATGAGTTCAGCTGAAGTAATATTTCAACAGTACATAATAAAAAATATATCTGATCGTGAGACAAATACAAATACATGTAAATTGCCACATATCATTCAACAAACACAAGTCATATAATCGATGAAACATTGATGAAACATAAGCAAAATATCTGTCTCTACCTTGGGGTGAGTAAGCTCAAACAACTTCTTCTCCTGGTCTTGATTTGTCCGCAAGGCTTGCATGCTGGCTAAATGTTGGTCCAAGATCATCTCCCTCGCTCCCGGTGGCATGTTCCGTCCACCTGCTGCAAGACGCTTGGCATATTCTGCTGCTACTTGGCGTTCTTCCTGCATGGAGGAGAGGTTTAGGAAAAAGTTAAGTATCATTATGTGTGCTGCAAATAGTTTGCGGGGTATCATTTGAATACTATGCGATTCACATAATCAGATGATTATACTGCAAACTCAGAGAAATATCAGATTCGATCTTTATTTCCCTTCTACATAGAGGCTTAAATACACAAGTGAGACATACTGACCATCACTTACCGAGAGCCACCCCCTCAAGATTCAAGTACAAAATAAGATAACCAACTCAGAAAATATTTGTTCTGTGGAAAGGAGGTGATGCTGGTTCAGCTCTTAAGTCATATGGCTTAAAGAATACAGGTCAATTCGTCGACACGCAAATTCGTCAACAACCAAGTCATTAACACATTAGAAGGCCTGATACAAATTCATTGATAAACCAACTCGTATAAATTTGAGAGACACAAAGTGGTTGACAAACTTTTTACCACGAAAACCAACTCGTTGACAGGTCATTACCATCTTGTTGATGTTTTACACCCTGACACATCAACCCTTGACAACACAGCTGCCTCGCGTAGCTATACTAGGTCAAGTCATGAATATTCATGATGACCTGATTCTTGCCCCGACCTCCTTAGCATAGCTTTTGCCAAAAATCTCTACGCCAGTAAGCTGATTGGTTGAGGCAGTTAAGTGGGTTGAATAAATTATAGTAACCGACTTGGGGCGTGTGGGCAGTGTAGCTGCATGGGAGTATGATGTATTAATGCAAAATCGTTGACAGCCAATCTGCCCAATGACCATTTTGTCGACACGCACTTACTCGGTTAATAAAGCGTCCACAGCGGTATACTTGCTACTAATACATGATAACATTTGTGTACTCCAAGTATTTACGAAGCTAATACCATAAAACAGCGATAGAGGGGGGCAAGTGGAGATCAACGGGAGGGAAACACCTGTGTCAACGAGTTAGCAAAACCAACTCATCGATATGTCAACAAGTTGGTATAGCCACGATTTTCTGTCAATGAGATGGTTGGGCCGAGGGCGTTGATTGTCAACGAGTTTGCCGTCCTCATGTCAATGGGTTGGTTGTCAATGAAATGGTTGTCAACCAATTGGCTGTCGACGATTTTGCGTGTAGACAAATTGACTCGATACTGGCTTCAAGTGTAAGGGTATTATAATATCACCCAAAATAAATGCCCACTTGTTTTTTGGTCTCATTTTTACATGTATGTCATGGAGAAGTTATAAATGTCAAAGCCCATAATAACCCCTCTCTGTGCAAATCAACTTAAAGTTTCCTATGTTTTGCATTGATAACATTTAGCCATTTTGTCATCATTATAGCCATTTGTTATGGTCACAAAGAAGCAGCAGAAATTACAATGGTGAATATAGCAAACTTCACGCTATTTCTTTCCCAGAAGCGTTTTTATCAGCTGCTAGAAAGTTGGGATTTGAATTGTCGCGAACATTTCTGTCCATTTCGTGCTGCTCCAGGCCGTTTGTGGCAAAATATGACCGAAAAACAAGTGGACATTTATTATGAATCCAACTAAGAATGGATTAGAGAGAGATACAGAGAGAGGTACTCACTAATATGTGTTTTTCCTTGAGTTCTTGTTCAGTGTTTACTCCAACTTTCATTCCAGTATTGGTGCTCGACTCCGTTTGTGACTTTGTCACTTGATGTTGGATTGTCTTGACAATGGCCGGGTCCAGTTGTACTCCTACCTCTTGGTTGGACCCCTGCAACAGGCAGGTGTTAATGATAAACAATCAATAGAGTCTTTTCACTGAACAGCCCTGAATTCAAGACATAAGTCCTTCCTCTCCTCTTATTACTCATTTTGCTTTTCAGATATAGTATCAGAACTAACTGATTCCATAAATATGATTTTCTCTGGGAAATAACAGATAGAAATTGAATGACAAGAAGTCCAATATTCATTAAAATGCACTAAAAATACTGCTCCTAGGATGCACTTTGCTCCAGCCAATCAGAGTCAAGGGCGGGAAATTTTCAACTAATAGAATTGCAGTATTCTTACATAGCCACCTGGAGGAAACAGAACCCTCCGTGAAAACCCTCTATTTTTAAATATTTATCACTGCACATGCAAATTTTTAAGTTTTTTTTTCTTTTTCTGTTCTGTAATGGATAAACTAAAAAGCAGTACACTGGGAATATATTACAGATATTAAAAAAGAAAAACAATTGCAGCTAACCGGTTAATGAGTTAGTCTTAGTATAAATATACCAAAGAAAATAATCTAATCTAATAATAATCTAGTAGTAAGTCTATATACTACATTACAAAATTGTGGAAATGCTCCTACAATGCTTACCACATTGGCTCAATGTTGATGTAAAGTCTGCTACGTTTGCCAGATTTGAATTCTATCTTAACTAAGGTTATAGGCTTTGTTTTTTCGAGCATTTAGGTCGACACAAGCCAATTTGAAAATATGATAACAATCCTGGATGGTTAAAGTTCCAAATTATGGTTTTATTGGATGACGAAAACTGAGACGTCCAATATGCCTTTCTGAATCTAATAAAACTCTCTATTGGATGACTTTCCATCCACCATATGTTATAGCCGCCAATTCTGTGATACAATTTTTCTGTCCAATATGACTTTTTTCTGTCCAATATAGTTTTTATTTGTCCAATATAACTTGTATTGGTCTGATATAACTTTCGATCCAATACTGCATCAACAAGCACATTTTGGCATGTAAGTTTACTTTGTAGCAGCATTTAGAAAAAAGATATGTATTACTGTGAACACTTGCTAATCATGAGCAAGGCTTTTGAATTTTGCCGGGGACTTTTTATGAAAAACAAGTCTAATGAAAACTTTCAACAGGCGGCAGCACCAGTCGGTCACTTCATGCCATCTAGCGGTAAAGATCACGGTAATACAATGGAGCACTCTCATGCTTGAATGTTCATTTTCATATAATATTGCCTTCAAGTTGATGTTTTGACTTTCATCTTATCGAGAAATCACTTTAGTTTGTTTCCTAAATCTCCCTAATTTCTGTGAATTTGCATAATAAGTAATTTGAAAGCTTACATGAGAGACAGCACTGACTCCAGATCCCCTCGAACTAGTCGGTGTTTCCCCTGTGGCCACCGCTTCTATCACTTTCGCTCTTGCGGCTAATTCTCTGATTCTGGCCACCACGTGCGGATAAATGTGGGCAAATTCTTCTAAACTCTGAAATAATACAAAATAATTAGCGCAAATATATATAATTGTACACATTTGAGCACAATTGAGTAACCAACATAATAATAAATATGATTTTAAACATACATGATGAATTATCTACTCAATAAACAGTAAACAATAAATAAACAAAATAGGATATTTTTCTTGTTTTGACATCAGCCAATCAGATCATCTGTAAGTGATCATGTGCCAGTCAGATAATCTGTTAGATCACCAGCCAATCAGATCATCTGTAAGAAATCACCAGCCACTAAGGCCATCTATTACATAACCAGCCAATCAGATGATCTATTAGATGACCAGCCAATCTGGTATTCTATTAGATCATCAAGCCAGTCAGATCATCTGGTATCCTGGTAGATCCAATCAGATCATCTGGTATCCTGGTAGATCCAATCAGATCATCTGTTTCAGATCACAGGTGCTGTTTCAATGACTTGACTTGTTTTGATGACACAGTACTGTCCAGATACAAAAAACTATCCAGTTATTGCCACAGTACTGTCAGAGAGTTCCCTTGGTAATTGAGACAGCTCTGTGGCACAGAGGCGGGAGCCATTGGTTTCAAATCAATTTGACAATCACAAAAACGAAAATTATGGCTATAAAATTATGGACATATTAATTAAAAATATATAAGACAAGCCTTATGCAATCTATACAGTGCTGGTGGGTCAACTGGCAACTCTAGAATGGGGTTGTGATGCTGAGTGAACTCTCATGAAAATCTATGTCAATCTATAAGTTAATCAATATGAGCCTAGAATCACATTGATATGCTTAGTATAACTTGGGTTGCTATAAAAACAGGGAAACATGAACAGGGGGATATTGATAGGATTTATTGGAAAACAATGTGTATTGAAGACTGAGACTGAGTCTGTAAATCGGATAGATAGATAGATAGATTGACAGATAGATTGATAGATAAACAGACAGACCGATAGATAGATAGATAGATAGATATATAGATAGATAGTAGGCAGATAGATAGACAGACAGACAGATGGATAGAGAGATAGATAGATAGAATGAATGCCAGTTTGGATTGTCATTGCTTCGACATATGTCATCGATCATCAGCCGAGCAACATTGCGCTGATGTCTAGCCGATGCAGCTTATTATCTCAGACAGACAGCTAGACAGCTGAACAGATGGATTGATCAATATAATGTATTCTTAGAGAAAGTGAATTTACTCTATTGATAATGATTATGTAGTCTAAAGTCTTATATTTAGGTAGCAACTACAACAATACAGGGAATACATTGCGAATTGGTACAATCTAAGTTTGTATTGATTTTGCAAGGTGTCATCAATTATTAACCATCACCACAACTTCTGCCACCAAATAGCAACAATACTCACACCTCCATGGTCTAATATAGCCTGAAATGTTTGGTACAATAGTGCATCAAATTATAAGTTCATATTGACAATTCTCTATTAAATATTCTGTATTATTTAAAGAGATTTTAATTGTCATGGATACGAGTTTAATCGTACGACGACCAATTATCGTTGCAATTCGCTTGCAATTTAATTCGATACTAGGGTATACTCAAACAGTGCTCCTGAACAAACTTCAGGGTTAAACAAATTGATCAAAGATTTCAGATATAATTCCATAAAGGCTCATTTTAAGGCAGAAACTCTGTTGGGAATTTTTAGAGAAATTTAACTTCAACATTTTTGGTTTATCACACCTTGGTTATTTATATATAGATAGATAGATTCTTTATTTCATCGAAATTTAAACATACATGGTTATTACGACATTTCATTATGACACAAATATTTCGATGAGGGGGATGCACAAGAGTTTCGTTGAAACTATGTTTAATTGTGCATCCCCGCAATATTATTATACTAAATAATTAACAAAAGTTATATATAATAATAAAAATAATAAAAAAATTATCTAAATATAATTTGTAACATGTAAATTTTAAAAAAATACATAAATGATATAAACGATATAAAGAGAAGAAGAACCTGCTGTCAGTTCTGCTTAGCAGACTGTTGTTCCCTAAAAGACCTAGCAAAAGCTTTTATATTATTTTTTACTGTCAAAGATGGTGATACATTTAACCAAAAACCTGGTGCCTTCAAGCATGTCGTATCTCCAGTTTATGGAAATAAATCTAAAATATTTGGTCAATTTGTTTAACCCCAACATTTTTAGTATTCATTTAGATCAAATATTATAACACTATAAACCACATCATTAAGACCATACCCGGTCTCTGCTCTATACCGTCGTATTGTGGTCGGTCGCATACAACTAACCAACTTGAAGGCACTATTTGACCAATTATCCTCAATTTAAAATAATTACCCTACAAGAAATACAAATAAGCCGATATTACGATATTATACACTTTCTCTAGAGCAATCTGGAGCGGTGAACTAAGAATTATTTGGCGGTGTTTCTAATGCATAAATCTGAATGTAATAGGCATAGCGATATAAAAGCAGTTCACCAATTTATATCCATCCAGTTTTATACACTGCTTGCTATTGCCTGCAAGTGAAAAGTGTGCATATTGGTAAAATATAATGGCTGGAACTTAGTTTGGTTTCATAATTTATGATCTCAGTTTTTATGTGGTCTTAAGAGTGGGGTTCTGTTGTATATGAATTTTAAAGGGAAGAAAAAGTACAAGAGGTCACTGACACCCTAGCAGATAAGTACTGTTTGATGACGTCATCTATATTGTGACGTCATCCATGTAACAATGGTCTTGTGATGTCATCTTATTGTCTTTCTATTCTCTGTTACTTTTTCTTTGATAACATCTAGTCTGTTGGTGGAGTACATTTTTGCTTTCCACACTTACAAACTGATGATTTTCTTGTTTGAACAAAGTGTATTTTATTTTGATAATTTTTTCTTTGATATCTAAAAAATGTAGGTTTAAATAAAGTGTATTTCATGGTGAGAGACCTTCTCATGGTCAAACTGAATGGTGTGTTTTTTGTTTTTTCCTACATGCCAACAGTTGCTGGATCATTTATTTAGCGATTGGATATTGATGTGCTCGAACAAACCGAAACCTAAGGCAAACTAGAACATGCGAAGCCAGGTGTTTGAAAATATTTTCCGACAAAGTTTGCAAGTGAGAGTTTTCTCCTAACAGTTTATTCATAATATAGTTGCTTGTCCCATTGAATTACATAAATCCTATATGTTCTTATGGTTCCTCCTAATTTTGCAAATTCATTTATTCCCAATATGTATCAAACATAGAGGAGAGAGAGGTAGGATTACGGTTTTACGTCCTGTATTTCTGCACCCGTTGGGCTAATTAGGACAGGCAGGGACCATGGCAATGAGGTGATGGATGAAACATATACCTGGACCAAATATGCTGTGTTTTTGACATAGAGCATTTGAACACCTGTGTCAGACTGTCGGTAGAATTTGCCAAATATCAGCCATAAATCGGAGGAGAAAAATAAAGGTTTAACTTACATTAAGACTGGGATCGTCCTGGGAGATCATGGCTTGTATCCGCAAGAGTTCATCTTGCAAGTGACCCCTTAATCCCATTAAGTCTTTTAACTGGTCGTAAACCTGGTCCTGGTCTGACACTGCTGCGAAATTGGAAATACGCTGGTCTGTCTCGGACATGCGCTGAAAGATTGAAAACAAAGTCACATTATAAACGATACAGTGCAATTCAATACAATGGGTCTACAAGGGTTAAAGTTGAAAAAAAAAACGACGGAGCAAAAATGCCCTTCTGAACCAGGCACAAAGTAACATTGCAGCTCATAAATAATGATGAACATGAGATACTCTATCTACTGAAGGTGTAACTAAAGTTTTCTGACACTTTGAGACCACTCATGCAGTGGTCTCAAAATTGTCAGAAAACTTTAGTTACACAAATGGTTCATATTGATTGAGTCATATATTATGACATCATTACTTCTGCCATCTGATTGTGTGAAATTTGTAACACAACATTTATAAGTAAGAAGTTAACAACACTGTATAGCTTGTAAAGACTGAAAATAAATTACGAGTTTTACTACTGCTTCCAGTAGACAGATACTTGTGCTGTAATAATTAAATGATAGATAGATAGATATGATGGAAAGTGCAGCGCTCCGGGGCAAGTTCTTGCTGCTTGTGATACTTAATTTATACTCACAGCGAGAAATTCATCTGCAGACAAAATCCTAGAAAGGGTGAGATCTCTTGATGTGTCCATTTCCAGTTCGTATTGACCGCTTTCTTGAATTCGACTTATGGAAGTCACCTGCAAGACATTAAACAAGATGATAATGTGCATTTCACCAATGGAAAATAAACATTTATGAGACAGATGTGGAGAAATTTTATATCGAATGAAACTTAAATATGAATGTATTTATATATATATATATATATTTGTTGCGATGCAGCGATTGAATCGCTTTTATTCTGTTTTTATACAATTCAGGTTATTCATTAATCCCCGTCTCTTGTTTTGGTTTCATCAATGCTAGCAGTTATGACCTTATTCAAGCCATTATTATTTAATAAGAAATCCTGCTCAACAGTTAAACATATATTTTGATAAAGACCAACATTCAATTGGAAAACAGCTTAATTAGTACACACAATTTTTCCTTGAAAATTACATCAGATCATCCTTAAAGTGCCAGCAATGCAACTGAATGTTGATGATAACCAGATAGCACGCAAGATTGGGTCAACATTAGACCAATCTTGGCTGGCTAATATTGTCCGATATTGGGCCGACATTGGTCCAACGTTGAGCCAATGTCAATGTGATCGAGCCATTGTTACAACGTTATCTGTGCATTGAAAATAGTTAATACACAGTTTTCTCGCGGCAGCCATGTTAGCATTTTTGCCTCATTGGCTTCATTTTGATTAAGTCATATATTATGACATCATTAGCTCTCCATTGTTCTTGCACTCTGTGACCTCACCATGACTATTGTTTACTGATGACGTCACAAAACTACAAATGCCAAAATGGCTGCCATGTGAAAAGGGTGTACATGTATTAGCATATAATTACCCCAGCATATAATTACCCCTGGCACCTAATGTTCCATGCAACATTGTACCATACAATTTTAGAAACCTTTGCCTTACTCAATTATTTTCACTTTGAAATAATTACCTGACTAGTTCCTTCCGGCCGGAATCCTAAAACAACCGGAGGACCGCCCTCTTGTGATACAACGTAACCAACTCCCTCGACTGTGTAATCCCTCGTTACTTTGTAATTTGTGGAGTCTTCGCTAGTTCCGTGGTTGCTAGTAGAGGCCGTGGACTTGCGTCGAAAGTCCTGGGCACTTTGCGAAGTCTGCAATCTGGGGTAAAGTGTGTGTCTTCGTTGCGAGTTTACTTCCGGCGGAGCGGATACTGACCGCTCGGCCGGTTTTCGACTTGCACCAGATCCCATTGTTGAAATTATTCTTCCGCAGTATTTATTATATTTGCTAAAATCCTAAACTATCAATAACTTCTGTGTTATATATATATCAAATGTATACAAAGTTGGTGTAATACTGTAAATTTGTGATCGCACTGGATTTTAATCCAGAAAGTTTCGCAGTAAATCAAACTTTAATATCGATGATAATCAGTAACTGTCAATTAATTTTCCAGTAATCCATATTGAATGACATATGTTTTTTCATAATACACTGTTAAGTCCAGTTTTTTCATTTCCTTCCATTATGGAGTTGCGTGAGATGTTGAAATTGTTTTTCTTTGTATCTGAAAGTAGCAATAATCAATGGTATATTCAGGTGGGAAGAGATTATACAATATAATATAGCAAATATAATTAATGTCATTATGAGTGAACCCTAAAGAGGTGAATGCTATGAAATTTAATTATTGCATTTCTTGTAGCATAATGACTTTGTATAGATTTTCGTTTGGACTCGTGTAATTTATTTATGAGCCTATTACATAAATTTTTCATGAACTTATAATATATTGGGAAATATTCTTCGAAATTTTTTTTTATTATTTGATTGCTTTATAGTCATTATTTTTTTGTACTTTTAGACTTCTGTATCCAAATTCGGTTGGTTTATGATTTATTTTAGCCACTTTATCTAAGATTTTTTATAAATCTCATCATTTAGGCATCTAGTTTATTAGATAGATAGATAGATAGATAGATATGAGAAGTGCAGCCCTCTAAGGCAAGTTATTGCTGTTATCAAGGGTTGATTGATGAGGTGAGAGAGAGAGGAGTCTACACATGTTACACATTTACCCCATGAGTGGGATCTTTTACTTGCCTCAGCATAGACACTAAATACAAGGTAACGCCAATTTAACGATGATGCTCATGAAAGGTATATTAGAGCTTAGTAATTATGATTTATATATATTTGTAATTTTGAAATAATCTATTACCCATCTAAACAATTTTGATACTTAATTTGTCAGATGATTTGTGAAGAAAAATTTAATTAGGCCCTACCAGTATTATTATGCAAAATTCTACTTATTTGTCATTTGAAATGTGAAATAATTTACAAATGTTCCACTTGAATGTTTAAACAGTTTGTTTGAAATTAACAATCACTCTCAACAGTCTATTTAGTCTGATCAGAGAGTTCCTACATATTTGTATATATTGATGACTCCCACACTTCACCATAGCGCTACGTCAAATTCATTACTAATTCAAAACATGGATAGAAAAATCGTGCCTGCCTCCTGCCAACTGCTGTAAACAGGCCAAAACAATACGTTTTAAGCTGACTTATGGCTTTATTAAATATCCACAGGTACCAGTTAAAAATTATTTATTTCAGTCAAAATTATATATTTTATCTAGGGCCACTCTTGGTGCAAAATATATTGAAGTGGTTCAATTAACAAGGCAACTTCATAGTCCATTGATGTCAGAATGATTCCTTTTATACTGTCAAAATAACAAAATAAATGTTCATGCTTTCCTAAGCAAAAAAATTGCACATTGATTGTATTGTATTGTATTGAATTGTATTGTATTGTATTGTATACCATATTAAATCGTATTGCAGTTTATAACATTTTATTGTATTTTTATACACTCGATAACAAAAAAATCGCTTATGTTAAATGTGAAATAAAGCTATATTTTGGAAAATTCGTGGAGCGATAACTTGTTGAACAGCAAGACAGGGATGGAATAGCATCTAGGAGAGCATTTAATACAGTTGCCATTACATCTTTTGTATTTACTTCAAATAGAATAAATTACTTTCTGATAGTAGCAAAATTATTTTTCAATATAAAAGTGGGATTAATTAATTCTAAAGTATTTCCCAGTTTTGGGCTAAGAAGGTGAAATAACCCCCAGCAGACTCGTCATGAACATCCTTTTCTTACCCTTATTGATGAATTTCGAACCTTTTATGGGTTTGACATAATTGGCCTAATCACTTAGCCTACACATTGATTTACATATATTTTGAAGTTTTTCTGGCCACCCAAGCAGGGACAAGAATATTTAAGGTAAATATTAATTTAACAGTAATGCAAGCTACATGTATAGGTCATTTCAGCACCTGTTATTTCAGATCAATTAGTTCATATTTTGTTGTCGTCAGGATAGAGTCATTGACTATTTGAAAGTATTAAGTGAACTCTGCTGTCAAAATCTACAATGTATGTGCAAAACATTGATGAAATATATGTATTTCCCAACCTTACTGAACTTCACAATCTAAGGCAATTTTTTGTCTATTTTACACTGATGGACACTTGAAAGACAGATCCATTAATATACTTCACTGTCCTTGATTTACCTTCCATTTGTAAAGAATATCATTAAATAGTCAAACCAATTTAATGCTTGGAATTATGCTGGCTTACAGCCATATCTGGAGGTCAGACTGGGTTTATCAATTGTGCAGTGAATGGGAAGACATTGAAATGTAGAATAAGCATGATGTAACTAAATCATCACACCATATGAGGATTTTAAGTCAAATAAACCAGAGTTACATTAAATTTTATTAGAGTTACAAATTTGTGTTTGCTCTGCTCTGATAACTATTTTGCAATATTCAATTCCAAACTTCATCAAACGTTCTGGTCATTTCTGACTAACTACACAAACTTGCATAATAATAATTATGCACACCTATATTTGACCAAATATTCACTTTATATGGAACCATGCTTATATAGCAACAATATTTACAGAAGATGTCCCTAAAGATTCAACAAGTAAATACAAATAATTTCAAGTCACACTGACACTTTATTGCTAAAACATTCTCAAAATAACGACTTGCATAATAATTAGCATTGTAGCATCTTTACGGCACAGAACTAAATTATATTTTGAAATAATCCACAAATTAGAATATATATAAATATATGATGTGGAATTGACATTTTTAATATGTATGACATTTGCAGGGGCAGATCTAGGATTTTTGGAAAGGGAGGGTCAGGCATAGGACTTGTTTGAGCAGCGAAGGTGCGATGTCCTGCTAGGAGGGTCCGGGGGCATTTTTGCAAAGAAAAGGATGGGGGGGGGGGGGGTCAGGACCCCCTTGACCCCCCTCTAAATCCGCCCCTGATGTGCTTGTAATTATTCATACTACTCTTGCCAAGATTATATCTTATATTTTGATATGCGTACAACTTAGCCAAGTTTATTATTTCTAATATTTTGATTCTCAATAATCCTTATTTTGATGCATAGAAAATCGCATTTGTTACTCAACTAATAGAGTAAAAAAAATATTGTAATGCGTTCATGTTTTATTACTTTTGTAAGGCCACTCTGATCCAATGGCCTAGGCCTATATTTTGATAGGACATTTTGCAGACATAAATCAATAATCAATATTTAACTGCAGGTCAATGGTCTTGCACTGAAATTATGCACGGACATTTTGCATAAAACATTTGATATATTCTTTCATAACTTGATCAATTATGCTTATGCATTTAATGTGCTAATATTTTTAAAAATAATAACTAAGTGTGATGACATAAATATATTGTAATTGTAAACATGCTCGCATGTCAATAAATTTATTTTGTAAATATGATCCAATTTTGAAATGAAACTGTTTTGCATTAATTTTCATGTTGACATTTCTTTGTCGTAATATTTACCGTTAATTTGCATTCAAAATTAACAATGCATGATGTATTTTTAGCAGGTCTACTATTTTTTAAGTAATTTGATTTCACAAGAAGAAAAATAATGCAATAACATAATTTTTATCATGTGATTTCATTCAGTGTTTATGCCATACAAATTTCAAAAACTTATTTTCAAGTTGGAAATATGCATAACTAATAAAGCCTTCTCTTTCAATTGATGCTTATCAGAGCAACAGCTGCTGAGACAAATTCTTATTCAATATACAGTGTGATAAACGAACAACTCGGATTTGTAATAACCACTTACTTGTCAATTGAAGTTACCCCAAATTCCAGTGAAATTTATAACGTTGTCTTATCAAAATTCAAGGATAATATTAAGAATCCTGTTCAAGAGAACGAATTAATTGCTTCTACGCCGCCATCTTGGATTCTGTAACTTGCCGAGTGGTGTGACGTCTTTTGTTGACACGTTGCCTAGCAACTAACGATCGGTTTTGGCGCGAAAGTGCTGTGCAGTAGCAAGGCTTTGTCAACTGTTTGCCATAATATTGGACAAACAATTGATTTTCTAGTAAAATAAAGACAGCAGCCTGCACTAGATGTTCATGTACGGCACAAGGTGACGCACGTATACATGCGCATTAAGTGAAAAAATATTATTCTGCAGGAGGGTTGATAAATTATTTGTATTCGAATCTGACTTGGTATGAAACAGTAGATGATCTCATCAATGTAGGCCCATATTGAGTTAGTTGTTTTTTTATTTAAAAAAATGTTATATCTCCAATTTTTTAAGGCTACATATGCTAGTCCTAGATATATTATGTTATCAGTTTTAATTGATAAAATAAGTTTTAGCCTAGGCCTGTATTCCAGTAACAGCCATCAAGTTGGATGAATATATATAGGCCATTTTTAACGGTATCCACAGTGTTCACTGATATTAATAACTATACTCCACTTCGATAGTTTTCCTATTTTTCTGAGCGGGATACCTCTTGAGTGCAAACTGTACTTTTATGCTCAAAAATAGCAGTTAAAGAAATCAAAAAAATTAAATTAGTAAATATGTCTTGTGGAGTATAAGTTAGTTATAAATACTCCTCATAGTCGGGAGTTAACTAAGATTTTTGTTGGTTATATCCCTCCGCCTTCACTGTCGGGATATAACCAAGAGAGATAACACTATTATTTTTTGTCAACTAAATAAACAAGAAAGAAACAAAAAAGAAAGCCTAATTGGGTTCAGTACAAAAATCAATGAAAAAAAAAAAATTGATATAGGCCTATGTTCAGAGAGGCCTATAACATTCTTAGCAATGATTTTAGTTTTGGTTGTGTCTTTGGGAAATGCTTCTTAGGAGTAGATTCAGCTGTATCGCTATGGAATTTTAAATTATCTAAAATTCTATCAATTGTTGAAGTAAGGCAAAAATTCAAGACTGCTGATTATGTTTTTTTTTATTTATTTAGAATCTTGAAAAAAAATTACTGGCTGCCCAGAAATCTGCAGCATCTAACAGAAAGGTTACAGAAACATCAACAAACTACATATAATTCTAGAGTGCTCCGTGCGTGATCAACTTGTGATCACACAAGTTAAATGCAACTTCCAATAGGTGGCAGCACCTGTCAACTACCGTACGCCACCTAGCGGTAATACATCATGCTAATAAAACGTCACGGTATTAGAACGGAGCACTCTATATAACTTGGCATCAGGAAAGAACTCCTGCTGCTGGCTCTGCAACTTAAAAAAAAGTTATACTATAAATTTAAGCTGCAGCACTCAACACAAATTCGGTGTCCAAGCTTTATCATTTGGCCTCATCTCTGGGCACAGTGCTAAATATTATTAAGTTTTTGGTTTTTCACACCCTTGGCAGATAATACCAGCAAATATAAATTTATTACATAGCTTAATTAACTATCGTTAACTGTCATAAGTGTCACCTCTTTGCATGGAATTGATGTTTAAAATGTGTTTTTCATTTTCTGCTCTGAACACACGAAAATCTTCTTCTTATCATTCCTGGAAATTACTGATGGCATGAGAACTTTTAGTCCGTAGTCTAGGTCGTGCATACGATTTATTTTCTGTGAATATTAGAAATATTAAAATGTATGTCATCATCAAAAAAAGCTTTGTTTCCAAGTTGATGAATTTCAAATTGGCTGCAATGGATGTCCATTTAACAACAACGAATAAAACAAAAGCAATTGATTACACATGAGACATTTATTAAAAGTGCATTTAATGTCAAATTCTTCTCATATATAAACCATTATAAGATTTTGCCATAGCCGTTTATGCTTGGACCTATTTTAAAAACCATTCCTTGTTTCTCATGTCCTTAATTAAGGATTCATCTATAGGAATCATATGTCGTTATATAATTAAGGAATAATATGTCCTTAATTAGAGAATCATATTACGCGTGAGGATCCAGTGTAATTTATGGTTTATCAACAAGTTGGTGGGTGCCACTTTCCCTCTGAAAAGAACAATTTTGTCAATTACTTATATTACCGTTTTTACGTACAGAAAATGCTATCCGCTAAGATAGCTGATTGAAGTATTTAAAATGCTATTTATAGAAATACAAATTTGTATCAATCAGTATGACATTTTACAATAGAAATGTTTCTTAATTATACTATTATCATATGATTACTATTAGTATTTTTATTTTCAGAGAACATGTTTTATTCTCTTGGATTTACCTGTCAAAAGCTGAACCAGATTCTCCTGGACATCAGCTAGGACTTGAAGAAAAATGAGATATTTCTCATTGTCCAGCCTTCTTATGATGTCAACCAGTTCTTCACTTTGTCTTTCTTCAATTTTTTCACCAGTTCCTGAACCCTGCATGAAAAATTTCAACAAATTCTCACACAAACTGAGATGAATTCAGTTCAAAATCAAGTTTAATTCAACATTAAACATCTTACAGTATGTATGACAATGACACAGAGGAAATAAGCTGGTGGCAGCTAGCAGCTTGATGCCCTACTGTGTTTTTATAATTGATCTTTATATTGTCAATAAGACATAATTGACTATTATATTATAATTATAACCTCCTTAATTAATTCTGACATATCTATTGCTCACAAATATTATCTTAATATCTTCTTAAATGTTAAAAATGTTCGAATTTGTTCATATATGCTATATAATCTTATTCCACAATTTAGGGTCCTTTAAATCTAATACATCTTTGTGTAATACTGAATTTCAATTCATGTCAGTAACCATGACTTGGAGTATTTACAACAAAAAAGTAAAAGTAATTTCGAAAAGGGTTATTAAAGTTTAAAAAATTAATAAAAAACCTGAAACAGCGATACACATAAATCATTTCTATTGGTAATATTTTAAATTATGTTAATAAAGGAGTGGAATAAGCTAGATAATATGCTTATTTTGTAATACATAAAATCTTTTCCTGAAGTTTTAGAAGAGAATGCATGTAACTTTTACTCGTGGCACCCATGTTTCAACACAGTAATTCTAATACGGGTAAATAAAGCAAAAATATAATGTAATCAAGGCCGGAATACTAATGAGGCACGGATTATTGTAGGCTATTAATATTCATGAGCTAATCACATGATCTGGGTGCAACCCATATTTGCACATGTTGAACAGGCTGGCATTAACTAAGAATGTAACATCTGATAGAATATGCAAATTGCTATTGTAGTACATTGAACAATACCGGGTACAAGAGAGCGAAAAGGATACATTAATGATAACCTGCTTTCCCTAAGCTGGATGAGTCCATTGTTGGTGGGAAATTCCATAGTTTGTAATAAAGGTTTGGGAGTTAAGACGCAGAAAAATATGCTATTTTTAGATAATTCATGCTGAGTCTAGGCATTAAGAAAATACTCTTTTTCAACAATAGAATATGCTTGATTTGAGGCAGCATTAGATAATATTATTTCTTTACATTAAAAAAAAAATTTATTTTAACGTTTGACTAGGCATGCAACTGGTATCATGGGAAGAACATTGATATCTTTTAGCAAATTTTAGCAGCCTGCAGTTAATTTAGGTGTTGTTTGTCACGCATCACCTAGTTTAGACTGTTATCTATTTGTAGTAGCTGCATGATTGTTTCTAGAAATAGAATGCTCCATCTCATCTTGGTCATATTAATTAACAAGAAAAGCTCTCTTTAAAAGAAGACACCTGTTCCAGACTTGTTTGGGATTATTGTAGATTGTGCTGAATAAAGATTTTTCGGTTGTTTTTTTATTTTTATTTTTTTGTAAATTGGGAAAAATTAGACTTTAAATAAATATGTTTATCATTCATTAAAAAAAAACAAAAGACTTTCCCTTGGTTGGATTCGTACCCAGGTCCATCATCCCCCCTTTTCAATCAGAACAGCGCCTCTGAAAATTTGGCCACTGCAGCAGGCTATTTATAGCACAACTTTCCTTGGACTAAATCACAGTCAAATGTAGGCCATGGTCAGTCCCTTGTAAGACCCGAGTTGTGTAGCTTGTTTTATTGCAGTAAACTACCATGGTCACTGATTCAATTATGTGTTAATTTATGCATTTTGCATACATGAGGTAACCAATATTTGGCTAAAATTGGCTGAAACTGGTCATAGAGCAACACAGCTATAGAACTACCTTATATGGGCATGCACAGAAAGTGATGACGAAACTGTACCAATCCTCCAATATATTTGTAAACCTGATCACACAGAAGTACCTCTTGAGCAGTAGGATATCTTAAGTTAGAGGTGTTCTATAGATTTATGTCTGGTACAAAAAACATTTATGATGAAGACTTGTTCACTGTTTTCCGTGACCCTTAAAACCTAAATAAAGACACCGGAATGATTACGTGCAATTAGAACCTAAGATACGGCAATATATGATTTTTACTTTCTTACGAGTCCCGTTTTTCTTACACAAGGTGCCGTCTTTAATTTCAATTTTGAGCTTATCATTTTCTTTCATTTCATTTTCTCAGTCATATATAATTATGTTCATGATGCATTAAATGGATTGGCTGGTTGATTTGACTTGATTTGAAGGTCCTTTTTGTATGTTGAGGTCTGTGCATGGTATAGCTATACAGACAGAACAGTAGTCCACATGCATTGTGCACAGCCATGTGTTGCCATGCCCACTGGGATTTGAGGTCTTCACAGTGTTGTTACCCGGGGGCGGCAGAATGTGAACTGAGGGGGAACCAACGAGGATGTTAAGAAACACTTCAAACCCAAAGAAGTGCGGTGGGAGGGGTTCCCCCAGTTCCTTTTCACCAGTAGACACAACACTTTCCAAGGCCCATTTATAAACAAAAGCTTCTTCCTGTGAAGCTTAATGTGTAACAAGCCCTGTTAACGTTCCTCTATATTTTTTGTTATTGAGTATACTCACCGTGATGGCATTTTTCTCTTCAAGGTCAATCACGTCTCTTGCAACTAGTCTTGTTAATAACTTCTTAGTTCGCATGTGGCCCACCAGCATTTCATAACATTGGGTGATATATTTATCCCTTGTCGACCTGCCAATTTTGACATATTTTTCCAGCCTCTTCAGTTTATCGTCCATCTGTCGGATTGTCAAAAAATATTATAGAGAAATGGGAAAAAATTGTGTTTCACAGTTTCCAATTATGGATAATTTGTTGTGGATCAATTAGTGAAATAGATATATCTAGAAAACATTGACCCAAATATTTATTGAAATACTAAGAGTAATTATGCAATAGTTTTACAATAAGACCTGTGATACATAAGGTTATAGTTGCAATGTGGTAAAATGCAAGGTGAAAATCCTGTATATAGGTACCACATGTGCACACTAAAAAAGAGTTAACTTACAATCTCGTTCAAAGAAAGTCCACTTTGGCCCAGACTGTTGAGAAAATTAAAAAAAATATCACATAATGACAAACTCCTTGTTGTACAAAATTTAGTGTCATATTATCTCAGTTAAGATTTTCACCGGTAACATTACGATAGATATCACTCTCCATGATATGATCCATATCATGTGACTCATACATTTATTGCATATACTGTGACTCTTAACTTTGGAAATAATTAGACATTTATAGTTTGTTATAATTTCAATCCTAGTTTTTACATACCAGTTTGCGTACTTAAAATCATGAACTAAACAATAAAAAATAGCAAGACCCAATTTGATTTCTGTAACTGTGTATCTTTTCTGATGAGGGGGGCGGGGTGGGGCGGAGATGTGCAGCAAGATATGAACATGAACAGAGGCCTGCTCAATAACTGAACTGAATATTGGACATTCCTCATAACATACAAAGACCCTTCTAAATACCAAAGTATATTGTTTTTGCACTCTTTTTCCAATGATAATATTGATCTTGATAGTGCCTCATTCTCAAGCCTGATTTGTTTATGTAAATAATAGCTTCATTGGGATGTAACAATTGACCATTGTGACGTCACAATTTCATGCTCAAAGCCACACAAGAAACATTGGTGGCAGAGGCTGATGTTTTTCCCAAAGAAAATGCATTGAAAATCTTCATTTGTATGGTCAAGAAAAGCGCGCGTCATCTTGAGTATTGACAAACCTACTTGTTAAAAGTTTCTCATCACATAAGTGATGAAAATAATGCCTCAAATCAGGTCAGTGTAAAGTCATAAATTCAAAAACTTTTTACACGATAAAATGAAATAGACATAACACCCTTATTCATTTCATTGTGTAACGAGGTTTGAACACATAACTTCAAACTGACCTGATGTGCAGCATTATTACCATTACTGATGTGATCAGTAACCTTTGACCAGAAGGTTTATCCATATTCAAGATAAGGGGCACTTTTCTGAGCCACACAATGAAGGTTTCCAATGCATTTTCATGAGGAAAATATTCTTCTCTTCTCTTCAACCAGTGTTTCTTGCATGACTTAGGTAAATTGTTATGTCACAATCAAGCAGCAATTGTGACGTCACCAAATAAGCCTTAGAAAAAGACACTGCATTTGGCTGCCTAGATCAGTATTATCATTAGAAATATACGAGTTTGGCAAAGAAAAGGACTGCACAAAAGATATGCATATGGTATTTAGTATGGTCTTTGTATGTTATGAGGAATGTCCAATATCAACATGTGAATATTAAGTTCAGTTATAAAGCATGTGTTCATACCTTTCTACACATCCCCAAAATATACACTGTATAGTGGTGTATGGAATATTATGTCATCACATTTCTGCATCTTAGTCTTAAAGTGTGACGAGCCATAAACAATAACAACTCATTGCGGTTACCAATGTTAGCCACAATTACAAAGTTCTTTAGAATAAATATTTACTTACAATTGGTGTCTGAACACACTTGAACTGTGTGGGTCTCTTCTTGATACGCTTTTGAAATACTCGGCCTTCATGGAATCATCAGCCTGTGCTGTTGCTCCGGTACTTTCTGTGACATTGATGTCCAGGCGTACATTTGGCTGACTCGTGTTGTTAATCACTTTTGACAGTTTTCTTTCCTCATTTCTGCTGATGATTTTGTGCTGACTTAACTGATTCAAGATTTCATTAATGTAGGATGCACCTTCTTTTTTTATCTCAAGCATTTTCTCCTGGGATTTCAAAAGGCGGATTTCACATAGCTTTTCTTCCTTGATTAGTTCTGGTAAATGTGGAGCAGGCAATCTTCGGCGTATGTCAATGTAGCTTGGTAGTTCTTCAATACTTCTGGCTGACAATGGAACTTTCACCTTTTGCCATTTCTTCTTGCACTGCTCTAACTCCAGAGAAAATGCAGCTTGTGATTCACTACTCGTATCAAAGAAAAAAAGCAAGTTTTCCTTGTCAAACAGAGGGTACTTTGATGAGCTTCGACCAATGTGCTCAAACTCACTGGATATCTTATGCCTATGTGCATTGTCATCAGGGTGCTCAGTCTCTATATAAATCAATAGGAAACCATCTGCAGATTTGTAATATACATCAAAATTACAAGCATCCTTACGTCCATTTAACAGTCCCTGGACAAAACTTTTGTAATAAGCAGCAAGCCCAACTAATGCAAATGGCAAATATATCGTGAATATTTCTATATATGAAAAGTGGTTGAATGTGAGTGAAACATAGTCTTCTCTGACTATGGGGGAACTTTTATCAGTTATATCAGTCCAAAGGGTTGGGAATCCTTTTTCCACACCTTGGTGGAGGACAAGAAGGGTGTCGTTATCACCCAAATCCATGATCCTCAACTGAATTTCCACCGGTTCATGAAACTGCAACCCATGTGGTTTTAGCTGTAGATGCAATTTGCTGCTCATGAATTTCTCTAGTCCTGCCAATTTGATTTGTTTTCGCCTTAAGTGACTATTCACGTTCACAGTCATGGATATGCACACTGATTTGTCTAGAGCATGATCTGGCACTATCAGAGAAACATTATTCAGATGAATTTGACCTCCATTAGTGTCAATTAAAGCCTCTTTAGTCTCTTCAGTCTCAAATGAAGTCACGTCTTCATCTGGAAATGCTGTCATCTGCAATAGCAGTTTTTCAGCTTCGATTTGTATTTGTTTCATTTTTGAATCTGAAAAATAGCTTAAGGGTAATTAGTTGATGAGGTTACAGTTCAATTGTTACATTAATTTTGCTTCATTCTACGGGTAAGTCACACTAGTGACTGGTACAACCACATCATGAATGCTTATAAATTTACACCAAAGTTTCTGATGATATTTAGGTTATATCATGAATTATTTCTGGCAAGCATTACCTCCACTTTCTCTGAAAGTTTTCAATATATATTTACACCAAAGTTAGTGATGACATTTAGTTTATATCATGAATTATTTCTGGCCAGCATTACCTCCACTTTCTCTGAAAGTTTTCAATACATATTTACACCAAAGTTAGTGATGACATTTAGTTTATATTATGAATTATTTCTGGCCAGCATTACCTCCACTTTCTCTGAAAGTTTTCAATATATATTTACACCAAAGTTAGTGATGACATTAAGGTTATATCATGAATTATTTCTGGCCAGCATTACCTCCACTTTCTCTGAAAGTTTTCAATATATATTTACACCAAAGTTAGTGATGACATTTAGGTTATATTATGAATTATTTCTGGCCAGCATTACCTCCACTTTCTCTGAAAGTTTTCAATATATATTTACACCAAAGTTAGTGATGACATTTAGGTTATATCATGAATTATTTCTGCCCAGCATTACCTCCACTTTCTCTGAAAGTTTTCAATATATATTTACACCAAAGTTAGTGATGACATTTAGTTTATATCATGAATTATTTCTGGCCAGCATTACCTCCACTTTCTCTGAAAGTTTTCAATATATATTTACACCAAAGTTAGTGATGACATTTAGTTTATATTATGAATTATTTCTGGCCAGCATTACCTCCACTTTCTCTGAAAGTTTTCAATATATATTTACACCAAAGTTAGTGATGACATTTAGGTTATATCATGAATTATTTCTGGCCAGCATTACCTCCACTTTCTCTGAAAGTTTTCAATATATATTTACACCAAAGTTAGTGATGACATTTAGGTTATATCATGAATTATTTCTGGCCAGCATTACCTCCACTTTCTCTGAAAGTTTTCAATATATATTTACACCAAAGTTAGTGATGACATTTAGGTTATATCATGAATTATTTCTGGCCAGCATTACCTCCACTTTCTCTGAAAGTTTTCAATATATATTTACACCAAAGTTAGTGATGACATTTAGTTTATATTATGAATTATTTCTGGCCAGCATTACCTCCACTTTCTCTGAAAGTTTTCAAAATATTTACACCAAAGTTAGTGATGACATTTAGGTTATATCATGAATTACTTCTGGCCAGCATTACCTCCACTTTCTCTTAAAGTTTCAATATATATTTACACCAAAGTTAGTGATGACATTTAGGTTATATCATGAATTATTTCTGGCCAGCATTACCTCCACTTTCTCTGAAAGTTTTCAATATATATTTACACCAAAGTTAGTGATGACATTTAGGTTATATCATGAATTACTTCTGGCCAGCATTACCTCCACTTTCTCTTAAAGTTTCAATATATATTAACACCAAAGTTAGTGATGACATTTAGTTTATATCATGAATTATTTCTGGCCAGCATTACCTCCACTTTCACTGAAAGTTTTCAATATATATTTACACCAAAGTTAGTGATGACATTTAGGTTATATCCTGAATTATTTCTGGCCAGCATTACCTCCACTTTCTCTGAAAGTTTTCAATATATATTTACACCAAAGTTAGTGATGACATTTAGGTTATATCATGAATTATTTCTGGCCAGCATTACCTCCACTTTCTCTGAAAGTTTTCAATATATATTTACACCAAAGTTAGTGATGACATTTAGTTTATATTATGAATTATTTCTGGCCAGCATTACCTCCACTTTCTCTGAAAGTTTTCAATATATATTTACACCAAAGTTAGTGATGACATTTAGGTTATATCATGAATTATTTCTGGCCAGCATTACCTCCACTTTCTCTGAAAGTTTTCAATATATGTTGAGTTGCATATTTCATCTCCACTTCCAGAGTTTCTGCAATCTTTTTCATTCCATTTGCTACTTCAGGTTCATTTTGAAATTTAGTCCCAACCTCCATTTGTTTAATGGCTGCAACCATTAAGGATATCCCTTTAAACATCCACTCAATTGGCGTGACGGGGACACCGGCAATCATTTTCAATAGGATCACTTTGGTGTTTTCATTAATTTTAAGTTTATCATCTCTGAGTTGCTGCAAATAGAGAAACAATTTGAATGAGCCCTCATAAATCATTTATATTGGTTGATACAAATAGAGTATCTGAATCAAAGGACACACACATGCACACAGTAAAGTGTCGACTACTTGAAATCAAAGAGTTGTTGCGGGTTAGATTTCGATTAATTTAATTTGTTTAGATTTAATCTCTGAACGATTGAACTGAATAGAAAACCATGGCTTCTGTAACCAGCAACATTGACATGTATGCGGGATTTAGTGGCTATAATGTTCTGTTCATTCACTAAATATCTGCAGCATGATATATATAATTTAATATTGCATACCTGCATACCTCAAAGCAGGAATAAAAATTAAAGTGCTGTCATTTAGGCTTAATTTGGAGTAGCATTCACTTAGAACACCTGAGGGTGTCGAGTCTAGTTGCACTTAGTTGCAAATTGAGTCTGCCCACACCCCCATGATAATATAATATTAAAATTGAGATATGATGTGATTATGCAGTGTGCCTCATAATTACCAGTAAGATGTGCCTGCTCTGCATGTTTTGGTTTAACCACTTCACGATGTCCTTAAACTGGCAGAGCCTGTCGCGTAACATGGCTGTCATGTAACTATCTTTTTTCACAATGGAATTTAGTTTTGGCCAATTTTTGCTTTCAGTTACTTTCATAGATCCTGTAAAAAAAAACACACAAGATCAATTGTTTTATTTGTCTTTGATGTGTTGAAATAATGACAACTACTACCTAGCCTTATTCATTCACATTATCAGTTACAGTGGAAAGATCTTTATGGAACATTATTTGTTAGTCCAGTACCTGTTGGCCTATCTGTTCCAACAGATTTAGCAGAAGCACCAGTTGTGGCAGGGGCTGTTAAAAAAAACACACAAGATCAATTGTTTTATTTGTCTTTGATGTGTTGAAATAATGATAACTACTACCTAGCCTTATTCATTCACATTATCAGTTACAGTAGAAAGATCTTTATGGAACATTATTTGTTAGTCCAGTACCTGTTGGCCTATCTGTTCCAACAGATTTAGCAGAAGCACCAGTTGTGGCAGGTGCTGTTAAAAAAAACACACAAGATCAATTGTTTTATTTGTCTTTGATGTGTTGAAATAATGACAACTACTAACCATATTCATTCACATTATCAGTTACAGTGGAAAGATCTTTATGGAACATTATTTGTTAGTCCAGTACCTGTTGGCCTATCTGTTCCAACAGATTTAGCAGAAGCACCAGTTGTGGCAGGGGCTGTTTAAAAAAACACACAAGATCAATTGTTTTATTTGTCTTTGATGTGTTGAAATAATGACAACTACTACCTAGCCTTATTCATTCACATTATCAGTTACAGTGGAAAGATTTACATTATTCCAATATCATCTTTATGGAACATTATTTGTTAGTCCAGTACCTGTTGGCCTATCTGTTCCAACAGATTTAACAGAAGCAACAGCACCTGCCACAGCTTGTGCTGTTCCGGAGAAGGGGCCCATCATCCACCCAGACAGAGCCTTGGCTACTGCACCTGAACACAAGCATAACAGATTAATTATTGACTGACATGATCAATAATGGGATATCTTAGTCTCTGTAGCTTTGAAAGACTCACTTATTAAAGGTGTTGTCTCATTTGTCACTGTGCCCCGAATTTCATTGTTGTCATCTTCGTCCTGGCCACCAACTAAGTTACTCCCTCTGATGCGTCCTCTGTTCCGGCGGAGGACTGACTGTGTGACCTGCCATAACTGCTCGCATTCATCAGCAAAGTTTCTAATTGCCTCAATGCTCTCTAATCGCGTTTCGTCCCAAGCCTGAGTGAAAAAAACATTCGCAGAATTCAGACAACTCACATTTATGATTATGATTGAATGCATCTTGGACAGGCAATGGCATTCCTCTTTTGTTTGTAATTCCATTTCCTAGATATATTTGTAACCTATGCAGCATGTTCATGACTTATACATAAGCATTTTATCATATTTGAAAGCTTGATTCATGATTTCTCATACATTCCAAGCAAAAGTGAGTTTTTAGGCATTACTAAACTAAAGATGAGATATCTGAACTAACCTTAGCTTCTGCTAGCAATTCTTGATTTCAAAACAATCTAGTTACCTTTACTTCATCAGGCAAACTGATGACGATCCTGTCTAATGCAATCAGTTTACGATCCATATTGTAAAGTGATGTTAGTCATCTGCAAATAAGAATATAATATACTTAAGAAATTGTGTTGAAATTTCCACTGATAGACCTGTTCCCTGGCTCACTGGCAATTCAAGACAGAGCAGAACTCATTTACTAGAGTGTTACTTTCCATGTAGCCAAAACACATCACCTGTCTAAGTTTTTTTTTATTTCTGCTATAAATCTGTAAACATATTTGGATAAGAAAAAAGTATCAATAAAGTCAAATTTATCATCTAAATTTCTTGTTTTTGAATGAGTTTGAATGATTTATTCATTTGTTGATTTTTTGATGGTCATTGACTGTTTGATTGAAAAAAAATATTGTATTAAATTAATAAGTCTACTGAAATACATTTGCTATAATTAATTTGGTGCCCTCGCAAATTTCTTCTACATATGATAAAAATAACAACATGAAACCTGCAAATAATGATACCTTAAAATATTTTATTTGCACAGCTGTCTGAGTGCACTAGTTTTTGCATCAGCTTAGTGTTAACAGCTTGCCCAGATCAGTGAAGTTGGCTACCCGAGCCTAGCTACCTGACAGCTACCCGGCAGCTACCTGAAGATGTAAAGTTAGCTACCCGAACCCAGCTACCTGACAGCTACCTGGCAGCTACCTGAACTTTCCATGTATATAACTCAAAAACAGTTGAGCGTAATTTTTCAGTTTTCGCGTCAAAAGATACTTTGGGCAAAGGTTTACGTTCTAGAAATTTTTCGGAATTTTCCGAGCACGTCTGAGATGTGATAAATCAAAAAAATTGAAAAAATGACGTTTTTTACCGTAACGCAAACGGTAGCTTTTTGGAGTGTCTGGTTGAGAAAGCGCCGGTAGAAAACAAATATTAACTTTTGTGTCTAACTTTTAGCATAGACAAAACTAGTCTTTACAACCCTTAAAGGGGTCAAATTCAGCAGTACTTTCGGGTAGCTGCCAGGTAGCTGGAATTTGGCTCGCCTCTTTTTTGCCAACCTCTCGTAAACGGTTTCACGGATCTTCACCGTTTTTGACACAAAGATACATTCGGCATAGGTCTACATTTAAGAATTTTTCCAGAGTTTTCTGAAGCATAACAGCTCTAAAATATCAAAAAAACTCAAAAACAACCTCTTTTGCCGTAGCTGCAATTTTTAATTTACCAGATGACCGGTTGGGACAGTACCGGTAAAAAACAAAAATTAACTTTTGTATCTAACTTTTGCAATATGTAAAACTGACATGTGCACCCGTTAAGTGGGTGTAATTAGGCCTTAGATTCGGGTAGCTGCCGGGTAGCTAGCTTCACTATTGCATATTCCTCGAAAACGGTCAAACGTGATTTTTCCGTTTTTGCGCCAAAAGATACTTAGGGCAAAGGTTTACGTTGCTCGGAAAATTCCGAAAAAATTCTAGAACGTAAACCTTTGCCCTAAGTATCTTTTGGCGCGAAAACTGTTTTTGAGTTATATACATGGAAAGTTCGGGTAGCTGTCAGGTAGCTGGGTTCGGGTAGCCAACTTCACTGATCTAGCTTGCCTTTGTTTTTGGTTTTATTTTGATGACTGTGTTGCTAGATTCTGGGTCAGACAACTCCGGTATAAAGTGCATAAGTGTCCAGGCCTCTTGTAACCTATACTAGCTTTTATATATATTATATTGCATACTCTGTGAGTCTTAGCCAACATTTGTCTATAATGTGTGTACATTCGATTGCACATTTCCTGGTTGCAGCATATAGGCCTATATAGATAACAGCTACAGCAGTACGAAACTGAAACTACTTAATTGCTGTTATCAAACAGTGAAACATATCATATGTAAACAATCAACTCACAAAAAAATCTGTTTTCATGCCTGTTCCCCACTGATTCTGCATAACTGAACTGCTAGGATATCATTAAATCGCCTGCTACTTTTTCCTGTCTGCCACAACCTGGTCTGTGCTACAACACATCTGACCTACTTAGTTATTAAAAACAGGACACTGGGGGGGGGGGGGGCACTATCTATTTATCACTTTATTTATTTTGCCAATATCTATCATCCTTGCATTGGGCTTCTCTACAAACTCTACTATGGGAAAAAAGAAACTGCTGCATGATAATGAAAATAAATGAATAAGAAACATTAGAATTATACATTCATTAGTTGTTCCATGACCACTTTAGTGTTAAAATAATGAGAGTATAAAGCGACATGCAGAATTATTTTTTATAGGAAGGCTTTTGCAAATACAAGAATTAAGTCATTATAGTTAGTAATAATTATTGTAACTTTTTAACACTGAATATATACATATATATATATAGATATATATACATGATACAAAACTGTGCAGCTGATTTCAACATAATTAAATTATAAATTAGTTACAACATATTTTTAAAATATCTGATTTAAGTGGTTAGGTATATTATGTGACAGTAATATAATGTTGAAGACATTATATCATCTAGGCATTAACATGGAAAATGTTAAACCTTAAAAACATGTATACAGTTAGATGTAATGGCAGGCTACTTCAATTATGCATATGATATCATGTATATATACATGTTGTGGATAAAAGAATAGTTTTAGCTAAATACTGTCCATGGGCACTCCCTCCCCATGACCCTTCAATGTAAACCAAACACCAAAGTGAAACTACTCATGCAAGAACACCCGTACAAATTGCATCCCCCCCCCCCCCTTGAGCAAGTTGCTCATTCACATGCAAACTAGGACAGCATGCAGAGGGAAGGGCTTCACTTTTACTATTATTGAATTAATTTTTTTAAATTATTCAAATAAATGGTAACTTTAATATAATCTAAAGAACCTTTTAAATGTCCAAGCCTTCTCCAACGCACAACCTATATATAGGCTTTATATTTTGGTGGGGCGGGGGTATAACTTCCAGCACTACTGAGTAAATGCATTGCATATCTAGTATCAGCCAAAGTGTCAATAAACACCATCCTATGAATAAAAAATATAACTTAGAAATTATTGACAGGCCTACTTAATGTATTCTAATTAATCTGTGTACAGATAACAAAACAAAATGTATTAACATGTATGAAAAAAAATACATTTAAAATGTATTAATTCACACACTGAGAAAATGGATTTTCCAACCCAGGAGCAATATTTATTATTATTAAATGCATTCTATCTCTCTCCCGCCTTCATGAGGTCAAGGCTTTTACGCTCCCATCAGGATGGTGCCACAAACGCATAGACACTCCCGTGGCATGGCCTGGGCTAAAATAATATGTAGGCAGTAGGCAGAAGCGCGGGTTTTAAGAATTGTTTGGTTTTATTATGATATATTAGCCAGCTGATAAAAAAAAGTTATGTTATCTTTGTCTAGGCAGGAGTAGATATTTATCTTACAGCAATGACACAATTAAAATGTGTAGGGCTAGCCTGCTGATGGGTATGTGTTATATCATTGACAGGGGCTCATACAATGTAGCTCACAATTTTTAGAATTAATTTTAATAACGCTAGTAATTATTTTTTGACAATTATTGATATATTTCGAAATAAATGATTATTGTTTGAGATAAAAAAAATATTTTTTTAAAATCAATGAAACCCACATATACATGTATACAAATGTCACCTATGATGAATATTTCTCATGCATGCTCATAACTGACTCAGTTTATTATCTAAAACTTTAGATTTGAATCTACATGCAAGAAAATATTAGTAAGAGACAAAATATTACAGATGAAGTTGAAATAACAAATGAAGCAAAGGAAAATTTAAATGCAATTTTGCACATGATATTGTTAATATCTCCAATTCTTCAGCATCGACCTTGTCTTCAATGGTTATTACACAATGTAATACACATGTATATATATGTATATATTCTTGTAAAGCCCTTGTCATTAGATTACATACAAATTGACAGCCCATAGAGTGTTATGTAAATAACAGCTAATATTATAGCCAGTACTATTAAAACTAATATTATAGCCAGTACTTTAAAAAGGTTTTTTTCGTTTATTTTGGAAAGCATTTTTCAATGACCTGCTCAAGCAGTTTTACTTCATTCAGCCTCGTTTCGGTATCGGCCTGGCATCAGCCAAAGTTAGTCTGACTTTCACCCAGTCTAGCATGTTATCTGGAGAAATCCTCATATAGTACAGGTTTTGTGTGCAATAAACAAAATTGCTGGAATTCACAAAGAAAAAGTAATAAAGTTCAAATTAAATTGACGAATGCTTCTGACAAGTATCACAACTGATACAAATGAACTGCAATAAACAAGATTAGAAATTGCAAGATTGAAATTCATAAATATTTCATGAACATTGGTAAAGTTATGAGACGCTGTTATTACCAGAATACATACAACATGCATTAAAAGATTTTTTTGCTCAATGCGTATTCAGTTTCGATATGCATCATGGATGAGGTCCACGATGGTGGAAACGTTTTGCACACCAGATACATACAGCAGTTTTAGAGCGAGCATGGACAGTTCAGGGGTGAAAGAGACAAATCAGATTGTAAAGTAATTGACCAACTTTTCTAGCCCATTCCTAATGTCCTTGTCATAAAATACTTTTCTGTGCTATACAAGCCATTGAAGGAGAAGATACAGAAATAGCATTACAACTGTACAGAAAAGGGGTAAACTTTGGTCAAAACATGGTCAAAAGAGGTGAAAACAAGTTTATTGCCCAGTTGTTGGGGGTGATTATATCATTCTAATCAAATGTTTCAATCAGTCTGAAAAGTTGTTCTGATGATACAACTGTCCATGCTCGCTCTAAAACTGCTGTATCCTACTAATTGCATTAAATTTGTTTATATGACAACATTTTTAAATAACGATGCTGATATAATCAAGACCAGTCTAGTTAGCAGAGTTTCTATTGACTTTATCAAGTGCACAGGCTAGCACCATGCAGGGCAAGCAGTATCACAATCAGATTGAAACTATAGAAGTTGACCAACTCTAAGTCTATGACTTTTACCAAAGCATGACTATTTTATTTCATCATGTTCATAATTGTTCAAGTGTACACTTGACAAACTTGAGAAATCTGGAACATAGACGAAACTGTAAGCACATTTGCATTGCTTAAATCTGTCTGAACATTCTATTCTCAGTCATTTAAAAATTTAAAATGAAGAAAGATGTCGACTTTCAAAATTCATCAGAACCATTGAAATACTGTGCTGTAACTCCTGCTATATCAGTTTTCACACTGCATGGATGTGGCATGTCAAACTTTTTCGTAGATCATATCTGAAATGAAAAAATTAATCAACATGATAATGTATGTCTGTATTTTTCTTTTAATAAAGGTAATATAAGTATCACTAGTAACTTGTTTTACTGGGGAACTAACATAAGTCATTTTTAGCATGACACTAAACGATAATGACAAATACACACTTCTGAACCAATGTTATGCAGTCCAGTCAAAAAAACAAACAGTAAAATACTCGTATTATCGGCTGCCAATTACCTTGTGATCAAGTCCTGTTTTCTCCAAGATAAACATGATAAATGGGTGTTCGTCTTTGTAATGTCCTCCCTCCGTTCTTCTAACTTCTTGCCATTGAAATTCACCATCCGAAATGTACAATGCTATATTATTTGAATAATCATGTGTAAACCGAACTGAATTACACGCAGCTGTGAAATCGGACATAGTGACCTGTTGCTCGGTCCCCCATTGAATTTTTTTTTGTTATTTCATCTCTCCGTCGGTTTGTTTATACAAGCTTAATTTTCAAATTTTTACATTGTTAATATAATATATTGTTTATGGCCAAAAATAAAAATCCCAAATGGCACAGCTGCACTACTTTCTGTACCATTACAATTCCATTCGTCTTTGTTTTGAAAGGAAAAATTATAAAATTTAAACCCATCGACTTATGTGATAAATCTGCTAACTAATTTAATTTTGGAAACGTCACTACATGTGCTACAGTCTTAATGTATGAGTGCAGTTTATCAATTACAATGCTGTATATGTAGATAGCTTTTTTTCTTGTCAACTTTTGCATTATGAATATCATTAGCATAGGATTGCATCTCTAAACTAAGTCAAAGAATATGTACTAAGAAGCGCCACTCCCTGTACTTCACATTGTAAACGCTGGGAGTACTAGGTGCAAACTTCAATGCCACTAGAGGATTAAAAATTTAATTTTGATATGGCTCTGTCCAGTCCGTAGTTTCTTCAATTTGACAGTTAAAATAGTTAAAATGTCATTTCCAAATGATTTCAGTGTCAGCTAGTGTCCTACCGTGCAAATACAGCAATTATCACAAATTTACGACGTAAACAAAAGCTGATCAATTTAAACGTAGGATCGATGTCTAATGATGTCATAATCGCCAGTATGTTGTCACTCAATTGTCACCAATTGCTCTCTGTTAGTGACGTCATCAGCTCAGTTAACAATGTGCCTCCTATCACCAGCATGCATAGTGCATCCTACTGATGAGAGTAGGTGTTCTTGGTACATATTATTTGACTACGTGAAATCCTGTATGGCCTTCTTCTCAGTGTAAATCTCATCCTTTTATCCTGTTGGCATGCACCATAGAGTTTCTTCAGCAAATCCCATTGTTATTGTTTAATTTAATACATTGTAACATTCATTGAATTCAAAAGTATTTCATTATTGCCAAAACTGTTTTTTATGATTGAATCCATAATGTTCACTTAACCTTATGATGTAATATATTTGTTGTTGTAAAGATAAATAACTTCTTAATAAATGGTATTTCCTTGTAACTAGAAAATGCAAGTTTTCTTTCTTTTTTTCTTGGTTTTTGGTTTTCTTTATTTACAGGACATTGTGATTTAGAAAATGCTTACTAAATCATATCAGAATGAGTATTTCATAAAATAATAATACAACATGTTCCAGAAACCTGACTGATAAATAGCCGTGCGCCCCTTCATGCTGTGGCATATTCATATTAAAATAAATAACTTTGGTTTATCATGCCATTATGCCCCATATAATGGGTAAATTCCATGTTGAATCCCATTATATGGTTGATTTCTATCATAAGGAAAATACTAAAATCTATTGTTAAGATGACTTAATTTGCCTTCAAAATAAGCAAAATTTATATTCATATAGTCTTCATATTTCCATTTTAGCTTAATTTACTATCGTCACTTTGTTGTAGGTGTTACCTTTTCCATGTGTGTGATGGATGTTAGATAGATAATTTATTAAATGAACTATCTATCTCTCTCTTGAAACCTATCTATTTATTGCATGTCTGAAAGTCTATTGACATCTCCATGGTTTTAATGTTTTCTTCACACCATTCAACATAACTTTGAGACCTTTGTCAGAGTCAGTGAAAGTTTGTCTGTAGTATATAATATCATTTACATGATGGTCATAGATGTTCTGTTTCCAAGTCTATGAATTTTGCTGTAATAGCTGTCCATTTTAAACGACAAGGTAAAAGAAAAAAAAGAAAAATAATTCATCACACAAGATATTTTATTGTATTTAGTGCTTGACAAATTCTGCTCATATAAAGTTGATTTATGCAGATATAAGCTAAGTGCATTTCAATATCTATGAATACATAATTCAATCCATATTATTCATTACTTGCATAGCAAATGAAATGTTTTAATTACACAAAGAGAAGCTCGGGGCATCATCATAATTTCAACATTCAAACAAGATCAATGATCAACATTTATCAAATATTCAAAGGCACTTATATACAAAGTACATTTCAATACATTCGAATACATAATTTAATGTATATTATTCATTACTTACACAGCTAACGCCAAAATAGAGATCTCAATATATAATGTCAGTACATTATTAAAAAAACTTGGTGAGCACATTTGAAATGAAAAAAATTAAAATTAAATATTTTAAGACTTTGGCACAACCATTGTTTTATGCTTGGACCTATTGATTGAGATTATTTCAGATCAAAGTGATTCCATATTGGCAAGTAAGGCATCTGAGTGAAGTCCATCATGAAGATATTCACATTATTCCAGCGAATGCCTTAATTAAGGAACCATCCTTATGAGACCCCTATGTGTGAGGATCCAGTGTATTTGGCATTTTAGCTTTTCACCAATAAGTTGGTCGTTACCAGTCCCACTCTAAAAATAAAAAATAAATTGTCAATATATTTACTTATTAAATGTGAAACATACAGTGCACCGGAAAATAAGATTGGTTTGTCTAATTTAATGTAGCTAAATGGCTACCAGCTAATATAGCTGATTGAAATTAACAGCCTATTTATGAAATGTTGAAGTACACTTTTGTATTTATCAATACAACAAAATGCCTCTCAGTTATTCTATCATTATTAGTATGTATTTTTTTCAGAGAACAGGAATGATTCTCTTGGATTTACCTGTCAAATGTTGCACCAGATCTATCTGGTATTCAGCCAGGACTTCAAGAAAAACAAAATATTTGTCTTTATCGAGCCTTCTCATGATTCCAACCATTTCTTCATTTTGTTGTCTTACAGTTTTTTCACCAGTTCCTGGACCCTGCACCAAAAATGTAAAATATATTCCCACACAAACTAAGATAACTTGATTTTTGGGCATTTGCTTTCTATGTTACCATATCAGAGGAGAGATTAGAGCTAAACAGTAACATACTGTGACTAGACCTATGACCTCAAACCCAGTGTTAAATGCTGTTAAACACAACATATCTGTGTACATCTTGGCATCTGACGGGGGTGCACACACAACTCAATCGTGATCATTCAATAGATAGATAATATAGAAGCATAGGAAACAAAATAAACTTTCATGAATACTTTTGACCTTCACCTAAAACTAACAGATTTTATCGCGAATGACAGCAATGTTTCGGTCTAACCCAGGACGGTGACTTTAGCTCAACATAGTAAAGTGATTGTCAAGTTATAGGGTCAGCTATGTGCCTGGCATTCCTATGCTCCCAAATTATATCAAGTAAAAGTGACCATGACTGAGTTGTGTACTGGTCCCGGGTTCAGTTTCCAGTCAAGCTTAAGTTGGATAGCTCACAGGCGCTGTCCAGCTCATTGCTATACATGTCTAGATATAATAACAAAGTGCCTCTCTCTGCACTTAGCAGGTTGTCATGGCCTCATTTAAAGGCCCGGTGCTCTTACTAAACTTAATGTAAATGTCTGATTCTTTGGTAACATCAGGTAAACAATATTTCCTGTTGATCTGAATCGACAACATAGTGGATATTGTCACATTTTTGGCTGTTAAAACACATTTTTCAGACTCGAATACAATCGCGACAGTCATGCAGACAGAATATAGGTCATTGACAGCAGCAGCAGAGGCATCCACAGGGTTTATTAGGGAAAACTCTGAGGCCCCGTAGGCCACAGACTGGCTAAAAACGGTCGCTGACCTGATTTAGTGCAGTGCGGACGTAGTTGGCGACACCAGTGACCTGAATTTGTCTGCAAGATTGTCGCACAAGAATTCCCTGTGCTCCACCTTTCTTTATTCTATGTCTTGATAATGCCTGTTGGACGGCGCCTGTGGATAGCTGTTTCATCCATCATCTCATTACCATAGCCTTATTAGCCCAATAGGGTGCTAAAATACAGGACACAAAGCCCTAATCCACCCACCCACTGGTGGATTCGGGAGGGGGGGGGGAATCGGGGCCCAGCCCCCCCCCCCCCCAGTACCAGGCTTAAAGTCTAATTGTGGCCTATGAAATTACATCTTTGTGCATGATTTTGGCCATTTACCCCCCCCCCCCCCCCATAGAGTCAGGGCTGGATCCGCCAGTGCACCCACCCACCCTCGCCATCTGACAAAGTCTTTTTAGAAAGCAGGAACTATCCTCATGAGCTTTGTTGTACCTGTTTTATATATTTTTTTCTTTTCTTTTCATAGGTCTCATCCTAGACATAGGCCTTTCTGGCAAAAGGGTCCTCAGAAGTCAATTCAACGACATTTATCCTACTGGACCATTTTATTCCAATGAAACACAATGTTTTGATTTGAAGGTCATTTTCTTCTGGTATGGTCTGTTCAGAGCCATGTGTTGGCCACTGGGATTTGAGATCTTCACTCATAGTGTGGTAGCAGGTCGTTTCGACCTTGAGCCTGTTCGGCCCCGCCACAAAAAGACGATTCGGCCAGCCAGCTGAGTCGGTTCGGCTCCCTATTTATTTGTATGGGGGCCGAATTTACCACAAAAACGAGACGTAATTTCATAGGCCCCTGTAATTGAGACATTTCGGCTTCCTGGTTTAAGTGCAATCTTCAATGAAAGGAATGGTTTTTAATGTATAATTAATATCCAATTGCTATTATTTAGAATCGATCGGTTTTTTAGTTTATGCAAGTGTAAATGAAAACATATAAATGCGAATAAAGGTCAAAATTGAAGATCAAATGTGAAACTAGCAATTTTGACAAATTTTATGCATGAAAATCACTCAAGAATGTTTCTTAAGAGGTTTGGTTACATCTGCATAACATCTCAGACCTGTACTCTAGTGTAATAACTAACAAATGGGATGTACTATATTTGTGTCAGCCAGAATAAATATTCCTATGCTTTGCAATAACACTTATGCAATTGGACATTGAGTAAATGCATTATGTTCCGAGTTACTTATGATATATATATTTTTTCAATTGTTCTGGTGGAGTGAATTGATCGAAATAAAATTCATAAATGCACATGCAGTGCATAAAATAAATTTGCAGGGGGAAAAAGTGTTTAGTTTTACAAGGGCATTACAGCGAACAAGTAGGTGTAAATATCATCATTCTATCATGATTAGTTATCAAGATACTCTATTTCTTTGCGACGACAGGGGGGGTGGGATAAGGGCAGCCATGGTATTATTTGGCGGCCAAACACCGCTTGGGAACCATCGGCAGGACATTTGTGTCAGAGCCGAATAGACCCATTTCTTAGACCGAATGGCCCAGAACCGGGTCCGTTCGGCCTCAATGCTAATGTATAGGGAGCCAAAACGATTTCTTTCGTAGGCCGAATTGTCTCTGTTAAACGAGTCCTTTTGGCCGGGCTGAACTGGCCGAAGGCCGAATCGACTAGCATTCCATAGTACTACCATAAGACTTTTGAAGGCCCATAGGCTAAAGCTTCAGCCTTTGTAGTGTGTTAAGTCTAAAAGGTAATCAGCCATTGTACCCAATGAAGTTATCACGTATACATGTGTACTCACCGTGATGCCTTCTTTCTCATCAAGGTTAATCACTTTACTTGAAACCAAACTCGGCAATAAATTCTTTGTGTTCATCTTATTCACTAGCATTTTATAGTGTTTGGAAATATATTCATCCCTTGTTGAAAGTTGGATGTAGTTATCCAGTCTCTTCTCCTTATCGTCCCTCTGTCAGATGTCAAAAAGTATAGAGAAATAGGAAAATATAGATTTTTATTGACAACAAAATATCAAATTGATACATGTGTCAGCATGACAAAGTAATAATTGGCAAAAAAAAATAAGAAAAATAAGGATAATAGAAATAAATGGATTAGTAGTTGAAATAATTAAATAAGTAGAGCTATATTATGACTAATACTAATCAACATTACATAGTCTGTCTAAGAACTTCTAAAGCACCCGGAACTAAACAAATCGGTAATAATACTGTTTAAAAAGCATCAAAAAATAATTTTAGCACTACAATTCAGGTACATTAATAATACTAAACTACTAAACATCAGATAAAGTATCTACAATTGTATGTCATTTCATATTGTATGTAATATCATATTGCCATCTCATTTTGTATATCACTTCATATTGTTTACCATAACATTATTGATTACTATCATAGTATATCATGTAAAAATATATATATTATAGTATACTGTCTAATTTTAATGCTACCTGCACCTACCTATAGCAATCAATTTTTTACAACTCATTAAATAATGAAATTCATCTTCTACTTGGTTCAGATTGCATTTTTCACATATTCTTTCATCTGCAGGAACATAAGGACGTTTGTGTCTGCCTAATTCAATATTAAGGTTGTGTGAGCTTAGTCTAAAACGTGCTATATTACAATAGACGGATTTAGGTAGGGTATAATTCAGATAGGGCTCTATTCTAATATCATTCTTGAAGGTTTTGTATGTTCTGAATTTTGGGTTTAGCGTACTATCGTACATCTGTTTATACAAAAGCTAAGAGTAGTTAAGGAAAGATATTTTTTTAACGTAAATTTCACAAGAACAGTTGTGTTATAACCTGGTACAATGCAAGATAGAAAATTAGGTACTACTCCAGCACAAAAAAAAAAACAGAAAAAAAAGAAAAGAAACAAGGACTGAACTTACCATTTCTTCAAGAGTAGTATAATGAAGGTTCATCTGCTCTTCAAAGGAAAGTCTACTTGGGTCCTGACTGTGTTGAGAAAATTAAAATATCATGTAATGATCGATTTCATGTAATTATGTATATATAAACCATTTCTTATCTCATGTTAAATAACTTTGGTATTCAACTACATGTTATATGTGCATATGAATTAAATCTAATCTTAAATAGGTTGATATTAAACTACTGTATTCAATGTCAACAACTGCAGTAAGAATTAGTCTATGTTAACTTCGTTTGGTGATAATGCCATGTTGATAATACTTCAGTTATATAATACTATCAATTAGCGTACCACACCTGTTGAACAACTTTTTAATTGCAAAATATTTCAGTAAGATTCATAAACATGGTGAACATGGTGTAACCATTTTGCAGCACTTAGGTTACATTAGGTTAATCAGCAACTGGAGCAGAATGATTAATTTGAGAGGTGACTGGTTTTTTTTAGCATAATTGGATACACGGATCCTACCAAATAACCCCTGCTCTGTTTGTCCAGTAAATTTTAATTTGATTGCGGGGTTCTACATGCACTTGAACTTATCAACTCCCCCCCCCCCCCAGCAGGGGCACAAATCTGAAAATAGAAAATGTTCCAAATGTTTTGCATCCATCATAACCTGTATTAAAATATATTGCATTTAGAGCTATTTATTTCAAATGTTCATCCTATTTTAAAAAAGAGCAATAAAGTGAAATGTTGCCACTGCCCATCAATTTTTTTCTCCCTGTTCAGTTAGAGTTTAAAAATGTCACTAGCTCTGTGAGGCCATGTGACCTGCCATTCAGCCTCATTCTGAGTTGCATTCAATGGCTCCTAGCAAAACTGGTGTGAATGGTTGCTAAGGAGCTGTGAGTTGCAAGGATGGTTGTCAGGTAGGTCATGTGACCCACAGGCACAGTTGCCATTGTGCCACACAGGATCTACAGCCTCTTTCTGGCTCAAAGGCAAATTTATGAAACAGCCACTGAGTGGATCGTAGTGTTTAGATTTCTGAAGAAATCAGATAGTGTCTGAAGTTTTGAAAGAAAACATTACCAAGATGGCCACCAGCAATAATACATAGACTAGTGTACCACATCCATGGAACAACTGGTGTGATGGGTGGGTGGGATTAGGGCTTTACGTCCTGTGTTTCTGCACCAGTTGGGCTAATTAGGACAGGCAGGGACCATGGCAATGAGACGAAGGATGAAACAGCCATCCAACTTAGGCTCGACCGGGAATCGAACCCGGGACCCAGCGGTTGGAAGCCCAGAGCGCTACCTCTGAGCTAGGCCCCCGCCCCTGAACAACTGGTGTGAAGTGCATATTTGAATCTGCGTCACCTGAGAATATATATAGCATGCTGAAGGAATAGTTTATAGTGGAACCAATGTATTTGGTGTTTGTAAAGATATGTAAGACTAAGGTAAAGCAGCAGGTTATATACACCAAAACCTTTGGAAGAATTTCTGCTACAAGAAATAACCATAAAAAATATATATGACGGTCTCCATGACAACAAAGTTGAAATAACTACTAAATTGAAATACTACCATCTATGCAAATACTTCTTGTTATGCACCAGATTTCACACAGTATCTCATTTGTTTTCAAAGGTTCAGGAAGCCTTAACAGTACTTTAGATTGTCTTATTTTCATGTAGTCTTTGGGAGCACTTAATTTGGAAATGGTTACCAAGGCAACTGGTTTGGTATACGTTTGCCTCAAATTGTTATCATATTTACTGCTGGAAAGTTCATTTAAAAGGTCTAACTTTGGTCAGAATAGAGTGAACTCATTTCCAATTACCTTAAATCAACTGGTTGCTATGGAAACATCCATTGTGAACAACAAACAGAAATTCAAGTTTATGTAAGCACAGTTACAATGTAATTAATGCAATTAATGACAAACCATACGGTTTTTGGGTTGTGTAATTGAACTTATACAAATGTATTGCCTGAATAATCTGAAAACTATTTCAATATATTTCAATTTGGTTGCTACAGCTCTATTTTAAAGTTTAGTGACGGGACTTATGTACTATCTTTATATGGATAAAAACCAGACACCACTGACCACATAATTTCTAATCTGGTATCATGATTTTGACATGGGGATGTCACACAATCAAATTTGTTGATCAGCCAGCACACAGTCAAGCAATTAGATTATAAACGTACTGCCATATAAGGAAACTGTGATGAGATGTGAACCATTATCAGATATGCATTGTTCTGACAATGCAAGTCACTGGCTCTACTTCACATCTTTTGGCTTCCCCTTAGCTGCTTGCAAGAAATAGTAAGAACGCCACATTTCTATAGACTTTTCAGGGTTATTTGTCTGACACAAAATTAATGGCGTACATTGTGACAATGAGGGGATCAGGTCTGAACCTCCAGTATACAATTTTGTGTTGATGCTGTATATTTTTCAGAAACAAAAGCATATTTTTTTTTGTGAGTGTCAAATACATCTGGTCAAAATGATGGAATATTTCTCCGAATTGTAGTCTAATTTATGATTAGCTTCTTGCTCCATACTGAAGATATAAGGTGTGCTCATGATGCAGCGTTGGTGAATATTATTCACAATTCACCATGTATGGCAGAAAAACAGGATAGGTCATTCTGAAAGATGTCAATGCCACCTTTGCTGGAGAACAATTTGCTAGAAACTTTCTTGCATGAGGCAGTTCACTAGCTCACAAAGCAAAGCAAATACATTATTTGTATGATAATTTCTGCAAAATTAAATTTTGAAAAATTAAAAAACTGAACTCTTTTTTGGCCTGCCTTTTCCCCTGATCAGACCCCAATCAAGCAATCTTGGGACCTGTTGGACTAAACTGTTCATGGGAAAGATGTTTCACCAGCAATTCTGTATAAGTAGAAAATTGCTATGGGTGAAAAATGGCAAACATGCATTGAAGAAGACCAATGAAGTAATTAAAGCGAACCAACAACTCTCAGAGAAGGGACCCCCAATGTCTGTAAAACCTACCTATATCGTAACTCTGGATCATTTTGTGCAGTTGTAATACACTTTGTAAGGAAAAGAGATAGTAGAAAGTCTCATTTCAGCATTTTTGTTGAAGTTCTGTCTTGCAACTGCCATCTGCCTCAGAAGCCATTTAGGGACTTGCTCCCATCATCTTTTGCAACTGCAAAATGCAGCCTGGGATGAGAATACCCCTGTCTTTTTCCCTCTTTGCCTGTCGTTTCTCCTCCTCTGTATTGTATTTCTTTGGTGGCATGGTACCAGAATGTTTCAAAAACTGGCCAAAAATGTTGAAAACTAGCTAAAACTCGCTGAAAAAATGTTGCAAACTTCGCTTCAATTTTTATCGCACTACTGTGCATGCGCTATGTTGGGGTCAAACCTAAACATTTGATGCTAATATTTCTCACTAATGGATGGATCAACTTGGTTTCTGAGCAAAAAGAATAAATCTATTCACTGGACCAGACTTAAAAATGCATATATGAATCTGATTGCTGAACAGTCCCTGTTATCAGAAAGTGATTGTGTTGGTTCGCTTTAAGTACCAAGAAGAATAAATTCAGAGATAAAAACCATAAAGAAGACCTACTCTCTATTAATCTTATTTTTCCTGAGCTCAAACTGAGTTTTTTGTCAGTCTGTGATAAATATGAATATCATGCATTAATCTTGTAGCACTGTTATACTTACTGCAAATTTCAATAAATATCCTGAAATTACTTTAGTACCAAAACAATAAAACTTTGCCCCCAGTGTTATAATGTATATAATTTATTATATTTACGGAGTTTAGCCCATAACATTGTGTGGCAGTTATAGCCATGTAAGAGCAACATATTATGCATTCATAGAGTATTAAGCCCCTGAGAAATCCATCATTTTGATCAATTAGTGTTGGGAGTCAAGATATGTAAAAATCAGTTTTTTTCTAAAATGAGGAAACAAGTAACTTCGTGGATTTTCCAAGATGTTTGGTTTACATCAGGTTGTCTCTGCTAATTATTGCAACCATTTAGTCATATCCTCAATCACACAATCTTAGTTCAAGACTTGGACAGACATAACTTGGTCTAACAAACTGTCAAATGTCAATATGGTACTGTATATGACCTTATATGTCCTAATAAAAAACGAACTAGTTTGCCAGTTTTAGCTACGTAATTCTCCACTAATTTCTATTATATATTAAAAAAAAATCTAATCTTCCCTTGGAATGTTTTTCATTTGGAAAGGGTAAAAAATCAGCATTTGAGGGACACTATGAGTGTTCTGGCCAGACAGCTGATTTTCACAGTGTGGTTATATTACATAGTAGGCTTATCAACTGTTGTTTATATTACCTTTCTATTTGTGCGAAACAGGAGATGGTAGCTTTTGAGTGTGCTACAAGGTACCTGGTAAATGAACTGTTGTTTAAATTACCTTTTTCTATGAAAACATTATTTAAACTACCGTTTGTGCATCTATGATAATGCCCGCCTGGAAATGAAGGAATCTGAGATGGAAAATGTGTTTGGTAACAAGAGAAAGAGGAAATGATATACTTTTGAGTAATGTCTAATTTAAGTTTGTATTACCTATCCCACATGGTCATATTAGACCCCCAAAATATCAATATTTCAAGTATAACTCACAAACAAAACAGAACGTCAGTCTCATTTTGCATAATGTTAATCTATAAGTTGTTGATATGCAACAGGATGAATATCAAACAATTCTAAAGATTTGCAGCTCTATGGTAAAGATTTAAAATATAAATTTTAGTTTGAAAAGTTTCCCAACTTCGACAATTTCTGTCGGATCACATACCATTAGAAGGGATTTTTGGCTTTTCATTCTTGATAAACTTAAACAATAAGAATTGACAACAGCATTCGTAGCTCTGTATTCCTTGCCATTTAGAAATTGTCTAATTCAAAATTGACTTAAAATATGATTTTTGAATGATTTTACCACATTGTAAATGATCATAACTTTTGAAATGTTTGTGACAGGCATATGAAATTCTGAACAAATTCTTATATGATGCGGTTTAAGTGTATCAAATCGAAAATAAATCTGAGAGGGTCATGTGGGGACCATTTGGTTGATCTGGCATGGAATGACCCAGTGGGTTCCTTAACCAGTCTGCTAAAATCAGAGAATTGGCTCAGTATAAATTAGCATTTAAGCTTTATGTAGAAACCTACCTTTTTAGTTGAAGTTTACATAGGTTTTTTTCAATGCCTTGTCTCTTGACAGTAATGAGTGGTGGCGGACGTGGAGTAAAGTTTTTTGGCAAGTCAATTTCTTCCCATGGTTTCATGAAGCCATCCATATTGATGCTCCTCTCCACAGGTTCGTGATGATAATTATTGTAAAAAGCCAAATCTTCTGCGGCAAAGAGTGGACACCATGATGTATCTCCATCATACAGTTCATAGTCAGTTGGAGGTTTGTGGTCTGGGTTTTCCTTTTTTTTTTCCACAAACACTTTAAGTTGTTGTCCTGGTTTGTAGTATGCAAAAAATGCACACACCTCTGACTTGCGGTTCAATAGTTTCCAACACAAAGCTTGGAAATTTGGAAGTACAGCCCAAATCCAGTACAGTGAAAAACTGTCAATTTGAAAACTGAGTTTGCCTTCGGTGTATTTATAATTGGATTTATCAGTGATGTCCGTCCATTCCGTTTCTTTCTTGTGATCAATGTCTTTGTGAAAAATCAAAAAAATTTTATCTTTTGGGATATTCTGATTCAGTGCAAGTGATACACTGCGGAGGAACTTCTGCCCATGTGGTTCTAAGCCAAAGTGCATTATAGGCTGGACAATATCTTGGAGTCCAGTAGAAATGACTTTGTTCTTCATTGGATAACAATCAATCATTTTAACTGAGACAGTGACAGGTTTTTCGACTGAGTTCTTTTGAATTTGTAAATCAAAGTTGTGAAACTTAATACTTCCACCATCTTCAGAAATCAATGCTTCTGTTAGTCTTAGTCTTGTTTCAAAGAAATCTCCATCTATGCAATAAATCAGTGAAAAAAAAATTAGAACATAGGCAATAACAATATAGGCAATATTTATATCCCTCATAGTCGGGAGTTAACTAACATTCTTGTTCGTTATATCCCGCCTCGATAAACAAACCAAAATGTTAGTTAACTCCCAACTATGAGGGATGTAACTAATGTAAACTCCAATATATTTACTTATTAAATGTGAAACATACAGTGCACCGGAAAATAAGATTGGTTTGTCTAATTTAATGTAGCTAAATGGCTACCAGCTAATATAGCTGATTGAAATTAACAGCCTATTTATGAAATGTTGAAGTACACTTTTGTATTTATCAATACAACAAAATGCCTCTCAGTTATTCTATCATTATTAGTATGTATTTTTTTCAGAGAACAGGAATGATTCTCTTAGATTTACCTGTCAAAAGTTGCACCAGATCCTTCTGGTTATCAGCCAGGACTTCAAGAAAATCGAAATATTTTTCTATATCGAGCCTTCTCATGATTCCAACCATTTCTTCATTTTGTTGTCTTACAGTTTTTGTACCAGTTCCTGGACCCTGCACCAAAAATGTAAAATATATTCCCACACAAACTAAGATAACTTGATTTTTGGGCATTTGCTTTCTATGTTACCATATCAGAGGAGAGATTAGAGCTAAACAGTAACATACTGTGACTAGACCTATGACCTCAAACCCAGTGTTAAATGCTGTTAAACACAACATATCTGTGTACATCTTGGCATCTGACGGGGGTGCACACACAACTCAATAGATTCAATAGATAGATAATATAGAAGCATAGGAAACAAAATAAACTTTCATGAATACTTTTGACCTTCACCTAAAACTAACAGATTTTATCGCGAATGACAGCAATGTTTCGGTCTTACCCAGGACGGTGACTTTAGCTCAACATAGTAAAGTGATTGTCAAGTTATAGGGTCAGCTACGTGCCTGGCATTCCTATGCTTCCAAATTATATCGAGCAAAAGAATGAGTTGTGTACTGGTCCCGTGTTCAATTCCTGGTCGAGGCTAAGCTGGATGGCTCTTTCATGCATCATCTCATTCCATCGCCATTAGGGTGCTGAAATACAGGACGTAAAGCCCTAATCCACCCTCCCACTGTCTAAAAGGTAATCACCCATTGTACCCAATGAAGCTATCACGTATCTATGTGTACTTACCATGAGATGCTCTTTCATACAATGGGAAATCACCCCACGTGAAACCAAACACTTTAATAAACTCTGTGTGTCCATGTAGTCCACTAGCTTTTCATAGTTTGGAATAATATAGTTATCCCTTGTTGAAAATTGGATGTAGTTTTCCAGTCTCAGCTTAGCTGTCATCTGTCAGATTGTCAAAAATATAGAGAATAGGAAAATGTGTTTCACAGTTTTCCAATATATATATATACATTTTTATTGACAGCAAAATATCAAATTGATACATGTGTCAGCATGACAAAATAATTAATGGCAAAAAAAAAAAAAAAAGATAATAGAAATTACATGGATCAACAGTTAAAATAATTAAATAAGTAGTGCTATATTATGACTAATAGTAATCAACATTACATAGTCTGTCTAAGAACTTCTAAAGCACCTGGAACTAAACAAATCCGTAATAATACTGTTTAAAAAGCACCAACAAATAATATTAGCACGACAATTCAGGTACAATAATAATACTAAACTACTAAGCATCAGATAAAGTATCTACAATTGTATGTCATTTCATATTGTATGTAATATCATATTGCCATCGCATATTGTATATCACTTCATATTGTTTACCATAACATTATTGATTACTATCATAGTATATCATGTAAAAATATATATATTATAGTATACTGTCTAATTTTAATGCTACCTGCACCTACCTATAGCAATCAATTTTTTACACCTCATTAAATAATGAAATTCATCTTCTACTTGGTTGAGATTGCATTTTTCACATATTCTTTCATCTGCAGGAACATAAGGACGTTTGTGTTTGCCAAATTCAATATTAAGGTTGTGTGAGCTTAGTCTAAAACGTGCTATATTACAATAGACGGATTTAGGTAGGGTATAATTCAGATAGGGCTCTATTCTAATATCATTCTTGAAGGTTTTGTATGATCTGAATTTTTGGTTTAGCGTACTATCGTACAACTGTTTATACAAAAGCTAAGAGTAGTTCAGGAAAGATATTTTTTAAATGTAAATTTCACAAGAACAGTTGTGTTATAACCTGGTACAATGCAAGATAGAAAATTAGGTACTACTCCAGCACAAAAAAAAAAACAGAAAAAAAAGAAAAGAAACAAGGACTGAACTTACCATTTCTTCAAGAGTAGTATAATGAAGGTTCATCTGCTCTTCAAAGGAAAGTCTACTTAGGTCCTGACTGTGTTGAGAAAATTAAAATATCATGTAATGATCGATTTCATGTAATTATGTATATATAAACCATTTCTTATCTCATGTTAAATAACTTTGGTATTCAACTACATGTTATATGTGCATATGAATTAAATCTTATCTTAAATAGGTTGATATTAAACTACTGTATTCAATGTCAACAACTGCAGTAAGAATTAGTCTATGTTAACTTCGTTTGGTGATAATGCCATGTTGATAATACTTCAGTTATATAATACTATCAATTAGCGTACCACACCTGTTGAACAACTTTTGAATTGCAAAATATTTCAGAAATATTTATAAACATGGTGAACATGGTGTTAGCATTTTGCAGCACTTAGGTTACATTAGGTTAATCAGCAACTGGAGCAGAATGATTAATTTGAGAGGTGACTGGTTTTTTTAGCATAACTGGATACACGGATCCAACCAAATAACCCCTGCTCTGTTTGTCCAGTAAATTTTAATTTGATTGCGGGGTTCTACATGCACTTGAACTTATCAACTCCCCCCCCCCCCAGCAGGGGCACAAATCTGAAAATAGAAAATGTTTTGCATCCATCATAACCTGCATTAAAATATATTGCATTTAGAGCTATTTATTTCAAATGTTCATCCTATTTTAAAAAAGAGCAATAAAGTGAAATGTTGCCACTGCCCATCAATTTTTTTCTCCCTGTTCAGTTAGAGTTTAAAAATGTCACTAGCTCTGTGAGGCCATGTGACCTGCCATTCAGCCTCATTCTGAGTTGCATTCAATGGCTCCTAGCAAAACTGGTGTGAATGGTTGCTAAGGAGCTGTGAGTTGCAAGGATGGTTGTCAGGTAGGTCATGTGACCCACAAGCAAGACCCAATTTTGATTACAAGAGCATCAGCAATAGTTCTGGCTGGCTGGTGATTTATTTTGAATTAAAGGTGCCTTGAACAGCATGTCATAAAATTGCTGCATCTCAAAAAGTCATAATTAGTAGCAACTCTCACATTTTACTTATTGTTAGCCATTGTGGTTCATTTTTCTGAATGCATCAATTACAAATTTACTTGCCCTTTGTGTCCGAATGCACTCGAGCTATGTGCTTTGGGATCATCAGTGTGTGCCTTTGGCGTGGGATCATCCTTGTTTGCCATTGTTACAGGACTTTCTGTAGCGTTGATGTCCAGACGTACACTGTATTGTTGATCACTTTCGATAATTTCTTTCTTTCTTCATCTACACTCCTGCGCCAAAAATGATAAGGCAAGCCAATAGATATAAGTATGCCTATTCACACAGCAAAAGTGATAAAAATAAATAGTAAATAGTAATGAGTATTTGAGCATTTTAAGAAGACTAGTGGACATCATTAGGACTCATTCCATCGCTGCAGGCACACCAAAATATTTTCAACTAATTAGCATGATGCCCACATGGTTCGAGCCATCCAACTCACAGCAGCACATTTTAGTAACATGCTTAGGGGTCCAATTTGCTCAGAATTTAATGCCTATATGACATTTTAGTAGGCTTGGGCCCATAAGGATGTTCAAAAAGTTCCTGCTGTGAGTTTGAAAAGCATATTTTCCTTGTCAAATAGAGGGAAATTAGATGGGCTTGTCCTGCATGCACTGTGCATGATATTCTCTCATAGGGAGTGTGAAACAGTGTAAAATGTTCAGATTCACATTTTATAACTCCAGTTAATCCCTGTATGCCATTTCTTTTATAAACAAAAGGGATTCCACTATGTAGATTAACTCATTTACTCCTGTATCAATGCTTGCAACAGTATCACCCTGCAACTCTCGCCATATTATGGTAATGTGATAATTACGATAATATGTATTCCCACAATATCAGTCATCATTATTTTGGACCTGACAGACAAGCTTCATTCATAATTTCCAGTGCAGAAAATACAAATATTTATGGTGTATTTTAGTTCTCCACACAGGTAGAGCACATCTTCTGGCACTTGGTAGCAGTGAAAAGTACTGATGGAGATCGTGATACTTATTGTTAAGCTTTATCAATGGAGGAATTAAACAAATGACGATTCACAACAAAATATCATGAACTAATCTCCATGAAATAAATCAAGACTGTTCTTTAATGTCGTTGCAATGAAATTGGACTGACATTTTTCTTCAAAATCACTGGAAAAATCTATCTATTAGCTCAAAAACGCCGATCTGCATATGTTTTATTTTACCATTGTTATAAATAATGATTATCAGTACCCGTATCGTAATCCTTGTCACGGTACACATGGTATATTGAGAACGGTGTGCAGCCTTAGTTAGCTGCATTAGTCATCAAATCCATGATTTTGACTGGCTAAAGTCACCCCAGGCTTCAGGTCCTATTATGTGGTTTTTAATAAAATATTTTCCTTGCTTTTTGGTAAACCAGAAGACACAAATTTTCTTGTCTGCACAATTTACTATTACCTGAAATAATGCTTTGGTAGCTGGCAATGCCAATTTAGCTGATGCCAGCTTATGTATTAAGTAGAGTTTATCGGATCTTCAAAATGTTCTGACAAAAGCAAATTCACTTAACATTGCCAATTACTCTCAGTTAATAGATTGAAAGCTATTTTTTGGAAGACCACATATAATGCAGAATAACCTGTTCAGAATCTTAGATTTCTGCCTTATGCTTAACAAGAAAAACTCTCTCTAAAAAAGAGACCTGTATCAGAATTGTTAACGTAGTCTAGACATGCAAAACAAATAGAATAAAAAGTTATCTATGTTGTACAGGGTATTAGTTGCAAGTAACAGATACTAACAAGGTATCATGTGAAAATATTACAATCAATTAGTATAGTTCATATAAATTTATGTCTTTATTGCCAAACGTGCTATAAAATGTATTTTTTCATAGATCCTCACTACTCTTGCCTAGCTACCCACAACTGTCTGCAAATCGACCACTTGCACCATCTATAGTATTAGTAATTATGAAAACAGACCTTTGCTTGTTAGTCATACTATGAAAAAAAAAATAGATATACTGTATATATATATATTAAACTTTCCTGCTATTTAGTTGCATATAATTTTGTATAGTTCTTTTTTTAATATACCTAAATACTTTTAGTATCCTGTAATTTAAAGCCAAAAACACAGAGTCTTTCAGAACAAATGTGACATGTTTTGCAAATCTAATAGAATCATTCAGATCCAAATTAAAAAAAATATAGTCATGTTTCATTTTACATTGACATACATAATTGACGAGTTCAGTGAGTGTAGCAATTTTTAACTGCATATCTGCTGTTTAAAACAGTTTGAGATATAATTTCATTGTTACTACTTGTAATTACGGTGTACAGTTTCAAATGCAATCAGCTGTCAAAAACATAAAGAGCAATTGATAAATCCAATTTGGGCAATTACACTGTTTCACTTAAGAAAGAGTGAGAACAGAGAGGGTGTGTGGCCAGTTTCATTCATTTTATAGGTCAGAGTGTGGGTCATAGCCAGATGTCTGTAATGGAGTGGCCAACAACAACAGCATCACAAGCAAAAATTCATGATGGATTTTTGTTAACAGCCGAAGCACCATAGTTGCCATTCAAATCACATTAGTTTTCATGGGAATGAAATAATTTAAGTAGATATTAAGCTTTTGTTGAGTTGCTAGGCATTTTGCATGATGGGCCCCCAACAGATAGTTGTTAAAAACCTTCACAAGCTTTCACCCCTAAGACCAAAATGAACCATGCCAATTTCCGGGAAATCAGACTAACATGGATGAGTCCATTGATTTTGCAATGGGGGAACTGTAAAGATTTAATAAATACCTTGGTAAGATAAAACCAGGCACTTTTGACATATAGTCCTCAATTCAAAGTTGCCTCATTTTATTTAAGGAAGACAAATGTGCCATAGTTAGGCTATCTAAGCCATTTTCAAGGATGTGAAGATCAATGATCTGGCCACAGCTTAAATGTAGACAAACATCAGTGATGGGCTCAGGAGATTATTGTTATATTTGGTAATATCTATATCTTTATGAGTTCTGCTAATTATAGTATATTATATGTATTGAGATTCTGATCCAAAAAGAATAGAAATTCATTCATGAAATTCCGCTGAAGTCACCCTGCCTGCTAAAGTGCCCACTGCCACTGTGCGGTAGTTCAATTTGTGATGGTTTTGCCTACATATTTGAAATAATTAGTTTTTTCATTGTCATTTCTTTATTCATGTTACACAAGATTTCATGTGTAGAGTTTAACATAATTGTATTGGAATTGTGGATATATGTTTCATTGAACAATGCAAAATTTTGCAGAATCAAAGCATTTCAATTTGGTTGTTATAGTCATTAAATCATAAAATTTATTAATATATGTATATATACACACATGGATTTGTTTCCTGATTTATAGACCTTTCTTGAACTTGGGACATTTCCTGGACTAACTTGGCCCACAAACTGTCAGAAAGTAGCAGCTCATACATGTGCTGTCAGTGCTGCAGGGGAGTAGTTAATACAGCTGGCCACTTGGTGCGCTGATTAGCTAGGGGTTAAATTTTTTAAAGCTTACCTCCATCCTTTAAGAAAAATTTGTGTTTTCATGCTATTTTATATAAAGAATATACTGCCCTGTATATCTATAAGTGCAAAATCTGCAGCATGACCCACTTAGCCATGCATTGGGAAATTCCAGTGCACACGAAGCAAGAAGTTGCTCTTTGAACTTTGTCAGCCTTAATGGACAAAAGATGATATTTTACAATCATCACATATTGCATGAATACATCCATGGATATACTGCTACTTAGTGACTGCTGAGGATAATATAGGTTTTACAAACACCTCATGTCTTTAGAAGATTTCGGCATATTACAATTCTTGCAAAACAGGAACAGTAACCAGATCATGTGAGTGAAACAGATTTTAGTGTAGGAATACACCAGCGTCATCACACAGTGTGGTGTTTAGTAAGCTGTGGAAACCAGAAGTATTAAATTCCAATAAAATAAGCCCAAAATGATAATATATCATAATATATGCATTTAATTTACCAGTGTAGCATTAAGGTACGAATTGGCCAAATATCGCCCATGGGTATCCCTTCCCACTTAACATCACCAAAGTGAAACTACATGGCCAAATGTGCCACGTGCGTTTTCAATGATAAACTCATGGCAAACGCATGGTTTTTAGCTAATTATAATAAGGAAAAAACCATGCGTTTTCCATGCGTTTATCCAAACGCATGGGAAACGCACGTAGCACAATTGGCCATGTACTCTTGGAATGAACTTACCACATACAAATGCATGAATTCCCTGTCTGCAAGTGTGTCAATCTCTGAACATTTGAAGTATATTTTTGAGATAACAGGATATCAAAGTCCTTATTGTCTAGGCAATGATAACATCCTTGTTTATCTTATCTGCCCACAAAAATACTCTGGAAACTAGGACAGCTAAACTGAAACCATTCAGCTCCAGCGAATGATGGCCCCAGTCTATAGGACAGCATGCAGAGGGAGGGGGGTCCCTTCCACTATTTATTGAAAACAAAATAAAAATGATTCCATAAGTATGGTAATTAAATAGGACACAATATCTATCAGGATTTCAGTCATACTAGATTTAACACCTATCCAGTCCTTCACCACTCCAGTACAGAACCTTTTTGCATATATATATCTATATATATCTATATATATATATATATATATATGCTCTATATTGTGATAGGGGAGGAGGTTAACTTCCTGCATTAGTGAGTACATGTATTTTACATAGCTATAGCTAGGGAATCTAACAGAAGCCCACAAGTGTCAATAAACATAATACTGTGTATAAAACGAATAAAAAGTTTAAATTGTTAATAAATGTCAATTAATGTCTTTGTTAACATGTGTCATGTATGGGGAAAATATTGAAATGAGTACACTGAGGCTGTGGGGAAAAGTTTTTTCCAAGTCAGGACCAACATTTCTTATACTTATTAAAATGCATTTGCTATCTCCTCCTTCATATTTTGTTTTACTCAATGTATTAAGAAAATAAATTCTGCAGAGAATTTTTTTCCATTGTTGCATTTGTCAGTTTGTTTAAAAGCTTCCATATATCTTTGACCTTTTATGGATTAGACACATCTTATGCATTTATTTTTTCTTTCTTAATTTGTATATAAAGGAATTTGCATTTCAATTGTAATTTATACTTTGTATGTTATGATTATAATTGACCTCTAGCAATCCATGGACCAGAATTATGTTGACATTTTGAAGTCTATAGTAGAAGTACATATATGTTTTTTTATTATATTTTATTTGCTATGCAATTGCTGCAAAAATATTCCTATTAATGAGCATATTCTGTGAATGTCCAGTCCCAACTAATTGGCGTAAATTGCCTCCCCAAAGAGCTGAAGCTAGTAAGACTTGGTTTGTCTAATTAGTGTCTAATTGGTGTTCGTGATGTTGGTGAGCATTTGGTATTCTCCATTGTGCTGACATTGGTATTCAGCCTTGTCACCACAAAACATGAGTAGAAATCATATTAGCAAATGACCACAGAAAAACGTCTGAAGAACCTTCACCAACAATGATTTTTACCTTGGTGACGTTTCACCAACTTGTTCTGCGGGCTGCGTCAGACTATATTACTCTGGGTCATGCCAAACTCATGAACTTATTCAATAAAAAAAGCATAGTATGAATTATTCATTTAATGAACAATTTTGTTTTATAAATAATATATTTCACAAATAAAGTAATTTATATACATGGCCAAATGTGCTACGTGCATTTTCCACACATTTGGATTAATGCATGGAAAACGCATGGCATTCACCTAATTTTAATTAGGCAAAAGCCAATGAATTTTCCATGCGTTTATCCTTCTTATGAAAATGCACGTGGCACATTTGGTCATGTACACTTATAATAAAGTGATACCTAAATAAAAACCATACTCATGAACAAAATATGCTTAGATTATGATATTTCCTAACGTGGCACTATTTGTCAAACAGAAATCTGATTCATCACATGTTCTCTATTTCGTTCAATTGTATGACATATTATGTCACATATACAGTCGTAGCCAGAAGTTTTCAGACTCTTACCCAAGATGATGCCATGACACGTTTTTGATCATATATGGCTCAGGGTATTGGGATGACCTGCATGTCAGTCAGTTTGTCCCTCCCTTCTGTCTTTCTGTTTGTATGTGAACTACAGTTAGTTTTGTATTATAAGGTCGACTCTAGTCAGCTGTAGCAAACTATTTCTGGCTGTAACTGTAACTGACTAAAGCCAGCTGCTTCTGTCCACTAAAGTCGCTTTACACCTAGCGATCATCACTGCAAAAAAATAAACCTTGGTAAATGTAAGAAATTTATATAATATGCCATAAATATGTATGTGCAATTATTGACATACATCTTTTCAAAAGAATACAGATTTGCATAACTCTCAACTTATGCTTCAAATGGTGCTGCATGTACGTTCAGATCTGGCTTTGAGTAGCCAGCTATAGCAAGACAGTTCCATTTAGTGGCAGGTAGCATCGTATAGCAGAAGTTGTATAGTTTTGTCAAGGTTCAATTTGACACGGCAGTATGTCTCTTGTCACCTCTACATGTTACTGGAACTCATTCATTCATTCATTCACCCATTCATTCACTCATTCATTCATTCACCCATTCACTAATTCATTCATTCATTCTCTCATTAATTTAGTCACTCATTCATCCATTCATTCATTCAATCCAATGCCACTTGTTGATCTGATGTGAATGATGCTATGTCAAGCCAATGCAAAAAAATCTTAATTGCCTCTTGTAGAAAATATCAAAACTAGAATAGATTCAGTTTGATGTTTGTCTACTCAAATTTAACATCCTGTAAAGGTTATCCAAAGCTAAAGATAAAATATTATTTGAGAAAAAAATTACACACGTTTCAAAATAAGATCAGATAAAGAAAATGTGACAATCATTTGAAAAGGTGATTAAAAACGGCCACAAATTAGAAATGTTAAAAAAAAGTGATTTAAGGACAAAAAAGTTACAAATGTTGAAAAAAAGATAGGTGATTTCAAAAGGACAAAAGTTACAAATATTAAAAAAAATGTGATTAGAGAAGAAAAAATGTTACACATTTAAAAAAAAAGTGATTAAAGAAGGACAAATATTATGAACGTATAAGAAAAGACAGGTGGAGAAGGAAATTCATCAAAATTACTGTAATTAAAATGTTTATGACATTTTAAATTTATAAACTGTTGAGCTGTACAAATTAAATAAAACACAAATAAATTTCAAGAGCCATTTATTTGTGACATCCTAACATATATTTAACACATATTCAATCATTGAATTACTAACTGAAATAGTAATGGATAGTTACAAGAATTATAGCACAATATTTCGTCACATTAACATTCTATACAGTCAGACCTATATCACAAAGTAGGTTTATAGAATATTAGCACCATATTATTGAATGATTACATCTTAATACTATAAGATAATTGCATACATTGAGATAATACTGTCACTGACATATTTTTGAATGGAAAGATGAATTAAAATAACAAAAAACTGTGAACATATGACTATAACATCATGGACCAATATAGAATTCCAAGTCTGGAAAACGTCACTTCAATATTGGCTGCCATTAGCCGACGTCGCACCGACATTATAGGAAAAGTGCACCAGCCACTGATCGGTTTCATCTACGCACTTACCTCGTCTGATCTGTCAGTGACCATTTGTGGTTTTCTTTTTATTCCCCAATTAATATCAGCCTTGTGGATTTCTAAATTTTTAAAATCCGATGAAAATTTACGAAGTTATTCAATAAAATGTACAACAAAACAAGTCAATGTTGGCATGGGAAAGATACTGAATGCTGAACGTCCTTCTGTGTGGTTTGAAATTCAGATCACCCGGCCCATATCACCCAGCCTGTATCACCCGCTGTATCAAGTGATATGGCTGCAATTGGGGAATCAAAAATGTGATCTTGGGGAGTTTTATGAAAATGTTTTCAATTCTAAAACTTGCGTAAGATACACTAATCAATTATGAGATAATCAATTAATTTAAAAAATCTTTAAAAAAATGAAGGATAATGTTATGCAGATCAATAATGAGTGATGTATCAATGTTTTGATCACTTTATTATGTAGAATTATTTGATGATAAACTAGCGTCACATACCAGCACCATAGCATTGTATTTTACATTGCGTCAATTGCAATTATACATGTTTTTAATCAGCAACAGTCTGAATTGAGTTTTTTTTATTATATTAAACATGTCATAAAGCTATTTTGACTATTCTTAATTATTAATAAAAAAATACCGAGTTATCTTAATCCTATTCCTCAAAAAGTAGACTTGACCGACTGTGAACCAAAATTGCCTTTTCCGGACTTTCGCAGATGTACCCGATTCTCTCATCGCAAGAAACCTGGAAAGTAGAATAATGAAAATTATGGAAACTTGGAAAGTAGGATTATGGAAATTCAATATGGTTGTCTTAGATATGGTACAATACAATAGATGGCATAGTTTCATGTTGGACAGTCACATGATTTCAATGACGAAATCTGATTGGAAAAACAGATTTCATTGGAGATCGGGAAGGTAGATTTCGGTTGAGGATAGATGGACGGATGGATAGATATGTAAAGTGCAGCCCTCTAATGCAAGTTCTTGCTGCTATCAAGGGTTGATTGATGAGGTGAGAGAGAGTAGTCCACCCATGTTACAATTTTACCCCATGGGTGGGATCTTTCACTTGCCTCAGCGTAGACACTGAGTACATGATACGGCCAATTTAATGTCCCATCCAAACGACATCCAGCTGGGATGATGCTCATGAAAGGTTCATGGATAGATAAATAGATTGTTGATAGATAGATAGATCAATAGATTGATTGATATGGAAGGTGCAGTTGGTTGATGATGTGAGAGAGAGACATTTACCATATATTACAGTTGTAGTAGTATTTTATTCCAGAGATTATCATCTATATGATATAAAAGACTTGTAATGTATTGTTCACTTATTTGCAATGTATTTGCAATTCCTGCTTACCTGTTTAAGAGCTCCCTCTGGTTTGTAGCGGAAATCGAGTGCCATACACCGCGCTGTGTTGTCATAATCCTCTCCCGACTGAACTCCCCCAGATACTTGCATTGTCCTTCCTGTTGTGTACCAGAACCAAGGGGAGGGGCCTAGCTTCATTAGGCCTATGTAGTAAATGCCTTCATCTGGAATCATATTGCAATAATAATATCACTTTGCAAGGCTGTTACCTGGTGAATAGCTAAATTTTGAGGGTGGCTGTAGAACGTATCAAAGTTGGCAGAAGGCCAATATTGAATAACTGCCCACACGCTGGCCTAGCTGATGATGTCACCAGGTGGCTCACTACGTCACAAGATAGCTGTAGAGCATATGCAATGTATCATGGTGTTTTTTTTTTTTTTGTCTAACAGAGCTCAGAAAGTGATAATAATAATTATAACACTATTGTCATTGGTGCACTACGCTGTTTGAGTGGCCCTCGCTTGATGTCCAATCGTGTGGCTTTGCTAGCCCATGGGCTGCTGGACATCAGCTTAGCTTTTGACATAGTGTTATTGTTATATTGAAACAATAGCCAGTTTAGAGTGCCTTGTTTCCATACCGGGATCCACAGATTACCATGATAGTCTCCCCAGTACCAGCAGATCTGTGCGGAGCTGCCGCGCATCATCTTTGAACAACTCCCTCTCTTTCATTATAGTGACATACCAAATAACACTGTGTGTCATCACCTCACAGCCCAGTGACCTAATTATGGATATTATTTGCTAGTTTACCTAGTTAAAGAAAATAATTGGTTAAACTAAGTAGTCGATAGGCTGAGCATAGACTAAAGAAATCTTCTCTTAAAAATACAAGATACATTGATTCATATTTTTTTAATTTTTAGCCAATTGTTCTGAATTGCCTGCTTGTCAGAACATCTAATTATTCTGTAATTTCATTGTTGGGCCTTTTAATACTGTAAGCCAGCCTATAGACTATAAGGGAAATTGATTAATTTACTTTAGATGAGTAAATGGTCAAAACCTGTACATAATTCAGTTGCTAGGCTGTGAGGTGATGATGCATAGTAATAAGCAATATTAACAAGCAGGGGGCTAAGTACTCTTCAATAGCTGCGTGTAGCAAAGAAACCAATTAAAACGATCCTCCATGACATGGTGGGGGCTCGAACCTGCAACTTTTCAGTGTGATTCAAGCACCTTAACCACTAGGCCATAGCACCATCTTTAAAAAACTAGGATATTGGCACCTAGATCTTCAGTTTACCATGATACACAGCTTTCCATGACCACTGGCTGTGACCTGCTGAAGCTGATAGTGACAATATTGCAGTTTATGTCTATATCTCAATGCTGCTGGGTCTGAAGCTTAGTCAGCTTATATGACTAGCTACCAGAGGCAGTCATAATGAGGAGAGGATAAGGTCACATCGAGTCCACACAACATTAAACATTTACCCCATGGGTGGGGTATTTTACTTGCTTCTGCATAGACACTGAGGACAAGGCAACTCCAATTTAATGTCTCACGCGAACGACATCAAGCTGGGATGTACATCTCATGAAGAGTACCCGGGCCAGGGATCAAACCCAGGACCTTCAGCAGAGCTGGCCAATGTGGATGCCTTAACCATTAGGTCACCCAGCAGCTTATAGTTCATATAAAAATATAAAACTATTCCAAAATTCTAAACTTTTTTAAGGTCATAAGAATGTATGCTTACTTATGTATATCTCACAACACTGATTGTTTCAGTTGAAAAAAAAATTAAGACACCAAAACCTGTAATATTTGCTTATAACAGCTGATAGCATCTGAGATAACGAAGATAGCATGTTTCCATATTTGTAAACAATAAACACCTGCCGTTTTTCATCTGGCCATTAAACAAACTGTAAAAACTTTCCCATAAGTATCTGTTCTTGTTTAAAAGCAATCTGTTCATGTAAGGCGGACAGCTGGTCTAAGTAGATATCAATGCTTCATATCAATGTTTTTAATTAGACAGAATCTGATATGAGTGTCATTGTACAGCTGTAGTGATTATGGCTCAGAATCTACAACTATAAGTGGTGTCAAATCAACTCACTGGAATTGTTTGGGGTGTTGGAGATGTCAGCTATGAAAGTTTTGAAAACAAAAAGATGAAATTCATGGATAGCAGCAAAATAGTCTTGACAATTGTATTTCGTTTGTGGCACATAGATAGATATATATGTATATGTGGTGGTGGTGGATTATGGCTTTACGTCCTGTAGTTCTGCACCTGATGGGCTAATTAGGACCGATAGGGACCATGGCAATGAGACGAAGGATGAAACAGCCATCCAACATAGGCTCGACCGGGAATTGAACAATATATTTGTATATAGATACATATGTAGATATATATATATATATATATATATATATATATATATATATATATATATAGATAGATGGATAGATAGATAGATAGATAGATAAACCCTTCAAAATTAACAAAATGATCATATAGTTAGATATTTAACAGATAGACAGACAGATAGATAGATGGATAGATAGATGGATACATAGATAGATTGATAGGTAGATAGGTAGATAGATGGATTGATGGATAGATGGATAGATGGATAGATGAATAGATTGATGGATAGATAGATGCATAGATAGATAGGTAGATAGATGGATAGATGGATAAATTGATGGATAGATAGATGCATAGATAGATAGATAGATAGATAGATAGATAGATAGATAGATAGTTAGATAGATAGTTAGATAGATAGTTAGATAGATAGATAGATAGTTAGATAGATAGATAGATAAAACTTCAAAATGAACAACATGACCTTTTGAACGCCGATATATAATTTGGGACAGGGTAGCTACATCGCTTTGCCCAGCAGTAAGTAAAACTTTATTCTCACTTAACGCCAAACTCTTATGAACTACTAAGTCGTCAAACATTTGTCAGAGATCGTAAAAGTTTGTCAGAGTTTGTCAGAATTCCTGGAAGGTGACGACAATTTGTGGATATGTTCATAAATCATTGTGGCCATCTACAAACTTTCAGGACTTCGTAGGAGGTCGTAGGGCTTCCTAGGAGGTCGTAGTTATGTCGCAGCAGTTCGTAGAGTTTGTATGCGCTTCAGATGAGGTTGTAGAAGTTTGTAAGAACCTCGTATTGGTTCGTAGAGAGATCTTAAATTATAGTAACAGTTCGGCGCATCTCATTAAGAACCATCGTAGGTTATGGGTAAACTAAAATTTATAATTATTAAAGAGTAAACTAAAATTTATAATTATGAAAGATGACTTGGTGACCTGCCAGGAACTTTACCCTCTCAGAATTGATCATTGTTCATCGCCAACTTCGTCGCAGTTCTTGGAGGTGGGAATGGGGCTTAACCAATTAATGACCATAGATGACTATAATTTCATTTTCACCAAGGCCTGAGATTAAAGAGCTTCACGTTTATTTCAGAACTAGCCTATAATCGTGTAAAACAACAGTGTTAGTGGTCCTTTCAGGTCTAGTAATAAGGGTCAATGTATTTGACATCAATTAGTGACTTCTAAACTCTCTAGGGTTAGTTGAACTTTTCGTTGCACATCCAAAGATACAGCAACAAAGGCACTACATTAAACTCAAGGCTATCTATCGATCTGTATCTATCTGTATCCATATCTATCTATATCTATCTATATCTATATGTATCTATATGTGTCTATATCTATCTATCTATCCATTCTATCTATCCATCTATCTATCTATCTGTCTATCTGTCTATCTAACAACATGGTCATGTTGTTCATTTTGAAGGTTTATCTATCTATCTATGTATCTATCTGACTATGTATCTATGTATCCATGTATCTACATAGCCAATTGTGCCACATGCGTTTTCCATACGTTTGGATAGACGCATGGACAATGCATGGTTTTTGTCTTATTATAATTAGCTAAATACCATGCGTTTTCCATGCGTTTATCCTTCTCATGGAAAACAAACGTGGCACATTTGGCCAAGTATCTATCTATCATTCTATCAACCAAGCGTTTAGCCAACATTGATGATATGGTTCATACAAATCTACAACATTGATTCAACATCGACCCTACATATATATCATGCTATCATTCTGGAGACTTACTAGTATACTATATATTATATACTCCACAATCTGACTGAACACAGCCACTCATATCACTCAGGTGATGTGATTTCTCAAAGGAATTCAACATGGGTTCAATGCACATTTTCACATTGCAGCCATGTTGGCATTTTTGCCTTATTGACCTCAATTTGATTACGTTATATATTATGACTTCATGACCATTGTTCTTGCACGCTGTGACCTCACCATGGCCATTGTCTACTGATGATGTCACAATACTTATATCTGAGTATAAAGAGTCATCAATGAGGCAAAACTGCCAACATGGCTGCTGCATGAACAGGGTGTATAACAAACTTATTTTCAGCGTCTACAAATTAATGTTACCGTTGTGAAATCACCTAGTCTGCTCCACCATCACATCTAACCTACCATAGCCTAATATAGAATTCAACAGTGGCCTTATATCGGCTCCGTGTCAGCATAGCTGGCTGAATAGTGACCGAGCATTGGGGTCAACCGGCCTATTTGTTACTCTCTGCGAAGCTAGAATTACAGAAGATTTATCTTCGTACGAGACAAAACTACCTTTTTTTTGGCCAGTCTACGTTTTTCTTCTGTATTTTGCAAATATTTAAAAGACTCACGAATTTCTCCAATCTTCTTCATGACCTGTAGGAACTCTCTGTCTGTGTGGAATTCCACCAGGTGTCCCTCTTTGCCGTTGCATTTGAATGCCGCTTCCCACCAGGTGTCGCTTCCCTCGTGAGTGTAGTAACAAGCATCAGAGGTCGCCACTGTCATGCAGCGCGCTTCCAAACTCTCCATTCCTACAATTGGATAGCTCGATAAGTTTCCTAAACCGAAATGCACATTTATTAATAACCGGAATATACAGATTCATGGCATATACCTAGAGAAATTGGCTCATCTGAACGGAATTACGTATTCTATTATGTAATATGCCACAGTCAGAAGAGAGAGGAAAGCTAAAGGCAACATGGAAATGAATTTGAAATTTAATGTGGTTCATATGCTGTCAACATTGTTGAAAATCTGTAGTTTTTACACCGTTAATTTAAGCTATAGGCTAAGAATCCATTGTTTTATTTTTATTATTATTATTTTGCATACCTTGCTGGGCGTTGCACAACCTGCAGCCTAATATTAATCAATTCAAAAGTGACCCCCAATTCTGCTGCCTTTGCATATAATATATTTCTTCAAATGATCAGATCAGAGCATTTTGAATAGTACACCACCTCACTGTAAATTTTGTTTGTATACATTATTATCTGAGATTCTATTTGTAAAGTATGGCTATTCTTACATACTCCAATATTTCTGTAACGTATCATACTTTAATTTTCTCTCATGGAGGTGATCATATGCTTGATTGCAAATTTATTACAAATTATGCTTTCAATAAATGCATTATCATTTTGCTGCTATTTGCCAACAGATAGATGTTCGTTTTGGATTCTGCACAAATAATACTTTGTTGATGTAAATAATTTTCCCAGTTGATTCCGAGATTCACCAGTCTTTGCTTAAGCAGCTTAACTTCAAAGTCACTCAAGCAAGTTTGTTAGATTCTCACAGTAGTGCAAGTTTGCATATCACCAACTACTGTTATTTAATTTAATGACAGTAGTAGTCTTCATCTTGCGCCAAAATGGCCACAATGTACTGAGGAGCAAAAAGTCAACATACCAGTGTCAAATTAGCCCATCAGGTGCAGAAATACAGGACGTAAAGCCCTAATCCACCACCACCACTCCACAATAAGATGACTCTACATCTATGTGATGTCACAAACAGTGGTGGTGATTATTTTCAAGGCAAGAACGCAGCTTATTATTTTTCCTTTTTGCAAAACCCCCGCTACTCTACAATTTTATTCTTATCTGGTGCCAAAACATATTTTGTAAAAGAATTGTGATTACATTCATATTTCATGGACACCAAATATGGGCATAGAGTTGGGTCTGCTATACTGCACTAAACCCGTCATGTGTACAAACAACATTAAATTACATTGCACTTCATAATTACCCCCAAATTTTCTTGTATTTTAACTGATTAGTTCATAAGGTTTCAAGCTCTGTCAGTGTCAGCAGCTGGTTGTTTACAGTTTAAAGCTCTGTCAGTGTCAGCAGCTGGTTGTTTACAGTTTCAAGCTCTGTCAGTGGCAGCAGCTGGTTGTTTACAGTTTCAAGCTCTGTCAGTGTCAGCAGCTGGTTGTTTACAGTTTCAAGCTCTGTCAGTGTCAGCAGCTGGTTGTCTATGGTTTAAAGCTCTGTCAGTGTCAGCAGCTGGTTGTTTGCAGTTTCAAGCTCTGTCAGTGTCAGCAGCTGGTTGTTTACAGTTTCAAGCTCTGTCAGTGTCAGCAGCTGGTTGTTTGCAGTTTCAAGCTCTGTCAGTGTCAGCAACTGGTTGTTTACAGTTTTAAGCTCTGTCAGTGTCAGCAGCTGGTTGTTTACAGTTTCAAGCTCTGTCAGTGTCAGCAGCTGGTTGTTTACGGTTTAAAGCTTTGTCAGTGTCAGCAGCTGGTTGTTTACAGTTTCAAACTCTGTCAGTGTCAGCAGCTGGTTGTTTACGGTTTAAAGCTCTGTCAATGTCAGCAGCTGGTTGTTTACAGTTTTAAGCTCTGTCAGTGTCAGCAGCTGGTTGTTTACAGTTTCAAGCTCTGTCAGTGTCAGCAGCTGGTTGTTTACAGTTTCAGGCTCTGTCAGTGTCAGCAGCTGGTTGTTTACAGTTTCAAGCTCTGTCAGTGTCAGCAGCTAGTTGTTTACAGTTTCAAGCTCTGTCAGTGTCAGCAGCTGGTTGTTTACAGTTTCAGGCTCTGTCAGTGTCAGCAGCTGGTTGTTTACAGTTTCAGGCTCTTTCAGTGTCAGCAGCTGGTTGTTTACAGTTTCAAGCTCTGTCAGTGTCAGCAGCTAGTTGTTTACAGTTTCAAGCTCTGTCAGTGTCAGCAGCTGGTTGTTTACAGTTTCAGGCTCTGTCAGTGTCAGCAGCTGGTTGTTTGCAGTTTCAGGCTCTGTCAGTGTCAGCAGCTGGTTGTTTACAGTTTCAAGTTCTGTCAGTGTCAGCAGCTGGTTGTTTACAGTTTAAAGCTTTGTCAGTGTCAGCAGCTGGTTGTTTGCAGTTTCAGGCTCTGTCAGTGTCAGCAGCTGGTTGTTTACAGTTTCAAGCTCTGTCAGTGTCAGCAGCTGGTTGTTTACAGTTTAAAGCTTTGTCAGTGTCAGCAGCTGGTTGTTTGCAGTTTCAAGCTCTGTCAGTGTCAGCAACTGGTTGTTTACAGTTTCAAACTCTGTCAGTGTCAGCAGCTGGTTGTTTACAGTTTCAGGCTCTGTCAGTGTCAGCAGCTGGTTGTTTGCAGTTTCAAGCTCTGTCAGTGTCAGCAACTGGTTGTTTACAGCTTCAAGCTCTGTCAGTGTCAGCAGCTGGTTGTTCACAGTTTCAGGCTCTGACAGTGTCAGCAGCTGGTTGTTTACAGTTTCAAGCTCTGTCAGTGTCAGCAGCTGGTTGTTTACAGGAAGTGCTTGAGCAAAAGCCCCCTACGTCATCGATCAGTTAGAAATGTGACTGCAAAAATCAGCTAAATCTTTCTTCAACTGGTTACAAATACTATATATTTTTCAAATGTTGCATTTTGTATAATTTACATGTTCACTAATGCATTTATTATGATATGTCATTCAATGTGACGCCTCTTACAAATTTATTCAAGGAAGACGTGACGCTGCGTTGTAAAAATACAAACGATTGTATGGTCAGGAACACCAAATTTCTGCTATTCTGTAACCTTTTATAATGTGCAGTTTGTTTATTTATGTAGAGTAACTTTTATATATTTTTAATTAATGCTTAGTAGCGTTTAGAGTGGCGGGGGCCTAGCTCAGAGGTAGCGCTCTGGGCTTCCAACTGGGTCTTGGGTTCGATTCCCGGTCAAACCTAAATTGGATGGCTGTTTCCTCCTTCGTCTCATTGCCATGGTCTCTGCCTGTCAGCCCAACTGGTGCAGAAATACAGGACGTAAAGCCCTAATCACACACACACACAGTAGCTTTTTAGTGTGTTTGCAAATTTTTACAAAACCACCAATTTTCAGCCAACAAAGATCTGCGGCTGGTATGCATGATCACGTGACCTCAGGAATCAGAATTTATGATACTCTGAAATTCGTGATAGCCAACCCATTAATTACTATCCCATTGAATTCATCGTATTTACGTACGTTACCGGAAGAAGGGTCAACTCAAAATTTGTTTGTTTTCCGCTCTTTTAAACGAATACTGACAAAAACGTATTAAATCAGACAATTATTGAGTGCCAGTTTCGACAAATTATAAATTCAGAGGCACTTCAAAAAATGTGAAACGAAAAGTCAATATATTGGAATACTTTTAGGGGAAATCGTGTAAACTGACTTATCACCCAGAAATAACTAGTCAAATACTTAATATATTTAAATGTATGATGTAGACAAAACTAATTGCAATTCACTGGAATATATTTGGAATAATTTATAAGTTTATTAATTTTTGACAAACAGTTCACTTGCTTATTTGTACTAAAAACTAACCAATAATTGTCATATAATCATTAATAGCACTATTATTTGTGTAGTAGTGTAAGCATGGACTCACTAACGTTTTAATATGAACTATATCCTGAGTTCCAATCCCAGTTACTCTTAATGAACTCTCCGCTTGAGGGTATAGGGTAGTTGAAGTTAATGATATTTTAATCTATTAAGGTCATCAATGTCTGACTTTGGTGTTCGGCTTCGTGAAATATGTAAATTTTGTGTATTCGCAAAATATCAACATGTGATAGCTATTTTATCCTCTGTCTTTCCCAAACATTAAAAAAATAAGAGAGAAACCAATTCAAAATCACGGTCTAATAAATAATAATAAAAGCAATGTAAAAAATAATTATTTTTTCGGCTCCTACTTGTCCTTTACAAAATATATACCTATCACCAGAAGCGCACTTTAGTTGGGCACACTGTGATGTCAATATTTTATCTGAAACGTTCAGTAAAGTTGACAGTGTCATGGCACTTGCGCGAGAGATTCTGCCACGGATTGGCCACACATACCGTGACGTCATTTCAATGATACCCTGGAGAGGGCACGGGCAAATTGACCATTTTGTGAATACGGGATTATATCTATCAGCTCTTGGCCAATCAGCGACCTGCATTTGGCATTGACAGAGGATAAGGATATATATAAAATATGAAATTGGTAGGCCTATTCAGTGTCTAAATCCTACTGGGGCAAGCAAAATACTAGTACTACAACCCAGATGTGGATTCCAAGCAGTCTTATCATCTCTTCATTACATTTGCTTGCAACGGGATATGATAAGCTAACAAAGCTCCAGACCAGTAGAGACAATGTTATATTACTCGATACAATATTTTACAATTCTAGTATATTCAATAGAACGCCAAAATATTGCAGAAAAACAAAGAGTCTTGCCATAAAACACGGTCTCATTAAGCCTATCTTGACTTCCAGAGCTGCAGTATTTGTTATGTTGTTATATCTGCTGTCGACAGTGCTATGGAAAAAGTGTTCCATTTATATTTCATCAAATGTACCATAGATTATCACAGAATGTACTTTCCATTGTATGCGATACAATAACAGCAATAGTTGTGGTTGGATATTAAAACATGGTGTCACAATGGATTGAGAATGTTTAAAGTTAAAGACATCTTTAGTTTAATTAATAAATCAAATTATGTTACAGATTGGAAGCTGCCAAGCTAGAGTGCAGAATCCCCATAAATTATTGTTTTTCAATATATGCAGTATTACTAAGTTGTTTAAAGGTGCATTGTCTGTCAACTTTGCACAATAAAGTAATGATATAAATCAATACTGCCTTCTTGTTTCATGATATATTTTACCATTAGATGACCATTTTTGGTCAACAATTTAGTTTTAATTTACAATAAATAATATAAGTATTAGTTTTTCATGCCATCAAAAACTCAATATGTAAACAAACCCAGTGATGACATCACAATACTAAACAATGGTGATGATGTCATTTCCATTGTGTTTCCAATGTTTTGGTCTGGATTTTCTCTCAATGTATAATTAATTTTTTTAGTAATTAATGTCTGATAAAATCCACACAAATTTAGTGTTCCTTGATTAATAAAGGTTATTCATGAACTATTTGATCGAGTCTTACAAAATCGCTAATTTGACAGACAGTGCAGCTTTACACCACAGTTAGAAGTAGATATACATTTCAACTATATTGAAGTGTAACTTACCTAATATACAAATACATAAACAGCCAACAAATGGAAAGTAGTGTTTGCCATGCCCAATGGAAGACAACAAATGTATCATCTGAAAAAAATATCAAATTAAAATAATAAATGTACATATCTTCAATATTCTAAACTGCTTAATGCGATGTTGTGGTCAGCAGCTACTTCTGTAAATAGTTGGTCATTTTCCGCACAGTCGTTATTGTACGGAGCCAAGTCATATAATTGGTTTTTGGAATTGATCTCAGGAATTGCCATTTCAGACCGAAAGTGTTTTATGCTATTGGATAAACTGATTTTACCCCTACTGTAATACAACTTAAAAAGTTGATTGTCGCTAGTTCCTACTGAACTGTTTTCACTGTTTCTTTACTACTGTTTACTATAATTACTTCTAGTGCTGCTACAGCTATTACTACTACTACTATTCCACTACTACTACTACTCATACTACTACTACTACAATTACTTTTGCCACTAATACTACTGCTACTGCTACTATTACTACTACTACTACTACTACTACTGCTTCTACTACTACTAATACTACTACTAATAATAATACTTATACTGCTACTCCTACCACTACCACTACCACTACCACTACCACTACCACTACTATTACTACTACCACCACCACTACTACTTCTACTACTACTACCACTACTACTTCTACTACTACTACTACTACTACGCCTGTTTCAGAAATGATTTCTACTCTGTCATTACTACAACTACTTCATTTACTTCAAATACTACTACTTTTACTCTACTGCAGTACAACTGCTACTAATAAGTACTACTAGTACTTCTACTTCGAAAAATACTACTACTGCAATGCAAATCGCCAAAAAAGTGAAACTACATACAAAAATGACCATTTAAAAACACAGTTACATTATCATATTTTCCTGAATAAATCAAATATACATACCTCAGAATGAAAGTACTTAATCCTCAACTTCACAAGTGTTAAAAGATAACTCTTTTGTTCTGTGTAATGAGTTAATTGTTTTCCCTTGTTATGTGTGATGTTGCTTCACTACAGAACCCTCTCGCCTGCCTTGGAGCCATGGAGCTATCAAGAGCCCCTATTTATCCAAGCGCCAGCCAGGCCCAGTATTGTCCCTTGCGCAACCCCCATGTCGTCACAATCAGCGTCACAATGACGTCACAGTCACGTTTACCTGAGTCACTTAAGCATTGCTTCATATGCCTAACAAAATGCTCACATAGGGGTAAGATTTCAACAATGCTTAAAAATGAAAATCAAACTCAAACACATCCTTTCATTACAATGTGACGTACAGAGGTTGATACAGTTTGTGAAGTTATGTCAGTCAGTCAGACAGTCAGTCAGTAAGTCAGCCACTCTATTGCTCTATCTATCTATCTATCCATCTATCTATCTATCTATCTATCTATCTATCTATCTATCTGTTTATCTATCTATCTATCTATCTGTTTGTCTATCTATCTATCTATCTATCTATCTACCTATCTATCTGTTTATCTATATGTTTATCTATCCATCTATCTATCTATATCTATCCATCTATCTGTCTATCTATCTATCTATCTATCTATCTATCTATCTATCTATCTATCTATCTATCACACAGTGCTTAGATATCATGATATTATTTATCACTCGGCTGTCAGTGATTATTTTCCTTTATAAGTGACTCAATGTTGATGTATAATACTGCTTTGAATGCTGTTGAGAATATTTAGATGACGTAATAATAGGCTAAAAATACACTAAGCTGTGCTAAAAATAAAGCTAAAGCCAGCAATTGCTATAAATTGCACCAAAGTCTTTTTATTTTTGCATGGAAAGCATTGTCACAGACTGTCACCCCCTGCAGCGTGCTTCTTATTGATTTTTGTGACGTCATCTACATGTATGGTCAACCTAAAAATGTAAACAGAGCGTGGATAAAGCACACGGGATGGTGACATTGTCATTCAAGCATAAACATAAGTCAGAATGGATACCTTTCAGGTAATTAGTGGAAATTATGAACGCATTATTTGTATGCTCATGTAGTTTCGCTAATACGTTTTGTTTTAACCATTAAAGCCGATATTTTCAGAGAATTAAAGAACCATATTTCAGCAAGAACCACCCCTTACCCCTACCCCCGCCCCCTCCTACCACTCTATACAATTATATAGGTCCTACTTACTAGATAATTACAATGGTAAAAGGTATGATATGATTACCAGTAATTAGTTGTGATCACTAGAAATTAATGGATGTTATAGTCCTAATTTCTTGAATTATCATCACCTTTTATTTTTACCTTAAATCAGGTGATTCCAAATGTAGAGAAATGTGTCATGTTTTTACCATGGAAATGTTCACTGTGTGTGTGTGCATTGCACAAATACATATCCAATTAAGACATTAAAACAGCCAGTCGAAATACCTTACTGTATATCTTACACTGGCAGTCTTTGAGTCTGTATGTCTGTCTATTTGAGCTTCCCAATGTCTGTGTATCTGCCATGCAATATTTAATCTGTATGAGTATTATCTGCATTAACAGTCATTCCCTTTGGTGTAATACTTGCATTGTAATCAAATATTATTAAGAAGCAAACATGCAACAGGGCCATGTGGGCAGACAGCATGCACTGGTGTGGCAGGAGATAAGGCCATTGCGAAATATGGGCAGCATTCGATGCATTTATGATGGCACTACTGCCCTTGCATCATGACTACAGCAATGTTACAGCAATGTTACGGCAATGTCATAATGTAGCTAATATGTTGTTTACGTTTCCTCTAATTATGTTATGTTCAATGACTCTCATGATCAATGCTACTATGATAGCATTCCAAATCGTTTCAACGTTGGCGCGCTGTTTGCGTTGTTGGTACGATGTTGTAACGCCAGTGGCCTATATGGAAACGATGCTGGGCCGATTTGGAATGCTATCTGGGTACTGGGTCTGAAACTTAGTCAGCTTATAAGACCAGATGCCAGAGGTAGATGTAATGAGGAGATGATCACACTGTTTGGAGTCCACAGCATGTTTCACATTTACTCCATGGCAGGGTATTTTACTTGCCTCAGTGAAGATACCGAGTACAAGGCACTGTATGCTGGGGTGTAACTGTTGCTGACAATTACTAGAGCCTTCTAGTCCAACCAATTGACTGTGTTGCTGATAATATACCAACTATATGAACTGTCTTGTTATTTCACCTTATTATAGTCATGCATATGTCACCAATTTCATTGTTTATACGTCTTCTGTTAATTACATTGTATACATACATATTTTAAAGTTGCTCCAATTAGCGATTCATAAATGTGAATATCATGACTTTGTTCTTATGTCTTAATGTCTATGAGATATGCTTGCTAAAATTGCAACATATATTTTGACATAAGGGCATCATTAAATTAATAATTAAGGGATAATCTGACAGTATTAAGGTATCAAAAAAATAATAAGATAGATTATTCAGTAATCAATAATATAATTTGCAGGTTATGGTTATTTTTTTTAGCTAAGCAACAAAATTGCCAAATTATTTTGTCATTCTCGTAATAACTTTTTAAAATATGTATTTAATCAATTTGAAAACTATTAGCTCTACAAGGAAGAAATCATGCTTAAAACTAGCATTATCTTTTTTTTCTTCTTTTTTCAGAATGAACAAACAGTAAAAAATTTACTAACTTTGCTCTTCACAGACTTAAGAAGTAGTTATCATTAAACCAACCAGCCATTTAACTACTTTTACAAAGTGACTACTCACCATCCTACAAAGTGACAACGCACCAATTAAACACGAATTTGAGTTGCTGAGCGTCCCTATCAATGGCTGTGTCCCAGATACAAAGCTCATTGATGGCCAGTGTCATAGGATGGCCCACTCTGCCGAGAAATCCAGGTCCCATTTGAACTAATGGGCCACTTTCACTGGGCCACTATCACTGGGCCACTTTCATTGGGCTAAACACTTTAACTGGGCCAGCTGCTTTCACTGGGCAGTTGCAATGAAGCCAGCTACAGTTAGATCTCCCACTATATTTGTTTTATTTTCTTTGGAGAGTTATTTATTCTCTTTCTATAACTAAATATATTCCTGAATGTGACAGAAAAAAGCTCCCATTTGATGGTTACAATGTTGGCTGTTTGTGTATTACTCTGGCTGACTGACTGACTGACTGATTGACTGACTGACTGACTTGTTGGCAGGCTGGCTGACGGACTGGCTGGTTGATTGATTGATTGATTGATGGATTTATCGACCAATATAGTTAAGTGATTTATACCTAGGTTATTGTTAAGTAGAATAAATAATCTGAAATTGAATCATAATTCAACTATGAGAAGAGTTGACTTTGAATTAATAAAAATATTTTTGATTAGAATTTTCTCTATATAAGTTTGTCTCTGTCTCTGTCTCTGTCTCTGTCTCTGGTCTCTGGTCTCTGTCTCCTGTCCTGTCCTGTCCTGTCCTGTCCTGTCCTGTCCTGTCCTGTCCTGTCCTGTCCTCTCCTCTCCTCTCCTCTCCTCTCCTCTCCTCTCCTCTCCTCTCCTCTCCTCTCCTCTCCTCTCCTCAAAGTCACCCTGTCTCGTGTTACCAGAGTGAAACAATTAACTGTTCATTTCCATGGTAACAAGCAAACGACATGCGCAGTCATACGCTAGATTGGTCTAAGTGATCGGGAGGCAGATTAATCACTTTAATAAGGACCAAGAAAAAAAGGAAGCCTCACTCAGGCATACATACTTCCAAACATGTTGCCTCTCATGAGATTATAGTAACAACAATGCTTACACCAAAGATACACTCTTTATATTAGTGCATGATCTACCATCATTAAATGTACAGCTTTATTTGACTTGAGTCTTTATACTGAAAACAACAAAACGACATATGAAATTACAATAAGATTAGATAATATATTATACAATTTAGACTGCGATATTAGAGTGCTTAAATGTAATATAAAACAGATATATTGGGAGAATTTCGAAACTACCGGGTAGAACAAACCTCAATTAATTAACTATTTTGGAAAAGTATATTACATGTAATTTACCACATATTCATAGATCATTGCTAGCTCAATTTTAGAGCAGGGAAATTGCCAATTAGTCGAATGCGAAGATTTAGGAACATTCCATTGCAAAGAAGGAGTTTGTAAACTATGTATAATAATGATATGAAGATTAGGTCACTAACAGTAACCACACTCTCAGTAGCTGCCACACTCTCAGCAACTGCCACACTCTCAGTAGCTGCCACACTCTCAGTAGCTGCCACACTCTCAGCAACTGCCACACTCTCAGTAGCTGCCACACTCTCAGTAGCTGCCACACTCTCAGCAACTGCCACACTCTCAGTAGCTGCCACACTCTCAGTAGCTGCCACACTCTCAGTAGCTGCCACATTCTCAGCAACTGCCACACTCTCAGCAGCTGCCACACTCTCAGCAACTGCCACACTCTCAGCAGCTGCCACACTCTCAGCAACTGCCACACTCTCAGCAGCTGCCACACTCTCAGCAACTGCCACTCTCTCAGAGCAACTGCCACTCTCTCAGAGCAACTGCCACTCTCAGCAGCTGCCACACTCTCAGCAGCTGCCACACTCTCAGCAGCTGCCACACTCTCAGCAGCTGCCACACTCTCAGCAACTGCCACACTCTCAGAGCAACTGCCACTCTCAGCAGCTGCCACACTCTCAGCAGCTGCCACACTCTCAGCGGCTGCCACTCTCTCAGAGCAACTGCGACACTCTCAGCAGCTGCCACACTCTCAGCAGCTGCCACACTCTCAGCAGCTGCCACACTCTCAGCAGCTGCCACACTCTCAGCAACTGCCACACTCTCAAAGCAACTGCCACTCTCAGCAGCTGCCACACTCTCAGCAACTGTCACATTCTCAGCAACTGCAACACTCTCAGAGCAACTGCCACTCTCAGCAGCTGCCATAAATGTGTTTGTATTCAGGCGTTCTAACAAGCAATCACAAATCTTGATCATGGCTTCAGCCTGATCGGTTTTATTTTCGAAATCAGGCTCCGAAATTATTTGTTCCCAATACTTCTGGTAGTGGAAAATGTGGTGGCATAGGTACAGTGGTGTCTTGATGCGGAATTTTTAGCCATCCTGTAACACCCATTTTGATGAAGGAGAAAATTTCAACTGACAAAACTAATGCTTCCTCTATATGTTAGTTAACATCGTCATCAAATATCCATGTGGCACTGGGGACGCACTGTAAGTTCTGCTCACCTGCTTTTTTTTGTGCTGTAGCAGGAAAAACACTGCAGTCTTGATAGAATACGATGTCATTGCAAATTTATTGTAAGTTCTGACAAATTTAAATCTGCTCCAGTCATATGCCTTCAAAAAATATTTCAATAAAAACTAATCTGATTATTTTATTTTTGGAAATATTCAAACATGAAATGAACATGACAAATCTGTACGTTTATATTTAAGACTGCTCCTTCCCTGTCTGACACATTTGTGTGAATCAAGGCAGTATGGATAAACATAGGAGCATTCATTGGTAATTTTTATCTACTTTATGACAAATAGTTTGTCATTTCATGGTCTGCTTCTCTAAAAGGCCAAGTCATTGGCTTCAAATATCACACAATTTCTTTCATAGTTTTGCAACTGTTGGTGTGATCATATGTCTATCTGCTGAACATATTAAAATGTCTATCTGCTGCACATATTCACTTCATGTTCTGGAATTAACCACATCAAGTTAACCTATTGATTGGTTTTCTCAAACATGTGCATACAATATAGATATGCATATCTTGAACACTTTAAAACTACCCATTGAAAACACTTACATTTTGAGATATAAGAATAATTGGTGATAATTATTTGAAATATATAAAACATATATTACTAGGATCATATAGTAGAGGTCCTCGGCCTCATTTGCTTCACACCCAGAGGCCATCAGTTGCCCCTGGTGGGGCTTTAACCAGGTACGTTGGCATTGGGGTTTTTTATCCCTATTGCTTTTGTCACTAAACTGACACTTTATCTATCCAACTTGGCCATTGTGATCCCACCACCATTGGCACAATACCTTCAACAGGCTATTAATAGTTGCAAATGAAACTGTAGTGCCATCTGGAGGATTAACTGGCGCAATGCATTAGGACTGCCATCTGCAATGTAACTGATGTCGATATGCTTTAAGCATATACATCTAGATTGCGTGAATGAACTATCAAACATTGGTTGAGTAAATACTTGTAGGTAGTCATTAATGTTATTCATTATATATATGTGTGTGTGTGTGTGTGTTTATTCACACAGTAGTAAGGTGTACAGGTCTAGAATTCATTGAAAATTCACAAAAACTTTTTAATTGTCATTTTGTTATTAGGAAATTTAACAGTTCAGCTAGAAACTATGCGTTTTCCATGCGTTTATCTTTCTCATGGAAAACACACGAGGAAAAAGACTCAACCCATGGGGTTAATGTGCATTGTGTTACATGATGTAGACTCAAAGCCATATCATCTCATCATTATTTCTGATCATGATAGCTGGTCACATAAGCTGGATAAGCATACAGCCCAGGGACGCTGAGAAATTAAGAAATTATATTTAAGACTTATCAATGACAGTCAATAAGGTGAATTCATGATTACATGCATGTTAAATTATTTTTAATATATATCAGTACTCACTATTTCTTATGAATAAATGGATGATTTAGGAGTTCATGCAAAAGAGAGGAGAGTTTCATCATAAAACGTGATGTCACACAAACTGGCATCCAGTAGTTTTTGGGCTCCTAAGCCAGAATCCATGTTTATGATGTAGAGAATACACATGCCAAGTTTGGTGCTTTTATCCGGTTTGAGTCAATACTGACCCTAAGCCACCTGACTATACTTGATGCCCATTCTAATGCTAGCAGTGGCTCCCAAATAAAACCATGTCAAGATTATGGTGATTGCAAAGAAAATATATAAATACTAGTAACATCAGTTTCTACAACTAAACTTTTTTCAAGAAACTAGATTTTGAATAATTTTATTTTTATTTTTTTAGCATGTGACGGTTGCTGTAAGCCCAATGAAACTGGTTGTATTGCAATTGTTCATCCTTTGGATAACCGACTGTTTACGTGATATCTTAAAGATGTGGACAAGGTAGAGCTCATTTATTGGGAAAGGAAGCACTTTCTTAGTTGTGCAACTATTATTACATGTAGTATGGTTGGTTTATTCAATACGTCATGTCTTTGGTAATTCAAATTTAATTTGTTAATTTATTAGAATCTTTTTCTCATCATGAATTCATCATAATCTAAAAGCACTTTAAAATCTCTCAACAAAAAATCAAATCCATCATAACACTTCCTTTTACAAGTAACCAATTTATAGTTTATATGTTAGTACTCTATTATGGCATGTTTTTTTTTTTAACTCGAATAAACACTTTTAATAAATAACACGAATAATTCCACATTTGCATCTAGTTCTAACTCGATTGCATACTTCAATCTAACTGTGTTGGCATGGAGGTTGATATGATTTGTTTTGATTTTAAAATAAATTGTATACAATAAATTCGATTTTTTAAACTTTCTTTATTTTGTACACTTTTTGCCAGGACTTAACTTCCTTTTCTGGGAAATTAACCTTTTTATTGTATGTTATTTTGCCTTTCCCAAAGTCTACTTGTTGTACAATTTTTTGACGTGTTAGAAAAAAGCCATTAAACTTTTCCTTTTTGCTGGTTTATCCATTCAAAGTGAAAAACCGAGACATGCTTGGCAATATTCATTGCATACGAGGACATGTGCACTATTAAAAAAAAAACTGTTTTAAAATAGCTTGTTCTTAATATTATGTTGAGACTAAACCGCAGTCTAAAACAAAATGTGTACACAATAAATGTTTAAATTCTCCCATATTTCATTGTAAGTAACTACACTTTAAGCAACAGCATTTTATTTAAATGTTTTCAGTACGATTCACGAGTGACTTCTCACTCATGAGTGACGGGCTCTCGGACTAATGGGTGGTCACCCTATTCAATGTATTTCACCAATCATCATACTATAAATTAATTAATATGTGCAGAGATAAATGTAAATTTTGGCATTGTTGCATAATGTAAACATTGGCATTGGGCTCTGGAGAAGAGATCCACGCAAGTTATTTTGTCATAAATTCTGAACTTTCCGGTTCAAAACACACCAACTGTTCAGACGGAAAATAATGAAGAAAATATACATGCACCAATTGGGGAACCAAAGGCATGCACTGTTGTATACAATCATGGAATATTTTGAGAGAAAACTCCTTTTCATCTGGTTGATGACAATAACAATTAAGACATCAGCTCTACCTATCAATGTGGAAAATGCAGAGGGACAAAGGGCAAGTATAAGATTCTTTGTAAATTTCATGCGACAAATCAGGGATTCTCAGCTAAGTAGGGCAAGCTGCATACTATACTCATATAACCTTTTTAACCCTCAAAGAACAAAGGTTTATTGCTATCACTCTCAAAAATTCATGTCTGTCCAATGGGCAGGCGGGTGGGTGGGCATAACACTTTCATTTCCAGAGCAGAACTGGCACTAATGAACTTACCCTAACAATACATTGCACAGTAATACTCTGTATGGCCACTAGGTGCCTTTTGATAGTCACATTGACACATCTCAGTAGTTATGTTTTACAAAATGGGAAAAAAAATGTTTCTTGGGCAGAACTCTGACACAATTGCACCTACATGCTTATACCTTTGCCATAATCTGTCTAAAATAGTGTAGTGGCGCCTTTTGGGGTCTCTTGGCTAAATACCAGATAATTATTAATATAAGGGTAAAATAGGGACAACGCTTACTTTTATATACCTCCATATTAAAGACACTATTTACCCTACATGAGTGAAATATTTTGGAATAGCATATCTAAATTTTAGTATTTCCAATTTTTAAACTTCATTTTGACATTCATTTCATGCTGTTTATATATTAATGGAATACCTGAAGAAAAAAAAGGTAAAAATTGTGTTTCTGATGCCTGGCAATAATGCACTTAACCAACCATATTTCATATGGTATTACTCTATATAGCCTAGTTGTACCTTTTGATGATCACATTGACATATCAAGGCTGTGTCTTACAAATTTTGAAAAGAAATAATAAAATAAATAAATTTCATTGCTAGGTCAGAATAACTACTGTGCATAAATGCATGCAAAAATTAGTCATAATATGTATAAAATAGTGTATGGAATCCATAATGGAAGTAGGAATTTTTGGTCAGGGAACTCGTACCCCAGTGGCAGACCACACAGGATTAGCTTAGCGCAAACATTTTAATTACAAGTAACTTCAAAATGATATATTTCTTCAAATATTCCATTACATGAATATTCAATATATTTTATTTATTCTATGGTATATGATAAGCTTCACTCTATATTTTTGTGTTTGACTAAACAGTATTTAACGAACATGGCACCCTTTGGTCCAATTGGATTGGGACATTCTGGCATATGGCCCCAACCCTGGAAGGTTAGCTGGCCCTTTTATGTTTTGGCCCAAACTAAAACCAGGAAGACTGGTCCTTTTCCATGAAGCACCAGCCCATGGGAGCTTGGCACCTTCACCTGTTAGGTTGGCCAAATAAAGGAAGTTAGCCCCTTCACCAGAGAGATTTGCCTGGTGGGTGGTGTGGGTTAGGGCTTTACGTCCTGTATTTCTGCACCAGTTTGGCTAATTAGGACAGGCAGAGACCATGGCAATGAGATGAAGGATGAAACAACCATCCAACTCAGGCTCGACCGGTAATCGAACCCGGGACACATCAGTTGGAAGCGCATAGCACTACCTCTGAGCTAGGCGCCCGCCCTCAGGGTGATTTGCCTAGGAAGATAGCTCCATGTTGAGGAATGCTGGTACCTGCACCATGAAGGGTTGGCCCTGGTCAAGTGTTTCATCCTTTGTTACATAGTAATGGAAAATCTGGACAAAATGCTAAAGATTGTGTTGTTTTACAAATACCCCTAGTGATTTAAAACCATACTTTGCAATGACAGCCTACTGATATGGCAGGTGTTGCGGTGCTCTTTGCTGATGATACAAACTTTCTATTATGCCATGAAAATCGAACTACCCTTATCAATAATACCAATCAAGAATTAAATGGTCTTGCAAACTGGTTTTCCAAAAAATTTACTCTAATTAAACATTAGTGAAACTAAATTAATTATTTACAACCTGGAAATAAAACTTTGCCAAACATAGATGTAAACATTAAGTAGGAAATCAAGTCATTGAGAAAACCTCACACATAAAATTCTTGGGTGTTTATGAAACCCTCACCTAAGCATAGCTAATAACAAAATATTGAAAAAAACCAGCAGTAATGACAAAATTAAAAAGTGCAATACCACGTTCTATCATATAAACTCTTTATAACTCTTTAATTCTTCCTTACCTCACTTAAGCCACTGTCACACGGGCCGTAGTGAACCCGTAGTATTACGTAATAGTTATGTAACAGCTCTTTCCGCCGGTTTGGCGACCGGTTCTGGCAGCAAAAAGGGGCGGGGCAGCACCCGCCGGGTTACCCGCCGGGTGCTACGGGTAACCCGCCGGGATACCCGCCGGCTTCCACGGGTGCCTCGGCGGGTTCTACGGGTGCCTCGGCGGGTTCTACGGGTTACACGGGTTACTCGGCGGGTTCTACGGGTTACTCGGCGGGTTCTACGGGTTACTCGGCGGGTTCTACGGGTTACTCGGCGAGTTGTAGGAGTAAGCAGGCGAGTAGTAGGAGTAACTCGCAGCTTCCAGGAATATACTTTAAAAGGCTGCTGCTCCCCTAATATTAGTCCGCTTTTCGTTAAATAAGAACTAAAATTGTAGTATAGTTTATGCTGATTCCATACCTGTTTTCGGATCGAAAATATACCAAATATTAAGCGAGTTATTCGTCTGAGAAGGTAGCTAGGTTGGCGGAGGCAAACAGTGGTGCTCTCGCAGACGTCCGCGCCGGGACTGTATCAATGCTGCTGCTCCCCTAATATTAGTCCGATTTTCGTCAAATAAAGACTGGATTGTAGTATAATTCATATTGACTCCATAGGTGTTTTCGGATTGAAAATAGACCAAATATTAAGCGAGATATTCGTCTGAGAAGGCAGCAAGGTACTCTGTGTATGTTCATGACTTGAATGGTGTGGTCAATATTTTTTACCATTATATATACATTGTTTGGATGAGCTTTATTGCAATTAATTTCTACTCATTCTGCCAACTGGCCAATGGGAAGGACTTTTCCTTTGGTTTTGTAAAGTCAATTAACCTATATATGTAATAGCAATCTGCCTTGACCGTTATGTCAATTGCTATTAACATTTTGAATAATACAAAGAATGGGGTAAGTCATGCTTTTTCATCATTGATCACAAGCATGAATTGAAATCATTGATCACAAGCATGAATTGAAATTCTGAATTGACCGTTATGTCAATTGCTATTAACATTTTGAATAATACAAAGAATGGGGTAAGTCATGCTTTTTCATCATTGATCACAAGCATTAATTGAAGTTCTGAATTTCAACTGATTCCTGTTTAATATGCATATTAAAGAGGGAGATTGTTTTGATCATGGATGGAACATGCAATATCAATATTAATTTCAGTTGGATTATTTTCAGAAACAACAACGAAATATTGATAATTTATATAAACTAGAATATATCTATCTATAGATAGTTGTTATAGCTCCATAGACATCTTTATCAAGTCGAAATTTTATTGGCAACAAGCAAACAAACATTGTTTTATTTTCGTTTTTTATTGATTACGAATTAATGAATTATTGATAGTAACATATTATTAGGTGAAGATCTTATAACTATCTGTCTATCTACATATCTATATTCTATGAGGTATTACTAACTTTATTAACAAGAATATTCTTGTTTGTGCCTAGTATACTCCATTAATTTTCCCCACCTTAACTATTATATAAATTCTACACATTTCCCTGAATAATTCAGTCTTTATTTGACGAAAATCGAATATGTGATAGACAGATAGTTTAGATAGACAGATAGATTTATATGCTTATTATATAATATAGAATATCTAGCTTAATATTTGGTCCATATAAGTACATAAAAAATAGCATATAAAATCACCGATCAAATCACAAATACTAATTAAAATATCAATATTACATTTAAATTTTACAAAAATATACACAAAAAGATAAGAACGTTCACATGTATAAAAAAAATACCAATATACAAATATAATCATTGCCTGGTAATTACAATACAATATATTGTTTTTAATTAATGAAAGCAATTACATCTTTTTGTAATTGTGAATGACAATCAAGACAATGTCATATTACTGTGTCATCTTTGAACAAACTATGAAATGACAGGTCAAAGAACCCCAATTTAGGCAATTAGGCAATTGACACATGTATTGAGCGTTTGCTGTATTCTCTACACCCATTCTTTATATCATTCAAAATGCTATTAGCAATTGACATAACGGTCATGGCAGTTGGCAGAATGAGTAGAAATGAATTGCAATAAAGCTCATCCAAACAATGTATATATATCATGGTCAAAAATATTGACCACACCATTCAAGTCATGATCATACACAGAGCACCTGGCCGCCGCCAGAGAACTGCATTCTCAGATGAATATCTCGCTTAATATTTGGTCTATTTTCAATCCGAAAACATGATGGAATCAGTATGAACTATGCTACAATACAGTTTTAATTTGACGAAAATCGGACTAATATTAGGGGACCAGCAGCCTTTTAAAGAAGGGCTCAGCCCTTCTGCATTGATAGAGTCAGGGCGCGGACGTCTGCGAGAGCACCATTGTTTGCCTCCGCCAACCTAGCTACCTTCTCAGACGAATATCTCGCTTAATATTTGGTCTATTTTCAATCCGAAAACACGTATGGAATCAGTATGATTTATACTACAATTCAGTCCTGATTTGACGTAAATCGGATAAATATAAATGGAGCAGCAGCCGCCGCAAGACAACTGCCTTCTCAGACAAATATCTCGCTTAATATTCGGGTTTTTAAATCCGAAAATACGTATGGAATCAGTATGAGCTATACTGCCATTCAGTCTTTATTTGAGGAAAATCGGACTAATATTAGAGGAGCAGCAGCCTTTTTAAAGTATATACCTCCCTGCTGACGCTAGTAGCAAAAAGCCGGCGGGTTACACGTGAAAGCCGGCGGGTTACACGTGAAAGCCGGCGGGTTACACGTGAAAGCCGGCGGGTTACCCGTGAAAGCCGGCGGGTTACCCGTAGAACCCCTCAACAAGCCGCCGGGGTGAAATTAGGGACGAATAATTCGCCGGGTTCTACGGGCCACCCGCCGGGTTCTACGGGCCACCCGCCGGGTTCTACGGGCCACCCGCCGGGTTCCACGGGCCACCCGCCGGCTTCCACGGTTTTTTTTTTTTTACACCCGTGAGTTTTCTACGGTTGTGCCATGCAAGCGTGGCACAACCGGCTACCGGGGCCGGGTTACACGTGAAAGCCGGCGGGTTACCCGTGAAAGCCGGCGGGTTACCCGTAGAACCCCTCAACAAGCCGCCGGGGTGAAATTAGGGACGAATAATTCGCCGGGTTCTACGGGCCACCCGCCGGGTTCTACGGGCCACCCGCCGGGTTCCACGGGCCACCCGCCGGCTTCTACGGGCCACCCGCCGGGTTCCACGGGCCACCCGCCGGCTTCCACGGGTTTTTTTTTTTTTTTTTTACACCCGTGAGTTTTCTACGGTTGTGCCATGCAAGCGTGGCACAACCGGCTACCGGGGCCGGGTTTCGCGGCTGGGCCAAGGGTCCCACGGGTGCTTGACGGGTATCCACGGGTATCCACGGGTGGCCGTATTGGGGCCGCCGGCTTCGAGCCGGGTAGCTATTTCCGCAACTATTACGTAATACTACGGGTTCACTACGGCACAACCGGCCCGTGTGACAGTGGCTTTACAGTGTCACAGCTTGGGGAAAAACAAACACTATTGGTGTTAAACTTTACGGTCAAACTACAGAAAAGGGCAATGTGGCTGCAAGGCCAAATATAATAGTCACACATCCCCCATTTTCAAAAAACTCCTAAAATAGCTCCTAAAACTTTATGATATATTTCAACTCAAGTGTTCCAAATTTATGATCAGATGAAAACTAGGCATAGATCTCCTGTCCCTAAATAATGAAATCCACACCCACACTACTAGACAAAGAACGTATGGCCAAGGATGACCAAGAGTAATAAAAAAAATTCATTATATTATTATTGCTCATGCATTGTTAGTGGCAACTTCACATTAGTGATCAAAAACATTACAATATCTATTAAAGTGGACAAAACTTACATTTAGTACATTTCATGCAGTGAAGAAGTAGGCCATATTGTAACGTAGTCATCTTTAATATATAAGTAAGTACCCTGTAACATAGTGATCAATAAGATATACACCAGATGGCAACACCTGTCATATCAGTAGATGAAAGAATAGTTAGATAAACCCTCACTAGGAGGATATTCACCCTTGCAAGGGTAGATAGAACATCAAGAGCCATAGAGGTTGCATGAAAAACCTTGAGAGATGATATAAACAATAGGATAGAGGTAGATAGAAGTGAGAGAGAAGAGATAGCATAGAGATAGACAATAGACGATACTTCTGAGAGTGGTCAGCCTTGTATGATGTATTGATGACTAAGAAAGATTCAACTGGTGTCGGTGTTATTTTTACAATTGTAAAAGTCCAACCATCATGACTCTAAAGATGGTGTGTCAGAGTCCAATCCCAGGTTAAATAATCCAAGTAGGCAGTTAATCACTTAATAGCAAGAGTTCTTGAAAAATAAATATCAAACAGGGATGTTCCATGAGTATTTTAATCTATGTGATGCACTTAAGATGCCAACATTTTATTTGGTTAATAACAACCACAATTGAAGCATCAGCTGCACCTATAAATGTTGACAATGCAGAGTGACAAAGGGTAAGTATAACAAATATTTGCAACCACTCATTAAACTAATATTATAATATAGTACATTCCCATATAAAATTATATACTCCACTCAGCTGCTGTGAGCCAATCAGAATGCTTGATTCCCATCCAACATGGATGTATGTTTGGTGGCTGGAGTGTAAGTTGGACAGTTGGAGTGTATGTTGGATGACTGCGGCGAATGTTGTCCAACAGAATTTATATAATTTTTCCAAATCCAACAAAACTCTATGTTGGACTCCTCACTATCCACTTCAGTTAAAATGCTCATAGTATCCCTGTACCAACAGTTATATTGATTGCAAAGGCGCTTGCTGTTGAGTAATAATAGTTGTCGTTGATCGAGAAAAGAAAGGCATGGGAGTTGTGGAAAAATGTTCTAATTTCAAGTGGCAGTCATCAATTGCTCTGCTGCAATATAATTGGCTGTAACATGTTCATGCCCACCGATTCCGTGTGTTCTTTGGCCTACTGAGCTGCGAGCTGCCACTAGAGATGAGAATACGATTATCAGGGTGCAATTCCGTCAAATTAGCGATATTATTGATGGTATTATCATATCATAATACTTTATATTGATAGCTAAGAAGTCAAAGAGTGTTTCTCGTGCAAATGGTGCATACAAATTGGTAGTTACGATAACATATATATATATATAAAAAGAACAACGTTTTGAACCTATCTCAGATACCATGGAGCTTTGGTTTATTTTCTGCAAAGTTTAGACTTCTCAAAGAGGTTAGTTCAACAAACATAATTATCAGGCCAGAACTCAGAATTAATTTATTTATGGCAAAAGAAAAAAAGAAACAAAAAAAACATGACATGTATATATTTACAATTAATACAAGAAAAAAAAATACAAAGCAAAACATTTTGTAAAAAAAAGATAATAATAAAAAAATAATAATCAAAAAACTAAATCTGACAGGCTTACTTTTTTGTGTTTTACTTTGCTGAGGGAGACCCCTTTAAGGCTGAAGGCCGCTATGAATTAAGGGGTCACCCAATTACATATTTAGGGCTGGAATCCCCCAACTGTTAAAATTGAATAAAATTACTGAAATATTCAAAGTTAATAAACCAATGCAGGAAAATGACTGCATGATCGTAAGAATTTTGTCTAAATGGTTAAGTTATGTCCAAAGTGGTACCATCACGTTTTCAACCTAAATATGTGGAACCAAAACTTCAAACGCAAAATTTGTCAACAAAATCTGGTGTGCTTTACCACTTCCTCATAACCTTGTTCCCTAATTTCATGCGTTTCCCCCATGATTCTGTGCTTTTTTCTATGTTAAAACAGCCTGTAACGTAAGGCAATGTGGACTAAACTAAGCTGGATCAACTTTCTGCTGGGTGGTGGCGATTTTCGAGCGCCCCTTATGGGGACTGTCATTGCTGTACTTAACTAATGTCAATGAGGCAAAAGTGCCAACATGGCTGCTGCATGAAAAGGGTGAAATTCACTCAGTACAAATGTACATTTGGTGATATTTTGACAGGCATGGCTGAAGAAATTTGGATACATTGATGGCACTGTCACACCTGCCCTAGGGGTGTTCTTTGCTTCTGCGCAGAGATCAAGCCTCCCAGAAGCTGTCAGAAGACTTCAAAGATTTGTGGGTTTACCTCAGACCGGTATGTATGAGAATGGAAATTAGGTTATGTTAAATGTAGATATTACTAATCACTGCTGATGCCAGTATTGAATGACAACAAAAACAGTCATATAGGGTTAAATGTAATCAATCCAGAGCTTTATCTAGCTATGACATCATCAAGGTCTAAATCTTTCTAATTCTTGGTTATGATTACCCTCTAAGAAAAAGAGGTTCTTAAAGAAACCCCTAGGTTCCATATTGAACCTGAAGATTCTATTGTACATTTAAAGGTTCCGAATGGTTCTTGAAGGTTCACTTTTTTTTCTTGACTTTCATGACACAATTTAGCTGCAATGGAGACACTATTAAGTATACAGACCCTAATCGGAGAAGTTAGCCTAGCATTAGTTTTACCTGTTCCCACTAGGTGACTGCATATTGAGCAAATTTCGCTCAATAAATAATAGCCTTAACTATGCCTTCATTTGAGAAAGTCTTGCTATGCCACTGCCAAACACCAATGGACTCTTCCATCTTGGGAGATGCAGGTTAGCTCTGGTACCTTAAATTCCTGGAATGTATACGATATAAATTGTATAATATTAATGCAAGTGTCTTCCAATAATAAAACGTATAATTTGCTGTCTCAGCATTACATTATTAATTGTATAACTCTAGCCTATGTAAATATGAGCCACACTCGTATCATGTGATCAGCTCATGAATATTAATTAGGCACAATTGCATACAAACTGATTCAATCAGTCCTTAACCCTGTTTAAAATGGTCTCTCTCAAGAAATGGCTGCTGACTAGCAATGAACTCATACACACAATTGTCAATATGTGTTTAAATGTGGACCCTGGAAATCTAGCAGTAATGTTTCAAAGATATTCCCAAAAATGATTGCCAGAATATTTTGACAACATTCGGTTTTGTAAAATTCATTGTCACCAGGTAATATTACGGACTCCCAAAACATTGCAGCAATATTTCTTACTCCATTTTGACAATATTGCAGAACATTTTGGCACAATATAAAGGTATGGACCCCAGAAAAATGTGTAGAAATACAATAGATAATATCACCATGTAGCATTTCTCCAATTTGTAAAATAATTGAAATATTTTGCAGAAATGTAAAGCTATGCATAAAATGTTGAAAATATGTTGTATTTGCGGGGAATATGTGTACCGTAATACAAATAAATTACATTTTTCAGGTATAGTCGATTTTCAAACCATGGAGTATATGAGAAAACCAAGGTGTGGAATGACTGATGTGACTAATGGAAGAATGTTTGTCAAACGCCACAAGAGATATGTTGTACAAGGTAATATTAAAAAGCTTCTGCCCTGTGAATGTAGCCATTGTTTTAATCTTGAGAATGAGGTATTGTGACGGCCTTGCATTGTGTGCGTGTTGTAGACATGCCTTTAGTTATTTGTGTTGGAGAGAAATACAGCTCTTAGCATAAATTGTTGGCAACATAATTGTTATATTGTTTAAAATTTTGATTTTGAATGGGTCAACAGTTACCTCAGATTTTACAAATAATGCTTTCATCATAATATAATATTTTATTAATACTTAAAAATAGATAGCTATAGCTAAATCACTTTGGTTTAGTGACAGGTAACTGGGAGTTTTAGGTTAGCTTCTACTTATCATGACTTTTACAGTATAATAGAAAAACCACATGAGTCACTGGTCTGTTTGACAGCTTAGACGAGGTGATTTTCCTTTTATTCCTCAATAAATCTCAGCCATTACAACTGTGAATTTTCAAAATCGGAGGAAAAATGAAGTTATTTAAGAAAATGTAGCACAAAATGACAGAAAATTAAAATGAGAATGAGGTTGAAAGCAATTTAAACAGCCATCAGATTTATTTTATGCACAATTTAGTCGATTCTTGTACGATTTTGAAAATTAACCTGTCACATCAAATGTCGTCTCGCCAAATAGTTTTTGTTTTGCCATACACATTTCGCCCTTATTTGGAAATAACCACCTCTTGAGTTTCCTTATTTGGGCATTACATGAACGTAATTCTGTGTGCTATGAATGCAGATCACCCGGTTCGTATCACCCGCTATTTCAAGTGAAATGGCTGCAACTGGGGATTACATTTTTATGTTAGAAGACACATCACTTGATATGTTGAACCCACTACTCAAGAGGCCTTGCCACAAAATCTAGCTAACACAGTTGGGGGTATAGGATACTTGAAGTTTTAACCTTCAAAGTTATTATTGTCCTCCTATGGAATGGATATATAAGTATGGATAGCTAATAAACAGAACAATTATACCAGAAAGAGAACCTCACAAGTATGTACCTATGAATGAGGGAGATATTGTAGAAGTAACTTCAAATCCAGTTGCAACAACATTTCATACACTGACACTGAAATAGTGACCCTTTTTCTGTTAATTAATCAGACCTAATGCAATGCTTCCTGGGACTTTGGAAGAATGTTCTTCTGTAAAGGCAGCCTTATTAAAATCTAATTGTTTTACGTTTACTTATTCAAGGATCATCATATCCACGGGGTTCAACGCTGACTTACAGAATTAATTTATATTCCTCAATCCTTCCATCTAACGTGCAAGACCAGATCTTTAGAACAGCATTTAATGTAAGTTAGTTTTTTCTTCTAAGACAGGGATAGACATGGTAACAAAATTGCTACTTAATTGCATGATATATCGAATTTCATATTTGTCATATGTGACCTGAGGAAAGCAATGTAACATGTTGTGCGCTTGGTCAATTTAACATATCAGTATAATATTATGTACTTCATTTGTTTTGTGACATAAAGCTGAAATTTAATGAACAGGTGTGCATGCATTGTATATGCATCGAGCAGTTATAATATTATATGATGTGCATTTGTATTACAGTTTCACATATTTGCAGGCCAAATACTCGTCTTACTATGCCAAAACGTTTGCCATTTGAAAATGATTGTTTTCTTAAATAGCTCTGGTCCAGTGCTGCCAACATTTACTTCACCCAGGTAACAAGGCCTGATGAGGAAGTTGACATTGACATCATGTTTGTGAGAGGAAGCCATAGTGATTATGAAGATTTTGATGAAAGAGGAGGAATTTTAGCACATGCCTTTTTCCCAGCATTTGGGGGAGATCAACATTATGATGAGGATGAATATTGGACTGATGGAATGAGCTATGGTAATTTTCTTTGTCTAACATTATTTCTTACTATGTTGACTTGGTATACACTTTTTTTAATTGTCTCCAACTGACCATACTTCTGCAAATTCCATAAGCACATAGGAAGCAATACCAGCCTATTATTTTCACATGCACTTAAGAAATATGTCCAGTAGTTGTTACGCTATTTAGCTGGCAAATTTTTTGCACCGTATTTTGCTGCAAAATTTACGGTTACAAGTTGGTCTACCTTAATATAGAACAAACAGATGTTTCCATTAAAATCTGCAGCACATGCATCTGTTAAGTTGTGATGATCACTACCGTAAAATCATACTAATGGCACCTTACTGTAAATTACTGTTGTAATTTCATGTTCGCCCACCGATGAGCTTCTAAAATAACCTAATTATGTTGGGCCATCTACCATAGATTTTACGGTATCGTACTGCAGTTGAACTTTACTGTAACTTAAAGTAAAATGCTGCTGTATGGTGGATTTGGTGTATTTCACTGCAATTTATTGGATAAATTACAGTAGAATGCCATTTTCTCTGCCTTAGTTGTAAATTTTATAGTATTATGCCTTACGGTAGATTCACGACATCTTACTGTAAAAGATTTATGGCAGAAGGCAGCATATCAAATTTACGGTATTTTACTGTAAAAACTATGGTTAAATTGCAAGACAACTCTTTACAGTGACATGTGCTGTACATTTCAGTTTTATTTTTGTATCATAAAGTATTGAAGATTAATTTCAAAGTCAACCCATTGTCTACAGGTACCAACTTACTGCAAACAGCAACCCATGAAGTTGGACACACTCTTGGGCTTCATCACAGTGCAGATCGAGATGCAGTCATGTGGCCATATATCGGACCTTATGACCATGACTTTAAACTGGGATTTGATGACATACAAGGCATACAAAGTATTTATGGTAAGAAGCACTGACAAGTGTGAGAGTATAATCATGTAACTCAAAAAATACACTTTTTCATAAAATCAATAAAACAACTTTAAATCATCATATCAAAAAGGTGGTTATATGGGTATACTGCTAATAAACAGCATTTTACATCAAAAAAGAAACTTAAAGTAAATTTTTGCCTTTAAGGTCACTAATCCCAGAATATTTGACTTACGAGGTATTGCTCTTACTTAATTCAGTTGACTTTTAGAATTATCAAACCTAGTTCTTTTAGACTGTTTTTTACTTAAACAATGGCTTTTTATGTACACCTTTTCATGAAATCCCCTGGAGTTGAGTGTCTTGCAAATTGTTGAGTGATGGACATGGATGTCACACTTGCCTCAAGATGCATTTAGTAGCTGCTCTCTTGGGTATTTTGCTAGGTCGATACTTTTTTAGTAGCAATATTAGTGATCCTGAGTCTTTCCATTTGTAAGTTACTCGACATACTGTGGAGGGTTGAAAATGGAAACAATGTGAGATGGTTTTGGAGCCCTGTTCCAATTTATGAGCATTAATTATTATTGTAATGAATCTGACAGTACTTTTGATCTTGGCCTTGTAGTTATAAAATATATATGTGTTTGTTTTTATATCATACGTTTGTTTGTGAGAGACATTTGCAAAAATTCAGATAATCATTGCGCTTCTCTGACTAGATATCTTACAAAAGCTTACCTCTTTTGAAGCAGAATGTGAGCCTTTCAAATCAGCAGATCAGCTTTAAATCACATGGTTCACTTACTTTTACACATATCCTTAAACACAGTTTATTTACTTGTCTGTTACACACTTTTAAATGAAGCTGAAAACCATTTGAAACAGTGCACTTATGAAGGAAGATTCAATACTGACTGTCAAACTTTATTTAGACTTCCCATGGTTATGTAAAACCTTAAAAAATGTAATTCTCAACTGTGGGAAGACATGAGATTATCTCTCGGTAAACATGACAAAGAACCATACATTGCACTGCTTCAAAAGTCAAACAAAAATGAAATAACATAAAGATGAAAGATTATTGTATTTTTATTTTTTTAATTTTTTTCAGGACAATATTGTACTAGCTCGCCTTGCCAGAATGGTGGAACATGTTCTGAACAGTTTTCAGGATACATCTGCTCTTGTCCAAGAGGATATAGTGGACCACACTGTCAAACTAGTGAGTTGACTATTCTATCATTTTATACACAAAACATTATTCTATTGCTAGATATTTGCTCACTATAAATAACTGTAAGTTACTTTTTAAAGATGATATAATGCACTGCATTGAAAGTTATCAAACAAATAATTTTCAAAAGATGAAAATTATTATTATAATTTTTTTTTCAAGGAGGGTACTGCGCTAGCTCACCTTGCCTGAATGGGGGAACATGTTCTGAACAATCATCTGGATACTTCTGTTTTTGTTCAAGTGGATATACTGGATCACGCTGTCGATATGGTAGGTCTATCATCTTGCAAACAAAACATTTTTTGTGAGTCAGATTATATTTCATTGCAACTTTCTTGTATCTTCTCAAGTTGGGAGCCTGTTCTAGTAATGCACATTAATGAGACATTATGTAACAGCAAACCATGTGATTTACTTATTGTACTGTCCAAACAAACCTAGATTTTCACTTTTATCAAAAGCAAATTGTGTATTACCCCTTTTTAATCCTATCTATATAGTATTTTTATTTTTTTATTTTTTTTTACTTTTTTTTATAGCTCAGTTCCAGACTATGCTGCTAACAGTTCTACAGAAAGTGGCTTGGTTATGAAAGAAAAAGCATTTTGTGTTAAAAGCAGGCAACAGGTTGATTGTTATGCTTTTGGACCTGCTGAATTCAAATCTTGCTGTTGCCAAGCTGAATTTTTAGTTTTTCACCCCCTAATTTGCATATAAAAATGACCATCTTTATCATACTTTTTGGTCCATATTTTTTACGTTTCAACCAATAGATTGTGTGGTTTATTGAAATGTCATGATTAGTATTTGAGAACACTACTAGAACCCTGTGTGACAACATTTCTTCATCATAAGATGAAAAATGGCCAGCTAGAGAGAATGACCAGCAAAAAAAAAAGAACTTTTGATCGGCAATTATATTGGGGTGTCCAGTAGCAATGACAAGCATCCGTGCTTAAAAATTATCTAGTTGCAGAAGATTGTGATAAATATTTTTAATTATTTTTTAATTAATTAATGTGTTGACTAGTTGTTTAAGGAGAAGTTTTCATTTGCACATTGTACAATTCTATTAGCTCCTTCTCAATGTAAGAAATGTTTAAGATGATTCAATCATAGTAGAATTCAATCAAAGAATTTGTATGTCTATTATTTGTAAGTCCACATCTGTTTCTCATTGCTACTGGGCCTGAAGCTTAGTCAGTATATATGAGCAGCTGCCAGAGGCAGAGCTGGCTAATATGAAATTTGTTGATGCCTTCACCATTAGGCCACCCAGCTGCATTTAAGTTATGCCTTATGCATTCCTATAACTTCAAGTACATACTTTTTCAAGAACTGTGCCATCACCCTAATCCATGATTATTGGGAAATGAATTATGCGATTCATGAAAAAAATTAATCAATTTTTGAAAGTGGCCCAAAAATCTTTTGAAAATTTGCAATACTAAATTCTGATTCTGTGCAATACTAACTTGATATGTACCAAACAGAAATGTGTAAACAGTTTTGGGTAAACTGTATATTATAAGACATAATATGGAATACCTGTCATATGAAATTGCAACTACAAATTTACACTCAATATTAGTTGTATGGAATTGTGATTGTAGATATACACAGATCACATTGAGTGTTTTATGTCCACATTAACTCAAATTGAACTTCTGCTGTTATGGATTCCTATAACTTCAATTTCAAACAGCATTCTTGTTATGGGAAAGTCTACCTAGCAGGTTATAAAATTACCAATCAATGATTTACCCTTAAAGTAAGGGCAATCTGACCATAGAGCCATCACCTTAGAGCCATCACCTAAAGCCATAAGCAGATATGATATGAATGGTAAAACATGCATGAAAATGTAACTAATTATAAAGACTAAAAGTTTAAATAGTTAAAGTGTTGTTGTTGTGGTGTGCGAGTGGGAGCCGAGATATTGAATCTTTGACAATTGGGGGCTCGTCCGGGATCTCATAGTTCCCAACACCACAACACTATACCTCATTAATTCAGTAAATATCAAGTGTATTACTGTCTACTGATTATTGTGTACTGCTTGCTGTGAACTGATTGCTGTTTTTTTGCTGATTGATAGGTGACCAATACATTCCAAATCCCATTAAAGCAGTGGAGAAGCAGTTGCCTGGGCAGTGTCAACATCAAACTTATCAAATCCATCAAACAATCTGTCCTTGAAACTTGGGGTAAATACAAAATTGTCGCCATGAATGAATGCTTTACTCGCCTGTTCCTTACAAGGCACATGACCAAGTTGTGATCAGTGAGAATAAGATTTGTCCACTGTTAGTAGTATACTGCTAGGTGAAGGTTGGCTTATTCCATTCACTTGGTTCATGATTTGGTCAATTTCTGTGGTTTCTGTCTTTGAAGGCAGTGTAGTGCCTGTATTTCTCACTGTTTGTGTAGGAGTTGTATTTGAGTTGGTTTTCAAGATGTCGGAGTTAGAGGAGATTTTGTCTGTGGGGGAAAGATAAGGGTTACAAGGAAAAGACCTCCAAGATTTCTTGAGAAATGAGAGAGCAACCCGTAGAGAGGCTGCCGAGTTGGAGGCTGATAGAGAGGCTGCCAAATTGGAGGCTGATAGAGAGGCTGCCAAATTGGAGGCTGATAGAGAAGCTGCCAAATTGGAGGCTGAGGCTGAAAGAGAGGCTGCCAAATTGGAGGCTGATAGAGAAGCTGCCAAATTGGAGGCTGAAAGAGAGGCTCCAAAATTGGAGGCTGATAGAGAAGCCGGCAAATTGGAGTTAGAAATTCTAAAAGAAAAGAATAGACAGCATGAAATTAGTGCTGCAGCCGAGAATAGGAGAATTGAGTTAGAGAGTTCCATACAGATTGAGCGCTTGAAACAGGTGTTGCAAGCTCGCATTAATCCTGATAGTGCTTGTGATCGTACTGCTGATGAGCTGCCGGGTAGTGGTAGGACAATTAGGCTTAAGTTACCTCATTTTGAGGAAAATAAGAAGCGAATTGATGCACATTTGGCTAAGTTTGAGCAATATGCTACTGTGCAAAACTGGCATAAGGACACCTGGGCTAGTTGTCTGAGTGCATTGTCGAAAGGAGAGTCATTGAATGTATATTACAGGCTTCTGGTAGATAAGTACAATGATTATCCAACGTTGAAGATTGCTCTTCTGAAAAGATATCACCTTACTGAAGATGGGTTTCAGTCAAAATTTCGTGATGCTAGGCCAGAGAAGGGTGAGTCTTTCGCACAATTTATGACTAGAGTTGGCATGTATTTGAATAGATGGATAGAGATGAGTGAGGTTGATGAAACTTATGACGGTCTGAAAGATTTGTTGCTTAGAGAGCAGGCTTTGACTGTCGCTACTCGTGATCTTCACATGTTCTTAAACCTAAAGACTTCAATTCTATGTCAGAATTAGCGGAGCAGTATTTATAGGTTCATGGTAAGTTATATGATCATTGGAGTTCTGAAGGTAGAAAGCCACAGGCAGGTTCTAATGGCAGTGGTAGCTTTAAGAGGGATTTCAGGAATGCTTCGCAGGGTAGTAAGGCTACTTTTTACAGTGCAAACCAGTCCCAGGCAGGTAAGAAGCCTGCATCTTTTGAGGATAAACTAGAGAGTAGGAAATTGACTTGTTTTCTGTGTGGCAAGAGTGGTCATTTCGCAAGGGAGGGTCGAAAGCGCTCATAAAATGTCACATCTATGCATAGTGTCAGTTCAGAAGGTGCACAAGATGACTTTATTACACTAGATAATGGTTAGAAACTACCAGTGGTAGTTGAAATGGGGAAAAGAACATTAGCGTTAAGGGAGAAGCCTTTAAGATGAAGTCTGCCATGAGCCTAGAGAAGGATAGGTTACTGCCACATGTTACTGGAATATTTGGGTCTGAAGGATCTGTAGTTTCAGTCATGAGGGATACGGGTTGTAATGCTGTGATTGTTAAAGAATGCTTATGTAGGCCAGAGGATTTTACCGGTAGTAGTGGAACTTGTACTTTTGTAGATGGTAGAGTGACAACTGCTCCAGTTGTTCGTGTTTTTGTGGACAGTCCATTTTTCACCGGTACTGTTCGTGCCTTGGCGATAAAGAGTCCATTTTTTGATGTTATCTTGGGTAACATTCCACAGGATGGGAATGCTTCGGATCCAGATCCAAGGTGGAGTCTGGATAGACAGGATGTTAGTCCCACAAAGGGTGTTAATAGTCCCTTGAAATGGGATGGAGTCATACAGTGTAATGCCATGGAGGTCATGGTAGATGTCGACCGCTGTAGTAGTTCGGACATGGGAGATCAAGATGATCATTCTAGTCCGAAGGTGAAGTTACAGGAAGTGCCAGGGGGGCCAAGTAACCCATCAGTTTTGTCTTCATGTTCTGCTGCAGTTGTGACACAGTCACAATGCAAAAGGGTAGGGTTAAGACCACTGAAGGAGGCAGAACCCAAATTGCTGCAGTTGAATCATGATGGTTTATTCCAGCTGCAAAAAACGGATGCATCACTGGACAAGGTTAGCTCTATGGTAGGCCAAGCTCTGCCTCACAAAAGGTTGTGGCAGGAGTGTTATTTTGTTGAAAATGAAGTCTTGTACAGGGAACATACGTCGACTCCTAAGACCGGAGGTAATATTGCCGAATTCACTCAGGGAAGGGGTGATGAAATTAGCTTATGACTCCATTTTTGGAGGTCATTTAGGGTCACAAAAGAGTGTTGACCGAGTTTTGAGTAGTTTCTATTGGCCAGGTATCGTTGGCGATAAGAAGCGGTTTTGTGCATCTTGTGATATATGTCAGAGAACAGTCCCGCGGGGTAAAGTGGGCAAAGTGCCACTAGCGACAATGCCTATGGTGGATATACCATTTACAAGGGTGGCAATATATCTGGTTGATCCATTGCCAATCTCAAGTAGTGGTCATAGGTACATTCTCACATTGGTTGATTATGCAACCAAATATCCGGAGGCAGTGCCTCTGAAGAGGATTGATACTATTGATGTTGCAGAAGCTTTGGTGTCACTATTCTCTAGGGTATTCTCTTATGGCTGAAGTATCGAGGTTATTGTCTGTCAAACAGTTACGGACAACGCCATATCATGCCATGGCGAATGGTTTAGTTGAACGTTTCAATGGTGTTTTGAAAAATATGTTGAAACGCATGTGTTACGAGAAACCCACTGCATTTCGCATACAGAGAGGTTCCACAGGAAGGTATAGGGTTTTCTCCTTTTGAAATGTTGTATGGAAGGACGTTACGAGGTCCAATGACACTGCTAAAAGAGCTGTGGACAGGAGAGTCCGTGGACGATGAAGTTCTACTTATGAGTATGTGTTGAAGTTGAAGGAGAGATTGGAGGAAACATGTAATCTTGCGCATGAAGTACTGTCGAGCAACAAGGTGAAGCAGAAGGTGTACTATGATAGGAAAGCTAGGGATAGGGTGTTTCATGAGGATGATCTGGTGCTGCTACTGCTGCCAACAGACAACAGTGAGTTGTTAATGCAGTGGAAAGGACCATTCAAGGTGGTATCAAGATTAGGGGAGTCTGACTACAAGTAGAGGTCCACGGAAGGTCAAAGTCTTGCATGCAAACTTGCTAAAGCGGACATGGTAAGAGAAAGTGGGGAGTCTTCTAGGAAGATATGAATCCGTCTTTACAGAGTTGCCGTGCAAGACTACATTTGTGGAATGTAACATTGACATGGTTGATGAGAAACCAATGAGGCAAAAGCCATATCCAGCGCCCGTGGCTATTCGAGAGGTCATGAAAACTGTAGTGGGGTGTATGCATCAAATGGGTATCATTGAGGATTCTAGGTCAGAATTCTGCAGTCCTAGTGTGATGGTGAAGAAGGCCGATGGGAGCCATCGGTACTGCAATGACTTCAGGCGCACAGAGGCTGTATCAGCTTTTGATTCAGAACCGATAGCTCAGCAAGAGCAGATCATTGCTCGCTTGGAAACGTCAAGGTATTTCTCAAAGGTGGATTTAAGCAAGGGGTTTTGGCAAATCCCTGTTGCAGAAAAGGACCGGCACAAGATGGCATTTGCCACTGAGTTGGGTCTTAAACAGTTTAAAATGATGCCATTTGGCTTGGTCAATGCAAGTTCAGTATTCTGTCGATGATGCGCAAGCTGTTAGTCGGAATTGAACATGTAGAAAATTATATAGATGATGTGGTGGTTCATACTTAGACTTGGTCAGATCATATCTTGGCTCTTGAAAGGTTGTTTGGTAGATTGAAAGAGTGTAATTTGACAGCAAGGCCAAGCAAATGCACCATTGGGTGTAGAGAAATTTTTTAAGAAAATTAAATTCTCAAAAACAGGGGAGTTGTGTTAGGAATTTATTAATTCATAATAATTTAATTGAGAGCAATGTAATTTATTTTACTAATAATGTACTTGAATCGCACTGAAAGCACTGAGATAACAGGGTCAGGGATAGTTTCATTGTTTGATGGATTGGCAGGATCAGACGTCTGAGCCAATTTAAGGGATTGTTTCTCCAATGCTGAAAACAACAAGCAAACAACACTGTTTCGCCTAAATAGAGGGCTCATTGGAGACCCAGTATCATTTCATCAATCACCATTGAATCAGCAAGGTGAATTGCTAAGTTGCTTATAGTAACAGAAAGAAGAGCACGGCTCTCCTTTTTTACCTACATGCTGAGAAGGACCACCAGACTTTGGAAACAACTGTCATGAGGCATCCCACCTGTCAGCTACATAACATCATTGACCTGCACCCGATGGTACTCCAAGTTCATCTCCTGGTCAGTTGGTAGTGACAGTGGTCGCGGACTCACCTCAGGCATCTGCACTGGTTGCGTTCCTACATCTTCGCTGCACTTGTTGCAATCCTGCATCTTCGCATCAAAGTTAGCATCGTCATCTACCTCTACAACTACATAAGTGCAATCTGACCTTAGAGCCATCACCTAAGAGCCATCACCTATAGGCCATCACCTTAGAGCCATCACCTTAGAGCCATCACCTTAAGCCATAAGCAAATATAATATGAATTGTAAAACATGTATGAAAACGTAACTAATTATATAGATTAAAAGTTTAAATAGTTAAAGTGTTCTTGTGGTGTGCGAGTGGGAGCTTAGATATTGAATCTTTGACAAACTCTTAAAAAATTTAAGAGAAGATTTCTGAAGTCTTTACTCAGCCTATTGGCTACATAGCTTAACCAATCACAAGAATGTCCATAATTAGGTTGCTGGGCTGTTAGGTGACAGCACACAATGTCACCAAGATGAAACATTGACAGAGTTTGCAGGTATGAATCATACACTACTAATGCAGCAAACATAATGACCATATATAGACATTTCCCATTCACAGATTTGACACTTTTCACATTAAAGTTTAATGTGCAAATAAATTGTGCCAATAAATACAAGTGAGTAAACATATGATATAGTTATTCATATAGTATGTTACACAAAATCAGTGTCTGGACCATGAAGAAAAAATAATTTTCAGTTTACATTGATTGAAAACAAAATTAATCTAGCAACTTTTTGACAGACTGGTTAAATGTATACAATACACATATATAAACATAAGTAAAGAATTTTATTTTATCTCATTTCTTACATTCACTAGGATCTCCCCTAGTAAGTTTTGACCTTTCCATTTTATCCTGTGACTCAATATCTTTGTTGTTCATGTATATTCCGGCACCCAAACTCCATCTGGCTCAGCCTCAACTAATGTATGATCCCCAAGTATTTATCAAAAATGGTTTCGCATACATGTTTTGACCAAATTTAGCCCTGAAAGCTTTCAATATTTCAGTTTTTGCAATGGTGATTTGGATCACATTTCACAGAGTCACCATGTTTATATGCAATCACCTAGAGAATCACAGCCAAGTATTGTTTTTGCAATGTCCAGCTTTTGGGCGTGAGTAGCATTTTTATACTGCTCCACTGAACTACATTCATGACATCCACTTTATGGACATTTGAAAATGGTGAAGATCCTGTGAAGAATGATGTGATATCTTCTGTGTTGTTGCAACGTCATACAGAGTGTTTATTGTGTAAGCTTCAAATAGGGTGGCACATTTGTTCATTTGATGAGCTTTTATCATAATAGGAAGCATACTTCTTCTGTTTAAGGTTTCAGGTGCAAAATCCTATCTCATCCTGGTTTTGGATCCCTTGAGTTTAGTACGTGTTTCCCAAACGATTTGACGTTGCGGAAATTGTAATTTTTTTCACTGTTTAGTCGTTTCTATTGTTACATTTTAATTTGTTCCTTCTTGTACCAGCTGGCCTCTACAACAACAACTAATGAATGTTTTGTATGTATCTTGTATGGAAGTCAAATGCATTCATTCATTTTTCTCACATTCTCTTCAGGCATTCTTTCATGGGTGCTAGAAAAGAACAATGATAATATTTTGTTTTCCTCCTACAGGTTCAAGCACTAGTGATATCTACCCAACCACGACAACGGTCATTTTACAATTTCAAACACCCAGGATCTGTAAGTAAAGTTATAATTTATTTTCAACCATATTCAAAAGTCATGCAGTAACTGATAATATCAGAATATCCTTTGAATTTAATTTAATCTGTTAAGCAACAAAGAAATCAGTCCTTTCTTTTTATTTTTGCAAACTGCATTTAGGTCAAGCTTTTTTTAAATTTAATTAATATATAAAGCAACAGATTTCATGTTTAAACCAAACAATTTCCTCATTTCAAATTAACCAAAATATTTTTCATTCAATCCAAGTGTTTGTGCTTGAAACTATAGATGTCTGCTTTAGAATATTTAAGCTTAAGTGACTCAAAATAAAACAGCAATGTACTAATAATTTTTGTTTTCTTCAAAGAAATTGTTAAAGGCATAATCATTAAACTACAGGATTCTTCATAAGTTGAAAACCCTTTTCCTAAATCTCCTAAAAGAAAAAAACCCCTGATTTTGTGATGCTCAACCAAAAAACAACTTTCCTTTAATTTTTTTTTTATTTAAGAAATTTCAGTTGAAATCAATGAAAATGTGACATTTTCTTCTCTTAGAGATTGCAGCATACTTCCTTGCCTGGCAGCAGTGCTGTCACTTTTTAAGGTATTCTGCTGCAGGTTGAATAAATATGAAAATAACAGCATGTGAAGATTAGTAATTGTGTGCACTTATTATCTTTCAGTATAAAATAGATTCAGGTGAAAGAATAAAAAGACAGCTGCATCACCTTCGTTCTGTAAACTGGGATGTGAATTAGGGTCATTCTTACGAAAATTAATTATTTGCTACATGTCCAATTTATATTATTTTACTTGTTCTTAGGTTCACTAATGCCTACAAACAAATTTACAATCAGAGTTACTTTCTCCTTGGTCTGCAGATAAGGCCACATAATATAAACTATGCTATAATCCTTCAAGTAATACACCAACCTGGTTGTTTTCATTAAATTAAATTTGAAATTTAATAAGTTACAATTTAACAAATAAAGTCGTTTTCTTTTCCAGTTAGTTTTTGTGCAAGCTTGCCATGCCAGAATGGAGGGACATGTTTTGAAGGGTCATCAAGCTACATCTGTGATTGTCTACCTGGCTATATCGGATCACGCTGTGAAACTTCCTATGGTATAAACCGAAATAAATTTTCACTCGTTTTGTTTGTTTTATTTTTACATTAACATCATTGAGAAAGCCACTGTAGATATTAATGTTAGCAAAAAAGCAAAACCCAACTTTGCAATGATAACATTTGCCTTTTTTTTTTTTTCATTATGCACCCAAATAAACACAAGTGGACATTTATTATGAATCCCAGCATAAGTTACTATTACAATTATTTTCATAACTTTCAATCGTTATTTTTTAGAATAATATGGTAAATCTCATTGAGATTACTAGTAGCACCTCTTCATAAGAAGGCCCTGAATATATTAAATTTGTTATACTTCTTGCCATACTATTTGTGTCAATGGCAGCATGGTGTACTGTGTAACATGTTTCAATGATTCACCAGCAATAGTCCACAATTAAGACTGAAGCATCATATGTCAAAAGTTGCTCTGTAGCATTTTGACTATTACTAATCTATAAATATTCCAAAATATTTTGAACTGCAACTCTAGGTTTGGATGAATAGACATGTAATCCTGTTGATTTATGTGAAGTTTTGTTAATTGTCCAGCGTAACTCTTTGTTTTGTAATATCACGGATTCCTTCAATTCTTCATTTAGTCTTGGCAGCCATGAGCAATGAGCAATTAATGTTTAAACTCTTCTATGTTATTTTTTATTACGAGAAGGTCTATCAACAAACGGTTACTTAAGACTGGTCAGTGGTGCCTCATCAAATGAAGGACGTATTGAAGTTTCTTACAATAACCAGTGGAGTACAATATGTGATGATGACTGGGATGACACAGATGCAACCGTGGCCTGTAGACAACTTGGCTATGAATTTGGAGAAGCTAAACGGGGTGGATATTATGCATCAGCTAGTGGCAACATAGCCATGGATGACATCAAATGTACTGGCTCCGAAATACGATTGATGGATTGCCCATTTGATGGATGGAATTCCCATAACTGTGACCATTCAGAAGATGCAGGAGTCATATGCCAATGTAAGCTTATTCAGAGAAAGTCAGTGTCAGGACTGTGTCATTGGAAAGGTGTTTATTATGTTCTGCTGAATATCAATTAAACCAGAAAGAGTAGAACCATTGTAAAGTTAATTACCCCTTAGTTTTTTACATTATACAAACCTAAATCTTGCCCTGGCAGCAGGGAGTTTTCAGCAAACTGGTTATAGAAGCAAAGTGTGCCAGCCAGTAAGACACCTTTCTGTTTCGATGTGACCCGCAGTGAACTTGATTGAATAGAAGTAAAATATCATCATTGATTTGCAAGTTGTGATGCACTCTGTTGCTCTCTTTCAGAATAACGGCAATTTCCTTGAAAAGGAGAAAGACAATAATATCATTTACGCAGAACTGACTTACTCAAAATATCCCAGTACTACAGAGACTATTCCTTCCAAAGCATCTCGGCTATCATTGTCATCAAATAACACACACAAAATTGTATATTTTCTGTACTTAGCATGTGATATTTTTAGCGCTACGGATCTACAAGAACAACAGCTACTATTCCATGTTTACATAAGAATTCAATTTGTGTGACTTATCCACTATCACTGCATTATTGTACAGGAATGTGATCCTAGTACATTTTGAAGTTGCCATGTTTGAACAACGGAGGACAAGCAGTGATGTTTTTTTTAATAAAATAGATGAAAAAAAAGTATTTACAATAAATAACATGGGTATATTATATGCAGTAAAAAAAAATTATATATGAACATTTATTCAAGATACAAAGAATTTTATAAGAGTGACCCAAAATACTAAATATTTAATGTCAGGCCTGACAGGCCTCTAAGTCACTCACTGTACTCAAAAATAATCAAAAAATCTTGGGTTAGTTACATATTACGAAAAAGCTACTATTTACAATACAAGTTATATATTACTCAATAATCTATAGTTTCTTTTGAAATAACAATTTTGAATACATTTGGCTTCCTTCCTTGGATAACATGTCTGTGTCTTGTTCTGACATACTTTCAGGTAACAGTAAATTATTTAATAAATAAATAAAATAAATTATGTTTTCCAATGGAGTCAGTGGTCTGGTGAAACATCCCGTCTCTGACTGAGGTGGCAAATTTCCTAATCTAAACTGGGCTAAAAAAATTATCTCTGATCTTAAGAAATAATTATAAACATTTTTTAAACAATTACTCAATCTGCAATAACCTGTAGGCACGTACATTTTGAAAGTCACTTAAACTAGTCAGCCAATTTCTTTTGTATATATTTATCACCTTATATAAGTAGCTAGGCTATACTTTATAGTACCATATAATTCTAAATTAAAGCAATTTTAGTCTTGTAAACTGGGAGGTTCTTGTCATGTAAACTGTGACTTAAGTTCCCTGGTATGAAAATAAATCTACTGTCCAATACATATCTTGTCTGCAATGGCCTTGCAATACGTCAGTAATTATCTAACCTTTTTCTATTACAGAAAATAACTCTGTACTGACTTGCAAAATCATTTGAACAACTCTTAAGGCATGTCCCTACAGCTTCTCTTTGTCTTTGCATGTCCCACACAACTGTTATGCTATTTTACAACAATTGAAACTTGATCGGCCCAAAGCATAAAAAAATGCTGTATCGGAGTTATTTCATTTGACAAATATCGAAAAAGTCTTTCTATGGCAATTGTTAAATACATAGGCTATGATATTGTCTTCAATAATTGCAACAAAGTATATAACAACACCCTTCCCAAAAAATATAAGCAATAATAAACTAAATAGGGTACAGTTGGGTAATATTAAAGGCATGTAGTGGAACGATAAAGAATTATCTTCTATACATAAATAATCAACAATCATAATTTTTTTAATATTTCCAGATATTATTCCAAATTATCAAAATTTTGATTCAACTACCGTTTTATAGCATAGAATTTACTTTATTCAACTCTGTTTCAATATCATTTTAATATAATTTTAATATACATGTAATTATTATCTCAATATCACAATGTATTGTTGTATATTCTCTAATTGTATCATTCAAAATGCTTGCTAGAGAAATAATTTGTACCATATATGCTTCTTCTGGTAAATAAACAAACAAACAAACTTTTATCTAACTAATGCTGTGATAAAATTTAATATGGAAAATGCAAAATTCTCTTTGATTGATTTTATTTAGGTAATGAGCTACAAATCCTGAGCATATAATATGCATATCCATTATAGTTTTAAAACAGTATGACTTAGAAATAATTTTAAAAAGTGCCCATATTAATCCTCAGTGGGGTTTTATGGGCACGTCATTCTGAAAATATGAACACTAAAATGCCCATATTAAACTATTCTAATTTCAACTATAAATGCCGAAGTTTAATATCGGCAAGAAACATGTTTAATATGAGCAAATTTAGCAGTGCTCATGTTAAACATCTATGGACCAATATTTATTTTGCACACCTTAAATGAATGAATGAATGAATTTTACTGAAATGTTGAAGGAAAAAAAGACCTTTATGTCAAATATAATCCTTTACACAAGTCATGTCACTGTGGTATGAATCTGAACAGTACATTTATCTGTTTATGTTTCACTCCATACATGATATTTTTGCTTGACAATAAGTATAATTTTATTGACAGGATACAATCATCATTGATACATTTTTCAAACATACAAATAACATACAATGATACAGTACTTTTACAGTAATAAGATAATAATACTAAAAGTGTTAAGCTAACAGTCTATATTAAATGTTGTAACTATGTATTTTACAGCAAGTTGGTCCCGCTTGTGAGTAGTAAAAATACCAATAATAAAATACAATTTATGTATAATCTTATGTAAACAAACTGGAAATGTTTTTGTCCCATTAAAAATGAAATGCCTTGGAATTTATTTTAATTTTAAAGAGAATAGTGCATCTAGCAAGGCCGGGATGACATTTAATCAGTATTTTAGAAGACAATGAAGTGAATGCAAGAGATTTTGGCCAATGAGTGACAATCCAGCTTTAATCATTGTAACATCACATTATTATTTTTCTCTTTCTTATTCTATGTATATAATTAGGTTGAATTTATCCTATAGTTCATGTTTCTCCATGTTTATTCATTTTCTTGTATTCACTCATCTGCTTTAAATTGTTATTTTATTTTATTTATTATAATTTTGTTACGGTAAGACCACAACAGCTTAAGCTGAGTTGGTTTCCGAATAAGTAACACTTTAAACAAGATTATGTTGCCATATATGCGAATAACTTTTAGGAACCAAAAACAAATTTGCACATGTCATGTAATATGTATACCTGTCAAAATAAACTATATATTTATCTATATTTCTATCTATCTATATTTCATAGGTAAATCAAATATTTGCGATGTAGTACTATACAGAAATGAATTATGCTAAAACCAAGTCTTAAGAAAAGAACAGAAAAATGAATAATTCCACTCTGTCAGCAGAGGGAACTGGTGGCTATACCACACATTAAACAAGTACACCTAGTGGTGTGAAAAATAACTAGGATATATGTTTTATATACATCCTGGTTCTTCAACACATGGCAATGGTTGTTGCTGTATCAGAACTTGTGACAGGTGCCATGTAATCATTGTCAGTCATTTCCCCAACATGAATCATCGGTAATTGGTCAAACACGTCATAATTGACTGGTTTTGTCCACGTTGCTGTCACAGGCGTGCCCATCCACATTTAATCCTTCCAAAATCTGTTGGGATGTCCTGTAACACAAGAGTGTCATTGTTAAAATAATGGCTTCATATCTGATGATTATACAGCAAATGATCACAGTTAATTGAGAGAGAAGGTACCAGAGTTGCGAAATTTAATCTCAATTCAAGTGGCAGTCGTTATTACTCTGCCGTGATTTAATTGGTCTTTCACGCCCATACCCCCTAATAATTCTGTGCATACATGGGCCTACTGCTTTTAAAACTGCCTGCTGAGATGAGAATGCAATCCCAGCATGGACTATATTTATTTCATATCAACAGTTATGGGTAATGTTCAGGGCAATTTTTTCAGCAAAATTTGCTAGTTTATGGTGGAATTTTGCCCTTGAAGTGATTACTGCAACATAGGATCTGCGGAGTCCACAGCCTTGTCTATTTTATACTGACTGTGTTCTGTTTTCTGGCATGTGCCTGTGCTATAAGATAATACGTATTAGATTAGAATAATGTAGAACTTCAAGTTATGACATACCTTCTTAGCTTGCTACACGTGCAGATCAAAGCCACGACAAATATAAGGCAAAGAGCACCAAGGGGCACAGCGACTGAAACAAATAAAAATACATTTTTGGTTGAAATAGAAGGAATGAAACTTGGTTTTGTGGTGAGGCTATGTAATAATATGTATCATTTCTCAACTGATGATATTAAGATTCTGATTATTGGGATAGTACTATCAAACGTAACAGGAGACTTTTCTATCACCAGGGGGAGCAACATCCCGGTCCTCACTAGCATTGTGACATCATCAATGCACTCAGTGACCTCATTGTATTATTACGCCATCTAACAAAGGTTTTCAGGACCAGCATGTAGCTCCCCCTGCTGGCTTTAAAGTCCCTTGTATGCCGATTGGCATGCCACAGTAATAATACGAAGACCAATAATATAAAGAACATTCCAGAATTTTTTTTTTTTTTTAAATGATAAACTTGATGATAAAATCTCTCCTACGGCAGTAATTCTAAAAATAAACTTACCAAAGAAGAATGTTTTGTTATGCAAACCATTTGTTCTTGTTGAATTGGTTGACATCATCCTCACTGGAAAGAAAATTATGCAGGTCCACTCAAAATATTTGGTGTATTTACATTCTATTTTAGTTATGCAATGTATGCGTTTGTCATATCATTGCCAAATGAAAATTATTTGGTTGTCCTAACATATAATGATCACATACGTTTAAGCAATAATCAACTTAACTGTGCCGTTTCAACATCATAAAAAACATTAAAAAACAAAACTGGCATACGACACTAAAAAATTTTGAAAATATAACATCGGAATATACAAGAGTCACCTGGTGGCAGTGTGGCATAGTACACAGCTTGGAACCCATTGTGTTGTCCAGAACCATCTGTATTGAACGTTATTCTCATAGACCTTCCTGAAGACTGAATTTCATGTGGGATAGTGCTTCCGCAGAACTTTCCAATCATGGGTGAATTTTCAGTCTGACCATCATACGCCTGTCAATGATGACACAGAGATATAAGATTTACTCTTGATTACATATCAGTTACTTTTTTGTTTAACTCTTGTTCTCTATGTTAGATGTTCATATAGGTATTTGCTGACATAAAAAAATTAAAAATATAACTACTAATGTAGAAGAAAATAATTAATTTAACACTGTCATATTGGCAAGAAGAACCTCCTTGCAAGGTGGAGCTGATGAATCGAACAGAAACAATTTGTCCTTCATGCGCAGTGATGTTCCATTCACATCCCGCGTTACACAAAGATTTATTCCATATAATTATTGCTGTATATCAGTCATTTGCAATATATCATTAGTCTTTTTATACTTTGTCAGAATTTCCTTTATTTGTCTGTAAATAGAGTGATAATTGCTGACTTAGAAGAAGCTGATAATTACTGTGACATTGTCATATTGGCAAGATGAACTTTCATCCAAAGTGAAGTTGATGAAACCAAGAGAAACAATTTGTCCTTCATCCACAGTGATGTTCCATTCACATTCCTCGTTGTTCCGGTAGTTGTTAGGGTAAAGAGGAGAACTGATTATTCCTCTTGGTGCTGTGAGATAATCACCACAACTTCTTGGAAGTACTGTGAAATTTAAACATGAAAATACATTTTAAATAAAATATATATGTGCACCCAGCGTCTTGCCATTAATCCATTTTCCTAACATATTTATGACTTTGATGAGTGAAAAAATCCACAAAACATACACACAATCTAAATTTTATTTAACCTGACTGAGAAGTGCATTGAAGGTGGTAGGTTTGTCCTCTTTCTGGCCACACTGCATCAGATGAAATATACATATAAAAAATATATACATTTTAAAGATACCAGGTGGCTGTTATGGTTATTTATCCTTAATATCAAAGGCAAACTCATTCACCACCAACAAATTGTGTATTTGCAACAATAAAGTAGAACTGACCTGCTACATACATCCAATATCTGACATGTGGAATGTGTGTGGCAGCTTCTGACAAAGTCATACTAAACTGCCATTCTTGTTGTTGATTTATTTCGTTAGGCACTTTCATATACCTAAAAAAACTCTCTTTCCCTGAGCAGATTAAAGAATTTCGAACACCAGAAACTCTCAGACAGAAATCTGTGCTGTTTGCATATGGAGCAAATTCTATAATTTCAAACTGAATACCACTCCAACTCCCTCTGCTGGGCTGATTTATTCGGAGGTTGCAGTGAACATTTTCTGCCTTTTGATGTGATCCAATCATGTAATCCTTGCTCATGATTTCAAACCAAGTCGAATTTGTAACAAGCTGCACTGAAGCCTTGTTTATTTGCAGAGTAGGTCGTTCTGTAATGAGGTACACAACACAATAAGGATATGTATTAAAATTCATTGTCAGCTTAATTTGACCCAATTTTAAAATACTTTAGGCTGTACCTTTATCAGTGTTTTCATCTACAAACAAATGGTCGAGTTCAGAGATAAATAACTTTTAATCGGGATGCTCATCTAGATATTCAAGTTATTTACCCAGGTAGAATTACAATTGTAATGCTCTGAAAAGGATATTGTTTTATAAAAGACAGATTGTGAATTCTCAATGACAGCCGTAAATGTTGTACAATTCATGTGCGTACAATTATTAAATATTTCATCGTACCTATTGCCATGCTTAACTGTCACAATGCTAAACTGTGTTTTTCTTTGCTGCTGGTGTTTGCAGTGGAGAGTGGCAATGTCGCTATGCTCCAGTTGACACAGTCTGAAGGAGACTGGATCTGATAGGCCTATAATAGACTTATCCAAAAATGTTTCCTAACGTTCCTCCCTTGACCAAATTAAGTAGACTGTTCGATAGACATTTAAGGGATTGCAAGTAAATCCTCTGCCTCCTTTGCACATTTCATCTCTAATATACACAGCTGGAGTGAAGTAAGTTCTTTATTCTCTATTAGAACTTTGTTACTATTGTAATTTGATTATAGACTATAGTTCTAATTTAATATATTTATTGTTCATAGATATTTGATTATAGACTTTAGTTACATTTTGATATCACAGTATTGTGAGGTATTGTTCATATATAACTACAAATGAGATCATTATGTGTGTTAGTATACTTACTATGTATACTAGGCTCAAGTATTATACTTCTACTCTACAATGCGTTACATGAAGACACAGTTTATCTTCTGAGATACAGCTTTTGTACATAGACTTATGGAGCACATGGTAGGATAATAACATGATGCTTAAATGATTTTATTGTTTTAATAGAATCGTCCTGTTATGCCAGAAAGCCAGCCTACATGTCACATGCTGCTGTGAGACTACATGCCACATGCTGCTTTGAAGCTACATGCCACATGCCGTTGTGGGACTACAAGCCACATGCTGTTGTGAGACTACATGCCACATGCTGTTGTGAGACTACATGCCACATGCTGTTGTGAGACTACAGATCACATGCTGCTGTGAGACTACATGCCACATGCCGTTGTGGGACTACAAGCCACATGCTGTTGTGAGACTACATGCCACATGCTGCTGTGAGACTACAGATCACATGCTGCGGTGAGACTACATGCCACATGCCGTTGTGGGACTACAAGCCACATGCTGTTGTGAGACTACATGCCACATGCTGTTGTGAGACTACATGCCACATGCTGTTGTGAGACTACAGATCACATGCTGCTGTGAGACTACATGCCACATGCTGCTGTGAGACTACATGCCACATGCCGTTGTGAGACTACATGCCACATGCTGCTGTGAGACTACAGATCACATGCTGCGGTGAGACTACATGCCACATGCTGTTGTGAGACTACAGATCACATGCTGCTGTGAGACTACATGCCACATGCTCTTGTGAGACTACAGATCACATGCTGCTGTGAGAATACATGCCACATGCTGCTGTGAGACTACATGCCACATGCCATTGTGGGAATACAAGCCACATGCTGTTGTGAGACTACATGTCACATGCTGCTGTGAGACTACATGCCACATGCTGCTGTGAGACTACATGCCACATGCCGTTGTGAGACTACATGCCACATGCTGCTGTGAGACTACAGATCACATGCTGCTGTGAGACTACATGCCACATGCTGCTGTGAGACTACATGCCACATGCCATTGTGGGAATACAAGCCACATGCTGTTGTGAGACTACATGTCACATGCTGCTGTGAGACTACATGCCACATGCTGCTGTGAGACTACATGCCACATGCCGTTGTGGGACTACAAGCCACATGCTGTTGTGAGACTACATGCCACATGCTGTTGTGAGACTACATGCCACATGCTGTTGTGAGACTACAGATCACATGCTGCTGTGAGACTACATGCCACATGCCGTTGTGGGACTACAAGCCACATGCTGTTGTGAGACTACATGCCACATGCTGCTGTGAGACTACAGAACACATGCTGCGGTGAGACTACATGCAACATGCCGTTGTGGGACTACAAGCCACATGCTGTTGTGAGACTACATGCCACATGCTGTTGTGAGACTACATGCCACATGCTGTTGTGAGACTACAGATCACATGCTGCTGTGAGACTACATGCCACATGCCGTTGTGAGACTACATGCCACATGCTGTTGTGAGACTACATGCCACATGCTGCTGTGAGACTACAGATCACATGCTGCTGTGAGACTACATGCCACATGCCGTTGTGGGACTACAAGCCACATGCTGTTGTGAGACTACATGCCACATGCTGTTGTGAGACTACATGCCACATGCTGCTGTGAGACTACAGATCACATGCTGCTGTGAGACTACATGCCACATGCCGTTGTGGGACTACAAGCCACATGCTGTTGGGAGACTACATGCCACATGCTGTTGTGAGACTACATGCCACATGCTGTTGTGAGACTACAGATCACATGCTGCTGTGAGACTACATGCCACATGCCGTTGTGGGACTACATGCCACATGCTGTTGTGAGACTACATGCCACATGCTGCTGTGAGACTACAGATCACATGCTGCTGTGAGACTACATGCCACATGCCATTGTGGGACTACAAGCCACATGCTGTTGTGAGACTACATGCCACATGCTGTTGTGAGACTACATGCCACATGCTGTTGTGAGACTACAGATCACATGCTGCTGTGAGACTACATGCCACATGCCGTTGTGGGACTACAAGCCACATGCTGTTGTGAGACTACATGCCACATGCTGCTGTGAGACTACAGATCACATGCTGCTGTGAGACTACATGCCACATGCTGCTGTGAGACTACATGCCACATGCCGTTGTGGGACTACAAGCCACATGCTGTTGTGAGACTACATGCCACATGCTGTTGTGAGACTACATGCCACATGCTGTTGTGAGACTACAGATCACATGCTGCTGTGAGACTACATGCCACATGCCGTTGTGGGACTACAAGCCACATGCTGTTGTGAGACTACATGCCACATGCTGCTGTGAGACTACAGATCACATGCTGCTGTGAGACTACATGCCACATGCCGTTGTGGGACTACAAGCCACATGCTGTTGTGAGACTACATGCCACATGCTGCTGTGAGACTACATGCCACATGCCGTTGTGAGACTACAAGCCACATGCTGTTGTGAGACTACATGCCACATGCTGTTGTGAGACTACATGCCACATGCTGTTGTGAGACTACATGCCACATGCTGTTGTGAGACTACAGATCACATGCTGCTGTGAGACTACATGCCACATGCCGTTGTGGGACTACAAGCCACATGCTGTTGTGAGACTACATGCCACATGCTGTTGTGAGACTACGATCACATGCTGCTGTGAGACTCCATGCCACATGCCATTGTGGGAATACAAGCCACATGCTGTTGTGAGACTACATGCCACATGCTGCTGTGAGACTACAGATCACATGCTGCTGTGAGACTACATGCCACATGCCGTTGTGGGACTACAAGCCACATGCTGTTGTGAGACTACATGCCACATGCTGCTGTGAGACTACATGCCACATGCCGTTGTGAGACTACAAGCCACATGCTGTTGTGAGACTACATGCCACATGCTGTTGTGAGACTACAGATCACATGCTGCTGTGAGACTACATGCCACATGCCGTTGTGGGACTACAAGCCACATGCTGTTGTGAGACTACATGCCACATGCTGCTGTGAGACTACATGCCACATGCTGTTGTGAGACTACATGCCACATGCTGTTGTGAGACTACAGATCACATGCTGCTGTGAGACTACATGCCACATGCCGTTGTGGGACTACAAGCCACATGCTGTTGTGAGACTACATGCCGCATGCTGCTGTGAGACTACATGCCACATGCCGTTGTGAACCTACAAGCCACATGCTGTTGTGAGACTACATGCCGCATGCCGTTGTGAGACTACAAGCCACATGCTGCTGTGAGACTACATGCCACATGCCGTTGTGAGACTACAAGCCACATGCTGTTGTGAGACTACATGCCGCATGCCGTTGTGAGACTACAAGCCACATGCTGTTGTGAGACTACATGCCACATGCTGTCGTGAGCCTATATGCTGTCCTGAGCCTATATGCTACATGCTGTCGTGAGCATACGGTCTATGCCTATGAACCATCCTTGGTCTACATTGTGCTGCTGAATTATATGTAATACCAGAGACATTAACTCATTGACATTGACTATTAGCAGGGATTTAATTGTACATACTGTTGGGGGAATAATTTTGTATATTAAACATTATATAATTTTCCTTTTGTGTTGTGTTTGGTTGGATGGAACATATGAAGAACGTAACAATGAGGGCTCGTCCGGGATATTCCATTGCCAGCACATTATAAAGTAACCTTGTAAATTGATAAATTGAGATAAACTAAAAGTTCAGCAGTTGTTTCATTGTAAATGAATGTGCAAAGTACTTAAACGTTTTTCCAAATTTCTCTTTACAGATCAGATCAGGTCATCCTCTGGTGTGGCATCTGGGCAGCGACGGATGGTTTTCACTCACTGTGCAAATATCAGCATTGGAGCAACATTCATTTAGGAGGGTAACATTGTTGCACAATCACGCTGATTCTATGTATTACCTTGTATATGGGATTGTTACTTGCTACTCCATCTTCTGGGGAGCAGGTTTATTTGGGTACTGCAGCACGACTGCATTTGCATCTGTGCATCTTGTAGTTGTACTTTCTCAGATGACAGCACATTGACAGTGCCTATAGTAAGCGTTAGTATTGACACTCCCTTCTATACAGGCAAGATCAAAGCGTTGGCAATGAAATGTCCTTTTCTTACGTGATTGTGGGCAATATTCCCGGTGCAAGAGCAGCATCTGAACCTGATCCTAGTTGGAAACGTCAAAGAAATTTTGATGTCGTAGGTTAGGGTGATGAACAAAATGTTGATGTCGTAGGTTCAGATGATGAACAAAATTTTGATGTCGTAGGTTAGGGTGATGAACAAAAAGTTGATGTTGAAGGTTCAGGTGATGAACAAAATTTTGATGTCATAGGTTAGGGTGATGAACAAAATGTTGATGTCGAAGGTTCAGGTGATGAACAAAATTTTGATGTTGTAGGTTAGGGTGATGAACAAAATGTTGATGTCGAAGGTTCAGGTGATGAACAAAATTTTGATGTCGTAGGTTAGGGTGATGAACAAAATGTTGATGTCGAAGGTTCAGGTGATGAACAAAATGTTGATGTCGTAGGCTCAGGTGATCAATGTATATATGCTGATATTTTTTAATCAAGGACTATGCCGCAGTTCAGTAAAAAAAAGTGTAAGAGACAAATAATTCACTCATATTTTCAATATGTAAATAAAATGAAGGGTCTTTCTTACAAAAATAATTTTATCCGACGACCGTTCTATAAACAGTATCTTTTTTTTTTTCAAAGCTCTACCCTACAATCACTTAGTACAGTTGACTCTGGTTAATCAGAACACCTGGATTGCTTATGCATTCATTCAGATTAACACGGGATTCGGATTAGGAAACTTGTTCAAGGCGGCAAATAGTTCCCTTGAATTTCATCGAATATAGTTTTGTACAGATCGCAGCATAAAATGAAATAAATAAATAAAATTGAATTTTCAATGGTTTTTTCTGGACATCTTGCTAGACAGTAGACCTAATTAACATACTAAAACGATCGGTTGCACCAATGATGGATACAGCAACTTTTCTGCTGATAAAATCAATGTAGACTCAACCAGGAACTGAATATTTTTTAAATCTGACGTAGTGCCATTTGCGCATAGAGGTTTTATTTAAAAGCTCCTGGCCTGAAGCTTAGTTAGGGAATATAGGGTAGTTGAAGTTAAAGGTCGATTTAACTTGAAAGGTCATTAACATCTGTCTATGGTATGGATATATAACTGGATTAATAACACTGCAAACAAAGAGCAGTATGTATCATGACCAAGAGCCATTTTAAAGCTCACACCACAAATCTGTTCCAAAAGGTAAATGTGCTGAAAATCACTGATCTGTGTTTGTACTGCAGGATTATAAATTCTGTTTCAAATTTGAACATTCAATGTTACCACATTAATTCATAACTGAAATGAAAAAGATTTTCAACAAAACACCCATGGATATTTAACTAGACAAACAAATACCCTTGGTGAGACATGAATTTGCCAAACATTGCATATTAAACAAATATTCACTTATCTTCAATATCATGCCTAAGAATATTAAAGAAACAATCTACACACATATTGTCAATGGATACAAATCCAATAACAAGGTGAAAACATTGCAGACACACATAGATGAATGTAATCTAATAAATAGCTTAATTTTGAAAATGGTAGATGTTATCATGATACCGAACATGAATAGCAGACTTTCTGTATCTACTATATTTCTACTTGATTTCTTCCATACATTTTACTGTTATAACCCTCATCCCTACAGTGGCATAAATTATGCCTTTGGGATGAGTTATCTACTCAGTAAACAATAAACAATATGACCATATTTAATTAGATTTGGAATGAATGAATGGATTGTGATCTACAGCCAAATTCATAGACTTGGAAACAAATCTAACAGTTAAGGCAGCTCAACTCCAGAGGACATCATGTGAGTCCAGATCGTGTAGGTTTAGAGACTGCTGTAGCCATGTGAGACTGGTTTCCAAGTCACTTTTGCTTTGAAGTTATGCAAACTTCCCTGTTAAAATGATACGTCAATCAATTTCTCCATTACATGACAAAGATGTTAACTTTGTGAGTTTAATCTCAACATTTCTTTAAACATATATATGTCAGAATCTTTGATTTAACAACTCATCAAGGAAATGTATTTTGTATGTTCAACTCTTGGCTCACTTGATAATAATCATAGTAAATTATAATGTATGTATATATATATATATATATATATGTATATATATAATCATTCCTAAAAAAAAACTCTTTATGCCAAGACTCACTAGTTGTCGCATGTTTTGGGAAATATGGTGAAACTTGCAAGAAGTGGTTTCTTTTTACGAGGGTTTGGGTTTAATATTTAGCAGATTTATTTGGAGAAAAAAAATTTCAAACGGATTGAGCTGATGGATGAACTTACTATGAGGTCACCTTTTCACCTATGCATTACCCAGATAGCAATCCAAATCAACCCAGGATCATTTACATATAGGCCACTGTCGTTACAACATCGTATTAACATCTCCAACATCGCGCCAACGTTTAAACAATTTGAAATGATATCTGGGTAGTATTAAAATTAAATTAGCAGACTTTTGGAATCCGCTTGCATAATACTGAAGTTTAACTCCATCCTTTTTACATCCGGATTCATCGACTTAGAACCAATCTCAGAGACTTTTAGAAGCTGAACTGCAGAGGACATCATGTGATTCAAGGACTCTGCTTGGTTGAGGGACTGCCCTGTGCAAAAGGAGCTCTGGTCTCATGTGACATCAACTGGAGTTCAGCTTCCAAGTCAATGAGATTGGTTTCAAAGTCAATGAATTTGGCTGTTATGTTGAGGGATTGCACCCTGTAACTTATACTTCAAAAAAGTATACACTTTACATAAAGAACAGCTTAGTCACATGCTTTGGTTCCAAAACTTTTATTATTGGTCTGAGTTATATTTCACACCTATACAAACAATTGACAACATGGTAAAATTTAACTTTAATCAAACAAATAGTCGTTGTGTTTTAATTTTGCCAACAGGATATAATTAAGTCAAGATAAGTAAAAGGATACGGTTATGATTAATATAATTTGTGATTAAAGGCCAATTACTGTTTTAATTTTGCCAACAAGATATAATTAACAACTCAAGATAAGTAAAAGAGTACGTTTATGATTAATATGATTTGTGATTAAATGCCAATTACTGTTATCAAAAGATAAACACATCCTGAAATGAAGGTATCCCAACTGGACCCATTGCCAGTCAAAGTTTCAATGTGTCAATGCTAATTTATGGACTGCATTGCAACAGTAAAAAAGTACAGTAGACATATGATTTACTTATATTTTCAATATGAAAGTAACACGTGAAGGGTCTTTCTTACGTGAAAAATAAATTTATCCGACGACGGTTTTATATACATTTATCTTTTTCTTTTATCAAAGTTCTGCCCTAAAATCACTTAGTAACAGCTGATGTTATTTGACCTTCCTCTAATATATCCAATTAGTTATTTTAATTTTGGCAAACAATTTTGCTGATGCTGATATGCACCTTCTTAGTGTTTGCCAAGCAATTGTAAATATCATGTTTTTAAATTGATACAAAATTTGTATTGCGCAATTAATCTTCCAGTCGAAACATTTGGTTAATTTCAGTACTGAACTCAAATATAAAACACATTATCAACAGAACATCACACGTTTAGTTAACTGATATGGCAGATACTTTTACTTTAGCTGAATTCGGTATTAATGAATGGATTGAGTTTTACAGCAAAATTTATACTTTGAAGTTTAGCTGCCAACACTGTTCGACTTGCTTCTGAGGACATCATGTTATTCCATGAATCGTATTGGTTGAGCGACTGATTTAGCTGATGGGAGTCCTGGATTCACATGACATCCCTCTGGATATTAGCTTTCAACGCCGTGAGAAGTTAGTCTATGAATTTGGCTGTTACATTGTTTGGCATTCAGACACTTTTACTTTGAAATTATACGAAGTTCCATGATACGCAGATGTGACAATCAAGTCATACATGCCATGACAAAAATGTTTACCTTTGGAATAACTTTGATTTGAATTTCTAACATTTTTGACAGTAATGCACTAATTTGTATCTACAAATGTAAGAAAATATTCTGCAGAGAGCGAATGAGTTCTTGCCAAGATATAGCCAAGTACAAATGCTGCACCATACTACACTGGGCTGCAGAACAGACATTCCCATTTTGATCTCCAAAATTCCAATGAGAAAATGATGCATTGCTATGTCAGAACCAGATATAAAAACTCATCAAGGAAGTGTCATAAATAAATACGTGTAATAGATTAATGCATTTATTTAGTCATGAAAAATGTGTGTCAGTCTATGATTATTATTATTTAAAACAAACTAATTAATTTTTTAACGATGTACTTTTCGAACATACATGATATTATTTTGCAAATTAAAGACACATCATAAATCTTCTCCACACAACTACTGGTATTTGTTAAATGATTTTCCAACAAGCTAAAGAATCATTATAATGTTGCAAGTTTCATTTTTGATCATGTTATTCAAAAGCACCTGGCAGTAGTATGGATATTGTAATAAAGTGTCCATATATGGGTAAAAGCAATTAAAATGGCCCCAAACTGAAATATTCTGTCCGCTGATTTCAAAATTGCACATCTTCATAAGTAATGGTTCGATTTTCAGTCCGTTTTCACTCACAAGGAGTAAAAATTGTTTGCTTTCTAGTATAAGAAGCAACGTTGATGTCTCTCAAGCAGAGAGTTTCTCAGTTCAGGTTATGTGCTTTGAAGTCCATAAAATTTGAATGTCCGCACTCCTACCTTCATATACTGAAATTCTCATTGGGATCTACAAAATTCATATAGCGATCTCTCTCAAATGTTCTGATCTTCAATAAGAATCAACATGCTATGCAGATAATACTGCAAACACTATTCATGTATAGTTTACATATTTTACTCCGTTTACAGATGACTTTGAAATCTCTTAGTAGAGATTTCCAAGGAAATATTTACATTATAAATACCAGAAAGTGCACAGATCAGTGGAATGTTTCATCAGACAGAAGTAATGATTTCTAGATTCATTTATCGATTAGATATAGCAGTTAAACATATTTGATTAAGCAGAGGGAGGGGGGATGAAAAAGAAAATGCTTTCCTGTCCACAAATTTCAAGTATGTACATCAAGTTGGTAACTGAACCATAAAGCTATTTGGGTTTTATCAGTATTTATCACCCATTTCTCATCAGCTTCATTGATTGGCTATAGAAACGAGTGTAAAATCTCAACTCCATATTTGTAAAACAACCTTGCTCAACTCCGTTTAATCGAAAAAATTTGGACATTTTATGAGTAAAAATGCATTATTCAACTGACAATTTCAAGATAAATTCCTATATTTTAAGCTTTGCTGCTTATACCCTTACTTTTCGGTCCGTATTAAGTAATGTTAGAGTGAATAAAAATAGAAAATATGAAACTTTATTTTTCTGCATTTTGTCTCACTTACTGGGGCCTAATTAAGTGGTATTACCCATATACCCATATATATACATATATGTTAATATCATTAGTTTAGATCATCCATTCTTTAAAAAATATAATCAAAATTGTTATACATACATCTTGTATCATAAACATTAAGTTATATTATATATATATATATATATATAATATATACTAACATGTTCATCAAAATACAGTCCTTATATAATGTGTAAGTTATAACTATTTACAGAATGATTTGACTTCCAAATACAGCTCTATATATATTAATTGGAAGTACATAAATATTCAAGGAACTCATCTGAGTTCACATTTAGAAAACAAGACCACACAGAGTGTTTATCATGGCAGTTCATTGACACAGTTTTAAATTTCAGGATATATAAGCCTACGCAACATCGGCTTGTTAAAAAAAAAATTCTAGGTTGATCAGCCCCTCAAGCTCCTCGGATGTCATTACGGCTTTAAATTTTCCTATGTTGTTTAGTGTATTATAGCTACCAATATATTTCCTTGCTATCATATATAGATTATCTCGAAATAAAAAGTAGCTTGGACAGGCCACAAGACAGTGTATTTCATCTTCAACTTCGTTAAGATCACATTTTAAACCGGTTCTACCCTCAGCTGGTATTTTAGGCCTTTCAAGTCTTCTATTTCTATATATTCACATATTGTGAACTGAATAAGGGCAGTGTATATTGCCCCAGTTAATTTCCTCATTGTGAAATGGAAACCATTTGAAATGAAACTTATCAATGTATTAGCCAAACATGTAAAAATGGTTGATTACTTAGCCCTTGCACCTTCTTTTTCATAATCATTTTTCTCAAAATAACTATAGTTGGACCCATTATAAATCTCCTTCATGGGTTTATATTAAGAAAACAATAATACGTTTTAGAGTCAAGTGTAGGTAACATAGATCATTAAACAACTAATTATTTTAAAATTGCTAATTATAAACAAATACTGTTGACTGGGTTGAATATGGCGATAGCATGATAAAATATTTAATAATTGTATGCACATGAATTCTACTACATTTATGGCTGCAATTGCAAAGCATGGCATGCTGAGAAAAATTAGGGAAGCAACACACCATTTAGCATTTTCCAGATTTTCCATTATTATGAGAAAAAAAGGAAAAGAAGGATGAAACAAATGTCAAAATGTAGCTTTAAAAGTGAAAGTACTATAATCGAGGGAAAGATCATCATATTGTGAACCCAAGAAAGTTCTATAGTACAAGGTTTTTTTGTGGATTCCCATCCATATGGGTCCAATGAACTAATCCAGCTTGGTTGCCCACTTGGCAACCTTGGGCATTGTTTACTATATGCAAATTAAGGTCGCCATTACCAAAATTTCCATTTTTACCAAGATCTCAGGAACTAAGGAAGGTATTGTGAACATCTTGGTGTCGAAGCCCATGTTTTTAGGGTCAATGAAAGTGATTGTCAATGAGGCATTTTCAGTTGTGTGCAATGTCTATTTATAGCTTATATGAGGGCAATTTGGAAATTATAAGTCTTAATTAGCAAACAATCAGGTATTACCCAGAAGAGTAACACAAGGCATATATTCTAGGAATATTACCAGTTTAATCACACATAGGCACATTTTGGTCATTGGCAGTGGGCACAAGATATGGCGGAGTTTCTGCTAACACCTAATACCTTGTGTATTAGAAAATTGGAGAAATGGTCAAAAATGTTGGTTGGGAGCAAAGAAATATAGTTTGTCTATATTTGTGTAAGTATGAGAATACGACTCAGAACGGTTTTTTTAGGTATAAAATTGTTATATTGTTTGAGATCATTGAGTCTAAAAATCTTCCAGTTTCAGCATGGGTGTTGAATAAAAGAAGGTTATATTGAAATCACCAGTGATAATCAGTTTCCTATTTTCTCATTTAGTTTATCACATGTTGCTAGGATGAATTCGTTGAAAGCTCTGATGGTGTTGTAGCTAGGGGAATTATAATGTCATTTGGTTGCCTGTCAAACTGGATGAATAGGCCATCAGAGAAATCCAAATACTCAGGGAGAACTTTGATGTCATCTCTAATTTTGTACTTTATATTTCCTCTTACATATGTGGCAAGGCCACCTCCTTCTTTGTTTTGATGTTTGTGTTTAAATACTTTTGAAAACCCATTAAAATCGACTAAATTTGACAATTTCATTTACCTACATGGCCAAATGTGCCACATGCTTTTTATCCAAATGCATGGAAAACGCACGTGGCACATTTGGCCATGTATGTCTCACAAAATGTTAATATTTCAAAACTGAATTTATTATTTTTAAACTGCGAATGGAATAACATATCACAATGTGCTTTATTCTTAGGGAGACTTCTACAGTTCACTGGGCTGACATGCATGATAGCGATGCACATTTATGTACTTTCTGTGCTTTTACTGGTAAATAACGCATGTTTAATGACACAAAACGAAAGATTTGTCAGTATAAACTGCATCCAGAACACAGTGATGCTGTAAGATAAGCCATAAACTGCATAATCTAAAAAGGACAAAAATCGGGAAGATGTGGTAACTGGAGGCTTTTACCTGTCGGTCAATTAATTTGCAGAGTTATCTCCATGTGATTTACAATCTGAGTTACCACATCTTGCCGCTTGAACGAACTCATGCATTTCCGTAAAGTAAAAATATATCACTGAATCCACTACCATAAAGGCGTTTTGAGGTAAGATAAGGGGTAAATCAAGTCACCCCCTGAAGTAAACAGTGCGTATTTTGTCTAGAATGAGGCGAAATACGTTTGCCTCAGAGCATGTCAGCCATGCCCCAGTGCAGTTTGTGTTATGGATTGAAATATGATGGTTTACATGTGTATCTACATATATCTGCTGAATTCCTCAATGTTGTTATAATTATATGGAGTAACTAGACTATGCTCATTCTCAATGCCATTTTCTGACTCATTGTCAAGTAAAGATGTTAAGTGTGTGTGTGTAGTTAATGCTTTATGTCCTGTATTTCTGCCCCAGTTAGAGACCATGCAATGAGATGAAGGATGAAACAGCCATCCAACTTAGGCTCGACCGGGAATTGAACTCGGGACCCAGTGATTGGTAGGCCAGTGCGCTACCAATGAGCTAGGCCCCCGCCCCGTAAAGATGTTAGGTCTGGTTGCATTATGTGTTAATTTGACAGGTTGGGGAAGTCAGTTGCAACGTGACACAAGGGCTATCAGTTTTCAGTATTATATCCATTAATAATAACATGGTTTGAAGATCATGAAGATGGAGGCTTTAAATGTGGTATGTTGTCTGAAGTGGATAAGCCATGATTACACATACTATTAGCGAGATGATACTCAAGCTTTTGTGTATGGATCAGTGATGCATGATCGTGAAATGGCCCCTCACAATTTTAACAACTACTCCAACTTATAAACTAGATTTGGTGAATATACAGTAGTCCGATGTTGAGCTATAGTACTTACCCCATTTGGGGGTAATTACCCCATTTATGGGTGGTAACTATGCTGAGGTATCTGAGATGTCATGGAGATGCCACTAAACCTTTTAGCAAACAGTCTTGAGGGATTAATGTGCACAAAGAATATCAAAATTGCTGGTTTTTCACATTTGACCTTGAATTTTGACCTTAACCATCATCAAGGTCAAATATCCTATAATACTCTAAAAGCACTATGTTACATCATATCATGACACTTTGCTCGAAACTCATTGCTCAAAATTAAGGGAGAGACAGCCGTTTTAAATTTGCAACTTTGAGGTCACCTGTGACCTTGACCTTTGACCCAAATTTTATTGATGTTTTACGTTTACCTATCCAAGTACTACATACGATCCAATGATGGTCCTATCTGGGCCACCCAGTTAAAAATTATTAAGCGTTAAAGTTTTTGGGGTAAATAGCAAAATCTAAAATGCCCCATATCTCAGCAACCCTTCACCCAATCGCCACCAATAGAAAGTTTTGTGAAAATAGCCTTAAAATGACCTGTGACCTTGAGAAATAGGTCAAGGCATTTCGGTTCTACAGAATTGTAGTACTACCTAAGGTCCACCTACCCACCAAATTTCGTCCGGTAGGATCAAAATTTGGTGGCGAAGAATAATAATAATTTTAACAAAAACAATATGATTCACCATAGTGATGGTGAATCATAATAATATCACTTAATGTAGCTACAGCGAGGGTTTGAGCACTGGCATAGTTGAAATAATATGAGATGAATATCTGTCCTTTGAATTTTCTTGAAACATTCACAATAGTGTGAAACATGACACAAAACAAAGCATTTAGCATATAACAGCTGGATCAAATGAAAGCACTGAATGGCAGCCTGGTCATTAATCAAGAATTTGGATCAAAATACAATAGAACAATAGAATGTAGATCATGGAAATCAAATACTGGCAATAGTAAACAATATTGTGCATATGAGCATTAGCATGCTAACAGAATGAATGTATTACGGAGAGGTTGAACACAATTGTATGTCTAACATTCATTAATAACCCGGATATCAAGTACATTTTATATAGTGAACAATATAGCCCCATTAATGAAACAATGATCAATTTTAACATACTTTGAGGAAGTAGTGAAAAAGGTTTTGTAGGACAGAACCTCCCCCCCCCCCTTTTTTTTTTATCCACAACTGATTTTTGCATATACAAAATCCATTGATAGCATTAAATGCAACTTCCTAAAACGTCCCAATATGTAATAATAAGATAATGATCAGCTATAGTCTGAAGGTTCAAATCCTGGCCTATGCATTTTTTATGAGCTCAATATCACCTGAAAGTGTTAATATATGAGATGATAAAGGGTGCTTTGTACTCAGTGGGGTAAATGTGTAACATGGGTGGACTCATCCTCTCTCTCACCTCATCAATCCACCCTCGATAGTGGCAAGAACCTGCCTTAGAGGGCTGCACTTTCCATGTATATCTATGGTGGAGCAAGTAAAACACCCCACCCATGGGGTTAATGTGTAACATGGTCTGGACTCATAATGACTTCTGAATATCATTTATTTTCAAAAAGCACCTTAATCACCATCTAGAGGCAAGTACCCAAGAACGTTTGGCCACAGCTGTAAGTTGGCTGACACTTGGGACTTTACAACAAAGATTAAATGCCTCTAATCATTTGATGAATTTCTGCAACAATCTATAATTATAGTCATACCGAATCTCATCGTTCTAAAGACGAGATATAGTATGATTTTTTTAATTACTTTTTTATGTTAATATTAAAAAAAAGAAAATATAATTACAAAAAACACAATAACTTGTCATATTTACACTTTATTGTATCCAGGATAATATTAACTGAAATTGGCCACTCCATGGACTGAACTTTTATTACTTACACCTCTATAAATGACCACCTGTTTTAAGCAACTACATTCTCTGTACATATTGAAAAATAGATATAATCTGTAAAGTTTGGCATTTTAAGAAGCGCAAGTTATGAAAAAGAACTGTTTATGTAAACTTCATTATATAAATAATAATACAATATTCTTCAATATAATAAAGCAACATTATGATATGATGAAGTCGATAATCGAGAATATTCTACAGTATAAGGATAAGGTGCATTCTCTAATAACAGGTACATTATAAAAGCATTTCCATAATTTTATTTTATTTTTCTAATTATTTTGAAAAATCATTTTATATACATACATAATAGCGCACAGAACATAACATAAATATCATACAAGAAATATAAGATACTTTACATCATTAATTGTGATTTGTGACATAACCCAGATCGCATTTCAAATCAGTTCAACATCGGCACAATGCTAGCAAAGTAATATGATTTTGTAAAGACAGTGGCCTACATGGAAACGATGGTGGGCCGATTTGGAATGCAATCTGGGAAAGTCAGTGTACATCAATCACATGCAGTTAGCATCAAGTCACTGGCAGAATAAAGTATGTAGAAATGTATATAAGTTAAAATATAATACATAATTTTATGATACATGTATGTTTGCAGGACTACAAGCTTTCTTGGTGCCCCAAACACAATCACACCAAGGTTCCTGCGCCCCCAGTAATTCTGTGTATTATTATCATAATTCCAATAGGCTGTAATGTTTACAAAAAAAATCAATTACCGATGCCAAATGTGCCTAATTGAATATTAAATCAGATAGTTCATTTGAATTTGACTCAGTCGAGGTTTATTTATAACCAGATATACAGGCGAATACTGTGAAATATTTATATTTTGGTAAATTTATTTGCTTAACAGCACATTTTCTTGAATTTATTTTTTAGGGATCATTTTAACTATCCTGTAAATACATTTGAACAACAATCATGCCAATATATAGATAAAGATTTGGATGGATCGTCACAGGAAAGAGCCTCTTTTTCCACACGTTGGGCTTGGCAGGAGTTGAAAGAAGAGCCCAAATGTTCTGAATGAGTTTGTTTATGATCTAAAAATATTCAAAGTCTTCCATTTTTTAACCCATTTAAGGTCTTCCTCTAGTTATTGCCTGTTCCATGAGCTTAGTATCAAGGAACCTGAAGTTATCATGTATATAAGTCTGGTTGACTGTCAGACAGAGAACTAAAAGGAGGGACAAACTGACTGACATGCAGGCCATCGCAATACCTTAGTCCATATACATGGTCAAGGGTGACAAAATCTATGATGCAAAATCAAAAAGGAACCATCGTGACCATCCATAGCAAGTGTCCAAAAGTTATGGCCACGACTGTATTTGCATTTATACCTATCATAAAATGTAGTACAATTCACATATTTGTGTACAAGTTCTCCTGTTTCTTATCTACCTCGGCATAGATGTCACCCGTTACGGGACCGCGTTGACCAGCTGCAGCAGTGGTGGAACTTGGTTGATGTTGGCTGCCTCCAGATGCTTCCAAAGAGCCGTAATACAAGTTATCCTCTATCTCCATCTCATCTGGGTTGGTGAAGTGGTTTGTGGCTATCGAGAGGTGAGCCACATTGGACATATTTGTCATAGTTGTCCCATCTGTAGCGCGGCTGGTGTTACGGTCATGCATTTCAATGGCATCTTCCGATTTCTTGTGTCGACTGAAAATATTTTAAATTTGCATACCAGCTAAGTTTGATTTGATACAATAATCTTATAAAATATGCACCCCAAAGTATGATACAAACATTATACAGCTAAATTCTAGAACCCCCAATTGTAAGTCGGCCTTAATTGCAAGGCCTTTAGAATGCTGTACATGATTTAGAGTCCAAACTGATTCAAATAATAATGAGGCTGTTTCACTGAGAGCTAAAATAATATTGAGGTACCTTTGTATTTAGGCATAAATACAGTTATAGCTACTTTATTTTGTCATACACACAGTGTGAACATGGAATCAACCAAAAATGAAATGTATATGTGAAGTATAACCATTAAGGCAGTAGTGTCAAGGGACACATGTACTTGTAAAATACTTACTCCAGTACAATATAGATGACTAGGCCAGCTATTATGAGAAGAGCCAATCCCAGAATTATTCCAAGAACTGGAAAAAATACTGAATTATATGAAATGCCCAAATGTTATGTTATAGTGGATGTCATTTCATAGTGTTGTTTCAGATCATATATCAGATCAGCTGTACTATGTGTGATAATTCATTGATATTGTATTCAATCACATTTATTTATTAAATCATTAAGCTAATTCTTTAAAACATATGTTATTGTTGAATTAAAGTATCAATTCCACAAACCTGTCTGAGCCTGTACTGATTTTAAGGAGTTCTCGGTTGCAACAACTTGCCCTGCAATTAATATTTATTTGAGAATAAGCTTTGTCTTGGCATCAATGAAAAAAGTATCTAGGCTCATATCAAAAGCTTAAAACTAAAATAAACATTATTAATTTTCCAAAATGCAGCATATATATGATGAGACTAATGTTTTATAATGGAGCCCGCTTATCTTCTATACTATGATGCAAGATCGAAAGGACACCATAGTCACCACTATAGCAAAGTATTCGCAAACTTATGACCATGGCTGTATCCGCTTGACAACGTCTTTCTCATTCTCCTTTCAAGTGATAATCCTCATTACTAATTCTTTAAAACATATGTTTTTGTTGAGTTAGAGTTTCAATTCTACAAACCTGTCTCAGCCTGTACTGATTTTAAGGCGTTCTCGGTTGTAACAACTTGCCCTGTAATTAATATTTATTTGAAAATAAGCTTTGTCTTGGCATCAATAAAAAAATATCTAGGCTCATATGAAAAGCCTAAAATTACAATAAACATTATTAATTTTCCAAAATACACCATATATTTAATGAGACTAATGTTTTATAATGGAGATCCCTGATCTTCTATACTATGATGCAAGATCAAAAGGATACCATAGTCACGGTGTTGGTTTCTCCAACATTGTCACTTTAATTTGACAGCCAGTGTACTTTTTGTGTGTTTCACACAATTTTCAAACTCACAGTATTTCACACTGCATGGTTGAATGGTTTCCTGTTAGGCCATTCAAATCATTCAGCAGCAAGCACTTTTAGAAGCAACATTTGCTTAGCTGTGCTTTTCCTTGAAAATGTGTGCATCTACATAAATCTTCTCAAACTGAAGTCTTTCTGCAACATATCTGAAGTTGAGAGAGCGGTATAGTGTGTAATCTGCAAATCTGGTAATTGGCACTATAGCAAAGTGTCTGAAAACTCTCCTTTCAAGTGATAATCCTCGTTACTACATTAAATTCTATACCACAGCTCAATTGATCACTGCATAGAAAAAAATATCAGATTTAATTTCATTCTAACTGGTTTGTTATATCATGTTTTAACTTAATCTTATTGGCTATCAACGGGTAAATCATCAACTAAACTGGATGTGGCGTTAACTGATTAGATGCCTTGTTTCAACTAATTAACTGCTTAATGTTAATCAGCCTCTGCAACAGTCAAATCCACCTACTTCACATACACAATTGCTCTCAACAAATTGCAAAATCAGTTTTGCTCATGTATCAACCTGGGTAATAGTGAAATTTAGCCAAGAAAGCCCCAGTGTATGTGGTTAATGGAATGGAAGTAATTCCTGTTAGAAGAACATGAACATCTTCCAATGGTGCAACCAAACCATCTGAATTAATTTTTATAAGTAACGGTAACATGCATTTGATGTTACTGCAACAAGAGATCTTGCCATGGGATATTCTTGACTTACCTTCACAAAATGGCTCCGCTCCTGACCACTGCCCATTATACTGACATTGTATGGGATTTCCACTTCTTACTTTGTAACCCTCATCACAGGTTATTTGAATTACACCACCGTATACATAGTTTTCGGTGAAGTCAGATATCAGATGGCCATGTGCAGGAAAAGGTGGTTGTCCACAATACACAACTGAATTGGAATTTCAAAACCTTTACAAATATAAGCAAACAGCACTGGATCTATCAATTTCAAACTTTCTTTTTATAACATATTACTGACCTCTAGTGAAATAGACAGCATGAAACCCTTTGTAATTTCTCACATGGTCACTTTTGAAACAAACCTCCAGTTTGTTCTCGCTTGAATTTATTGGGGCAGGATTGGTGTTTCCACAGTGTGTGTAAATCAGTTTTGATTTTCCACTTATGCTGTCATACACCTGACAAGAAAAGTGTAAAGATTTGCATTAATTAATGAATTAATTGAAATGTAAAGGTCAGAAAAGACCTATATGTAAAGTGCAATGTAGTCATGACGTACACCTGGGTTCCAAAGGCTTTTGTGAGTTACAATGAATTGTTCAGAGAACTGAAGAATAGCAAATGAGTTACATTGAGACATGACTGTAATAAAATTGGAAAACATAACATTATTTTTAGACAGTCCATTATCTTGAAAAAAAAACAGGTGCTCTAGAAATATTTTTTTTATTAGATTTCGCTTATAGACCTCGACCCCCAAATTTCTGAACAGAACGCAAATGTATATCACTTATTGATGTTGAAGATGCTGAAGAAAGGACTTTTGATTGGATACTGGTAGGAAAAGGGCAGTTACTTAGTAAATATATACTGATTGTCATCCTGCACATCCAAAAGCATTGCCATATTAGCCTGTGACTTCCTTTAGCATGCCAAGTGGGTCTAACACTTGTCTGATTTTAAACTGATGTGAAATGTCAGGGTTGTATACCCGACACAATCTTTGAATGATACAGAGAATCAGGATGTTCTTTGACTGCATGCACAAATTATCCTGGAAACAGAGCTCCTCAAACCGTTATTATCGGCTGTGATGTCACTGGTGTTTGTGCACTTTTACATTTTACATTGCAGTTCTGTATGTGCTGCAACCTGTAGGTTTGGATCAACAACTATCTAAGCTTGTTGTTAAAAAGTAGGATCAGAACGGCCACAAACTACCCTATGGCTAATACCCACTATAGTACAAAAAGTACTTCATTTATGTTAAATTTTTTTCATATCTTGTCGATTTCAACCAATTCCAGTACAGGTCTCTTTTTTAATAACAGTTTTTGTTATTGTTACAGGAATTCTTAAGTTTCTTTTAATTTTTGCATATTTCTATACAGGTCTCTTTTTAAAAGAGACCTTAGCTTGTTACAATTGCCATTGCTTTAATTCCATCTTTCGTTTTTCATAATGGCCATTTTTAAAGTACATATCAATCTGAATATATTATCCTGTATGAATATATTGTATATATAGATTGATTAATAAAGATCAAGATGAACCTACTGTAACATTATCATATGCACATGTATTCAAGTATTCAACATCAAACTGAGTGAAGAAGAGGGTGATTCTCCTGCCTTCCTCCACTGTGATGTTCCACCAACAGTCGCTTTTGACAGGATATTTATTGGGAAAACCAGGGGAAACAAATGATCCTGTCAATTCATTCAGGTAACCTCCACAACCTGAAAATTATTTAAATATGTCAGAAGACTGAAACTAATTGACTCGTTCTCATTTGCTGGATTATCAAATATGATTATGATAAGAAATCTTTCAAAACTAGATAAAATTCTTTAAAACTAGACAGTGTTTGATGAATTGGCAATTTATCATATGAATTATGGGAAGAGGCCTTTCTTCTATGAGATTATTCATCTGTTACACGGGACACCAATCCATACTAGACAGATTAGATCATTCCCAACATCAATTAGTGTTCATTTAACACAATGCATACATAATAATTAAATGTTGAGAATATACAATGAATAACCAAAATATTATACACAAAGTTCAGCAACATCTGCAGGCAATTGTTCAAGAGGAATTTCTTTTTTGACCAACCTGTTATTGTAGAGATGTAAGTAGCAATAAATTTTCTATCACGTGAAGTATAGTTACTTTGGAAGACAATTCTCATTCTGTTGTTGGAAGAGATTATCCTACGCGGAATTTGAATACCACAATATGTTAGTGGATCACTCCATTCAGAATAATAAACCTGAAAGATAAAACCAAGACTTCACAAATAGAAACCTAACAGACCTTACTGTGAACATGGCAACATTTCTGAACATTACAAAGATTTGGAAAGCTTTTGCAACATTCTCTAAAGCACTCTGGTACTCTTAGCTTGCAATGACATCCATAATATTCTGGTGAATTAAACTTTATAAAAGTATGTTTAAAATTTATAAATTTGTTTTCATAGTCTTTGTATGAAACACATTTGCTACATTCCCTAAACAGTGGTACTGTTTTTGCAATGATATCCATGCTTTTTTTGTGAATCAATAGTATATTTGCAAGTTTTATTTGATAACTTTATTGACTGTTACAACCAATAGCATTAACTGCCAAATTAATATACCTGGCAGGTCATATTAGTTTATTTAGCAAAAACCATTCATGTTAACCATACCCTGAAAACGTACTGGTATTTTTCAACAAGCCTTACGTGACAAGTTATCTTACTGGTAACAGGTCGATTCATCACTGCAATGTGGTCAATTTGTCGCCCGACATTTGTCGTTTCATCACTGGTGGTGACAAACCATAAAAATGGCTCTATTATCAATATATATACTATTAACTGAATTTCAATGGTCTTGGATAGAGGCAATGTTGTAGTTGCTAGAAGCAATGGTTCTTTTCAATTGCTAAAATTGCAAGAAATGTCAATATGAGAGTTTCTGATGCCATGTGTTATTGTACTAAAGTCACCTGAAGTCTTGGAAGCTACTGATACAGATTTTATGGCATAATCAAAGAATTATCAAATAATTAAGAATTGCAATTAGCCAGCAATAGTGTGTACATCGTCTTAGCACAGAATAAATAATGACATTTTCTATCTAGTCTGTATGGAGTTAGTGGGCAACATGACTGCGATATGATGTTATGCATTTCATTTTTAAATTTTACATTTTACACTGTTTTAATTTATGCTAAACCCTTTATATTGGATATGTTAAAGAGTTTGAATAAATATAAATATGTTGGTACTAAATAATTACTCATGGCCAGTTTTGTCTCATTCCGACCTATCAGAATCGGTTAAAAAAATTTTAAATATGTCAACAAGAAGTGAAGTTATAGTTTTTTCATGTCATACAAGCCATATAGGCCTATTTGAATTGAACCAACGGGTGCTACGGCAGAAGTATTGGGGGTGGCCGGGAGTAGGGCTGTAATTAAGGTTTTGCATTTATGCTAGAAAGTAAAATACCTTGAATATTATTACACATTAGTGTATCGTCACTGAAACGATATATATAACTAGGATGACAAACTGACCGCATTCACATGATGAACATAAATAGATTGTCTAATTGGGTTTAGTGCAGTATAGCGGACCCAAATTTATGCCCATATTTGGCGTCCATGAAATATTAAAAAATATCACTGTTTTTGGCCATATTTTGTGCTAGCACACAATAACAATAATATTTGCATATCATAGCGGGGGTTTGGGGGCAGTAGCCCCCGAGAAAAATATACAATAAATAATTGAACTCAAGGATTTGACGTCTACCAGGCTCGCTTAATAAGGTCATAAATTTGGGTCCGCTATACTGCACTTTTTCCGTCTAATTGAAACAGTTTAACTTATACAGATGAATTCAAGCAGTGAAATATTGAGCAGTGAAATATTGAAGGAAAAATTATAGTAATTATGACATCAATGAAGTCTGAGTTGTTGAACTCTCTTGTATAATTCCTTGTGAATGTTGATGCCTAACCAAATAGCTGTGTTAGCCATTCAACGCATATGCCATTCATCGCCTATTTATATGTCACTTCATAATATGCCTTGTATATGTTTTGTTTTAAGCTATCTGCCTGTAAATTTTTGTAGTAGGATGTATATAATGAGCTTATAATTTTCTCCCCATCTACTGACAAGTGTGTTGTACTAGTCTTGATGTATGTTATCCTTGTGCTATAATATTCTGTAGTAACATTTTCTATGAACACTTTCCTCCACATGCTGCTATCCTTGCGAGTAGAGGTGTACTGATACCAGGTTCAGGAATCGGTATTGGCCGATACTAGGCAATAAGTATCAGTTCGGTGGTTCTGTTTTAAATGAAGCTGTTACCAAGTACTGGCGATGCCCCCATTTGCAGCGCCCACTACCGACCAAACCACTCAACTACATTACCACTTAAGCCCCCAAAGTTAAACTTCAGTAAGCTGTGTACTTGCATCATAACTCGCAGTTATGTTGCAAATATAAATATAAACATGATAGCAGTTAAAGGTGCACTGTTTGTCAAATTTGCACATTCAAATAATGATATCAATCGATACTGCCTTCTTGTCTCATTATATTTTTCACCATTCCATACCCACTTTTGCACAACAATTCAGTTTTAATTTACAATAAATAATATAAAAAAAAGTAGTTTTTCATGCCATCCAAAACTCAATATGTAAACAAACCCAGTATTGACGTCACAATACTGAACAATTGTGATGATGTCATTTCCATTGTGTTTCCAATGTTTTGGTCTGGATTTTGTCTCAATGTATAATTTATTTTCAAGTAATTAATGTCTTATAAAATCATTAATTCACACAAATTTAGTGTGCCTTGATTAATAAAGGTAATTTTCAACAGTTTGATAGCATCTTAGAAAATTGCAAATTTGACAGACAGTGCAACTTTAATTGTTGTTTCTTTGATAATTATTCGGAAATCCTTAGTCCCACGTACAAGGAACACCAAAATAACCACAAACAATTTGAGGTTAAATCTGGTTCTGCATCCACATTGACATTTTCATACCCTTGACAGGGTACGATTTCTTCCTCTTTAAAAAGTGTTATACACCCCAGTTTGTTAGGTTATAAATGCCATACAATTTAAGATAAAAAGCTTAACTAGTGTCCGAAGTTATCTATGTGCATCTGTTAAATAATGCTAATATCCAAATACATACGACGAAGACAAATTATTATGAGAAAAATATTTTGTTTGGTAAAATTAGATGCATAATATATTTAAATATAGCGAGTTAATTAGCAGTTAGATAAATTTGGACTTCATTGTATACAGAATAGCAGTCAAAGTATAAAATATGTAATTGGGTTAGATACATGATACTAGAGCTGAACACCACACATGAGATAAGATCGTGCTCACAGTTCTTATCGTATATTCCTTTCTGACCTATTTTGTCAATTTGTGTTAGAACTTCGCATTATGCTGATACGTTATGCAATATTACGAAACTTGCGTAATCTTTTCAATTGGCATGAAACAATTCAATTAAGGCATTGTCAATGACAAAAGCTCTTTTAGCAGCTAATGTAATCCTTTCTATGCAATTTGTAATTCATGTTAAGAAACACTGGACATTAATTGTCATTAATACTTGGGATAATATTTTCCTCTATGGTGTGGATTGCAATTGGTGAAGTTCCATAAAACATAGCACAACTTAATTGCTGTTCAAAATACCAAGCAATGATGCGGGTCAATTGACTAAATAAATGATAAAACGTTGAGGAGGGTGGGGGGAGAGCAGACCTGCGAATAGCTGTTATCATTTGAGGATCGGTAGCAGTATCAGTATCGGTATCGGTTTCGGTAAATTCATGGATCAGTACACCTCTACTTGCAAGTGCATGATGCTATGTCTAGTTCGCTCAAATAAACATAAAGAACCACATAGACTCAAATATTTATTTGTGAATTTATGATAATACTGCTGTATTTTATTGAGCAAAAAATATAAATATTTAAGCGTAGCTCTATGATAAAAATTGTATTAAACAAACTTTTTGTCTCTATGTTGGCTGCAACCTTTAAATTTGAACCTTGTCATAATGTATTCCATGTATTTTTATCATGTATTCTTGTTTTTCCAGAGACAAATGTGTCATAAATGACATTAAGATTGTCACTAAAAGCAGATATACATATATAATTGCCAATAATATGACAATCTTGCCCTTATTTTCATTGATGCATTGTACAATAAAATTGCAGTACAGCTATCATTTTAGGCACCAATACACAAGTTCACAATTCGTTGGTCAAAAAATGTCACTCTTAGCCAATATTCATTGTATAATTATCTCGAATTTGCAGTGGGTTCGCTGCTGCAGCAACCAATGTCTAAGTATGTCTAAAGAACTTTGTATAATAACCAACAGGAAAGTCTATGTAAATGGTCATTACCTTAATTTTCCCATAGTAACAGCTGTAAGAATTACCCAAATTCATAGTGTGAAAAATCAGAGTAACTTTTCTTCCTTGAGTCGCTGTAATTTTCCATTCACACTTTCGACCATTTGAATAATAGGCATCGTAGGCAGTTGCTCCCAATCTGCCATATTCTGCATTAAGTTCACCTCCACAATCGGCTGTAAAGATATGTATTATTAATGAAAGACTTTAACATAAGCTAAAAGAGCAATATCAGCAGCTTGTATATTTTAATCAGTTCTTATCATTCTTCACAATAATCATATTGCTCATGCAGAGCCACTAAATCAAAGTTAAATATTCTGTCCCTGAGTGATATCTATTTCCTTTGTGACAAGGTTGGTAATTACCATCATACGAAAAATAATCATATTCTTGTAAGATGCATGTTATTGTGTTCGTTGGATATGCAACTTCCAGGAATAACACGCTGAAAACACATGCTATTTTGTGCATTGAGTCACATCCTGATCCAGTCTAATTTTTAAGTTCCAAACTACATGACATTAAATAGCACAATAGAACCTACCATTCGCAGACAAACTGTGGTAAACAAGAAGAAAACTGAAGAGAAATATGGGTAAGAATGGCTGCAACATGTTGACCATTCTTACTCTCTCATCATTGTCGCATATTCTAAAAGTACTGCAGGAACAATCAACTAGAGTTAAAAACAAGGAAGCTTCGGCCTTTTATCATCACAAAATTAGATATTAGTATTACAACGCTAATGACATCCTTGTAGGACTATTAGATGAATGTAATATTTTGATAAAACCAGGATCAATTGGAATATGATATTAAAACAAATTTTTTTCATCATAAATATTCTGCATGAAAGATCCTGGCATAATATATTTTATTTGCACTGGGGTATTGCAGTATGTCATAGAAAAGTACACCACACATTTAAAAAATAGAGAACTAAAGATTTTTAGAATTCTTACAGATTTTGACTCAGAGCCAGCAGTGCATTTAGCAGTGCAATTAGCAGTGCATTTAGCAGTGCATTTAGTCTGCAGTATGGGTGCGGACGTTTGCCGGAGCACCACGACTGAATCTGCTTATTCACAATCATTGCTTTTTTTGCCGTTTGTTTCTCTGTCTTCTCCGACCCCTATCTCTTTTAATATTGGGTCTATTTTGATCCGAAAACATGGACAACCAATTTGTTATGTAAGATCGCTTTTAAAAGTTTTGAATCGGGCGACCCTCTTCGTGACGTTTTCCATGGTGCTAGAGAACTTGCAAAGATGCTCTTCATGACGTTGGCCACAAAATACTCAGAAATGTGAAGGAAAACTCCTAGGGTACCCTTTGCACATGTGTGAGATTAACATTTTTCTGAATTCTACAATATTTTTGCCACTGCTGCCCCCCTGGCTTAATACGCCAAAGTCATGGCAAGCATTTAATTGCAGGATATTTTTAATTATATTACAGTTATCAAATTATTATATTATTATATTTGTTCTGGTCCAAACCATTCTGAAAGAAAAGGATTAGATTGATATATATATAAGTGACATATATATCTGAATGACATAATTTTCTTATCATTATGTCAAGGGGCTGGTCCAAAACATTTTGACAGAGATCGAGTTGTTATATAATCCAGAATGTTTTTGATCAGCCCTTGGACATTATCTATTAATTTCCACAAGTCTGCTAATGGCTGCAATTTTTCTTTCACTAGATGGTGTTGATAAAGCAATAATACAAATTGCTTAGCTATCCCAAGATAGTTAACATAAATTAGAAACTCCTAAGATATTATTGTGCTCCCTTGATATAGTAAATAAATGATTAAATTTTTACGAATATAATTTACACATTAAGAAATATGTCACCTCATATTCACTTTTAAATACTCCAGAGAAGAGTAGTCCTTTAGTTTAATTGGGAGACTACTCCATGCATATGGACCTCTGAATATAATAAATTTCTCGAAGAAATTAATGTGCGGTCTTTGTAACCTACTATTACTTAAGACGCTGCAGTCATACAGCCATGGAGCAAAGGTTTTGGTCGTTTCCCATAGATTATACTTGGGGTGCTTTTTTGTCCTTGCATTATTGGTCTCATTACACTTGGCCACATAATATATATATGACCTAGGGTTTTCCCATGGCCTGCACTTCTGTCTTTTTGTTTCTCCTTTTGATCTCTCTGTCCGTCTGTGAACTACACTTACAGACATGACAGGTCTACCAAGGCTCATGTAACTATATACCTCAGAGGACGTGTTTTATTATGACATTATGACAGCTGTCTTCTTGCTCATACTCATTATGTATTGTCTGGATAATTCACAAAATATCAACAACAGGTGGCACTGGTGGCAGTATATGCCATCTGGTGTTAAATAGTGTTGTGATAAAAGTATTTCAAGTAAACAAAACAATTGATTGTCAATATCAGTATCAGTTTAGACTCAGATGATTAATCAATAGATATTCCATCTGGTTTATTTTTAACTTTTTGTTCTTTTCATTAATTCAGAACTATTTTGTTACTCTGGAAATATTTCACCTATGGTTTGAATGTTACTGTCATGAATCTTAGTAAGTAAATCTGCATTAGGATTGTTCATGAATCAGGTGCTCTGTGAAGGACTGCTTTGGAAAAAATTAAATATAAAATATGAATAATGCTGGTTATTTTCAAAACGTTTATTTTCCTGATACAAAAAAAGGCAGTTGTGACTTATTTGTTAGGTCATGCTCGAACAAATTTATCCTTTATAGAAAATATTGATAATAAATTGATCATGCCGACGAATAAGACCAATATGAAACAAACTGGGATTACTTTTTCAGTATTGAAATTAGACAACTTGGCATAATATGGCAATTATTTGGATACTTAATTGTGCATGACAGATCTTTATTATGGAGAAATACTGCTGTTGGTATCTGAAGTAATAAAAGTATTAGTATGCTTAATAAAGCATAGTCTTAAGTTTTCAATAAAATATGGAAAATATATACATATTTTAAAAATAATTTCTAAGTAACATGAATACTGCAAAATGTGAGACATGTAATTGATTATGTGTGAGTGAAGATCAATGTGCAAGAAGAAAACACTATAAACAGGATGTCATTAAAGCAAAAAACCTCTTAATCATTCAACATTTCACAAAGTACATAGCATCATTCTTAAAAAATACAAATTATGTGTCACAAACATAATACAACCTTTATACAGACAGTGTAAACTAACTAATCCTCTTTCTGTCTTACCAATTAAACGACTGGTGGTACTGTTGCCTGATTGCTCTTTGTAACCTGAACAAGCTCCTTTAAAAGTACCAGGTTGCAGGCTATTGTAAAGTATGTCAAAAGAAACTGCTTCTCTCAGTCATGATATTTTAAATGGCTGTTCTATTGTGAACTGGTTCTACATTACCTGACCAAGATTCAGACAAGCAGCACTTGATCTAACATAGAGTATACAATACAATACAAAATATAAATTGACACTAGGTGGCTCCAAGTAATGCCACCTAATGTAATTATAGAAAAAAGGTTCTAGCAAAGTAATCAAAGTAGCTTGAACAGAGTCATTTGATTTGTCCTTGTTTGGGAATAATTTCCCTTAATCTCTGTTTCAATACTTTTTTTAGAATTTGTCATTAGGATAGACCACAAGGTAGTCATTCTCATCCTTATCTCCAAGGAAGGCTTCTGCTCCAGAAGAGATTGCTCCTTTTTCTTGAGCCTGTGGTCCACTTTCGTTCATCTCCACACTTGGCTTGGTATCTGTTCCCTGACCCTGGTCAATGACATCGGTACTTACATCTGTGTTGTTGTGACCAGTCATCTTTCCATTGTTGTTAGGCAATTCACATGAAGCAGAGGTTCCTTGGGTCATGGCAGCAATCCTACAAAAAAAATTATAACTAAGTTGCAAGTAAAACATAATAAATGACATTAATAAACTGTGTAAATTACAAATGATGCAACCATCGGTTACAACTAATTGTTAATTGCACTAAACAATTAAACCGCTATTTCAGTTGTTTCCTCTATATGTTCAGTGTTTGCCAAAAGCTGTGAAGGTGTTGTTTTGCTAATGTGTGATTTTCTGTATGAACTGGCACTTTGAGTCAGGATTCTGTACTGTACAGACCTTTTTATATTTATTTGCTGAAATGCATTTATTTGAAGGTATGTAGAATTTTGTGAACCTCTTTTTGAATATCAATTTAATATGATTAATACATTTATTAGGCTATGTGTTCTCAGTATTTCTTTTACTTAACATCATGTAGTGTTTATATATCAGCCACACTGAGTTTACATGTTTAGAATTATTTCAATATTTGTTGTAACAATTATTGGTTTAAAAGACTGTTTGGACTTATACGGGACATTTTAATTAACAGGTGTCCACCATGTTTAGTCACAGTCACTCATCACAGTCACTCATAGCTATACAAAGTCACATTGAATCTGATGCAGGATATAGAGGCACATTCTTGTGAGTTAAATATATTTATCCTTTGGTCATTTATAAAGACTTTGATCATTCATCCTTATTCAGCATACTTTATTTGATTTATACATTTATATTACTCATTTGTGCATCTATTTAATTTGTGTATTTATGTATTTATTTTAGATGTACCTATCATCTGTCAACCGCATTTGATTGAGTAATAAATGTGCTAAACCTATCGCTGCGTTAATAGTACATAAGAATAGCCAAAGCACATTACTTCGCTGAAGCACATAAGAAATCATGGGGGACACAGAGGCAAAAAAGACAAGGAAGGCTCGAAAGGGAGCACTTACAAGAGAAGTCAACAATCTTCGTCGACTTATGGCAGAAGACTCAGCTGATGAAGTAGCAACAAGACTGCCAAATCTCAAAGATAAGTTTGAAGAATTTGAAAAGGCTCATGAAAAATTTCATGAAGACTTAACTGTAGAGAAAGACATTGATGAAAGTGAGGAATATTTTGAAAAAGTGCAAAATGATTACATTGACTCCACCATGGCATTGAAGAAGTGGCTAGCAACGGTAAATGAAAAGAAGCCTATTGTGAAAGATGAAGTTGATACTTGAGTACTACTGATTTTCTAACCATGACCAACGTTCCCAATTTAAAAATAGAAAGTTTCGATGGTGATCCAATGAAGTATCACAATTTTATGTCCATTTTTGATGAACATATTCACAAGACAAGGTTGGCTCCAAGTGCAAAATTAGCTCGTTTGCTGCAGTATACGATTGATAAAGCTAATTTTGCCATTAAATCCTGTCCAGTTTTGGGAGAACCAGGGTATGAAGAGGCACGTGCAATCTTGAAGAAGAGATTTGGCAACACCTTCCTAATCGCTGATGCTATTATCAAATCTGTTAAGAATGGTGAACCAGTTAGAACCCCTGCCGACCTCTTGGAGTTTTCTGATGAACTGTTAAGTTGCAAAGCTACTCTCTCTTCTATGGGAAAACTGAAAGAGATAGACACACAGGCCAGTATCATTGAGATCCTCAAGCGTTTGCAGCCTTACATACGAAATAGGTGGAAGAGAAAGGCTATGGAACACAAAAGGGACAAAGACAGCTATCCTGATTTTGATGATTTCACTAAATATATTGCAATTGAAGCTGAAGATGCAACAGACCCCGTCTATGGGTCAGAGGATGTTGCATCCAAAACTACATTCAAAACTTCTGAAGTGAAGAGTAAGACCAAAACTTCAACTTCGTTTTCTTCTAATGTTTCTTCTGAGCGCAAGGTTCCTTCTTGTTGTGCTTGTGGTGGTACACGTCATCGTCTTTTTTTCTGTGACACTTTCAAAAGTATGAAGCCTCAAGAGAGACTACAGCTTGTGAAACGACACAAGTTATGTGAGAACTGTTTCATGGACAATCACACCACTCTTCAATGTCGCAAGCCTTCTGTCTGTAGTGTGCCAGGCTGTGGAATGAAGCATTCTAAATTTGTACATATTCGTGACAACAATTCTGTGGATTCCAACAACACCCAATACAAGACAACAAAAGACTTGATGTCGAATCAAGTTGAAATCGTTCATGCCAATTCGGGTAGCTGTGAAGAAGTTATGGTTCCAGTTGTGAAAGTCAATGTTAACAATAGTGTTGAAACTGGTGCTTTGTTAGATAATGGTTCTACAAACAGTTTCTGTACTGAAAGACTTGTAAATGAACTTGGTATTCGAGGAAAGGTTGTTAGTTACAAGTTGAGCACCTTGACTTCCTTCCACGAAAGTAAGCGATCAATTGTAGTGGATCTGAATGTTATGTCAAGTGATGGTCAGTCTTCTTTAAAACTTTGTGATGTTTATGTAGTCAAAGACATACCTGTGCATCTACCCAAGATTGATCTGAATGTGTATCCTCATTTGTGTGACTTACCTGTTGATGTTTGTGACTCTGTTGATGTTCTAATAGGGCAATGTCACGCAGAAGCTCTTATTCCTATTGAGACTAGACAAGGACGACGGGGTGAGCCATTTGCAGTACGGACAATGCTAGGCTGGTCGCTCAATGGTCCTGCCTTCTCTTCTGGACAAGTTAGCAAGAGAGTCATCTCTCACTTTGTGTCTGCTTCACCTAGTGATGTTGATATCCAGAAGCTGTGGGATTTGGAAGGTGATGCTGCACTTGGTGAGAAACTAGCATGGTCCAAAGATGATAAACATGTCATTGATATGTGGGACAAACAAGTCAAGCTTATTGATGGTCATTATGAACTGCCAATTCCATGGAAGCCTGAGGTTCGGTTTCCGAACAACTATGCCGTTGCAGCTAGTAGATTGAAGTCACTTCAGAAGAACCTGGAAAAGAAAGGGTTGATCGAAAGGTATCAACATGAGATTGACAAATTACTGCAGCAAGGTTATGCTGAACTTGTTCCGTCTAATGAACTTCACACTAACAACAAGACTTGGCACTTACCTCACCAAGCGGTCATCAGTGAGAAGAAACCTGAGAAACTTCGAATTGTCTTTGACTGCGCTTCAAAGTACTTAGGAGAATCGCTGAATGACAAGACATTTCAGGGACCAGATATCAACAACAAGCTTATAGATGTCCTTCTCCGTTTTCGCCAACATCAATTCGCCATCATGGCTGACGTCGAAGCCATGTACAATCAGGTGTTGATCCCACCTCATGATCGTGATGTTCTTCGCTTCTTATGGCCGGATGAATCTGGCAGAATTGTACAATATCGTATGACTCGTCATCTGTTTGGAGGAATCTGGTGTGCGGCTAGTTCTACTTATGCTCTCAGAAGAGTAACAACAGACAATGACATTGATGATGTAATCAGGGACAGTATTTGTAAATGGTTTTATGTTGATGATTGTTTACAATCTGTAGCTACTGAAGATGAAGCTGTAAGATTAGTGATAGGCAATCAATCTGCTCTTGCTAAAGGTGGCTTTAGGCTTACCAAGTTTGTCACAAATAGTGATGTTGTTTTACAAAATGTTTCCATTGATGATCGTGCTAAAGAGGTTAAAGACTTGAGTTACAAATCCAAGAGCAAAATGTTAGGGATTTGTTGGGATGTAGATGATGACATGTTTTGTTACATTGCTGATGTCAAATCTGAGTCTGTCACGAAGCGTTCTATGCTGAGTACTGTTGCATCTCAGTATGATCCTCTAGGTCTGGTGAGCCCTGCTTTGATCCTGGGTCGGATGCTGTTCCAAGAAACTACTCGTTTGAAGCTGAAGTGGGACGAAGAGGTACCTTCTGACCTTCAATCCAAATGGGATACCTGGATCTCATCACTCACGGACCTACATCTCTACAGACTTCCTCGATGTCTCAAGCCTACTTCCTTTGATGACGGAGTTTATGAAATTCATCACTTCAGCGATGCAAGTCTGAAAGCGTATGGATCTTGTTCTTATTTCAGGTGTGTTAACAGACATGGAGATATTCATACATCATTAATCATGAGTAGATGCAGATTAGCTCCAGTGAAACCAATCACCATTCCCAGGCTTGAGCTTCAAGCTGCTGTGTTGTCTGCCAAGGCAGACAGTCATTTGCGAGCAGAGTTGGACCTGCCCTTTGTGCATTCTTACCTTTGGACTGACAGTCAAATAGTTCTTTGCTATCTCAAGAATGAGCATCGTAGATTCCAAGTATTCGTGGCCAATCGGGTGAGTCTTATCACCAGCTTAACACCATCTTACAGTTGGCAACATGTCAGGAGTGAGGACAACCCAGCAGATTTGCTGAGTAGAGGACAACTTCCAAAGGCCATGGATATGAAAATGTGGACACAAGGGCCAAACTTCCTGCACACATACAAGTCAGAATGGCCAGGACAACCAAGTGTCATTGATCTGCCGTCTTCTGATCTAGAGATCAAGAGAGAAGATAGAAGAGTTTTTGTCACTACAACAGAAGTTCACCCCATTGATGTATTGGTGGATCATTACTCTGATTGGCACGCTTTAAAACGTGCAGTTGCATGGTGGTTGCGATTGCGTCAGGTCCTGTTGTCTAAAGATTATGCCTTCTCAAATGATTTGCTTTCTCTTGCTGAAATCCAAAGAGCTGAGACTTCAATTATTCTACACGTTCAGTCAGAAGCATACAGTCAAGACCTCAAGAAACTCACCTGTAATTCAAACCTCAGCAATTCTAGTCACTTAAAAGACCTACAACCTGTTTTGAATAATGATGGTGTTTTGCGTGTGGGTGGCAGAATTAGACATTCTTCCCTTGATGATGATAGGAAGCATCCTATCATTGTGCCACACAAGCATAGAATTGCTGTATTGATTGCTCGAAAGTTTCACAATTCAGCCCACTTAGGAAATGAGTGGACCTTGAGCTTAGTACGAGCCAAGTACTGGATTACCAGGGGTCGTTCAGTCATCCAGAAAGTCAGACGTGATTGTGTGAGATGTAAGAAGCTGTATAGTCGCCCTCAGTCCCAGTTGATGTCTGACCTGCCACCTGAAAGGTTACCCACAGATGTGTCAAGTGTCAAGACAAGATCCACAACTTTAGTGAGACCCATCACGAAGCTGGTCATGTTAGAAAGAAGTCAAGAATAATTTCAGCGATCATGAATATTGTCCTATTTTAATCAATTTTAAGTGTATTTATATTTATTCAAGGAATATTTATATTTTGTAAAAAAAATAAAATAAAAATAAAATAAAATAATTATTAAATTCATGTACATAAATTCAAGGTTCAGGAATGTTAATTGCACTAAACAATTAAACCGCTATTTCAGTTGTTTCCTCTATATGTTCAGTGTTTGCCAAAAGCTGTGAAGGTGTTGTTTTGCTAATGTGTGATTTTCTGTATGAACTGGCACTTTGAGTCAGGATTCTGTACTGTACAGACCTTTTTATATTTATTTGCTGAAATGCATTTATTTGAAGGTATGTAGAATTTTGTGAACCTCTTTTTGAATATCAATTTAATATGATTAATACATTTATTAGGCTATGTGTTCTCAGTATTTCTTTTACTTAACATCATGTAGTGTTTATATATCAGCCACACTGAGTTTACATGTTTAGAATTATTTCAATATTTGTTGTAACAATTATTGGTTTAAAAGACTGTTTGGACTTATACGGGACATTTTAATTAACAGGTGTCCACCATGTTTAGTCACAGTCACTCATCACAGTCACTCATAGCTATACAAAGTCACATTGAATCTGATGCAGGATATAGAGGCACATTCTTGTGAGTTAAATATATTTATCCTTTGGTCATTTATAAAGACTTTGATCATTCATCCTTATTCAGCATACTTTATTTGATTTATACATTTATATTACTCATTTGTGCATCTATTTAATTTGTGTATTTATGTATTTATTTTAGATGTACCTATCATCTGTCAACCGCATTTGATTGAGTAATAAATGTGCTAAACCTATCGCTGCGTTAATACTAATATATAACAATGGTGGTTTTTTCCAAATCTGTCTTTCTGTAATGGTAATATAAATAATATTATTTGTTGCCTACTTATAAGGATAGTGGATAATAGCCACATCCCAGCTGGATGCCGCTCAAATGAGACAATAAATAAGGTGCCTTGTACATGGTGTCTGTGGTGAAGCAAGTAAAATACCCCACCCATGGGGTAAATTTGCAATATGCTGTGGACTGCAAGCCTTATCATCTCATCATTATGTCTGCCCCTGACAGATGATCTTATAAACTGACTAATCTTCAGACATAGTAGCATTGGGGCATTAGACATCCGACATTGGAAAGAAGGTGAGTGTAAATGTTTATTATTACCTATAACTGTCATCCATTGAGGTTTAACCTTACATCAAAAACAAATAATATAACTGTTAATATACCTTTGTTCTATATCAACAAGTGTGTAGAGCTTCTCAGTGGAGTTTCTCAAACTAACTTTGATTACTGTCTCTTGGTCAAGACCCATGTAATCATTCTCCGTTTTCTCGTCTTCCTGTTCCTCGTCTTCTTTTCCCTCCATTTTTCCGTCATTTTGAGTTGGGTCTTCATAATTATCTTGGGTTCTTGGATGGGCAATCGCTTGGTTTCTTCCACTGGCTATTGAAATTTCACTGTGATAAAAAAAAAAATGTAATTATATTTTCTGGTAACTTTTTGCAACATAAAAGGGATAGGGAATACTAATGTAACAGAGAATTTAGTTATCATTTGCAACACCTTTGCTGCAATATAACATCAATATGACTTTTCTGGTGCTGAAGCCATATGCAGTAATGACACGAAAACTTGAATATACCTTGGAGAGAGATAACCATCATCCATATGAGAGGGTCCACAAATTGCCTTCTGCTTTTCATTGTCATTTGTTGCATGTGAAACGTGTCTGCCTGAGTTCCCTTGACCATCTTGAATTCCCCTAAGGAATATAAAAAAGGATGACGTAAGTTTTGCTGCCATATATGTTAGTAGGATTTGCATGCAACCTTTATTTCATACCTAAAATTCATGCATTTGTTGAGATATAGTGCAGTTTACCTTGGAGGTTCTGGCAACTGCCTTTGGTCAGTGTTTGGTCCAGAAAATTGTCCCGACCCTGGATTGAATGAAGCTCCTTCCCCTGTTATCATTGCAATGCTGGGCAAGGCTGGCTGGTCTCTAAAAATGTTTAAAAAAAAACATCATATTGGAACAAAGCGGTTGGGGTAACAGCCACATCTCGATTGACTTATTTGATTTGAAAAAGGGGACTTATGTGTCATTGCCATGTGTGTCGGTAGGAGTTGCATGCAACCTTTATTTCATACCTAAAATTCATGCATCTAATGAGATATAATGCAGTTTACCGGGGAGGTTCTGGCAACTGTCTTTGGTCATTGTTTGGTCCAGAAAATTGTCCCGACCCTGGACTTGAAACGCTGGGCAAGGCTGGTTGTTCTCTAGAAATGTTACAAAGCATATCACTTTTATGCAAAGCAGGTGGACTAATAAACAGCCACATCTCAAGGCAGCCCCTTTTTATTTGAAAAGTCCACAATTGTAACTGACCATCAAAAGTAACTTTTCACTTTTATTTTGATTCTGAATGATTTAAACTGCAAAGTTTTTGTGTATTGTGGAACCTATTAAATCAAAAATGCTAAAATAATGACTTATAAAGACTAGGAAGGACCATTTGAGGTTGATCAGAGCAAACATGACCATTCTTTACCAAAACAGGCAGCCTGTCAGGCAACTTCATGCACGTAAAAACTGTAGAAATAATGCTGTGGTTACCTTACTTTACTGATCCAAAACCTAGTTGGTATTAATTGAATTTAGATGTCCCACATGAAATCTAATTGGATTGAGATGTGCTATACCAGTAAATGTACAACCGGTTATGCAAGACCTGCAAGAGCATAGAGATTATGTGTCGCTGCTCATATCAGTTTGCTGGAGAACACTTTCGGTACTCAAAGTTGGTCTTTAATAGTTTCTGTGTCCTTTGTTATAGGCTGATTTGATTGTACACACAACCTTGTTGCACATTATGATTTTGGTTTGAGTACCATACTTACCATATACTTCATTTTTCATTACTCTTTCCTATTGATTGATCCCATATCATGATTTCTGTGATTTGTTGAATACTCGTTTACAGTGTTACGTATGCTATTTTGCTAATAATCCAAAGCGCTTGAAATAATTTCAAACACCTCACATTTTACTATCTCCTTTGATGCTCAGTTTAAATTGTTCTGTTGCATAAGAAGGAAAAAATGCAGTATGGCGGACCCAGATTTATGACCATATTTAGTGAGCCTTGTTGTCAAGCACATGACGTCAAATGCTTGAATTCAATGCAAGACAGCACAAACTAATGATGGCATTTTTTTTCTTTTTCACAGTAACAGCGCCTTTTATTTTTTATTTTCCTTGAGGGCTACCAAGCTTACACTCGTTTTTCCATAAAATTATTAAAATTGCATAACACCATCATTACGAAAGTTCTATTATGAATTAGGCAGCTGTGCAATTTGTATGATAAATCATTTACTTATTTACCTTTGAATTTCACTCTGGTGGGCCAGCTGACCAAGATCGATATAGTCATAATCATGTATGTTAGAAATCCGATTATGTTTCTTGGATGATTTCCTTGTTTTGATAATTTTTCTGAAAATTGTGTTCATGTAAATGTATTTAATATTTTGCATTATTAATTTTTTACCATATATGTCCATTTAATGTTTCACATCATTGAGGGTAATATTAAGAGCAGATATCATTTCCGCATATTTTAATGATAAACTCTACCTAAAATTATTTTATAGTAAATTAAGTATCTATACGGAATACCTGCACAAGATGATGCTATTCCCCAGGACTGCAAAAAACAGCAAGCTCCCTAGGATTGCAATTGTTATGATTGCAACTGAAAGGTGATAAAAACCAACAAATGTCACTTCAGTGTTTTCAGGCTATGGGCACCATTTTAAGGTGGAAAGCATGCAATGTCAATCATTTATCTATATGTGGGGTCTTTCATCTGCCTTAGCATAGGCCCGAAGTACTAGGCACTGCCAGTTCACCCAATTCTGGTTGAGTAAACAATATTTTTCAAGTAGTTCATCCTTTTACTAAAAGTTACTTACCATAAGGTCTGAAAAACCAATGCAGTTCAATTGAGTTTCTAATGAGGTACTGACAGTAAATTATTTGATAGGGGTTATTGTTTAGAATTTAGTGAATGTTAGTTGTTGAATTTTTACTCAGGAGAGAAGAGTTTACTTCTCATGTGAACAGCTTGAAATAAAGAGTTCACTGGGCCAAGGGTTGAACCTCAAGACCTTCATAGAAGTTGGTCATAATATTATTGTATTTAATTAATTCAAATCTGAAGAATACATGCTATTCAGACATACCTGAAGAAAGTCCAGGAATTCCTCTTTCAGCCAAGGCCACATTGTCTGTTTTGTCAAGCACAGTAAAATTAAATTATTGATTTTCGAGATTCTAACTCTGCTTTGTTTCCTATTTAGTTCATGTTCCTTTATAATACAGTGCTGTGCATAAATGAACTCCACTAAAAACATTAATTTCTACTTCATGGATATATACAGACATTTGTGCAATATTATCACTTTCTAGTTAATTTTTGTTGCTTTCAATGTTATTGAATGCCATGGCCTAGTGGTTGAGGCATTGGATTTATACGCGAGGAACTGAGCAGATTCTTGCTTCACTCCACATACCCAGGTGTGAATGGGTGCTTGGCTATGGGCAGTAAAGGTACTTGTATAATGCATTGACCCTACATTGTGCTTAAACAGCTGCAGGTTGGGCGTATGCTACTCAGGGAGTTGAGAAAGTCTCATGTTTATACGTCCTTGAACAGGGAGTAAATTGTGATGTCAGCAGACAGAAAGCCTACACACATTTACATTACTAAATTGAAGAAATTATGTTGTCTTAGGGGGAGTTCACTAGCAGAATCACCACACTATAACAGGATGTGATAGATTCATATTGGTGTATCGTTGTATGAATTTTATTCACAGGACAAATGTCCTGAAGCAGAAGGATATATTAATATTTACTTCCCTTTGTGGGTATGAGTATGAATTACAAAATGTATTGACAGAATATACGATTTTGCACTTTGCCTTTATAGTTTTCAGAAATATACATGTATTATGTTACATATTTATCAATATTGAATATAATCAATTGTAATGACAACCTAGATAATTACCAGGATATTATTAATGATATTATACAAATATGACATGCTGTTGAAAACTATATGAACATTTAATTGCACTTAAAAATTCATATTGGTGGAGGCTACATTTGTTTATTTTATTATCACTGCATTATCTCAACATCCTTATGTGGTTCTATTTTCATACTGAATAATCACAGTACACTATTGTAGTCATACAATGATACATTTATCTTTTGCGCATAGGTTTTTAACCTGAGCTATTGTAGGTCAAAAAAATTCCATTATTAATCAATAAATAAGATAATTAAATAGATATCTACTTACATGGTATTTTGTGACTTAGGCTTACTTCATGTGCATCCAAGGAGATTCAGACCTTATGTCATTTAAAACATTATCAAAATAAGGCATTAAAGACATATCAAGCATTCAAAGATGTATGTACTTATACTTGCAGCTAAGAAGGTATTAAAATTAATGTAACACAATTTCTTGACAACAAAAAACTATCAAGGAATGAAATATCTTTAAACAAAGTTATTCTTTGGCTCAAAGGTATTCAGTTCATATATTAATCAATGCTAGTATCTACCAATTTAACAAAATAATAGTTATATACGTCATATAGCCATTGTGCTATATTTGGCGAATCGAAACTACTATCATAATTATTCAATTTTATTTCAGTTATAGTGGCTCCTCATGTAGGCACTACACTAACAGACTGTCATTGATATCCTGTGCTGCCAGGTGCTAAATTAATCAGGCGGACCAAATACATTTCACAACTAAATTTCATAGCCAATTCATGATGGTCCACAACATCTGCTTTGTTTCATTGACATGCCACTGTAGCATCTTGGTATGGGTAAGAGCTTATATTATATAGCCATCTAAATTGGAGAAATTACTTCAGTTATAGAGTCAACTAGAGTCCACTACTTTTAAAGCTGGATTGTCAATGAATATGACAGTGGCCAAAATCTCTTGCATTCATTTCATTGCTTCTAAAAAAAACTGGATTAAATCCCATCAGGGCCTTGCTAGGTTCACTATAGAATTAATAAAATTCCCCTGGCATTTAATTTTTCATGCCATCAAGAATTGCTGATTTGTTCTAATTGCACTGTTCTTTCGTCGGTTCATAATGCATTTTATTATTCAAGTTTCCAAATCACAACAGATTAAAAATATTAAGTTGGCAAATTATCTTTTGACCATTATATTACATAATAAACATTATTTTTCCAAGAAAAGTGTGTGTCATGCCTAATTTTGTGTGAATCATTTATGATTGTCTGCAAGCAATCAACGTTTTTTTTTAAACTATTACATTCAACAAACCTTCATGGATTTGAATCGCTGAAATATGAACAAGGAAAGAAAAAAAATGCAGAGATTTACATTTACAAACTTAAACTTTTACATATATAACCAGCATTTGTATGTGACCTGCCACAACAAACACAATAATTATAATCCAGCTTTCAATATCAGATGGTCAAGATCTAGAGAAACACAAACATACTAGTACCCCACATAAAGGCCCAGAATTCACGTGAAAGACCATGAACAGATAGTAATGGGATGACAGGAAGTTATTTCCCCTATGTAACCAAATCAGGCACAGATATTCAACGAAAATCTCATGTTCACTGGAGTCTATAAAAGTCATTTTAAAGTAAAGGTGAAATATTACTGACAAGTTTTCATTTGAATGGGTGCCTGCTAGATGGCTGCCAAGGATATGGTTACATCTGATGCAATATCAATTTGCTTAATAATTTTACATATTTGCTAAATTTCACACAGATGTCAATCTGTATTTTAAATTATGAAATTTATGTACGATGAACAGTGAAGGTTGAGCTTTGAATTCATGCTGACATCATGTATATTTGATGATATTTTTCACTCTTGCATTATAATCAATGTCCTAATGGTAATTTGGGGAAGCTAATCCCCCCCCCCCCCCCCCCCACAGCACTCGTCAGCTCACCACCACACACTGAAATATGTGATATGAGCAATGTTAAGTGAAAAATCAATCACATGTCTTTGTTATCTTTTCATTTATCTTTCCTTTTCTTTTGAATATAAATATCACAATACGGTTTTATGCATGTTACAAGCCCAACAGGTTTATATCTGTATACTTTTCCATATTTGTGTTTTAAAAACTATGTGCACACTGGCAAAATGATAAATTTTTCAGTCACTCAATAAAACATTGCATTTGTAAAATCTTGCCCTTAATTTCTTCTTCTTAGTGGTATGTTTCTTTATTGTAATTAGACCTAACTTATCACACGATTATTATTATTTTTTATTGTCTATTGGGTCAATTGTAATATGCTAGAAGACCTCTGTCCAGATACCATTCCAAATCAGGACATCATTTCTACATTAGATGTCGGCGGGACAAAACTGTATCAACATTGCCGATGTTGCACCAACGTTGTCCCATTTGGGATGCTCTATGGTTGCCGGCCTCATTGTCATTGTAACAGTTGTTCTGACGTGTTTTATGTAAATTTATTTGGTCCAATAATTTAATTTTTTTATGACTGTCTTATAAATGTTAGAGTTCCACATTAAATTATCATCAAGAAATATTATACCGAAAAAAATCCAAACTGAACAAATAGATAAAAACTATATTCTGCAATACATACCCTTGCAGATTGGTGGCTGGCCTTCAAAATATCCCTGAGCGCCGTCCCCTTTGCAGGTTAGAGTTGCTGGGCCATCCAAAACATATCCATCATTGCAAGAAAATGTGGCATTTTGTCCATACGGGGTTGAGCCATCATAATAGGCTGTGAATTTGCCATGGTCAGGTGCTGTCAAATTGTCACAAAGGATCTCTGCAAAAGTTTTATTATGTTTTGGAAACAGTTTGGCAATGTTTTATATGAGAAAATGTTTGAAATGAAGATCAATTTACTAAATGCTAGACTTCATCTATTTTTTATTATGAGGAAAGATGTAGACAAAAAATTAACCAATAATATTCTATAATATTGTTAATTCATCAATCTTCCAAGAAAAAAATGCATGGGATTTACAAATAACACCAAATTATTTAAAGAAAATATGGAAATGTTCTTTTTGCAAAGAGCAATACATTTATTATCAGATAATATTTTACTTGAAAAGCCTCTTGTAGTCTTGCACAACAAAGAAGTTTCATCATAAATAAAACTTAATAAGGGTGTTTTTTTTTGCAATTGATAGTGATTGTACACTTATATTTAACAGCAAATATATGTTAATTGGGTAGTATGAGTCCAAAACTAGATTCAGTACCATCATCAAAATTATGATAATTTCAACATCACAATTACATGAAATACCTATTTCTTTTAAATAATTAAAAGAAGGTTGTCTATCTGTTTAACAATGTTTTCTTCATTCTCCTTTCAAGTGATAATCCTCGTTACTAGTGGCTTCAACCTCACTTCCGAATCTATACGCTGTTCCACTGACCAGTTTCTCTATTTAGCTTTATTAGTAGAGTGGCAATTCATACTTACGATTACAAGAAGATTTAGATCCTGACCAATCACCTGTTCCCTGGCAAGTGCTCGTTATATCACCATCAAGATAGAAGCCTATGTTGCAGGTGTAGTTGGCTGTCCTTCCGTAAGTATTGCTATTCATATATACTTTGCCATTTGTGGGATCTGTAAGATTGCTGCATGAAACAACTGCCAGTAAGAGAAAAAATAACAAAATTACATTAATAAATGTTTGGTTAATTCCTAATACATACACTATTACATAATGACATTAAATTCTATACCACAGCTCCATTGATCACTGCATAGAAAAAAAGATCAGATTTAATTTCAGTCTAACTTGTTTGTTACATCATGTTTTAACTTAATCTTATTGGCTATCAATGTCTCAGATCATATATCAGATCAGCTGTACCATGTGTAATATTTTATTAATACTATATTCAATCATATTTATTTATTAAATCATTAATCTAATTCTTTAAAACATATGTTATTGTCGAATTAGAGCATCAATTCTACAAACCTGTCTGAGTCTGCACTGATTTTAAGGCGTTCTCGGTTGTAACAACTTGCCCTGCAATTAATATTTATTTGAGAATAAGCTTTGTCTTGGCATCAATAAATAAATATCTAGGCTCATATGAAAAGCCTAAAATTACAATAAACATTATTAATTTTCCAAAATACACCATATATTTAATGAGACTAATGTTTTATAATGGAGATCCCTTATCTTCCATACTATGATGCAAGATCAAAAGGATACCATAGTCACGGTGTTGGTTTCTCCAACATTGTCACTTTAATTTGACAGCCAGTGTACTTTTTGTGTGTTTCACACAATTTTCAAACTCACAGTATTTCACACTGCATGATTGAATGGTTTCCTGTTAGGCCATTCAAATCATTCAGCAGCAAGCACTTTTAGAAGCAACATTTGCTTAGCTGTGCTTTTCCTTGAAAATGTGTGCATCTACATAAATCTTCTCAAACTGAAGTCTTTCTGCAACATATCTGAAGTTGAGAGAGCGGTATAGTGTGTAATCTGCAAATCTGGTATTTGACACTATAGCAAAGTGTCTGCAAACCTATGGCCATGGCTGTATATGCTTGAAAACGTCTTCCTCATTCTCCTTTCAAGTGATAATCCTCGTTACTAGTGGCTTCAACCTCACTTCCAAATCTATACGCTGTTCCACTGACCAGTTTCATTTAGCTTTATTAGTAGAGTGGCAATTCATACTTACGATTACAAGAAGATTTAGATCCTGACCAATCACCTGTTCCCTGGCAAGTGCTCGTTATATCACCATCAAGATAGAAGCCTATGTTGCAGGTGTAGTTGGCTGTACTTCCGTAAGTTGTGCTATTCATGTATACTCTGCCATTTGTGGGATCTGTAAGATTGCTGCATGAAACAACTGCCAGTAAGAGAAAAAATAACAAAATTACATTAATATATGTTTGGTAAATTCCTAATACATACACTATTACATATAATGACATTAAATTCTATACCACAGCTCAATTGATCACTGCATAGAAAAAAATATCAGATTTAATTTCATTCTAACTGGTTTGTTATATCATGTTTTAACTTAATCTTATTAGCTATCAACGGGTAAATCATCAACTAAACTGGATGTGGCGTTAACTGATTAGATGCCTTGTTTCAACTAATTAACTGCTTAATGTTAATCAGCCTCTGCAACAGTCAAATCCACCTACTTCACATACACAATTGCTCTCAACAAATTGCAAAATCAGTTTTGCTCATGTATCAACCTGGGTAATAGTGAAATTTAGCCAAGAAAGCCCCAGTGTATGTGGTTAATGGAATGGAAGTAATTCCTGTTAGAAGAACATGAACATCTTCCAATGGTGCAACCAAACCATCTGAATTAATTTTTATAAGTAACGGTAACATGCATTTGATGTTACTGCAACAAGAGATCTTGCCATGGGATATTCTTGACTTACCTTCACAAAATGGCTCCGCTCCTGACCACTGCCCATTATACTGACATCGTATGGGATTTCCACTTCTTACTTTGTAACCCTCATCACAGGTTATTTGAATTACACCACCGTATACAAAGTTTTCGGTGAAGTCAGATATCAGATGGCCATGGGCAGGAAAAGGTGGTTGTCCACAATACACAACTGAATTGGAATTTCAAAACCTTTACAAAAATAGGCAAACAGCACGGGATCTATCAATTTCAAAAATCCTTCTTTTTATAACATATTACTGACCTCTAGTGAAATAGACAGCATGAAACCCTTTGTCATTTGTCCAAAGGTCACTTTTGAAACGAACCATCATTTTGTTCTCACTTGAATTAATTGGGGCAGGATTGGTGTACCCACATTCGGTGTAAAGCAGACTTGATTTTCCACTTTTGCTGTCATACACCTGACAAAGAAAAGTCAAGCTTTGCATGAATTAATTGAAATATAAAGGTCAGAACAGACCTATATGTAAAGTGCAATGTAGTTATAACATACACTGGGTTCCAAAGGTTTTTGTCTGTTCTAATGAATTGTTCAGAGAACTGAAGAATAGGCAAGATAGGCGTGTGTGCCCCAAGCAACAGTTAATGTTTGGATAGTGAGACAATTGGGTTACATTGAGACATGACTGTAATAAACTTGGAACAAGTTACATTAGTTTTTAGTCCATTTTCTTGAAAAAAGCAAAAACAGGTGCTCTAGAAATATAACATAGTCGTTGCCCTGCTATTTTTTTAAATTATATTTGGCTTATTGACCTCGACACCCAAATGTCTAAACTGAACACAAATTTATATCACTTATTGATGTTGAAGATGCTTAAGAAACAACTTTTCATTACTAGTAGGAAAGGGGCAGTTACTTAGTAAAAATATACTGAGTGTCATTAACACACATCCAAAAGCATTGCCATATTAGCCTGTGACTTCCTTTAGCATGCCAAGTGGGTCTAACACTTGTCTGATTTTAAACTGATGTGAAATGTCAGGGTTGTATACCCGACCCAATCTTTGAATGATACAGAGAATCAGGATATTCTTTGACTGTATGCACAAATTATCCTGGAAACAGAGCTCCTCAAACCGTTATTATCGGCTGTGATGTCACTGGTGTTTGTGCACTTTTACATTTTACATTGCAGTTCTGTATGTGCTGCAACCTGTAGGTTTGGATCAACAACTATCTAAGCTAGTTGTTAAAAAGTAGGATCAGAACGGCCACAAACTACCCTTTGGCTAATACCCACTATAGTACAAAAAGTACTTCATTTATGTTAAATTTTTTTCATATCTTGTAGATTTCAACCAATTCCAGTACAGGTCTCTTTTTTAATAACAGTTTTTGTTATTGTTACAGGAATTATTAAGTTTCATTTAATTTTAATTTTTGCTTATTTCTATACAGGTCTCTTTTAAAAAGAGATCTTAGCTTGTTAAAATTGCTATTGCTTTAATTCCATCTTTCGTTTTTCATAACGGCCATTTGTAATGTACATGTCAATCTGAATATATTGCCCTGTATGAATTTATGGTATATATAGATTGATTAATAAAGATCAAGATGAACCTACTGTAACATTATCATATGCACATGTATTCAAGTATTCAACATCAAACTGAGTGAAGAAGAGGGTGATTCTCCTGCCTTCCTCCACTGTGATGTTCCACCAACAGGTGCTATTGACAGGATATTCATTTGGAAAACCAGGGGAAACAAACGATCCAAGCGATTCATTTAGGTAACCTCCACACCCTGAAAATTATTGAAACATGTCCGAAGACTGGATCATCAAATATGATTATGATATGAGATATTTAAAAACTAGATGAAATTCTATAATACTAGACACAGTGTTTGATGAATTGGCAATTGATCGTATGAATTATGGGATGAGGCATTTCTTCTATGAGATTAGTCATCTGCAACACGTGACACCAATCCAGACTAGACAGATTATATCATTCCCAACATCAAGTATTGTTCATTTCACACAATTTGTGCAAAACGATGTAATACAATTCGGCAAATGTTGAGAATATACAATAAATAACCAAAATATTATACACAAAGTTCAGCAAAATCTGCAGGCAATTGTTCAAGAGGAATTTCTTTTTTGACCAACCTGTTATTGTAGAGATGTAACTAGCACTAAATTTGCTATCACTTGAGGCATTGTAACTTTGGAAGACAAGTCTCATTCTGTTATTGGAAGAGACAATCAGATGAGGTGTTTGAAGACCACAATATGTAAGTGGATCACTCCATTCAGAATAATAAACCTGAAAGATAAAACTGTGACTTCACAAATAGAAACCTAACAGACCTTACTGTGAACATGCAACATTTCTGAACATTACAAAGATTAGGAAAGCATATGTCACAAGCCAATTTGAGATCCAGAGAAACACTGCTTGTAAGTTAAGGCATGCAGAAGAATTACAGTGTGTTGCAAAATTATTCATTACCCATGGATTTTGCAGGCCAATATATCAGCTGTGATTCTTTAATGAACAAATGGTAAATGGAATGACCAACATTTTTTTGGAGGCGATTCACCATATTGCAACTTTATGTAATTTTATATAACCTCTCCACATATGAACATACAGCATGATATTTATGAGTAGGGTGAATATTTTCATCGTTTTGCTAGATTGTCATCAGATTTTTGCTGAATTTCCTGAAATTCACCAAGGCAAACATTACATACAAAATACAATGGAATATCAGCTGGTTGACTGAAAATATGAGGGACTTTAGTGTAGCAATAAATTAGTAAAATTGCATCAAAAATATATTATATTCTTTAGAACCCAATATATATTTCTTGTACTTTAAAATTACTGTGTGTAATAATTAGTTCAGAAACAACCAATGTTAAGAAATTCCAAACAGAAGGCGCAATACTACAATTTAATCAAAAGTGGTGAAAAATATGGCATTTTTCATGACATTACAGGCCAATTTAAAGGGAATCTTCCAGCTGAGTTTGTGGGGTCAGCAACAAACTATGTGAAACCCCCCCCTCCCCCAATCCCATCTTTACCATTCATATTAAACTTGTGTGGAATTTCACCTAGCTTCACTTACGTGATGATTAGATTTAAAATGTACTCAATTTTTAAGCTAAACATTCCATTGCCTTAGAGGTAATTCAAGAGTCATTAAATGCTTACAGTAGAGCAAAATGTCCCTCCCTCAACACACTTTCCCATATATGTATTGTGCCTCTAATGGCCTCAATATAAGCTAAGTTAGGGTGTTCAGCCATCAAGCCACAGGTGTTTACCACAATTCTGATAACATCTGAAGGCAACATGTAATATAAATATTTAGCCATTATGACATTAAAAATATTCTCTTAATATCTCAGAAACTCTTTAGGTTTCTTATTTTATTTGTGCATTGTCAAATGCAGTAGCCCACAAGAATGACAGTTTGGCAAAATTACATTGGATTCCAAAAGGGACAGTTGAAATTGAAGATTCCTTTTAATTTAAAAAGTTCCGATGATACATCAATTCCTATTGGTGACTAACCAGCTGTTGATTAGAAAAGAACCTTGAGATAAAAAGAGAGGTAGAGCAGCAATAGTTATGAGAATGTTGACATTATGTGCCCCTACCCTAGTTTTTGCGAGCAAATGTAATGCAACATTACATAACAGTTGCAAAATGGCTTTATAATTTGCAAAATATGATAAAATATTACCTCCATTAAAATTGTGATACTTTTGCAACCCACTGTGTTTTACTCTGACTGGAATCCGGTCTATGAATGAAGATAAGAAATGAGGAGGGATCTTGAATAGACTAACCAAACCTGTCATGTCAATAGTTAAATATAGTTGTGAACTGGAAGACCAACAAAACAATCAGAGACAATTTATCGTGTTACACCTATTAGATGAATGTGATGTCAGTTCCACATATGTGGACACATTTGTGACCAGGTCAATTTCTCTTAATAATTAAGCACTGCAATGGTGTAATGCAACAAGTGGTCAAAAGTTCACTGGTGTACATATATGTATGTGACAACAGATACATTGGTAAAAGTGAAGGCCAAAATCTGTAGGAAACAAAATAGTGCACTTGTGCCTTTTTGGGGTTTCATGACCATGGTTATAGTCATGATGACAAAAATGTGAAAAATAGATATTTTCTCAAACCTCTATTACCTCACTTGCCATTGTCCGTACAGAGTTCTAATAATGGAAAATATTAATAATTTGCCTGAAGTTGTGTTGTTGCAAAATTCTCTAATACACTCTTATTCTTTGCTTGCAATGACATCCATAATATTCTGGAGAATCAAACTTTGTAAAAGTATGTTTTTAGCCTTTGTATAAAACTGATTTGCTAAATTTCCTAAAGTACTGTTTTTGCAATGATATCCATAATTTTTTCGTGAATCAAATAGTATATTTGCAAGTTTTATTTGATAACTTTATTGACTGTTACAACCAATAGCACTGACTGCTAAATTAACATACCTGGTTATATTAGTTTATTTAGCAAAACCCTTTCATGTTAACCATACCCAGAACACTAACTGGTATTTTTCAACAAGCCTTACGTGACAAATTACCTTACTGCAATGTGGTCAATTTGTGGTCCGACATTGGTGGTGACAAACTTTAAATATAGCTCTATTATCATTATATATACTAATAACTGAATTCCAACGGTTTTGGGTAATGCAATGTTGTAGTAGCTAGAAGCAATGGCTCCTTTCAATTGCTAAAATTTGCAAGTGTCAATATGAGTGTTGAAAGATACCGATGCATAAGGTCTTATCAAAGAATTAAGAATTGTAATTAGCCAGCAATAGGGTGTACATCGTCTTAGCACAGAATAAATAATGACATTTTCTATCTAGTCTGTATGGAGTTAGTGGGCAACATGACTGCGATATGATGTTATGCATTTCATTTTTAAATTTTACATTTTACACTGTTTTAATTTATGCTAAACCCTTTATATTGGATATGTTAAAGAGTTTGAATAAATATAAATATGTTGGTACTAAATAATTACTCATGGCCAATTTTGTCTCATTCCGACCTATCAGAATCGGTTAAAAAATTTTTAAATATGTCAACAAGAAGTGAAGTTATAGTTTTTTCATGTCATACAAGCCATATAGGCCTATTTGAATTGAACCAACGGGTGCTACGGCAGAAGTATGGGGGGTGGCCGGGAGTAGGGCTGTAATTAAGGTTTTGCATTTATGCTAGAAAGTAAAATACCTTGAATATTATTACACATTAGTGTATCGTCACTGAAACGATATATATAACTAGGATGACAAACTGACCACATTCACATGATGAACATAAATAGATTGTCTAATTGGGTTAAGTGCAGTATAGCGGACCCAAATTTATGCCCATATTTGGCGTCCATGAAATATTAAAAAATATCACTGTTTTTGGCCATATTTTGTGCTAGCACACAATAACAATAATATTTGCATATTATAGCGGGGGTTTGGGGGCAGTAGCCCCCGAGAAAAATATACAATAAATAATTGAATTCAAGGATTTGACGTCAACCAGGCTCGCTTAATAAGGTCATAAATTTGGGTCCACTATACTGCACTTTTTCCGTCTAATTGAAACAGTTTAACTTATACAGATGAATTCAAGCAGTGAAATATTGAGCAGTGAAATATTGAAGGAAAAATTATAGTAATTATGACATCAATGAAGTCTGAGTTGTTGAACTCTCTTGTATAATTCCTTGTGAATGTTGATGCCTAACCAAATAGCTGTGTTAGCCATTCAACGCATATGCCATTCATCGCCTATTTATATGTCACTTCATAATATGCCTTGTATATGTTTTGTTTCAAGCTATCTGCCTGTAAATTTTTGTAGTAGGATGTATATAATGAGCTTATAATTTTCTCCCCATCTACTGACAAGTGTGTTGTACTAGTCTTGATGTATGTTATCCTTGTGCTATAATATTCTGTAGTAACATTTTCTATGAACACTTTCCTCCACATGCTGCTATCCTTGCGAGTAGAGGTGTACTGATACCAGGTTCAGGAATCGGTATCGGCCGATACTAGGCAATAAGTATCAGTTCGGTGGTTCTGTTTTAAATGAAGCTGATACCAAGTACTGGCGATGCCCCCGTTTGCAGCGCCCACTACCGACCAAACCACTCAACTGCATTACCACTTAAACCCCCAAAGTTAAACTTCAGTAAGCTGTGTACTTGCATCATAACTCGCAGTTATGTTGCAAATATAAATATAAACATGATAGCAGTTAAAGGTGCACTGTTTGTCAAATTTGCACATTCAAATAATGATATCAATCGATACTGCCTTCTTGTCTCATTATATTTTTCACCATTCCATACCCACTTTTGCACAACAATTCAGTTTTAATTTACAATAAATAATATAAAAAAAAGTAGTTTTTCATGCCATCCAAAACTCAATATGTAAACAAACCCAGTATTGACGTCACAATACTGAACAATTGTGATGATGTCATTTCCATTGTGTTTCCAATGTTTTGGTCTGGATTTTCTCTTAATGTATAATTCATTTTTAAGTAATGTCTTATAAAATCATTAGAGCACACAAATTTAGTGTGCCTTGATTAATAAAGGTAATTTTCAACAGTTTGATAGCATCTTAGAAAATTGCAAATTTGACAGACAGTGCAACTTTAATTGTTGTTTTTTTGATAATTATTCGGAAATCCTTAGTCCCACGTACAAGGAACACCAAAATAACCACAAAAAATTTGTGGTTAAATCTGGTTCTGCCTCCGCATTGACATTTTCATACCCTTGACAGGGTACGATTTCTTCCTCTATAAAAAGTGTTATGCACCCCAGTTTGTTAGGTTATAAATGCCATACAATTTAAGATAAAAAGCTTAACTAGTGTCCGAAGTTATCTATGTGCATCTGTTAAATAATGCTAATATCCAAATACATACGACAAAGACAAATTATTATGAGAAAAATATTTTGTTTGGTAAAATTATATGCATAATATATTTAAATATAGCGAGTTAATTAGCAGTTAGATAAATTTGGACTTCATTGTATACAGAATAGCAGTCAAAGTATAAAATATGTAATTGGGTTAGATACATGATACTAGAGCTGAACACCACACATGAGATAAGATCGTGCTCACAGTTCTTATCGTATATTCCTTTCTGACCTATTTTGTCAATTTGTGTTAGAACTTCGCATTATGCTGATACGTTATGCAATATTACGAAACTTGCGTAATCTTTTCAATTGGCATGAAACAATTCAATTAAGGCATTGTCAATGACAAAAGCTCTTTTAGCAGCTAATGTAATCCTTTCTATGCAATTTGTAATTCATGTTAAGAAACACTGGACATTAATTGTCATTAATACTTGGGATAATATTTTCCTCTATGGTGTGGATTGCAATTGGTGAAGTTCCATAGAACATAGCACAACTTAATTGCTGTTCAAAATACCAAGCAATGATGCGGGTCAATTGACTAAATAAATGATAAAACGTTGAGGAGGGTGGGGGGAGAGCAGACCTGCAAATAGCTGTTATCATTTGAGGATCGGTAGCAGTATCAGTATCGGTATCGGTTTTGGTAAATTCATGGATCAGTACACCTCTACTTGCAAGTGCATGATGCTATGTCTAGTTCGCTCAAATAAACATAAAGAACCACATAGACTCAAATATTTATTTGTGAATTTATGATAATACTGCTGCATTTTATTGAGCAAAAAATATAAATATTTAAGCGTAGCTCTATGATAAAAATTGTATTAAACAAACTTTTTGTCTCTATGTTGACTGCAACCTTTAAATTTGAACCTTGTCATAATGTATTCCATGTATTTTTATCATGTATTCTTGTTTTTCCAGAGACAAATGTGTCATAAATGACATTAAGATTGTCACTAAAAGCAGATATACATATATAATTGCCAATAATATGACAATTTTGCCCTTATTTTCATTGATGCATTGTACAATAAAATTGCAGTACAGCTATCATTTTAGGCACCAATACACAAGTTCACAATTCGTTGGTCAAAAAATGTCACTCTTAGCCAATATTCATTGTATAATTATCTCGAATTTGCTGTGGGATTGCTGCCTCAGCAGCCAATGTCTAAGTATGTCCAAAGCACTTTGTATAATAACCAAAAAGGAAAGTCTATGTAAATGGTAATTACCTCAATTTTCCCATAGGTACAGCTGTAATAATTACTCAGATTCACAGTGTGAAGAATCAGAATAACTTTTCTTCCTTGAGTCGCTGTAATTTTCCATTCACACTTTCGACCATTTGAATAATAGGCATCGTAGGCAGTTGCTCCCAATCTGCCATATTCTGCATTAAGTTCACCTCCACAATCGGCTGTAAAGATATGTATTATTAATGAAAGACTTTAACATAAGCTAAAAGAGCAATATCAGCAGCTTGTATATTTTAATCAGTTCTTATCATTCTTCACAATAATCATATTGCTCATGCAGAGCCACTAAATCAAAGTTAAATATTCTGTCCCTGTGTGATATCTATTTCCTTTGTGACAAGGTTGGTAATTACCATCATACGAAAAATAATCATATTCTTGTAAGATGCATGTTATTGTGTTCGTTGGATATGCAACTTCCAGGAATAACACGCTGAAAACACATGCTATTTTGTGCATTGAGTCACATCCTGATCCAGTCTAATTTTTAAGTTCCAAACTACATGACATTAAATAGCACAATAGAACCTACCATTTGCAGACAAACTGTGGTAAACAAGAAGAAAACTGAAGAGAAATATGGGTAAGAATGGCTGCAACATGTTGACCATTCTTACTCTCTCATCATTGTTGCATATTCTAAAAGTACTGCAGGAACAATCAACTAGAGTTAAAAACAAGGAAGCTTCGGCCTTTTATCATCACAAAATTAGATATTAGTATTACAACGCTAATGACATCCTTGTAGGACTATTAGATGAATGTAATATTTTGATAAAACCAGGATCAATTGGAATATGATATTAAAACAAATTTTTTTCATCATAAATATTCTGCATGAAAGATCCTGGCATAATATATTTTATTTGCACTGGGGTATTGCAGTATGTCATAGAAAAGTACACCACACATTTAAAAAATAGAGAACTAAAGATTTTTAGAATTCTAACAGATTTTGACTCAGGGCCAGCAGATTCGCAGTGCATTTTGCAGTGCAATTAGCAGTGCATTTAGCAGTGCATTTAGCCTACAGTATGGGTGCGGACGTTTGCCGGAGCACCACGACTGAATCTGCTTATTACCAATCAGTGCTTTTTTTGCCGTTTGTTTCTCTGCCTTCTCCGGCCCCTATCTCTTTTAATATTGGGTCTATTTTGATCCAAAAACATGGACAACCAATTTGTTATGTGAGATCGCTTTTAAAAGTTTTGAATCGGGCGACCCTCTTCGTGACGTTTGCCATGGCGCTAGAGAACTTGCAAAGATGCTCTTCACGACGTTGGCCACAAGAAACTCAGAAACATGAAAAAAACTCCTAGGGTACCCTTTGCACATGTGTGAGATTAACATTTTTCTGAATTCTACAATATTTTTGCCGCTGATGCCCCCTGGCTTAATACGCCAAAGTCATGGCAAGCATTTAATTGCAGGACATTTTTATTATATTACAGTTATCAAATGTGTTATATTATTATATTTGTTCTGATCCAAACCATTCTGAAAGAAAAGGATGAGATAGATATATATAAGTGACATATATATCTGAATGACATAATTTTCTTATCATTATGTCAAGGGGCTGGTCCAAAACATTTTGACAGAGATCGAGTTGTTATATAATCCAGAATGTATTGGATCAGCCCTTGGACATTATCTATTAATTTCCACAAGTCTGCTAATGGCTGCAATTTTTCTTTCACTAGATGGTGTTAATAAAGCAATAATACAAATTGCTTTACTATCCAAAGATAGTAAACATAAGTTAGAAACTCCTAAGATCTTATTGTGCTCCCTTGATATAGTATGTAAATATGATTATTTCTTTACAAATATAATTTACACATCAATAAATATGTCACCTCATATTCACTTTTAAATACTCCAGAGAAGAGTAGTCCTTTAGTTTAATTGGGAGACTACTCCATGCATATGGACCTCTGAATATAATAAATTTCTCGAAGAAATTAATGTGCGGTCTTTGTAACCTGCTATTACTTAAGACGCTGCAGTCATACAGCCATGGAGCAAAGGTTTTGGTCGTTTCCCATAGATTATACTTGGGGTGCTTTTCTGTCTTTGTATTATTGGTCTCATTACACTTGGCCACATAATATATATATGACCTAGGGTTTTCCCATGGCCTGCGCTTCTGTCTTTTTGTTTCTCCTTTTGATCTCTCTGTCCGTCTGTGAACTACACTTACAGACATGACAGGTCTACCAAGGCTCATGTAACTATATACCTCAGAAGACGTGTTTTATTATGACATTATGACAACTGTCTTCTTGCTCATACTCATTATGTATTGTCTGGATAATTCACAAAATATCAACAACAGGTGGCACTGGTGGCAGTATATGCCATCTGGTGTTAAATAATGTTGTGACAAAAGTATTCCTAGTAAACAAAACAATTTAATGTCAATATCAGTTTCAGCTTAGATTCAGATGATTTATCAATAGATATTCCATCTGGTTTATTTTCAACTTTTTGTTATTTTCATTAATTCAGAACTATGTTGTTACTCTGGAAGTATTTCACCTATGCTTTGAATGTTACTGTTATGAATCTTAGTAAATAAATCTGCATTAGGATGTTTCATGAATCAGGTGCTCGGCGATAAAACACTGCTTTGAAAAAATATAATAAAAAATATGAATAATGCTGGTTATTTTCAAAAAGTTTATTTTCCTGATACAAAAAAAAAGGCAGTTGTGACTTCTTTGTCAGGTCATACTTATACTATATAGAAAATATTGATAATAAATTGATCTGACGAATAAGACCAATATGTAACAAACTGGGATTACTTTTTCAGTATTGAAATTAGACAACTTGGCATAATATGGCAATTACTTGGATACTTAATTGTGCATGACAGATCTTTATTATGGAGAAATACTGCTATTGGTATCTGTAGTAAAAAAAGTATTACTATGCTTAATAAGACATAGTTTTAAGTTTAACTGAAATATGGAAAATATATACATATTTTAAAAATAATTTTTTCATGAATAATGCAAAATGTGAGACATGTAATTGATTATGTGTGAGTGAAGATCAATGTGCAAGAAGAAAACACTATAAACAGGATGTCATTAAAGCAAAAAACCTCTTAATCATTCAACATTTCACAAAGTACATAGCATCATTCTTAAAAAATACAAATTATGTGTCACAAACACAATATAACCTTTATACAGACAGTGTGAACTAACTAATCCTCTTTCTATCTTACCAATTAAACGACTGGTGGTACTGCTGCCTGATTGCTCTTTGTAACCTGAACAAGCTCCTTTAAAAGTACCAGGTTGCAGGCTATTGTAAAGTATGTCAAAAGAAACTGCTTCTCTCAGTCATGATATTTTGAATGGCTGTTCTATTGTGAACTGGTTCTATATTACCTGACCAAGATTCAGACAAGCAGCACTTGATCTAACATAGAGTATACAATACAATACAAAATATAAATTGACACTAGGTGGCTCCAAGTAATGCCACCTAATGTAATTATAGAAAAAAGGTTCTAGCAAAGTAATCAAAGTAGCTTGAACAGAGTCATTTGATTTGTCCTTGTTTGGGAATAATTTCCCTTAATCTCTGTTTCAATACTTTTTTTAGAATTTGTCATTAGGATAGACCACAAGGTAGTCATTCTCATCCTTATCTCCAAGGAAGGCTTCTGCTTCAGAAGAGATTGCTCTGTTTTCTTGAGCCTGCAGTCCACTTTCGTTCATCTCCACACTTTGTTTGGTATCTCTTCCCTGACCCTGGTCCATGACATTGGTACTTACATCTGTGTTGTTGTGACCAGTCATCTTTCCATTGTTATCAGGCAATTCACACGCAGCAGAGATTCCTTGGGTCATGGCAGCAATCCTACATAAAAAATTACAACCAAATACACTGTGTATATTACAAATGATGCAACCATTGGATACAACTAATATATAACAAAGTTTTTTCCAACTGGATGCCACTCAAATGAGACAATAAATAAGGTGCCTTGTACTTGGTGTCAGTGGTGAAGCAAATAAAAGACCCCACCCATGGGGTTAATTTGCAACATGCTGTGGACTGCACGCCTTAACATCTCATCATTCTGTCTGCCCCTGGCAGATGATCTTATAAACTGACTAATCTTCAGACATAGTAGCATTGGGGCATTAGACATCCGACATTGGAAAGAAGGTGAGTGTAAATGTTTATTATTACCTATAACTTTCATCCATTGAGGTTTAACCTTACATCAAAAACAAATAATATAACTGTTAATATACCTTTGTTCTATATCAACAAGTGTGTAGAGCTTCTCAGTGGAGTTTCTCAAACTAACTTTGATTACTGTCTCTTGGTCAAGACCCATGTAATCATTCTCCGTTTTCTCGTCTTCTTGTTCCTCATCCTCTTTTCCCTCCATTTTTCCGTCATTTTGAGTTGGGTCTTCATAATTATCTTGGGTTCTTGGATGGGCAATCGCTTGGTTTCTTCCACTGGCTATTGAAATTTCACTGTGATAAAAAAAAAACTAATTATATTTTCTGGTAACTTTTTGCAACATAAAAAGGATAGGGAATACTCATGTAACAGAGAATTTAGTTATCATTTGCAACACCTTTGCTGCAATATAACATCAATATGACTTTGCTAGTGCTGAAGCCATACACAGCAATGATACGACAACTTGAATATACCTTGGAGAGAGATAACCATCATCCATATCCGAGGGTCCACAAATTGCCTTCTGCTTTTCATTGTCATTTGTTGCATGTGAAACTTGTCTGGCACGAGGGTCTGCCAAAATTCAGACTTATTCAACAAAGAAATTAAAGACCTATGTAGGACTCTTAGAAAGGTGGGCTTGCTTTTTTCATTTGAGTTTGTCTAGAATCTATTCCACTGTTTTAGTGATTTTGTATGATCATGTATGATGATAGGACTGGAGGGGATTACCATTAACTGGCCAGATAGCACACCATATCTGGTCATCATCATTTCAACGTTGGCCATCAGTGGTCGTCATTGAGCTGATGTTGAGGTATGTGATGTCGAGCTGATGTAAAGCTAATGAGGCATGTTATCAGGGTATTAGAAACAAATATGAAGGATGCGAAGCAAATAATTCTATTGTAAATTCCTAGCTTTTTGTGGTTGTTTGGTAATTTGTGTGTAAAGTTATTGCGTGGTTAAATTGTGTTTTTACTATTATTTTATTTGTTAATTATGCTATTTATCAATTAATCAATTTCTCTTATAGTCTATAGGCTGGCTTATATGGTATTAAAGGTCTAACAATGAAATCACAGAATTATTAGATGTTCATGCGCTGATTTTATGCAATTCTTGTTCTGACAAGCAGGCAATTCAGGAAAAAGTCATAAAATATGAATCCATTTCTCCTGTATTTTTAAGAGAAGATGTCATAAGCCTATACACAGCCTATCAGCTACATAGTTTAACCAGTCATTTTGTTTAACTAGGTTACCTACGGTGTTTTTCATGGTAGCCCAGGGAATACAATATTGATCACAGTCAAGATGAACATCAACATTGCCTTTAGTGATAATTACTTGGAATTTGCTCCAATGTTGATTTTTGTAATTACTTACAATTACTTAGTTTTGAAAAAACCTAGTTTTACTAACTTTTTTTTTAAATTTGTTGAAAGCTAACATGTTCTCAATAATTAAAATAAAAACGTTTTGTCTACAAATGTGTGTTTAGTTTTACTAATTATCATTGACTCTAGTTTATCATCGGTATTTTTAAGAAAACTATGAAGCATGTAGTGTAAAAATAAACCAGTCATTGGTATGTGCTGTGTGTGCCTGTGGATAATAAAACTTTCACGCAGAAACAAAATGTTACCTTTTTGCTAGTAAAGTTATATCAGATAGAAATATTTATATTGGACAGTAAGGTCATATTGGATCCTTTCCAATCAGAGGAATTTTTTTGCAGAAACTATAGGCGTTTCTGACATTTCATACATATAATATGTAAAGTCGTCCAATATTCAGTTTTATTGGATTTCTAGCCCTCCACTATTTGTATAATATTAGCAGAAACATCGTTGATAACTAATTATTTATATAATCCGTAGTTATTAAATAGAATTTTGAAAAATACTGTTGATAGCTACTTATCAACTGGCTGCTTAATGTGTAATATAATCATTGTATTTTATGCGTGTCAAATGCATGTGGTAAAGAAGCTCTGTGCTGTCTGAGATGGACATTGCTGTTTATAATCGAAAACCTTTTGTGTGAAATGAATTAACTTTCAACTTTTAAATGTAATCAATTGACGATAATAATATTCTAATTTTATGTTGCCTTAACATGTACAATTTCTGAAAGGAAAATCTGTAAAAGACAATGTTGATGTTTCTTTTATTACAGTAATCCGATTCTGAATTAGGATTAAAAAAATTCTTTGAAATATTGTGCATCAAAAGGTAATCAGATGTTTCACGTGAACATTAATTACAATTCTGTCATATTGATATGCAAATCTGAATTAGGATTAAATGATTCTGTGAAATATATTTCTTTAATAAGGTGATGTGATGTTTCACACGAACATCAATTACCACTTTATTATGGTGATATCCAGATTTGACAATGATTATAACATCAGGTCTTATGTAGCCTTTTTCGTCCTATTGAGAATAGAACAACCATACATTTTGCTAATAAACTCATATTAATCATACAACAGAGAGTTGCACACTTGATTTGGAGTTTTATTATGCATATTAAAGAGGGAGATTGTCTATAATTTGTTTTGATCATGGATGGAACAAGCAATATCATTTTTAATTCCAGTTGGATTATTTTCAGAAACAACAACAAGAACGAAATATTAATAATTTATATAAAATGAAATAAATATCTAAAATGATTACTCTAACTAGAGTATATCTATCTATAGATAGTTTCTATCATTGTTTCATTTTCATTTTTTATTGATAACGATTCAATGAATTATTGATAGTAACGCATTATTAGGTGAAGATCTTATAACTATCTGTCTATCTACATATCTATACTCTATGAGGTATTACTAACTTTATTAACAAAAATATTCTTGTTTGCGCCTAGTATACTCCATTAATTTTCCCCACCTTAACTGTTATATAAATTCTACACATTTCCCTGAACAATTCAGTCTTTATTTGACGAAAATCGGACTAATATTAGGGGAGCAGCAGACTTTTAAAGTATATAAAAAATCAATAAAAAATGAAAATAAAACAATGATAACATTGTGAGACATGAGCTATCATATTATATAAGTAATTCAATTCACTTAGCCAAATGTAAAGAAGTCCTTCGCAAAGGTTAATTGTCATTAGTCAATTGCAATTAACCTGGATTACAGATTTAATGTCATGTCCTATTTAATTCACAATTAAGAAGAAGCCACTTTGAACATCACACATATCTGAGTGTCAATTGTCATTTAGTATAACGGTCATAATGAATTGTATGTAGTCCGATTTTCGTCACATCAAATTTATATAATAGATAAGGTGAGGAAAATGAATGGAGTATACTAGGCAAAAACAAGAATATTCTTGTAAAATAACATTAATCGCTGTTCTTTAATGTAGATAGTTAGATATGTAGATAAATAGATATGTAGATAGATATGTAGATATGTAGATAGATAGTTTAGAGAGACATATAGATTTATATGCTTATTATATAATATAGAATATCTCGCTTAATATTTGGTCTATTTTCGATCCGAAAACACTTATAGAATCAGTATAAACTATACTACAATCCAGTTTGTTTATCGAAGATCGAACTAATATTAGAGGAGCAGAAGCCTTTGATACAGTCCAGGCACGGACGTGTGCGGGAGCACCACTGTTTGCCTCCGCCAACCTAGCTGCATTCTCAGACAAATAACTCGCTTAATATTTGGTATATTTTCGATACGAAAACACGTATGAAATCAGTATGAACTATTCTACAATACAGTATTATTTGACGAGAATCGGACTTATATTAGGGGAGCAGCAGCCTTTTAAAGTATATACAACCCCCCCCCCTCCATCCCTACGCTGATGCTGACGCTGGTAGCAGTCGGTGAGTCACGCGTGGAAGTCGGAGGATTACTCCTGGAAGCCGTCGAGTTACTCCTACTACCCGTCGGCTTACTTCTAGTGACCCGTAGAACCCTCCAAGTGACCTGTAGAACCTGCCGAGTGGCCCGTAGAACCCGCCGAGTCACCCATAGAACCCGCCGAGTTACCCGTAGAACCCGCCGAGTCACCCGTATAACCCTTTTTGCCGCCAGAATCAGTCACCAACCCGGCGAAAAAAGCTGTTGCATAACCGTTACATCATACTACGGCTTCACTACGGCAAAACCGGCTATGTGAGAGGGGGGCTTTAGACCTGTGAAGGATATTATATGTCATTATTAGATATTAGATTCATTTTTATCACAGACGCAAACCAATGGTATGAGTGTCTGAAACAAGCTAGCTGAACTAATCTTTTTTTGTAACAGATGAAAACCAATGTGTGTACATTTAATACAAGTAAGCTGAACTAATTATGCCAAATACGAATTCTGCAGGCTTATATTATCTTTCAGAATGTTGTCCTATTTTTATTTCGTCAGTATTTAACTACTTCCCTTCAGAGCTCTTCAGTATGATTTAATTTACCCTTCTTAATTTTAAGTTAAGATTATCAATGGTGGTAAATCGCTCAAAACACATCTTAAAGATAATAAAAAAATTACCTTAACAATGTCATGTACACATGAGAGTGACATTTCAAAGTCAGTAAAATTGAGATAAATCTGTGTTTCTTTGGGAGCTGTGATGTTCCATTCACATCTCTTGTTGCTAGGGTACTTGTTAGGATAATTTGGGGATGTGAAATTTCCCCATGCACCACCAGTCAGCGCACCACCAGTCAGCGCACCACCAGTCAGCGCACCACCAGTCAGCGCACCACCAGTCAGCGCACCACCAGTCAGCGCACCACCAGTCAGCGCACCGCACCACCAGTCAGCGCACCGCACCACCAGTCAGCGCACCACCAGTCAGCACACCACCAGTCAGCGCACCACCAGTCAGCTCACCACCAGTCAGCTCACCGGAAATATGAGATAGGTTTATGCACAATTAATATAAAAAAATCAACAAACACATAATAATATAATTATGTAGACATTGTCTGCTGAAGCGGCCAGCCCAGGTTCATGCATATAAACAAAACTATATATAGTATTTGGCAGTAACTGATTACAGAAATCTCCAAAACTCTTGACGATGTATTTTATGATAGCAGGACCTATTAATATTTGATGATTTTAACAAGAAATAATTAAGCTCATCATATCAATGATGAATGATCACAGATTAAATGACAATGTCTCCTATTATACTACACTCATTTGTAATCAAATTTCTCATCATATAAAAATTCCCGTCCATCTGTTTGTCTTTCTGTCTTATTAGGACTTGTTTCCACTGATCGAGGTCCCTGATTTTGGTGTCTTTCATGAGGCCTATGTACAAATTTAAAAAAAAAATAAGCAAATACATAATAAAAATTATTATCGATCATATATTTTTCTTTTCTTTCATGGCTTTCTTTGAAATCAATTATCTTTCTTTTTTTTTCAATAGAAATTGCACAATCATGGAATAATTGTTGGAAAGGGGACAAAAATGCCTTTAAAGTTTAAAGAACACCTTCGCAAATTAGTAACATCTAAGAAAATAGTGACAATATATAACAGATTGTGCCTAACATGCATATGGCTTTTGTCTCAGTGCAATTGACTAGTCCTCCAAAACAATTAGCAGTTCTGTGACATCAAACTAGTAATTTGCACTCGACCTGAGGTTTTATGCACAGGTGGCTAAGGCATCAAAAGAGTCTGTATGGTTTAATATTTCATACAGAAAATTCCATGATAGCACTCAATGAAATGATACATTGCAATACAATCAACGATTCCTTTCATATCATTCCCTCTACAGGTTAGATTTGCTGGACCATCCAAGACGTACTATCATCAAATGTTTTCCATAAGATGTTCTGCCAGTAGTAATTTCTGCACAATAAAAAAATTGACGTGTCAAAAATGCCTTAATTATAGTTCTCATGATGATTACAGAAAACATTTGCTAAGAGCAATACTAAATGATTTAGGTGATTTTGATTATGATTTTGTTATTGCACTTGCTCTTAAGTTATAATACGTACAACCACCACATTTGCTGTTCTATGAATACATTTGTGCAACAGTGGCACTGATATAAATATAAAGATATAAAGTGAATCTCATCCAAGGTCTTTTGTCAGGTTTATTTCAGTAGTTCCGTGAACCAAGCGTCAATAGATCTGAACCACCACAAGACTCCGCTGTGCCATATTATCGAACTACTGGCCGCAATTTTGGTAACTCACAGCTCAATTTCAGCTAATTGTAGCAAATTTAGGTATGCCATATGCAAGCCAAAGTGTTGTTTTTAGTTTGGGTTAAATTATGGTTATCTCTTCAGTAAATTAATTTGTTGAAAGTTCAATGGCAAGTTATCAAGTCAAGATTTTGAGATATGCATATGCATATATATATTAATGGAAACGTGTATTTATCTGATGCTCGATCTATGCAGTTATTTTAGTTTCATAATATTGTTTTTCATGCTTTTACATTCATTGCATTTGTATTTACTATTGCTTAGCATTTGCTTATATTAATTTGACTGGGAGCTTGGGCCAAATTTTATAAGCAAAAGTGCTTTTATATGCAAGCATCATTGCAGAACATCTGCTGGACTATGACTGCAAGAGAACTATCAATGGTGAGAGACTATGTATCCGAAAGTGTTTTAGATCATGGACAATGCTTTAAAATCAGTATTAATATTTGTATAATTAAAATTTATATATTTTGAATTCCATATTAGTTTTATTTCATACTTATGATTTTTGTACAACATACATGTATGAACAAACATATTAATTATAATAAATGCATAATGTACAGGTACTGTTTGAGATGTAAAGGAATAATTCCATGATTTCTGTCATACTGCATACGCTACTTAATCAATACAATGCAGATGTACAATTGAATGGTGCAAACTTCAATTTCTTAAAGGACCAGCTGGTAGAACTTATGAAAAATGCCTGGGGAGAGAGCGTGGCAATCTGATAAAGTCCACAAATGCCTGGCAGTCGACATACTGAGCCACTCAAAGATTGCTGTAATAGATGTAAGACTACCATTGGTTACCGTAAGCTTTCACAAACAGCTACAATTATTCTAGGACTTATTTTGCTTGCATTGCAAATTGGTATTGAAAAGCTATCGACTAACTTTTGTTATCGAATATATTAAGTCAGGTCACGTCCTTCTGCGACCTTTAACTGGATCGCTAACAATTTATTTGTACTTGTACTTTTTTGTTTGTTTTATGCACGTTCCTTTAACAGAGTGTCGCGTCTCATTGTAGAAAAAGCCAACCGATTATGAAAAACCCAAAGAGTTTGTGGATGGTCTACTAAGAATTGACCAGAGCAAATATCAGCAGTTTCTTGAAATTTGTCAGAATCATCAGCCATCCGTGGCTAAACCCTTGCAAGAATGCCTAGACTCAGAATGATAGATATGACAAAGACTGATCAATTTATGTTATATTGTATATATATCATGTGTTTTCAAGTAATTGTGTATGTGTTCAAGAAAATTATAATAATTGATAGGAAATAAAGCAAGTATGAAATTGCAGAAATAAACAAATTTAATAGATCAGAAACTTTCTAAATTGAACTTCCAGACAGTTTTGAGCATAGCTGCCTTGTTTTTGTCATTGTCTGCAGGCCTATCAGTCATTCTACTGTTCAAGAAGTTCACAATTTACATCTCACCTATGATGCCTTCAGATCTTCTGGCCATTCATGTGTATTTATTTGAAATAATTTTCTACCCCAAACTACAACTTTTTTCTAGTCTTTTTGACATGATTATGCAACTATCAAGAGGCTCTATAGAGCAGTCAATGACTATCAACTGAATATGATCACTTGTCTGCAACAAATGTGAACTGGTTTTATAGCAATTTTTTTTATTGGATGACTGACTGCTTGCATGATTTCTTAAAAATGTGGACAAGAAGAGCTTAATTATTTTGAAACTTATTACATACATGTTTAATTCCCTGTTTATATACCTAATTCAAGTTTAATTAATTTATCTCTTTTTCTCATCATGGGGACATTTGGTTACTCCTCCTATTACATATTGCCCCTTTTATTATAAATATGGATTTATTTAATTCCCTAAAAATTCGAAAAAAAAAAAAATATCAAAATATATGTGAATATGTGGGATGTATATAATAAAAGTACAACAGAACCAGTAAATAATACATAAAGGTGCCAGCCCATGAGTTAGTTAAAAATTCATTATATATGCTCTTTGCCTTATTTCTTGAATTTGAGTAAAGATCTTAAAAATCTCTCCAAATAAAAAAAGTAATCTATCAATAAACGTCTTTGCAAGTAACCATTTACCACTCTATTTTGGCAAGGAATAGCCTTTTTTAAACAATTATTAGAATTTTCAAACTTCCTTAATTTTGTACACATTTTGCTGGGACATATTTTCTGTTTCTGGGAAATACACTTTTTGTATGCCTTTGCCAGTCTACCTGTTGTATAAGTTTCTGACAGCCAATGCATATGACTAAACTTCAATCTAAAACAAAAATTGTATAAATGTTTAATTTCTTCCATATTTCATTATAAATAACTACATTTTATCTAAATGTTTTCAGTATGATTCACCAATTATGATACCTCACATTTTTCATATACGGGAAACATTTATATTATATATATAGTATATGTATATATGTATAACATAGGCTTTGTGTGGACATATGTATAGTATATATATATATATATACAGTATATAAGTATATATATATATATTTATCCCATGACTGAGCATGTTTTTTCCCTGATATTGGTGTTTTTCCTTGGGCGATATTGTTTGGCGAGGGATGATAATTATCAAAGGCTTGAAGGGATGATACAGCTTTTCAAGGGACGATACAGGATTCAGCCAATCAGGGACAAGAACTGCAGGGACGATACAGCTTTTTAAATTTTTGACCAATGAGCAACCAATAAACAGGGATGATATCGATTTCCACCAATCAGGAGCAATTCCAGGGCCACACCTCCAAACCTGAATTGGCCAATGAAATGCTGTTGCTTTCAGTTTGTTTTGTTCAAAACAATGACAAATTTGGGATTTTTAGTGCGTCATGAACGTCACCAGTTCAGGCAGCAATTTGTGTATTACTGAATTTCGGCCAGATTTTGCAGTCCCTTACACTCTACAAAATATCTTTTTCCTAGTAACTATTCATCTGTGCCACTATTTTGGTGAAAATACCTTTTGTTGTTCTCTTCAAGCATCCTGAAGCTGTCAGTTGTTGACAAGCAGCAACGTCACCACTTGAGTAAAATGTCCAGCCAATGTGTATTTACCATGTTATTTCATATATCCTTATAGAGTGAAATATCACCCTAGTTCATCAAATATCTTAGAAATTAATGAATAAAGGTCTTAAAACATCCACAGAAGCCAAATCCTGTCATTTCAGCTCTGACATTGCATGTAAACTGGCTCTAAAGTGACGTATTTGTGACGTCATCAGTGACGTCATAGGTTTGCTGTGCTAAATATAGACTCAGCTTCAGTTGTAAAAGCTGAATTTTGAGGTCGCTTTTGGCTGCTTTTGACCGCTATAACTTCAGTCCAGTTCATCCAATAATTATGAAATTTCAGGATATAATTATTTAAGTTGTGTGTAGTCATCTCGTGAAGTGTCATGCATGAGAAAAATTAATTTATAAGCCACAGCAGTTGGTTTAAGTGGAGGGGGCCATGTCAGCCACAGTTATTATGGTATTACATTATCAAGTCGTTTTTGTATCTTATTGGTAAAAAAAGCAATCATGGGATAAATAGGTTATCACAATGGCAAGAGGCTGTATCTCCCAGGTATCATCACCCTCGACCTGTATCATCCCTCGACCCTTCAGGTCTCGGGATGATATGTACAGGGTCTCGGGTGATGATACCAGGGAGATACAGCCTCTTGCCATGTGATAACCTATAAATATATATATACTTCCTATTAATATATATTTAGCTCTATTTTGAAGTGAAATCATTCTGTAATAGTTATATCTTACACATTATATAAGGAACATGTTAATATGTATTATATATGTAAAATATAACTGTTCGTTTATGATACAAGCTGTATGTATAAAAGATTCTGATTGAATTTTTATAAGGAGTGGATAAACAGCTAAACAAATGTTAACTTATATGTAAATACTTAAATTTGGTGGCTGGAACCATCTGTAACTATAGTCGTTGTTGTATTCCCTATTTTTCATTATTTTCTGATTGCTTTTATTTCTTTTTATCGTTGTACTTGTGTCACTTATGTCTTGTCTGACATCGTCCGTCAATAAAATTATGTATATATATATGTATATTTATCTCTTCATTCTGCTGTAGGTCGATATCCCCTCCTATTTTTGAGGCAATATTTGCATAGACATCATGCATTAAACTGGCAACCTCTTCGGGATTTGTCTGGATGCCATTGTCAGATCAAATCATTATGGCAGTTCCATTTGACGAGCCCTTGTTGGTTCAAAGGGCAGGATTTTTCTGGTCAGCATCGCACTTGTTGTCTAATGCTTGTGATTAAGTTTCATTGGGCACGGTATTTCTCCCAATTGTTGTTCGGGAATTTCTTAAATTTTCTATGGAGTCTATGGGCTTTTTCTCGAGTTGCCCAACGAAGTTGCTTGTTCATAAATGGAGTATCTCTTGCCTGAACTTAGGCTTTCTTCCACAGAAACGCTGTGTGCTGTTCCCAACTCAGCCCTGTCCCTCAATAGACCTATCCGTACTCATACATCAAGATAAAGGGGTAGCCAATGAGCGAGCGAGGCCAGCGGCATGTCCTATAAACAAATTAGCTACGTGCAGCACCCTTCGTCATAACACCCCACGACGGACCATAGAATTACATAGCTGTTAGTAGTGAAAGCAGGGGATTTTCACACAATAATACATGATGGTGAAGCGATGCTGCTACGGAACTTATACCAGAATGACATAGAGGATGCAAGGGGTCACTTTTATCCCTTTCCCTAAACCAAAAACTAAATTAGAAGAATGTTTACGCTGGATAAAGGCATGTGGTAGGCCTCACTACCAACTCAATGTGAAGAATTTAAACAAGCATACCTACGTGTGTTCAATCACATTTCTCTCTGAAGCCAGATTTACTTATTTAAAAAAACTCATTATGATTGAGAAAAGACAATATTCTGTTATACATCAGTGGTTTCAGCATTTTAGAGAATAATGGTACAATTAATGCAATTAATGCAAATTAATGCAATTTTGCACTGTAAACTAAGACTAAGGCACATTATAACAGATAACTGGTTTCTGAGGTTTCTTATATTCACACTCAGACATTCACACCATTGAAATATTTAAGTCTTTATGCTATTTCAGTAATTCTTACTGAAGAATCTATAGATTGTTCAATCAAACTACAGATTAAAGCCATTTGAAACAGGCCCTAATTTACACGTAATCACAAAATTAACAGCAAAAATTAACTTTCCATGCTCAAATTGACAGAAATTGATGTATCACACTGGGGTTTAGCTCTGATTGTTCAATAGTTGAAATTTCAGCAGTTTTGTTAAACTTTTCGCTAATAAGGTATATAAAAAAATGTATAACAAGATAATGACTACTTTTTCCACCTTGAAATTTATAGAAAACATTACCAAAATCGCACTCTTCAAAATGGTTTTGGTTTCAAGGTGGTGGATGGTGTCATACCTTGGCAATATGACGGTAAACTTGGGGAAAATTGAGATTTTTCTGTAGTTTTGCAATGGTTTTTCTTGGAAACCACATGTCTGGCATGTATATTTTTCATAATACTATAAGAGCCCACATAAAAGAACTCACAGAGGAAAAACTGGCCTTCTACATTGAATACTTTATTTGTTACAGCCTTTCAAATGTGGCATTTCAGAAAATGGCGTAAAATGAACAAGCATTTTAAAACAACCACAATTCCCTTCACATTCAATTTACAGCTTGGAAAATGTATGTGGTAAGAGTGATGGGTCCAGATATACCAGACGCCAAATATGAAGCCCATTGCAATAATAGTTCTTAAGATACAGCCTCTTAAAATCTAGATTTCATTTGCCACTGCAAAAACGAGTGCGAAAATAGACTAAACTTAGTCCCCTTCTTTAATTTTTCTACCCAAAAATATTATAGCTATCAGGCTGAAATTTTGCATCCAGCCTACTAACTAATGTAGCATTATATTGTCCATAAATAAGCAAATAACATGTAAGGGCCCCAGAATAGTCTCATTTCACAATAGTCGTCTTATCCGGGTCTGGTGGTCGGTTCGTTTACTGGTTTTTCTTGTTATTTCGGCGCTCAAGCATTCGGAGTCTGCGAACCTCCTTGCGCTTTCTTTTTTCTTCACGTGTAAGTGGCTTTTTGATGACCTCTTCTGAGCTGTCTTCCTCGTCATCCTCATCAAAGAAAGATTCCTCATATTCAAACCAAGACTGAAATGAAATGTAAACCATGCTATAATTTGTGAATTTTATGCTGATTTGTGAATTTTACACTGATTTGTAATTGTACTGCATTGTAAATTGTAAGTCTGTTTCTGTAGAAATACTTACTCTGTTTATTGGTTCAGATGGTGTGCAACTTCTGCAGATGCTGAGGCCAACACCAGTTTCATCAGCCATGCACTCGCAGATCTGGCATTCAGTGGGAGCGCCCTTTTTGGCTGTCATGCGGGTGAAGACATCCAAGAATTTCTTCTGTACCATTGTACGGCCTTCCATCAGTTGAGTAATGGAGAAGATGGAGCCATCGCTTTCCTGGCTGAGGGCAGCACACAGATTCTTTGGCACATAGACATGTTTGCGGAGGGCCTTGTCTCCATTCAGTTCCTCATCCCCAACAGATCTTGGTGTGAAGAGACCTTCTCGGTCGATGCCAAAGATGTAGGCGGTCTTGCGAGCAGAGGTTCTAAGCTCAAAGTTGTGGTGAAGCAAAAGATGCAGACGGATGTCACGGTCCAACAGGAGGCGCTGGATATCAGGATATTCAACTTTCTGTTCCTGGCAAGAGTCACATGGCACATGTACAATGGATTTGCTCACACCAATTCTGAATGGATAGCGAGCTGCAAAGTGCAGTGCTGTCAGGGAGTCTTCTGTTGTGCGTTCATTTGTGATGGCAAAGCTGGAAAGGCCAGCAGTGAATTTGCTGCCAGTGTTGAAGATATCGGCTTCAAATGTGTGAGAGTGTGGGCCTCCAAGGGTTCCAGAAAGGCCATAGCCCACCAGACCGAAGCGGACATCACGGATGCCAGATTGTCTGAAGTTGCGAACCATCTGGTCAACCATGTCACCAAGGCGTCCCAGGACTTCTCTGTTGCAGGACTTATGGGAGACCACAAACACAACATCTGCAGCTTTGGGGACTTGATTGTCCTCAAGGGTGACAGTTTGACCCTCTTCCATGGAGTTGCCATTGTTGTCACTGCATTTTACTGGAAGAAAAGATACTAAACTTTAGCATAAGACTTATAAAACTAATAACACTGGCCTGTTATCAAACACCACAAAAATTAAAATTGAAATGGGATATATTTACTTACCACAGCTTCTTGGAATACGAATTGGGACACGGGCCATCTTGCATTGGTCCACATAGAATGAGGCAATTCTGCAGGCAGCAGCATCCTTGTCATTGGATCTTGAAACTTCATTGACACACATGGTCATAAATTCTGCTGGTTTAATCTGGCCATAGCAGAGCCTGAATGGTGAGCTTTCTTCTTCAAAGTATCTGGCACACATGCGGTATTCAGATGTGGCGCTGTTGAGACTGACTTGGATGGCTTGGTTGTTTACACGGCACCTTCTGCCAAGGCTCCAACTCTGGGCAAAGTCCTCGACCGATGTTGCGTGTCTGCGGTCAGATTTCTGGAAGTCAGTGGCAGGCTCATTGTCATAAGTTCCAAGGAGACCTCCTGTCTTTCCAAAGTACCAGCCTGTGACGTGCACTGAACAGTGATCATGTGGAAGATTGCAGGTGATGTTGAGACCATGTTCATTGTCAATCTGGATGAGGTTACCAATGCGACGGATTACGGTCTTGTCAAGAACAACTGGCAATTCAGTCAGACGACCATCAACCATGACTTTGTAGTCAGGGAGGATCTCAATCTCCTTCTCACCACTGTGGACGGTGAGTGACTTCTTGGTGGTGATGCCATTGACATTTTCATAGTTGATTATCACAGAAAATTTGCCATCAATGAAGTCACGTGCAAGTAAGTAGCTGCATTCGCCAGCAAACTGGTAGAACTTCTTGTCAAAGGTCATGAAGTGTTGTGATCCAGCAACTGCGGCATGTGCTGCAATAGATTGAAATGTATTGTTTAACTCAGGTTAAATGATAATCTCAGAAAGATGATATTATTATACTGTGGTGCTTCAACATGCATTGTATTATATATCTTGTACTTACTGTTGAATGGTGGAATCCAGTCACTTGGGTTGTTTGATGGTTTGTATGTGTAGAAAGTATCCCAGAAGGACCAGCTGTTACCAAAGCTGAAGTTCATGCCTGGCAGGACGTGGGAAATGGTGGCCTTGAGTTGTTCCCAGTATTTGGATAGACCAAAGTCTGGGATGGATGTTACCTCAGACCATGATACTGGCATCTTGACCTGTACTTCATAATCTCCCTGTTCTGGTTCCCAACGGGTATATTCAGCTTGGACCATATCCATTTTACTCTGCAGCCACATGCGAAGAGCTCTCCATCCATGAGTATGCAGTTGATGCATCCAGGATTGGATCAGTTCGTCAAGTTCAGATGCATCATACACCCATCTGATACCATCAATAATTTTGTTGGCATAGTCAATGATGTAGGTCATGCCGGGGATTTCCTTGAATTCTTCCCAGTATGCTTTGAGTTGATCCAAAATGGCGTTGTACTGTTTGACCAGTTTGACACAATAGTCACGGAAGTTGACATAGTGTTTTTCAATGTCCAGGGACTCGAGCCAATCCAAGAATCTGCTGACTGTTGGGTGAGTGCTGATGTATTCCACAGCCTCAACTGTCTTCTTGAATGCAGATACTGAACCTGGGACCACATATTTTTCGAAAAACCATTTCATGTTGTTCTTGCTGTCATCGCAGAACTGTTGCAGATTGCGTCTTGCGCGTCTCAGCTGGTATCTGTAGCGGTATTGCAGTTGGGAAACATAGTCACTGAAACAAAATGATTTTCTTGATGTTGCTTTCATGTGAGTTGGAAATTCTAGTATTATATATACCATGGAAATCTGAAGAGTATATATTATGCATACCCAACTTGGACTGCCCACATCTCAAAATATCCTAAAACTGTGCGAATGTAGAAGGCATCTCTGTTATACATGTTGCTGAAGGCACGAGCAATTGGTTCAGTCATCTGATCCCATACTGCCTTGATTGGTTCAAAGGCACGGGACAAGGAGGCTTTCTTGTATCTCCATTCCTCATTGACAGCACGCCAGACATCTTCCATCATCTGCTCCAGGCCAAGGTCGAAACCAAAGACACGCTGAAACAAGGGTTCAATATTAGTAAATCTGGTACAATTTGAGCTGTAATACATAAACAATGACATGCATGCAGAATTAGTACTTACTTGCAGATTATTGTAAAAGTCAGGGTTGAGGTAAGCTCGGGCACGGATCAAGTTGTCACTGTTGAGAGAAACTGAGACTTCGCTCTCCCTAACACGTCGACCATATTCCTCTCGGTAAGCTTCAAGCTGCAGAGTAGATGATTCTGAGTATTTTCCAAATACAAACACCTGATTGTCTGCAAAATAAAAATTGCACTGTGAGTAAATGCTCCAAGCTTGTATGATTTAATTTGTGGATCCAGTTAAAAGGAAAGATTCCTTACCACGGTCAACCTGGATGTTGATGTCAAAATCAGGCTCATCCTTGTTCAACTGGACATCAGCACGCAGATCACGGTCATCGATATTTCCTTCTACGGTGAAATGCTGGCCGTTCCTTTCCTCCACACGTCGCCCGGTCATTGAGACACGTTTTACTGGCGTGTTCAGCTGTAGGAATAGAAAGAAAGTATTGTTATAAATCAATACAGATATACAGTGTTAATTATATTATAACTAAAAAGAGAATAACCTAGATAAGTTACATACTTCCATGTTTAACTCCTCCTTCAGTTTGTTGATTTCAGCACGCAGGGCATTAGTCTTGAGCTGTCGGTCATGAGTCATCATGTATTTCACTTCCATGTTGCCTCCCATCTTTTCCTCATTGTTGGTCAACTGAGAGGTGAGCTGAACATCCAAGTAACTGGCTGGGTGGGTCAGATGAGCCTCGGCAACATACCTAGTGTTGCTGCTGGATGGAGATTCATCAGCCAATTTTCCAACAAATTCGAACTTTTGGTCAGCATATTCCAGGTTAACCTTGCCATTATAAGCATCACGGATGGATCCCTCAACAGCAAACAGGATGTTCTCCTAAAATGATCGATTCATGTATATAATTATATATAGACGTTGTAAGTTATGAAAAATGTGTATTGGTTTTGTTCAAATGTATCTGTTCCAAATTACTTACATTAGGGAAGCTTGGGTGAGACATCTTTAGAGAAGCTTTCATATCGGGCTCTGATTGTTGAAGTTCAACTTCGCTGTTGACTCGCAGACGTTGAACTTGCACGTCAGTAATGTATTGACGGCCATTGATCTTGTGGCTCATGGTGCTTTCGAAGTTTCCAAAGCTAGAGTCAATTGTGAATCTTCCATCATAGATGAGCTGACGGCCTCTGGTTGTGGTTGATCCTTCCAGTCTGTAGGATACGACCTGGTTGTTGCCCTCACCAGCTTGCAGGCGGCTGCTGTGAGAGAAGGAACCACTGTCCTTTTCAAAGTTGCTGGTCAAAGAGATGGTCCTGGGGATGTTGAAGCTCATTTCTTTAGTGGCATATTCATTTTTGCCACGGAATTCCATGGTGATGGGAGCTCTCATGTTGATGACTGCAGAGCTCAGGTCAGCAACATTGATTGTGTAGTCACTGTCAAGATATTTTCTGTCATTGTATGTGGCTTCAACTCGTCCAACCATGTCTGATCCACGTCTCTGGTTGTCCAAGACCACGTGCAAGTTGCGCAAGGCATTATATGGAGTTGTGATCTTCAAAACACCCTGTTGAAAGTCATATGTGTTCTTGGCAGTCACTTCAGTCTCAATGCGGCGTCCGGAGTATTCCAAAGAACCAGTTGTGGCAAAGTCTTGGAGCTCACCACGATGATTGATTTTCAGAATGCCCTCAGGGAATGATTCGAAGGGTGTGTTAACCTTGACATTGCTTCTGAAGTTGTTCAGGGAGCCTTCAGCTTTGAATTCACCACGGAAGTGTTTGTAGACGCTGCATGGAAGAGTCAAGGTAGCTGTGGATCTGATGTTTCCACGCTGCATGCTGTGTGTAAGGGTGTAGGCCCACTCTGGGAAGACTTCAAATGGAGTATTGATGGTTGCAGAGCTCTCCAATGTGTTGCCCTCCTTCTTGAAAGCAATGTTGCCATTCATTCTCTGGCCGTTAAGTTCTCCACTGGCAATTGTGGCGAAGTCCACAAGGTTGCCACGGTGGTTCAGGTTGAAGTTGAATTGACGCAGAGTTGACCATGGAGTAGACAAACGAGCTGTGGTCATGATCTCAGGTTGAAGCTTGAACAGGAGCTCAGCATCAATTTTCCTTCTGTCAAACTCAACTTGTCCAGAGGTTACAAAGTCAGAGTAGTCTCCTCTGTGATTCAGCCTAAAGCCTCCCTCCTTCATCTGGCCGAAAGGGGTGGTGATGGATCCAGATGATTCAATAACTGTGCCACGTTTGTTGAAGTTGAAGTTTCCTCTGATTTCTTGGCCATTGACACTCATATCAGAGGATGTGACAAATTCATTGCTGTTACCCTCGTGGTTCAAATTAAATCTAGCCTCGCGGATAACTTCAAAGGGTGTTGACAGGGTAGCAGTTGCTTGGATGTTGGCTGCTTTCTTGAAAGTAGCTGTTCCTTCCATCCTTTGGTTGTTGTATTCTCCATTCAAGGTGGTGGTAAAGTCTGACAATTCGCCGTTGTGTGTAAGACTTGCACTTGCAGTCTTGAATACTTCATAGGGCGTCTCAACATTAGCAGAGGCATGCAGTCCAGCATTGATGTTTCGCAAAGCCACATTTCCAGAGATTCTTTGCTGATCAATGTCGATGAATGCCCTCTCAGCAAAGTTGCGAAGGCGTCCCTCATGGTTGAGTTCAAACTGGGTAATGCGTGCCCTTTGGAATGGAGTCTCAATCTTGCCAGATGTTGTAAATTCACGCAGGTCTCCATGGTGGTTGAGTTCAACTGCAAAAGTTTCAAAGTTGTCAAATGGTGTCTTGACCTTGCCAGTGATGGTCAAAACTCTCTTGTTCTTATAGTTGAACTCAGCACCCATATTTCTGTAACCTCTGTATGGGGTACGCATACTGATGCCTCCCTCAATAACATTGCTCTTGTTCTTGTAATTAATGTTGACCTGTGATTTTTGGTTCTCAACAGTCAGTTTGACAATGGCAGTCATGTCATCAGCTGGGCCTTTCTGAATGATGGAAATGCTGTATTCCTTTGGTGTCCTGATAGTAATGTAACCCTTTACACGTTTTTCTGAGACAGTTAGCTGGGAGCTAGTTCTGATTTCATCACCATTCCGTTCCAAGACAAGCAGGTTATCGAAGTTGTTCCACCTGCCCTGATGATCAAACTTGGCTGACAAAGAACGAGCCACTCTGTGTGGTGTGTTGACTTGAAAGTTGGTGTTAAGTTTTCTGCCAACAATGCTAAACTCTCCACTATGACTGTATGAGTTGCCATTAATGTTCAGTAAAGAGTCTTGCTTGAAGTTGGAGCGTATACCTTCATGGTTGAACCTCAGGGTTACTGGGAAGTTGGGTGTGTCTACATTCAGGTTGCCCTCAATCTTGTCATCATATTTGAAAGATGATGTAGCAGTATGTGGATTGCCGGCAATTGTGATAACCAGGTTGTTGTTGAAACCAGTCCATGGTCCTTCATGTTCTAAGGCAAAGCCATAGACCTCTGGAATCCTGACTGAGGCAGCCAGCTTGAGGTATTCTGTGCGGAAACCAAACTCTGTGTTGGCAGTGTATCTCTCACCGTTGTACTGAAGAACTCCCTCATTTCTGAAGTTGGTGAGTGGTCCATCATGGTCAACAGAGACAGCAATATTTCTGACTGCACTGAATGGGGTTGTGAGTGATGCAGACAAATCAGCCTTGGAGCCAGTAAGTCTGAAAGAACTTTCAGCTCGGATAGTGCTATGCTCAATGTTGGCAGAGAGCTCATTGTTCCAGCTGGTGACTGGTCCATTGTGTTTCAGGCCAAAGCCCATGGTGCTGTACCCATCAAATGGTGTTTCAAGAGTTGCTAGGCATTCCAGTTTAGAACCTTGCAGAAGGAAGTTGTTCCTCAGGGTGATCTTCTTCTCTTCCAGGCTTACTGTGTATTCGCAGTTGAATTCAGTAGGCTCTCCATTGTGCTTAATGATGGCAGACATTTTGCGGACACCAGGGAAGGGAGTTTCAATGTTGAAGCCACCATCAATTCGGTAGTTAGAACGCATAAAGAATGAGTTGCTACTTCTGATTTCGTCATTGTTGAAGGTCAGGGTCAGTTCATTGTTGAATCTTGTCAGACGACCGGAATGAGTAAGCTGAATTCTCATCAGACGAGCAGCTTCAAATGGTGTGTCAATTTTGAAGTCAGCGGAGACTTTACCATTTTCCACACTGAAAATGTTCATGTTCTTGATGCTTCTGTTCTCCAGTGTCAGTGTCAGTTCATTGTTGAAGTTGGTGATTGGTCCATTGTGGTTGAGTTCAGCTCCAGCCCTTGAAAATCCTTCAAATGGAGTTTCAATCTTAAAGTCAGCAGACACTCTGTCTCCTTCCAAGCTGAAGATGTTGATGTTCTTGATGCTTCTATTCTCCAGGGTTAAAGTGAGTTCATTGTTGAATTTGGTGATTGGTCCATTGTGGTTGAGTGCAACTCCAGCCCTTGTAAATCCTTCAAATGGTGTTTCAATCTTAAAGTCAGCAGACACTCTGTCCCCTTCCAAGCTGAAGATGTTGATGTTCTTGATGCTTCTATTCTCCAGGGTCAAAGTGAGTTCATTGTTGAAGTTGGTGATTGGTCCATTGTGGTTGAGTTCAGCTCCAGCCCTTGAAAATCCTTCAAATGGAGTTTCAATCTTAAAGTCAGCAGACACTCTGTCTCCTTCCAAGCTGAAGATGTTGATGTTCTTGATGCTTCTATTCTCCAGGGTTAAAGTGAGTTCATTGTTGAATTTGGTGATTGGTCCATTGTGGTTGAGTGCAACTCCAGCCCTTGTAAATCCTTCAAATGGTGTTTCAATCTTAAAGTCAGCAGACACTCTGTCCCCTTCCAAGCTGAAGATGTTGATGTTCTTGATGCTTCTATTCTCCAGGGTCAAAGTGAGTTCATTGTTGAAGTTGGTGATTGGTCCATTGTGGTTGAGTTCAGCTCCAGCCCTTGAAAATCCTTCAAATGGAGTTTCAATCTTAAAGTCAGCAGACACTCTGTCTCCTTCCAAGCTGAAGATGTTGATGTTCTTGATGCTTCTATTCTCCAGGGTCAAAGTGAGTTCATTGTTGAAGTTGGTGATTGGTCCATTGTGGTTGAGTGCAACTCCAGCCCTTGTAAATCCTTCAAATGGTGTTTCAATCTTAAAGTCAGCAGACACTCTGTCCCCTTCCAAGCTGAAGATGTTGATGTTCTTGATGCTTCTATTCTCCAGGGTCAAAGTGAGTTCATTGTTGAAGTTGGTGATTGGTCCATTGTGGTTGAGTGCAACTCCAGCCCTTGTAAATCCTTCAAATGGTGTTTCAATCTTAAAGTCAGCAGACACTCTGTCCCCTTCCAAGCTGAAGATGTTGATGTTCTTGATGCTTCTATTCTCCAGGGTCAAAGTGAGTTCATTGTTGAAGTTGGTGATTGGTCCATTGTGGTTGAGTGCAACTCCAGCCCTTGTAAATCCTTCAAATTGTGTTTCAATCTTAAAGTCAGCAGATACTCTGTCCCCTTCTAAGCTGAAGATGTTGATGTTCTTGATGCTGCTATTTTCCAGGGTCAAAGTGAGTTCATTGTTGAAGTTGGTGATTGGTCCATTGTGGTTGAGTGCAACTCCAGCCTTTGAAAATCCTTCAAATGGTGTTTCAATCTTAAAGTCAGCAGATACTCTGTCTTCTTCTAAGCTGAAGATGTTGATGTTCTTGATGCTTCTATTCTCCATGGTTAAAGTGAGCTCATTGTTGAAGTTGGTGATTGGTCCATTGTGCTTCAGTTCAGCGCTAGCCCTAGAAAATCCTTTAAATGGAGTTTCAAGGCTCAGAGTGGCCTCCACACTGTACTGACTGAGAGAGAACGCACTCTTGCCAGAGATTGATTGTCTGTTCCAGGATCCTGTGACTTCATTGTTGAAGTTACTGCTGTCTCCATTATGGTAGAAACTCAATGAAGCCTCTCTTAGTTTTCTGAATGGAGTGCTGATGCTCATGCTGCTGGAGATCTTGTTGCGAGTGGCTCGGAAGTTGTCTCTGACCTCAATACGGTCCTCTTCCTTGCTGAGTGTAAGTTCAGAGCTGAAGCTATTTCTGCTACTCTGGGTGTTCAAGTTGTATCCCAAAGAGGAGTATCCTTGGAATGGAGTCTGGATAGTGATGGAGTGCTCCATTGATTCCTCAGAGAACTTGAAAGTCTGTCTGCCAGTGATCCTCTTCTCCTCCAACTTCAGTACAAGATCACATTCAAAGTCTCTCGCGCCACCTCTGTGTGTGAAGGTCACTCCAATGCTGTTGTAGCCACGGTATGGACTTTCAGCCATGACATTCATTTCCATGTTGGTGCCAACCATCTTGAAGCCACTGCGGCCAGTGAATGCTTGTCCATTGAGGCGAAGTGTAGCATCATTTGTGAAGTCCATGGCGTCACCATTGTGGTTGATCACGAAGCTGTATTCCTCAGGTGTTCTGACAAGTGCAGAGCCCTTCAGAGTGTTTCCTGACAATTGGAAGGAAGATTCACCAAAATAATTCTTGTTATTGTATCGCACACTGCCACTGTTTCTGAAGTCCCTCAAGTCGCCATTTTGCTCGAAGTTCAAACTGGCTGTTTTCAGTTGTTCAAAAGGTGTGGTCAGTTCAAATCTCCCTGTTACACCACGATTGTTGTAGTTGTAATCCATGACAAGCTCCATCTTCTGACTTTCATAACTGATCTCATATTTGCTGTTGAAGACGGTCAAATCACCAGCATGATTGAAGCTGAAGGCAATTGTTCTATAGCCCTCAAATGGAGTATTAAGGTTTGCCTCACCACGGAAGCCGCGGTTATCGAGATCAAACTTGCTGTTGCCAGTCATCTTCTTTTCATTGTAGTTGATGAGGATATCATTGTTGAAGGATGTAATTTCTCCACGATGATTGAAAGTTACTTCAAAGATCTTCAACTTGTTGTATGGACTTGTTACTTTAGCCATGGCATTGACATTGCTGCCACGCATGGCAAATTCAAGTTTGCTCTCAATATTTTGATACTGCTCAGGGCTGATGTTCAAAGAGGTCTGGAAGTTTTTCCAGCTGCCCTGGTGGTTCAGGTTTGCTGTCATCTTCTTCTCATTATAGTTGACCATGAGGTCACAGTTGAATGATGTGATTTCTCCACGATGGTTGAATGTTACTTCAAAGTTCTTCAGTTTGTCATATGGAGTTGTCACCTTAGCCATGGCATTGACATTGCTTCCACGAAGGGCAAATTCAACTTTACTGTCAATAACCTCATTCCTTCTGGGGCTGATGTTCAAAGATGTCTGGAAGTTATCCCAGCTGCCTTGATGTTGCAGGTTGGCTGTCTGTTCTCCAGTCCAGGGACTGCGGAAAACTCCATTAATGGCAATGTTTCTCTCCACATTCACATTTACTTGAAGCTCGATCCTCTTGCCAGTTCTGTACTCAACAGCTGTCTCAGTGTTGAAGACCTTGCTGCTGGTGAGGCGGAGCATGTTGGAAGCAGTGAATTTGTTGCTTGGAACCTCAAAGCTGAAGTCAGTCTGGTAGACTGGGCCTGATTTCTTGTGGCTGAAGATGCTGCGGACAGTGGTCACTCCCTCAAATGGTGTACTTCCTGTCAGTTTGACCTTGATGTCATTGATGTCGGAAATATCAAGGTTTAGTTCACCTTCAATGCTGCCCCTGATCTTGTTGTGTGCAAACTTAACTTTGGTGTCACACTTCTTGAGCTCGCCATGGTGTTCAATGTCCATGGAGACCTCCCTCATTGCACTGTATGGTGTAATAATGTCCACACTGATCTTCTTCAGTTCCTCAAGACCAAGCTTTGTGACAACATTGATTCTCTTGTTTTCAGGATAAACAACATTCAGGCCAGATTCCCAGATGTTCATTTGTTTGGTATTAGCTGCATCAATTAGAACTTCACCATAATGTGAGCAAAAAAGTTTCAGTTCAGTTGAGAAAGCTGGCATGCCGTTATTGATGAATGTACCAGAGACTTCATAGATGTGTCCCAATCCACAGGTAAATTTGTTGATGGCCCTGTAGACATTGCCTTCCTTGATATTGCTAAGGTCGAGGTTCATCTCTTCCCAGTTTCTGAATGGTGTGTTCACCTTGGTCTTAAGTGTGAAGGAATTGTCAAGCAGGCTGAAGTCATTATCGAAGGCGTATGAAGCACGTCCATATTGGAGGGACCCAGAACTCATGTAAATGTATTCTCTTCGGTCGGCCTGGTGGTCCAGCTTGAAGCGAATGTTGGGAATGTATGGTGAAATGACATTGGTCTTTAGCATAAAGACTCTTCTGTTCTTGGCCTCAATGTCGAAGATAGATTTCTCATTTTCCAATTCCAAGACTATACGGCTATCAATATCACGCAGTGTGTTCCTGTGGTTCCAGGTGAGTTTGTTGGTGGTGTAGCCTTGGATTGGCAGGTTGACTGAGAGGCTGCCAGAATTGGTGATGAAATAGCCATTCCTTTCATGGTCCATGTTGTAGACAACTGCAACCAGTTGACGGGAGCCAACATCAAGCTTGACTTCAGTCTCACAATTTCTTCCAGCACTGGTGTGTTTGCCAATCAAAGTGTATGATTCATAGCCATTGAATGGTGTTGTTCCTCTGACATTGATATCAATGTTAGGCAGATCAATGGTAGATGTTGTCTCAAAGGTAATGATCTGGTTGTCCCAATCTGCATGGCCACTGGCTGTAAGTCTCTGTCCCTCAAGGTTGTAGGTGGCTTCTGTGTTGATTCTATGTGCTTGGCGGAAAGGCGTGTTCAAGTTGAAGTTGATGTTGGCATTGGAGTAGCCATTGATTTTACGGAGTGTGAAAGCACCTTCAATCTTCTTCCTGGGGGCCCATTCAACTTCTCCAGATGTGCTGACTGTCTCTGGACGGCGCTCATGTTTGAAGGCAGCGTTGATTTCATCATAGTGTGAGCTGCTGAGTTTAATAGTGCCCTCAAGATCACGGTTTTGGGACCAGAAGTCATTATCATCAAGTTTAAGGCTGATGTCTGTAGAAATGAAGCCATTTGGCCACCATCTAACAATAGCCTGCAGAGATGGTGTGGTCTTTGATACAGTGCAAGTGCCTGCGACGCTTGTCTTTCTGAGGCCTTGGTTGTTGATGTCCCAGCTGCCTTGAATGTCAAATCTGACATTGTTCCTGTTCTCAATGCTAACATCAGAATCAAGACCAACTTTGTTACCATTGATGTCCAATTTCCAGCTTGCCTGGTTGTTGAAGTTTCTGGCATTTCCATTGTGCTGAAAGGAACAACAGATGAACTTTATGTAAGGAAAATCTGAGTTGTGAATATTTGATCATTATATGAAATGTTGATTCAAAAAGTTTTGAGTCTATTTACCTGCCACTCAAGGTTGGTTGAGTATGCATGATAACGGCAGGACATTTTTGCTTCAGCAGCGAAGTTCATGAGGTCAGGTTGGACAAAGCCTTCGAGATGGAGAGGACTAAGGCGGTGAACAGTAATATCAGCAGACATCTCATGGCGACGACCCACCTTGTAGACAGAGGTAAGTTTGAATCTATCTTCCCTGTCAACATTCACTGTGAGGTCATGGTTGAACACATTGTTGGTCTGGACTAGTGTGTGCACGTATGACATTTGGCGGCCTGGGTAGGTCAGGCTAGCTTCAGCAGCAACATTCATGGTGTCTCTGCCCTGGCGTTTCAAGCTAACTTCCATGACTGCTTCATCAGTGTTTTCACGTCCAGTCCAGGTAGTCCTGAGCTCATTGGGGCTGTGGCTGTGCTCAAGCTTGGTTTCCCATTCATCTCCCTAAAATGAAAATGTGTAAATAGTTATGAGTTATACATTTGATGTAAAATGTATAAATATAAATATATATATATATATTTATTTATATATAGTCATGATTCTTTTTATTCGTGAAATTTTAAAGCAGAGCAGCCATTGAAAAAATGTAAATGCTGTTGCAGGCATTGATTTATTTCATACTTACAAGGACATGGAGACGAGCAAGACCCTGGACAAGGGCATTGCGGTAGTTGCGAGCAATGTCATATTTTCCTTGGAGGTCAAGAGTGATGCGTGTTGGTTTGTCCTTGGTCAGTCCCATGCTGAGAGCAAGGCCAGCTTCCTTCTCCTCAGAGAACAGCTGCAGACTGTAGTCACTGTCGTATCTGCTGTAGAGGCTTGAGGCCACAGATCTGTTTTGAAAGAAGTATTCATTGTTAATATTTCAAATGAAACCACTTTAACAGTTGTTAACTTACATCTTAAATTGATGTGGTGATTCTTACCCAGTCATGACTATGGCATTGCGACCACTTGGAGTCTGCATCTGGAATTGGTTGGTCAAGGATATGGACTGTGGTCCCCTGTTGGTGCGGTACTTGATGGTGAGTTCAGTGTCAGCCTTGAGTTCATCCTTGTTGTGAGTGCTGTCCACAAAACCTGACATCTTTCCTTTGAAGCTCAGGACATCAATTGTCATATCAGCTTCCAAACGCATCTGGTCTTTCTTGGCAATCTTTCGGACCAAGCCCTTGAATGTTGCTGGTTCATCAAAGACATTTTCAATGCTGATGTCAACATCGGCTTTCTTTCCCTCACGGTAGGTGACAGAGCCTTGTAGTTTGTAGGGTGCTTTGTGTGGCACAGATACCTCAATAAGTGGGATGTAGCGGGTGGCATATTTTCCAGCGCTGATCTCTAACTGTGAAACAATGGAATACTGCTCAGCATCATCAATGATGATCTGGCCTGCGGCACGTTTCAGCTCCTCAGTATTCACGATGTTGCCAGTGATGTCAAACTTCTTCCAGGGAGATCTGAGGTCAAGGCGGACAGCCTTCTCAGCATTGTTGAGTGCAAAGTTGGCAGTGAATTCTCTGTCATATCTTGATCCCGGAGTGTTGAAGCTGAAGACCAGCTCATGGTTGGTGACTCCCTTGCTAACCTCCTCCTTGATGACACGGGCTTCCATGTGGTACTTGCTCAAAGAGTCGCGCTTGTTCAGGCTGATGGAGGCACTGACTGGGCCACTCAGTGGGAACCATGGGCCACCAGGTCTGGTCAAGCGGGGCAAAGACAGATCGGCACAAACCTCAACACCAAGAGCACTCACAAGAGAGTCAGATACACATCGACGAGCCTCAAATCGTCCCTCAGAGGGCATGGACTGTTCATGTTCAGCTCCATGGTAGGTGATGAAGAACTTGCTTCTGTAAGTGCAGAGGTGATAATTGTGTTGAATTTGGGAGTTAATTATTTTATTTTCCAGGTGCTTAATTCAGAAATGATATAGTGCCAAAACAGCAACAACAAACAACTTACTGGGCATTGAAAACTTCCTGGCGTTCATCAGGCAAGTTGATGTCAAGGTTGAAGATCTTGCCGTCCTTGAGGGTGATTGATCCGTCAGCCAGAGTGGAGGTGTAGAAAGTGTTGGTCATCTTAAGACCAGTGCTGGCGATGAAGGCATCAACACCCATCTTTCCATTCACTTGAATAGCGGCTCTGTTAAAATAAACATGTTCACAGTATAAATGCAGTATATTTTACTTTTGAGACAAAAATGATCAGAAACACTGCTGGTGGAAAACTTAAATTGGACTTACGTTGGTCTGACAGTTCCAGTGATGTCAAATCCACTTGGGGAGCTGACCAGGTCACGAAGGTCAATCTTGCCTTTGATCTTGAGATCCATGGTAGCAGTACCATCTACACTGAGGACCAGTGGAAGACCAGCCACAGTTGGGACCTTGAGCTCAGATTCTAAGAAGAGCATGGATTTGGTGAAATCAAAGTCATGTTCCTTGGCAAGCTCGATGAGCCATTGCAAGTAGTTCAGCTTGTCCTTGATGCTCTGGGTGTCAAAGCCTACAAAGTCTTCATACCTGATCTCATTGCCAAATACTCGGACGTAGTATGAGCCCTGTGGGTCAGTCTTTTCTGAGCGGAACTGAAAATATAAATGTGATATTTAGATATTTGTAGATGATTAGTAACATGTATGTGTATTTTAAAATGGAATTTTACCAGATGCAAACTTACTGAGCTGTCGAAGTTGTTGATCTTGTTGTCAGTCTCGGCTGAACCCTCAGGAGTATCAGCAAACATGTTCTCCAAGATGGCATCAAGTCCCTGGATGCGACCTCCCAATTCAACTAGATTGATAGAGTGACCAAAGAGGTCAACGGTCAGGTTGACCATGGCTGATCGCGGCACGAAGGATTGGGAGGACCAGATGAGGTTGCCCTCAAGGGCAGCTCCAGTGTTGATGGCATCATTAAATGCGGACCATTCAATGTTGCGAGAGAACTTCCTCTTGTCAAGGTCGAATTCCTTCTTGAGCTGCTCATTTTCAAGGATTGCCCTGACTTCCCGTTTCAGAGGGCTGTCAGTTTCCTTCAGGTTGGTCAAGTGGGTCCAGATGAAGGAGCCAACTTGGTTGATCTCTTCAGTTTCCAGAAGGCGTTTCACAATAGCCAAGGTGCTCTCAGATGGACATCTCATGAGTGCCAAGTAGGCATTGATTCTCAGCTCAGAATCAGTGTAGGTTGATCGCAGGATGTCAAGAAGGGCTGTGGTATCAGCATTGCAGTCTATGCGGCGCATGGCATTGATGGCAGCGACACGGACTTCCATGGAAGCAGCTTCATTGGCCATGCAGTTGTTCAAGATGGAGATGACCTGGCTGGCATGTCCAGTGTTTCCAAGGGCCTTCAAAGCCATCAGGACTGGTTCACGGTCTCCACTGCAATCTCTTCCAAGTTGGCCCTGGTAGAAGCTGACAATGTCACGGACAGCTGGCTCATTGTCACATTCACCATTTTGTCTGCAGTAACTGTTGACCATTGTAGAGACAGCCAAGTAAGACTTGCGGCGGATTGTTGGGATTTCAAGGAGAGGCTAAAAAGGAAAATAAACAAAAAACCATTGATACATTTTATGAATTAAAATTAGTTACATTTACAAAAGTTAGTTCATATATATATAACATTTGGAGAGATATAGTTAAACAATTATTTTTGTTTGGTTTCTCACCTTGACCTCTTTGAGCATGTCAGCATCAGGCTTGGGGATAAAAGCAAGTGATGTCAACCACAAGTCAACTTCATTTTCTGTGGCCTGACCTTCCCTGATCATTTCACGCATCAAACCAACAGCAGCACTTGTGCCCAAGGTGGGGACAGCATCACGGAAGAAGGGCCTAAAAAAGGTAGCAACGTATTTAGTTTACAAACAATAATCAGCATTTGTATGAAATTATAAAATAGAAAGTCAAAATGTCAATCTTAATTGTACTTACTGAGCTTTGTCACAGAGGCGGTTAGCTCTACGGCCAATGCTGGTCAGGGTGTTCAGATCAAGACGGCGCATGCCCTTGACAAGTTCGCCAAAGAGGCCTGGGACCTCTGGGCGAATTCCGTTCTTTGTGACATCACAGATCTGCTGCATGGTGGACATGACCTCTGTCTGGGTTCCATCTTGCACTTCCTGATCAGGGACATGCTCGAACATAAGGTCAGTGCGCCTGGTTACAGTCAATCCTGAAAAAAGATTAAAGTCACACTGTGAATATGCCATGTCCACGGAAAAGCACATGAAATGTGAATAGTCATTTATTGTTACAAGTCAACTTACCAGATCGGACACCAGAAGATTCAGACTTGAAGATAAGGGTGTGGGTGACAACAGTAGTGACTCCACTCTCATCTCTGGAGAAAGGTCTGAAGATGTGTCTTTCTTCACAGGATGACTTGGTGACCCGTCCATTGGTGGTTACTTCCTGCTCGCACTCATGGGTGCTCTTGAGAAGTGGCAGAGACTGGACTTTGGAGGGCACATGGTAGTTCATGGCCTGGAAGATTGTGTTGGATTTGGTTGGCTGGGTGCAAGCTAGGAGGTCCTTGGTCTTGCTTACGGTGTAGCTGCTCCAGGTGCTGCCAGTAGGCTGGTACATGACTGGGCATTCTCCAACTACATCAATCTCGGTCCTGGTGGCTGGGGTCTGGAAGTCTTCCATGGTGTTCTGAAGGGAGGACAGAACTGCCCTCTTGATGTTGAGGGCCCATGTAGGCTCAACCTCCTCCGGGCACACATCGGTGACCTTGCCGCTGGAGAGGGCAAAACGAAGGGTGTTCTCTTCCAGTCCACGTTTGAAGTCACTTAACCTGGCAACATCAGCCTCGGCCTCTTGCAGAAGGACATCTTCAAGCTGAATCAAGTAAATATTTCAAATTTAGTAAATTGTGTTATAATAATTGAGTTTTCTGCAGCAACTAGCATTAATAAATCATAAGTCATATGCCAAACTTAAATGCCTCGTGTGCCTAATAAAAATTGGGTTTTTCCAAAAATGAATCTCTTTCACCTATGGGAGATTATAGACATCTAGAGTGATATTTTGTTACACTGGATTAAGTCAGCTGGTTACCCGATTTGGCAAGATGCCATGATGGGGATTACATTCTTTTTGTCAATTAATGTGACTTTTGTCCGAGTTATGGACAATGTAGGTTTATGTCCATTGTCTTTAAAAATATGGTTATGTAAATATGAACTGGATTAGATGACCCTAAGAGTGTGGTATCAGATGAACAAATTTCGAAAGTCATGCACCACAAGGCCAAACTTTATCTGATGCACTGTTTGATTGATCTATGACCATGCGTTGTCAGTGGAAAATGGTCATAGTTAAAACTGAAGCTGACGCTATATCATAACTAATTTTTTAGTGGGGGGCATATATGTATATCTGTATTCATGGCACTAAACAATATAAAGTACGCAGCTCTAAAACATATGAAACTGTATCATGCGTATTACATAGATAGATAGATAGATAGAAAAAAAACTTAAACCATATGAGGTGCGCAGCTCTAAAACGTATATCATGTGTATTACATAGGTAATATAGATAGATAGATAGATAGATAGATAGATAGATAGATAGATAGATAGATAGATAGATAGATAGATAGATAGAGAGATAGATAGAGAGATAGATAGATAGATAGACAGATAGACAGATAGATAGATTGATTGATATATATTGATTGAAAGATTGATTCATTGATTGAACTCACCCTGAGGGCAAGGTCGCAGTCAGAGAGGGCCTCGATGCGAGCCTTGGCGGTCAGTTTCAAGGAGGACAGGTCCTCGGTGGCGCCGGGGATCGTGGTCAAGACGGTCGTTGTCAGATCATAGTCGTAGGTCTTTCCAGTTTCATAGCCGTGTTGTCTTCCTTCGCATGATTCAGCGCAAGACTGTGAAGGGTAGCTCAATGGTCCTGCAATGCACACACACACAAAAGGTCACTTGGAGTTTTCATATAGCATTCAAGCAAATTTCCGCGATTTTTTAATTTTTGTTTATTTACAAGAACTTTTGTAAAGCTGGAATCAAGTTCCATGTACATTGAGAAAATGCCTTGTTTTCCTTTATAAGCATGTTTCATTTGTTGTTAATTGGCGAAGCAAGATCGCTTGCCACATTACATTACACATTTGGCATATTAATACATTTATCATAAGAATTCATATACATCAACTATATAATTGAATTTGCGTTATTTGATAAAGTTTAATTTTCAACCATTACAAATATATAAATATTACGTTTATATAAATATTACGTTTAAAATAAGACAGAAATATGCACAAGACGTGCAAAACTCCACAAGTTTCACTTGTGCAGTTTATGAAATAAAATCAAAAAGAAGACTGACCTGCGAACGCTCCTGCCACAAAGGCAAGTAGCAAAAGGCTCTTCAATGATAGAGCCATGTTTGGGTTGTCTCCCCTCTCGCTCATTGCCTTGCCTCCACAAAGACTGAGCTTATAAAGGCCCCATTTGGACCATGAACGGCGAAAGTCCAACGAGGAAGGTGGGCAAAGGTTTGGCAGCCATGATGATTATGTCAGTGTAGGAGCGGTCGATTTAGCTTGCACCACTGGCCTCCAATACCAGGGGCCTATCAAATAATGTCTGTAGGTATAGGGGTCACAGTAGATCATTATTAGTGATGCAAAATTTTTCTTTGGATTTTTATTGAAAAGATAGTATAAATGGACGAATGAACCATTCCTGCCCCCCTTGGTTCATTGGACTATTACGCCCATGAATTTGTTCCCATTTGGCCATTTTGCACTTGCTACACCTATAGGAGGATTCCACACCTGGGAAGATCCCCCCCCCCCCCCCACACACACAACTTCAATAGTTTGATTTAGTATGAACACCTGGTTGGTGCTTAGGAACTGTTTTTTGTTACTTATTCATTTTGAAATTAAGTACCTTTGTGGCTCTTAGCATGCACTTTATTATAGGTATTTCAGGTGACATTCTAGTACTTTTTTTCAAACTAAATCGATCTCATGGGGATTTTCTAGGTGGAACTCAATGAATTTAATGAAGATGGAATTTGATGAAAAGCTGGCTATATAGTGTGAATACTCATCGTTGTATCTAATGGTTTATTATAATCATTCTCATTGGCCGCCATGGTACAAACTTATGTATATTATACCATGTTGAAGATGATGACAAATGCCTACAGAAACAACTCAAAAACTTATGTGGAACATGGTTTAATCTCAACAGTCCACCGGAATGAAAGTATACATTGTGATAATGAGGACCGATGAATAAAAGAATATTAAGGGCTATTAAGCTCTCTAGTCTCTAATAGTAAACTTTAATTTTGTTGGTGCTCAAAGGTTATTGGCAATCAAATTCAAGGATTTGCCTAATTGATAAAAATACATAATCACTGGGTTCACTTCGGACTAGGATTTGCCGAGAAGGCCCAATTTTGACTCTGCATGGCTGCCCTTGACATGCATATACAGTGCATTAAAAACATATTTTCGACTACATAGTTTAATTTTAGTGTCCATCCCAGATATCTAATGAAAGAATTGGGCTATGGGGTTTGTTAGTACATTCAAAATTAATATATTTATATACCGTAACGGAGGGTATTATCGACAGGGCGGATATTTTCGACACTCATTAAAATTTTAACATTTTTTTAATTTATATATTTTTTTTAACAAACTATTTTAAGTGTCGATAATACCCTCCGTCACGGTATATTGTTATAATTAAATCAATTATGAAACTAACAATTTGATTTGCATACATGTTTGCCCAATTGGCTTGTTACTCTCCAACAATTTTAATTTTTCGTGACTTGATCCCAAATAAGATTTTGAAAATATTTAACATGATATATGTATATAAACCTATTTTGGGGATGGAACCATTTGTACTTTTAGTACTTTTTTTTATAGATATTCTTGGATTTTCTGCTATTTTGCGTTATTGCATTGTTACATATAGGTATAACTATTAATGAGTAGTCCCATATGATAAAAAAATTAATTGAATATTAACTAACTGACATTAATCTGTATAGAGTATATCTAGGTTATGAGCCAGCTAATACCACTTTGTAAAGTAGTTTCAGATATGACAATGTATCATATCAAAGATTCCATAAGTGCAACTTCAAGGATTGTTCTGATAACTTTAATGCCAGCTGGTACGTGACCTATTGATCTTAGTGATTGGAAATGTTCGATAATCAATCAGCAACAAAGGACACTTTTTGTTCTATTTATTCGGTCATTGTGGTGCAATACAAATATATCTGATAATGAGATCAAGGCTTTGGATGTCATTATGTCACCTTTAGAGTGATTGCTGCAACCTTTGTACATGATAAATTCTGGAATATTCACAATTTGCAATAGTGTATGATCTCCTAAATGTTTGGTACCATAAAAACGACTGTGTTACTAGATTTTAGTCACATCTCTTTCGTAACTTATCAATGGCAATCCCTCACAGGTCATTGGCATGCTTTACCGAATTGACCATTTATATGATGCTTCTCAGTGTATAACTTTATATGTATTTGTTTCTTTGTTTGAATAATTAAATAATGATGATACTTTTAATTATATAGCACAACAGAAAAGACACTTTTTTTCAGCAGACTCAGTACTGCCTGGAGTTTATTTAACAGGCAATATATATAGTTCTAGTTTTAGATCCATTGTAGCATTGAATCACAAGGTACCAGGATTTCGGGAATCTGCATCTAACTGGGCAAAAGTGGCCATGAATTAAGTTTAAGTTGAGAATTAGCACCATCTGCATCTAACTGGGCAACAGTGGCCATGAATTAAGTTTAAGTTGAGAATTAGCACCATCTGCATCTAACTGGGCAATGGTGGCCATGAATTAAGTTTAAGTTGAGAATTAGCACCATCTGAATCTAACTGGGCAAAAGTGGCCATGAATTAAGTTTAAGTGGAGAATTAGCACCATCTGCATCTAACTGGGCAAAAGTGGCCATGAATTAAGTTTAAGTGGAGAATTAGCACCATCTGCATCTAACTGGGCAAAAGTGGCCATGAATTAAGTTTAAGTTGAGAATTAGCACCATCTGCATCTAACTGGGCAAAAGTGGCCATGAATTAAGTTTAAGTTGAGAATTAGCACCATCTGCATCTAACTGGGCAAAAGTGGCTATGAATTAAGTACAGTACCAGCCTACTACCAGGTATTTTACAGTGCCTTGCAAAAGTATTGGCACCCCTTCGAAATGAAGACATTTTAGTTTGTTTTAAACAAAAAAACTTGACTGAATGTAAATCAAAAGCAAATATCAGGAAATAACACAACAAGTAACATTTCAAAACTGTAATTATCAAAAAAATCAACAGTAACAGTAGCCAACAATGCAAAAAGCAAAAAATGTCCATTGCAAAAGTAATGGCACCCTATGCGTTAATGCCATGTACAGTCAGTTAATATTTCGTTGCTGCACCTTGAGCATCTAAGACAGCCTTAAGTCATTTTTGGTAGCCATCAATGAGCTTTTTGCAAATGGAAGGGGTAATTTTTTTCCATTCTTGTTGGCAAAAATTGACCAATTCCTCCAGGTTATGTGGGGACCTCTTGTGAACGGCCATTTTCAAGTGATGCCACAGATTTTCAATTGGGTTGAGGTCTGGGGACTGGCTGGGCCGCTCCAGGACTTTGATCTTATTCTTCTTGAACCATTCAGTGGTCACTTTGGCCATGTGTTTCGGGTCATTGTCCTGCTGGAACCTAAAATGTCTACCAAGCTTAAGATCCCGGACACTGCTGAGTAGATTGTCCTCAAGAATATGGCGGTACTTGTCTCCATTCATGATTCCTTCAATCTTTGCGAGTTTTCCTGTGCCTGCAGCCGCAAAGCACCCCCATAGCATGACACTGCCACCGCCATGTTTCACAGTTGGCATCATCTTTGAAGGATCAAATTCTTCGCCTGTCTTTCTCCATACATACTTCTTCTGATTAACACCAAAAAGTTCTATTTTGGTTTCATCTGACCATAAAATCTTGGACCATTGTTCTGGAGTATCATCAATGTGGGCCTTAGCAAATTTCAGACAGTTTCTTTTGTGGGTTTCCTTCAAAAAAGGCTTTTTTCGAGCGACACGTCCATACAAGCCTTTTTTGTGCAAATTCCGAGATATGGTGGACTCATGAACAGAAACACCTGACTCAGATGCAGACTCCCGCAGTTCTTTCAAAGTCACTGATGGATTCTTGATGACCTCCCTCACAAGTTTTGAGCTCATTCTTGTGGACAGTTTTTTGGGACGGCCAGATCTTGGTGCCACTTTTACTGATCTTCATGTTTTCCAGACATTAATGATATTCCTCACAGTACCACATGGCACAGAAAGAAGTTTGCTGATTTTCTTATAACCAAGTCCACTTCTGTGTTTCTGAATAATAAGTTTTTTCAGCTATTCTGAATGCTCCTTGGTTTTCATGTTGAAAATTCAACATACAACATAAATGTAGGTTGTTAAGGGAACATCATTTAATGAGGTCGTCAGACAGATTTAAATTTGACAAAAGCTGATTGTTATTCAGTCTAACAATGCTAAACAACCATAAACAATTAAAAAACAGTGATCAAAGTAAGTGGAAAGCATAAACAAACTGTCTGCAATTATGGGTGCCATTACTTTTGCAAGCACAATTTTACACACATATGGATTTTATCTCTGTCAAAATCAACACTGACTAATGATTCCATAAAGAAATTATTTATTATTTGGTCCTGTTCCTTTCCTGAAATATTCATAAACCCCAGGTTATCCTGTCATTAGAAAAATATCAATTTATTGCCTTTCCATGAGGGGTGCCAATACTTTTGCAAGGCACTGTAAATAATGAGGTGCTTTAATAGTGAGGCGGTCTTCATTAGGCGGTCTTAATAGTGATGTGGTTTTAACAGGTGGTCTTCATAATAAAGTTGTTTTAAAAATAAGGTGGTATTTATCGTCAGGTGGGCTTAATCATGAGCTGGTCTTAAGGATGAGTTGCCTTTATTGTGACATTGTCTTATATTGTGGTGTTCTTATATTTTGATACTTAAGTGGTTTTAATATTGAAGTGGCTCATTAGTAAAGTGATCCTAATAATGAGGTGGTCTTGATAGTGAGGTGGTCTTGTATTAAGTTATTGATAGTGATGTGGTTTAAATAATGAAGTGGTCGTAATAGTGAGTGGACTAAATAGTGAGGTGGTCTTAATGGTGAGTTGGTCTTATTTTGAGGTGTTTGTATAGTAGTGAAGTGGTCTAAATTGTGAGATGATCTTATATTGAGGTGGTCTTAATTGTGAAGTGGCCTTATATTGTGGTGTTTTTATGGTAGTGATATAGTATTGATAATGAAGTGGTCTTAATAGTGAGGTAGGCTTAATGGTGAGGTGGTCTAATATTCAGGTACTCTAATAGTAGTAATGTTGTTTAATAATAAAGCAGTTTTACTAGTGTTAAATGTTGCCGTTTGTTTTCAATTAAATAGCTGTTACTTATAACATTTTTTATTGTTTGCCTTAGCTGTCACAAATCCTTCAGTTTTTGACATAGTTATCATTCCCTGGTGATCACTGAAGCGGAAAACATTATCAGCCTGCTTGAGCTGATGACTGGTTTTATCACCAGTGAATACTGCCTCCCGATTGTCTGAGGAGGGTCTCGAATGGTATTAGATAATATTGTTGAGTTAGCCCAGCACACTCAGTTTTGTTTTTCCCTGTTTCTTGCATAGAAATCAACAAATATTTATCAAAGTTGTTATCATTGTTGGTCACTAATCTGTAAATCGATCAGCTGACTAAAATGCCATGCCCCATTGAATCTGTGTCAAATGATAGGAACAGGAAATAGCAATATTCTGCAGACAATGAATTTCTGTACCTGTGGCCACTTCAGATCAAGACACTGAAGCAGAGCTCTACTAATATCACAAATAGTCAAATATTGTCACCTAAAGTTAGAGTCCATGGCTTTGTAAGTGTTTTATTTGCTAAATCCTAATTCTAATCATTTCAATTATATCAGTATTGCCAATTGTTCTGGTTACATTCGTGCCTAACTACTTTATAACACTATGTAAATATTATGAATGAGTTTTTCTCTACACTTATCCACGTATATCCTTAATTCATTTATTTATTAGTGTATAACTTTTTCCCTTGTTTCCCTTTTTAGATGAACATATGATTCATCGAGTACAAATAAAGCATTCATCCTACAACAATGTGTTACAAATATGTTATCTGAAAATTAAAAATCATTAGATCCTCTGTCTTGATAACGACTCCTCATATTCATTGGGAAAAAGTTATTCACATTAATGCATTCACATGCATGGTGTACTATATTATAGTGTTATGGAAGAAGTACCAGTGAAGACTGTAGATGTAGAGTGTAGAGGTTTATCCAGCAGTAGATGTTGTCTGCTTCAACTTCAGACCAAGAATTAACTGGCAAGCTCCAAGGCTTGCTTATTTAATGAAACACGGGGTTGTAGAGTGTAACTAACAGTCGGAGGCTATTTTATATTATCCAGGAAATCAGGATTCCTGAGCAGCCAGAAAGGATCTTGCTGAAGTGTTCACTAGACCATAGCAAGCAGGTTGCTGCTATTCAGATCAAAGAACTAAGACGGTTACTTAGAACAATGGATAACATGTGGATGTACTTGATAGTTACAGGCAGTGAACATTAGATATTTACAATATGACAATATAACTAATATGAAAATAGAACACACTTTATATATTCTAAGAAACACTACTTGGAGATATTGCCGCAATCTCGAAAGTCTTGATTGAAACTCAAATTAATTTTGATACTCATACATTTAATATTATTTGTGATCAAATAATATTAAAAATATTAACTTTTAAGCTGAACTGAACCTTTTTTTACCTAGTAAAGGAAGGTAATTGTCAATTATATCATTTAAGGCAAAAGTTATGCACAATAATGATAATTATATTCTCAAAATCATGAAAAAAACCCTCCATAAAAAATAGAATGAAAAACAGAAGATTAGCCTAGGGGCCTAGGGAAAACCAATCCCAAATTATATATGCATTAATTAAATATGGCTTCGATAAAAATTGAGTAAACTTGTTGGCAATGTCTTTGACGCTTTAATGCACCAGTGAAGATACCAAAAAGGAAGTTGATGTGCTTTAGTGCTCAATGCATTGGCCAATGATTTTAGGAGCCAGGGTAGTGCCAAATGCTGTCTGAAGTCCAAGATACCATCATGGTATCTTTTTGGAGAAAACTTCTTCTTTCTACATTGCTGATGACAAGTCTCATTGAAACATTAGGTCGTCCACTGAATGTAGAAAATGCTGCGGGACAAAGGGCAAGTATATGGGTAGTTGTTGGATATAATTTGAGTTCTGGAAGTATTGTCTAACCAAACTGAAATATGATATTGAACATAAGGTAAAGATTAACATAGCAAATTTATTTGGTGACAATCCACCTGATGAGATGTTGCTGCAAACATTATAAGCAGATGTTATGTGATTAATGTTATTAAAATTCTAGGATCAGTATATCAAAATACAAAGATAATAGGTTCAGACGACTGCACTCAATATGCAACATTATTAATAATATGTCCAGCAGATATTGAATGATACAATAATTGTGTTTTTTAACTTCAATTTATAGCTTTCTGATTTTAAAAACTTTGTAACTTTATCCTTTTTTCTATGATTTTATATATTTATATCTATTATATCTATTATTTTGTAAAGTGCATTAGAATGGATTTCATTCAGATAATGCACTATAAATATGTGATAAAAATTATTGAAATGAACAAATAAGTTAAACAATCACAGCACATTCATTTTGTGATAATATACATGATTTTAATTTTATTCAAAGGGGGATTGAGAAGCAACAACAACATGTTGAAAATAGAAAGGAAGTTCTAATGATTTTAGCAAAAGCTTTCCAAAATTACCTTGATCCTCCATATGTTAGATTTTACTGTATAATACGTTGCAAAGGGGGGAATATATTACACTATAAATAAGAAGGAAGACAGATTCATTTTTAACGGTTTAAGAACACACCATACTTCCTGGTTGAACAAGTATTATATTCAGTTGGCTTATTCACTGAATAAAAGTTTAATATATATATGTAACACACCAACTGTATCCACAATAAAAACACACTGGCACTTAGTGGTCTAAAACTCTCATGAACTCACATCTGACAAGTCTGTATCTGTCATATCAGAACTCATAAACACTGAACCAAACTCCATGGCATTAAGAAAACTTTTTGGGTGTGGTGTGGAAGTGGTCAGAGAACGAATGCTATTTTTCTGAGTGCTCCAGCAGAGTCCATGAACACAATCTAGCTTTCACTGGATTAGTGACCTCCTTAGTCAGATTCAGATTCATTAATTTTATTTCACATACATATACCATAGATTATAAAATTTAAAATAACAGAAACTTGAGCTGTCAAATACCTCCCCAACCAACCCTGAATGTTTACAAAACACAATAATTACCTTATTGGGAAAATCCCTCTGTTGGCCAAATCTCTTGGCTGGTTGGGCATATTCAATGGCTTTTGGAAAGTTGTTTTCGCTATTTTAAACAAAAATAAGTTAATTACATCAAATGAGGACTTGGGCATGGGTATTTCCAGTGTATGCCCAGCTCACTGTATAACCACTAATATGCTAGGTACTCCAATATGGAAAAACCGATTATTTCGCAGTTCTATGGCTTATTGTCTCAAAACTATGGAATCTGCTCAGCCAGCCCTGAGTTTTGACCAACAGAGAGATTAATATATATCCTAAAATGTTGATTAATCTGTCTTATAAACAGTCAGGGTTGACTGGAGATATTCAATGGTCTCTCACAGATTAAATCTAAAAACAATAACAACCAATATGACGTGGCAGAGGCACTTCAGAAGACTGTATATGTTTCATTGTTTGCCAGTTGAACCCCTTTTCTGTTAGGCACTTAATGCAACAAGAACAGGCATTGCTGCAATATTACATATAAATTAGCTTTACAATAACTGAGCAAAAAAGAGAAAGGATAAAGATAATATATTGTATTTACGTTATATGAGTATGTTCACTAAAGCAGAAACGTGTTGCATGTCAAGTTAGCTCTCAGAATGTAATAGCTTCATAAAAAAACTTGGCTTTGCATTCCTTAAATTACTATTTTGAAAGCTATGTATACATTGCTCTTCTATAGTCAAGATATTGGAAGCATAAATAAAATTTGAAATGACGATACAATTTCACACAATAACATGAGTTCCACAAGTGAAATTAATAATGACAAAAACAAATGCACCAAAACAATTAATTTCAAATTTTTTAGAGCAATGTTTGTCTTTTAATATTTGACCAGGCTTGGCTGGAAAAATTTGGCTACATTGACGTTTCTGCTACGCTGCCACCAATGACATCAGGTCTCAGAGATAGTGATAGTTTTTCAGAAGCTATCCAGCGATTTCAAAGATTTGTGGGTTTGCCACAAACTGGTATGTTGCTTTTCTTCAATTCCAATATTTATTCAAGGATTACCAATTAATGTTTTAAATATTATGTACTGCTGTTGCTGAATGAAGATGTATCATTGAGAGTATATGATACCTCTTGTAGGATTATATTTGAATGCCCACTTGTTTCTTAATCTTATTTTCATACTATACAGCACTACAAAAACTGTCAGAAATATTAGTAATTTGTCAAAAGCTCAAACTTTCTAACTGATCGTGACTTTTATTTTACTAGGTAGAGTTGATAATCAAACAATGGAGTATATGAGAAAGCCCAGGTGTGGAATGCCTGACATATCGAATGGAGAAACGGATGTGAAACGACACAGAAGATATGTTGCACAAGGTAATAAGAATGCTCTTGCCAGGAGGAATATTGCTCAGACATAAGGGGAACTATTCTTGGTTAATAAACCCGTCATCACAAACATGTTCTTCTTTGTGTACACAGGACATCACAGTCTTTGTGTCTAATGTCTCAATGCTACTGGGTCTGAAGCTTAGTCAGCTTATATGACCGGCTGCAAGTGGCAGATGTAATGATGAGATCATAAGGTTTAAAGTCCACACCATGTTACACGTTTACCCCAATAGACACCGAGTGCTAGGCAAATCCAATTTAACACCTCATGCGATCGACATCCAGCTGCTGGGATGTTGCTCATGAAGAGTGCCTGGGCTGGGGATCAAACCTGAGACCTTCAGCAGAGCTGGCCAATGTGAAATTGGTGGATGCCTTAACCATTAGGCCACTAGCTGTTTGTGATATCATCAATGCACCCAATGACCAACTGCATGATTACATCAAACCAAGGTTTCAAGGACTGGCACGCAGCAGTGGCACAGATTTGCTAGGAGGGATGAAAATATGAAAAAAATATAAATTACCCCTCAATCCCCTTACCTCCCACCAGGATTTGTGCCAATAGTATGAAGATCCCCCTGTTTTCTATATGAAAATCCCCCTGTTTTCTAAAGTCCCCTATTCATAATGATTTATTGCAGCAAAAGACATCTATGAATATGTATTTACAATATATATTGAGTGCTTCGTTGTAATACTGTGAGGTTGTATTACGATTTATTACCGCTAGATGGCGTAATGGGGCTGACAGGTGCTGCAACCTGTTGAAAGCTTGCATCTAACTTGTTTATCTTAAAAAGACATGTTTGCTGGCAAATTCCAAGAAATGCAAGCTCATGCATATGATTAAAAGGTGCTCATGGTAATACAACGTCACAGTATTACAACGGAGCTATCTACAATATTTACAAGAGTAACTTAAGAGCAGGACAGATCTTTAAAGACCAGTAAAACAACTGATGTTTCTATTTCTTTATTTAAAACAAATAGCCGGATGGTACAAATCTGCTGTTAGTTAATCAGACACATCATAGGTGCTCTTGAATGAGAGATTTTCACAGGAAGCTGACAGGTAGTGCCCCCTGGGATTCTAATGAGGACATTTACTGCCATCTAGTGTTTATTACAATATTACTAATTCGCATATATCACAATAGCATAGAATCATATTATGAGATAAGGGTTAATATATAGCTTTCCAGCAAACAGGTAACATACTTATTGGACAAGTATTTTCTTTTTTCAGGATCTTTTTATCCATCTGGATCAACGCTGACATACAGAATTAAAACATATTCCAGGAAACTTGACATTAGTTTGCAGGAATGGATCTTTTCTGCAGCTTTTCATGTGAGTGACAGCTTCAATCAAGACATTCAATTGCTGTAAAATGTGTGTTATTGGCATTTCAATTGTATTTATTCTTATTATATTTAGGCGAGTGTGTCATTGGCATTTCTATTGTATTTTTTATTGTAATACTTTAAGTGTGTCATTGGCATTTTCAAGTATTAATAATTAATTGACCTTATGCACATTTCAAAATCAAATGATTTAAGTGTTCAAAATGAGAAGCAAAGAGACATTGCAATTGTGGAATAAAAATAATCCATCATTGTCGAGTGACACTTTTTTTCTCACTGACTGTGATTCCGTATAAGTGATTTGATTGGCAGTTTGACACACATCTCCCAGGCTCCCCGATTTCACACCAATATGTAATTTATCAGTATTAATCAAAATAACTGTGACTGCACATCGAACTCCAGGATAACACATTTAAAAACTGCACCTACTATTGTTTAAAATGCAGACATTATACTTTGGGAAAATGCAAGGAAGTCAGATATTTTAGGCTCTCAATTCCTCTTATTTTTTCCTATGTTCATTTGGCTGTCTCACTGTCTGTCTGTCTAATTCGTCAGATATTCTAGGCTCTCAATTCCTCTTATTTTTTCCTATGTTCATTTGGCTGTCTCACTGTCTGTCTGTCTAATTCATCTTCATAAGATAAATTATTTTTTTATGTAAACTAATTAAACTTTTTATTCAATCTAACAGTACTGGTCCAGTGCTGCCAACATCCACTTCAGGCAGGTGACAGAAGCTGATGCAAAAGTTGATATTGACATAATTTTTGCCAGAGGAAACCATGGTGATCATGAAGACTTTGATGGAACAGGAGGAATTTTAGCTCATGCCTTTTTCCCAGTATTTGGAGGAGATCAACACTATGATGAAGATGAAATTTGGACTCACTTCATGGACAATGGTAGTGTTCATTACATTTTAGTCATATTATAATCACTACATCACATTGATAAATTTTGCAGAAGAAATCTGATGCTTTCCTGAACAAAGTGATCCTAACATTAACGACTAATCCAGTGATATTCCCCATAAGGGTCCTGTAATATTACCTTGTTTACATTTGCAATGAAATTGAAATGAATAGTCCTACACTGCTATTTATGTTAATGCAATACTATGCATTGCCAAGAAGTTATTAATTAAAGAATATGGATAAGCTTCAACTTGACAAAACCATGCATCTTTGCTATGTTAAATCATATATATATAGTTTACAAGATGCAAACTAACTAGATGCTAATTTCACATAAACTTTGTCTACAGGTACAAACTTACTGCAAACAGCAACCCATGAAGTGGGACATACTCTTGGGCTTACACACAGTAAAGATGAAAATGCAGTTATGTGGCCAGTCATTAAACCTTATGACCCTAACTTTACCTTGGAATATGATGATGTGGAAGGTGTGCGAAGTATCTACGGTAAGAAATGTCAGTTCGACTCAATGTCTTTGAAATGGCATCATACTGGAGGTACCAATTGTGCGTTATTGATTATTTTTTTGTACTGTAATGGAGGGTATTATCGACAGGGCAGGTATTTTCGATACTCACATTTGAATGTTAACAGTTTTTGTTAAAATTCTAATGTGAGTGTCGAAAATACCTGCCCTGTCGTTTACGATATATACTTTTAGATTGATAAATTGACTGTACATCTGCAACTCAATTTCTTTCCATTTATCACATGTATAATTATACCTCTCACACCAGTGTGTGTATGAATAAACATGCATGTAAAAATATATTTATATGTTATTGCATGGTCTGTTTTGTATTGACCCAAGTAGTCACCCTGCAAAGTACAATGCAAAACATACTACACGGTAGGCCTATGTATTTATTCTATGTTAAACTATCAATATCAACGAGAATTAATAAATCAATTGAAACTGTACAATCATTTTTGTAACAACATTCCGTCTTTAGCCTAGATTTTCATATATTGATTATATTATCAAAATTAGGACATCATCAGTGTGACCAAATCGTCCATCATGTTACATTTCTCATTAGAGAAGCAGTAATTCATCGCTTCTCAGAGAAACTTTAACTGGATCAAAAATGACGAGTTTATGAAAGAAAATTGTGCATAGATTGGATATTCTTGATCTGCGGCTTGATGTCACTCAGTATTGTTGTTTTAAGTCGCCTACATTCAGGTTGCCTAGCAAAAGCCATATTTCCCCAGGGAAATACAAGGGCAGATCCAGAAAATGGGGAGATTGCCAAATTACAATGTATTGCGGGAACAGCTGACTGTTTTAATATTTTTTTAATTAAATTGTACTAGGCCACAGGGGAGGGGTTGCCACCCCAAAAACCCCCACCCCTAAATCTGCCACTGGAAATATGAGATTAGAGGGAGACTATCAATTTTGAGAGATTTGAGAGAAACTAACTGTTGACCTACATATGGCTACATTTAAAACAGTAGCCAAAACTCCCAGAGAGATTTTGGGGTTACATAGGGCTGATACAATAAGAAGTATGAAATCGACAAATTGTTAAACTTATCATAATCTATGTATGTTTTTGGGGCAGCTGGAACCTCAGTTTTCTGCTGTGTTCAATTTTGCATTAAAAAATTGTTCATGTAGATGATGAGTTTCATAGTTCAAAACCTTCTTCATTTTCCTTCTTACCACATTACTACATAAAAATCAGCCACCCTGGCTTTTTTGTTGTGGCATAGATACATCTGCCCTGGCATTTCAATCCCTAGGAACACAGACTGCAAATCACAGATTCATAGAATAGGAAGTAAAGTCTAGGATTTAACTTTTTGTGTAAACATGATTTTGCCAAACAGGCTACTACTATCTATTACAATACATGGCCAAACATAGAGTAAAAGAGTTTATATTTTGATTGCCAAACTCATTTACAAATTATTTGTCGGATAGTCCACGGGGCCTATGATAGAACCACATGTCAATATAAATAGCCAACTAAGTGACATTGAGTTTCATAATTTTATTACCAAGACATAAATATTTGCATTGTCTAATAAAACGTCATGAAAATCATAACTGCTTAACCTCGTCTTACTTAACATGATTGTATCAAACTGACACTCATGAATGTTTTTGTAGGTATCTTTAATGGAAGGACCTCAACCACCACAACATCTACCTTGAGTGAGTAAATACTAGTGAACTAGAATCCTAAAGGAATGGAAACTCAGGTTAAGCACAAAGTGTTCATTTGAGAACATGGAAAAAAAGCAACAGAGCCTACAGGGGGCGCTACGCCCTTGAAAAGACAATAAGATGTCGTCACTACCTAATTATTACATGCCTGAAGTCACAGAATAGATGACGTCATTAAATGATACAACACCCAGGTTGGGTCTGGCGAGTTGTGGTCTGATTGATTGATATCTAGCACTATCCGATTCACTATCATTCACAGACCTGACCTGTCTCCTTATTTGAGACGGGAACAACCCAGATTACACCTTACTAACCTGTTTGAATTAGTAATAAGCATATGGTAATCCAACCCCAATAATTTTCTTCCAGGAAATTACTGTGATAGCTCACCATGCCAGAATGGAGGAACATGCTCTGAAGGTTCATTAACCCACATTTGTGCTTGTCCGCAAGGATATACTGGATTACGCTGTCAAAATAGTGAGTAATTAGCATGTAAAATCATCTAGGATTTGCATAAGAATATAATGATGTAATATTATAGTATTATCCATTCAATGAATTCTTTTTAATAAATTTTCAGGAAATTACTGTGCTAGCTCACCTTGCGTGAATGGGGGAACATGCTCTGAAAGTTCTTCAAGATATAATTGCTCTTGTCCACAAGGATATACTGGATCACGCTGTCAAACTGGTGAGTTATTAAATTAAATAAAAAAGTCAGTTAACAAAATAGAGAGTTAATACTTGCTCATAATGACATAGCTGAAGATTTGTGATAGCTGAAATAAGTACTGATATGAAATCAGCTGCTCACCTTATTTATATATATCACATGATAATATGTACATTTTCCAGCTGCTCACTCTGGTAGTAATTCTATCACTTTCTGACTGAACTAATTTCCCAATCATGATATCATGTTGATCCTGATCTGGATATAACTTCCTGTCATGTGGGACAAAGACAATGGCTGATGCCTTGACATCTGTAGACCCTTCTTCCTGCAGCACACATTTTCCAATATTGGTCTATTTGTATCGGTGTGATTTCAGCCATAAGTTAACTTGACATTAGTATTCTTCAATGATTGCAATCTTATGTATTACTCTGTACATCAGAATAAGTGTCTTTGATAACAATTCAGCAATATAGATCTCCCCATGTCTGTGAATATGACTAAAGCTATGAATTCAATTTCTTATAGAAATGTAAATTTTATTCTCAGGTATAGAATGTCAGGCTGATATCTTGTTCTTGGTGGACAGTTCTGGCAGTATTCAACAACATGGTGTAAACAGCTATGGGCTTATGCAGCAGTTCATACAGAAGATAGTTGAGCACCTGAACATCGGACTTGACAGAGCACGTGTTGCACTGGCCATATTCAGTACATATGCTCAACTGCAGTGGGATTATCAAGCATACAGCACTCAGGAAGAGCTAAAACAGGCTATTGACAATCTCCCCTATTTCGGAGGTGTTTGATTAACTTTACAAGAACATCTTTGATAATTAGTAGCTTACCTTCAGAGATATAACAGTAAGAGTGCCTCCTGAAATAAAACAAATCAATATGTAAAATAACTTTTATTTCCAGGGGAGACATATACATCTCGTGGTTTCAATATGTATTTGAACAAACTTCTTCCTGGACAAGGAGGAAATAGGTAATATCTGCTAACACAGGCAGGCTGTGAAAATTGTGCATCTGATATTTATAACATAATATATAATGTCATGCAAAGTATGGACCCTAGAAATTCTTGCAATTATGTTTTAAATGATATTCAGAAAAGTGATTGCGAAAATATTGAGAACATTCAATATTGTGGAAAATTGTAGCATGGACTGCACGACATTGCAGTAACATGTGTGAGATACAATGTACAATATAAAAATATATCAAAATGTCTCAGAAACATCAGATAATCATTACAACTGATATCATATCATTATTGAATATGCTGTCACAATATATAGGTGTGGACCCTAGGAAAGTATGCAGAAACATTCCAAAGAAAAGTAGGCAGAAATATATCAAAGAAAAGTATGCAGAAATTGTCAAAATTAAAAATGTAAATTACATTATGAAATGTTGGAGTAAAATTTACAAATATGTTTTTTGGGAATTTGTTCAGAAGCATGTAAGTTCAAGCCATGCACAATTTGTAGGAAAATATTTTGTGTTTGTAGAGATGTAAACAGAAAGAACAAAATCTAGATCGTATAGTGCGATGTCGTTATATCGTGATCCGCAGTATACTGTAATCAGCCGCTGTGTCTGTTTGTTGATATTGCTCATTTGATTTGTCACTATAAAAACGACAGGTGGCAGCATCATACAGATATGCAGATCACTGGCAAGACTGTAATCTGTGGATTATGGTATACGATGCACTCTACAGATCATGTTATGAAATCTTCCCCTTTTTTTGCTTACAGACCTTATGTGCATGACGTCATCATCCTAATCACTGATGGCAACTCAAGCATTTCTGACCGAAAGTACCTGCCATCAATAATGTCTGATGTTAAACGAATGGCTACTGTCTTAGGTGTTGGAATTGGAAACATTGATATTAATCAGATGATGAGGATTGTCACCCCTCCATTTCCACGAAACTATGTCAATGTACAAGACTTCACAGTCCTAATCAACGTCCTTGATAATGTCACTATCGGAACAGGTTGCTCAACCAGTGGTAATCCTCTTCCTGGACCATCACCTCGAAATTGTGAGTTTAACTGGCTTTAAAGTAGAATCGAAGCTTATATATCCCACATTTGTTGTAGTATGCATGCTTTTATTTGTGACATTTTAGCATTGTTGTCTGGGATAAATATTAAGAAAGAGACTACCTTCACTTGTACAGCACATCTTTCATTGCTTTAACAGTCTTCCTTATCAAATATATATGCCGCATATTTTCCAATTGTCTGAATGCATGCATTCCACTTGTGCTGCTAAGTGGATGCACAGGTTTTGAGGACTGATACGCACCAGTTTTTCTGATTTGTGTAGATGAGCAGCTTTCATCAATTTTTTGTGTATTTGTGTCTACCTTGTGTCCTTTTCAGCATGTCTGGCGGATGTAGTGTTTGTTATTGATGAATCTGACAGCGTCAGAGATGGCAACGTTTTGGGACAACCAGACAATTATGATCTTCTTATAAACTTTACAACATCCGTCGTTGAAGGTTTGCGTGTTGACATTGATGGCAGAAACATCCAACTTGGGGCAATACGTTTTAGCGACATATCCCATGTCGAGTTTCGTCTGAATGATTACTTTGACACTGATGCTATAATTAGTCGAATACAGAAATTCCCCTACACTGGTGGATTCACAAACATAACAGGTGCCTTGAAGGCTGCACAAACTCTTATCCTAAATAACAATGGTGATCGTAATGATTCTAGATACCCTGACAAGATTGTGCTAATCACTGATGGGTATGCTTCTAGAGTACAAGCTATCCTAGAGGTAGAGGCTAACATAATCAAAGCACAAGGCACCACAATAATTGGTGTTGGAGTGACGAGGAAAATCAATATGCGCAACTTGGAAAGAGTCACAAGTGGCAGTGGGAATACTTTCATAGCAGCTGATTTCATGACATTGAGGTCTCTAACATCAGATGTCATTCAAGCAATTTGTTTTCCTTAGTAAACATTGCATGAGTGGATGTCATAGTCATGCACTCACTTGCATATCATATCACTGTTCTTGCTTAGGCTTGAAAACAACATAGTTGTTTTAAGACAATTTCATGTTGGAAGCTCATCCCATTATTTCAGCCAATGATATATTGTAAAATAATTTCAAAGCAAATAGATTTAAAATGTATCCTTATCAGATGTCATACAGTTAACATAGAGTTAAGTATGTTAAGTTAGTGGCCATGAACGGTAGAAATTCTTATATTTCAATGGTAAAACGTGTTATTCACGACCAATAAATATCTAACACTGCAGCGATCCAGTTCAAACTTTTTTAAGTTTGATTTATTTTATAGTGCTTATCTCCTTTGTTGTATTTTCTTGCTAAATTAATTAATCTATTGTTGAACTGTACATTTTGAGTTTGTTGTCTTTGCTGCTGTTACATAGCAAATACAAATTATGAAATAAAAAAAAATAGTAAAGATCTTGTCAAGTAAAACCTGGCTTGAACCAACAAATATATTAGTTACCTCCTACTCAGGATATATCTATTACGAAGCTGATTTGATTAATTTTTTTGAAGATCATATTCCTCATTGCTGTTTTTTTGGTAAAATACAGTCTCAATGAGACTGTGTGTTATATTTTCTTGAAAACATTAAGCATATCATGGAAGATTTGCAGACATATTATATGCAGTGTTTAGCAACCTCATGTCCCACAGTGGGTTAATATCTGCATAGATAGCTTTTCATTTCAATGTCACTTAATGTGATGATACTGTAGTCTATCGATCAGATATCAGCTTAATTTGTGAAACTATGTAAGATAGTGCTATCTTATTTCACTCTATATTGTATGACTGAACATTCAAGGTGCATTCAGGATCAGGAGCCAAAACAAAATGGGTAAAAACATACATATTAATCTTAGTACATTTTGCACTTAGAAATTTAGAATATTATTATTAAAAGCTAATTACCGAAAATCGATAGAGTCTTTGTCCAATAAACTGTTTTTTACATGAATTCTGGGTGCCACAAGTTAATGTCAGCCATTCTCCAACATTAGGTTTGATTACAGGCTGCCCATAGCATCACTTGAAGTTAATGAAAGTACATTTTACCTTGCCCAATGTTTTTTCATTTTAGTTAGCTAGCTAGATACTATTTCATGACATGTGTACAGTATCATTCATGTCGGCGCCCATGCTAGATATAATTAAATTTAATATTTCATGTCAGTGCAGGTGCTGGGTATGATTACATTAAATAGTGCACAAATGTCATGCTACATATAATTACATATAAATAGTTCATGTCAGTGCAGGTGCTGGATATAATTGCATTAAATAATAGATGTCAGTGCAAGTGCTAGATATAATTAAATTAAATAGTTTATGGCAGTGCATGTGGTAGATATAACTACATTAAGCAGTATACGTCAGCGCACGTGCTAGATATAATTAAATTAAATAGTTCATCTCAGTGCATATTCTAGATATAATGACGTTAAATAGTTTATGTCAGCACACATGCTAGATATAATTACATTGAAAAGTTCATGTCACCGCAAGTGCTAGATATAACTATATCAAATAGTTCATGTCAGCACATGCGCTAGATATAATTGAATTAAATAGTTATTCCAAGATCCACAACTACTTTGAGTAAAGCCCTGTGTTGGCCAAAAGAGTTTGAGGTCTTTACCCACAGTGTTACCACCCAGGCAACAAGGAGACCCAGGAATTTCAAAAGTAAAGCCCACAATACAAGGACTGTATAATATGTAATCTACAAGTGTCAGGAGGAGCAGAAAGCTGTGGTTTATATGTGCCAATGCTGCTGAAAGCAAAAATTTCTTCACCACATAAAGCTTTTCAAAATTACCACTAGGGGGCTGGTGATAAAGTGTAAAGTGTCGCCTTCTTATGTTTAAGATAACTTGCAGCGTGATGCATGGTGGCATTTTGTGATCGTTTTTGTCAAAAGAGTTTTATTTTTTAACCTTATAGCATGAATTTGTAAATATACAACTTATCTAATTAGAATAAAGAACCACTTCACTGTATTTTATATGTGATTTCCACAGCAGAGAGCTACAGTGAAATCCAGTTCCAGTCTGTAGTGTGACATTACGAAATCTGTGATAGCAATGGTGGATGGATGTCATCCAATATAGTGTTTATTTGAGGAAAATATTTTGGGCTCCTTGCTGTCTATTATTATTTGAATAACATTCACCAAGCTCCCATGCTTAAAAGTAAATTTTTGGAAGATAAAAGGTTTTGATTATAATGAACCAAGTGTCAGGAAATATGAAAAAATATTGTTAGTAGTAAATCATTTTGGGCTCCTTCAGTATCTTACCATGTATGTACTTTATATTATGTCTGGCATACTGAGAGCTCTAAAAATGAATATCATTCTTTACCTATCTGAATTTAAAAGGGATCCCTAATGTAACGTAGCTGTGTTTTCCACGTTAGCTGATCACATGTACTAGACAAGGGGTTGTTGCACGCTTCCGTGATGAGGTCCGGGTGGACCTGTTGAATGCCGGAAGTCAGGCTGTGTCCCTTGCAGTGTCATGGAATAAGGGAACACCAGAACCAGTTTGAGTCTTTCTTCCAATCTTTTGAGTCTTCCTTCCAATCACATTGTCATACATACATTGCTGACCACTCTTCTGCCTATCTGCTTGCTATGATTCCTTTGTCAGCCTTTCCCCCTTCTAATTCTAGCCGAATGTCACCAATTGTAGCGATTATGTTCTATTAGAGGGTACATACTGCATACAGTACTGTGTTGCAGTACTCAGTAACCCTCCTTCTACTCAGCCCTGGGGCCCATTTACTTAACTACTGCTTTGCTCAGGCCTAGGACTCTTTTACTGAACTAAGAAGACTTAGTAGTACTGATAGTTCACAATGTTTACCCAGTCAGTGTAACATTTGTTAATAAAACCATGAAATTCAAAAAAAAATTACGAAAAAACATTTTTTTCCAAACTTTTTCTTGGCAGTGTATATATATATATATATATATATATTTAATTACTTTTAATTAATAGTTCTCTAGTTATCTGCTTTGCTTATCAAATACATTGTTCCAGTACAATTAGTCTTACATTCTGTTAACACTGATACTGCTTAATACCAAATTAGTAATGATCAATAGGAAATACATGTATTTGGTTTTTCCTCAAGAAGACAGCATTTGTTTTCAAGTCAATGTTCCAACAAAATAACACTGGATGCCATAGAGAGCACAGTCTATAAGTTAAATAGATCCATCGCACAAACAAAATTGCCTATCATACCGGTCACGTGTATAAAGAACCAGTGATACTGGCTCTGAGGACTGGTGATTGCAATCTCCAATTTTTTCTTTCCCGGCAATTGAGTGAGAACACAAACAAAAATCCCAACACGTTAATAATCATTAGTCTTAATAACGAAGCATGTGTGTGCATAAGTGGCATCCCCCTTGGCATCCAAGAAACTTGAATCACATTATTCTCGTATAGGTTGCTGTCGAAATCCATGCCGAGGAATGTAGTGGTCCTCAACCACGGGTTTGTAAGATCGTGGAGAGATCGTCCTACAAAACGAGTTGCCGTTCCTATACCGAAAATCATCCTCCCTCATCTGGCTGTTTTTGATTAACCGACATGAATGAGGCATGCCCAATGCCCACCGGGAAGAGAGCGGGGTCCAGCTGACTAGCGGATAATAGCCTTTATTGAATCGCCGGCTATCTCCTCATCCAGCGGACTTGGCAATTTTTGGTGGACGTTTGTCAATGTGACGGGGTAGTGCACAGCCATTACTGCGCCCAACTCAAAATTTGGTGCAGACACCTAATGGTAGTAACTTGATGGCGGTGGTTCCTCAGACTGCATCAGGAAGTCGTCCTGACCTTCGGCATCGTTGTACTAACCACATACACTGGCGTATTCCAATGACATCCCGCCGAAGCCGCGAAGAATTGAGGACAAATCTGACGACTCCATTCTGTAAATGTGGATACCGTCCTAAACACTGCAGCTAGGATTGTGACATTTTGTTCAATCGATCAGAGCATATCACTCATGTGCTTAAAGGGGCATTTACACTATCACGTACAAAACGTAAGAGTGATCACGTACATATAAAATGGGCTATACGTAGCTATACATGCTCACTCTTGACTCTGCTAATCACGTATAAATTATTTTCACAAACGTACGTGAGGCAGTCGTAGATCGCTGGCTGAACGTCCGGAAAACACCGAACATCTGTCAAACGCTCGCCAAAGGTCTGTGGCCAAGCATCGGTCAGGCATCAGTTATCCGTCAGGCATCTGTCAGGCATCCGTCAGGCACTCATAGATGGCTCGTAGATGGCTCGTAGATGGCTCGTAGATTGCCAGACAGACGTCCGCTGAGCGTTTTATGAGCATTCTACAAGTGGACGCGAGTAGACGGTGAGTATATGGACAGTGGCAATGTATGGCAATGTATGGCAATGTATGGCAACGTATGGCAATGTATGGCAATGTATGGCAACGTAAGGCAATGTATGGTAATGTATGGTACATAGCTCTCATAGGTAATCGTGTGAACGCCCCTTAAGTCTCTTCATTAGCTGCCAATTGAGTCTCACATAAAGTTCCAGGTCTGTCTCATGAATTGAAATCATTTAATAATTTGAGCCTCAAATATAAAAAAAAAACAAAGCTCTGTGGTACCCCCACTCGGTGGAACACTTCGGCTGAAAACATTCGTCAATCCAGCTCAGTTGACATTTTCAAAAGCAAATAAAAAATACATATTTCTAGACCAATCTATGGGCTCTTTTAATCTTTATCTATTCATTTTATATATTTTAATTACTTTCTGCTGATATTTTTAACCTCAACTTTATACACATGTGCTTTATTAAATTTTACTCTATTCATACATATCTCAATACTTTTACCTTTTCTGTACAGAACAGTTTAAACTGTTTTAGTGATTTTTGCGCTTTATATAATAACTTAATATTATTAATTATTATTATGTTTTTTTATTAAATTCTGAAGCAAATTTTCTACTCATGCTTGCGAACCCTAGCATTTCACATGATTATTTTATGATGATATTGCACAACAGTTGCGCCACATCCATGTATTATAATTGCATTTCTTGGAGATTTGATTAAGCATTGTAGTAATCTCACACAGCATGGGAGGATGAGTCAAAGGGGGGTTTTTAGAAACCTTTGCATTAATGCAAAACAAAGGAACAAATACTGTTGTTTTTGATGTCTCAATGTACCCCATGCTTGGTGGCCAATTGGAAAATTTTTAAGGTCGCAAAAATATTTCATTATCCATATTTTGCTGGTATAGAACTGTTGCACATATATGAGACATGCTTAATTTTTGTTTCATTTGTGAGATATACAACCAAATGTCACAAATGTTAAAAGGGGCCCCTGTTATCCCTAACGTTGCCTAGGTAGTTGATGAACAGTAATTTGTTGCCATCTATGGTAAAGAGTTTAGCATAGCTCAGGTTCACAGGGTAGGTACCAAAGAAGGCAACATTACGTATTTATTAGGTATACCCCAATAATGAAAATGTAGTGCACTTACTAGCTTTGTTAAGTTTTTCACAAAAGAGATTAATTTTGTGTGAAAACAAAATCAATGCACTCGAGGGTAAAAGTTCAAACATATTTTTGACATCCAATCAAAATATAAATATGCATTTTTGACTAATTATCCAGTTTCCATCACAAGTAAACTCCTTGTAAAAAAATAAATTTTGAAAATGGAAGCTAAATGTGTGGAAATTAATCCCCAAAAGTTCCACTTTAGTCAGTTTACCATGTCTTGAGAATATATATTGGTGCTTTAAATGCCAATGTATTGGTAGGTTTCTACAGGGGGGTACACATATCTGTCAGATACCGTATGTATGGCTTAGCTCTCAGTGCATGACTATATTTTTAATGCTCTCTATTCTTTTTACAGACGAGACCGAACCATCGAACAGGGTAGCCCTCTTTAATGAAAAAGTATATTTGCCATTAATCACTTAACTTGATGGTGATGCCAATGTGCAATGGATATATATAGCATCTCCAGATCTGGACAGAGGAAGCCGGAATATATCTACTATGCAACAGATTCTGAAGGTTTATAAATAATACAGTATATTTAAAGCTGCATTGTCATAATTCGACAGTGGGCATAATCTATTTCATTCACTTCATTGTCTTCTTAATACTGATTATCTACCATCCAGAGCCTGGTGGGGTTCACTATCTCTCTATAAAATAAATAAACTTCACCTAGTATTTAATTTTTCATATCATCAAAAATCCAATATATAAACAAACCCAGTGATGACGTCACAATACTCAACAATGGGTGATGATGCCATTTCCATGGCATTCCAATGTATTGCTCTTTATATCTTTCAATGTATCGTTTATGTTTTTTAGATTCAGTAGCTTACACATATTTAGTGTGCCTTGATCAAATAAGGTGATTTTCAATTATTTGCTGAAGTTTTAGTTCTAAGTTTTAGTTATAATTACCAGAATCTAAAACTGAGCTAAACCTCACAAATAATGTTAAATGAAATTTTAAAGTAAGCAAATCTTCCGTCTTCTCTTTGTCCAGCAACTAGAGATGGACATCAAGAATAGCCACTGTTTACCTGAGATCTAAAAGTAACAAAGTGAGCATGATTTATCAAAACTGGAGCTGAGGTCACATTTCTAATTGCTTCACATTGACTTTTGTACTTCCAAAACTATTTATAATGTTTGCTGGAAATGAGAATGAATTTATTGCTTATTAACAATGCTCATCAAAAATAAAAATGTTCATTTACTTAAGATAAACTTACTGCAAATACACACATATTTTACATCAAGAATTAATAGGTTATATAATTAGTGCAATACTTGCCATTACTATCCTATATTAAATGTTAATTAATATTTATTGCTGCAAATGTGGCTCCTTGATAGCAGAAATGCACTTTCCATAGAGGAGTCTCCCTGGAACTCTATGCTTAAAGCGAAACTGTGCCAGAATTATTTCTCTAACATGTAAGTAACATTTATGTGAAATAAACTGGGTTTAAGTCTGAGAATTTTTTCTGCTAGGGGCGTAAAATGTCGGATATAGTCTCTGAACTTTCTTCTTCGAAGTCATATCCTTTACACAAATCTTTTCTGCTTACTGCTTGGCTTCTCGTCAGGTAAAATGAGAATGCAACAAATAGTGTAAGGTATTTCATCTTTTTTTATTATATTCTTTAATCAATATAACTACCTCTTCCATTATTATTATGATATTAGTAGAGTGAAAAGGAAAGGATTTTTGTGGTGTTGCAGCCAAAATCCTTAGCTGAAGCTCCTTCCGATAACATATGTACATACGAATACAGGTCAACACGCAAATTTGTCTACATACCAAGTCATTGACACATTAGAAGGCCTGGTAAAAATTTGATGAAAAACTAACTCATATAAATTTGGGTTGACAGTTCATTACCATCTCTTGAGCATATTAATGTAAAATTGTTGACAGCTAATCTGCCCAATGACCTTTTCGTTGACTAACCAGACTCTGGTGAATACTCGTTTGATAAAGCTTTTACAGTGGTATACTTGCTACAAATATGTTCATATGAATAAGATCTATAAAAGGATGTCCATTAAATTTCAGGCATTTATGGAGAAAATACCACAAAAACGCAATAGAGGGGGGCAAGGGGAGACCAACAGCTGGGAAACCCTGAGTTAGCAGAACCAACTCGTCGACAGGTCAACGAGTTGGTATAACCACGATTTTCTGGTCAGGCCAAGGGTGTTGATTGTCAACGAGTTTGCCGTCCTCATGTCAACTAGTTGGTTGTCAATGAAATGGTTGTCATCGAATTGGCTGTCAACGATTTTGCGTGTCGATGAATTAACTCGACCCTTTCCCTACTGAACATTCGTAGGCTATGAAGAATTTCAGAACATCACATTCTGATTGCTGGGGTCACATGATCATTGCCACACATTTGTTGTTTGCTGAAAAAAATCTGCGGTTTGCAGCAATGCACTGAATCTTATTTTAAAGAATGAAAATATACAAAATTTATTATTCATTGACGAAATTGTACTTGACAATTTAGCCCTACAAAATTCAATAAAACGTCTGACACCGAAGTGTGTTGCTCTATGGCTAGGGTGGTTTATGCTGCAGCATCTCTAGCAGAAATTGCAAAAAGTGTTATGCGAGAAATCATTTCATTCAACAGCAGTAATGTATAAAACACAGCTTTCTGCTTCTCCTGGCACTGGCAGATTACATATTATTACTCCAATCCTCGCTTTTTCTTTCAAGGTGGCATTCTACCTGGTTATGAAGATAAATTTCAGCCAACGGTGCATGGCTATGGCATTGTGATTGAAGAAATAGACATTCAATCAACAGGAAAATACAAATACTTCAGAGTGGATCGGCCTGATTCAGTGGAGAGGGGGATAAGCGTCACAAGCACAAGTAATTATACTTTGATCCTTACTTATATTAAGCAATTTTGTAAAACCTCATGTAATTTTGTATTCTGCATTGCTAGTTACCAGGTAGTTGACATCAACTGTGTCCTTGTGTATTGGGACCACATAAATGGTTAGTTATGCTACACTGTAAGAGATTTAGAAAGCTGGCATTATTCATTATTATGCCATCTGTGGCTAATTACGTCTTAAATTTATTAACCTTTTGATATATTTGCTATTTTAAATACTGCTGTTTTCTGCAAATATTTACCAAATTTATGCATCTATAATCAATTTCAATTTAACATTTCAAATGTTTTACTTATCATAATACTAATCTGTGAAAAACAACCTTGTAGATTTTTATGTCTGTGTACCCAGTTTAAATAAATAAAGTTCAATTCAATTCAATTAAAAAGAACATTATTCAAGGGTTCAGCCAACTATTCTAAACTAGCTAAGCATGTGAGCTAAGTAGAAAACAGACATTCTCACTGTAAATGGTACAGATATTCTAGACATGGAGTATTCAAATGCTACACAGACCCTGACAGCAATAGCTGTATTTGAATATTAATAGTGAAATTGAACATCAATCCATTTTAATCATATTGCAAAATATCCCACAATTCTCAAATTGAAAACTTGTCTCGTATTTCTACTAAAAATGATAATTTCAACTGCATTGAATTAATCAATTCACAACCAGATCAAACAATTGTCACATATTGGTAATTCAATTCAAATCAATTCAAGTTACAGTATTGTTGGATATTAATTCTCAAAACTTATTTTGCAATTATTTCACCAGTCTTGTTACATACATGACAATGACACACAATAATGCCTTATAGTGAGGGTCGAAAGTCATTAATAGATATACACAGACTAACTGCTAAATCACTGATTAACAGACTGATTGATTTATTGATTGTTTTTATATATAGATCGTAAAATAGATCACAAATGTTCAGTAATAAATTTTAAATTAGATGTTTTTCATGTGCAGTTTAGCGTAGAATATTGAATTTCCAGGAACATGTAACTAGTTTAGACATAATCCGGTTTAATGCCATGTAACTGAATTTCCAGGAACATGTAACTAGTCTATACATGATCCTGTTTAAAAGCCCTTTACATCATAATTAAATGTGTCAACAGGCATTGATGTTTGTTTTAGTTTATAAGTAATTGTGTTTGTTAATTAAATGTTAATTGAATCAGATAATATGACACTAATAAAATTAGAACCCCATTTTAAGATTACCTCAACAATAAAGCTGGCTATCTATTCATCAGTGATGCATAGGCTGGTGGGGGGGGGGGGGGGGGGCTAGCTGAGAGGTATGGCGCTGGGCTGCCAATCTCTGGGTCCTGGGTTAGATTCCCTGTTGGGACTATGTTGGATGACAGTTTCATCCTTTGCATCATTGTCATGGTCCCAGGCTGTCCTACTTAGCCTGTCCAGTACAAAAATATAGGAAATAAAACCCAAATATACAATCATCCATCCATCAGTGATGCGTGATTCATTTCCCATGTGATGACCTTCTTTGCAGGTAGTGATGGATTTGTCAATGAAAATCTGGTTGAGAGGTTCTGCAAGGAAGTGCAGGTGCCAGAGGCAAGGTTCTTCTATGGTTACCAGATTGCAATTGAGAATATACATACAGTCTTCTGATAGAAACCTACATCAAGGATGTCAAAGAGAAGTGAGTCAGTCTGGCCTTTTTTTAACTAAAAGACACTAGCTAGGTCAGCGCAAAGTTGCTAGCTATAAAGTCCTTCCTTTGCTGAATCAGAAAGACATCAAAGACTATCACATGCAATGAGACTGGTCAGTTCTTGCTGCCAGTCAAACTACTCTGGACAATACTTTGGACTTTCAAGATGGAAATTTTTTCTTTGTCATTTGTACTATTATGATACATGTATTATTATTATTATTGTTGTACTATATTTACCTCAATTTCATCAATTTAATTTTTATTGTAACTGTAGTCGTACAGAAGAGACATTTTAGATTGAAAAAGACTTTAAATAAATTATACATACAAAAAAAACAATTGCGTTGATGTCACTGGCATCATTTACTTTAACTTCCCTATGCCTTCCAAGTGTTTTTAAAATTCCGCACAATAAATGAGAATATCTTCCAGTATCTTTATAAATTCCCTGTTCTACTTCTGTCATTTCTGTTTAGCAATGGCCGAACTGTTGTGCTTTACCTTTTATGTACAATAAATTTATTATTTCAAAAATTTATGGTCAAACTCATAGCATCTTTGGCAGTTTTTACAACCAATGGCACTTACGGTCAAATTCGCTGTCCTGGCAGTGTATATTGGTTTATTTGTCTAATAATAACATGCCTAGAATGCTTAATTTATTTTGTCAACAAGCCTTACGAGATATTGTTGCTTAGTAAGGTAATTTTTCAAGCATTGACAAATTTGCTTACCGACATTATAACGATACGAAGAGCATCGCCGATTCGTGATTTTGGAGTTACCAATAAATATTTGTACATAACTTTTTAAGGTAATTTGGTCAATGGTTGTTACCATTTTTTTGATTAATCAAGATACATCACAAAATGTCTGACAGTCTTTATGGTGTGACTGACAAGAACAGGGATGTACTGTTTCCATCATTGATATAACTTTTGTAGCCAATGACTGCTTTTTTATGGACTTCTCTACTTCAACCAACTGCCATATATTAATCACAAGATGATTATATAGTACTACAAGAATTATCCCCTGCAATTTCATAAATATTGGATGAAGTTATGAAAAATCTAGAGCAGCCAGAATCGACCTAAAAAATCAGCTTCACAACTACAGTTGAAGTTATATTTAGCCTGGTAAGCCTATGATGTCATTGATGACGTCAAAAATATGTCAGCTTGGAACAAGAATTTCATTGTAGTTTACTTCGCCGGTCAGAGCATAGAGCTGAAATGACATTAATTTCTGAAATATTTGTTGAACAAGAATGATATGGAATTACGTGATTTATTCACATTTGCTGGACATACTATTTGAGGGGAAGGGGGGGATTAAAAAATATATTTGGAAAGTGTAAGAGATTAAAAAAATTCACTGGCTGCACTGATTAATTAATACACAAAATGAAGTCTGAACTGGTGATGTCCATAACATACTGAATATCAATATTTGTCATTTGTTTCAAAACCAAAATAGGTGATTTCATTGGTCATTTCAATTTGGATGTGTGATCCTGATATTGCTGGTGAGTGGTAGAAAGCAATATTTCCTGTTTATTTCTGTTGCTCATTGGTCAAAATCCGTACATCGCTGTTGTTTTTCATACATCTCCCTAGTTCTTGTCTCTGATTGGCTGAATTTCATACATCCCTCTGAATAGCCATGCATCCCTCCCAGCCTTTGATATCATCCCTCTTTGATCAATATCATCAGGGAAAAACACCAGTATCAGAGAAAAAACACACTCAGTCATGGGGTAACCAGGTATATTAATTAACCATATTGATGTCACTGTGTGAATGTATGAGTTCACCTAAATTAAGAATTAATGACAGCATATTTTCATTTTGTCTGTTCGTCGTGATTATTCAACTAACCCGCACAAGTATAACTTTATTAAGATCAATAATATTTATTTAAACTGGACAAGAATTGACTTTAAAATAACAGGTCATAATCCATTCACAACATATACCAAAATCTCGTTTCTCTAGTTTGAGGTCACCTGATGGTGGCTGGGAGGGAACATGGACTTTTTTTTTAATAATATCTCGTTCTAACAAGATTACATCTTGTCCCAACAAAAAAATCTTGACCCAATGAAAAACTTTCTTGACCAATCGAGATAACATCTCGTTCCAACGATATAACATCTCGTCCTAATGAAAAACTGTTCTCCATCACATCAGGATTTTTAGTGACAAAATATGCCAAATTGGAAAATTTGCATGTTTAAGCAGCTGACATCTGTTGATGGAATACTAAGTTGAAAAAAAAAAATCTATTTAAAGATATTACCAAAAAAATTATATTTTTTCTCATGTGAGAACTGCAATTCTCAGATAATAATTAAATTTGTGCTGCTTTGCCAACTTAAAAAAAAAGACAACATTTAAATTAAGAATGGCAAATTGTTTATTTTAGAAGCACAGTGTTTAAGAAAAGCAGTGAAAATCATCATTTTAAAAGACAGGAAAGATATCATAAGATTTAAGCAACTCCTTGAGGGACACCCAACACAGTGCCTCCACAGGTTTCAAATTCGCTGCATTTAACACTTTTTCATCATAATTAAGGGTGTCATGTATACCAACACAGGGCAAAATACATATACAGTATACAAAATAAATTTTGAAGTACATCTTGTGTATATGCAACTACTAACAACACCAATTAATAATAGATTTCACACACCACCCATAATTAACAATGTTTAAAAGGTAATTGACAAGTAAAATATACATTGCAATAACTGATTAGGTAAAATACATAGTTCAGATAACATACTTGGATATATATAAACTGCATATAATTTAATGTAATAAATGAACAATTTGAATTAATGATTTTCACATTCAATATAATGTAAAAGGTCGACCTTATCATTATGTGGCCATTCCATAGTTACATGATACAATAATATTCCAGAGATTGCCGTAAATTTCTGATGCATAAGAATATTCACCAGTAGCAGTTTCGTTTGGTAATTTGGGATCTTACCATAAGTGTGCATTCTTTGATGATATTGCTTTGACTAATAATGAGAATACACTTTTTATTTTTTTACTGGCACTTCATTGCTATCAATCAATCGAAAACAGCAAATATGACATATTTTAAGGAGTTGTGAATAAATATGGAAACTCCTTTGATAGAATTGATCTTAGCCTTAACCCAAGCCTCAGAAGGAATCATTTGAGGGATGGATGAGGAATTAAGATTGCATGAAGTCATAGTAGCTTTTGCCATGACTACCTCTTGCAATCAGGAACTTCATGTAAGGCTTTTCATCTTGATCGTCATCATGGGTCTCTTCAATTGGCACGGGAACTTCAACATACTTTCCTTCTTCAGGATTGAAGTACACAAAGGTTGCCACAAAGTTTGAAAACGCTGGTGGCCATTTGTAGGTTATTGGAGTGTTTTTCAGACTGAACCATGCCCCAGCCCTATGATGATTTTTGCAATTGCCGCATGACTCTCTGTTCCAGCGAGACAGAATTGACTTTTGCCCAATGAAATTAGAAGGCTCTGCTGTCCTGTAATACAGACGCAACAGCTTTGACCCACTATATTTGTCACGGTTGATGTTTCCAATCTTAATCAAGAATTCATCTTTGTGGGTTGGGTTCCATTTAAAGTGAATTGCATCTTTCATGTCATAGACAATTCTAGAGGTTCTGTATGGTTTATCATCTAGGTCATCAATTGTTTTCGGCTTTTCAAATTCTGTTTGAATGTGTACATATGGTGGCCAGTATTCTTGATCAAGAGAACCAATTGTGTAATCATAGCCAAGGTCATGTATGTTAATGCAATCTTTGGAGGTAACTGGCACTCCATTTGCATGTTGGAAAGGGGTCAATGGTGTGTCCATTGTCAGGGTTTCATCAGGTTTTTGACCAATTGTTGGCATGCTTGCAATTGTTCCATATTGGTCAGTGGGATCTATGTCAAATGAATCCGTTTTGCCATGTTTCTTCTGCCACACCCAGAAAACACGATCAATGTTGCAATGATGGAAGAAGAATATTGGATCAAAGCCAGCTGTTTCATTTTCACCCATATCGCCATTTGCTCCAATTATTTGGAAGGCTTCACGCTTTTCAGGCATTGTGAATCCCCCAATAGCAAGATGCAGGTCATTGTGGGGATCTTCTAGAGCCACTGAAGGAATATTTGGCATAAATTGGGCACTCGAATCTGTGTTAGAAAATTTATTGTATGACTGTACTTCGAGACATGCTTTAAAGTGAGACAGTACACTTCTGTCACTGGGTGGTATTTCTGGTGCAGGCCCATCTAACCATTGTTTGATGTTCTCATTCAACAAAATTGTTGCAGTTGTATTTGCAGTTGTAAAGTACTTTTCTATGCTTTTGTTATGAAGTTTTGCTACTTCAGCAGACTTCTCAGGTGAGCAAATGCCAGAGAAAGGATATCGTAATGTTTCATATCCGTTTGGTTTGTAATAATATTCATCAGCACTTTCTTGATCAATAGATTGTGGCAGAATAAAGCTAGCAAGCGGATTATTCACCATTTCTCCATCAATTTCTACCTTTTCAGCAGTGAGCAAGTTGGGAATGCCATTCTTTAGAGACTCCTCAGAAGTTGCATCCCAGTAAGCCATAGCAATATCATCTTCAGGACAGACTGTTTGCAAAGCTTGTTCTAAACGCACTAAATAATATCGGTGCCATGTAGGAAACAGGACAGTAGCATGCTGGCAATAGCCACCCCATGCGTCTGGCTTATTATAATAGGGAGCTCTGTATGGCTCTCCATGGAAACCGGCAATCGCCCAGAATGAGTTTGGATTATTGGGAGGCAGCTCCTGGATTCTCTTCCATGCCCTGAGGAATGCATTTCTTTTTGCTGAATTTTCTGGTCTCTCCAGCTCCCTCACAGACATCCGCATGCTCAATCTATAAGAAACAGAACTTTTAACAATCTAGACAGCAACTGTAATCATGTGGAATACCCGAGGCAATAGTACATTATTTTCAATTTTTAAACCATTCCATTTTGCAAGTGATATAAATGAAAACATGAATATATGTATATTTTTTTTTTAAATAGCTAGGAGAAATGTGCTTTACTGTCTAACAATTTTTGGCATGGTTCATTTGTACTTAGGGATAATATTAAATAGATAAAATAAAATAAATGAAGCTTTTTTACAAGGCTAATCAAAATGATTAAATCCCTACAAGACATCATAAGAAAATTCATAAAACAGTGTACAATCAAAATGATATAAAATATGTATAGGCTAAAACATTAAATATAAAGATGATAAAATTGAAATTAAACATGTTATTAAATTAATTTACGATCTTGAAAGTTGATTTTTGCAAAAAGGGATACAATAGTCTTTGAATCTGTTAGTGCGACATAAGGGTAACTTAAAATCCTTGGACACTCTGGTTATTCTATTGGAAGCTGATGTTTTATAGTTCTATTGGTTATGTCAGCAGGTTCTTTTGTTCATCTACCTTGTTTAGCTGTAAGACCTATTACTCAATTATTATTTACTGCAACTCTTGAGGTGAAATTTCAGTGAATGCAAATGTGAAATGTATTGCAATATTCTTAATATATATTGAACAGATAGACAGATAGATAGACAGAGAAATAGACAGATAGATAGACAGATAGGTAGACAGATGGATGGATAGATAGATAGATAGATAGTTAGATAGATAGAATGTACCTCTCTCTATCAATAAAAATCTATCTATCTATCTAGATCTGACGTATTTGTCTATATGTCTTATGACAAATAGGTCAGAATTGTCCTCTTTCTCACAATAAAAATCACTAGCCTAATTAACATATTTCAATCACTTTAATCAGTCTAGTGACAAGAAAAGTTTTTGAACAGTGTCTTTAAAGTATCTTCAATGACATGCTGAGATGCTTATCAACCTAACCTTCCACAATCACTTCGATATTGGTATCTTTTAAGATACCTTCCTTTTACTGTACCATATGTACATAATTTATAGTATAAAAGTTGTTTACAGACTACATGATTCTCGGTTGGACTACTACCATAACACCCTGAAGACTTAATGGACTAGTGACGCTCAAAAGTCTTGCCGCAAAATTGGAAGTTGAAAAATAGGCTGCGCTGCAGCAAAACCCTCAGTGAATCCCACATAGCACACAGGCATCATTAAAATTAGTAAGTGTTCATCCGACAGGCAGGAGGGCGGGCATTACACTATTATTTCCAGGGCAGATCTCCAACAGAGACTTTCTTTTCTAGAGCTAAACTCTAACACTAATGCACTTACCCAAATGAAATTGTATACAATAACACTCTATATGGCCTAGAGTTGCCTTGTGATAGCCACATTGACACAGTGTGTGCGATGAACCGAAACAATTGCCACTTGGCCTACATAGTCTGTTACGTAATGCTAATAAGAGTCCAAGATGTCCTATTTTTTGAACTCTTGGATTTTTTCATTGATCATTATATTCTGTTAAGTGTGAAATAATACAGTTTTCCTGTGGGATATAATGTCTTACAAATGTCTAACTTATTAACAGCAATCTATTCTGTTCAGAGTAAAGCCAAGTGAGCATAAAATGTATTGTCTATCCTTTTCAAGCAATTTAATTTTTTTGTTTCAAAGATTTTATGCACAATAAGGGGTATTCAGTTTGCTAGAATTATCATGTTCCCTTAACTAATCTACAACTAAGATTATCATTTATATGTCCAAAATAGTCATATATGCGCTATGGCAATGATCCTAAGGAATTTATATGAAATTCAGCAACAATGTTATGCCACATAAAGATATTGGGTATAATTTCATATACAAAATGAACGGTTAAGGTTTGTATTTACTTGTATTTAAATAAATAAAGTCTAAATACAAATAACTACAAATCTTAAAGGTTTATTTTGTATGGAATGATACTCAACACACCCATTTCAATGCCTTTATAAGTCATAATATTTTTTGCTACCAGTTTACATTTAGCTGGCAACTGAAGGAACTATATATTATCAACTGCCATATTTCCTTCAACAGTTACTGAATTGTTGGGTTGCAATCTATGGCATTTAAATAAGGATTTATAACCGAACACTTTACAGGTTTATATGCAGAAAACAATAATAAGTATTGGAGTCAAGTGAAAATAATATAGATCATTATGCAACTAAGTATTATGAAATTGCTAATTATATAATAATTGTATGCACATGAATTGTACAACATTTATGGCTGTCATTGCTACGTATGGGATGCTAAGGAATATGAAGGAAACATCATCATTTTTAGCATTTTTCTCCAGGTTTGTCATTATTAAAAAAAAAAAAGAAGGATGAAACAAATGTCAAAATGAAGCCTAAATGTGAAAGTACTGTAATCTAGATATTTCATTGGCAAAATGTTACTTATGTAATGATAACAGAGTCATTGATGTGAGGGTTTGAAAGAATACCCAATTTTCATATTTTCCTTATTATATGAAATTATCTGTCATTAATGGTCATGAAACCCCAAAAATGTATCTCTACACTTATTCACATTTAGTTTTGTATGTGTGAGTCCTGCTCTGGAAACAGAATTTATATTTTTTTCATTTATCTCTAAATATTTTAAAACACAGCTGAGATATGTCGATGTGACTATCAAAATGCACAACTAAGATATATAGAGTATAACATATCAAATGTTGTTAGGATGAGATTTCTGTTCTGGAAACACAATTTAACACAGTTTTTATCTTTTTTTCTGATTTCCCATTGTTATGTAATCAGCATGAAATTAACATCAAAATGAAATGTGAAAAGTGAAAATACTATAATTAAGATATGTTATTGATACAATTTCATTGTAAATAGTGTCTTTTGTATGGAGGTATGAAAAAGTAGGAATTTTCTCTATTTCACTCTAATTTTAAATATTCTATAGTATTTACGGCCATCAGACCCCCAAAGGCACCACTACACTATTTTAGACATATTATGACCTAGTTTTAAGCATGTAGGTGCAGTAGTGTCAGAGTTCTGCTCCAGAAACGAAAAAAAAAGTATTTATATATTTTTCCAATTGTGTAAAACATAGCCAACGTCTTTCAATGTAACTATCAAAAGGCACCACTAGGCATTATATAGTATTACTGAAGAAATTTTCATTAGGGTAAGTGCATTGGTGTTAGAGTTTTGCTCCGGAAACAAAAATGTTACACCGCCGATCTTCCACCCACCCGTCCTATGAGTGTGTGTTTCAAATGGTTAGATTACTATTTGTAGAATTAGAATTAAGTACAATATTATATAATTGATTTCTAGTACATGACCAATTGCAATATGCTCCACTACAAAACTCCACCTGTTCTGCCAATTGAAATTCTTCAATATTTCCATTATTAACTTTCAAAGCCACATATCCTACATTACAGGGGCCTTGATTTCCTCTTGACAGGTTAGGGTGGGGGTGCAAGCCTACGTTGTCTGTCATACCTTGACTGATCTTCTTTAGTACAAGCGGCGGCAGTTAATGCTTGGAGTCTTTTCGAGTAAAAGTAATGGTGGATCATTGATGCCAAGCTATGCTAACAGAGAAACTTGTAATGTATGTGATCTGAAGTGTAAAACTGTTTAAAATAGCCCAAATGTTTCAAAACAAAAATGTTTTAGAAATAAGGTAATTTTCTTTTGTAAATTTCAGGAAGGAAAAATGGGGGGGGGGGCATATATATTTTTTGTATGATCCCGGAATGGCGTTCGGTGGTTAAATGAAGCACTAGTTATTTATAATGTGTTTCTTTTCTTTCTAATCTATGGAGAATGATTGCTATTATGTATGAAGAGCATAATTTATAAGTTACTCTAATATTAGTCTCTTTATTATTTTGTTATAATGCTCTGGTTTGTTTCACACTATACGTGCTATTTACTTATAATGATATGTTGAAGATTCAAATTTTTTTCAAAAAATGTTTTGTTTTGATATCTCTAGGTGTATCATAGGTAAATACTCAATATTTCTTACAATTACATGCTCATAAATATTACAAAATGAGATAGGTATAGTTTATTATAATTGCATCCTAGTTTTTACATACTAGTTTGCATACCTAAAATCCTAAACTAAAAGAAAAAAAAAATAGCAAGACCCCATTTTGATAACAAGAGCATCAGCAATAGTTCTGGCTGGCTGGTGATTTATTTTGAATTAAAGGTGCCTTGAACAGCATGTCATCAAATTGCTGCATCTCAAATAGTCAGGAATGCATCAATTACAAACTTACTTACCCTTGGTGTCTGATTACTCTTGAGCTATGTGGCTTGGGATCATCAGTGTGTGCCCTTGGCCTGGGATCATCACTGTGCACCATTGGCTTGGGATCATCAGTGTGTTGTTCCATTGTTACAGGACTTTCTGTAACATTGATGTCCAGTCATACACTGTATTGTGGATCACTTTCAATAATGTCTTTCTCTCTTCATCAACACTCCTGCGCAAAAAAATTATAAGGCAAATCAATATATATAAGTATGCCTATTCACACAGCAAAAGTGATAAAAAAAATTTGTAAATAGCAAGGAGGAGGTGAGCATTTTGGGAAGACTAGTGGACGGGGAGGGGGGTGTAAGCATGGATCCATGCAAGCTGCTCACAGTGCATCCACTCCTATCATCTTGAGGACTCATTCCATCGCTGCAGGCACACCAAAATAATTTCAACTAATTAACATGATGCCCACATGGTTCGAGCTGTCCAACTCATCATGCTTAGGGGCCCAAATTGCTGAGATAGTGATGCCTATATGACATTTTAGTAGGCTTGGGCCCATAAGGATGTTCAAAAAGTTGCTGCTGTGAGTTTGAAAGGCATATTTTCCTCGTTAAACAGAAGGTACTTTCACTACTTTGATGAGCTTCGACCAATGTGTTAAACTCATTGGATATTGGGGTTAATTTTTAATTTTTTTCTTTGATACGAGTAGTGTTTAACAAGCTGCATTTTCAATGTCTGAACTGTTCGTAGGTTCCAGTTCCCAGATAGTTCCTAGTAGCCAATAAATGACAATTTATTCAATGGCTAGCCAATGTCTTTACTAATTATGGATTAAGGAAGTGTCTAGGAACTGTAGGAAGTAGCTAGGAACTATGTAGGAACTTGGAACTATAGCTAGGAACTAACTAAGAACTAAGCACAGGAGCTATCTGGGAACTATCTAGGAGCGATGCAAGAAGAAATGGCAAAAAGGTGAAAGTTCCATTGTCAGTCAGAAATATTGAAGAACTACCCAGCTACATTGAGATACGTCGACGATTTCCAGCTTCAAATTTACCAGAACTAATCAAGGAAGAAACTATGTGAATTGTGACTAGTGAAATCCCAAGCTCCTTTTTTCCAAAAAAATGTAACCGGCCTCTGCAATGTACATGTACCTACTTTCATTTTCTATGATTCTTTATTTAAATATCCCCTTCCCCTGTCAACTAAGTACACTTCATGGCCCACTTTAAGCATCGAGTCCATGCCTTAAGACACCCAGACAGCTCACCCCTTCACTCCATCACATTTGACCCAGTGTAGCAGTACAGGCAACTTGCTCACATCGATGCCACCAAGCCAAAGTTTTTCGGCTAATTTGCATGTCAGCAGCAATTACATGGGCTTGTGTATATTTACTTATAGGGGGTGTGAAAACAGTGTATGATGTTCAGATTCACTTTTAACTCCAGCAACAACTTTTTCCTTTTTGACATTAATGCTTACAACAGTATCACGCAGCAACTCTCACCAAATTATGGTAATGTGTCCGTTTTCATGCGATTTTATAAAGAATATACTGCCATATATAAGACATAGTTTGAAAAAACACTACAGCTGTTTTCAGAATGACCCAGGTATTATATGTGCAAAACTGCTCATGGCTGATCAGGTGGTGGCAAGAGTGGTATGCTTGCAGTACAGGGTGACCAATTTGGTCAATGCTACTGATGCTGCAGTGGGAACTGACCAGCTTAGTCATGCATTGGGAAATTCCTGTGCACAAGACATATGAATTTGAAAACATGGATACATCCATAATTATACTGCTGCAACTTAGTGACTGCTGAGGATAATATAGGTATTACAAACACCTCATGTCTTTAGAAGATTTCGGCATATTACAATTCTTGCAAAAAATAGGAGCAGTAACCAGGTCATGTGAGCGACACAGATTTTAGTGTAGGAATACACCAGCCTCATTACACAGTGTGGTGTTTAGCAAGCTGTTGAAAGCCAGAAGTATTAAATTCCAATAAAATAAGCCCAAAATGATAATATAGCATAATATATGCATTTAATTTACCAGTGTAGCATTAAGGTACGAATTGGCCAAATATTGCCCATGGGTATCCCCTACCCCCTTGACATCACCAAAGTGAAACTACTCATGGAATGACACATATCCAAAATCTAAATATGAATGAACTTACCACACTCGCACAAATGCATGAATTCCCTGTCTGCAAATGAATCCCAATCTGTGAACATGTATAGCTAATAGCCTACTTATGACCAGGATAATCTGGAAACTAGGACAGCATGCAGAAGGAGGGGGTTCACTTCCACTATTTATTGAAAACAAAATAAAAATTATTCCGTAAATTCAAATATAGTTATTGGAGCTGTCAGGGTCTGTAAAGCATTTTAATACTCCATATCTAGAATATCTGTACCATTGAAAGTGGGAATGTCTGTTTTCCGAACACTTCCTATTTTGCTCACATGCTAAGCTAGTTTAGAATAGTTATTGAACCCTTGAATATTGTTTTTCTGGCTGAATTTAATTTAACTTTATTGATTTAAAAATATAAAAATCTACAAGGTGGTTCTCCACAGATTTGTAGTAAGATTAGTAAAATATTTGAAATGTTAAATTGAAATTGACTATAAAAATGCATAAATTGGTACCTATAATTTTTTTAGTATATATATATATTAGTTGAAAACAACAGTATTTAAAATAGCAAAATATTAAAATGTTAATAAATATAAGAAATAATTACCTATAGATGGCATAATAATGAATAATGCCAGCTTTCTCGATCTCTTACAGTGTAGTACAACAAACAATTTATCATTTATATGATCCTAAGACATGGTCAAGGTCAACTACCACCAATGCAGAATACAAAATAACATGAGGTTTTACAAAATTGCTTGATATAAGTAAGAATCAAAGTATAACTATTTGTGCTTGCAACACTTATCTCCCTCTCCACTGAATCAGGCCGATCCACTCTGAAGTATTTGTATTTTCCAGTTGATTGAATGTCTATTTCTTCAATCACAATGCCATAGCCATGCACCGTTGGCTGAAATTTATCTTCATAACCAGGTAGAATGCCACCTTGAAAGAAAAAGCGAGGATTGGAGTAATAATATGTAATCTGCCAGTGCCAGGAGAAGCAGAAAGCTTTGTATATTATTTCTAACATAATGCTTTTTGCCATTTCTGTTAGGGGCTGTGGTGGAGTGTGCCATGTCGCCCTTTGTGTTTAAGATACCGCAGCATCAATCATCGTCTCTCTGGTTCCCTGAGTGAATAACAATCAGGTTGGGTCTGGCGATTTATGTTGTCTGATTGGTTGATTTCTAGCGTACACAGATTGTGACATCACTTTGTGATTCACAGACCCGACCTGTCTCTACTCTTGAGACGGGAATAAGTCAGATCATCATAGCCAGAGAACAACACACTTTGGTGTCAGACTTTTCATTGAATGTTGTAGGGCTAAATTTTCAAGAACAATTTGTTCAGTGTATAATTACTTTTAAAATTTGTATATTTTCATACTTAAAAATAATCTTGTGTGCAACTTTCCTGCACTCTAACATTGAGCTAAAGAGCAGCTGCTCACCAGCCCACAGGCGAGGTAGTTGTGTACCGAGATTGTAATACTATAATAAGAGTAAGTGTGTTGCTGCGAAACTGCAGATTTTTTTCAGCAATCATCAAATTTGTGGCAATAATCACGTGATGTCAGCCATCAGAATGTGACGTTCTGAAGTTCTTCATAGCCTAGGAGCTCAGGATTTCAGCCGCAACACCGCAAAAATTGTTCGCTTTCCACTGTACTAATATCATAATGTCATAACAATAATGGGAGGCCAGGAGTCCAATAGATAGTGTATTGTGAGGTAGTTATATTGAAGAAAATACATATAGGCCCAGATTTTTGAATCCACTCAAGAAAGAAGAAATTCCATACACCATTTGTTGCATTCTCATCTCACCTGATGAAGCTAGGTGGTAATCGGAGAAAATTTGTATAAAGGATATGACTTCCGAGAAGAAAGTTCAAAAACTATATCTGACATTCTACGCCCTTAGAAAAAAAAACTTTACCCCAGACTCAGTATAAAATAGAAAGAAGCAAATGACCAGTAGCATGGGGGAGATCCTTATATACCTGGGACAACTGGATTAGCCCAGCTGGCGGTCCCTGGTGGAGGCTGCAAACATAACTTGACCCTGGTGGCCATCAAGTATTGCCTGGAATCAATGTTGCCTTGACCAAGAGGGCGTTAACCCCGTTTACACATTAGTAAACATCATTTAATTCTTCATGTGAAATATGTGCTTATTTGCAATTAGTCTATCTTAAGTAAATGAAAATGCTTACCTTTGATGAGCAGTGTTAATATGCAATAAATTCATTCTCACATAAAGCAAACATTATAATTGTTTTGAAAGTACAAAAAGTCAATGTGAAGCAAGTAGAAATGAGACCTCAGCTCAAGTGTTGGTAAATCATGCTCGTTTTGTTACTTTTAGATCTCAGGTGAACAGCGGCTGTTCTTGATGTCCATCTCTAGTTTCTGGTCTAAGAGAATACGGAAGATGTGCTAACTCTAAAATGTCATTTAACATTATTTGTGAGGTTAAGCTTAGTTTTAGATTCTGGTAATTATATATGGTTGGCCTCAGTCTACATTCACTTACTTTTTGTTGGACCTTTTCGCTTTCCCAGTACTATAAAACACATCTGACAATTTGTTACTTCTATGTACATGATATAAAGCTATCTTCAAGCTTCACTGTTTGTCAAAATTAGTATTTTCTAAAACTTCATCAAATTATTGAAAATCACCTTATTTGATCAAGACAGACTAAATATGTGTAAGTTTATCAATATATCAGGCATTAACTAGAAAAAATGAATGATACATGTAAAGGAAATCATGATCAAAGCATTGAAATACTGTAACAATGGAATGACATCATCATCAATTGTTGAGTATTGTGACATCATCACTTGGTATGTTTATATATTGGATTTTCTATGATATGAAAAACTAGATACTAAGTGAATGCAATAGATTTTGGCCACTGTATTATTGAGAGACAATCCAGCTTTAAATATATCGTATTATTTACAGACCTTCAGAATCTGTTGCACAGTAGATGTATTCTGGCATCCTCATGCCAGCTCTGGAAATGCCAGTAAAATCCATTGCACATTGGCATCACCATCAAGCTCAGAGCCTAATGGCAAACATTTTTTTTCATTAAGTAGTGCTACCGTGTTCGATGATTCGGTCTCTGTAAAAAGATTAGAGAGCATTGAAAGTAAAGTCATGTACTGAAGTACTGAAAGCTTGGCCATACATACGGTATCTGACAGATATGTGTACCCCCTGTAGAAACCTACCAATACACTGGCATTTAAAGCACCAATATTTATTCTCAAGGCATGTTAAACTGACTAATGTGGAACTTTTGGAGATTGATGTTCACACAGTTAGCTTCCATTTGATGATGACAACCAATTTATTTTTTACAAGGAGTTTGATGAGAAATATGGTTGAAACATAATTGTGATGGAAAATGGATAGTTACTCAAAAATGCAAAGCTATATATTTAATTGGATGTCAAAAACATGTTTGAAATGTTAGCCTAGGGTGTACTGATTTTTTTCATACACAGCATGAATCCCTTTGTGAAAAACCTAACAAAGCTAGAAACTGCACTACACTTTTCATTATTGGGTTTATACCTGCTAAATGCTTACATAATGTTGCCTTCTTTGGTACTTACCCTGTGAAACTTAGCTATGCTAAACTTATGGAAGGCAACAAATCGCTGTTCACCAACTACCTAGGCAACTTAAGGAGAAACAGTTGTCCCTTGGGAAATTTGTGACATTTGGTTACATATCGCCCAAATGAAACAAATATTAAGCATGTTTGATACTCAGTGACACAATCTCATATATGTGCAACAGTTCTGTACCAGCAAAACATGGATATTGAAATAGTTGTGTGACCTTAAAAAAGGCATGGGGTACATTGAGACATCAAAAGCAACAATATTTTTTGCATTGAAATGATTGATTTTGTAAATTGTCACTCACACAAAGTCAATTATAAGTTCAGTGATCTGACCAATTGGACTTAAGAAGCACACCATATGAATGCTTTGACATGATTGAATTTTGAAAACTTTAAAAATAAAATTTTGATCTTTTTTTGTTTTTGAAAAAAACTAAGAAAAATTTTCAATTAATTGTGTCAAAACAATGAAATACCAAATACCTCTGGCACAATTTCACAATTATAAAAGAATTGTTTCAGACTATTAGGTTTAACAATGATTTAACAAATCCCTGTCATAATTTGACTTGCCATAATTAGCATTAAAAGAAAATTGCCTGGTTTTTTTATTACCAATTTATAATAACTGTACAGACATCATTTTAGGATGAAGTGCCTTGACGATCTGACACAAACTTTCCCTGCAGTACTATAATAAAACCATCTCTTATTGATGTCAGGGTCACTCTAACTGTGCTTCTCAAGTTCATATTTTGGTTTCTGCCATAGTTTATTATTAGATAGATAATCAACACTATTTTATTAATTACACAGTCACATAATTGTCCCATTGTACCCCATCCTGACCGTCCCAATGGTCCCATGTAGAGGTTTCTAAAAGCCCCTTTGACTCTTCCTTCCATGCTGTGTGAGATTACTACTATGCTTAATGAAATCTTCATGAAATGCAATTATGATACATGGATGTGGTGCAACTATTGTGCAATGTCATCATAAAATAATCATAAGAAACCCTAGGGTTCGAAGCATGAGAAGAAAATTTGCTTCAGAATAAAGAACACATAATAATTAATTATATTAATTGATTATATAAACCTCAAAAATCACTATAACAGTTTCATCTCTGCCATACAGAAAAGGTAAAATTATTGAGTTATATATGAATAGAGTAAAATTTAAGAAAGTACATGAGTATAAAATTGAAGTTTGAAATATCAGCAGAAAGTAATTACAATTTATAAAATGAATAGATAAAGGGTCTAAAAATATATGTTATAATTTGCATTTGAAAATGTCAACTAAGCTGGATTTACGGATGTCCTGCACCATAGCATCCAAGATAGCATTCCAAATCGTTTCAATTTTAGCAAGGCAATGTTGATTGATGTTGTACCAACAGTGGCTTATATAGAAATGATGCTGGGCTGATTTGGAAGGCCATCAGGGACAGAGCTTTGTTCTTGAAATTGGAACAAGGAGGAGTTTTTGTTTGAGGGACCTGTGCTTGTAGCATGTCTGCCATATATGAGGGGCTTAACTTATGAAATGGTTTAGAAGTCATGAGACTGAATACAAAGGGCGCCACTTGCTCAGTTAATTAAATGAAATGTGCTCATGAATTGATTGATTGATTGGTTATATTTAATGATTTATGTTATTGGGTTTGCCCTTAAAACATGAACATATATTTTAGATGCTGTACCATTGAAAATTTGATGTCAAATTAATATGATAGATTGGATTTTTCAGTCAGTCATACATACAAAAACAAAAGCCTTTTTCCATAAAATGATTTTAAAAAGTAGAATTCCATATATTTTATAACAACCATCTTGATCCCATTTGACACACCCAGGACCCCACTGGAAATTAGCCACACATGTGACTTCAGTGCGCCATCCCTAAGTCATCATTCTTACATCTGCATCTCTTCAGATGCATGTATTTGTAGACAGAATATTCTAAATAAATAAATAAATCAAATCCCGGATTGCAAAACAGCAGTCAGGTTGTTATTGGACGAGTTGGGATTGTTGAGTAGAACTCAAATTGATATTGAACGAGCTGACCACTGAATGTCAATTAGCAGCTGTCAATCATTCTGAAAACTAGACCAAAGCAATTTACTCCGTTTGACCATCTTTAGTTGAAATATTCATCATAGTTTTTTTTATTATCGTTACTTATTAAACAAAATTTTTAAATATTTTAAATTATTAAAATCATCATTTTTTATAAATATTTTTAACAAGCCACTTTAAACTGATTTTATTGCTCCATATCTGTTTCATATATTTTCAGATCTTCAAATTATAACATAAAACATGTGATTTGCTTTTATGCGTACCATGGTACATGGCCAATTGTGCGTTTGGATAAATGCATGGAAAATGCATGGTTTTTGCCTCATTATAATTAGCTAAAAACCATGCGTTTTCCATGCATTTATCCTTCTCATGGAATACGCACGTTGCACATTTGCTATTAATTTCTGTGCAACACAGAGATCTAATGACAGCCTAATTTACTCATTATTTGGGAATAAATGCAGATATGCTCCACTTTAATTGTTATACATGGCCTGAGAGCCCATGTTAAAATAGATGCACATCTTTGTATTTTTGGTTTGTATACACTACATTACAAATACAAAAAATACAACTTATGGTGATCCAAAAACAAGGCATGCACACTGTTGCAGCCTAGAGGCACATTCAGGGAAATTGTGGGGGGGCACTATTGTGTTGTAGTGATGATTCATTCAAGGGGGTTTGTTTCTCGCTTCTGTGATGAGGTCCGGGTGGACCTGTTGACCGCCGGAAGTCAGGATGTGTCCCTTGCAGTGTCATGGAATAAGGGAACACCAGAACCAGTTCAAGTCTTTCTTCTGATCACATCTTCATACATCAATTACAGACCACCTTGTACTCTGCTATTAGCTCTGAGCTCTTTCCCCCTTCTGATTCATGCTGTTTACTTCATCTTATTTATATGAACCAAAATGTAACTATTCTGGGTTATTTGAGGGGATTCAGCGTCATAGTCAATTAGATAAATACGACGCTGCACTCAAAAGCTTCCTTTTTTCTCTGCCCCTGGTGCCCATTTACTGAACTATACTGCTTTGCACATGCCTTGTGCTTTTTCACTGAACTAGACAATCTTGCACAGTCACAGTGTTTATGCACTGAACTAAACTGTTCTGCACTGCCCTTGTATTCTTTTCAATGAACTAAACCCAACTAACTGCCTTGCCTAGTTAATTCATGACAGATAATCTTGCTAGTGACATGGCTATGCCACACTATGTATTCCTACATGCCATTACTTTTTTTACAGAGTAATCATGCCATTCCAAGTCCTTCACTGACAGTGTCACAGGCCACACATGAAGGAAGACAAAGGGTGAGCTAATTTGAAGTCCCAGAGACTGCAGCACTAAGTCCTTTCTTGGCTATATCAATTATACAATTTGAAAGACTCACATGTGTTATAACAAATGAGGAACTAATAAAAATGTTAAATTGTACTGTGTTTCTGTCTATTCTGTCCATATAATATGCATCTTGACATTTCATGCACATCATTGATGGAGGTGCAGTGGCCTAGTGGCCAAGGTGCTCACCTGCAAAGTGCAAGGTTGTAGTTCGAGCCTCCAGCCATGGCATGGAGGAACTGAGCAGATCCTCCGTAACTCTTTGCTCCACTCCACCCAGGTGTAAATGGGTACTTGGCTACAGGCAGAGATGGCAGTTGTGAGTGCTTGACCCATGAAGCGCTGTAATTGGCTGCACGTTGGGTGTATGCTCCCTAGAGAAAGGCTCAAGTTGAACAGGCCTGCCAAGGGTGTAATTGTCATAGTCGGTTGAGCTCATCCACGAGGATAACAGACTCTAAACCCAATCATTTACATTCATCTATTATTGATGTCTGCAATTGAAATATCTGTAAAGCTAGACGGTCTGGATATGTCCATCTCAGTGGGTTTATGGAAGTCTGTAAGGCAGAAGATTAGAGGCTTTGTTGACTGTTGAAACGTCTGATATCTGGATGGTCAGGGAACTGTTAAGCTCCGGACTGTCAGTGAACACGATATCAGTAAGCCTATCAGACATCCAGATAAGCAATAATCTGTTTGCTACTGACTCTATAGTCGTCTGTAAGGACCACATTTCTGACATGTTTTTTTGCTGCCATCAAATCCTGGCATTGAATGGGAATTTGCTGCAAATATACTGTTCCTTGTACTAGGTTGTGAACAAAGTGGAGTTGGCTCAGAATCTGTCGACGACTAGTTTATTTTTTTGGTAATGAACTGGATCCTGTTTTGAATAAATGTTTAATATGAGGTCTACTTCTTACACTCCTGTATTATTTGAAGATTGTATTGGAGCTCAGTCCTAGTCTTATAATTTCACACTTGTCCAAAGAGTTGTGTTTTGGACATTAAATGTTATTTGAAATTCTAAATGTGAAATACATACATTTTTTACTCTTTGTTGACAAGGGTCAGCCATTTTGGTTCTCAGCTGTTTAAAGTGAGTGGCAAACTGTTGGTCTCCAGCTGTCATCTGGCTTTTCCACTTGGCCAAAAATAAACACAAAATCGCCTTCAAAGTAAGTCAATCAACAGTTATCAACACTTAAGGAAGATTTTTTGTATTGATAACTCGCGACAATGCTCAAGTTGTCCACAATATGGCATCATAATTTGAGCTGATATATATATTGATTTTGTAAGAGTTGGAGTGTTTGAAAAGTAATAGATTGTCAGCCCTCTGAAATATAGACCATTTTTCAGTTCTGAAAGGCTGCACTTTTCAGAGCTAACCCCACGGTTATAATAATGATGTTTTTATCTTAGCTAATTAATTGATCTTTCATACTATACCAATTACATAAAAATCCATCCTAGTAATCCAAAAATATAGGTTTCACCAAAAAGCCATACGAAAGCTTGCCCATTTTATATTTAACCTATCAAATATCTTAGTTAATTAGTCAATTAGTCAATCATTTTGTCATTATGCACCCTTCAATTTTTAATAAAAATAAATTATGAATTTTTTCAAAGATTTGAATGAATCTGACTGAAACAATGTTTTAAATGAAAAAGGTTTTCAATAATGCATTTGAGAAAACAATTATCATTGCAGTGACTGACTAAGTGCACTTTAATAATGGTTATCTGTTTTCTATTCAGGTGTATGCAAATTGTTGACCGCAATTATATCTGAACGGTCACAAGTTAGACAGATACGTGCTCAGTGGCACAGCAATGCAGCACATCAGATGTCCTTTGATAATCTGTAATGATAACAAGATATTGTAATAATAATTGCTTTAATTTTATGAAATAGTAGACAGACAAAATAATAATATTACTATTCTTGCAGTGATACGAATACCAAAGTTTAGTTCTTAAGGAGTTTGTAACATGTTTTACAAATATTGACATAGAAAAACTGCAAAATATGATGTTTGAGTCATATCTCACTTTGGCTATATTATTTGTGCACTAGGCCTAAAGGTTCTGATTTATCTATAGTTGTTTTCTTATCATGTTTACAGAGGAATCCATTCTATGAAAGCCTGCTGACACCTGATAACATATCAAAAATCAATTTCAGAGTAAATACTTTTGACATTAAAATAATTTAAAATAGTATTCCATGTGATAGCTGACACGTATGATACATAATGGCACCACTGGGCCTACTCTTTATCTGGCCAAGTAGGAGGGCACTGCTATTCTAAGGATGCATGTGTAACTAACAGAGAAGAACTGCCAAAGTCTGTCAGGTATGTAAATTTATTTGTACCAGTGTATGGCCCCTAAATGAGCTCAAAATCTAGTCCTAATTATTAATTCACTCCTCTCTATGAATGATGTGTGAATGGCGTGGTTAATGCATCTGTGTGAATGATACATTGTTTGAACGTCTTATTATTGTGATCGTATGCAATATGTCCCATGTTTATATGACTAGATAAAGTATTATTTAATGTAATTATTAGTGATCCATTGCATCCAACGTAAAGGAGGGAAATTCTAAAATGAAAATACGTAGGTGAAATATTTATTTGCCTTTGAATTAGCTTGAAATTCTACATCATGCATTTTGAAAAACTGTATTACGCAATTAAAATGCAGGTAAGTTACGGATTGGGGTAATGTTTTTGTTCAAGTTAAGTAAGCATTTATATAAAATATAAAATTAATATGATATTATTACGAAAGTCAGCATTGACATATTACACTGCTGACATATTAACATTTTAATATCTTGAAAAACTTAAACGACAAACTATTGAAGCAGTGTTAAAGGAGCAGCAGATTTATTTCCTCGCCATCAGCAGTAACAGGTACATCTAGGGAAAAAAATGGAATGGATACAAAAAATATACCAACATACCAATAAGTTACAATGCGTAAACCAATAATGTAGATTTATTTCCTAACTTGGTCTTAAAAATCTGTGTCACTACCCTAGCTCCGCCACTGCACAGCTGATATGCAGCGGAACAGGAACCAGATAACCTCAATAATGTTTTTGGAGTGCTCATCTTGGAAGCTTTTAAGTAAACCCAATTGAAAAACTGCAGGGAATAGAAAAGACAAGTTCACATTCACTGGTGATCTAATTTGATAGAACTTCATAAAATTTCCATGATGTATGCGCACTTAGGTAGGGGAGGGTGATAATTTAAAAATATTTAAAAAGTCAATATCTATCCCCATGAAAAAATGGACGAAGTGAAAACAAATCTAATCGTACCGAATATTTTTAAATTCATATGTTGAAATTGTTGACCTGAACAATGCAACTGACTCAAATAGTTTCCTAAGCATATGTACCGGGGGCTTGAATTTGTGGGCACTTCGATGTTTTTCTTAGTATATATATTCTTCGTGAAATAAATCAGCTTTGTAGAGGGTTAAATTAACAGAATAAATTAATTCAAATAGTAGAACTTTTCACGACTTGATTTCTTCATACCCAAAATTCAGACCATTCTATTGTGTTTTTATGATTGTTAGTACATCGGATATTTCGCTAAGCATAAATAATAATAATCAAGTACGTACAACATGAACAAAGTATGGCTTCATGGGATTCATTCTGAAGCTAATTAGGTGAAAAACACAAAAAAGCTGTCTAAATGTGCCTAACCAAGATATTATAATCTTCAAGGCCTATGTACAGGGGGGTTACACTTGTCTAAAAACATAACTCAACTTGATTTTTGTTTTTCTGAGGTCTCTCCATATTTTCAGGGGGTTAGACTTAACATTCATGATTATCACCCTCCCCTAACTTAGGACCCATCAATTTTTTTTAAATTGAAAACATATCCAGCATTTCGTCAACAGTATTGAATGTATTTGACTAAAACTATATACTTTCAATGAATTAGGTTTTGTCAATGTATTTAAGAAAATTATCTTTGCATTTTAATAATGGTTATCCGGTTTCTGTTCTGGTGTATGCAATTTTTTTTATCGCAACTGTGTGTGACCTATGTGAACAAAATGCATGTTTAAGTTTAAATAACACCAACCAAGAAAACCACAAGTAGGCCTAAGTGTGCAGACACATATTGATTAATACCGTTTGCAGTTTACTTTCCAAGATCAGGAACAATACTCTTAGATAATAACCAGACTAGCTATGATAACATAATCCATCAATGGAATTTGTTTCAGACAGCTAGACAGACAGGTACAAAAAATACATTATTTGGACATAAAGTAACCTTAAATATAAAAATATAAATCAAACATAAAGCAATATACATAATCTAACGTACGGTATCTTAAATGATCCTGTGGTCTAGATGGTTCTTGATACAGTTATTGACTCTCCAGTAATATAGCAATTAATTCCAATGATGCAGCAAAATGGGACTTTCTCGGTGGTGACAATTTGTAGTACAGGAACTTCAGATCAAATGTGTTACTGACTCTTAAGTGCCCCCTCAAATATTTTGGCCCCACGAAAAAACATCCAGAAAATGATTTAATAACTAATTCTTATATTTCCAGAAAAGCCACAATTTCACAGGATTATTTTTTATAAAGTCATTATAAAGAACTTTAGTTGCTATAACAAATGAGGTCAAACAACATTAAAAAATATATTGTGTGCATTGTTCATACACAGAGGCCTATTGTGCGAACAAAATCAGTTACATAATAAGCACCATCGAATGAACTGCATTGATTTGATATAAACATTGGTTACATAAGACTACATAAGAAACTATAATCCTAAGGATCAAAATAATTTAACTGAAAAAAAATTTAATTCTGTAGGAAGTCACGAATATTAGTGTATTGTTATATATATCATACGAAACTGGACTTATTTTCTCTTAAAAATTGCACAAAGACATGGATAAAGACCTCAATCACAAGTGGCCAGTACGTGGCCATTGCAATACAGGGCTTTCATTTCTGATATCAAGCACAAACTTTGCTAAATAAGATTTTTAACACATTTTAGATAGGTTTCTAACTTGTATTATTTACTGTTTCCAGGACAAGCCTGACATGTGCAAAGATAGCAACCCTGCTCGTGTAGGTTATTGTATGCACTGCAGATTTGTGATGTTTTCTTGTGGACTCAAAAATGTCTGACAAATCAGTCTTGAAATAGTCCTGTGCAATAATTTACTAAGGAGACTAAGGCAAGTGGGGAATCAATGGAGAAAGAGAACTGCTCATTCCACAGCTGCAAAAACTTCAGCATGGCTCAAATCTAGGTAGATAATTTTTAATATTAAAAATTGCTTCTTATACAGCAATTCAGTGTTCTTTGTGGGGAAATTGGTGGTGCCCTGAACTTTCAACCCAATTGAGTTCCCTGTCCCAGTCTTCGTACGATTAACTGACAAATCCATTTCAAATAAATACCTGTCAACACCAAACTGCTTTTTCTGTTGGTTTCAAAAATTAGTTTGGCTGTATTCACGCAACAGCAAATGGTTATGGTATCCTCTTTCTAAATAGGGTAAATTATTTGTTTATTCACCAATGAAAAAAACACAGGCCTCCAGGAAACCTTGATTATTAACAGATACAAGATATTAACAAAGTTAATGCATAACAAATACAATGTATGGAAGCTGTTCCTTGACAATGTCAATTAACCCCCCCCCCCCCCCCCCAACCACACCCTCAGAAATTCCTAGATCCGCTTCAAGACATTATTAATATATTTACATACTGCAAATGCCAAATGTAACATAATTTCACTGAAACTGGCCTTGTGTTTACAATAAATGCACCCTATTACCGCTCATTCAAGCATATGTCAAGTTGTGATTCACCTGGTAACATTGGCCATTATCTTTAATTCTTGCAGATCCATGCATACTTGGCTTTGGCTGCAGAACTAATAATTTCTGCTGTCATACGCTGATATGTTTGCAGGGGAAGCCTTGTTTTCATGATGTCATGGCTGATTTGTGAATCAGGCGAATGGCATAATATTTTAGAATCCAATAGACAATACCATTATCTTCCATTGACTTAAGCATATTTTTTTATGACAGTTAGAATTTTAATTCAAGGTGCCGGTATACTTCTGAAAAAGTAAAAATCATCGGAAACTACTATTCCATGGTTTTTTTTAATGAAAAACATGCATAAAACTTCAATTATTTTGTAAATAATTTAATCTCAAAGTTTGGTGGTGGAGATTGTTGCATGATATAATGGATCTGGCACCAAATAAGGAAAAAAAGAAAAACATAATTAAATGCACATTAAAAGCTGTTTTTGTGTAGAATTCAATCATTGAATAGCTTTTTTGATAAATATTGCAAAAATCCACTTCAAAGGCAAAAACCCATGCACTGCTGACAAGAGTTGATCAATATGAGGCATATATTTGCAAAAAAAAAGGCATTTGAAATATTTTTCTTTTTGATATCCTGTTAGATAAACATCTTTTCTAACTTCTGTGTAAATTTTAAGGGAATATATTTCCTTTGACTAATTGTTTCAGAATATCCTAAAAAATTATGTTATCATGAATTAAAAGATAGTTGATGTACTAGTTTTTTTGTTATTTTATATTTTATGATTCTTGGCTGATGTTGCGTACGTGACTGTGTCCAAACTTAATACTTGTATATTACTGTGCTGCATTACATCAAGTGGAAACTGAATACCCCACCCTCATCAGTATAAATGGGGATACCTTTTCAATATCTTCTTCGTATGAAAATTCAAAACATGTGAAATGTATAAGAACCAAATAAACATTGCGGACGTGACAGTAAAAATTTATTGAAAAGGTTTTTGCACAGTCATTGTTGATAATATTTGTGTATGCTCATCAACTGTGAATACACACTTTCTGCTGAACAAATATCAATAAACAAGGTAATAGACAGTTAATTGTATAATATTCCGAGCTTTTCAGTGAGAATCTGCAATGTCAATGTCACGTCCACAACACTGCACTTGGCCAACAAAGAGGGTAAACACTGCTGTATTAATGCCAATTCAACAAATTTATTGCAGTTCATCTCTCCAAAAAGAATCCAACATCATGTAAAGAAAAAAGAAAAAATATGTGTGGTCGAATGGTGATGTCAGCACCGGTAAGAATTTGTCTTAAGTAACATCCGCCACATGTGGTATTCCAAATCAATTTTATTTTGATGCACTAAATATTTTTACACAAATATTACATCATATTGCTTTTTTTTTAATATATATATTTTGCTGCAGAGAATGCTGGTAATGATTGTGTCAAATGGTAATATCCATCATATGATTTTTGGCAAACAGTAACATCAACAGTGAAAGGTATCAATAATAACGTCCACAACACCAAATGCAAAGAAAATCACTTTTGCTTCCAGGAAACAATGCGGGAGAAATTGATGATACTGTGAATACTATCTTTTGGTGAGACAAGCTTGATCTTACCAGTAGCTCTCCCTAGACACTTAAATGTAGGGAGGTTCCTTTTGGTCATTTACCAGAGAATCACCCCAATTGGAATTCAAGATGGCTAGAGCAAAACGTCACAAAATGAGGCTGCCGTTGAGATGCTACAATAACCTACATGAGTGGAAAGAAGGAAATTCAAGACGAAGAATACATCGCAAAAAGTGATGGTGAAAATAACATGTCCAGCATATTAGACAGCAACAGAGTCTCTGACCAATCCAGTTGATGAATACCTTTAACAAAAACTATAATTAATACTGTTATTCAGATCAAATGATAAAGGATGGAGGCCCTCATATCGTCAGTAAGGTAATTTGTAGAGTGGAAGTTTAAATGGCTTAGCATTCAGACATTCTGGGTGCAGTGCATTTTTCTAAAAGTTGTTCTTTGATGATATTGCTAGTTTACCCTAAGACTGAAGGGATTTGTTTTTAACCGTAGGTGTCGACGCTTAAAATACACAATATCAAAATTGTCAGGACCAGATGATCTGGAGAGAAAAGGAGAAAAAATTCTGGACACCTTGAGCAATGAGGGACATATACTTCTTACAAAGGCACCGAGACTGTTGCTGGATATGGTTAGGAAGGCCCCAAACTTAATCAGATCAGATTACTATGTGCAAATTATACAGGTAAGTCAAACTAATTAAAGGGCCGGGGGTAAACTTATTATGAAATTTAGGGCATGCTATGCATGGAGCAGAAGAACTGTAAAACTACACTGAATAGTTGTATCAAGTAAAATAAAATATTCAGAGGCTCATCTAGTAAAATGAACAAGTTGAGCCAATGAGATATTTTGAAAGGATCAAGTCGAAATTGGCCTAAATTTTGATGCAAAATATCATATTGTTATGAAATACATTATGTAATTGTGCCAATCGTTCAATGCTATAGCCATATAACTCTAGGTATGGTGTGTAGACCATGACTCAAAAAGACCACTTCTTAATGAGACATAAAACCACAATATTTCAGGAGATCCAGCACTTATTTTCACATTGAACATTGAACTAATGAATGAGGTGACAGAGTGCTCCTGAATAAACATCAAGGTTAAAACACTCGATAAAATGGAAGAATATGATCAGATAATCATTAAACGAAAGTAACTGAGAAACATATCCAGACAATTATGAGATATGATAAAATCATTAAGTTGGTTTATCACACTCATATAATAAGCACATATCATGTCAAATGCCATTGTATGGCTGATTTATATCATTACTTTGTACTATGTTAAGTCCCCAGGTTTCCATTTAAGGCCAAGTAACCCCAACTTATGTTTAGTGACTATAGAATATGCCACTGTTGGACGAATAGGAAATTTTGAGAAAGGCAAATTTTTTTGTGAATGCTGTTCTTATGTAATGTTTGTTAGAAAAGTTGCATTTAATTTCCGTCTCAATCTGTTTAACAGTCCCAATGCCCATGACTGTTAGAAGCTACCTTTTGTAGCATGAATATGAATAACAACTCTCAAGTGCACTGGGGACAACTGCACAAGGGTAATCTGGCCTCTTTTGTATGGCGTCAATTTAAACTGTCAGGGGTAATCTTGCTTTATTCTAAAAAAATATAATGAAAGTCGCAACCTCTTTGTTGATGTTCCATTTCTACCAAGGTAAAGCTTTCAGCCTTACAATGCAATTAAAAACTTGTTTCTAATGATTTACTTAAAAACAAAGGCTGCACTAATTGAGCACATTTGTGTTAGAGTTCTGCTCACTGAACAGTTTTAATGATGCCTGTGTGCAATGTGGGATGAGCTGAGGGTTTTGCTGCTGCAACAGCCTATGTTTTCTTATATACGAAGGTTCCACCATATACTAAAATTATGCAACAACAGAATTTTTTATAAAATTTTTCTAACTCTGAAGTTTATTGTGGAGCACTGTGGTGATGCCTAATACACTTTAATTGATATATTATAAGTTATCACATATTTATTTTGAGAGTGCAGGAATAATAAATTCCTGTATTCTCAAAATCAATATGTGGTAACAATTTTATCCTCTGTCTGTGCTGTGTTGGATCCAGTCAAAATCGCCGTCTACAAGTTTTTGTCTAAATTCCTCTCCATTATGCGATAGAAGTCATTTCAAGGATACTGAAAATATCCGTTGGAGGGCGTGGCCAAACAGACTGTTTGTGAATAAAATAATATATCTATCAGCTCTTGGCCCATCAGTGATTTGCATTTTACATTGACAGAGGATAAGATGTAATGAGCTTGTAATAATTTTTCATTGAATGTCATTTATATCTATTTCATCATTAGAGAATGGCAGGCATATATATGGGCATTCCCAACGAACTACAAATAGAACCTCTGGACTGCTTAATACAACAGATGGATGATGCAAGGAGCAACTACTCTTTTATCTGTAGTCAAAGCAACTTTTTGTCAGTTGTCAAGGTGAGTCACTGCAAAGTGAAATGTTGGCGTCTCTGGACGAAAAAACAAATTTGTCAGAGGTGTACCTGTTCTAGGATCAGACAACAGTATCGAATGATATTGAGCCCACCACAGTATTGTTCAAATGGTAGATATGTGTCAAATGAAACCAAAAACAAGTTTATTGACAAATGATAGAGAAGCTGCCATTGTAATGCTTAATTATCATGTGACTAATTTATTTAATCAAATTATGCAATGACAGATTATTCTGCAATTTTATATGTATGGCGGTAGTTTTGCAAATTGGTTTGGCGTAATTCTGTAGTGGCTTCATCAATCATATCAATATTGCAATGTGCAATAACATCTTCAAGCAAATTCCACAGCCCAGTCACAGACTTTTCAAATACTGCATTTTTACAGTTTTTATGTTGATTTCAAAACCCGTATACCTTAAAATTAAGACTATTTTGCCCTTTAAACTTTAATTAATGTATCTGTTTTTTATATTATATATATGCATACTTGGTTCATTTGGACAAATACCATTTGCGCTAATTTTCTATACACGCAAACAAATGTGTTTTTTTTTACATTTTGCAAAGAGCAAATTAATTATATTCTATTCTATTTTATTCTTAATACATGTACTCCACCTTGTATTAACTGCAATTGCTCACTTCGTTTTAGAATTGATAGTGCAGAATCTAGGGTGATGATTATAGGGAAATAGAACAGGCCTTATAATTGCCATGTGCACATGATAACCTATAAATATACTCGTCAGGGGGTCATTCTACAAAAAAAAAGTCCTTTTTCTGTCCATTGATTTAATCAGCAGAGACAGGATTCATTGTTATTACAGTTCAGCAGTTCGAACTTCCTTAACATGTTTTAAAATGTGAAAAATCAATAAACTTTGGCATAAAAATGGTATCAAATAGATCTCACAAATGAAAGAGTGCGTGTTGAAATAGTAGCAGAAATAGTTTTTTTTACAAAATATGATTAAAAGTAAATCTCACAATTTGGAGTCATAACCCTAACATTCTACAGTTGGACCTGGGCATTTTCCTCTGGGGTGATGTAACTAAAAAATCATGTGTTATTCAGAACTATGTCATAGTAGTCTGGCATGTGTTTGCTGCTTGGCCACTATAAAATATCATGCAAATGTGATTTTATATATAAACTAAATCTTTTAGGTCATTACCAAATACTTAACTGACAGCTGACTTAACCGCTTAACAAGAATACTACTATGCCATAACATTTTCTTCAGTAATGACCTGCTGCTATGGTGATGACTTGTCAGGTGTACTTTTAAATGACTGTATAATTGGCATGAATGTATCTTCAGTAATCTATAATGGCTTTTGCAGGCATTTAACAGAACCAGCTGTAATATTGTTTACTGGAAGTTTGCTGACAAATTTTGCGCTAATCTTTCATAATTATCAACTTATCCGCAAAAAACATCTTTATAATACGCATGTAAATTCTTTATTAAAGTCACTTGGACATATTTCATGCATTTACAATAACAATAAATGGAAATATAGCAATAAAATGAATGGAATAAATAAATTAACAATAAATAAATGAGAAAAAAATAATAATAATTTGATACATTCATGGCTAGCAGTGTCCAAAAAATCAGGATTAAGGATTGTAAAATATGACAGGGTGACCATATTCACAGTGAATTTAAGTACCAATTTTTTTTAAATACATAATATCTACATTGATTTAGCATGACAGGGCAGTGACCCAGGATTTAATTTTGTGTATCAAAAATTTCTAATATATATTTGGCTGTTTTGTTTATACATTCAGCGGATATAATACATTTCCACTGTTCCTTAGCTGTCATTTGTAGGACATTTTGAATATGGTTAATGAGAAGTGCACGTTTCTCAGTATAAGCTTCACATACGAATACAAAATGGTAATTATCTTCAATACAGGATTGAGTACAAATAGAACATTTTTTATCTTCAAAAGGAATCCATCTCCCTACATCAATCTCAAGTGGAAGTATCCCCAGTCTTATCTTAGGTACCATAGATCCATTATGGCTATTAAATAAATTTGTCATATATGGCTCAACTCCGCCATGAGGTTCTAAAATATTTGCGTTATGTAGGTGATGCTTAAATGTCATGTAATTGAGCCCATCATTGCTCAAGTGACACAGTTGCAGCAATAGAAATATTTTGGCAGCCCAGGCTTTGGTATTCTGGGCTTTATCCCAGGTAAATTTTTATTTTCTTATTCTAAATTGTTTGGATTTTACTCCAATAGCGAAGCAGCATACACATTTTCGCCTCACTGAGCTATAGGTTAGTATCTAAATTCACATGCGTCTTTCCAATCAGATATAAACCATCTACAGTAGCAAAATAAACCTGTAATTCGAAAGTAAATCTTTGTGAAATAAGAATTTTCACAATTTCTCAATGCGGTTTCTTCATACTGATGATGACTTTGAGGCTTGTTGGTGATTTTAAACTGATTGTACGAATCTGCTGTTAAAATAAAATATTGCTTAAATTCTATTTAGTTATTCTTCACATAATGTTTTGCCTGTTATGATAATGACAAAATGGCTAAATATTATTTTTTGAAACGACTGTAACTCTAATAAATTGGCAATTGCTTTACTGCTGGCTGTTGCTTTACGTAATGCAAAACCTGCAAAGTTATTCAAGACGAAAACATGGATGAATACATATGTTTGGTTGGAACATCATGCCACCAAAAAATGACTTTTTCGATAGAATGACCCAAGTGCACTGGCTTCATGTTATATCATTTTCAACTTTTAAATGTTGATTGGGGTTATGGGTGTTCTGAAATTAAGGGCCATTGTGGAACTAGGTACACCATACATATGTTATACAACATTGCAAAAAATTAAAACGTAAGTACTATATTTATAATTGGGATTTTTTTTTCCAGATGCTAATACCTGCAGATTGTCACATGTTAAGGTAAGTGTTATTTCTGTAACAAAAACATAAAATCATGTCAAACCATACAATTGTGAAGACCATTGATTTTGCAGGCAATACAATTTTAACTAAGCCCTTCCCATGCAATGTTTCTGAAATCCCACTCTTATCAGATTGTTAATTTGTGGAATATGTGTTTGGAAAATTTATGTTTATGTGTTGCTCATATATATATTCAATGTGACACTATAATCTGATATGAAAACATTATCTGGAGTAGATGGTATAACTGTAAATGCTTCAAATTCAGGTTTGTCAGACTCACATTCCTTATTTGGCAATTTCCAAATAAGACCGATTTACATGACTCTGTGGTCAATGTTCTTAGATTTGATGGTGTAATGTACCATAAGCGTTATTTATGGAAGCTTTTACTAGATAAGCCATAAAATGTTATTTTGGTAATGTTGTAAATTTTCAAGCTGGTTGACATAGAAACCAAAAAAATTTAAGACCTTAGATGCAGATTCAGATTTGTTTATTTTTTCCCACTATTATTGCAAAAATATGTTACAAATACAGATCTTTTCATTTAATAAAATATTGAGCAGGGTGACCCCTCTTAGATGATCATGTCAACGCTGCCGTGGGGCTACCCACAAACCAACCTTACCGGAGAAAATTACAATGTCAGCGCCTGGTGTCCATGTAATGTTCAAAATTAAGTATATGGAGTGCTATTATAGAAAAGTATAGCTTTCTTCAATTAACTAAATAAGTATAATTATACAATAAGATACTACAAGTCATGCCACACAAAACAGTCTGAAATGTTACATTAGCTTAAATAACTATCAATAATCTTTTTTTTTTTAATGTAAATTTTAAAACTAGATATGGAGTGGGTATAAAGCTTCTTCTGAATATCAATTGGCATATTATTAAAATTAATAGGGAACCTGTAGCTTATAGATTGTCTTGCGAACTCATGCCTCACAGCAGGCACTCGACGATTCCCTCTTGCTCTAGTTAAGTATTCATGAAAGTAATCATCACTCCAGCTTATCCAAAAAAAAGCCGGTGAAAATTGATTTTCATATTTGTAACAAAATAAGTAGTCATGCAGTGCACACAGCTCATCAATCTTACGTAAAAATAACCATTTGAATAAACATCAGTATGAATTCGATAGCCACTGTTTGTCATAATTCTAACTCTTTTTTTGCACTGAGAAAAGTCTCCTGGCTTTCGAACTTCAAATAAGTAGGCCATAGCTAATATAAGGCAGTATCAAATAAATACAAATATGGTTTAATGCACGGATTGAGAGACATTTTTTAAGTTTATTCATTACCCCAGTAGTTTTTGAAACCTTATTTGCCACCATGTTTAAGTGATTTTCCCAAGTAAGATTATTGTCAAGAATAACCCAAAGTAAATTATATTGTCAACATATTCTATTTTTTTATCATAATTCTTTGATATGTGTGAAACACCATTGCTTTTGTTTTTGAAGTATTTAATGACAGTTTGTTTAATTTCAACCAATCATTAACATTTTGTAGTACTTTGTTAATAGTTTCATCAGAATTATTCCCTGTGGTAATTAAAGTTGTATCATTTGCGTATAATACAGGATAGAAAATATTTGTTGCTAAATTAAAATAATTTATATAAATTAGAAAAAAATAGTTGTCCAAGAATGGAACCTTGTGGAACACAACAGAAAATATCTAAAATAGTCTGAAATTAGTATTATTATATTGAACAAATTGGAATCGATTAGTGAGATAATTTCTTAAAAGCTCCAATGACTTGTCTTTAATTCCATAATACTCAAGTTTATCTAATAGAATTTGATGATCCAATGTATCAAAGGCCTTTGAGAGGTCTAAGTAAATACCATGCATTAAGCCAAAATCTTCAGAACTTTAGCTTTATAATGGTCCCGAGAAACAATATATATACAGGGGGCTGAAATTTCCTGATTTTGGACTTTGGAACCCTGACTATATCATCTCATCATTATGTTGCCTGATCGTATATGATATAAGCTGACTATGATTCATTGAGACATAGACATTAGCTCTGTGAAGTCACAAGTCTATGTCTGTCTTTTTCAATATCTTTTTTAGGACAAAGTGCCTGAGGATGCTCATCATTAATGCTCAACATACATCTGAGATAAGACTGCAGAAGCCTTTTTTTAAATGGTCAGAGCAATTGATAGAAGTCTTGAAAGAGCTCCTCAATAAAGAAGCAGATCCAACATGGATACCAGAGGGGTGTGATGAATCTGCTCTGTACAGATTTATCAATAGGGTGTTCCTTATCCTTGCTTATGAAAATAACCTTGCTGAAGAATTGTTGGAGCTTCTTCCATTATTCTTGACTGAGAAATGTCTGAACCACCAGGAGCCCAATGGCCCTGAATCTGTGCTGCATGCTTTGCTCAACCACCACTGGAATAGGCTTTGTAAAGTCATGCCAGCTGAATTCTTGGAACACTGCAAGAGTATTGTTTCCCTGATTAAAGTACACCTTGATATGCTGGATATGACTGATGGAAATGCCAGGCCTGCTCTCCATTCCTTGGAAAATACAACACATGAACATCAAAATATAGCTAAAGCAACAGAAGAGAATTTGAATACCACCAGACTGCACTTCTTAGCAGACATAGTCTGTGAACATCCAAATCGGGTACAATGGATAGCTCCCCTTTTTCAACTTCTTAAGACACCAGAGAATATGAATTCCACAGACTCTGATGGTAGAACTGTCCTGCATTACTTAGCAATAGCAGTTCAACACAATCCAAATGAGGTGCAAGGACTATTGCCCCTTTTTCAACTTCTTAAGACACCAGAGAATATGAATTCCACAGACTCTGATGGTGAAACTGTTCTGTATTACTTAGCAACAGAAGTTCAACAAAATCCAAATGAGGTGCAAGGACTATTGCCCCTTTTTCAACTTCTTAAGACACCAGAGAATATGAATTCCAAAGACTCTGATGGTAAAACTGTTCTGCATTGCTTAGCAATAGCAGTTCAACACAATCCAAATGAGGTGCAAGGACTATTGCCCCTTTTTCAACTTCTTAAGACACCAGAGAATATGAATTCCACAGACTCTGATGGTGAAACTGTTCTGCATTGCTTAGCAATAGCAGTTCAAAAAAATCCAAATGAGGTGCAAGGACTATTGCCCCTTTTTCAACTTCTTAAGACACCAGAGAATATGAATTCCAAAGACTCTGATGGTAAAACTGTTCTGCATTGCTTAGCAATAGCAGTTCAACAAAATCCAAATGAGGTGCAAGGACTATTGCCTCTTTTTCAACTTCTTAAGACACCAGAGAATATGAATTCCAAAGACTCTGATGGTGAAACTGTTCTGCATTGCTTAGCAATAGCAGTTCAACAAAATCCAAATGAGGTGCAAGGACTATTGCCTCTTTTTCAACTTCTTAAGACACCAGAGAATATGAATTCCAAAGACTCTGATGGTGAAACTGTTCTGAATTACTTGGCAACTGAAGTTCAACAAAATCCAAATGAGGCACAAGGACTATTGCCCCTGTTTCATCTTCTCACAACACCAGTGAATGTGAATTCCACAGACATTCGTGGGAGGACTCCTTTGCATGCTATTGCTCAAATTACTTATGAACATCCAAATGAGGCAAACTTGCCTTTCTTTCCACTGCTTTCCACACAACAGAATGTGAATACCAGAGATAAAGACTATTATACTCCATACTCTTGGATTGTGTATGGGTTAATAATGTTGGAAAACGAACCACAGAGAAAAAACTTATTTTCAGAAATTAATGAGTTACTCACCAGGCAGGGCGCAGACCTCAACCATGCAATAGCAGGAAAAACGTAAGTATTAATATTTATTAATTAAAGATATTTTAAATTTGTAGCCCAATCAGTGCAGGTGTTTTTCATCGGAGCCCTTTGACTATTTACAATAAATAAAACTAAACACCATCATAAAATCAAAACATATTTTAAAAGTGACACAAACACACAAACACAAAATTACAAAAAAATAAACATGCATACATTCTTCTACAAGAAATGAAAAAGTTGACAGGGTTCAGGTACCAGTGTATAGTTAATGCTGCCAACACATTGATGACAGGCACTTTATTGCACATGTTAGAATTTCAGTAAACATTAGTGACAGATTCAGTGATTTCCGCCAAACTGACACATCATATAACACACATTCTTTTTCATTCAACGTAGAGATCTTATGTGACTCTTTAATGACAATTTTAAGTATAATTCGATTATGAACACACAAGATTCTCTGTTCAACAATCATTCATACAAGTTCTTTGACAAGTTCATTATTTTTTACTTTCACATAGTCAAAATTTCTGATTGCAATTCTAACTGCATAGTTTTGTATTCGTTGTATTTTATCTAAGTTATTATTTGTTGTGGTTCCCCAAACAGATATGGCATAATCAATACTTGGTTGAATGAAACAGTTATTTATCTTAAATAAGGTAGATTCATTTAGGGTTTTACTTAACCTTGAAAGTTTTGATACTTTGAAGTACAGCTTTTTGCTAGGCAAGAAGAATTACATAATCATAATACAAGAAATAATCAAGCCTTAGTGACCCCTTTCATGAAACATTAAACTTCAAAATGCCCAATAATTAAACGATTGCCAAAAATCATAAACCAGACACCTAACCGACAAAATTCATTCACACAGCTTGGCAGGTATATTAAAAATTACATAATAAATAATTACTCTGAAACCAGCGGCATTTTAAATTGCTATGTCTGCCAAAATTTAGCAGCAAAGCAGACTCACGATCTTGCCCTGATAGAACCTAATTTATGACATTTCATTCATGGGGTAGCATTGTGGCAGCGGCATTAATTTTTAAAACAGGGTCTCCGGACTATATTTTTTATGACAATTGATGTGCTAAATTAAAGTTAAATAAATCTATTGTCTGTCTGTCTGTCTGTCTATTGCTTTTTGGTGGTCTTACCAATTGATAATTACTTCTCTTGTTTTATTGAAATATAAGGAAAAAGTTTTTTCTTAGGGATCCATACTAGGATCTCTCTTTATCCCAGTTTACATAGATGATTTTTATAGATCCTCGAATTTCTTCAATTTCAGCATTTATGCTAATGTCACTACTTTATTACGAAGTCTAGAACAATCTGCTTCTACAAGACTAAAAGATGTGAATGTTGATAAGACCAGCTTCATGATATCCCATTCCCCAAACAAATATATACCAGAATTTTAAAAAATTGCAAATGTTACAATTAATCAAAGCAAGCAATTTGATTTTCTAGGAATTATTGTTGATGAAAATTTAAGCTAGAATATACACTTGCTGTGACAAGTAGATTTAAATACTATTTACCTTGTTATGCTATACAAAATTAGTCTATGGGGTCCAAAATTCAGTTAAATTACAAAATTACAGCAATGAGAAATACATCTGAGAGCAAATACAATGCCCATGCTGACCCGATTTACAAAAAGTTCAACATCTTGAAATTTCATGACTGGAAATTCTATTACAAAATGAAAAATGAAAACCTTCCTATTCACTTTCAAACTATGAAATTACCCACCCATACTCATATTCACACATATGAGGGGGCAATCCAGATATCCGGTGCTAGTATCAAACATTGCATAACACTGTCAAATACCAATTGACCATTGTCCATTTTGTTCAAGTTGATCTCACATTCAAGAAATACGATGTCTGTATCATGCACAGTTTTCAAGATATGACTGTGACTACAGTAACTCGAGTAGCCAATGGTCACCTGTGGTACTCATGTAGCTTTATTAGCAATACTTTTGTCCGTTCATATAGAACATAAGACAGTCAAGATTATAGTCAATGACTACAGTTCCCTGCACAAGGCCACTATGTCTATATTTTGGCTTATATGTGACTAAGGTGATTCAAATAGCCAATAGTTGCCTGTGGTACTCATGTAGCTTCATTAACAAGACTTTAGTCCATTCACAAGTTCCCTGCAAAAGGGAACTATGTCATTAATTTGTCTCATATTGTGACTACAGTAACTCCAGTAGCCAATAGTCACCTGTGGTACTCATCTTGCTTTATTAGCAATACCTTAGTCCATTCATATAGACTATAAGACAGTCATGATTATAGTCAATGACTACAGTTCCCTGCGCAATGGAAATATGGCTAAAGTTTGACTTATACTGGTGATTTAAATATCAAATAGTCAAATGTGTTGCTAATTTAGACTTTAGTCCATTCACATGGATTATAAGACAGTCATGATTATAGTCGATGACTATGCCCCACACAATTGGACTGTATTAATAATTTGGCTTGTACTATGAATACGGGTATTCAGAAAGCCAATGGATACATATGTGTTGCCTATGTAGCTTTATTATTTCCCTGTATCAAGGGGACTACAGCTCTTTTTCACTTGAACTAACTATATTTTATATATATGTTAAAACAGTTTTATTTACTAAAAACAGGGTAGTGTACCATTTTATCGTTATGAAGGATTATAGGTTTTTAAAGTATGATGTACATATTTGTACCTTTATAATATATACTCCATTTCTATAATTACTGCAAATTTCTGAACTCTCTAATACACTCATTTGGAAGTTCATTTTTATAAATACAACCAGAAACTCTAAGAGCTGCCAAATATCCCAGCCATAATATACATGATTGAATACTGCAGATTACCTAGAAGAAAAATATGTATTCTAATGAATATGTTATGAAAATTACTCAAGACTGGATATCTCGGAATCCACTGAACATATTACAATTAAATTTATATGCCCTTAATCTATAAAATTGTGACTATTCATGCAAAATAACTATGGTAATGTGAAATAGGCAGAACAGAAAAATGCCATATGGAGTCACACTATAAAGTATTGATTGGCCTTTCATATCAACAAGGGCAATTAACAATGAGTACATGACCCATATCATTGGAGGTATGACAAGGATGCCTCTGATAGGATGCAGATGATAACTTATTATTAAACAGGAGCATGGATGTATATATCCATGATTGAAGAGGAGACTGCTTTGAGCATCAATCACCTTATAAATAGATATTTGTGTTTGTGAAAGTTCATACTTTTTTTTTTATGTCTGAGTTTGATAAATGCCTTCTGTTACATAAATGAACCTTTTTTATTGGATGAATAAAAATGTTTAATATTTTATAACAGACAGGTAAATTTACGATATGAAAATTTAAATCTATTGAAGAATTGAATTTACAGATAACTTTCAGCGAACAGAAATGTTCTGCCCATTTTGAAACATGCCTGAGAGTTCATAAATATATACTTGAAATCAAGTAGAGCCTGTACTCTGCAAGATTTCTACGAATTTTTCCACTGGCCATTGGAATCAGCATATATTGGACAATTCATGGGTTAATAATAGATACAGAAAGATCATTTTTATATTTCTGGATCTACTGAACATACTAACATATAATTTATATGCTCTTTATCCAGAAAATCCCAAGAATACATTGACCATGCTGCCAATTATGTGGAACTGACAGAAAAAAACAATTGTGTACAGTCAGACTATTTTTCTTTTAAGTTCTTTTATCTTAACAGGATAATCAAGCATGACCTGAACCCCGAGGGGATGAAGGGGTAAACTGGCACCCCACATTCTCTGCATGGACATATTGGAGTTCATATCCTCTGTTTATTCCAAGACCATGAATACATCTATGACTTGACCATGGTGGTTTATAACTACAATTTGACAATATAACGTATTGCCTGAATCAGTTTTTCCTTTCTTTTGCATTATTCTCATCTATTCTTTTTTCTTTTTTAATGATTTTCGGATTTAATGATTTGATGCTCTTCTGAAATTTTTTCATCATGACCGACTATATTGTAAAATTATACACATTTACACTTTTTGTGCAAATTTATAGGGAAAAAATTAATGTTGACTGGCAAATTGGGTTAAAGAAGTGGACCTCACCTAATTAAAGCTCATGTACAGTGCATAACTTGCCATAAGTTAAAACAAAAAATTGCCTAGAAAATGAACAGCTTTTACTAACATATTATGATTTAAGCATGGCGTCATCAGCACTTTGATTCCATGATTTAAGGACACCAGTTAGCTAGAGTGGACATATTTCATTAATAGCTTTAAAATGTTAAGAATAGGAGGTTTTTTTCCAGTCTGGTTCAATTACCTGTGCATGGCATTGTACAATACAGCAGCAATCTGTGTACTTTCCGATCTAACTAAATTCCAATAGCATTTAACAATGCATAACAACATCTACAGTGTGTGTTGTCTAATTTTCCAGTAAATGTTTGTGTGCTAGTTTACTTAACAGTCACCACTAAATTTCCTTGCAGGAACATTAAAAATTCAATTTACTCAAAGTAATAACTACTGAACAACTAAAATGTGAAAATAATATATTTCTGAATTGAATATTCACAAAGAATAACTACTCAAGTTAGGAATATGTAAAACAATGAATGACTTGTCTAATCATGAATTTACTCCATGGTCAAATGTAAACCCCAAGGACCGTAAACCAGTCCTTGAATGTACAAACATAATGTGACAAACAGGGGCCTCTTGAAGAGACCAGGGTTTTGTCCACGAATGGCCACCCTCCAAAAGGGTCATCAGTGTCATTTATGAAACCCCTTTGGTGATGGAGCTCTATGGGGGGGGGGGGAGTGGTACATAAAGTTCTGAGGTTACAAAGGGCAGGCCTGACCTCTGGTGCTGATGTGACAAACTAGTGACAAGAGGGTACACCTGTGAGGGGTACTTATGGCTCATTAAATCATGTTTTTCCTGAGAAATTTATTTTTGGCTCATTCACTTTGCCTGGAAAAATTCACAGAGACCGTTAATGAGATTTCACATCACCCTGCACTGGAAGCTACTTGATATCTTAATTAGAACACCCTTTAAATATTTTTACAGTCCCCCTCAGCAGGGGACTCAAATCAAGGCTCCCAAGGGAGTCCCCCTGATAAGGAGACCTCGCTAGCAGAGTCCCCCAGAGAGGGAGACTTTGCAGAATTCCCCTGTCGCTGAGTTCTCCCCTACTGATAAAACAACAGTTGTTCCTGTGCTTTAGTAACCTTTTTAATACTTGGGATTGCCAATGTTCCCTTTCCATTGCTTACCGGAGAGACTGATTTATCTAACACAAGCTATTTTTACTAACTGGCACTCTAATGAATATATAGAACGTTTTCCTAACAAACTTCATTCATGGTTATTTCTCATCTTTAAGAATTTACAGAATACAGAAATACATTTTATACTCACTAGAATCAGTGGTTTAATTCAATGGAACAAGTTTGTGGAAAGTGTAAAGGGTATTAACCGTGTTTTGTATTAGTATACCAAGAGTATGAATAAAGATGATGTATATATAGAGAAAAACGTGGGCCTTCACACCACAACATTTGCTTACTTACATGTGTCTATTTGATGAAATTAAATCAATCTTATCATGCAATTCTCAAAATCAATATTCTGTAGAGAGAAAAAGACAATTTTTCATGAAAACATGAGAGCAATAGTATTCAAAACCTTTTGGAAAGAAAATACCAGGTTTTTTCAATTGTAATCGGCTTTGATTACCCCAAGATGAACCCCCAAAACTTATCTGTCACATTGTTCCCTATGGACCTACATTGTATTCTATGACATTAATGCTGCTCGTCTAAATTATCCTATATGTGCATCTGCTGCTTAACACTGCAGTGGTGTAACCTAGCCAGGGTGTTGCTTGTCCTGGGGAAGTGGGGGGGGGGGAAGGCTCTGTCTAGGATGTAATTACATATGTACATAATTCTAGATCATGATAGGCCAAGACTTCTAAGTAATAGAATAAACCTGTATGTTTGCCGATGAGAATATCGAAAGAGATGCAACATTTAGTCAAAAATTACCCCCCACACTGGGGGAGGGGCGCAAAGTTCCAAAATTTTCTTAAATAGCTATAAAATTCACTCGACAATGTAAGATTTGAACATATTATTTTAAATAAGCTAATTGATGTTTATGGCATTACTAGATTTACATGGTAGCTTAAATCGTGAAGATATGTATCATTATTAGACAACAACAGCATAATATGGGTATTTCTTTAAAACATAATATTAAGATTAAAAGATGGTGAAAAAATGAGGAAACGGTAAAAGGACATTTTGGGAAAATCGGGAATGCATAGAAGAAACCTTGGGGAAATATCAGCAAAAAATGCGGATATTTCTTACTTTGGAGGAGTAAATGGCTGAAGCATTTAGACTGCTTCTACCACATATATTTTTCTCTCATTTTTATCAGTTTTCGCCAAACTTCCTCTAAAATCCCTGAATATCAACGCCACTGTACATGTTTGCACAAGCAACTCTGGCATCTCCTCAGACTTATATGTCCACCACTAAAAGGTCATTGTGGCATGGATCAGCAAAATGATTCATAGATTGATAGATATATTGATAGATAGATAGATAGACTGATAGATAGATAGATAGGTAGATAGTTAGATAAATAGATAGATAGGTAGATAGATAGATAGGAAGGTAGATTGATAGATTGATAGATTGATAGATAGATAGATAGATAGATAGGTAGATAAATAGATAAATAGATAGATAGGTAGATAGATAGATAGGAAGGTAGATTGATAGATTGATAGATTGATAGATTGATAGATTGATAGATTGATAGATTGATAGATTGATAGATTGATAGATAGATAGATAGATTGATAGATTTTGATTGATAGATAGACAAACAGATTGACAGACAGACAGACAGACCGACAGACAGATAGACAGATAGACAGATAGATAGATAGATAGATAGATTAATAGATTAATAGATAGATAGAAGATACATAGAAGATAGATAGATAGATAGATGTGGCGTGGATCAGCAAAAAGATTCATAGATTGATAGATAGATAGATAGACTGATAGGTAGATAGTAAGATTGATATATTGATAGATAGATAGATAGATTGATAGATTGATAGATTTTGATTGATAGATAGATAGACGGACGGACGGACGGACGGACGGACGGACAGACAGACAGACAGACAGACAGCTAGACAGACAGACAGACAGACAGACAGACAGACAGATAGACAGACAGACAGACAGACAGACAGACAGATAGATAGATAGATAGATTAATAGATTAATAGATAGATAGAACATACATAGAAGATAGATAGAGATTGATAGATAGATAGATAGATAGATAGATAGATTGATTGATATATAGATTGATATATAGATAGATTGATAGATTGATAGATAGATAGATAGATGGACTGATATATTGATAGATTGATAGATTCATTTTGCCAGCATGCATACAATAATACATTACTAAAACGTTCAAATCTGAAATCTATGTGAAATGTCAGGAAACTATGCAAGCTGAAATCAAAGACTCTACAGCCAAAACTTAAAACTTATAAACTCATCAAGACTTATTATAGACTAGAAATTACCTTATATTATGCCTTAACTAGCTAACTAAAAGTCTGTGGTCCACAGGACAGCATTACAGAGGCTCACAATGTATAAGTTAAACTTTGTGCAGGACCTGGCCTTTTAATAAACGTTTACCACACAAAATAGACCTGCTCTAGGTTTAAACACCTCTTTTCTATTATATTACATTCCAATACGGTTGATTTCTTCTAGTTTTATTCGATTTCTGTGCCATTTTCAAATTCTGTACTTTTACATCCATGTAAATATGTCTTCATAATTAATATATTGATTCTGGTATAATTATTAGCGTATTTACTCAAACAAATGCCCCTCAAATAGAGGACTACTTCAAGTAGAAACCCAAGGTAGCTGCCTTCCCAAAAAAATTGTATCCTCCTCTAAGTCAGGTCCGCGACCATTTGCAGCCAGTCAGTGGCCTTCGGGGCCTCAGGGTTTTACTCAATAAACTCCGTGGGTGCCTCTGCTGCTTCTCCCCATAACTGTCGCACTCGTATTCACATTCGAAAAATATAACCACAACTTGACAAAGCCAGCTGGACGGCGCCTGTGATATTCTCTAGCATCTCATACTAATGCAATGATAGCCAAAAATGTTGTATAATTCATGTAATAATTTGTATAGCGCCTGTTTCAGAAAAATCTTTGTGCTCACTGGTGCTTGAGCTATCACTCAAAACGTGCTCTAGATAGATGAGTTTTCAGTTTTCTTTTAAAGCTATCATTGGTGCGAGTAAGCTTATTATCTTCTGGCTTATCCAGAGTCGGGGCGCTATTACCGAAAAAGCACAATTTATTTCTGAACTGAGGGTGGATCAGTATGTTTTTGTTGTTGCTCCGGAGATTTAGTTCTTGCTGAGGCTGTTTTCTCCATACTCCGATGCCGCTACACTGTCCACAACACACAGGCCACCATAAATTATCCAACCAAGTTTCAATGACCAGCCAATCAGATCTCCAGCGTATGGTTTGTTGGATTTTGGTACGTAATGTATGCAGGGTGCCACAGATGTCTCAGCCAGCCTGACCAATGAGGCCATGTGTTTGGGTTTAAGGAATTTTCAAAAACAACAGGTTTAACTGTTTAATACCATGGAGTCACCAGAATGCTCCATGACTGGCCAATGTTCAGAAGACTAATGTTGTAATTTCAAAATATAATGACTGAGTCATAGTTGAATACAGTTCAGTTGTAACACTAGCCAACTAGCTAACTTGGATATTGATTGATTGCTTGATTAGATACATATAGATCGCTAACACCCAGATTGATTGATTGATTGACTGATTGCTATACAATAGGTAGTTGAGAAAGTTAAACATCTGTCTCGAGTTATTTCTGTTTGTTGTGATGATTTGTGAAATAGTTTCAGTCTGAGTCTTTTAAGGTGTTATACTTATTTCTTTGAACTTATGTATGCTTCAAAATCTTTTTTGTGTCTTGTTCGTTTCCATTTTCTCTCCGATTTACTTTCGACCTTTTAAGTTTTAATATCTGCTTTATCATATGTGTCCAATAAAACAGACCTATCCCCAAAACAATTCAGAATGTTTTGGCTATGCAGTTGATCCCTCAAATAATTCTTGAAAACTCTAGATACACAGATCTATATTTCCGCTTCTTTACTATTTTCCGGCAATCTCGATTATTCAATGCTGACTTCGATTGGTATATTTATGTGGTCTGAATTTTAGCTCATAAACTCTGCATTGCTTTACCATGAATTGTCGCTTTGTTATTACGAGATCAAAAGTATTACCATTTTTGTGGGTAGGTTAATTTACATGTTCTTTTAGATCAATAAATATCGCCGCTAGATGTAGAGGAGATCTATGGAGCCAGTTATCACAGTCTTTTGGCATCGGAGTTTGTGGAATCATTCACATGAATGTTGAAGTCGCCCACATACATACAGTTATTAAATATTTGATCATAGTATTGCCATATTCAACCCAGTCAACTTTGTTTTTTATAATTGGCAATTCCATAATACTTAGTTTCATATTGATATATAATATATAAATATATATATATATATAACTTAGATGCCATAGATTTAATGTCACTGTATGAAATTTCAGTGGGGTGTGTGCATTAGTGTTAGAAAGTGTGTTAGTAGTGAGACAAAAACGGAACAATTTTACTGATGCCTGTGTGCTTTGTGAGATTCGCTGAGGGTTTTGCTGCAGTGCAGCCTATGTTTCATGAACTAAACGGGCCTGGCGCAATTAAGAGGGAAAAAGCAATTCAATACTGATAATAAAACCTCTTTTTGTGTAGAATTCAACTGTGCTAACAAGAAAAACACCTTTTCTATATTCTGTATACATTAGAAGTGTGTACATTTGGTAGTTTTTCAGCACCATACCATTTTAGGTTAATAGAATATTCTGGATACCACAACAAAAATTGGCTACTGCATGGATGCTACAATAATCCACCTGATTGTATGTTTGCAGATTTGAAGTTACGAATCTTGTTTTGGGAAACTCTGACTGTAACTACGATCGACTGGAATGGCTGCTGAGACAATTAAAGAGTGTGACTGACTCAGGAAGTCATGAAGACTCGATGATGGAAATAAATGAAGAGGCTAAGAAGAATTTAGCAAAAATAAGCAACACAAAATTCCTAAAACCTGTAATGAACATTTTGTCGATTTTGTTGACAAATACATCTATTGCACAGGACCTATGGGACTCCACATTTCCGGAAGATGCACAAAACTGCATTTTGTCTAATTTGGAAATTCTCAGCTTGTGTGCAGAGAGGGGAGCGAAGCCTACACAAACGCAACTCAAGTATATCACATCTGAAACGAAAGCCTTTACAAGAGATGAAGAATTTGCTGAGCCTTTTTTGAAAACTCTTGTTTCAATGCACAAAAATAAGGACTTCAAGACAGCAGATTTTGTTTGCAATCTCAATTTTCTGGCAGATTTTTACCTGGTCTCCCAGAACATGATTACATTAGGAAAGGAACTATTACATTTAACATATGATAGAATGGAGGACGTTAAGAAATCAAGTCACCTTATAAACTGTTACCTTTTTATTTCAAATAATGAAGAAAATGTTGAAGATTTACGTTCCAACATTTCCTGTGATAACTGGCTCCATAGATCTCCTCTACATCTAGCGGCAATATTCCTTGAATCTCTCAACTACCTTCCTCAAAGCATACTCCAGAGATACATCAATGAAAGAGACTCACAAGGATGCACGCCTTTGCATGTGGCATACTTGCATCACAATGAACTGGCAGTAAAGTTCTTACTAGCTCATGGAGCTGACCCAAATGCTACTGATAACTTTGGACTAACACCTGAATTGTCAGGAAGGTATTTTCGAGGAACCCCAAGCCATGCTGCAGGTATGGCAGTGCCTCCTGATAAAACAGTTAAAACTTCACTAAATGATTCTGATTACGAACATCACATATTGTGTTGTGATGTATTGAAGGCAAATTCAAGTCAATTTAAAGTTCTTAGACCTCTGCTTTTCTTATCAGAAATGGAGGTAAGGTTTATTTGTAAATTCAAATATTTATTTGAAAGCTTGTTGAGAAACACAGACTTTGAGTCAGCTAAAGTAGTAATGGCTGGCAGCCTAAGAGAGAAACTGAAATCTGGAAGGGCTGATGAAGCTGACATTCAGTTGTGGTTCAAAGGACGTACAGAATACGACCCTTTAGGACAGTGCTTCCGTATTGAAGAAAAATTGTGGCACACCGAGGAATTCATGAAGGATTTGGCAAATGGTTTGATAGGAGGTCTGAATATGATCAATTGGCAAGGAATTTACCTGAGACCAATTGATGTTAAAGGCCCCTGGAAGTTCATCAGGGAAGACAGCATATTCAGAGGAACAGTTATATCTGTGGATGTAGTACCCATCCTTGTAGATGAAGATGGGGATAACAACGTTCACAACCTGCAGCAAGAAATTTTGGAGGATGCTCAAAGTCACAGACACATGGAGTACGTTACACTAGATACTTGGAAAAGGTACAAAGAATTCAAAGAAACAATGTTTGCACATGAATGGGACATTATAGACAGCTTACCAACAGGCTGCCGACTTGGTATTGTCATTGCAAAGGCAATAGTTCAGGTAAGTGCATATAATGTCTCATGTACATGTCTGCTAGTTGAGAGACACCAAATTGTTCACTTTCCGCTCTATAAATATTTGATTAAAGTTGAGAAGTTGCTAAATGACGTGACATGCGAAGTCAATGTGAGCTGACCTGTACCAACAGATGTCACTGTTACTGTAGCAGATAAATATTGTTTAAATACGTCTTCTATATTGTGATGTCATCCATGAAACAATAGTGTAATGCTCCATCTTATTGTCTTGTTAACTGCTATGGTGGTAGCGCCCTTTGTAAGTTCTACAAATTTTTCTCCCCCTTAGTAGCCAAATCTATAATAGAGGCCGGTTTCGAATAGCCGGGTCGTAGTCCGCCTATACATGTAAAATAATAAACGCGGGTCTTGAATACAGCCCGGTCAGTGTTGACTGTTTTAGATCATGATTGTGCCTGGTCATTGCAATTTGTTGCTTACTACCTGTTTAAATTATTAGATGCCGCCCTTAAATCAACGCTGGTCTGGTTTAGTAGCCAGACCAAGTGCTGCCTTTGAAAAAATAGAGGCCCTGACTTCTAATTCAGGAAATAAGGTATTCTGTGCTGTTGGCATTCTTCACACAACACCAGATATGTCCTTTGTTTTAAAGAATTTTCTTGTTATTTAAATTTGCAGGCTTATGATTGGTCCAGAAGTGACAGGCGAGTTAAAATATCCATCACTTCATACATGATCAAGACTGCTGTCTTCTATCTTCTTGCTTATAGTCGTAGTCAGCTTCACTTTAACCCAAGTGGGAAATACAGCACAGACGGTGTTCTAGCCCTGAAACATGCATTGCTGGAAGTGGAAGGCAGAATTGAAATCAAAAGAGATAAACTGAAATTTAACCCAAATCCAAAATGGGCCACTGATGAAGATTTGGATGAGCATGGAGAGGAAGCTAGAGTTTGGGCCTACAAGATTTTTTCATTGATCAAATACCTTTCAAACCAAGGATGGAAACTGGACAACTTTTGGAATAGACAATCTCCTGTACAGGGCTTGAAGCTCTATGGAGGATTTGGGGAGGCACAATATATTTGTGACATTTGTGACCGAGCCCTACAATGGCTGGGTGAAGAGACATCAGTATGTGACTGATCTCTAGAAGTTATTACGTATATTTGCTTATGTTTGTTAATATAGATGACACAGACTTATAAAAGGCTACAAAGATAGTGTTAATATAATTTCGATGACACCTTTCGTTATATAAAGATGGTTTTATTGGATTTAGTGTTATTTGAGCTGATATTGTTACCATATCTTTGAACTGATATTCTTATCATATCTTTATATTTACTCTGAAGCAATATTATAAATGTAAATGTGTATGTTTATTATTTGCTACTCTACAGCTGATAAATGGCTGGTATGTTGCTGGTAATAAGATGCATCATTATAAATGTTTATTCATTCATAATAGTTTGGTGTGACCATCGAGTAGAAGAGCAGGGAATTGTAAAAATCCTCAACTGACAACTTATGATCAGATTCACACCACATAGCATTTTGTGTGATATTTAAGGAATCAGTCTTCTTCTTATTCTTCTTATTCTTCTTGTTCTTCTTGTTCTTCTTGTTCTTCTTATGCTTTTTTATCAACTGATGTATTAGGATTTTATAAAATAGAGTTGACAGAAAGTGTTCATGAATATTTATATATATAATTTTTACTTTATTTTTTTCATTGTGTGTATCTATCTATTTTGTTTACTGACGATATTAACTTCCATTAAGTAATAATATAAAAGTATATTTACACATTTGAAATTGTAAATTGAATGCAGTATTGACAAAATTACAGACAAAAATAGAGGGGGGAGTGGAAGGGCCTGATAAATAGAAGTTATGAATTGAATTGAATTATATATCTTAGAGTCAATGTAGTGAAGTTTGACACTATTTCAATCACTAAATCAAAAGCAAAATGAAACTCATTTTATTGTGGGATAGACATGTGATCAATAAAAGTTCCATTTGGAGTTGTTGTTTTTTTTTTGTATATTTCTGTCTGCAAGATAAGATAATATGCTATCTGAAAATTAAAAATCATTGGATCTACTGTCTTGACAACGACTCCCCATTGTGAAAATAGGAGTAGAGTAGATGTCTATTTGCATATATTTTGGAAAAATATATACATGCAATATCCACATGGATAAGAGGGAAAAAAGTGATTTCTATACATTAGGTGCATAAAAAATGACATGCTGCAGTTTGGAAAATCATGTTCCTGGTTCAGAGCATCATCAATACTTCTGAGTGAACAAAGAAAACATTCACATTAATGCATTCACATGCATGGTGTTCTATATTATAGTGTTATGGAAGAAGTACCAGTGAAGACTGTAGATGTAGAGTGTGGAGATTTATTCACCAGCAGAATGATGTTGTCTGCTTCAACTTCAAACCAATAATGCTCCAATGCTTGCTTATTTAATGACACACAAGGCTAGAGAATATAACTACCAGTCGGAGGCAATTTTATATTATCCTGGAAATCAGGAGGATTCCTGGCCAGCCAACATATGGATGTATTTGATAGTTACAGTAAGTGAACATTAAATATGAAAAAAATAACTAATATGTTACTGGGTCTGAACCTTAGTCCGCTAATATGACTGGCTGCCCGAGTCAGATGTAATGATGAGATCATAAGGCCTAAAATCCACACAATGTTACCCCAATAGACACCAAGTACAAGGCACCTCCAATTTAACACCTCATGCGATCGACATCCAGCTGCTGGGATTTTGCCCATGAAGAGTGCCTGGGCCAGGGATCAAACCCGAGACCTTCAGCAGAGCTGGCCAATGTGAAATTGGTGGAAGCCTTAACTATTAGGCCACTCAGCTGCACCCAATGACCAACTGCATGATTACGTCAAACCAAGGTTTTAAGGACTGGCAGGCCGCAGTGGCACAGATTTTCACATTTTCTGGGGGGTATGAAAATATGAAGAAAATTGGTTTGCAGATCCCTGTTTTTTAAAGTCCCCTATTCATAATGATTTATTTAAGCAAAAGACATATATTTACAATATATATTGAGTGCTCTGTTGTAATACTGTGAGTTTGTATTACCATGATTTATCACCGCTAGATGGTGTAATGGGACTGACAGGTGCTGCAACCTGTTGAAAGCTTGCATCTAACTTGTTTATCTTAAAAAGACATGTTTGCTGGCAAATTCCAAAAGAAATGCAAGCTCATGCGTATGATCAGAAGGTACTCTAGGTAATGCAATGTTATGGTATTGCAACGGAGCTATCTATAATATTTACAAGAGCAAGTTAAAAGCAGGACTTATCTTTAAAGACAAGTAAATCAATTGATGTTGCAGCATCATTCAGTGAATAGATAGCTTAGAATCATATTCGTATCATTTTTTTCTAAAGAAGTATCATCTAAACTGCATCCATATCTCACCAAACACAGCTCTCGAATTTGTTCTGCCATTATGACCTCACATTCTTCACTAAATGACTTCAATTTATATAAAATTTCACCATGCTAGCACCTTTGACATTAAAATTTTAGAAACTGAAATACTGATATCATAGAGATTGGCAATGTACACTTTATGAGACAAGAGTTAATATGTAGCTTTCAAGCAAAAAGGTAACATACCCATAGCATTATTTCTGGTAAAATTGGTCTCTAACCGATGCTCTGATGGGCTGGAGATCTGGGACATATCAACAAGATAGCAATGCCCAATTATTAGACAAGTATTTTCTTTTTCAGGATCTTTTTATCCATCTGGATCAACACTGACATACAGAATTAATACATATTCCAGAAAACTTGACACTAGTTTGCAAGACTGGATTTTCTGCAGCTTTTCATGTGAGTGACAGCTTCATTCAAGACATTCAATTGCTGTAAAATGTGTGTTATTGACATTTCCATTGTATTTTATCATTGTAATAACTTAACATCTTATATATTAACAGAGTTTGGATATGTGATAGCATATCGATTGAGAACTGTGCCAGTCAAGTATTCATCTTTTCAGGCACCCCGCACGGGCAAATTTCAATATCACATGATATATATATTCAAAATGAGAAGGAATGAGACATTTCCAATTGTGGTTTAAAAAATGTCCATCATTTTCAAGTGACACTTTTTTTATATCTGGCGTCTAGACCTATCACACAATAGATCTGTAACTGATATGGTGTGTCAAAACGCCAGGTATTATTATGAAGGCTTCCTATTTTGGGTGAAAATAAGCAGGTTAGGGCCAAGGCTGGGTAGTCTTGCAGACTCTTTGATTTGATTGGTTGTTCAGTATGAAGAACCCGTCGGGGGCCTCTTTACTTATTTTAATGTATTCAACCCAGAAAGGCTCATGCACAACTAACCTAGGCAGTATCCACCTTAATTTGGGTTAAAATCCTTGGTTACAACTTCCAAAGTTTATAAATTAAAGATTATATAATTGAACTTGTAACTATGGAGTATTACTGCAGTAAAAAAGTAAGCACATCACTTGTTCACTGCTCAGGCGAGCTATTTATAGAATACAGAGCCTACACTTAAAAAAATAAATTTTAATATACAACCAGATTTGGTGGCCAGTGGAGAACGCTCTCGCACTTAGAGTTTGGTAACATAGTGACAGTGCAGCTCAGTGAATTCTTTTTTTCTTTCATCAAAGTTACAGTCGCATTATATTATGTGACTGTTACTTAATTTGTAAGGACAAAATATAAAATTGATATAAATTGAACATTGTAAATGTAACTATGGAGTACTACTGCAGTAAAACCAGCAGAACATATTGCTTATGTTTTGATTTTCTATCTACGAAGCCTACAAAGTATTATTTATGATGTATGAGGTTTAAGTCTTATAGGCCTATGTATTGATGTCATATATCTTCACCACTTTCATATTATTGATATTAACGAAAAGCTATGTTTGCAACAGCATTACAAGGTATTCAAAGCACTGCTCATAGCTATGTTTCTAAACATACAATTAACTTGCTGTACTGATGCTCATTTTAACCATTTTATTCCTTTCATTGACCATTCAACACTACCTGATCTCCTTAGTGCAGCATTCTGATGGCTCCATGGTCCCAATATCATGTACAATGCAGTCTGTCTACTGCTAATATTGTTCACATTCAATTTGCCAGATATCTATTCTTTTTTTTTTAAATGATTTTCTTGTTATGATGCTTCTTCTCACTGAGTGTGATTCCGTATTAGTGATTTGATTAGCAATTTGACAAACATCTCCCAGGCTCCCCGATTTCTCACCGATATGTAATTTATCAGTATTAATCAAAATAACTGTGATTGCACGTCGAACTCCAGGTTAACACATTTAAAGACTGTACCTACTATTGTTCAAAACGCAGTCATTATACTTTGGGGAAATGCACTGAAGTCACTAATTCCAGACTCAATTCCTCTTATTTTTTTTCCTATGTTCAATTGGCTGTCTAGCTGTCTGTCTGTCTGTATAATTCATCTTCTTAAGATATATAATTTTTTATGTAAACCAATTAAAATTTTTATTCAATCTAATAGTACTGGTCTAGTGCTGCCAACATCCACTTCAGGCAGGTGACAGAAGCTGATGCGGAAGTTGATATTGACATAATTTTTGTAAGACGAAACCATGGTGATCATAAAGATTTTTTATGGAACAGGAGGAATTTTAGCGCATGCCTTTTTCCCAGCATTTGGAGGAGATCAACATTAAGATGAAGATGATTTTTTGACTCACTTAATGGAGAATGGTAGTGTTCATTACAATTTAGTCATATTATAATCACTGCACTACATTGCTAAATTTTGCAGAAGAAATCTGATGCTTTCCTTAACAAATTGATCCTAACATTAACGACTAAACCTGTGATATTCCCCATAACGGTTCTGTAATTTTACCTTGTTTACATTTGCAATGAAATTGATGTGAATAGTCCTACACTGTTATTTATTTTAATGCAATACTCTACATTGCAAAGTAGTTATTAATTAAAGAATATGGATAAGCTTCAACTTGACAAAACAATACATCTTCGCTATATAAAATCATACATATATAGTTTACAAGATACAAACTAACTAGATGCTAATTTCACATAAGCCTTGTCTACAAACTTACTGCAAACAGCAACCTATGAAGTGGGACACGCTCTTGAGCTTACACACAGTAAAGATGAAAATGCAGTTATGTGGCCAGTCATTAAACCTTATGACCCTAACTTTACCTTGGAATATGATGATGTGGAAGGTGTGCAAAGTATCTACGGTAAGAAATGTCAGTTCGACTCAATGCCATTGAAATGCCATTATACTGGAGGTACCCATTGATTATTTTTTTTGTACCGTAAAGGAGGGTATTATCGACAGGGCAGGTATTTTCGACACTCCCATTAGAATTATAACAATTTTTGTTAAAATTCTAAGGTGAGTGTCGAAAATACCTGCCCTGTCGATTATACCCTCATTAACGTTATATACTTTTAGATTGATAAATTGACTATACATCTGCAACTCTCAATTTCTTTCCATTTATCACATGCATAATTATACCTCTCACACCAGTGTGTGCTTGAATAAACATACATATAAAAATATATTTATATGTTATTGCATGGTTTGTTTTGCATTGACCCAAGTAGTCACCCTGCTAAGTTCATTGCAAAACATACTACAAGATAGGCCTATGTATTTATACTATGTTCAAACTCTCAATATCAATTATAATTAATAAATCAATTGGAACTGTACAACATTTTTGCAAAAACATTCCGTCTTTAGCCTAGATATTCATATCTCAATGACATTATCAAAATTAGGTCATCATCAGTGTGACCAAATCGTCCATCGTGTTACATTTAGGCCAGCAAAGTTCATTAGATATTGGATATTGGAGATTCAATGAACATTCAACAAACAGCAAAGTTCATTGAATATTCAATGATTGAATATTCGCCAGAGAGGCAAGGGAGAAGGGGTTGGTGCCTGGGGCAGAGGGTCACAGCGGCCCGCCAATGGCATAACAAATCATCCCCCTGCCCCCCTTTACCGAATATAAATGAATATCAAACGGTTGAAGATTCGCCAGGGGGCAAGGGAGAAGGGGTGGTGCCTGGGGGAGAGCGTTACCACGGCCCCCCAATGGCATAAACAAACATCCCCCTGCCCCCCTTGACTGAATATCAAATATGAATATCAAACATTTGAAGATTCGCCAGGGGGGCAAGGAAGAAGGGGTAGTGCCTGGGGGAGAGGGTCGCCGCAGCCCCCCAATGGCATAAAACATCATCCCCCTGCCCCCCTTGGATGAACATCAAATTAATATAAAAAGGTTGAAGATTCGCCAGGGGGCAAGGGAGAAGGGGTGGTGCCTTCGGGAGAGGGTCACCGCAGCCCCCCAATGGCATAAAGAATCATCCCCCTGCCCCCTTTGACCGAATATCAAATGAATATCAAACGGTTCAAGATTCGCCAGGGGATCAAGGGAGAAGGGGTGGTGCTTTGGGGAGAGGGTCACTGCGGCCCCCAATGGCATAAAACATCATCCCCCTGCCCCCTTGACCGAATATCAAATTAATATCAAATGGTTGAAGATTTGCCATGGGGGCAAGGGAGAAGGTGGTGCCTTCGGGAGAGGGTCACCGCGCCCCCCCCCCCCCCCCCCCCCAATAACATAAGCAATCATATCAAACTGACATTCATGAATGTTTTTGTAGGCATCTTGAATGGAAGTACCTCAACTACAACAACATCTACAGTGGGTGAGTAAATACTAGAATCCTAAAGGACTGACCTTTTTGAATTAGTAATAAGCATATGGTAATCCAACCTTAATAATTTTCTTCCAGGAAATGACTGTGATAGCTCACCATGCCAGAATGGAGGAACATATGTGCATAATAATACTAACAATGATGTAATATATTATGCATTCAATGAATATTTGAATAATTCAGGGAATCACTGTACTTGTTCACCTTGCTTGAATGGGGGAACATGCTCTAAAGATTCATCAAGACATATTTGTTTGTGTCCACAAGGCTATGTGGGATTGCACTGTCAGACTCATATGTTAATAGCAAGAAGACATCTTAAGATACATAGTGTGTGGCAAAATACTGCTCACTCAAAGTTTTTTCTTTATCTTGATTTCATAATTGTAAAGATTCCTTTCATAATTGAATGTACTGGTATTTTAAAAACTGGCACCTTAAGACTTGTTGATGGTATCACAACAAATCAAGGCTGTATGGAAGTTTATCATAATTCCCAATGGAATACAATATGTGATGATTGCCGGGACAACCAGGATGCTACTGTGGTATGTAGGCAACTTGGGTACAAAACTGCAGTGGTCAAAAATGGAGGTTTTTATACAGAAGATAGTTGAGCACCTGAACATCGGACCTGACAGAGCACGTGTTGCACTGGCCATATCCAGTACATATGCTCAACTGCAGTGGGATTATCAAGCATACAGCACTAAGGAAGAACTAAAACAGGCTATTGACAATCTCCCCTATTTCGGAGGTGTTTGATTAACTTTACAAGAACATCTTTGATAATTAGTAGCTTACCTTCAGAGATATAACAGTAAGAGCGCCTCCTGAAATGAAACAAACAATATGTAAAATAACTTTTATTTCCAGGGGAGACATATACATCTCGTGGTTTCAATATGTATTTGAACAAACTTCTTCCTGGACAAGGAGGAAATAGGTAATATTTGATTTGTTGATCTTCCCTTTTTTTGCTTTCAGACCTTATGCGCGTGATGTCATCATCCTAATCACTGATGGTAAATCGAGCATTTCTGACCAAAAGCACCTGCCATCAACAATGTCTGATGTTAAACGAATGGCTACTGTCTTAGGGGTTGGAATTGGAACATTGATATTGATCAGATGATGAGGATTGTCACCCCTCCATTTACACTAAACTATGTTGATGTACAAGACTTCACAGGCCTAATCAGCGTCCTTGATAATGTCATTATCGGAACAGGTTGCTCAACCAGTGGTAATCCTCTTCTTGGACCATCACCTCGAAATTGTGAGTTTAACTGGCCTAAACGAAGGAGCAAAGCTTACATATCCTCCATTTGTTGTAGGTGGTTGTCTGTATGAGCAGTTTTGCATGCATGCTTTTATTTGTGACATTTTAGCATTGTAGTGGGGGATAAATATACAGCACATCTTTCATTGCATTAACAGTCTTCCTTGTCATATTTTTCAATTGTCTTGGTAAATGCATGCATTCCAATGTGCTGCTAAGTGGATGTACAGGTTATGTGGGCTGATACGCGCCATTTTTTCTTGAGTAGAAGAGTAGCTTCCGTCAAATTTTTGTGTATTTGTCTACCTTGTGTCCTTTTCAGCATGTCTGGTGGATGTAGTGTTTGTTATTGATGAATCTGACAGCATCCAAGATGGAAACGTTGTGGGACAACCAGACAATTATGATCTTATAAACTTTACAACATCCGTCGTTGAAGGTTTGCATGTTGACATTGATGGCAGAAACATCCAACTTGGGGCAGTACGTTTTAGCGACATATCCCATGTTGAGTTTCGTCTGGATGATCACTTTGAAACTGTTGCTATAATCAGTCAAATACAGAAATTTACCTACACTGGTGGATTCACAAACATAACAGGTGCATTGAAGGCTGCACAAACTCTTATCCTAAATAACAATGGTGATTGTGATGATTCTAGATACCCTGACAAGATTGTGCTAATCACTGATGGGTATGCTTCTAGAGTACAAGATATCCTAGAGGTAGAGGGTAACATAACCAAAGCACAAGGCACCACAATAATTGATGTTGGAGTGACGAGGAACATCAATGTGCGCAACTTCGAAAGAGTTACAAGTGGCAGTGGGAATACCTTTATAGCAGCTGATTTCATGACATTGAGCTCTCTAGCATCAGATGTCATTCAAGCGATCTGTTTTCCTTTGTAAACAAAGATCCTGACGCTGGCTGCTTATACCATTGCATGAGTGGATGTCACAGTCATGCACTCACTTGCATATCCTATCACTGTTCTTGCTTAGGTTTGAAAACAACATAGTTATATTGAAGCTCTTCCCATTATTTCAGCCAATGATATATTGTAAAATAATTTAAAAGCAATAGATTTAAAATGTATCCTGATCAGACGTCCTGCAGTTAACATAGAGTTGAGGAAGTGGTCATGAACGGTAGAAATTCTTATAATTCAATGGTAAAACATGTGTTATTACAAGACCGATATATATCTAATACTGTAGAGATCCAGTCCACATTTTTGTTAGGATTTATTTATTTTATAGTGCTTATCTGCTTAGTTGTATTTTCTTGCTAAATTAACTAATCTATTGTTGAACTGTACATTTTGAGTCTGTTGCTGCTGGTACATAGAAAATACAAATTATGAAATAAAATTCAAATAATAAAGATCTTGTTGAGTAAAAACCAACAAATATATTAGTTACCTCCTACTCAGGATATATCTATTATGAAGCAGATTTGATTAGTTTTTTAGATGATCATATTCCAGATTTTTGGTCTTTGTCGTTTATTTTCTGTTCTCAATGAGACTGTTTGTTGTTAAATTTTCTTGAAAACATTAAGCATATCATATTATTAATAATAGCCAATTGCCGAAAATCTATAGAGTCGTTGTCATATTTCTCTGTGACAGTAAACTGTTTTTTATATGTATTCTGAGTGCCACAAGGTTTGATTACAGGCCCATAGCATCACCTGAAGTTAATGAAAGTACATTTTACCTTGCCCAATGTTTCTTCATTTTAGTAAGCAAGCTATATAATATTTCATGACATGTGGACAGTAAGGTCATTCATGTCAGTGCACTTGCTAGATATAATTAAATGTGATATTTCATGTCAGTGCAGGTGCTGGATATTACATCAAATGGTTTATGTCAGCACACTTGCTACATATAATTAAATTTAAATTTCATGTCAGTGCAGGTGCTGGATATGATTACATTAAATAGTTGATGTCAGCACACTTGCAACATATAACAATATCAAATAGTTCATGTCCGCACAAATGTAAGATAGGATTACATAGAGTAGTACATGTTAGCACCATACTAGATATAATTTAATTGAATAGTTCATGTCAGTGCATATTCTAGATATAATTACGTTAAATAGTTTATGTCAACAAACTTACTAGATTTAATTACATTGAAAGGTTCATGTCAGCCCATGTGCAAGATATCACTATATCAAATAGTTGATGTCAGCACATGTGCTAGATATAATTGCTTTAAGTATTATTCCAAGATCCACACCTGCTTTGTGTAAAGCCCTGTGATTGCCACAGGAGTTTGAGGTCTTTACCTACAGTGTTAACACCCAGGCAACAAGGAGACACAAATTTCAAGTGAAGCCCCCATAACTGTATAATATGTAATCTACCAATGCCAGGAGGAGCAAAAAGCTGTGGTTTATACGTGCCAATGCTGTAGAAAGCAACATATTCACAAATGCTTAAAGCTTTTCAAAATTTCCACTAGGGGGCTGGTGACTTAGTGTAAAGTGTCGCCCTCTCATGTTTAAGATAACTTGCAGTGTGATGTTTGGTGGCCTGTCGTGATCGCTTTTGTCAGAAGAGTTTTATTTTTTAACCTTATAGCATGAATTTGTAAATATACAACTTATCTAAATATATATGAAGAACCACTTTTCTGTATATTAAATTAAAGTTTTTAGCATTTTATATGTGATTTCTACAGCAGAGAGCTCCAGTGAAATCCAGTTCCAGTCTGTAGTGTGGTTACGAAATCTGCGATAGCAAGTGGATGGATGTCATCCAATATAGTGTTTTTTGGAGGAAAATATTTTGGGCTCCTTGCTGTCTATTGTTATTTGAATAACATTCACCAAATCCCATGCTTAAAAGATTTTTGAAGATAAGAACATATTTTCATCATAATAAACTAAGTGACAGAAAATATGAAAATACATCCTTAGCAGTGAATCCTTTTAGGCTCCTTCAGTATCTTACCATATGCACTGTCATAATATGTTTTGGATTACTGAGAGATATTAAAAATGAATATCCATCTTTTTATATCTGAATTTAAAAGGGATCTCCAAATCGGTAGTACAAAGAAGAGTCCATCTTGAAATATTTGTGTAATCAGCAATATAGCACACAGCATTTGTGAGGTATGCAGCTAGTGCTCCATTTTATACTGTTTAGAAAAATAGATAAAAATGAATAAATTGCTAACATTTTTTAACATTTTGAGCTGCTTCATGCCATTTATAACAAATGTATGACCAAAAGCAGGTGAACATTTATTTTTATTCATACAATAGCCACCTGCATTCCAGTCAGTCACAGCATGTTAAATACTAGCTAAATTACTTATTCCTAATAATAAAACAACACAATTTGACATCAGTCATTTTATTGCAGAAATAGATAAAGTTTTCAATAATCAAGCTTTTTTTTTATTGCAAACACATTTCGGAGAATGACTTCTTTATAAACAAAGAGTGTTATGTCAGTAAGATAGTTTATCATTCTTTCAAATCAATCCAATTTGTTTTTCTTTCTTTTTTGTATCCGGGAGCAAAATACTTAAAATTAAATGTTCCATTGAGTGCGTTATCTCCTGAACAAATACAATTTTATCTTAAACAATTGAATCATTGCAACGGGAATTTTATTCCAGGCAGGTAGTCAATTTTGTAAAAATTTGATATTTTTCACTTGTGATAGCAATGTTCTAGCTGTCATCATCTGGAAGATGAAAAAAAAAAAACATAAATCATATCAACATTGCTACATCATGGAACAATCAATCTCCTAATTAACTACTTGAAAATATAAATCTTTCTATGCATTCATTCTCAAAAAAACTGAAATGCAACTAAGTATAAAAATATCCTTAAAATGCAAAAGAATAAACTGTTTTGTTTGCCTTCATCAACCCTCAAAGAGTTTACCAAAAATACTGCAGTTTGACAAAAAACCAGTTGAAGTTATTTCCCTCTTTAAATTTGACTTGATATCACATAATTGATATTGTTTCCATTGTATTTCCAGCTTACTTTATCGACAATTATTTTGGTATCTCTTTCTTTATTGATACCATATTTAATAACAAAATGTTTAATTTATACCAATCCCAATATCAAATGTACATTGATCATGGACTATGGTCCCAGAAGGCATTCTGTGACAATGTAAAGAAACTGGTTAAGCATATGGACATTTAAAAGTGGTTTTTCCACAAAACCAATATTTATAGATATGATATATTTAAAACAAAATATTGGCTTACTTAAAGAGCACCTGACAAGTGTGAGTTCCATACAGTACATTCTTTGAAGTACGAGATAGACCGGGAGTAAAACCAGGACTGCAAAGCAAATTGACAAATTTCACTTAAACTTATAATTTTGATAATGTCATGAATAGGTTCGTCATCCTCTTCCAATAATTAAGGACTGTCTGTTTACTGTATCTAATGCTTATTTCTAAATTGTGATGGTTTCATGGAAATTTATTTATTTATTTTTTGTCTTTTGAACTTCCAGAGTGGCAAGATCTGATTACGTTGCGAGGGTGGCTACTGATCTTCTGTATTCTGCCCCCAATGTGGCATTTACAAATGAAGAATCATCACATAATGTTTTTGATATTGCAGCACTAGTGTCAAAACATAATCCTCTGTCAATTTGAACCGATAACAGATCACATGTGTGGCATATGAAAAGCCCCAAAATATATTAAGATTTAAATTTTAAAAATGAGCAATTGAGCATAACATGAGCATTCCAACATAAAGTAACAGGGTAAGTAACAAACAGTAGTTTGTGAAGTGTGTTGTTCACTGCAGTAGTGTATGATTGTGGACCAAATAAGGTTTGTTATGAACTGAACCATAAAGTAATGTGTGATGATAAATCCCAATTTGACTTGTTACAGTCATCCGAGTAAGGAACTAGCAGCACAAGTAATTTCAAGACTAAGCCTTTGGGACGGACCTTGTGTTGTTGCTTCAAGATGGAGGGCCTTACAGTAGCATTAACACTTGTTATAACCATCATACACACACCAAACTGTGAATGCATTACTACATAACAATGATGCCCTACAAAGCAATACTTACTCTTCAGTGGTGTTCTGAAAGTCAATTAGTTGTAATTTGTTTTCAAACCATTGCCATGATGGACGTATAAAGCCATTGTATTCAACTTCGCAAGATATTGACACATAGTCATCTTTCTTTACTTTTCCCTTTGGTCCAGTGCATTTAATTGGTGCTGAAAGACAACAGCATAAAATCACAATTAAAGGTTTGAGATTTAGTACAACAAATTGGTGTTGCTTAGGAAAGCTGGGGTTTGTCACCTGGTACCTGTCTAGGAACTATCAACATAATTCTTGCTGTAAGGTGTATGATCTATCAGACACACACCTTGGTGGCCCAATCCAGTGTCTATCTGACGTTATGAGCTGTCCTTTAACTCAAAATGCCTGTGACAGTCATGTTGAATCGTTTCCACATTTATTTGATAGAACTGTACCTATCTATTGAATCACTATATTTTGCAATTTAATCAAAGAATCCCCAGATTCAGTTATTCCATAGAATGTTGTTTCCTACATAAGGTATTCTCTATTTCTCGCTCTGTCTTTCTCCCTCCATGCTGACCTCAGTCACATGATGAAAACCACAATTGCTTGTTTCAGTGTCTTCAATGTCAGACAGGACGAAGACATTTATTTACACAAAAAGACACCTACTTTATATAAAAATATTACTTAAAGCACACATAGACATATGCACAAGTAAAAAGGTATAATACTCTATGTGTGGGAGGCTTCTCAAAGGCCTTGAGACCGCTATCGTGAGGCCACTCAGAAGTTTCAGATACTTTCATCTGGCTGTAACAGAATATCATTGATAAACTTCAAGTAAATGTAATTTGCGGCCGAAGGTACAAGTATCTCCCCTCCTAGTTGTAATCGAAGCACATTTCCTGGGTCTAGTCCTTGGTTTTTGGGGTTATAGAATTCATTTCAGATATTGTTATTAATGTAGGTTTTCCTGAATCAAGGACAACAAATAATTTCATGTCTTACTGACGATGAGCATCCTCTGTTCATGAGATGGGGTGGGTGACTAACTCAGCGGTGATTAGATTATCTTAGGGTCGTTTCCAGATGATCAACAAATTCCCTGCATCTGATAGTTATAATATATATCAATGTGGAGCAGGCTTGGTTGGACTTCAACATTATCTTCTGGATAGGTGCAATATGATTACACTTAATACCTTCATTGGGCTGACACAACTGTATGTATTATGGTATGTTGTTGGTCAGAACTTCAAATGTATTAGTGATTATATATGATGTCAGACTTCACTGAATGCACAGCAATTACCCCCTTTTGCCTTTGCTCAGTGAGGCACTGGTAAGCGGTAACGGGGATACAGTTGTGGCCAATCCTAACATTTTCCTATCACATCTACATTTTTGATTGAATCCTTTTCAGAGAATGTCAGGAGTACCAACCAGTATATACTGGATTATTCTTGACTGTCTGCATTGTTACTTCAAGTTGGTCATCAGCATGAGACTATAATGGTTAGTACCTTTCATTCACTGTGTGTGCCAAGGTATGAATTTAGCAAATTATTCAACCAAAACTAGTCACCATCCAATGCATGTATTTCATGGATTTTAAGCTTTAATAGCAATACGATCCAGGAAACCCAACCTTTAGGTAAAGACTAAGTTTTAGAACCAAATTGAGATTCAACACTCATTCTTCAACTGTCATGTTTGTTATGAACATAATAAATTACGTAACTAGTTCAGCGTGTAATCACTCCCAGACCGTTTGTGATAATCCCAAAAAGTTTAAATGGTTTGTTGTGTATTCTCATCAGTGAGACATTCACAGTCATAGGCACAACCACTGTGGCATCATATTTTGGCTGATATCATGCAATCATTACTTATTCATTGTGCATCTGAATATGTGCTTGGGTAGTTGATGTCACCAATATTTTAACTTTTAAGGTCATTATGGTATGGATATAGAGGTTATAGAAAGAGATTATTAAGTCTGTAGCTATGAACAATGGTGAATTGATTCCCTAAAGTTTCACTTTTCCAACCAATATTTTTTTTACTCAGATATATTTGTTCTCTCTGAATGACGACGGGATGTATTGTCAATGTCAGCTGAATAAAATGCATGATATCACTGTTGCTGGTAAATTTATGCATCTGACATCAATAACACCTGAAGTGGAGTATATGAACACAAACACTCAGGTATAGATCCAAAGAAGGTGTCTGAGACCAATTACAATGTCAGAAATTGATACTTTGACCCTAAAAACCATGGTATAGACCAAAAATGTGTGTTTCTAGGAAATTTAGAGAGAAGATTCTGGCAATTTTGACTTTCGGCAGCCATACTGGACGCCATTTTGAATTATGCAAAATGCTTAAGGGTGCCAGGTGGTCATCCAGCAGTTAATCTACACATTCTCAGTTCAAATAACACCAAGACATTTGAAGGTACTCCATAAATTTGGGTTTGGCTATTGGACTAAAATGAATATTCAATCATTGATTATTCAATGAACTTTACTTGAAAATTCAACAAATCTCCAATATCAAAAGGCCTTCGGTAACCCTCTCCCCCAGGCACCAACCCCTTCTTTCGGTCAAGGGGGCAGGGGGATGATTGTTAGGCCACGGTGACCCTCTCCCCCAGGCACCGACCCTCCTCCCTTGCCCCCTGGCGAATCTTAATTAGATATTCTAAGGGGGCAGAGGGATGATTGTTAGGCCATAGGGAGTCCATGGTAACCCTCTCCCCAAGGCACCTACCTCTTCACCCTTGCCCCCTCCCCCGCCCCGGCGAATCTTCGACCGTTAAATATTCATTTGATATTCGGTCAAGGGGGGGGGTAAGGCAGGGGGATGATTGTTAGGCCATAGGGAGTCCATGGTAACCCTCTCCTCCAGGCACCGACCCCTTCTCCCGTGCCCCCCTCCCTGGCAAATCTTCAACCATTAGATATTCATTTGATATTCAGTCAAGGGGGGCAGGGGGATGATTTTTAGGCCACTGGGGAGCCGTGGTGACCCTCTTCCCCAGGCACTGACCCCTCCTCCCTGGCCCCCTGGCAAATCTTCAATCATTGAATATTCAATGAACTTTACTGTTCGTTGAATATTCAACTAATCTTCAATATCAAATGAACCTTTACTCTTCATTGAATATTCAACGAATCTGCAACGTGGAAGGGATAACAGGAGGACTTGCATAATTACTCCTTGATAGGTGGGGTAATTAATCATAGCATTGCAAGATAATGAATTTTGGTTTACAACTTATACAATCTTAACACTTACATATGACCACAAGTTCAGCTTGCCAGATACTGGTTTTGGGATAATTCAACTCCTGGCAGTAGTAAGTCCCTGCTAATTCATAGCGTGCACTCTTCATAGTTAAATCATAATTAAAGTCACCTTCTTCGAAATCATCCAGCCATCTTGTTACAACACTGACTGGAATCATAGTTAAAACATCTTATAAAAGTGAAATCAAATTCGGACACAGTTCTTCCTTAATTGTGTCAATTTCATTGGCAAATTATCAACTAATTAAGAGAAGTTTTTCTTAGCTAAATTACATGCATTATCTGTGAGTTGTAAATTTAATTTCTGGTCTTATTTCATCATAATAATTGTTTCATCGTGATGGCCATTTGTTATGGTTACTGAGAAACAGCAACATCACAATGGGAAAGAAAGTTGAAGTCTGAATTATCTCAAACAGTTTTACCCATTTCATGAGGACCCTTGCCAATAAACTGGTGAACACTTTTTTGTTAATTATACCAAAACGGAAATTCACCATTATTTGCTGTGCCTTGGTACAGAAGATCAGTGCTGTCTTGCTCATTGTCAAACTGTGCCGCCCATTGCACAATCCAGTCATCTGTTTCATCACCGAAGTCTAGTGCTGTGCAATCAAAAGAAACAGCCTCCCCAACATGTACTACTTTGTCCTTTGGAGTATAGCGAATTCCACTTTCATGTGCTTGATTGATAACAGAAAAAAGTTAAAAAAAGTCACTTGAAGTTGATATTTAATATTTAGTTATATTTAAAAAACTAAATGTCGACAACTTTAACTTAGCGCTGTTTCACTGGATTTATGTTGACATTCTTTTTTTCTTTATTGTAGTTACACTGATTCAGAATAACATTTTCATTTGAGTGTTCAATTAATTCCCTCTTTTAACAGCTATTATACTCTTATATCTCAATTTAAAAATGTTTTAGGAATGGATTTTATCAAAAAATAGGATATTAAGACAACCATCTACATAATGTAATTAAACTGGTTTGAACCATAATTTATATCACCAGTTATAAATTCCACAGATGCAATGGCTGTGTACGTTTTCTCATTACTAAGAATATTTCTTGCCACGCAGTCACATTTCATTTCATCTCTTGCAACTGTCTCTTTCTCAATCTATAAAAGTAAAATTAAATTCTTATCAAAGCATGGATAGCTGTGGGTGGACCAATTATATAATGGAACTCTTTAACTATCATCGTTTGTTTATAATCAAATTTACTTAAAAACAGATTGGACATAATTATGATAATGGCAACTGCAATGTTTTGTTGTCAATCAGGCTCAATAAACATGGATCAACTGGCAAGGAGAATTTTCTGATGCCAGTTGAAACAATGAGTTTAAAAAAATATTTTTCATACCACAAAATATCTGGAATACACTGAATCAAAGCCATCACAAGTCCATTCATAGTTTACTTCCTTGGATCCATCAGCAGCACAAATGAACATACTACCAACTCTTAGCACAAGCGGGTCCTCTCCAGTTGAATTGGGATAAATCGTGACGTTATGCGGAGGAACTTAAAGCAAAATACCACAATGATGCTATATAGACTGAGCTCACCATAATAAAAAAAACACCAAATTCATACCCATAAGAGTCATGAGTGAAAGTGATTTTTAACAGTTATATTTAAAGAAACTAGATTTACTCTCTAATAAAGACAAGTCTTCCTACATGGTGACAGAAAAGACAGAAAATTGAAACCTGAAACCAAAATGACACTCTCCGTCTCAGAAGTGTCAATGCTCTACCTTCTTATTAAACATGAATCCATATGCCCTATTTGTGGAGGCAAAGGTCAAGACAGGTGTCTGTAACACATCTGTATGATCCATGACATATTCTAGAGCTTGTATTGCAAAGACTGAAGTTGAAAATGACCTCAAGGTGTGATAAGTGTGCATGTGCTATATATAAATCATTATTATCTAACTTTCTTGAGAGAGCAAGAAAATATATATATAAAGATAATTTAGGACTATTATTGTTTACGTGTGTATGATTGCAGCTGTATGCAATCCCTGTAAATTGAGGTAATAATAAAAGAGGTAGCAGTAGCAGCTGGTGCAAGTTTTTATGCCGCACTTGGTAAGTTATAATCAATGCAGTTATTTCATTATCATCTGAATTGAAACAACCTGCTCTGTTATTTGTCTTGTAATATTCTTATTTGTTTAGTTGCTCTTATTTATATATTGAATGAAATGTGACAAAAAAATATATAATCAACGGCTCAACTTACACTCAATTACAGGCAATTTGACTTCACAGCTGTTGAAGTATTCTGGATCTGAAGTGTCCTTATACTCCGAAGGCTTGCCTTTAAATCTACAAAATCAATGTATTTGGTGGAAGCGAGAACTCTGAACTTGGTGGAATTTTTAAACATTAAGAAGGAAATATCCCTATCATGTGGACATTCTCTCTATCAGCTTACACAAACACCTTTGGAGTGTTCTGAAAGGTTATCAATATGCAAGAAATATGAGGGGGGGGGGGGAGAGTGGTTGGAGGTTCCCTTCTGAATTACTAGGAATTTTGAAGGCCATATGTGTTTTATGTTAATAGTTAATGTCCAAAAATTGTACAAGTAGATTTTATGAGGCAAAAATGATGGTTCAAGTAAGCCTAAATTAAATGCTGAGAATACTTACGGAGTATAAGGGGCAATTATTTCCTTTATCATTGAAGCTGTTTATTATTTGAGGTAGTTGAACACATCAACTAACTGCCAAATTGAAACTTACTTGAATTTTATGTCACATGTAAAGTTTGCGTCAATGTCATTTGCCTGCACCACCAAACTGTGTCGGTATCTCCATCTTTGTCCATCATCATAATTGAATTGCCTTGAGGAATGAACAAACAACTTAATTGAAACTGTGATACTATTGTGTTGTAAATGGCCACTCCATTTAACTAAATTTGTTGTGTTGTAATTTTTACCCATGTATTAAATAGCCACCAATCTTAAAGTTGGATTGTCACACAACATGACAGTGGCCAAAATCTGTTGCATTCATTTCTCTGTATTATAAACATTTATTGACTGTCATCACGGCCTTGCTAGATGCACTATTTCTCTATCAAATAAATAAACATCCAGTGGCATTTACTTGTTCATAGCAAGAAAAAAATTCCAGTTTGTTTTCATCACAATACTCAATAAATGCTAAATGAATCATGACAACAATGCAAAGACGAACGACATGAGCATCATTAGTGTCGTCGCTGCGTGACACATTTTATCAAACAGCATCTTAAATTTGTGATCGATTTTCAAATTATAAGTTTTTTATGTGCGAAAATGCATTGGTGAATTGAAACAACTCAGATCTAACTTTTTTTGCAAAGACGATGTAGCAAATTCCTGCACTATTTACTAAATCAATTCAATCAAGACAATTTGGGTTGTTGAATTCATTAGTTAGAAACACTTTGCTGGTTGTACAGAAATCATTTGACTACTAGCTTTAAACTGCTAAGTTTATGAACTGCCTCTGGTGACTGCTTAACTTAGGTTTAATTACTTATATGATCCATTTGCATTAGTATCGGTAACCTTAGCCAGTAGAACAAGCTAAATAACATCATTCTTTCAGGCGATTGAATACATATATGTAAGATGTCATAAGTTTTAATTGTTAAGTATTCTGAGTAGCTAATGGTAAAGGCCTATTAGCTGCTGCCATCTTGTGGTAATTTTGAGTGGAACACTCCAGCACCCTCTTGGAACAAGTTGTAGCCACATGGCCATGGCTGATGGATGATGCTGCCATCTTGTGGTAATTTTGAGCGGAACATTTCAGCACCCTCTTGGAACAAGCTGTAGCCACATGGCCATGGCTGATGGCTGAGCAAGGCCTGAACCTCTCTTGTTTTTGACAAGAAGGTAATAACCAAATTATTATTGCACGCTGAAGATATGTCACATGTAAGACTGTGCCTTTGTAGTATTTTACTGTAAGTTGGTTTTCAAAAGGTTTCTTACATGTACCATGTGCTTTTGACTAAGGCTAATGTAATGGGTGTGTAAGCATAAGATCTTATTATGGAGGACCAAAGTCATGTAGGTTCGTAATGGTAATTTGATTAATATTCATAGTTTTTAAGCCACCATGCACTTATGTGGTTGGTAACAATGGGTAATTTTATTATGTTTCAGCTGTTGTGTTCAGTGTATGTAATAAAGTGGTCACTGAGGAATATTGAGTCAACAGACACCTGTACCTGCATAATCCAAGGTATGATGTTACTGATGTCAAATTCACATATTAAGTGTTTATACAAATATCTAATGAAAGTGTTATTTTCACAACTTGCTAATAATCAAATAGTTACCAGTGTGAAGTGGTATTAGTTTCTGATCAATGAGTTGTCACAATGGTTTGAATTTGTGTAATACAGTTATAAAATACTTATTCTGTAACAAGTAGATATTCAACAGTAGATATTCAATTAATTACTCTGTCTAATTTATTATGCTAGTCAGAATTGTGCATTCGGGGTTTTTAAATGCTAATGAGTATTTTTTTTCTGTTTTATTACAACCAGATTTACTTTGGTTGACTTGTTTGTTCCATTAATAAACTTCAAAAGACATATTGGCATGGTGTTATGGACTCTTAGGATTTCTAGAATCTTATATAGAGCTTACAGGCCATAACTACCAGAAAACTTCAGCTGTTTGTAACGTGGCTGAGTTGTCTCGGGCATTGGGCTGCTTATTAGAAGGGCCTGGGAGTACAGCGGTTCGATATCAGTCCCAGGAAAGCATTTTCGTTTTTTTTGTTATATTTAAATGTTAATAATATCTACTATCAATTATCAGACAATTCTGGTACTGGTCTATCTTAAGATAGGACTTTACTTAATTATTGTGAGACTATGTATCTGGCAGCTTCACATCAAATGCAAATTTCGTGGCTGACTTACTGAAGGGTTCCTTCTACTTCTACACCATTGCACTGTCTGTCAACTTTTTAAGCCTTTATCAAATAGTTAAAATTGCCTTAATAAATCAAATTTCTATCAGCTAGTCAGTCCAGGTGTTAATTATTTATGAAACTTATATCATAAATAAATTGAAAGAAAATCCTGACGAAAACTTTGGAAACACAATGGGAATGCCATCATCACTGATTGTTCAGTACTGTGACATCATCAATAGTTTTGCTTTCATATTGGATTTTTGATGGCATTACTTATTATACCTTGAAGTAAAATTGTTGTGAACAAATGAGCATTTAATGGTAAATAAAAACACGAAAAAAATGGTAGTACTGGCTTAGATAATTATTTGCTCATGCTAGATCTAGAGACATAGGAACTTTAAAGCAAAAGTGTAATATCTAACAACCACAACAAATCTGCAAAATAATGGAGGATAAAATGACAAGTATCAGATAGTTTTATTGAAAAAATAATTCAAACCCAGCCAGCCTCATGCTAAGAACACCTGTCTGCAGGTAACATGCCAAGATCAGACACCCCCTGTGTGCTATAAATGTAAGGCCCTGAATTTGTCTTGTATCTTAATACTTTTGTATTTTTATATTTTCATCATTGCATAATGTGGCTAATTAATTGAATTGAATTGAATTGAACTACCAATACGTGACAATTGTGTGATCTGGTTGTGAATTTATCGAGAGTGTTCACTTTGAGAATTGTGAGATATTTTGCAATATGATTATCGGTATACTGTTGAGTTGTTTATCTGAACATTGCCTTATTGTATGATCTTAGATAGTTTGTACCTTTGCCATATTTTACAAAAATAAGTCATTGTTACCCCTGACTATAACAATGCTCTGATACAGTTTAAAAAAATTTTGCATGAATTATGTATAATTGACAATTTTGATTGCGGAAATAATGCAAATCCAAATGAAAATTATAATAAATTTAGTGCTATTGTGAATGATATAATATCGCTCTGCTTCCAACAAAAAATTGTAAAATTTAAGAAACATGAACACCGGAAATCAAAATGGATAACAAGTGGTATTATCAGGTCCATAGCCTATAGAGACAAGCTTTATATCAAATAGAAATCTTTGAATGTTCAAGATCCTCAACATAGTAATATAAAAACTAATTTAAAGACTTATAATTGCATACTAAGGAAAAGCATTCGCCATGCCAAAAAAATGTATTATGAGAAATATTTGCTAAATATCAGAGTGATATTAAAAAACATTGGGCATGATTAACTCAATCATTGGTCAAAATAAGAAAAATGAATTTCCAAAATGTTTTGTGTTGGACAATAATTATATATCTGATAAACAGAAAATTGCTGATGCATTTAATGAATATTAGGCTGAAGCAGGAACTAAATTAGCACAGGCGGTTAGAACCCCGGATGGAATAAAACTATGAATCTTCCAGTTGCTCAGATTTTGAGTTTCATACTACAAATAGAAATACAGTTATAAAGTAATAGAGTCTCTAAAATTTAAAAACAGTTGTGGGTTTGACATGATGTCAACCAAGTTACTTCAAAACATGAAAATTGAAGTTTGTGACATAATTATGGTCATGATAAATCAGTCTTTTGTTTCAGGTAATTTCCCTGATAAATTGAAAATTGCCAAGGCTGTTCCATAATACAAAAAAAAATTTTAAAAATAAAATCGAAAACTATAGACCTGTGTCTCTTCTTTCCAGTGTATCAAAGGTCTTTGAGTGCATTATTCATGATCAACTTAATGAGTACTTTAGTTCTCTGAAATAATTTTGCAAGGTCAATATGGATTTAGACATTCTCACTCAACAGAATTAGCCATGCACCCCAAAAAAGAGTTTGAATTCCTACTATTAAAATAAAAGACTCTGTTATCGAATTTGTCAATGAATTTAACTTCCTTGGCATAATGTTAGATAGACATCTAAATTGGAACGCTCACCATGATATGATTACAAAGAAATTGTCAAAAACAGTAGGCATTATGCACAGATTAAAAATAAATGGCCTCTCTGTGCCTTTTTACATAAAATTGCCTTGTGTTATCACACTTAAACTATGGAGCTCTATTTTGGGGTTAGCAATGTCAAAATATATTCATTTTACAAAAAAAAGCTGCCAGAGCTCTTACGTACAGTAAATATAATTGTCATCCTAGTGGTTTATTTAAAAAACTAAATTTTTTAAAATTCCATGATATCTGTACACTGTGTGACCTGAAATTTTGCCATAAACAAATCAACAGTGACTTGCAAAAGTATTTTCTTGATTTACTGCCGCTATTTAGAGATGATCCTCATTACTATGAAACTCGAATAGCTGGTCAACTACCTCTTCCCTTAATTAAACATGAATTTGCAAAACAGAGTATTAAGTACAGATTTCTCAAAACCCTTAATAATATGTCCATAACTTACAGGGAAAAACTAGAAACACATAGTTTAGATGGATTTAAGAAATATGTGAAAAATAGCACTGTAGCATCTTTTTCCGCAGACTGCAGTATTGAAAATTGCTATATAGGTATAAATGTTCATCCTACTGCTTCTTCATAATACTTTTCAACAATATATTCTTTAACTTGAGATGAGTAACGTATATGAGACTACTACTGATGACAGTAATTTCCATATTGTGTTTGATTTAATGTTCGCTATGTAATAGTAATAGATCTCTCCAGGTGGGCTCAAGCTAGCGATAAAATGTTTTTATTTTTGTGAGGTCTCTTCGCGAAACAAATATTTATAAATGAAAATATGAAAATAAATTGTAAATATTTCTTTTTTTTGGCAAAATAAAAAGAATTTAGTCTGAATCTGAATCTGGTCCCAATACACAAGGACACAGTTAATGTCAACTACCTGGTAACCAGCAATGCAGAATACAAAATTACATGACGTTTTACAACAAAATTGCTTTATATTAGTAAGAATCAAAGTTTAATTACTTGTGCTTGCGACGCTTATCTCCCACTCCACTGAATCAGGCCGATCCACTCTGTAGTATTTGTAGTTTCCTGTTGATTGACTATCTAGTTGTTCAATCACAATGCCATAGCCTTTCACGGTTGGCTGAAATTTATCTTTTTAACCAGGTAGAATGCCACCTTGAAAGAAAAAGCAAGGATTGGAGTATTAATATGTAATCTGCCAGTGCCAGAAGCAGAGAGCTGTGGTTTATATATTACTGCTGTTGAATTAAAAGATTTCTTGCATAACTATCTTGCAATTTCCGTTAGAGATGCCGCAGCATAAACCACCATAGCCAGACAGCCAGACGTTTTATTGAATGTTGTAGGGTTAAATTGTCAAGTACAATTTCTTCAATATTTAATAACTTTTAATATACTTTAAAATAAGATTCAGTGCATTGCTGCAAAACTGCAGATTATTTTTTTTGCAAACAACAAATGTGTGGCAATGATCGTGTGACCCAAGCAATCAGAATGTGATTTTATCCAGCGCAATGAAATTTCTCAAAATAATGCTATTACAATTTACCAAACTTTTTAATTTATCAAATTCGATGAAATGCTTCATAGCCCATAAACGTTCAGTAGGTACTGTGTCGAGTCAATTCATCGACATGCAAACTCGTCTACAGCCATTTCATTGACAACCAACCCGTTGACATGAGGACGGCAAACTCTTTGACAATCAACACCCTCTGCCCAACCAGAAAATTGTAGTTATATCAACTCGTTTACCTGTCGATGAATCGGTTCTGCTAACTCAGGATTTCCTGGCTGTCGGTCTCCCCTTGCCCCCCTCTATCGATGTTTTATTGTATTTTCTCCGTAAATGCCTAGATTACAGAAATGCTATGGACATCCTTTATAGATCTCATTCATACAAATATATTTATAGTAAGTATAAAACTGTAAACTTTATTAAACATGCAATCACCAGAGTCTGGTTAGATAACAAAAAGGACATTGGGCAGATTAGCTGTCAACGATTTTGCATTAATATGCCCATGAGATTGTAATGAACTGTCATGGAGTTTAGTTGTTGCAGTCAAAGGTTTGTCAACGACTTTGTGTCTCCCAAATTTATATGAGTTGGTTTTTCATTGAATTTTCAGTAGGCTTCTAATGCATCAACTTGGTATGTCGACGAATTTGCGTGTTGACCTGTGGTCGTATGTACATGTTATCGGAATGATCTTCAGCTAAGGATTTTACCTGCAACATCACAAAAATCCTTTGCTTTTCACTCTACTACTATCATAATAGTAATAGGTAGTTATATTGATTTAATAAGAGAATATAATAAAAAAAAGATGAAATTCCATACACCATTTGTTGCATTCTCATTTCACCTGATAAAGCCAAGTAGTAAGCAGAAAAGATGACTTCGGAGAAGAAAGTTCATGGACTATATCTGACATTTTAACCACCTAGCAAAAGATAAGCTCAGACTCAGACTCAATCCCAGTTTATTTCGCATACATATTACTTATTTGTTAGAGAAAGAATTCTGGCACAGTTTAACTTTCAGCATGGAGTACCAGGAAAGACTCCTCTATGGAAAGTGAATTTCTGCTATCATGGAGCCACATTTGCAGCATTAATTATTACATATTTCATGTAGGATAGTAATGGCAAGTATTGCACTAATTATATAACCTATTAATTTTTGATGTGAAATATATGTGTATTTGCAGTAAGTTTATCTTTGGCAGATGAAAATTTTTATTTTTAATGAGCAGTGTTAATAAACAATAAATTCATTCTCATTTGCAGCAAACCTTAAAAATTGCCTTGAAAGTACAAAAGTCAATGTGAAGCAATTAGAAATGTGACCTCAGCTCCAGTTTTGATAAATCATGCTCGCTTTGTTACTTTAAGATCTCAGGTGAACAGCGGCTGTTCTTGATGTCCATCTCCGAAGAGAAGATGGAAGATTTGCTTACTTTAAAATGTCATTTAACATTATTTGTGATGTTAAACTTTTTAGTTTTAGATTCTGGTAATTATGTATGGCTTGCCTGTGTTTACATTCACTTGTTTTTTTAGACCTTTTTGCTTTCCTAGTACTAGGAAACACATCATACAATTTGTATCTTAAAGCTGTCTGTCAAAATTAGTATTTTCTAAAACTTCATAAAATAATGGAAAATCACCGTATTTGATCAAGACACACTAAATAGGTGTAAGCTAATGAATCTATCAGGCATTAACTACAACAATTAAATGATACATTGAAAGAAGTCAAGACCAAAACATTGAACTACTGTAACAATGGAATGGCATCGTCACTAATGATTGAGTCTTGTGATGACATCACTTGGTTTGTTTATATATTAGATATTTGATGACATGAAAAACTAATTACTAGGTTAAGTTTATTTATATTATGGAGAGGTACTAAACCCAGTTAGGCTCTGGCATGTAGGTAATCAGTTTAGGAAGACAATTAAGTGAATGCAATCGATTTTGGCCACTGTATTATTGAGAGACAATCCAGCTTAAAATATATTGTATTATTTACATACCTTCAGAATATGTTGCATAGTAGATGTATTCCGGCATCCTCTGTCCAGATCTGGAGATGCCAGTAAAAATCCATTGCACATTGGCATCACCATCAAGCTCAGTGTCTAATGGCAAATAGGTTTTTTCATTAAGTAGGGCTACCGTGTTCGATAATTTGGTCTCTGTATAAAGAATAGAGAGCATTTAAAGTAAATTCAATACATTGGCATTTAAAGCACCAATATATATTCTCAAGGCTTGTTAAACTGACTAATGTGGAACTTTTGGCGATTGATTTTTTTTACACATTTAGCTTCCATTTGATGGTGGCAACATTTGATTATGATTAGACATATAGTTGAAACATAATTGTGATAAAAAAAAAGGATAATTAATCAAAAATGCATAGCTATATATTTAATTGGATGTCAAAAACATGTTTGAAATTTTACCCTATGGTGTACAGATTTTTTTTCTTACACAAAATGAATCTATACTTTTCATTATTGGGTTTATTCCTTCTAAATGCTTAAATAATGTTGCCTTCTTTGGTACTTACCCTGTGAACCCGCTGTTCACCAACTACCTGGGCAATGTTAGGGGAAACAGGTTTCCCTTCGGACATATGTGACATATGTGACATTTGGTTACATCTCTTACAAATAAACCGAAAATTAGGCGCGTTTGATACTCAATGATACAATCTCATACATGAGCAACAGTTTTGTACCAGCAAAACATGGATATTGTAATAGTTGTGTGACCTGAAAAATGTTCCCAATGGTCCCCAGGCATGGGGTATGATCCTTTATTTTGCATTGAAATGATTCATTTTGTAAATTGTCACTCACACTAAGTCAATTATAAGTTCAGTGATCTGACCAATTGGACTTTTGAAACACACCATATGAATATTTTTTACATGATAGAAACTAAAAAAAAAGGAAAGAATTTTTCCGTGATTAACCGGGTCATGAGTGAGCATGAATAGGTGATAGCTGAATAGCTCATGTAGAAGAAATATAAGAATTCTGAAAAAAGACTAACCAACTTCGAGAGTAACGGTAGTATCTACGGTGCTATTGAAAAAGTATTCAATGTAGCACGTGTAATTTCCTTCATCCTCCATAGAGACTACTTTGATAGTCAAGTCGTGGATCTCAGGGTGATATTTTGTCTTATGTTTATCTGGGTATTTCAGCCAGATGTAGCCAAGCTAGAATAGAAATACATTGAAGCAGACAGTATTATGACAGTTGACAATAAAAATAAAACTATTAGTACATTGTAGTCTATGAGCACTAGTTTGGCTTTGAAAGTGCAGAAAAAATTAACAAATAAAAGTTTCATTCGAATTTATACATTATCAGTACCTAAATATTGTGAGTATTCTCGATTTGCAACCTACTAAACAGTATTTACTTAGAAAATGCATCCAAAAAATGAGCAATTATTATTGCAAATTAGGGCAGGTTGCACCAATGTTGGCTGGAGCAAGTATTCTTGCTGTGTATTTCCATACATATGGTAATCTTTGTGGTATAAAAAATGTTTTAGTCATGATAAGAGATATTCTATACAGCCAGTCATTTCATAACTTGTAGGAAAAGCTTCACAATGTCAATTGTACATTTATGGGGAGTATTTTATGTGTACTCCTATCCCCTATTGTTGATTTTATGTACATTTGTTTGTAAATATACTCTATAAACTATCAAACTATCTATCAGACAATTTAAATATAGGAAAGCTAGTTTTCAGCCAAAATAATATATATGTATTCGTGTTTTTGATTCTGGTAGCATTGCAATGCACATGCCACAGATTAAGTAAACAAAGACTGGTCACTAATATGTTTGCCAACAGCTTAGATACTTTAAGCAGATTAAATATTTATTATAAATTATAAATTTAACATAGACTGTAAACAAAAAATGATGCAATAAATGTTGAAAAAGCATTTCTGCTTGTACCGAAATCTGTTACCTTCCTCTTAAATATTAAATTTTTTTTTTTAAAAACGACAATATATCAGCACCTTTTTAATTGACCTATGTAATATATTTGACCTCAGCATCTCATTCATCTAACTTATTACAAAATTATAAATCTATAGGACTCTAGCAATGCAATGTGGCTAGCATTTCCAACACAATGCTTTCATTGAGTAAAGAAATGTAATTCTATATCAATGCTCAATTCAATAATTTGTATTATTGCAATATACACATCGAACATTAAAACTTGCCACACATATATCATGCATTATGATGCTTGAATACCAACAAAACTTAAAATGTTCCATTTAGATTTCTTTGTCATATAAAACATCATATTTGTGATCATCGTTTTGATTATATATTACAATGCCCATTACCCTGTATTCATAGAGTAACTCCTTTGTCTCTGAGTACCAGAGAATGAAATTGACATGTGGTGGCTTCGATCTGCACAACAAGGTTGCTGGGCTACCAAGGTTCGCCTTGAGCAATAGCTGCCCATTTGATTCACCTGGAGAAAAAACAATCATATATTAGGTGTTGAGTCGTAACTGTCATCCTTCTATTAATAAAAACTGAAGGAGCAATGCATAAATTCTTTCTACTTTATATTTCTGCCAGTTGACCCCGTAGTTATGTTTTGCTTAGCGTGTGAGCTTTTTTGTTTTTCTTAACACCTAGTAATTATTTCAAGTTAACAAAACAATGAAAGGATTTGTTCATATAAATTCAGAAATAAAAGTCAAATAATTAATCTCATAGATTTTTAAAGGAATCACATTACGAAATATTTCTTTAATGGATAAGGTCAGTGTAAATTTTACATTCATGTTATGCACACAGAAATAAGAGGTCACAATAAAAACAATCACAATGACATTAAATGCCATTGTTATGATTATGATGTAATATAGCAAATGACACCTATTGTCGCCCAAAACTAACTCTAACATGGCTTACAAAACTATGTGGGTGTCCCCTCTTACTATTTCTACACTTTGGCCATACAGGTTGGACAATGGAGTACAAATGGGGAGAACGAGTACAAAAAGGGGTCACTGAAATGGTAGAGGATAATTATTGTTTGATGATGCAATATATATTGTGGTGTCATCCCATGTAACAATTATGAGGTGAAGCAATACAATTGTCTTTTATCTGCTATGGTGGCAGTGCCCGCTATTACTTTTACTCTCCATTGCACAGAGCGTTGGCTGCTGGGGTTCGAGGTCTTCACCCATGATTAGGTGACATTTTTGTTATTCATTCAGCAATATAGACATAAACAACATATCATATGAAATTTTGTATTAAATTTAATTAGTTTAAAATATAAGGGCTAACCCGCAAGAAGCAAGATTGCAACTAATGTCAATGAATACAACATTTTAGTTGCCTTCATGAATGGTCTGCATTAACTATGCGATTATATATATATATATATTTATTACGTAAATGATACCAAAGTATTTTCAGTTAATAAGATTGCATTTGTAATATTATCAGCATCTTGTGAGAGAGAAACAGGTGCAGACACTCCTTCTAATTAGAATGTGGTGACTTCGACCCAGTTTTGACATTTAAGATTCAAAAGTAAATATTTCCCCAAACTAAATACTACCATATATTCAACGATCAGCAAATTTTTTTATAACTGTTATAGTTTATTTTTATATCACGGATGGTTTCTATTATTTGAAAACTTCTGTCATGGGCCAAGGTCACCTCATAGGTTGTGGTGAATTTGGCCCACTATTATGCATATCCTAAAAATATTTTCAATAGTGTCACTTTGTTCTTAGTCATTTGGTTATTGTCGATACTTGTTACTATTGTAGCTAAGTCAATTTGTGTTCAGTCGCCATAGGCCCCATTTCCTGATGTTCTTTTGAAGACTTGCAGCTTCTGAACAGACTATATGCTATTTATCAGTCCCTGATTTACTAAAACTTATTGGACCAAAGTCATCCCACTGTCTGGGCCAAAGTCACCCCATGGATAGAAAAATGGTACATATCATTTATGAAAATAAACTGATTCACCACAGAACCTTTTGTATGACATAACCCTGAACATACTAAATGTCAATCAATTCACTGGAAAATTTTTGGAAGTTACCCACGATTGTTATAGATTCAGCGGTCTTAGAAAAAGTTATTTTCGAGGGGTACATATAAAACACAAATTATTTTGGTCTTTTCTAAGCTAACTTTTTTACCAATGCTTATTTTATTATCTACATGTAACATTCTGTACTGATCGCAACAATATATCACATGATGTCAAGGTAAGAGTAGAAAACCCAATAAAATGAATTTGTTTTAGGACTGGGCCAATGTCACCCAATTCTACGGTATGTATGTGGCAACCAGTTTGTTTGTTACACAACAATAACATTTTAACAGCATGTCAAATCTTGCAAGTTTCAATTTTCACAACTCGTACTGATAAATGAGACATTGACTTATTGCTCTGGCGTACTAATATAGTAAACTAATTGCATGTGAACAAAACAGCTATGAACTTGAATACTTAATACAGTAGTATTTATTTAGCTTTTTTTCTTGAAGTTAAATAATAAACAGATGTGATTTCCATTATATACTCTCATACTATCAACAGTGTCTGCTTCCTCTTTTTTAATTACTTCTTTGACGTAAGGCCAAGAGAAGCAATACCAGGAGACAAAGAAAACGACTTCCCGGATCGGAAATTGTGGTTGTGGAAGCGCTGCGAGGAAAGTTATAAAGCAAACTGACTACATTTCCCACATGAGATTTATGGAAGTGTTTATGTGATGTCACGCTAATATGAGAAGCTCTGGCCAATCCCTGAGTTTGCTGTTTGCCCAAATTATTGTTGAACCCAGTGATGGTCCTAAAGATTAAAAGGGGGGCCAGATGGTTTAGCAGATGGTTTAGCATGCGATGTCACGCTGTTATAAGAAGATCTGGCCAATCCCTGAGTTTGTTGTTTGCCCAAATTATTGTTTATTGAGTTGCAAGTCATTTAGTAGAATGTAAATGGCTGGCTGGGAGACGACTGGCAATTTAAATATATTGAACTTTTAAACAATGTCAGATTAAGGACATTATATGCCATGCAAATCTTGGTGCATAATAGAATATATTGTTATGAAAGCAAAATATACAATATAAAAGATTATCAATATCATCATGAATTTACAAACTCTTATCAAAATGGCTAGTTATTAGTATCAATTTAGTACAGTCATTTGTATAGACTACTGTAAATCCTGCTCTAGCAGCAATCTGTATATAACTGCCCCCTTTCTTAAATGGCCACTTCCAAATTGTTGCTTGCATCTCTCACATATATAGGTGGTGCATCTTTATCAGGTTCAATCCAACATAGTTCAAGTCTTGCATAGTTCTCTTGGATCTGGTGCATACCATTAAAGATCATCCATTTATTATTCTTCTGCGATCAACAGGAACATTTTTATCCAAAAGGACAAGTTTTACTCACCTTGCCAATGTAGCCCATAATTTCATCATTTCACGCAACATGGATGGAGGTGACAGTAGAAACAAATAGACAAAACTAATAAGTGTTCCTGTGTCATTTTTTCGCTAAGACAGTTATAGATCCTATACAGTCAAAGTATCTAAACTGTTGGCAAATATATTATAAACAGAGCGTTATAGTAAGAGGGAGACATTAAGACGTTGGCACTAAGCAGTGACTTGTCAGTGTTTACTTAATCTGTGGCATGTGCATTGCAGTACCACTAGTGTTAAAAACAGGAAAAATCTTTTAGAAAATTTACCCTTTCCATCTTTAAAGAAATTGATAGATTGTTTGATAGTTTATTGAGTCAAATTAAATAAATGAAAATAAATAAATATATATATATATACATATATATATATATATTTAATTTATTTGGTATAAAAAAAATATATACATAAAATTAACAACAGGGCGATAAAAGTTACAAACAAGTATCCTCCCCCTACATGTAAAATTGACGTTGTTAAGTTTTCCCTTGAAGTTGCAAGCCGATTGGCCTTAACACAAACAACATTTTACACAACTTTGAAGCACCGGTAGTTATGAATGTGAGGCAAAGCTCACATTGAGACTTCCCAATAATATTTACTCAAGGCAAACATAGCCTGTCCTTTTTCATAAGAGAGTTTTCTTGTTACGTTTTATATAGTTTATTTACTGCATGAAAGACTTGATGAATCAATTTTCTAGAATCGAATGCAATGAAATTAAAATACAAGTCAATTACTTGTGCACTAGAAATCTGTCTGAGGAATTATTAATGTCTGTCTAAGGAATCACTCATGGCTTTATCGCTCGTGAATTCCTCTGCCGACAGCCTACTTATGAGTTTCATTGAACTGATCCACCACTGTGATTGGGTTTTATCATAATAGTGATATCATGTATTGTATGACAATTTCTGGGTACAAAGGTCACACAAGAACTGACCAGCCCTATTGCAAGGCAATAACTGTTAGAGTACTCTGTTGTAATACTGTGAGGTTATAAAACCATGAACACCTGCTAATCATGTCCCGGTCTAGAGAAATCTGCTGGCAACATGGTATTCATGATAAAAAAGGTCCATGCAAATTACCAACAGGTGGTAGCGCCTGTTAATCACCTTGTGCCATCTAGCAGTAATGGTTTTGTTTTTGTTCAAGATCATTCCTAATTTTATCTACACTACAGATGTACATGCATATATCATTTAATCCTTGAAGTATGCCTAAGACTATAGGCATATAGTTCACAATATGTATTATTCAAATTCATCCTCAGTCTGGTTCAAATAACTAAGCCATGTTCTAATTATAAAAGAACATTACTTAAGTTATATATTGTATACCGTTCACATTTTGGTTCATTTTATTTATATGTTGTATTGTTTCATGTGGTAAGTAATTTGCTTGAGACAAAAGAACAGATGGCATCTTGAATGTTTATTTGCATATGTTACATTTGTATACTCTCTATATCTTACAGGTATGTTTCAACTATGACACATTTGTCAAGAATAAAAGTTTGTTGTCAATAAAGGTACACATGATATTATGCAGTATATGTGTTAGTGATTTTAGGCTATCATAATTAGGAGATGTGAGTGACTATCAAATGTGATTATTAAACTAAGATCCATAATAAATGTTCACTTGATTTTTGTTGTTGTTTTCGTGGGCATAAATTGAATGGAACAGTGCAAAATGAACTCACATTTTAACAACAACTCAATCTTTCTAGCAGATAAAAACATCTCTGGGAACCAAAATAACCAGAATTTTGCTATATTCTCGATTGTAGTTAAAGAAAAAGTGGCAAAAAAAATATCATTGCAAAGATAGGGAACTCAAAAGTTAATTTGAACAGGATCGTTTGTATGGGTAAGAAAGTTGGGTTTGATCTTTTGTAAAATTTATATCTATTTGTGCTTCTCCATAGCATATATGTAAAGAAATAAGACCAGAAAAACAAGTGGACATTTATTTTGGATTATAACATACTCGAACATATAATATAAGCAGCTAGTGTCAGGACCATGATGAATGTTTACAATGGAGGACAGATTGCTCGAAAAACAGAATACTCATTGTCTTGAAATGCCTGCAATAAAGTATTCTTACTGCCACTTGTGACTCTCAAAATGGTTTGCATGTTGATGTTCCTCGTCACTCCAACACCAATTATTGTGGTCCCTTGTGCTTTGATTGTGTTAGCTTCTGCCTCTAGGATAGCTTGTTATCCTGTAGCATATCCATCAGTGATTAGCACAATCCTGTCAACAATTTTATAAATGTTGAAATGGCATAGACATGATAAAACTATTCAAACAAACTGTGACCAATGAAACCAAATATGGGACATGAAAGCATTGATCCTACCATGAGGCCTATAAATAAACTCACAATTTCAAGGTATTGCACTGGTTGAGCAACCTGTTCCGATGATGACATTATCTAGGACATCATCGAGGACTGTGAAGTCTTGTACATTGACATAGTTTTGGGCAAATGGAGGGGAGACGATCATCATCATCTCACTGATGTCAATGCTTCCAATTCCAACGCCCAACACAGAAGCCTCACGTTTAACATTGGTCATCATAAGTCGCAAGTCATTGCGGTCTGAAACAGTTGTGTTTCCATCCGTGATGAGAATTATGACATCTTTGACATCAACTCTGAAACAAAATGTGGGAATTTTTCAAACTTCAGGTTTCTAGTTTATTTACTTTTTTAGTATTTTTCCTTTTCAAGTCCAAATATTTACAAGTTACAAGAGTTTATGAAGATTTTATTTGGGCATTATCAACATTTATTAATGTAACGGTCAACCTTGAGACACACATGTAATTATTTCTCAACGTATTATTCCTTAAATGGGCTTTCAATTGTTCATAGTTAGACACTGATTGCACCAAGTCTTTGGCAGTCGAAGTTTGAACCACTATTGAAGCAAATGAAAACCTTTTAACAAAATTCATGTGTTCGTTATGCAAATAATATATATACAATTCATCATATTATATAAGATCCTCAGGATGTTAAACTTCAGCATCGGGTTATAACCAATGTTACGTAACTCCTAAAAATGTTAGTTATCTCACAAAAATGTTAGTCAACTCCCAAAAATGCTAGTTATCTCCCTCCCATAACATGATATAGTAATTAATTCAATAAACAATTTTTCTTATACTGTTTTCAATAAGGCACAATTTGGTTGTGCAAAATAATCTTACATTGTGATGGAAAACATACTGGATGAAACTTCTGATGTTAACACTTACCGATTCCCCCTGTTTCCTGAACGCAGATCGCTCAAATAGATATCGAAGGCACGAGATGTGAATGTGAAAGCTGAAAGTAGTATTTTCAAATTATACCAAAATAGAAAACCTTGATGCATCTTATCAACTTAAATATTGTCTATATCTCACAGTTATATTTTTTGATCAGTTCATGAAGGAAGGTAATAGTAAAAGAGTAAAAGGACTACCTTAAAGACCACTTCACACCTTCACGATTATGGTCCTGATCGATCACGATCTCAAAATAGCTGTTATTCTCAGCCTTAAATGGTTAATGACATGCAATTAAGTTAGATAGCTATTGTATCTTGACAACATGTAAATATTTGCTTCGATGCATTAAGGTGCTTTCTGAACATATAAGTCGTCTTCGGAGGTCGCATGACTAATTTGCTGATCGTGATAGGTCATCGTCAAAATCGTAAAGATGTGAACTGGGCTCAAGTCTTACACACCTCCGATATAGGGGATAAATGAAATAGCCTGTGAAAGCTCTTGTCTAGTGGTGTATCTTTGATAATCCCACTGGAGTTTAACAACATCGCTGAAAATGGCCAGGGCAACACGAACTCGGTTTGGTCCGACATTTAATCGATCAACCAACTTCTGTATAAACTGTTTGATTAAGTTATAGTTGTTAGAACCAGTATCTCGGATACTTCCAGAACTGTCCACCAAGAACAAGACATCAACCTGACATTCTGCAGCTGAAAAACAAGAGATATTTAGATAACAAAAGAGGACCTAATGATAAAGTATTTTTTTTTTTTTTTTAAGATTAAGAACTAATTCCTCATATAATGTGTGTGTTTTATATCTTTGTTAGGAGTTACTTGTTGCAGTTGGTGAGATATTACTTGGACCTGTACAAAGAAAATTAGATTAGAAAGTGTTCATTAAACTTAAATGCACTAAGAGACCTTTGCTCCACCATTTTCCTGGTATTGGTGACATCACATGCCACCACTAATTGTAAATCATCATTGCACAATTGATGGTTTATTTTTAGGTAGACAAAAACTAATTCATATTACGCAATTAAAATTAAAATGTCAAATGTTTGTCTTACCTGCTGTTTAAAGGATACCATGCATATGAAAAACAAGCAAATTACTTTGCTTCTGTAAACAATATGATAATTGACTTGTGGTTATGAGGGTGCTTTCTACAAATGCAGGGATTTGGCTGTCTGTTTGGGACCCTCACGTCTTGAGGGTCCCAGGAACCTCATTGAGTACAACAAATCACATTAGATCACATACAACTATAGGATATAATATGCTTTGAAATGCTATCTAGAGCAGTAAACATCAACCTATACCGCATGGTTTGCAATCCATTACATGGGCGAAGCAATATTTTAAAGTAGCTATATAGTAAACTGCAAGCTTTCGCCGGCAAAATAATTGAGCAGTCTCCTTGTAGACTTGGGATCTGGTTAGAAAGCCAGTAACAGCCTATATATCCAATGAATGAAAAGCATTAGAAGACTAACCTCTTACCCTATTTGATTGAAAAATTATCATTTGATCAAATTTCCACGTTTTCTAAACTGTTCAATTGTGCACAGATAGATTAACTCACTCTAATATTGGTTGAGTTTGTGGATGGTGGAATACTGCATGACAGAATATTGCTGACAAGAATAGCTCGATCAAAAAATCTAATATTTGGTTAAGTCCTCAATATATACTTAGTACATGAATTATACTTTTCTAATCGTTTCTAAAATCAAATGGATTGGGCTCACACTTCTGTATGTGTAACAATTTAATCTCTTCTTGTACCCCATGAGAATTGAATAATAAATAATATTAGAGAATCATCCGCAGGTTGACAACCATTTCAGTGTATGAGAATTTATTATACTTACTATGGCATATGACTCCTGCATCTTCCGAATGGTTACAGTTGTGGGAATTCCATCCATCAAAACGGCAATCCATCAATCGTCTTTCAGAGCCGGTACATTTGATGTCATCCATGGCTATGTTGCCACTACCTGCTGCATAATATCCACCCTGTTTAGCCTCTCCAAATTCATAGCCAAGTTCCTTGCAGGCCACAGTTGCATCTGTGTCATCCCAGTCATCATCACATATTGTATTCCAATGGTTATTGAAAAATACTTCGATACGGCCTTGATCTGATGTAGTGCCACTGACCAGTCTCAAGGAACCATTTGTAAATGTTACTGGAAAGTGACAGAGAAAATATGAAGTCAATTAATGGCATGTAATTTTCTAATACCACACCATTTTTATGTGACCAAGATGGTTATTGGCTTTACAGAACAAATAAACTTCCACTTCACAAACTTTCATCAAGGAAAAATATTGCTCATTCAAAGTTTTGTGTACATACAACCTATTATCTGCCTATTTAAACTATGTAAAGCCAAAGGTCTTTCGTTCAAAGCTCTGTACCAGCCAATAATTGAACAATCATAGTTGAGATATGAATCATGAAAAGCATGAAATAATAATCTTATGAATTTATGTAGACATTGTCTAATATAGTGGCTCCTGTGATTTAAAAAAATATTTGCATAATATACAAACAGGCATATATATATATATATATATACTCGATTAATTTACACAAATGGGTAGGCATATAATTGCCCTGTACTTGGCCTATCCTGTTTGAAAGCAACAGATATGATAACTCTTTTATGCCATATGAAATCGTACATTTCCAATTACCATATATTTCAGACTCTCAATGACTCTTTTTAACCCTCAGCGAACGATGGCCACACAGAGGACTGGGCGGACGGCTGGGCGGACATTGATGATAACAAAAACCCTTTTCGAACTTCGACGAGCGGAAGGCTGGGTGTAACACTTTTGTTTCCGGAGCGGAAATCGAACACAAATTCACTTACCCTAATACAAGTCACATTGACATAATTTGGCTATATTAAACAAAATTTGAAAAAAAAGAGAAATAAATACTTGTTTTCGTTTCTGAAGCAGAACTCTGACACTATTGCCCCTACATGCTTAAAACTTTGTCATAATATGTCTAAAATAATGTGTTGGTACCTTTCGGGGGTCCCATGGCTGTCAAAAACTATAGAATTTTCAAAATCAGGGCAAAATAGTGAAGATTCCTACTTTTTCAAACCTCCATACAAAAGACACTCTTTACCCTACATGAATGAAATTGTATCAATAAAAATCTAAATTGTAGTATTTTCACTTTTCAAACTTTATCTTGATATTCTTTTCATGCTGATTAAAAAAACTGCTAAAAATTGTGTTTCCAGAGCAGAAATCTGGAACAACATTTTATATGTTATTACTCTATATAGCTTAGTTGTGCATTTTTATAGTCACATCGACATATCTCAGTTGTGTTATAGAATATAAAATAAATAAATTAAATTAAATTTCCAGAGCTGGACTCACACACTACTGCACCAACATGCATACAGAACTAAATAAGAAGAAGTGCAGAGATACATTTTTGGGGTTTTACGACCATTAATGACAGATCATATAGTTGATGCTGAATACAAGTTCCTCTATGTTGACATTGGTGCCAGTGGATCAGGCTCAGATGCTGGAGTGTTTAGTCAGACAGAATTGAAGGAAGCACTACAAAGTGGGAACATTGGATTACCTGAACCAGATAACCTGCCTAATGATGACCAACCAGTGCCTTACTTCATAGTTGGGGATGATGCCTTTGGACTGCAGACTTGGATGATGAAGCCTCTGCCTCACAGGAACATGACCTTGGAAGACCGAATCTTCAACTACAGACTTTCTAGAGCTTGACGGGTGGTAGAGAATGCCTTTGGACTTTTGGCTGCTAGGTTCAGGTGTCTCCTCACAACAATGCCTCAAAGTCCTGACAGAGTGTGCAACATAACTCTTGCTTGCTGTGTGTTGCACAACCTACTGAGGATGAATTATCCAACTGCTCAAGTGAATGCTGTGGACCAGGAAAATGCAGACATCCATGAGATCATCCCAGGTGCATGGAGGGAGAATGCCAATCTACCAGACATTGGACATGTGTACAGAGGCAACACCAACAGAGCAGCCAAGGAAATGCGGCAATACTTGGTCAACTACGTGAACTCAGAAGCTGGGAACAAGAGAAGATTTGAAAACAACACAAATGTAAGTTTGAACATTTAATTATTACGACACTTCAGACATCTGCAGCACAAAAGTGCATAATTTACACAGTATTTAATTATTGTCATGCAATACAGTTTATATGAAAAAAAGTAACATAATAATACAATGACCAGTAATTTTAAATGTATAAGTTGCTTGTAATAACAGTTCATTGTTAATTTAATAAAAGTTCATTGTTCATGTACAGGTGAACATTACTCAGTTGTGGTAGTTGGAGGCATGGGCACCGAAAAGGAGGATTTATGGTCATCATCACCAACCATCCCCCCCCACACTAGTGTTCAACAAGTAGCTGGTCAGAGAAACATCCTGAGGCATGCTACAATCCTGTGGTGACATGGAAGGACGACTGTGCGAAGGACCTTCAGTCAACCATGCCTGACTTATTATCGTCGAAGATGTCGCAGAAGGGGAATCGGTGCAGCCACAGATGAAGAAGGGGCAGACGACATGAGAGCCTGGGGTGAAGGGCCGGACGCAGGAGCGAACATCTGGACAGCAGGGCTAGAAGAATGCTGAGGGAACATCTGCGCAGCAGGGCCGGATGAACTGGCTGTAGTAGCAGGAGCAGGGAGGACGAACTGCTGCTGCTGAGGGACAGGAGGCACAAAGGGATGAAACTGCTGTTGCAGTTGCATTTGCTGTTGCTGCTGCTGGTGGCGCTTCCGACGATACGCCTGCTTAAACTGCATCAGGTGCTGTAAGGTTTGGGCCTGGTAATCGCACCAAGTGTCTGTGTCCATCTGCATGACCTCGTGGTATATCATGTCCATGAAACCCTCTTGGACAAGCTGCCTGAGTCATTTGGCTGACTCAACTTGCTCTGCATGTCCCGCTGCAGATCTGTGGCTTTTTCAATCAGCTGGAAATAGGAAAGAACACAACATCAGAGTAAAAGTCACATGGCAACTGCAATAGCATGTGCATTATTGACAATTTAATGAAAAGACACATCACCATACAGTGAACACTGTAAGTGCCAAGAAACAAAGCTACCACTTTCTACTATGGAAAAGCTACAACTTTAAAATGCAAGATTACAATTACAACTTTAAACTGCAACATTACAATAAGATTATCTTGATTATCACGACAACTGAAGCAGTATACTTACTTGAGTGACAGCTTGTGTAGCAATTCCACCTCCACTACCTGCAAGGCTGGATGCATCACAGTCATGATGATGACGAGGCTCGTGATGACGTCTGGACATCTTCTTGCTTGGAGGAGGGGCCCCCTTCTTGCTCCTGCTGCTGCTGCTGCTGCCCTTGTAAGGCCAACCCTTGGACCTGCTGGTATCCGAATCCCTGCCACCGTCATCCGAACTATCCACAATGACCTCATCAGCATCAGAGGTCTCATCATCCTCAGTGGTAGCTCTGTTTATGGATGCGCTTTTGGCCGATAAGCTATGGGAAAGCTGCCCACCTTTCTTTCTTTTCCCAGCATCAACCCTCTTGATGTGCCTTTCAAAATTTTCCATTATCCAGTTGTCCTGGTCTGTGAGGATTCTGGCGGCCCCACCAGAAGGCTTCTTGCTTGGATCCGTAAGCTTCCCCACTGAAGTCCCCATGGAGTCGATCCACTTCTTCAGCTGCTGGGCTGTACAACTCAGCTCCTTCGCCTTCTGGTCGATCTTTCGCGATTTAATGTCTATCCGCTTGTATTGAGCAAGCCGCCGATTGTAGAGCATCTCCTGGGAACTGTTCCAGTCGGCCACATCTTGTTCCTGGTCTTCTGTTAGGTTCAGGGGTTCTTTCTTGTGCCTCTTCGCTTTTGCTGTAGGTGGCGGAGGAGCAGCAGTACCAGTTACTGCAGCTTCAGCAGGTACTTCACCAGCAGGTACAAGTGGCCCAGGTAAATCTGGCATGCCTCGCAGACTTTGCGGTCTTGATGAGGTATTACTGCCTGCATCTTCTTCAACAGCAGGTGCAGGTTCCTCTTGCACAACAGTCTTCTTGGAAGCCCTCCCTTTTCCTCTCCTAGGTGGCATGGTGTTATTCAAAGAAACGGCAGTAGTAGCAAGGCTTTGGTAGAGTTCAGCAATCCAGAAGGTAATATCCAGAAGAAGTGGTCGATAAATTATTTAATTTGATGATGATGAACGGTGTACGTGCGGCGGAATGATGCTTCTCCCAAGACGGCGGTTCTATATATACTAAGGCATCCGTACTCACTCCGTGTCAGTCTAATTAACACTGTGTTGACACCTTGTTCACTCCGGCCTCTCCGTATTGACCTCGTGTGACACCGTGTACATAATGGGGTTAACGGGGTCAAGCAAATCACCTGTAACCCGCTTTCCCTGTTCACTCAGTGTTTACTCTGTGTTGCCCTTGTTCACTCGTGTGGAACCGCTTTGCTCCTTGTACTGTCCGGCGTGCACTTTTCACGCCCGGTTGACACCAGACTTAGCCGGAGATCACACGAAGTATTCCGGAGTCAATACTTAATTTTTCGGTGTTCCCGGATAGCCCTGGACAATGCCGGACATGAACAAGAGGTCTACACTGCAATCCCTGGTGTAAGCCGGAGTATTCCGGAGTTATCCTCCGGGATGCTCCGGTGTCTAATCCGGCTGAGTGCGAAGGGGCCTTTAGCATCCCATACTTAGCAATGACAGCCATAAATGTTGTACAATTCATATGCATACAATTATTAAATATTTGATCATAGTATTGCCATGCTCAACCCATTCAACAGTTTTGGTTTATTAACAATTTCATAAAAATTTGTTGTTGCATAATGATCTGTATTATTTTTCACTTGACTCCAATACTTATTACTGTTTTTTTCATAAACACCTGTAAAGTTTTCAGTCATAAATTCTAATTCAAATGCCGTAGATTTAATGCAAATCAGCAACCCAACAATTCAGTAACTGTTGAAGGGAATATGACAATTGATAATAAATAGTTCCTTCAGTTGCCAGCTAAATGTAAACCGGTAGCAAAATATATTTTCACTTATAAAGGCATTAAAACGGGTGTGTTGAGTATCATTCCATACAAAATAAACCTTTAAGATGTGTATTTATCTGTATTTAGACTTATTTATTAAACACAAGTAAATACAAATCTTATAGGTTCATTTTATATGAAATTGTTCCAAAAATCTTTATGTGGCAAAACATTGTTGCTGAATTTCATATATATTCCTTAGAATCATTGCCACAGCCCATATATGACTATTTTGGACATATAAATGATGATCTTAGTTGTATATTAGTTAAGGGAACATGCTATTGTGTTGATAATTCTACCGAAATGAATACTCCTTTTTATGTTTCCACGCATGTTTTTATTGTTGTAATGTAAAACCACATGTCAATAAAGATAAATAAATAAAAATAATAATAAAAAATTATTGTGCATAAAATCTTTTAAACAGAACAATTAAATGGCAGGAAAAGGATAGACAATACTTTTTACACACTTGGCTTTACTCTGAATAGAATGGATTCCTGTTAATAAGTAAGATATTTGTAAGACATTATAACCCACGGGAACACTATTATTTCACACTTAACAGAATATAATGAACAAGAGTTAAAAAAATAGGAAATCTTGGACTCCAATTGGCATTGCGTAACAGGCTATGTAGGCCAAGTGGCAATTATTTGGGTTCTCCACACACACTATATAAACACTCAAGAAAAAAATTGTTTACAGATGTGTCAGTATGGCTATCTCAAGGCATCACTAGGCCATATGGAGTGTTACTGTAAAATTTCATTTGGGTAAGTGCATTAGTATTAGAGTTCAGCTCTAGAAACAAAAGTGTGTGTTAGAGTTCTGCTCTGGAAATGAAAATGCAATGCCCGCCCTGTCTTGCCTGTCAGACGGACACTTACCAATTTTAATGATGCCTGTGTGCTATGTGGGATTTGCTGAGGGTTTAGCTGCAGCGCAGCCTTTGTTTTTATTTTCTATTTGAATATACATATCTTTATCAATTACATAATACCAATTTTGAAATAAGCCTGTACCAAATATAATCGTTTTCTTGTTTTTTCATTTTTCATTGATTGGTATCATACAAATATTGGCTAGTTCAAGAGCACTATATGGTTAGAAAATTGTATTTAACCCAAGTGAATGATGGTGGCAACTATCACTCTTCATACCAGGTTCATGGCGGGAGTTAAAATTCTCTGACATTTGAATTCCCACAACTTCAGTGGCATCTACCCCAACAAATTATCCAATAATAACAAAGCTCCTCTTTGGGATGTAGCTTCTGAAAAAGGCAACCAGAATGTTTTGATTTATCCTGTGTGCTCAAATTGATTGCCAGGATGATTATAACTGAACTTGGGAGTGCTGCACATGGCTTTTAGCTCCTTGTCTTTGTTCTGCAAAACCTGCTGCAGTGTAATGTAATTGATGTAGATTCCTGATGGCCAGCTGATGATGCATATTTCCATCCAATGCGGCATTCGCTTAGCTGGAAACATAGGGTCCAAAGATATTGTATTAAACAGCATCCAGCCTAACCGATTTCATTGCATTTTTCTCTGCATGAATAGGCCAATATTAACCGAATGCAAGAAGCATATCAACCTTAGAATGATCATGAATTCATAATCACCTATAATATAAGATGATATCACCTTCTACTGAGTCTCTACACTCTCTCACTGCTGCGGTTTTTTCACTTCGCTGTTTTTCTTTGATTTTTTTTTATTTTCTTTGCCTTTTTTTAATGTCTAAGATTGAGCCCCCTGACATGCGGGGCCCTAGACTTCAGCCTAGACAGCCTAATGGTTACTTTAGCCCTGATCACAGAGGCAACTTTCTTCTTCGTTTTTCATAATAAAATATCTGACCTGGCAGAATAGGCTTACCATACCAGATCACTTACTTACTGGTATTTGTCAACAAGACTAAAGTTATATTGTTGCTTGGTAAGCAAATTTGTCTGCCTGGCAAATTACCTTTCTAACTTTATAACATTATGATCAGATTCGCCGATTCTCAATTTCAGAGTCGTATTATGGAAAATTTAGGTCAGAAATGTTTAAATCCATGCTGCAAGCAAAACATCTACATATTTTTGTACATAATAATAATTTTTGAAAATCAGATGAAAATTGAAGGAGCTGTGTAATAAAATGCATCATGAAGGTCATCAGCGCTGTCGCTTTGTGCCTCGTTTTCTTTTTCTGTAGTATTTACCAGGCAATATATTGATATTTAATATTTTAAAATGAAATGGAACATTGGTGATATTAGTTTATTTGCCATAAGCACCATTGGATGCAGCAACCCTGCCAGCCTATAGTTTCCCTAGGGCCGTCAAAATATAGGTCGGCAGTTCATCTTTGCCCTTCTCCCGTTCCATATAAAATAGATAGATGAGGACAATGTAAAGCTGGAGCAATAGTAACTGTGCTACAATTATATTTCACTGTGATGTCAAAACTAAAAAAAAAAACATCATCAAACATGGTCAGGCTGAAAGTGATTCTTGACTGATTGCCTAGCTAAAGCCATACTTTCCATAGGGAACTATTATATTATGAGAGGGAAAATCAGGGGGGGGGGGGGGGTTGGTTGCAACAGATTGGTGGCGCCACTGTCTATGAAAAACTTGTGATGTCACCAACAATCAGTTGCTCGTCGACTGTCAATCAGGCAATATTATCATTTATATGTTTGAGAGCAATACATTGCTTCTGTGATTTATTGTGAATTTTTATAGTTCCCATTGGATTAACATGGGTTGTCACCTGCTGATAGTGGCACCCTGAGGGAGAATATGAGTTCGATGGAAAATAACTTTGACCTTATTAATTCTACATAAATATCTATAGCCCACGTATCATGTATCACGAGGAAATCTTATGGTATTAGGGCTGATACATGGCTCAACATAGAACAAATAAAGGAATACCAGAATGTTTCTTGTGAATTATGTCTACATATATGATCAATAGGGAAATGATCAACTCATTGCTTAATGTTACTTATTTGCTTATCCGGTTCATCATATATTTCCTAATTAACACTGAACCCATCCGTAAATTTTAAATTTATATTTTTGCAGATCTTGTTCATACAGAACTTAAATTAGCGAACGGTTTAAATTGTGGGCAAATTCCAATGGAATAAATTTAGATGGAACTGGGTTGCCTAAAAAACATCACCCATGGGATAAATGTATAGCATGTTACGGACTGGAAGCCTTATCATCTCATCATTATGCTTGCCTGTAGTGCCTGATTGTATAAGATGAGTAAATTTCAAACCCAGTGGTATGCAAGAGAAATATAATAATTGCTGGAAAAAAATATGAAGATATAATCAAGCTCACTTGTTTCGCAAGTTGATCCTGTGTATCCCTGTGGACAAGAACAAATGTAGCTTGATGATCCTTCAGAACATGTTCCCCCATTCTGGCAGGGTGAGCTAGCACAGTAGATGGCTGTAAAGTCAATTATTGATTTCATCAGATCTGATTCTTTATCACGATCATACAGAACAAGTTACTATATTCTAGCAGAGTAAGCTAGCACAGCAATTTTCTGAAAATGTATTTAAGAAATTCATTTAATGCATATCAGATCACCATAGCAATTACTCACGCCTTTGACAGTCTGAACCAATATATCCTCTAGGACACGAACAAGTATATCTTGAAAAACCTTCAGAACATGTTCCCCCATTCAGACAAGGTGAGCTATCACAATAATTTCCTACAAAGAGGGAAAATAAAAATTACTGCAAAGTACAGTTATTAACTTCTATTTCATCAATGCTCTTTTATCGAAACGTGACTTACTGTAACAAAAAACTCCTGCATCTTCAATAGGATCGCAATCATGATTAAACCATCCATTGAAAGGGCAGTGAATAAGTCTACTTTCTGAGCCATTACATCGCACATTATCCATGGCTATGCTGCCACTTCCTGAGGGATATATATTTCCCTGTCTTGATTCTCCCGTTTTGTACCCAAGCTGCTTGCAGGCCACAGTAGCATCTCTGTCATCCCACAAATCATCACAGATTGTATGCCATTGGTTGTCATAATAAATTTCAATGCGGCCTTCATTTGCTGCGATGCCCCCAAGCAGTCTCAAAGTGCCAGTTGCGAATATGCCTGTAAATAAGAATAGATAAAATAGATGTTGATTGTCCATGTAACAAATTTACCCAGTGACAAGGCGAATTAAGTACTCATGAGGTTGTTAGGATAGAAATTATGTCTCAACAACATTGCAAAGTATATATTCCATCTTAATTCACATTTCCTTTTTTTTAAATCACATATTTATGAAGAATAAGCATTAACATGGATGTTTTATTTGTGATTAACAGAGCAATGAGTGAGCATGTATTATCCATTTTTACCCTCGTGAACTTTATCCATGATAGTGTGAACTAGGCTTTAGTCTTGAATAATCTGGAAAGATTCTACTTGTTCAAGATGTGCAAACTCTCACTTCTGGACACACTTAAAATCTTTTCACTAAATACACTTCTCAAAATAAATAAATTGACCATAGACTGTTATCTCTCGGAACACTGTTTTGCTTCAACTAGTACCAACACTGTTAGCAAGAAAATCCTTGTAAGTTTCACAGAAGGAGGACATCATCAATTAAAACTGATATAATCAGGGCAGCTTTACAATTATCATTTGACATGCTTCTATGGCTGGCGAGGATTTTTTTGAAAAAGAGAACATTTTTCCTTTGAGGAACAATTATAGGGTAATACGGATTAAGTTATACTGCTTATTTATCCATTTGTGTATCTAGGAACATATTTGATAAGGGAAATTGCTCAGTTACAAAATTAAGCTTTTCAGTAATGTCTGGTAACAGTTGGACAAATTGAGGTAGACTAGTGTGCTTTAAAAACAAATTTTTTTCTAACAGAACAATGCTTTTAGAAACAATCATCCAGCAGTTGGTAAATACGTTTTTCTTATCTAATTGAGGTCATGTGTTACACACAATACCTCAAACATCTGAAGTATGATTAGTGTTTTGCTTAAGTTTGCAAACAGCTTATTTCCCTTGATACAAGTTTGCTTTGCCAAATATGCCCATATATGTTTGTAATTTCGATGAACTGACCACATTAGGTACTCCTAATGAACTAAAGATCATTGTTTGTGTATCAGATTTTTCCATATGAAGCAGAATATGTCTTCATATATTAACCAAAGATTTGTCTTTATATATTTTTACTAGTTGTATCTAAAGAACCATGAGGCAGTTTTACTTTCATCAATGTGTAATTACTCTCTCTCTCTCTCTCTCTCTCTCCCTCTCTCTCTCTCTTTCTCCCTTTCTCCCTTTTTCTCTCCCTCTCTCTATCTCTCTGGTATGTGTCTTTTTTTTAAATGCAGATGGGGTCGTAACATGGTAGAGTGTGAATAGCAAACATGATTAGCAGCAGCATCCCCGTCTAGTAGTACTTTACTAGAGGGGATCCCCTTTAATAGGTATGCATTTGAGTTTGACAGTGTAATCCAGTATATCCATTCATGCATGATAAGCTTGCACAGTTCCTTCCTGAAAATTAATTCTCAATTTCATTTCATGCATAGTAAGCAATGTTATGCATGTCTTAGATCATGTGGCAATCTAATTACTCACTATTTTGACAGCGTAATCCAGTAAAGCCTTGTGAACAAGAGCAAGTATAACTTGAAGAACTTTCAGAACATGTTCCTCCATTCAGGCATGGTGAGCTAGCACAGTACCTTCCTGAAAATTAATTCACAATTTCATCTCATTCATATCATACCACTGTAGGTAATGTTATACATGTCTTAAGCCTAGATCTCACATAGCCGGAAACATCGACGTAAAGAGCCGAAACGGCCACGGAAAGCCTTCTGTCGGTTTCTGTGAGCTATCCGCGAGCTTACGTGGGCTTTACATCAATTTCTGTTGCTTACATCGTTGCTCTGTCACTTTCTGACTGTAGCAACATTTTTTTAAACGTGCATGAAAATTCTGTGAAACCGAGCTGTAAAGGTTATTATGCAATTAATACTTCGTTAATACTTGGATCATACACGGCATTCGGCTGATCAAAAATCCTTGGCCAATACGTCAACTTAGGGTCTACGTATAAACTGCACATTTGTCGTCACCTTACAGCAATATGAGATCTAGGCTTTATATCATGTAAAAATCTAGTAACTCACTATTTTGACAGCGTAATCCAGTAAAGCCTTGTGAACAAGAGCAAGTATAACTTGAAGAACTTTCAGAACATGTTCCTCCATTCAGGCATGGTGAGCTAGCACAGTACCTTCCTGAAAATTAATTCACAATTTCATCTCATGCATATTATACCCCTGTAGGGAATTTAAGCATGTCTTAGGTCATGTAACAATCAAATTACTCACTATTTTGACAGTGAAATCCAGTATATCCTTGTTGACAAATGCACACACCAAATAAAGAAAATTCTATGCAAGTTCCGCCATTCAAACAAGGTAAGTCACAGTAATTTCCTAGAAATGCAACAAAAATAATTTAATGTACATTAAGGTTATTGTTTTCATCCGATCAATACTCTTGTATTATAATGTGACTTCGATAACTTACTGTAGCATAAAACACCTGCATCTTCAGAGTGATCGCAATCATGTAAATACCAACCACTAAAAGAGCAGTTCATCAATCTATTTTCTGATCCTGTACAATTCACATCATCCATGGCTATGTTGCCACTGCCTGAGAGGTAAACACTTCCCTGTTTGGCCTCTCCAGTTTTGTACCCAAGCTCCCTGCAGGCCACAGCAGCATCTGTGTCATCCCATGAATCATCACAGATTGTATTCCACTGGCTGTTATGATATATTTCAATACGGCCTTGATTTGCTGTAGTGGCCCCAACCAGTCTTAAATTACCATTTGTGAATAGGCCTGTAAAAATAGATAAAAACATTTTTTGATTGTTATGAAGATTGCCCATATTTGAATTTTACCTAGTAACAAGCTGAACAATGTACCAAGGATGTTGTAACAATGTTACAAACACTTCAACAATATATTCATGTACATTTCAGGATGGCAGTGTGTTTCAACAACACTGCAAAGTATATATTCCATTTTCCTCTAAAAGTTCCTCTATTTTAAAACGTTAACTATGATTCCCAATTGTTATGAAGAATCAGGTAAAGAATTGTTTGGATTTAGCAATTTCAACTGACCAGATGCATAGTTATAATAACTATATGCAGGTAATTGTTTTTCTGGCTTAGTTGAAAGTTGCAGGTTTGCCTTTACTTGCCTAATTTTTTAATCAACCTGATGTCATTACCTTTACTGACTTTGCTTGACCGTAACATTACATTGACTGTAAAATTTACATTGATGTGGAAACCCACACCTCTGCACATACTTTCGATCTTTGTGTGCTACTACTAAATGCACATCTCACAGTAAATAATTTGACCATAGACTGTTATCTCTCAGATCACTGTTTTGCTTCAACATATCAACACGGTTTTCAAGAAAATCCTTGCAAGTCATCATCAGTTAATTCTGATATATTCAGGGCAGCTTTAAAATTTGTATAAAATTTGCCAAGATCATGCTACTGGTTCGCAAGGATCTTGTTTCCTATTAAGAAATATTATAGGTTGAAAATAAAGTAATGATACTGTTTATTTATGCATTTATGTAACGATTACTATACTCTTTTTATTTATCCAATTATGTATCAATTACAATGTACTTTTTTTTTCAGTAATATTTATGAAGCGTAGAACCATTCAAAGCATATTTGTAACATCTAGGATTAATTTAATTATCAAAAGCCTTCTTGCAACTTCATTAAAAATGTGAACAGACTATTGTGTGCAATAAATAAACCTTTGGTAATCAAGAGCAACATTCTTTTTTTTAGACACAATCGCAGTTGCAAATAAAATTTTCTAATCTAAATAAGTCAGGTGTTACACATAGGGTCAGTTTTCTGATGGGTGGGAAAGCGGGTGGGCTGGCAGGCGTAACACTTTCGTTTCCAAAGCTAAACTCTAACACTGATGTACTTACCCTAAAGAAATGTTGTACAGTAATACTCTGTATGTTTAGTGGTGCCTTTTGATCACAAAATTTGGAAAAAATAGAAAAACAATACATTTTTTTTCTTTCCCGGAGCAGAAATCTGACTCTTCTGCACCTATATGCTTAAAACTGTCATAATGGGTCTAAAACAGTGTAGTGGTGCAATTTCTCATGGCCATAAACACCATAGAATTATCAAAATTATGACAAAATAGGGAAAACACCTACAATACTTGTGAACTAGCATAGCAATTTCCTATCAATGTATATAAAATAATACATTTCAAGATATTTAGGTTTCCAAAGATTTCTGATATACAGGGTGTGCCATAAAAACTTGCACAAGGCATCTCTACTTTCGGGATAGCTCTAGGTTACTCAAATGCTTATGAAGTCATTTAAAGTTTTGCCACATTTAGTTAGGGGTATAAGCAATTGGTCATTGTGATATTTTTGATCATATAATGTTAGACAATATCAGTATCTGAATTATTGAGAGGGTGTATGCTGCAGGGCTTGTTCTGAGTGATACACATCACAGAAGTCAAATTTCTGTCTGCTTGCATGGTGTCTCTAGTTGCAGAAAGTTTACAAAATAGATATTTCCTAGTTACTACACCTCTGAAGCCATAGAAAATATCATATTTGCACAGAATCCTACTTCAATGTTTTTTATATGTGCATATATATATCAAGGTATTAGATGATCAGAAGGTTGGTTCCCGTTTTGATTCAGCAAGGTCATGAAATTAAAATGGAGAAATATAATGGCATGCCAGAGGGACTTTTTGAATTTACAACTAATCTCGAAATAATCACATGATTTTCAGGAGGATTGGCCAGTTAATTAATTAGACAGAAAAGACAGAAAACTTACCAAAATCCAAAATGGCACTTACCACCTCAAAAGTCTCAATGCTCTACCTTCTTATTAAAAATGAATCTATTTGCCCTATTTTTGGCGGCAAAGGTCAAGAAAGGTGTCTGTAACACATCTGTATGATCAGTGACATAATCTAATGCTTATATTGCAAAAGCCGAGGTGAAAATCACCCGAAGGTGTGATAAGTGCGCATGTGCTATATTTAGATCCATATTATCTATAATTCTTGAGGAAAAACGAAAATATATTTATAAACATAATTTAGGACTATTATTACTTTTGTGTGTATGATTGCAGCTGCATGTGATTACAGTCAATTGAGGTAATAACAAAAGAGGTAGCAGTAGCTGCTTGTGCAAGTTTTTATTGCGCACCCTGTAGTAGTTTTCAACAACCTCATGTGATAATTTAATGATGTGCAAATAATAATTGTACGAAAAACAGTTGGGTCATATGGTAATGCATAGTTCTTCATTTTTGAGATAAGGACCTAATTACTTACTATTTTGACAGCGTAATCCAGCATATCCTTGCGGACAAGAGCAAGTATATCTTAAAGAACTTTCAGAGCATGTTCCTCCATTCAGACAAGGTGAGCTATCACAATAATTTCCTGAAAGTTTATTTAAATAATACATTTCAGGATATTTAGTTTTCCAAAGATTGCTGAAATAGTAGTTTTCAATAACCTCATGTGATAATTTAATTATGTGCAAATAATAATCATTCGAAAAACAGTTGAGTTATATGGTAGTGCATAGTTATTCATTTTTGAGATAAGGGCCTAATTACTTACTATTTTGACAGCGTGATCCAGCATATCCTTGCGGACAAGAACATGTATATCTTAAAGAACTTCCAGAGCATGTACCCCCATTCAGACAAGGTGAGCTAGCACAGTAAGTTCCTGAAAATTTATTTAGATAATACATTTCAGGATATTTAGTTTTCCAAAGATTGCAGATATAGTAGTTCTCAATAACCTCATGTGATAATTTAATTATGTGCAAATAATAATCATTCGAAAAACAGTTGAGTTATATGGTAGTTCATAGTTATTCATTTTGGAGATAAGGGCCTAATTACTTACTATTTTGACAGCGTGATCCAGCATATCCTTGCGGACAAGAACATGTATATCTTAAAGAACTTCCAGAGCATGTTCCCCCATTCAGACAAGGTGAGCTAGCACAGTAATTTCCTGAAAATTTATTTAGATAATACATTTCTGGCTATTTAGTTTTCCAAAGATTGCAGATATAGTAGTTCTCAATAACCTCATGTGATAATTTAATTATGTGCAAATAATAATCATACGAAAACCAGTGGGGTTATATGGTAGTGCATTGTTATTTATTTTTGAGATAAGGGCCTAATTACTTACTATTTTGACAGCGTGATCCAGCATATCCTTGTGGACAAGAGCAAGTATATCTTGATAAAAAAGAACTTCCTGAGCATGTTCCCCCATTCAGACAAGGTGAGCTATCACAATAATTTCCTGAAAGTTTATTTAAATATGATATTTCAGGATATTTAGTTTTTCAAAGACTGCTGATATAGTAGTTTTAAATAACCTCATGTGATAATTTAATTATGTGCAAATAATAATCATTCGAAAAACAGTTGAGCTATATGGTAGTGCATAGTTATTCATTTTTTAGATAAGGGCCTAACTACTTACTATTTTGACAGCGTGATCCAGCATATCCTTGCGGACAAGAACATGTATATCTTAAAGAACTTCCAGAGCATGTTCCCCCATTCAGACAAGGTGAGCTATCACAGTAATTTCCTGAAAGTTTATTTAGATTATACATTTCTGGCTATTTAGTTTTCCAAAGATTGCTGATATAATAGTTTTCAACAACCTCATGTGATAATTTAATGATGTGCAAATAATAATCATACGAAAAACAGTGGGGTTATATGGTAGTGCATTGTTATTTATTTTTGAGATAAGGGCCTAATTACTTACTATTTTGACAGCGTGATCCAGCATATCCTTGTGGACAAGAGCAAGAATATCTTGATAAAAAAGAACTTCCTGAGCATGTTCCCCCATTCAGACAAGGTGAGCTATCACAATAATTTCCTGAAAGTTTATTTAAATATGATATTTCAGGATATTTAGTTTTTCAAAGACTGCTGATATAGTAGTTTTAAATAACCTCATGTGATAATTTAATTATGTGCAAATAATAATCATTCGAAAAACAGTTGAGCTATATGGTAGTGCATAGTTATTCATTTTTTAGATAAGGGCCTAACTACTTACTATTTTGACAGCGTGATCCAGCATATCCTTGCGGACAAGAACATGTATATCCTAAAGAACTTCCAGAGCATGTTCCCCCATTCAGACAAGGTGAGCTATCACAATAATTTCCTGAAAGTTTATTTAAATATGATATTTCAGGATATTTAGTTTTTCAAAGACTGCTGATATAGTAGTTTTAAATAACCTCATGTGATAATTTAATTATGTGCAAATAATAATCATTCAAAAAACAGTTGAGCTATATGGTAGTGCATAGTTATTCATTTTTGAGATAAGGGCCTAACTACTTACTATTTTGACAGCGTGATCCAGCATATCCTTGCGGACAAGAACATGTATATCTTAAAGAACTTCCAGAGCATGTTCCCCCATTCAGACAAGGTGAGCTATCACAATAATTTCCTGAAAGTTTATTTAAATATGATATTTCAGGATATTCAGTTTTTCAAAGACTGCTGATATAGTAGTTTCAATAACCTCATGTGATAATTTAATGATGTGCAAATAATAATCATACGAAAAACAGTTGGGTTATATGGTAGTGCATTGTTATTCATTTTTGAGATCAGGGCCTAATTACTTACTATTTTGACAGCGTGATCCAGCATATCCTTGCGGACAAGAGCAAGTATATCTTAAAGAACTTCCAGAGCATGTTCCTCCATTCAGACAAGGTGAGCTATCACAATAATTTCCTGAAAGTTTATTTAAATATGATATTTCATGATATTTAGTTTTTCAAAGACTGGTGATGTAGTAGTTTTCAATAACCTCATGTGATAATTTAATTATGTGCAAATAATAATCATTCGAAAAACAGTTGAGCTATATGGTAGTGCATAGTTATTCATTTTTGAGATCAGGGCCTAATTACTTACTATTTTGACAGCGTGATCCAGCATATCCTTGCGGACAAGAGCAAGTATATCTTAAAGAACTTCCAGAGCATGTTCCTCCATTCAGACAAGGTGAGCTATCACAATAATTTCCTGAAAGTTTATTTAAATATGATATTTCATGATATTTAGTTTTTCAAAGACTGGTGATGTAGTAGTTTTCAATAACCTCATGTGATAATTTAATTATGTGCAAATAATAATCATTCGAAAAACAGTTGAGCTATATGGTAGTGCATAGTTATTCATTTTTGAGATAAGGGCCTAACTACTTACTATATTGACAGCGTGATCCAGCATATCCTTGCGGACAAGTGCAAGTATATCTTGATAAAAAAGAACTTCCTGAGCATGTTCCCCCATTCAGACAAGGTGAGCTATTACAATAATTTCCTGAAAGTTTATTTATATATGATATTTCAGGATATTTAGTTTTTCAAAGACTGCTGATATAGTAGTTTCAATAACCTCATGTGATAATTTAATTATGTGCAAATAATAATCATTCGAAAAAAAGTTGAGTTATATGGTAGTGCATAGTTATTCATTTTGGAGATAAGGGCCTAATTACTTACTATTTTGACAGCGTGATCCAGCATATCCTTGCGGACAAGAGCAAGTATATCTTAAAGAACTTCCAGAGCATGTTCCCCCATTCAGACAAGGTGAGCTATCACAATAATTTCCTGAAAGTTTATTTAAATATGATATTTCAGGATATTCAGTTTTTCAAAGACTGCTGATATAGTAGTTTTCAATAACCTCATGTGATAATTTAATTATGTGCAAATAATAATCATACAGAAAACAGTGGGGTTAGATTGTAGTGCATAGTTATGCATTTTTGAGATAACGAACTAACTACTTACTATATTGACAGCGTGATCCAGCATATCCTTGTGGACAAGTGCAAGTATATCTTAAAGAACTTCCAGAGCATGTTCCCCCATTCAGACAAGGTGAGCTATCACAATAATTTCCTGAAAGTTTATTTAAATAATACATTTCAGGATATTTAGTTTTTCAAAGACTGGTGATATGGTTGTTTTCAATAACCTCATGTGATAATTTAATTATGTGCAAATAATAATCATACGAAAAACAGTTGGGTTATATGGTTGTGCATAGTTATTCATTTTTGAGATAAGGGCCTAATTACTTACTATTTTGACACTGTGATCCAGCATATCCTTGCGGACAAGAGCAAGTATACCTTAAAGAACTTCCAGAGCATGTTCCCCCATTCAGACAAGGTGAGCTATCACAGTAATTTCCTGAAAGTTTATTTAGATTATACATTTCTGGCTATTTAGTTTTCCAAAGATTGCTGATATAATAGTTTTCAACAACCTCATGTGATAATTTAATGATGTGCAAATAATAATCATACGAAAAACAGTGGGGTTATATGGTAGTGCATAGTTATGCATTTTTAACATAAAGACCTGATCAATGCTCTTGTTATAGAAATGTAACCTGGAAAACTTACTGCAAAAAACACCTGCTTCTTCAGAATGATTGCAGTTATGGGAATACCATCCACTGAAACGACAGTTCATCAATTTATTTTCTGAACCAGTGCAATGAACATTGTCCATGGCTGTAGCACTATTTCCCGAAGGGTAAAAACCACCAGGTCTGGCTTCCCCATATCCATACCCAAGCTGTCTGCAAGCCACAGAGGCATCTCTGTTGTCCCAGCTATCATCACAGATTGTATTCCACTGGAGGTTATAATAAATTTCTATGCGGCCTTGATTTGCTGTGGGGCCCCAAACCAGTCTTAATGTGCCTGTTGCGAAGGTACCTGTAAATGTAAATATTTACAAAAAGGTATTTATTAATATAAAATATTATCCCTTTCATCCTTCATTTCCCATTCATTCATCTTTTCATGTTTTCATTCACCTTATGTATCTATATATATTTTTTTTCTTTATTTGCATACGCATGTGTTAAAATGTCTTATGTATGTTGGTGTATGTTGCTGTATGTCGGTGTAAGTTGGTGTATGTTGGTGTATGCTGTGGTGAAGCATGGTAGTAGCCATCCTCCGGGTCTGTTGTGGTATGCAGTTTTGAAGTTGCTCATTACATTGTGTTTACAGACAAATAGATTGTCTTGAGTCTTTAGTTGAGTGAAATTAATGTAATGTGTGATGCAATGATAGTATTGATGTTTCTGTCTAGCTGTCTTGTTGTCTGTCTAGCATGTGTGTCTGTATACAGCCTTACAGAGACAAGCAGACATAGTTTTATGAAACTCAAAAGCATAGGCATACTTTTAGTAATCATTACTAAAGTGGTCAGGTGTATAGATGATTGACTCAAATTTGCATTTGACCTTGATGCATCAAGTATACAATAACTAAAGAGGCTTACCATAAATATCTTGGATGCCTTGTATGTCATCCAATGCCAGTTTAAAGGCAGGATTATGTGGTTGGTAATTATAAACTGCAGTCATGATAGAATTTGGTTCCTCACTGTGTCTAAGTCCAAGAGTGTGACCAATTTCGTGGGTAACTACCCAGAGTAAGTTTGTGCCTGTAAGCAGAGGAATAATTCCAAAAATAGAGCTATTGTCATAGTTTTTCGCAGCTTTAAATTTTTCTGTGTTTGTACATTGCCACTGAAATAGATTACAGTCTGCGACACTGATTTTTGCCAAAGACATAGATAAGTTTGTTCAAACTGTTTGGTAATAAGAAAAATCTTTATTTAGAAAGACTGGTATTGGCAGCAAGGAACAATTTTACCTAAACCAGCTTGGTTGTCAGGAATGACCTGTCTGCCTGAAAGTCGGATTAGGCCAAGAGGACATAGAAAGAAGGACCCGGGACAAGCCCCAAACAGGAACCTGTGAAGCGGGACAAGGACGTGCAACCGCCAAACTCCGAAGAACCCAGCACACCAGCCAAGGTATAACGGTATGAGGCAATGGTGGAAGGGGCAACATGTCTGTCATCAAAAAGGTAGATAAATCAAGATCCTGGGGTCAAACAAGTCAGGCTCGCCATTTAGAGGGGCCAGCTGATGGTGAGCCCCATAGGTGGGAGCCTCAGGAGTGGGGACAGACAGAGTGCAAGTGGCACTAGGTCCCAGAACTACGATCAGCACCCGGGCTGATGGAGAATCTCGGGCACCGAGGCGGACGACAGGCAGAAGAGACCGGCAGATGTGAGAAGGTAGACCGGTTGGAGCTCAAGCCAATTGTAAGTGGTGGACGGAAGTAAATGGCCCAGCCAGTTCAAGACAGCCTTGCGGCGGGCCAGTGTAGCTGATGCTACGATGGCCCCACCAAAGGAGGTGGCCTGCTGGAGTTTGCGGACTGTGAAACCAATGAGAGCTCCAAGCTCAGCCAGGGAGGCACTTGCCTGGGAAGTGAAGAGGACCCCAAGGAGCCACTACAGAGTGGACAGTCATGAAGGCTGAGACCTGGCCATCGTTTCCACATCCGTTATTCACGTGTGGTTGATGGGAGGCTATTAGATGCCGGCCCTGAGTGGAGAGCCTGGCCACTCTGAGGTAAATACCCGGCCCTGCATGGAAACGAGGTTTGAGCACAGGTACCCAAGAGGAAGGGGTAAGATGCAGAACCGTATTGGGAGGCGAAGGCTGAAGTAGCGTGGCCGAGGATCATGGCCCGCCCCAAAACGCCTGCATGACAGAGCTGGCTCAGGAGACACACTGCCCATAGTCAGGGGGATGCAGAAGGCCCCTGGAGGATCTGGGTTAACAGACTACTGGCCCACTATGGAGTACTCCAGAATGGATGGAAAGCATTGCTGGAGGAGACTCAGACCACAGTGAGCAGAGCATATCAACCGCCCTGACGGCACCACCAAAGCTGACAACGAAGGCTGGGTGGGCCAGAGGGGATGGCAGTAACCGATGACTGCACCAACGTCTTGACAGACTGAGAAGCCACAGTGGTAACAGTGTGACCTGCTCCATATGCTCAATATGCAGGGAGAACGGCCGTGCATGAGAAAGCAAGGGAGCGTGCCATATTTTCTTAAAAACTGTGGATCAAGCCCCTGGAATTGCCAGGCTGAGCTAGCCTTGGGGTGCGACATGGCAGTGAAATTAGGTTAAGAACAGACACTGCGATGTGGACAGTGAAAACACCTTGAGAGGCCAAGCACATGGCGCGGCTGCTTAAGTACACACAGGGAGAAAGTATTCCGGCTGCATATGGATTGCAGGGGATTTTTTTGCAAGATCCATGGGGCTCCACCAATCAGTGGCAGAGGATAGCGTGTGGAAAGCCCACATAACAGGCCTGGGAAGACAGAACCAGGACTGGGCACGAGTACATGTGTATTCATGTACTCATAAACTCAAGTACACAATTTCAAGTACTCGCATGTATCAGTACTCGTACCATATCATGAGTACAGTACTTGTACTGGTACTCAAGTACATTGCCAATGTACTCCTACTCATATGAGTACTTTCTGAATACATGTGGGTGAATTCTTTGGCAGTAATCAAGATTTTATGTTCTATAAAATTATGTCAACTATCTCTATCATAAGTGAGTGTACTTTTTATTGTCATCATGGGCTAAAGTTAGTAAAGAGGTGCTGTGTCCTAGAGGTTATGGTGCTTGCCTTAAAACCAAAAGTTTGTAGGTTCAAGCCCCCACCATGGCATGGAGCACCCTGGGGAGTATACAGCCCATTACACAGAATTACCTGCAGGGGCTAGTTACAGAGGATGTGCACATCCTCCATAACTCTTTGCCCTTCTCCGCCCAGGTATAAATGGGTACTTGGCTATGGGCAGTGATGGAATTGTAAGTGCTTAGCCCCTGCAGGTAATTCTGTGTAATGGGATGTATCCTCCCCAGGGTGCTCAAGCTTGAACAGACCTTCCAACGGTTCAATTTTAAAGTCAATTGAGACTGTTTTGATGGTGATAACAGACTTTTAACCACTGCAACATTTACATTACATTTACTTTCAAAGAATGGTGACCTTTAAAAAAGCTAACATAAATTGTAACTGCATTCCGTAACTGAATAATGATAGACATTGCATAAACAATGAGTTTCGCACTCCAAGTTTGAATTGCAAAAGTCTTTGATAATGATCCATAAATCTATTGATAAGTTTTCTTCTGTATTTAAGCACTTCCAATCTTATGATCTTATATAAAGGCTATGTTTACTAGATATTAACACAATAACTTTTGAAAAAATAATTCCCATTTTTTTAGCTGAATCTACCACCTTGCTCTTGCAAAACAAAGGAAGCACAGCATGAAACCCTACTAATTGACCTATATATGATTATTGCACGTCTAAAGACCTTGATATATCCCTGCTATTTTGCTGAGCATGTAACTGTGGGTCTTGTTTAAATACAGAATGTACAATGGTGAAAAAGCCTCTTGTTTAATGGTGAAACTTACAAAGAAATATTTCAGGGACAATACTTAATTGTATATTGCAGTATAAATCACTAAAATTGTTTAAATACCAATGTAGTGCCAATAACCATATATTGTTAAGTCAATGAAAACTTAACACAAAACCATAAGTCATGCAAGGTCCTTAATTTATCACAAAGGTATCTATTTATAGAACAACTCTGTTATTCTGAGGAATACCTACATATTCTGATACCGATATAACAAATTTACTGTTTATGGTATGAACTTAAATGATATTACAGGCCCTCAATGACAACAAAATTAAGAACATTACCATAGCTCACTCCGTCAGTCCAATATTCATCCTCATCATAATGTTGATCTCCCCCAAATGCTGGGAAAAAGGCATGTGCTAAAATCCCTCCTCTTCCATCAAAATCATCTTGATCGCCATGGCTTCCTCTCACAAACATGATGTCGATGTCAACTTCCTCATCAGGCCTTGTTATTTGGATGAAGTGAATGTTGGCAGCACTGGACCAGAGCTATTTAAGATTGAGGAGCAAAAGGAAATTCATAAGTTTATGCATAAATATATCAGTAACATTTATGTACAGCGTGTTTATACTATACACAGTACTTGACATCATATAAAAACAATTTTAGATAATGATGGGACATTGACATCTTGGTGCAAAGAGTGATGATTGTCTTTAAACAAGATCAAAACTGTTTTTTTTTTTTTTTGTCCACAAATATATGATTGTTACCCACATGTAAAGCTGTTCTAAAGATCTGGTTCTGCAAATCATGGGAAAGATGAGAGGAGTAAATATTTATTCTGTATTTCAATGTTGATCCCACGGTATGTGAAGATCCTTAAATGGCAAATTAGAAATATTATACCAGATGCACACATTATTTTCCACAAGACACATTTAATTCCCTGTAAGCGGTTTCTTGTTACATGTATGTGATCATATTCCCCCTATAGATACCTAACGTAAATATTGAATTAGCATATCATTGTGTAAGTCAGGTTATCTAATGTTAGGATTTGATATTAGCTTAACATAAGAAGCTGACATTTATCTTACAAACATATTAATGTTATTCTGCAGTATTAGTCTAATGTTACTGTAAAATCTTTTGTATTATGTTAATTACTTATGTTAGTTTTAAGTTAATCTAACATTATTCTGAAACATTGCATACCCTTGGCTGACCCCCTGGCCAAAATCAAGCTGGCCTTAGCTGCTTTGCATAAAGGCTTAATTCTCCTGGAGATAACATGTCACAACTTATTTTTAAACATATATGTTACTGTAGCACTCTTGTATCGTTTGCTATTTGAGTGGAAGTTTGTAAAGGAGATGATCTGTGTTTCATTTTTTTCCTACAGGCAGTTCCAAATATAAAAAATTATATCAATATCATGTTATTTAAGATTCTTTTTAGTATAGTATTAGTTTAGAATATTGCAACTTTATGCTATATTAACATTAGTATAACTTTAGATTTGAATAGTGAACATAATGTAACATTAACATAAGTGAAACATTAAAATACAATATTTGTGTTAAAATAACATTTAAAAAAAACATTTAACATTGTTTGATGTTAAGAAGACATTAACCTAATGTTAGAAAAACAATTGTAAAACATCATGCTAGTGTTACTTAGCAAATAGGGCCCATAATCATATGATAATGAAAGCACTTTTTATTGGCCTTATTTTGTGCTTTGATAAAATGCTCTCAAGTAAACATGAAGTAGTTTCCATTTAATGTTCAAGTAACCTATGAAATGTTAGCAAAGCATGACAAGGAATATCACCTTCTAACACATATCTTTTAAGTCGTTTCACAAATATTCTTCCGTTATTCATATCACGTAATCCACATCTAGGCCTTTTCATATACTCCATGGTTCGATTATCAACTCTCCCTAGTGAAAAAAGATTATGATTTACATTGAAGTGATCTTTGTGGAATTGCTTTCTTTGTTCATTATATTGTTGTAAAGTATATGATATAACTTGTATGTATTTACACTGTCCAATTAGTAAGTATTTAATCTGTTATTCATTAATTAATAGTAAATGGTACTTTCAATATTAACCTTATTAATCTACTGAAATATGATGTTGGTATGTATTCAAATGTGTAGCTTTGCCCAGTCATTTTCTGGGACACCCACACAGTCATGCATGCTTGTGCACTTCCCACTGAGTGACCTAGTGCACTCAAGAGGAACCGGTTTACAACAACCTGCACACATTCCAAGAAGCTGGTCGTTTGGGGTTCTGGGTAGAGGAAAGGGTTGCTCAGAAGTGTTCCTGCTTCCCATCTGGTAGTGTGGGGTCTGTTTTATGGGTTTATCCTCAGATCAAAGGGGTGAACACAGTTCATTGTGGTCAGAAGAATGCTTGCTGCCCACAAGCATCCAGCCAAGACATGACTGTGGGTGTAGGCCACTATTCATAAGCTGAATGATTTTGCCAATAAGACCTGAGTTTGTCTTCATTGTTACAAGGGATCTCCAGTGAAGGCGAAGTTATGTTATCCAAGTTAGGAACTAGGAACTTGGATTGGTGACCGCAAACTTATGATAACAAAGACACGTATGAAGTGTATGCCAGATAGAGTTGTTGAGAATTTACATTGTGTCAAGGTAGCTCGGTACTCATCAAAACTATTGCAATGTGCAGCAGTTTGCGCATATTGAAGTTATTTGGACATGGAAAGAGCTTCTGCAGGAAGGGCTGCAATAGCACTTGTAAAACAATGCAGCAATAAGTTTCATATATCTTCGCCATCCTTTGCTCTAAGATTAATGATGCTTTGAGTGTTATTTCGGTCAAACAGGGGGAAATCATAAAAGTAAATGATGCTTTGAGTGTTATTTCGGTCGAACAGGTGGTAATCATAAAAGTAAATGATACCTTGAGTCTTATTTCGGTCAAACAGGGGGAAATCATAAAAGTAAATGATGCTTTGAGTGTTATTTCAGTCGAGCAAGAGGAAATCATAAAAAGGCCAGTTTTTCTAGAAAGTAAGTGCAGTGACCCCATTTATTCATTGTCTCATATGGATAATCATAATAAGTTACAGTTGGGTGAAAAGTTACATTTAATTCATATTGCTGGAATTTGTTTTATTGCAATATTTGTGAAAAAGTCCCTAAAAAAATTAGACTTGGAAAGCTTTTGCTTTCGATCACCTAAAATAATAATTTTTTTTATGTATGATATTTGATGGAAGCCTTGTTACTTCTATGAGTGAAAAACACTGCATATGGGGTTTATGCAGAGTTAGGCTTCTGAAACTCACATATAGTTTTCTTGGTGTAATTACCCTATGAAGATAAAAGGCTATAAATTCTGTCTGGAGGATCGGATTTGCTCTGAATTTGGTTTGCATACCCTACAAAAAACGGGGGAACAGAACAAGCAACATCAACTGTTCACACGACAGTCTCCATATATTGAATCAAACTGTCATTACAGAATAAGGTAACATGAAAATTATCAAACTACAACTGTTTATCACAGAAACTAATCAACAGCAATTTTCAATACAAGGCAGCAAAAATACTGAGAAATACAGAGTTTTCAGTGACGGACCTGGCCCGTTGGTAAGGAAGCCATATGGAATATTGATCAATAACATATCAGACCATCTTCCTTACCTTTTATGTTTAGAAAATTTCCACAAAATTAAACAAAACACCAAATATGTGAAAATATTTCCTAATTACAATATTGCCTTATCAAAAGTTCAAGAAGAATTACAAAGTACAGAAATCACTGCCAAACTAAATGAAATATGCCTTGACAACAAAAACGTAAATGGCTGTTATAATGAATTTAACAATCTTTTAGTAACACTTACAAATAAACATTTCAAAGCAAAAACAGTTAAATACAATAAATACAAACAAAACAAATGCAAATGGATGACAAATGTCATTTTCAAATCTATCTGGTATAGAAATAAATTATATGCAAAACTTAAAATCTACAAAAATAAATGATATTCAATACTAAGGATATCTCACTTACTTTAAAACCTATATCAAAAAATACTCTCTGTCAAGCCAAGATTCTTTACTACCAGAATCAATTTCAAAGATCTAAATCTGATATAAGGAACACCTTGTCAACAATAAATGAAATCCTAAATAAGAATAAAGTGAAACAAGCTTTTCCCTAGTTATTTCATTCATAATGGCAAACGTCTTGAGAACCCCCAAGTTATTGCAGATAAATTTAACAAATATTTTACAGATGTAGGTCCGACACTTGCTTCTAAAATAGATTTCGCCAAAAATATATGCTGTGAAGATTATTTGCAGAATCCTGTTTATGATAATTTTAAATTTAGATCAGTTATCATTGAAACTGTTATTAAAACAATAGAAAGCTTAAAATCTAAAGCCAGCAAAGGTGCAGACAACATAAGCAATAAAATACTTAAATACATAAAATATGAAATTGCTAGTATATTATCAAAATGTATGAATAATATATATTATGATATTTGAACAGGGTATCTTTCCAGATATACTAAAGATAGCAAAGGTGATACCCATTCACAAAAAGAATGACAATCATTGCTTTGAAAATTACCGTCCCAATTTCTATATTGCCTAGTGTGTCGAAGGTCTTTGAGAGAATAATTCATGAACAAATCTATCAATACTTTACTACTTCAACATTATTTGATACCAGCCAATATGGATTTCTTACCTTACAATCAACAGAATTTGCAACTCTTGAACTGCTGGATAGAATTATTTTAGATAAGGATAAAAACAAACAGCCCATAAATACATACATGGATCTTTCAAAGGCTTTTGACACATTAGATCATACCATATTGTTAAAATAACTAAAACACTATGGCATTAGAGACAAATCCCTAGATCTACTAACAAGCTAGTTAGATAACTGGATTCAATATGTAAATTATGGCGATATCTCTTCTAATCATTCAATAATCAAATGCGGCGAACCATAGTTAACGCGACTCAAAAATTTTAACCTTTACAGTATGCAGACGACACTACACTATTCACAAATATAAATTTGGACGTTACAAACGATCCTGAAATATTAAATAATATGAATTACAATCAATATCTGACTGGCTAAAAGTAAACAAACTCTCTTAAAATGTAGAAAAAATCAAAGCAATACTATTCCACACACCACAAAAGAAAATACAGCATCCAGAATTATTCATAAATGGCATGAAGATAGAATTTGTTGATAGATTAAACTGTTTGGGTATAGTTATAGACAAACATTTGAAATGGACTCATCACATTGAAGCTATGTCCAAGAAATATAGATAAAAAAACAACTTCCATTGAACGCACTTCTTAATACATACATTGCCTTAATACTTCCTCATCTGAATTATGGATTAATGATATGGGGCTGGAAATCTAAGAAATTAACATCTCTTTAGAAAAGAGCCATGCGTATCATCACAAAGAGCCATTTTACAGAGCCCATAACACTGAGCTTTTTCGAAAATTAAATATGTTAAAAATTAAAGATCATCATCTAAGTGCACTGCAGGACTATAAATTTTGCTTTAAATTTGGAAACTCACTGTTACCTCATTACTTCACAAATGAAATGAAAAAAAATCTAGAAAATAAAACGTACAAATATGCAACCAGACATATCAACAATATAAAGCTACCCGCTGTGAGACATGAATTTGCCAGACACAGTATATCCTATACCTGTCCTAAAACATTAAGCAATATGCCAAGTATTTTTAAAGAAAAAATAAACACACATAGCTTCCACGGTTTTAAATTATATGTGAAAAAGAAGTCAGTTGAGGCTTATATTGAAGAATGCAATGTACCAAATTGTTACTTATGCAAATTTAATAGGCCTACAAATCAAAATTGCTTGTCATAATCTTCTACTTTTATGCAAATTTCCTTTTATTACATTACATTTGTAACTATATACTCTTCCCTAAAGCGGCATGTCATTAAGCCTTTAGGAAGAGTAGCTTTATTCAATAAACAATTCAATACAGGGTGATAGCACCATGCACTTTATGGATGCCATTGGGTAATTACATTCTGGGATGAAATAACTTCAGTTTGGGAGGTTGGATCTTCACTGTATTTGTTTGTACACTCTGAAGAGTTACTTTGCACATTTACTAGGGGGTAATAACCCCACTTACCTGGCAAGAGCAACAGCCCTGGAAACTCTAAAGCAAATGACATGCACAACAAAGGAGTGTCATCATCACTTGCTGTGCTTTTGTTTTACCACAGTTTTGCTTTGTGTGACAAAACAAATAAGTTGAACCTCTTTCAAAGGGATCCCTTTGACAAAAATTCATGGGTATTGAGCCACCTTAATTTATATGAGGTACAAAGTTCCCTATAAATTGCATGCAATTGATTTAAATGCCATGTCAGCACTTCTTGAATGCATTTAATATCCACAAAACGTCAAGTGACTGTGGTTTAATTAACAAATAGTAATGTGACATTACACTGTTCTTGAAATTTAATGGTAAACATATAACTATCAATATATCTATCTTATACATTAAGTGAGGTGTAAACACCACACAATAATTATTCTGAACAATAAGATGCAGTATGAAATATTAAAATCCACTTGCAAAATTGAAGCAAAATACAAGATATGCAACATACCAGTTTCTGGCAAACCCACATATCTTTGATATCTCCTTACAGCTTGAGAGAATTCACCACTACCAGTTAAACTTGACTGTCCTGGGGGAGGTGTAGCTGTGTCATCAATGTATCCAAATCTCTCAAACCAAGCCTGTTAAAATATTGCAGAATACAGTTTTTTTGTTGTTGATGAATTTGTTATGATGGACAGTCGATGGTTCAGTCCTCTGTTTCCATATTTCATGGTTTTAATCAGCCATTTTCATGATTAGATAATGAAGACCTTGGGATATGGCTAATTTTATATGAACATGTATTATACATTTATCAAATATGTTTTTTACGTAATTATAATCCTTTGTTTAAGAAAAATATTGATCGGCCTTACATCATTTATCTCACGCCTTCATGATTTCAATTTTTGGACAATTGAGTGAGCTGCTGCATACCAGTCATCAATGGCATTATGAGGTCATCATTACACTCCATGATCTGATTGTATGAATACATTATCAGAAAGGTTTTATGCATAAGTATCTTTCCCAACTTAGCTGAGAATTCCTGACTTATTACATAAAATTAAAAAAAAATGGTATACTTGCCCTTTGTCCCTCTGCATTTTCCACATTCATAGGTAGAGCTGATGTTTCAATTATTGTTGTCATTAGCCAGATGAAAAGTAGTTTTCTTCTAAAATATTCCATGATTGCTTCTTGAATTGAAGTCTCGCAAATAAATGCTATGCAAATGACTGGGCTGTGGTATTCAAGAGTGCATGCATTTGGTTCCACAATTGGTGCATAAAATATCTAAGCACTGTGTTATTTATTGAATATATTATACTTTTTCTTCTGCCTGTATAGTTTTGGATCTTGAACCAGGAAGTTCTTAAATTTATGTTAAATTACTTTTGTGTGCATCTTTCCTGATGTACATTATGACCCAACACCAATATTTACATTTATCTCTGTACATATTAATTTATGACATATAGCATTTCTTTTTCAATCAACTGTACCAAATTAGTACGCTATATATATATATATATATATATATATATATATATATTATTTACTATGTATGTAATAGAGATTTTTCCTGTACATGAAAAATGTGAGGTATCATAATTGGTCAATCATACCGAAAGGACATAGATAAAGTGTAGTTATTTAAAATGAAATATGGAAGAAATTAAACATTTATACATTTTTTGTTTCGGATTGAAGTTTAGTCATATTGACATGATAGTAAGAACGAGCAATTTAACAAACGTTTGTCAAAACTATTGTTTTCGTCTTCAATGAATGTTGCCAGACATGAGTCGCATTTCACTTTGTATGCATTCTTCAGCAGAAAGAAAAAGTTTATTGGCTGTTCCATATATGTCAGAAACTTATACAACAGGTAGACTTCGGGAAAGGCAAAATAACATACAAAAAGTGAATTTCCCAGAAACAGAAAATATGTCCCAGGTAAATGTGTACAAAATTAAGGAAGTTTGAAAATTCTAATAAATGTTTACAAAAGGCTATTCCTTGCCAAAATAGAGTGGTGAAATATAGACCATAAACGACTACTTGCAAAGAAGTTTATTGATAGTATACTTTTTTATTTGGAGAGATTTTTAAGTGTTTGAAGATGATTATGAAATTAGGATCTTCACTCAAATTCAAGAAATGAGGCAAAGAGCATATATAATGAATTTTTAACTACCTCGTGGCCTGGCACCTAACCGTATTATTTACTTGCTCTGTTGTACTTTTATTATATACATCCCACATAAACATATATTTTGTAAACAATTTTTTCGAATTGCTTGGGAATTAAATAAATCCATATTTAAGGGGTACTATTCAATAAGAGGAGTAACCAAATGTCCTCATGATGAGAAAATGAGTGCTGTCTTTAATAAATTATTTGAATTAGGAATAAAACTGACAATAATACATGTAATAAAAAGTACCCTATTGTAGGGGATTAAAGTTACAGTCACATACTAAAAAAAGAAATGCATTATTCCTTAAAAATCATAGTTTTTTGTGAAAAAAGGTTTAATTTGAGAAACTAATGTTTTTAGTAAAAAAAAAAGATTTTTTACAAAAAAATATATTTTTCTCTAACAATCAAAAGTTTTTGTGAAAAATGTTTACTTGTAGAACCTAATGCTATTAGTGAAAAACAATTTTTTGTTTCCATAAAAATCACACTTTTTGTGAGAAAAAGCTTACTTATAGAAACTGATGTTATGAAAGCAACTACCAACATTGGAATGAGCATCACATACGATAGATATTAGATAGATATATTATTTGTCTCACTCTGTTTACAATTAAAACATAATAATGTACAACTTAGACAAATCACTCTTTAAGAGTTATGGAAGACTAAAAACAGTATGCCATCAAAGCAGTTAAATGCAGTGGAATGAGATAATGAATAGAAACAGTAAGAGTATTAAAAATAGGATGATATTTGAAATTCCAATTCCACTTAATTAACATAATATGATGTCATAAACAAATTCATATGAGCAACATGGCAGTTGGTTATATGTTAGAAAGTTGGTCTTTGAATGTTCAACATAATTGATTTATGATGTATATATGATGTAATTGATGTTGACAATAAATATTTTTATATTTATCAAATTGTCTTATTCATCACATATTGGATATTGGATGTTCGTTAAATATTCAACGAACAGTAAAGTTCATTGAATATTTAATGATTGAATATTCAGCAGGGGGGCAAGGGAGAAGAGGGCAGGTCCATATCAAATGAATATCTAATGGTTGGGGGGGGGGGGAGAAGAGGGCAGGTCCTGGGAAATGGTCACCAAAGGCCTCCAATGCCAAACCACTCAGTCCCCTGCCCTCCTTGACCGAATATCAAATGAATATCTAATGGTTGAAGATTCGCCAGGGGGGCAAGGGAGAAGGATTCGGTGCCTGAGGGAGAGGGTCCCCAATGCCAAACCATTCAGTCAGCTGCCCCCTTCACCCTAATATCAAAGTTAATCTAATGGTTGAAGATTCGCCATGGAGAAGGGGTTGGTGCCTGGGGGAGAGGGTCACGAAGTGGGATACCTTGGTCATGATAGTGAAGACTAAAGAGGAGAAGATACAAAGTGGGATACCTTAGTGATAACGAGGAGGTAAAGAGACCCAACAGGGTATCCCACTGGGTCAGCTCACTTCCTCAGTATCACTGAGGTGTCATAGGTCCTCAGTATCTTATCTCACTGGATTTCCTCACTTCCTCTCTGCATTTTGGGTATCCCATTGGGTCTCATGGGGCAGTGAGTTGCCGCACATCACTTTTGAAAAACTAGTTGCTCCCTGGAGGGTGCAGGCTGGATCAACCCATTGGTCACCCAGAGCATTGCGGATCTCCGCTTAAAGAATGCATCATTGTCTTAAATTTGCATGATTGAAGGATGACATATAGCTTATGCGTAGAACTCCATGGTCAATGCCAGAACATTTAAATTAGGGAATTTACAATCATGATCATAAATAAATTTCTTATTTGCTCTTTCCATTTCCTATCAAGAAATAATGAATTAATGATACACTGATGTATACATCAATTCTGTGTGTGTATTACACATGACTCTCATGACCCAATTTTACCAATTTGGTAAGTTAAGCATAGTGCTGACATGATATTGCCTATTGTAAGTTTTTTTTTTTTTTTGCAGTGCACATGTCATGTAAGAAATATAGACTAAAATGTGTCATATTTTATGATGTTTTAAAAATGTTTTCTGAGAAGACACTGATGTGTTATACATTATGATACATGTATTTGCAAATTCTTATGGGAAAGTACCAATGTTTTATATAATATAATATTTGGAAATTCCAAAGAGACATAGATAAGATCTTTTAGGTGAAAAAAAAATGTTGGAATTTCAGTTGAGCCTAATCTCAGTTTTTTTAGTTGCATGGACCGCCCCATGAACCGGTCTAGCGAGAAAACCGGACCGTTTGCATATGGACCGGACTAGTACCACCCCCTTTTTAGTGGTCCAGTACCACCAGTACCAGGTCCGGTCCGCATCACTAATATTTAATTCAATCAGTTTGACAACAGACCCTCTTACCGACATTGCAGACTAAGGGTCTGATTTATTTCAAAGTGGCAGGAAAATTACTGTTACTATACACGTTGAAAGCAGCGCATGGCTGAACAAAATATTTCTCTCAAACACGCTGATTAGCGTAATGGAGTAGTAGTACACTAAGTTAATCGAGACTTGCCTTTCCCCAGAGTTCCTCATTGCTTTACCATTCACAAAGGTCTTTCAAAATTTGAAAAGGTTATGACCGATAAGAGAAGCCTAGTGGTCAGTCCAGAGGACCAGTTAAAAAAAGAAAAAATGGCCATCAAAATATCCATTGACTAGCAATTAAGGGGAAGCAGGGACTTGAGCCGTCAAAGGAATCCTCACCTACGTAATCGCATGGAATTCATTTAATCCCTATAAAAACTACACATTTCAATAGAAGTTAGAAATTATGCTAATTACATTAATTATTATGATCACAAAACCAAATGTCTGCTGTTCTCTATCATCATATGATCATTTGTCATAGATATCTGAGAGTCTGTCCTAGTTTGCACCATAGACAAAAATGTAAAATGATTTTTACTAATTCCAACACTGCTAGACATAATAGAATATTTAAAGATAACATGCCAAGGGCACCTAATACACTTTGGCTGAAGCAGTACCCCTCACCCCCTATAAATAAATTAGTTTTAGCAGAATTACCAACGTCAAATTTCTGCTGACTGTTCAGTGTATTTATAATAATTCATTTGCCTTAACAATAGATAAGTACAAAATGTAAGACAAATGACAAAAAAATACTATAAAATAATATTATCTAACAATACCAGTCCTGTTACCTAACACAACCTGCTGGACATAATCACCTGCAGTTACAGATAAGGTGCATCGTGATATATGCATGTCTTTCAAAATTTGGCCTGGGTGGACAAAATCTCCTGGCATGGAATTATCTTCCCAGCATGGCCCTGCTTCAAGGGCGAACCTTTAACCGTATTCATTTGATATTTTGTGAAATTTTGGGTAAATATTGATTCATCAAATGGCAATAGAATTATGCAGCAAAATATAGAAGAGTATACAATTGCTAGAATATGTAAAAAGCGACTGAAATAAATTAAGAGTAAAACATAGATACGTACATAAAAAGTGTCGACTATAGGAGACAAGAAGGAAGAAAATCCCAAAGTACTAAGGCTTACAGTCAGAGTGACTGCCTCCCATAGCAGAATAAAAGAAGGACAATCAATAGCAAATAGATCCACAAATAACAGTTAGGCCGAGGTGTGAAACGAGCTTGAAGTGTTGCTGAGAAAATGACGATTGTCTAAGTCATACTTTTACTGTAAACTCAAGTAAATATGGATCCAATAGGCACAAAGCTTGTATAATATGTAGAAAGGTATCCTGTGAAACAAAATCCTACAATTCAGGACTTGTTCAACCATTCATCCCAGCCTGTCCATCATGTGACCACAACAGCATCTTCATTGATTTTCTTGACACTGTGTGTTGTCAACTCACAGCCCAGTGACCTAATCATGCACATGGTTTCCTCGTTTACTCATCTAAAGTAAACTAATCAATTCATCTTATAGGCTGACTTGTGGTATTAATGGTCTAACATTGAAATTAGAGAATAATTAGATATTTTTATTTGCTGAGTTGACGCAATTCTTGCTCAACAAGCAGGCAATTCAGAAAAATTACCTAAACTCAAAAATTATGATCGATTTCTCTTGGATATTTAAGAGAAGATTTTTTAAGTCTATACTCAGCATATCAGCTACATAGTTCAACCAACCATTTTGTTTACCTATGTAAGCTAGCAATGTCCATAATTAGGTTGCTGGGCTACGAGGTGACAACATACGGTGTTGATATGTCGAAAAAAAAAGCCACACTTCACTGGGATGCTGTTAATTTTATTAGTCAAACATTTCACATTTCAAATTATAACTTTATTAATTCTAGCAATCAATCTAAAGTTTATTTCATTTTAAAATTTAATTAATCAATCATTTTTCATCCTTTTTTTACAAATAATAGACTTCATTGACCTTCTTAAATTTAAACTTCTCACAGTTTCATTGGAATCAATTCCAGTAGCGAATTCAAATTATAAGTTTTATTATATGATTGCAAATGAATTCTTTAATTATTTTTCGCTGAGATTGCACATAGTTCTAAAATCGAACTTCTCTACTACAATTTCATCGGGAATATTAGTGCAGGCAAAAACTCAATCCAAATTATAAATTGCATTATGTGATTATAAATTAATTTATTAATAATTTTCCATGCTTTTTACATAAAAAAGGAACTGAACTTTATTGAGCTTCCAAATTTTTCTTTATTTTGGAATTGACACATCACTATGTCAAAAACAGAAATCTTCGAACAAGAAAACAAAAATTAATACCAGTAGTCAATTACATTTATAACTCTCATTTCATTATTACTTCTGAATTTATTAACAATTGTTATCCTTTTCAGTGAAATTCCAATTTTTATTTTTATTGATCAAACTTCTCACATTTTCGTCCAAAATATTAGTACAGGCAAAAATCTCAAATCATAACTTTAATTTTATGATTTTAATTAAATTTATTAATAATTTTTGATCCCTTTTGTACAGTACAGAAACTTCATGCACCTATTTTTTAGATCAATCTTCTCACAATTGCATTAGAAATCAGTAGTCCATCAAATTTTAGTAAAATTGATTAATTAATAATATTTCATCCTCTTTACATCAAAAAGGAACTTCATCATGATTGCGCATATTTTTTAGCTCGATATTCTCACATTTTTATCAGAAACATTAGTACAGGCAAAAACTTCAATCCAAGTAGTCATCCCTAACTTCAACCCCATCTTCGCCATCTTCCTCATCTGGAATTAAAAGAAATCAAAAACCATAAATCTCCATCTTAATAAAATGATGTTACTGCTACATTTGCCAAAAATAGAAGAAATATACAGATGATATTTTTCCACTCAAATCATCATCATCATTCATATCATCATCATTCACATCATCATCATTCACATCATCATCATTCACATCATCATCATTCACATCATCAATATTCACATTATCATCATTCACATCATCTTTTATCATGTTATTATTGTTTATTTCTTTTATGATATTTTTTATTTGTGTTACTTAATGATTTTTAATTCATTTTGGTTGGCTTTGTATTTTTTATCAATATTGTGATAACATACCCACAGCATGAAATCAATTCAAAATTCAAAGAAATTAAACAAACCAAAATTGACATGATACTAGCCCCTTTTAATTTGAAGTTACAATTAGTACTTCACTAAATAGCCTTATACATAAATCACTAGACATAAACTTTGAATAAATTCATGCAAGATTCAAACGCACAAAGATTATGGACGGCAGGAAATAGATTGCCACCTCTACCCAGTTCAAATACTTTGGTCAGCAGTTTTTATTGTATTTCAATACTTACAAAGTGAAATCATTTAATAATCTTTGAAATTTGAGAAAGGTGTCAACAAGTCCACATACTGATATTCGTGTATATGGAGTATGATCATATTTCTTATTCCCTAGTAATTTATTTATTTTCTTAATCTAATACAATGTTTGATAAGGTTTACACCTAGAAAATATAATTTCAACATGGTGATCTCCTTCTGTTTGTAAATGTTGGTAATAATTGTAAATTGTAAATTATTTATTTTATATAGCGCAATCTTCAATAGAAACATACATTGAGATGCGCTGCACATTGTAAAAAGAATAGAAAAAGAATGAATAAAAATTAAGAAGCTAAAATAACATATTAAGTAAAACTTAAAATTATCCATATAAAAATGTTTTTAGTTTCTTCATAAAATTGTCAATAGTATGACACTGCTTGATTATTAATAACGGTACATGTCTACCACATGATTACTTTCATAGAACACATCAAATATTTTCTTACCTAACTCAACATCAATTCTGCATTGATCTGACGCATCGATTTCACTGCTCAGTCTGAAATAGTGATGAAAACAAATGAATTTACACCATTGATTAATATTGTATTTATCACCAATATCACAAAGTTAAAACTGATGCAGTTTAGTCATAAGCAATGTAAAAAAAGAGTGAATATAGCTTAAGGGAAATTGTATGTCAGTGATTCCTTGACAATTGTTACTTTATAACCTTGTGGTGGCATCCTGTAAATTTGGTGAATTTATAATTAATCTCAACTTTTTAAATATTTTTTTTAGGTATACAAGTGGTTGGTGGGAGAAAACAAATAATAACCAGTTGGTGGCAAAAAAAGACAACAGAGACCACATTTGGATCCTTACCAGATGATGTGAAACTAGACTTTGGGACTACAGAGAAAGATTCAAACTGATCTTTTTTATCCATGTGGTCATGTGGAAATGGCGCTACATAATCAGCATGTTTGAATTCCACATTGTTCCCCTCGTATAATACATACGTAATATATGTTTATGTGCAGATGTGTGTCCAATTAAATTCATTTTCTTGATACCCAAGGCAAAAATCGATTTAACTTCCGTGTGGAATTTGGCACAAATATTATGTGTCAATATATCAATGTTGATTATACGATCGAAATTTGAGGATTTGAAGGAGCTTCTGGACCCCTAATTGTGCATGCCTACCGGGTTATATGGGCAACAATTGGACTTTTTGCTTAATGCATTTTAAGTAATGTTCATAAATCTAATTGGGAAGCTTCATTTTGATATGTATTCCTTATGATTTACAAAATAAAATTGTGCCTTTGAAATCAGTTTACAGCCATCAAAGGTTGATGTAAATTGGCTTACCCAAAAGTCAGTTCACAAACATACGATCCAGCTGTCACATTCACTGCAGATGAAATGGTCCTTGGAGCACCTCCTTCTCTGAAAAAATACGATATATTCTCAACAAAACAAGTTTAAAATTGACTCTACATTAGTGTCAAAGCCATGAATAATTTAAAAAAGTGCAAATATTAACAAAAAACCACAAAAAAAAAACCGAGAGTATACGACTACAACTTTTCCTTCATATTAATTTCCGTCATTAATTAGAGAAAGAGAAACGTACTGTCTATCTGGTTGTCTCTAAGTTTTGTAAAGCAAAGCGAGAAGATACCAGAGTTACAAGAAATGTGTCATCAACAGGTGACGTATATACTTTAAGGCTGATATGAGGGGAGGGGGGCATGTCCCCAAGGGTCCCTCCCCCAGATTCACCAGTGGTGCAGGATACTAGTACTGGTACAATACTTCGAAATGCAGCTGATTCACTAACAGCAGCAAAAGGAAGCGTATATTTTACACAAGGGGGCACTGCTGTGTTTAATTTCATATTCTCCCAAATCCAATAATAGTATTCGTATAATAATGTCATCAGTAAGTAAAACAATGAATAAAGACTACTTACGTTATGTACATTTCCTGAGAGTCTTCCTCAAGGTTGTTCCAAGACAGCATGGGTTCTATAAAGCCACCATATTCAGCCTCACAGGTTATTTCCACATACTGATCTCTCTTCACCTTTTTTGGCCCAAAACATCGAACTGGGGCTGATTTGAATTAAACAATAAAATTATTGTTGGTTTTTGTCAGGTGTTTGAGATACATGAGTCGGGCATTAAAAGATAAGGCGAGGTTATGCAAATTTGTCAAAGATGCTATAAGTTTCATGTCTAAGCAATCAGCATATTTTTATATCCTTTATAATGCAATATATTTAAAATGTGAAAGAGAAAAAAAGCGACAAATTGTCCGGTGCGTTATATAGTATTGGGAATGCAAAGCTGACAAAGGTGAAAGTAGATAAATGGAGATGACCAGCCATAACTACCAGAATCTAAACTGAAAGGTTTGGGATTAGAACCCACAAGTGATGTTAAAAGCGAGGGCACCAGTAAATTGTATTTAACCCGTGGGAGAGATAGTTGCTATTTCCCGAGGGTCAAATAATATTTCCTAGTGCCCGAGGTGACCAGTCAATATTTGTTTTATTATACTCCCATAAGACTTATTTTTTTTACTGCAGCTTCATTTGATTGTGAAACAATAGTCAATACAAACAACAATTAATTTATATTTCACACCAGCTCCTTTTAGTCTTCAGATGTTTGCTAAAACCCAAGTTTCAGATAAATTTGCTTAAAACCAAGGCCTATTACATAGGCCTTGTAGGCCTAGCTATATTTTGTCTGCCACAATCCATGAAATCAGTCCTTCAACACTGGTGAGTGGTGACGTCACAATCAATAAACAATGGTGATGACGTCAAAACTGGCAGCTATAATAAGGAGCCATTTACTATTCTTCAGGAATAGTCTGGCCAGGGCAATAGTAGTTTCCAAGCAATGTCATGTAATGTTGTTTCAGCCAATCAAAACAAATAATTATTTTTATATATCCTTACGCAGCAACTTCATGCCATTTTGGGTTCCAAATGTAACAGAGTTTATCCTACTACAGCTGATGGACGACTCAGTGTAACTAAAATTCAATTCTGGATTATTGAAAGATACACTACACTGCAGTACATCTGCCTTCCAAGCAGGAGATTGAACCTCAAACGTAATATCATACAGTTTCCAAAAATATGCCAATATCAGTGCATACCAATCAACATGCGTCATTCAAAATTGTTATGTATGCGCACAAAAGTAGCCTTTATGCCTATTATCCCAACTTTCTAACCATCAAAAACACCTCTTAGTACCAACTGACTGCAAATGTTCTATCTTTCATCTTGCCACCATTATCGCAATGAATTACATTCATCGAGAAGCAGCAGAAATTACATTGGAGAATATAGGAAACGTCTTGTTATTTGGGCTTTAGCTTGTGGCTAACATTTATGTTGTCCATTTTGTTCTGCTCCATGCTGTTTATAACAAAATATGCTCAAAAAAACAAGTGGGCAATTATTATGGATCCTGGTATACATACATCTAATAACCAGCTCAGCTTCCCAGGTATCAGAGTCAGGATAGCTCATCTCTTGGCAGTAGTAAGTCCCGGCGATATCAAAGCGTGTGACTTTGATTGTTAAGTCATGTTGATCATGAGCTTCTTCAAAATCATTAGACCACTCTTCTACAATACTGCCTGAAATTAAAGTTCTCAGTTTCAAGATATCGGGCCTGGTTTTACATCAAGTTGCACTTGGCAACCTACTTTGAGCAGACTGAATGAACGACATATTAAATTAAACTAAGAATTGTTCTCTATTGTACAAATGCTCTAAGTTAATCTTCCTCATTTCAGATGGATATTTCGTACCAAACACCTACCAGAGTAAAATTGACATATATTCATTATCTTAACAATAGTAGATAAATCATACTTTTAATACATGATTTTATCAACAATTAAATGCATAGGTCTCCCTTTTTCTGTTATCAACAATCCACTGGTATTCAACTTAAACCTAAGCCACACTCACCATTTCTTCCAACAGAATGGTAGAGTATATATGTGGTGTCTTCTCCATTATCGAAATGTGCAGCCCATTGTATGTCCCATGAAGCAGTTTCATCACCGAAGTTCACCGCTCTGCACACCAACTGAGTGACTGAATGCTCAGTAAGCTCCATGATTTGGCTTTCAGGAGTGTAAATGATACCACTAGCATGTGCTTGAAAGAAAAAAACAAGTCTTACTTAGTTGATTACTGTATAATGATAGTTTACGAAGTGTTCAATATCTCGATGCTACCATCAATATCAAACTTTGGAAAAAGTTTATGTTGCAATGGTTAACGAGGCCATTGATACCCCTCCTGCTCTGTTGTCAACAGCGAATTGGCCTGCTATTTTATATTGCTAAATCTAAAGATGGAGTAAATAAAGAGTCTTGAGTTAATGAAGCCCTTGCACATCATTGAATTGTCATAATAACTGTAGCAGTCTACTACGAAGCCAAATTCGCTGGCTAAAGGTATCCACTTGAAAATATGACAATGATCATACTCTTGCATGATATCTTTTCTATTCTTGTGAGAAATCATACTCTTCCATAATATAATTTTTATTCTTGTGAGAAATCATACTCTACCATGATATCTTTTCTATTCTTGTGAGAAATCATACTCTTCCATAATATAATTTTTATTCTTGTGAGAAATCATACTCTACCATGATACATTTTCTATTCTTGTGAGAAATCATACTCTTCCATGATATATTTTCTTTTCTTGTGAGAAATCATACTCTTCCATGATATATTTTCTTTTCTTGTGAGAAATCATACTCTACCATGATATCTTTTCTATTCTTGTGAGAAGGATACAAATCAACGAAAAAGTTAGTCATCTCCCTCCTTAGTGCAAATGGAATGCATAAAAATAGGCCCTCATCTGCTCTACTATGATAATAGCAATAATAATATTATATTGCCTCAAAGAAGAGATGTACATATATAAAAATATCATGTAAATGTGACGATTAAAAAGTCACTATTTAAAGAAATACTATATAATGTCAGTTAAAACCTAGACCGCCTTGTGCTGTCTGCAAACACCAACTTATTTACAAGATACCCTTATATGGACAGGTAGCCATTCCATACTGCTTCTTATTTCATTTAGGAATTTCAATACATATTGATAAGGTAAATAGAAACTTTATAAATTAAGGTGAAAAGAACCTTGTTAGTACATAGATATACCCCACAATCAGTTGTATACCACATAGAAAAGCCATGTGGTATAGCCTATGTGGTATACATGTGTATACTACATGGCTTACCTTACAAGGATGGGAAATGTATACCACATACTTCTATGTATGGCAGGCCAATGACAAAAAATCACTTTTTGCAGCTAAGCGCTTCGCCGTTTAACCTAGCGCCGCCGCTTTAAAACAATATTCGGAGTCACAATTTTACCACCATTCAAAAGATAAAATTGTCAGCTCCCTAAAAAAGTTAAAATTTTTCAAATCGGACAAGAATTAACGATTCCAGGAGCAAAAAACATAACAGAAAGTCAATGATCTGTTCAGTCCACAGATACAAGCTATTGTGTGGCTGTGTTGCTATGGGCAACGCCACAGGAGCGTCATCGCTTCAGTAATAAATCTAATAATACTGAACAGTAAAACATTTTCTATCCAAATCTAGTATAAAAAACAATTCTGACAAGAAATATTTAACAACTGGTTTGTAAATATCATTTCGTAATTTTTTTTATTAATGTGAAAATGTCCCAGAAATTTTTGAGGTGACGACGTTGTTGACAGTTATGCAATGCTCTGATTGGTCAATGGCAAAAATTAATATTCATGAATTTTTTCTATACTACATGAATGCATAGCCCGACAGCTCAACTAAAAGTGAAAATTGTGGGGTATAAATAAGACCCAATGGTTATGTGGTATATTTTTATATTCCCTCACTTGTGGACAGATTGGCTTCAGAATTCACTCGTGGCTAACGCCACTTGTGAATCCTGGCCAATCTGTCCACTCGTGGGGAATATAAAAAAATACCACATAACCATTGGGTCTTATTATAATATCCTCCAGGTGGCTACTGGCAGAATGGTGCAATCTTATTGGCTGCAGTGTTCCCAGCCCTTGAATCTAATTGGCTGAAACAAGTCAGCCTCAAGCAACATGCAGTATTTCTAGTGTCTTTTTATGTATATTTGATGCCCTGTGTTTAAAGTTGTGTTTAATGAATAAAATGGCAACACTCTATGCAATATTTTACTGAAAAGCAAATTAAGTGCAGAAGAAGGTCAAAGTTTGAGGTGTTCTATGAAAATGGTCTATTACACTGGGCATTCATGTATTATGACACTTTCAGTCATGTGTCTACTTACTTGATCGAAACTCCACGGATGCTGAGGCATTATATAAATATCCATCACTCAAGATATTAGAAGCTACACACACACAGTTTATTTCTTTTCGGCCAACTGTGTCTTTCTCTATCTGTAAAAACATGAAAGCTTTCTTTATATGAAAATAATGCGTGATGCAACTTGTCAAAACTTGTTCAAGGCAGCAAGGGGCAAATTCATCTTGATCAAGTTATAACAACTCTGTTTCATTATCATTTTAATATCATTTTAATATACCTGTAATTATTCTCTGAATATCACAATGTATTGTTGTAAGTTGTCTATCTTTAATTTGTACCAGCTCGATAAGCATTTATGCTTCTTCTGGTAAATAAACATACAAACAAACAAACCTAGATCGTTTTCCTATAGTTCTGAACAGGTAATATCCAATAAAAAGGTTAGTTAACCACCCTCTGAGTACAAATTGTACTATAATTGCATAATAAGAGTTAAACAAATCAAACAATCACAATCAAAAAATATTCAATAGTTATATCCTCATATTCATATGGAAACAGAACTATACTTGTAATACCCTTCAATGCCCCTTGAAAAAAATCCCACCAGGTGCCCCTGAATCAAATGAAGGTCACATAATTCCCCCGCAAAATGTTGATGTAGTACAGAGCCATTGAAGGCGTTTTCATAATCCCTAAGGCTATCTATATTTAGAACAGTTCTGTTATTCTATTATTCTGAAAAAAAATACCTATAGAATCTTTTGTCAATATAAAAAAAAACATCCAGAATATCAGAATATCCAGAATATCAATTATCAATATAAAATAGCAAAGACATGTGTGGGTTGGCAAACCCACATCAGTGATGTCACTGTTTATCTTAGAGTTTTATTTGATAATCAAACACTCTCAGAAAAAAAAGGGTTAATCTCCAGCTATGTAGGCCACATATTAGAGATTAAGTTTATTCTACAGAAGACAAATTTTACTCTCAATAAGATACGAGTTTACTCTCAATATGATATCAGTTTAATCTCAATAGGATATCAGTTTACTCTTAATAGGATATGAGTTCACACTCAATAGGATATGAGTTTACTCTTAATGGGATATGAGTTAACTCTCAATAGGATTTGAGGTTAATCTCAATAGGATATGAGTATACTCTCAATAGGATATGAGTATACTCTCAATAGGATATGAGTTTACTCTCAATGGGATATGAGTTCACACTCAATAGGATATGAGTTTACTCTTAATGGGATATGAGTTAACTCTTAATAGGATTTGAGGTTAATCTCAATAGGATATGAGTTTATTCTTAATGGGCTATATTAGCTTACTCTCAATAGCACAAGCGAGGCTTCCCACCAAAATTTCCCGATACTCTGGTAATTTGTTTGATAAATAATTTCTCCCTCTACCTCAATCTACTCGGTAAAACATGGCCACTGCAACGTGTAGATGATTGTGAATGTTAAAGATGACATGGCATAGCTGTCTGCTGTTGATTTCATATGAAAACATACTTGTTTGGGACTGCAAAACAGTAAACCTTCGAACTGCTGTGAAATCTTGGTGACTAAAGGCTTTATTAGGGAATTTAGGTTTTCATGCCAGGAAAGGTTGTCTCCCACTAGACCTCTGTTTCAGACCTACTGGTGGAGTAACTTTTTGACAGAATATAGTTGTGAGAAGATATAGGTTTACTGCAGTGGAGGCATTTTAGACAGAGTACACTTCAGAGAACATAATGATATATTGTTGGTGAATTTGGTAAATCATTTTTGTTTTGTTAATGCATTATTCATTACTTGTGGTTTTTCATGAATTTTGTTGTTTTAATTTTATGTATGAGTTTGGATGTAAAGCAGTTTTAGCTGATCTGGCTACTCTGTAAAATGATATTTAAAATGCAAAGGATAATAATAAATGCAAAAATGATTTATATGAATACAACAAGATTTGTTTAGTTGATTTTTCAAAAACTCAAATTGTTAAATAAATAAAAGTTATTTTAATTCAAAAAGCACAGTTTAGTAAGTTGAAGAGTATTGCTGAAAAAATTATCAATTTGGCTCATGCTAGACAGTACTTGAGCCCTAATTGCATTATCAAAATAAATCTTTTTTTTAAATCATGCTTTTTACCAACCCCGTGACAAATATAGAAGTCCACAGCAAGAGAAGGAATTATCTGTAAATGAAGAGGTCTCTTATATCAAAATAATAGTCTAGAAACTTCTACCACAAAGAAGTTTCTTATTAGAAAAAGTCTCTTATATCTAAATAATAGTCCAGAAACTTATACCACGAAGTATCTTCCATAAACTCGATCGAAGCCATCGCATTTCCATTCGTAGGCTGCTTCAGGGCTTCCATCAGCTGAGCAAGTCAATCTCTGCCCAACTCGCATAATCAGGGGATTTGTCAAGGAAGAGTTGGTAGTAATTGTGACATCACGGACTGGAACTAAATCAAAATATGGCAAAAAATTTAAAGATCAGCAAAATATGAAAAGGAACTCCGGCGACTTTAATTCTTTTAAACCTTTGTCAGTTCATTTTAATTTTCAGAAATTAAGTCACCATATCTACAGCTTTTGATTTTCTTACACACATCAACCAGACCACAGTTGTAGGATACTATTACATTATGTTTTGATATAGAAACTGAGCGAAATGTATGTGTTCAGTTAAACAAGCACAAAACACACTTTAAAGAAGGTCAGACTTTTTAAAAACTTTAACTCACACTCAATTCTAGAATATCTTATTTCACAACTATCTGTGTACCCTGGATTCGATGTATCCTCATATTTTGAAGGTTCACCATCATACCTTGAAAAAGATAAAGGAAGATGTAGAATATAAAGAGAGCAAGGTCATAGGTAAGGTTACATCAATAGAGGGTTGCAATTTAACCAAATCTAGAAAAAAAACCGATAGGGCTGTAACATACTAGAGACTATTGACAAGGAATATTAGGAACCATCAAATTACCATCTAAGACTGTACAAGGACTGTTGTCAAGGACTGTTGTCAAGGACTGTTGTCAAGGACTGTTGTCAAGGACTGTTGTCAAGGACTGTTGTCAAGGACTGTTGTCAAGGACTGTTGTCAAGGACTAATGTCAAAGACTCTTGTCAAGGACTCTTGTCAAGGACATTAGAACATCATCAGGAAAATATTAACTAGGATATACAGGTCAGGATTTACCCATATGGATTTACACATTAAAACAAAAAGGGATTCTTTATTTAATTTAAGGAGATATGAGTTCAGAATATTTATTTCCTTAAAGTAATTTATATTGATTGATTCGTATTTTTGTTTTGATAATTTAATTTTTAAACTGAAGAGTTTTTATTTTTGATGTTTTGCCACTGATCTACAACAGGGCACTAAATTTCACAACAAAGTCAAATTTTAACCTGCAAAGTCCTCCCTCCACCCATACCTGTGTCCCTGAGGTACACCCCTATCCCTTGATATCATTTGTATCATTTAAAAAGTCTGGTTAACCATAGACATTGCACTATTAAGAAAAATATCTGACAAAAAAGAAAGTCAAATGTGAAAAGAGAAATTGGGTGATCAAAATGCAGAATTCTTTCTGGTGACTTTCGAAAATCTTTAAAAGCATTAAATTATTCAGTAAAATATTTAAAAATAAGAACTCCAGAAGATAATCTGTACAATATCGTGTACTACTATTTTAATGTAATTTAAAACTTCCTTTATTAATATTACATTTGCTGGATAACTTCCATCAAATGTAAGATAGATCAAACAGAAAACAGAGAAAAATTCACTATTGGCACAGTGGGCCTCATAATTTGCTTACATATTTTGTATTTGAAAGAAGCCTTCCCGAGTCAACAAATATTGACATGCAATGTGTTTCTCAAAGCAAATTACATAAAGAATAAATTTAATTAATGTTCACTATTTTAGACTTCAAAATTGTTTCCTGGTTACTTCTTTCATATAATACCAAATTTGTCCTGTTATCTGAAAGTCAGGGGTTATACTATTTTCTACTTGACTAATATGATTACGAACATAAACTTACTTAAAAGTTATTTTGCAAGTGAATACAGCTTTAATGTCATCCAGCTCTGCAGCAAAACTGTGGTTGTAATTCCACAAGATTCCATTTGGATCAACGTCATCTAGTTGCCTTCAAATATGAATGAATCAATGAATAAAAAATATGCCATAGTAATTCAGTGATGAGTCAGATAAGTCTGATTAAGGGTCCGTTGAACTCTGTTGAATTATTTTCACGCATTGACAAACAATACAGGGCTAAAAAATCATTCAAAATTTCCAATAGGTAAAATAAGAAATATTTAAAAACAGATAGGTTTGATAATAGATTAGTATTTGTCTTGAAATTATTTTGTTGCCAGACTAAATAAAATGCATGCCAAAAAAAAAAGTTTAAGGAAAAATATAACAACGGATGTGTTTTCCTTTTAAAGGTTACTTTAAAGTTACAGAGCTAGTTGCCTCCTACAGTCTATAAATATCTAAAATAATAATAGTATTAATATTATATTAAATTACTCTAAATATCCTTCAACCTCCTCCCCATTCTTCAGCCAGGTAAACTCAGGAACTAGGTCCCCGGGGCTGACAACTGCAGAACAGCTTTGGTGGTTCCAATCTTTTTCAACCAGGTAATTTGGTGCAGAACATTCCAATTGACCTGAAATTGGTAACATTTCACCATAGAACCCTAGTGATATTGTAAAATAATATAATATAATATGATACAATATAATACAATACAATACACAATATAATAATTAACATAACATGGTATAATATCACACATATAATATTACATTAAATCACATTTTGGTCATAATTCATACAAAGAAAACAATCGAAAATGGACAGAAATCAAGAAATAAAATGCCAACTTTTAATGATAATGGCATGACTTATATCCTTGGCAACAAATACCCTAATTTTTGTGATTTGATGCATCAAAACAAAACTTGGGCAGCTCTGATAAAAAAATGTTAATTCATAAATTACTCAAAATTGTTTTAAATTGCTCAACATAATTTTTATGGTTTTCAGTGACTGTCCCAAATGGCCATAATAGTCAAAAAAAGGAAAAACCTATCATTCAAAAGGTGCTTTAGTTAAAATTAATAGCAGTACTTATACTGCCCATTGTTCTGCTTCATTGCTTGATAGCTGGCATGCTTTGTAACTGTAAACAATGATTTCTGAATATACATTAGTGAGAAAGTATCTAAATGTTTTCCTTGTCCGAATGCCCTGAGCATTAAGGAACTTGTTCTTTATACAAGAAAATAAATTAAATACCTTCTCGCAAATGATAATCATAAATGATTCTTCACACCCACAAAGGATGCCAGATTTTTTGGAACCCTGAGATTTAGTGTATTTACTAATACCTTGTTTGGAATAGCCAGTCATTTGAGAATTTTTGTGTATACCATATACAATTTATCCCAATACTAATATGCCAAATATATGTTGTGTATCAAACTATGTACAATTAGGAAATCTAAAATTGTTGTGTATCTAGCTATGTACACAATTAGAATAAAAAATATGCTAGGAGTTAGGAGACAGACCACATCACAAGCAGTGTATGGTGAGACAGGAAGATTCCCATTACATGTGTGGCAACAGTTTAGAATAATCAACTACTGGATTAATCTGCAAAAACTTCCAACTTAGGAAACTATGCTAGGTGAAATCAATGATTGTAGGCTAGAACCTTATCTCGTATTAGACCTAAGCAGAAAAATGTTTAATAAAATTGCCAGATTTAGAGTAAGCTCACATAATTTGTGCAGTGAAACAGGTAGACATGAAAATCCCATATTGCTAGCAGTTGAGAGGCTATACCTATTAATTTCTCATTTCCTATGTGTTAGATAATTTGTTATGGATAATGCTGTAAGACGTATCAATATAGATATAACAAGATTGGACTTTACATTGAAAACTGTACATTATTATGTTGCTATTGGATTGTAACAAAATCTTATTTTAGCTGGAGCCTAATTTTATTTACTACCTTATCCTTTTCTTTAATTGAAACTGTAAGTCATTTGCTTTGTATTTTCTGTTTACATTGTGACGCATGTCTCATAAATGATATGATGCTGTCAAATAAAAGATATATATATATGTACCTGTAGCAGTGACACTTATCTCCTTCTGCTCAACAAACGGTGCATCCACTAAAAAGTATTTATACTTCCCCGTCGTTTGGGCATCAAGTGATATCAGTGCAATACCGTTACCAAAAACTGTTGGTCTGAATTGATCTTGAAACTCTGGAAGGACACCTCCTTAAAAGAAAATATGTGTAATGCAGCATAAAGATATAAAGAACTTGGAATTAGATAACGCTGCAACAGATGAAGTGATCTAAACCAGTTGGAGGTCTCAATGTCTCAATGATGCTTGGTCTGAAGCTTAGTCAATTGCCAGGGGCGGATATAACAGAGATGATAAGGCTGGTAGTGCATGTTATGCATTTACCTGTGTATGGGGGAAGGGGAGTTTGAACAAGGCACCCTCCAATTCAGCTTATGTGATCGACATTCAGCTGGGATGTAGCTCATGGGGAGCTTAAAGGCTCGCTTAAATGCAACATCAGTGGAAGCAATTTGAAATAAATCAGCTCGTAAAACCCAAAAACAAACGAATTCTATCAAATCCACAGTTTGGTCTGTTTAATTTGACAATTGGCCAGATATCAAGATGTCGCTTTATGACTAGTATAACTCAAGACCAATTAGCCTGGCAGTACTCCGTGATTTTTTGGGGTATTTTGCAACTGGTTGAATATACTGAGTCTGGGCAGTCCATCTGCATCAATGCTACTGTCACCCTTTCACATCACTGAACATAGTAATTAGTCATTCAGGGGTAATATTTAAAAACATTTTAAGAAGCAAAAGTTGAAATTGCCGAATCACTGCATGAAAATGATGATTGTGGAAAAATAACAGCAAATCAAGATTAGCAATAGTGTTTGCATTCATTATTATTCAGTGTTTATTGTCATATAATCCCACAAAAAAAATAAAATGACGGCCGCATGGCAAATGATGGACATGCTCGCTTGGCTACCTCTTACAGTGCCTAGCAGAAAAGTGGTAACATTGGCAAACAATGAAAATGTTTCAGTCTTTCAAACTGCCTCTGCCACTTCAGACAAAGCAATGATCCACATCATATAAGGACTTTGGCAGAAGTTATTTTCCGTTCTGCCCAACTCACCTTGTCACCACTAATAAGCTAGGCACTCTAATATAGAATGCTTGAGACTAGTGTTACACATGTTTGAAAAGTAAAGATATATATGTGGTGTTAACCTTATTGAAATGATTACATAAGAAAAAACAACATTCATCAAGTTCTGGGTTCGAATCACGTAGCTTTAACATATTAGCCCATAGTAGCATTTTGACTGCAAAATAATGAATACATGGGCGTCTACTACCTGACATACTTTAGTTTTTTGGAAAGAGAAAGACGCCAGATTTAAACCTGGTCATTCACAAACCTCCATCAGATTTTGCATAGTAGATGTGACTTGTAGTCATCTCACTGTCGTTAGCAATATTAGTATGCATCCATTGTATGCTGGCACCACCCTCTATTTCAGCGGCATATAGCAAGTTGACATCTCTTGAATTGAAGCGAGCTACCATGTTAGATAGTTTGTAAGTTTCTAAAAAATTAAACAAAGTCACAATTCTTAATCTGTCATCCTTATTCCTGCATTTACCTTGCCAGACAATTAATATCACATATCATGCAAGCTGTTCATTGATTCTTTCAGCATGTGCATGCCTTTTGTTAATACTTTCTTTGTTGCTGTAAACTTTGCTGCAATGCTGTACCAGCTTGAGAAAATTCTAAGAAATCCTTTCTTTTACATCACTGTACACTTAATGATTGGTTCTTAATTAATCTCAAGGGAATTAGCTAAGGATGTGTTGCACAGCCCTCTCCCCTCAAGGCAAAAAAACATAGTAAGAGTGTTTTACACTATTCTTGTCTTATCCTTCCTTTCCTATTGTTTTAGATGTTATGGTTTATCTTATATCTCAGATTTTCTGTAATATCACATCATTGTATTGTGTGGTGCCCTAAAGAAATATTAAAGTAATGTACCTACCAACTTCCAGAATAACAGTGTACTCCGTTGAATAGTTAGGATCAGTGGTGCGACAAGTGTAATTGCCATCATCCTCGAACGCAACTTCTTTAATTGTTAGGTAGTGATAGCGGTTTGTGGAGTCCCAGCTTGCAGCATATTTGTCTGGGCGAATTAACAAGTAACCACCATCCTACAATGCAAGAATAGAGTATGTCATCAGCATACTGTGATCCACAGTTTTCCTGATCATCTGCTTTGTTGCATTTTAATATTCGAGATTCAAGATTTTATTGACCATACTTTCATTATGTATATAATCATAATTACACAATGCACATAGAGATCTACCTGGCAGCCTGATGGCAAAGGCATATATGGCTTTTACAAGAAAATAAAAGTTTCACATTAAGCATAATTAATTACAATATTTGAGAAAATGATAATTATTATTATTATCATTTATTCGTACTACATGTGTACAATTATTAAAAATTCAATATGTAATAATAAAGCATAGAGTCTATGTACAAGTTATTAGTTCAGGCACATAAAGTCAATGAATTGTCTCGCTTCATGTGCATTAAGTGGACCTTCACTAAGTCCATCTCTGATGAAGCTCAGTTCAATTACAGCCTTTATTTAGCTGATATATTATCCACCTGTTTGCAGCTGTCTTTACAGTGTCTATGCATAAGTCCCTTGACTTATATGTAGTCAATTTTTCAATATCATCAATGCTAATCTGTCAAAATTTGATATCTCTGGACATGAACATATGTATTTCACAAAGTCCTGAGTCTAGGCATCTTAAAATAGATGAATAAGCATAATAGGGTAACTGCCATATGTCTCGCATGGTTTTTTTTTCAGCCCACATGCAGACCTGATGACAGTCTAACTGGTAACCTGATGCATAGATCCAAATTTGGACCTACATATATTGTATTAAAATATATTACACTGACTTTAATAATAATAATAATTGAATAGATAAAGAAATAAATGACATAGTAATTCAGAATAGCCACAACAGGGAAACGGGATGGTTTTTATAAAACAAAATATTGACATGCGGTGAGTGGCTAGATTACAATCAATATAATCTATAAATCACGCAAACCTGACGACGCATTCTAAAAGGTTGTTGATCAATATGAATAATTTAAAAACTAGATAAAATGTCACCTAATCATTTATCTACACTTTTAAACCATGCTGTTGATGCATATGTCTTTTGAAATATTTGGATATGTTTTAAACTGGAATATTCATATGTGCATAACACAACATTAGACACCCCATGATGAATTAAGAGCCAAGATTACATGCTATGATCAGCGTCTGCCCAGCATCAGGCAAAAATGGTTCATGTTTTACCTGATCTGCTATCCGGGTCAGTGATGCAGCCAGGGTTGTTTTTTTTTTTTTTTTTGCTTTTTTGACGAATATATTCTCTATATAGACTCATACATGGTGCCCTGCTAGTTGAAAAACTAACAAAAAAGAAGAGGTATTCACTTAATTTTGGGCATGGCACTGACAAAATCAGCTTGCTGATGTCATTCATGTGGGTAGAGCTTAGTAGCCCCCTGCATTTATAATGACATCTTACTAATTTACATTTACATGGATTTTGCTGCATCCAATGGTGCTTACAGCAAATAAACTAATCTCACCATTTTATTTAGAATATCAAAATATCACTGACAAATATCACGGTCAGGTATATTGTCTGCAAATATTACAGAAAACGAGGCACAGAACAAACGTATGAACTTCATTAGTATCGTCACTTTGTAATACATTTTATTACACAGCTCCTGTTTTGATCCGATTTTCATATTCCAAGTTTATCATGTACATAAATGTGTAAGTGTTTCACTTGTAGCATGGATTGAAACCATTCTGATCTCAATTTTTCATAAAATGACACTGAAATCGCGAATCGGCGATGCTGATCATAACGTAATGTCAGTAAAGATTTGCCAGTGAGACAAATTTGCTTACCAAAAAACAATATAACGTAAGGCTTATTGACAAAACCAGTAAGTGTTCTGGGTATGGTCAGCATGGTTGACTTTTGCCAAATAAACTAAAATGACCTGGCAAGTTTTGGCTGTAAGTGCTTTTGGTTGTAACAGATCTCTTGAGATATTTGAATGGGTTACCTCTTATCATATTATATTGCAAATTTCTAATTAAAAAACTGATATTGCTTCAAACCTTATATTCATAGATTTGGTCTTCATCCCACATGTACCATCCAACTGTTTTGTAATAAAAGGTGTTTGTTGTATCGCACTCAAAAGTCACACTTTGACCGACGATTGCCCTGACAACATCCTGCCCTTGCGATTCACCTGAAGTTAAACACATGAAACAAGTAAACAAATTGCATAATTTTTTTCAACCAAGTCCTCAGAATTGTTTGTCACTGATCTGTCATTTATTTAGTATAATCTATCAGAACTCAAATCACAGAACATTCCATTTCACCTTCATTACAAGAAAAAAAATAATAAAAAATGGGGTCGCTATTATTTAGCCTCATTGTATATATAATACCAAATTACAATGGTTGAATCAAAAGTAGTGAATTTTTTTTCCTTTTCCCTTTTTTATAGTAAATGGGTCAATTACAATGAACTGTGAATAACATCCACGTATCGTGAAACTACAGCTGTCTACATAGGTTTTCGGACATTTCCTATAGATGCGCTTTTCTGATCTTGCATAGAAGCTTTTATAGCCCTTGGCCATGGATATGGCCTAGGGTATTATGATGGCCTGCATGGGTGTCATCTACACTTATAGACAATATAACTTCAGGTCTATTGATGCTAAGCTCATGGAACCACAGGCAATATACCTTAGAGGAAGACTTTGAATGAGTTAAAAAGTGGACGACACAGACCGTTTTCAAGTCACAAGGGTAAAACTCATCCAGAACTTTGTGAAACTTCACTCAAATTCCGCCAGCAAAACAGGTAAACAACCATCTGTTACATTATTTATGTATGTATTATGACATAGCCATGCTGACAAATATGCCGTTGTTGTTAGCAACCCTGTGTGCCAAAACTTTATGTTGCCCTGAGTTCATCAACTCAACAAGGATGTCCCGCTTTGTGATTTATTTTTACTCTGATTTATAATTTGATGTCTCCATTTCATAATCTTCAGTGACTGATATAGTAATGCCGATTCCAGTGTTTTACTAGCGCTTTTTCCCCAGGAGACTATGCAGTGACAAAGAGACTATAATGTGATTATGTGACTGAATGGAGACTGGGACTACAGAGCTATCAAATAAGGAATAATCCAGCATTAAAATGTATATAATGTTCTCTGGTGGGACTTGAGCTAGGAAAGTCTTGATCTGAAGCTGAGCACATTACCACTAGACCACAGAAGTAGACAGACTGCCAACCTATCAAAACTATAGTGGCACTGGTTGAGACTAAAGCGAGACTATCATGTGACTGAAGGGTGACTATGAGACTGCATAGTCTCCTCAGGAAAAAGCACTAATTGACCTCCAGAAGTGCATTCAGTGCTGAAGATGTTACGTTTGGGAGTCACTTGATAGACTCTAGTACTATAATGTTCTTCCACGGAGATAATGTATGAGTGGGATTGTGATGTCACACAGCTGTGACGTCAATTTAGTCAAATTTAGTCGTGTATTAATTTGGTCAATCTCTTGTAGATTGATAAATATAAATTATCTACATGTCATAATAACAATAAAAATATGACAAGGCTTTTTGTTTTGGCGGCCATTTGCCCATTGTCTGTCCTACAGAGTCTAGTCAGCCCTCGTCCCTCGTGCTGATAACTAACTCTTTTGGGCAGACAATGAGCTCGCAGGCTGCCAAAAAGCCAGGTCAGCCCTCTTTGGTTATATTATTGTTATATTGATGTAATGATGGTGCAAATGTATTTAAAAGACTGTAAATAGGAACCCTAAAGAAAACAAATCTAAATCAAAGAAAAAGTGCAATAATACAAGAAACCAGACAAACATTTAAGTGTCCATAAACGTTTGGCCATGTGTTTTTGCAATTATATGCGGTGACTGCTCCATAGGCATTTTTCAAGTTCAAGATAAATTACTGCATTTTCATTACATGAGATTCCAATAATTTTGCTTCAAACAATTAGGTATTTGAGCAATATTCTATGTCATTTTGAGCCCATAAATGAGTTGATTTTCCCACAAACAATCAGGTTTAGAGCACTCTCCTCATCTGCCACAATTCCCTCATAATTCACTTATTTTATAGTTATCCACAGAATGTGGTGAGGCTAGGTTTTTTAAACTATTGACTTGTAGACTGTAATTGATGAAGTTTATATATCAATAAACAGATTTTTTTTTCTGGGTGACACAATGTCGTACAAGCTTTTAATTATGAAACAGATATATAATAGTAATTCATGAAAGCTTACCTGCAAGAAGTAAGATCACAGCTAGTACCACTGAAAACAACATTCTCACTGCCTCCAAATGTGGTCTATGTTCATTACCAAATAATATTTATATATAACATATATACTCCCAGTTTGATAAAAAGACTCTTTATAAAATCGTGATGAAGATAATGCCAAGGTATTTTTAGCAAATGAATGCTTAAATCACGTGTAATATTGTCAGCATTTTAGGTGAGAGAGAAACAGATGGAGCCCTTTCAGATAAACTATGTACTTATATAATGGTACACTAACTTATTGTAATTTTGTGTACTTGCATAAATTGCAATCAGTTGTCAAAATTTAAATAATTGAAGCTGTTACCTCCTTCCAAGATTTATGAAAATCATTTGCAACTTCTGCATAAATTACATATCTTATCTGATATGAACGAATCAAACAAAAGTATGCCATACACTCTCACGATTTGTGTGTATTCATAACATTTGCATGTCATAAAAAACTTGCATCATCATCCTTTACCATAAAATTGAAGCAATGTAAGCAATTAATAATAATTATATAATATTATTGTATCCTATGTAGAGTGAGTTAACTAACATCTTTTGTAAATTCCAATGCTGAGAACATACTCGCTTGTTTGTTTTAGTGTACATGGCGAATTGTGCTACGTGCGTTTTCCATGCATTTGGATAAACACATGGAAAACGCATGGTTTTTTCCATATCATAATAAGCTAAATACCATGCGTTTTCCATGCGTTTATCCTTCTCATGGAAAACGCATGTGGCATATTTGGTCACGTATGATTTGTTTTACTGCTCTAATTATACAAGAAAAGTTCAGCTTCCACTTGAAGGGAGATTTGATGTTGGTTATATCCCTCCGGGAAAAACAGAGATTTAACAGAGAATCGTAATTTTTCCAAACTTTGATATTAATGACTTAAACATTCATTCAATCTAAATATGAAAAATACAAGCTCACTTAACAGACACATTCGCATTTTATTATTATTTTTTTTAATTAATTTAATTGGCACTTTGGTTTTCCTTTTTTTATTCATATTTCCAGGAAGAAATTAAGGAAGGAATTGCTACCTAATAAGTAAAGTGAAACACAGAAGTGTGAACACAAGTGGACATTTTCTCTTCAGCAGCGCAATAATGATCGACATACCACATATTTTCCTGCTATCCTTAAAATTCTACACCCAAACTTCCGTCTAAAGGAAATATTATAAAGTAATTTGCTCAGGTTTCGTGAACAGTAGAAAGTTAAAGCATCATATGCATATTGTTTTTTTGTAATCTAATTGCAAATTTCTACAAAATTTATGTTCAATTTGTTCAACTCTACATTTGTAATTAAACATATTTATTAAAGGGTCTATTCATAGATTATTCTGGAACTTCTCATATAGCCATTTATTTTCCAAAAATTTTGTTTTCATATCATTAAAGCAAAATACAAATTGCAGATTTGCATGCATCATAAATTTGTGTTTTTTTCTGGTTTTATAGGCAATGATACAAAAAAAAAACATACAAACAAATGGAAACATATAAGGGAGTGTCATAAACCAAAGACACAGAAAGAAAGCAATATGCAGGATCAGACAAAGAACTTTGAGCACAGCTGCTTTGTTCACAAGTCATAATTGTTATTCACATGTGTTAAGAGGTCTACACAGTTTATAACCTAGGATAAAAAAACCATAGACGTTAAAAGGCATGCTTTTACACATGCATATTGATTTTATGCACTTTTTATTGATAAATATAAAAAAATATAAAAAAAATGCTGTTGTGCCAAAAATTTAATCATTAATACCAATGTACGTACAACTTTTAGTAATAGAGCTATATTTCCTCACTTGGCAATATGCTTATGTCCTAATTTGCATGAATCAGCAATTTTTCAGTAAATGATTAAAATACATTGAAAAAAATTAAAATACATTGCCTGTTTGGTGTCCCTTTTCTACATTAAAAATGCTAGTTTAGAATTACACATTAAAATAATGTTGAAATACTCTTTACAAAGCTTGTTACCATTGAGTAGAATATATCGCTATGTGAGTACACAAAACTGTAGACTTGGCAACCAGATTCAAGCGATAATGTACATATTCTCAGAATTGCTGGAACATCTGTCATACAATATAATAATTTGGGTTGTTTAAGACCAATATGCTATGACATATTTAATATTAAATACTACATGGCCAATTGTGCCACATGCGTTTTCAATGCGTTTGGATAAACACATGGAAAATTCATGGTTTTTGCCTGATTATAATTTGCTAAAAACCATGCGTTTTCCATGCGTTTATCCTTCTCATGGAAAACGCAGGTGGCACATTAGGCCATGTGGTGTCTGTCCGAAATATATGATTTTTTAATATATTTTCAAAAGTTGCCATATCCATGGAAACCTGTTTATTTAACAGTGTAAAATTGTCACAACCCTTCCCTGTCACAGTTTCATGCTATAAATTCATTTATCTCCCCATTTGGTTAACAAAATGGTGCAACAATTTTCTTCAAGATTAATCTTAATTCATTTAATGAAGTTGATATATTTACTGAAGAAGATCATGATAATATTCATGGTCAAAAATATTATCGAATTCTCAAAATTATGGCGAAATAGGGAAAATTCCTACTTTTTCAAACCTCCATACAAAAGACACTATTTACCCTACTTGAATGAAATTGTATCAGTAACATATCAAAATTATAGTATTTTCACTTTTCAAACTTATTTTGATGTTATTTCATGCTGATAACATAACAATTGAAATTAGAAAAAAAGCTAAAAATCGTGTTAAATTGTGTCACCAGAGGAGAAATCTCACATTAATGCACTTACCCTAACAAATGTTGTGTATATTATTACTCTATATATATTAGCTGTGCATTTTGACAGTCACATCGACATATATCAGCTGTGTTTTAAAATATTTAGAGAAAAAAGATAAAAAACATAAACATTTCGGTTTCCAGAGCAGGACTCACACACTACTGCACCTAGATGCAGTAGTGTGTGAGTTATTTGTTCTACTGGCAACGGCGGCAAAATATTTTCAAATCTCTGAAGACGATGATAAGACGCCTTTGGCCGCTGGCCAAAAGCGTATAAACTGCCCCTTTAACTGTTACCTAACACAACCTGCTGGCTGGTGCATATCACCTCGTTAGCCTAGGGTACATATTCATACTCGCATTGTTGCTGCGACACAAGTTGCATGTGAGAATTTTTCAACATTAAAGAAAGTTTCTGTTCTTCCATGTCACAGGATCACCTGGAGTTTATATCAGTGGAAAAACACATTCTTATGTCAAGGACACTGACAAATCAATTGACAGTGTAGGTGAACATAGCACATGTCTGTGGAAAGTACTGACATTTTGACTTAGTTACAAGTCTTAGTGTGCTTAATGCCAGTTAGTGATATTCATATTGCGATTATATTTGCAATTTCTTGTCTAAGGTCAATCATATTTTAGGAATTAATGTGCAAATATGTTACAATTGTTTGATTGTAATTAAACATTTTTAACAATTACCCAGTAGTTGTCTTAATAATTATTATATCATTATTACATATATATAAAATAATAATGTTTAACAATACCAGTCCTGTTACCTAACACAACCTGCTGGACATAATCACCGGCAGTTACAGATAAGGTGCATCGTGATATGCATGTCTTTCAAAATTTGGCCTGGGTGGACAAAATCTCCTGGCATGGAATTATCAAATTATCTTGCCAGCATGGCCCTGTTTGAAGAGCAAATCTTCAAAAGTATTCATTTGATATTTGGTGGAGGGGGCCAGGGGGATGGTTGGTAGGCTATGTGGGGGCCGCAGTGACCCTCTCCCATAGGCACTGACTCCCTTGCCCACCTGGCGAATCTTATACCATTAGATATTCGTTTGATATTCAGTCAAGGGGGGCAAGGGTATGATTGTAGGCCATTGGAGGGCTGTGGTGACCATTTCTCCAGAACCTGTCCTCTTTTCCCCAGCCCCTGCTGAATATTCAATCATTGAATATTCAATTGAACTTTACTGTTCAAATTGATGAGGCCAGTCAAGTTCATTAGATATTGGATATTGGACATCAGTTGAATATTCAATGAATTTATAAATATGAAAAAGACATATTATAATCCACCTTTGGTGTATGTCTAATTATTTGGAAATATGTTATGTTATTCCAATATTCTACTTTTTTTATATAATATTATATTGTCAATATGGTCATAACGATTTATTTATTATCATTTATGATTTTCAATAAACATTACTAAATGAATGTGACATGTTTATGAATTTGGACCTTCTCATTATGTGATGGACTCCCAAAACGTTTCAACAAAATCTAAGAAAGCATTACTGTAAACAAAATATTTAACAACATTATGATTATTATTTTACCAATACAACATTATTGTCTCCATATAAATGTATGGATCCCAGAAAACCATGCAAAAATATTGCCAAATTAGCTGAACCATATTAATATTAAATATTAAAAAAGTTATATGTATTTCCACACCCATTGAAGAATAAATAAATAAACATTTTAAGCTAGACTTCACATTTATTTAAAACAAAATGCTTCATAGTTTAATCATGATAGCAAACACTGTAATGATAATCGACCATTATTATTACCTTATTTTATAAAAATGGTCACTATACAATCAACAGGCTACATTTATCTCAGTGATGTCACGCATTGGTACTTTCGTCAGAGACGTGATATGCCTAAACCTCTTTTAGTTTTCTGAAAATTATCTTGAGCTAAAGCTCTTAGTGTGACATGGCCATTATAAAAATGCTGACAAGGTCACTCTCCACAAAATTATCTGTGAGTACGGAAATAAATTGCAGTCACAAGGAGAAATCTAGTGCAGTGACTAATATGAAGCTTCAGCCTTCTTATTTTATTTGTACCAGATTAGTCTTTAACCATTCAAATAATATGATGTAATTACCCATCTATGCATTGGTATACATCAGTATTTTAATGCAATCATTGAAAGTATAAAGATAAACGTATTAAAGTTATTGAAAGAAATACTTTGGTACAGAGAACTTAGATTTTTTAAGTGATTTTGTTGATAATCCGAAAAGGTCTGAATATATGTTTTATTCTATGAGATAACCCAAAATATGGCAACACAGTTGATCTGTTAGAAATATGTTCCACATATCAATTTTGTTGTTTGTATCCATATACATAAGCATATCAATAGGTACTTTCTCCAGTAAATTGCTTGATTGCATACAGCTACACTTGGATAAAGATTATTATCATATATTAATTAATTCCGTCTTTTACTAGCAACCACTAAACTCATTATTGTGTTCGGTATGTACAGTTTTCCTCTATTCTCACATGTAAATGTTCCTTACAAATATATAGAAAGATATAGATATCATGGGTGGCTGCAGTACATCCCTGGTATAGTCACCCAGGACCCCGTATTGTCCCGAAGCCCGAAGGGTCGAGGGACAATATATATGTGCGATGGTGATCAAACCAAAAAAGGTAATCCTTTTATTCCACAACATTTTTTTTTATGGCTATAAATTAGAAATGACTTGATGGTACACTCTTCATAACAGCAGTAGCTGCTTGTAAATGGACTCCTCCACTTCAACCAATTATCCCCTGCAAATTTCTAAACATTGGATGGATTGAGTTATGACAATCCAGAGCATCCTTAAAATTCAGCTTTACAACCACAGTTGGGGCTATATTTAGCACGGAAGCCTATGACGTCATTGATGATGTCACAAATTAGTTAGCTTAGAGCCAGTTCACTTTTCCTGTCAGAGCTAAGTTAGAGCTGAAATTTTGCTTCTGTTGAGGTCTTAAGACCTTACTTTATTAATTTCTGAGATATTTATTATACAGGAAAGATATGGAATTTCATGGTTTATTCATATTTGCTGGATATTATATTTGAGTGGCAGAGAATAATGCAATGTATGAGTAGTTACTGAGAAAAACATATTTTATAGAGTGTAAAAAACTAAAACAATACTAACTGACTAATTAATAAACAAAATCCGGTCTAAACTGGTGACGTTCATAACATACTGAATGTCGAAATTTGTCATTGTTTTACAACCAGAACAATGCAGAATAGGTGATTTCATAGGTCATTTCAAATTGGAGGTGCTTCCCTCAGATCAATATCTTCCCTGTTTATTTCTTTTGCTCATTGGTCAAAATCCATACATCCCTGCTGCTTGTCATACATCACTGTAGTTCTTATTATTTGCAAAAATGATGTTATGCAGTACATATCTCCCAACCTTTGATATCATCCCCCTTAGATCAATATCGCCCAGGGAAAAACGCCAGTATCCAAGAAAAAACATGGTCAGTCATAGGATAACCAGGTACATTATGTAGATGTGTGCAAGTGTACCTAAATTAAAAATTAACCACAGCAGATTTTCATTATGTCTGTTCCATGTGATTATTCAACTTTCCTATGTAAGTTTGATTACACTGGACAAGAGTAGACTTTCCGTCAGATGCCCAGAGAAAAACTGGTGATCTTAAAATAATTCAGACATTCCAAATCTGAAATTTGCAGGTTTTAGCAGCCGACATCTGTTGATGGACTATTAAGGAGTGTAAGAAAAAAAACTCAATTTAGAGTTGTTTTCTTTTTTTTTCATGTGAGAACTGATCATTAAACTAGTGTTGCTTTGTATCCTTGAACAAATGACAAAATATAAAGTTAGAATAGAAAATTCTTTATTTTGGAAGCACAGCACAGAAGAAAAGCAGGAAAAATCATCATTTTAAAAGACAGTAAATATATCAAAAGATGTAACTCCTTGAGAGACACCCAACTCAGTGCCTTCTAAGGTTTTAAATTCTTTTTTTCATTCTTATTAAGGGTGTCATGTATAAGAACAAAGGGCAACATACAGATACAGTATACAAAATAAATTTTGAAATCCATCTTGTGTATATGCAACTACTAACAACACCAACTAATAATAGATTACAAACACCACCCATAAGTAACAATGTTTCAAAGGTAATTGTTGGCTCCAATATTCATAGCTCATATTATATTAATGACATATACATATTCATTGCCATAATTGATTAGGTGAAATACATAGTTCAGATAACATAATTAATTCTGGGATAAATATAAAATGCATCAAACTGCATCAAATTGAAGTACATCTTGTTGTGCATATACAACTACTAACAACACCAACTAATAATAGATTACAAACACCACCCATAAGTAACAATGCTTCAAAGGTAATTGTTGGCTCCGATATTCATAGCTAATATTATATTAATGATATGAATATATTGTCACAATTATTTAGGTAGAATACATAGTTCAGATATCATAATGAATTCTAGGATAAATATAAACTTCATCAATTTTATGTAATTAATAAATTGAATTAATGATTTTCACATTCAATTTAATGTAAGTAGACCTTATCATTATGTGGTCATTCCATAGTTACAGCATACAATCATATTCCAGAGATGGCCATAAATTGCTGACACATAAGAATATTCAGTAGCAGTTTTGCATGGTAACTTGGGATCTTACTATCAGTGTGCATTCATTGATGATATTGCTTTGGCTTATAATGACAGGAAATATGATGTATTTAAGTTGTGAATTGAACCTAAACACTAACCTCAGAAGGAATCATTTGAGGGATGGATAGGGATGTATCACTACATGAAGTGGTAGTAGCTTTTGCCATAACTACCTCTTGCAATCTGGAACTTCATGTAAAAATGTTTGTCTTGATCGTCATCATGAGTCCCTTCAATTGGCACGGGAACTTCAATATACTTTCCTTCTTCAGGATTGAAGTACACAATGGTTGCAACGAAGTCTGAAAACTTCAGTGGCCATTTGTAGATTATTGGAATGTTTTTCACATTGAACCAAGCCCCTGCCTTTTGGTGATTTTGACAATTATCACACAGTTCTCTGTTCCATCGTGACAGAATTGACTTTTGCCCAATGAAATTAGAAGGCTCTGCTGTCCTGTAATACAGACGCAACAGCTTGGACCCACTATATTTGTCACGGTTGATGTTTCCAATCTTTATCAAGAAATCATCATTGTGGGATGGGTTCCATTCAAATTCAAGCGTATCTGTCATGTCATAGACAATTCTAGAAGTTCTGTCTGGATTATCATATAGTTCTTCAATTGTTTTCGGCTTTTCAAATTCTGTTTCAATGTGTTCATATGTTGGCCAGTTTTCTCGATCAAGAGAACCAATTGTGTAATCGTAGCCAAGGTCATGTATGTTAATGCAATCTTTGGAGGTAACCGGCACTCCATTTGCATGTTGGAAAGGGGCCAAAGGTGTGTCCATTTTCAGGTGTTCATCAGGTTTTACACCAATTGTTGGCAATTTTTCAATTGTTCCATGAAGATCTGCAGGATCTATTTCAAATGAATCGGTTTTGCCATGTTTCTTCTGCCACACCCAGAAAACACGATCAATGTTGCAATGAACGAAGAAGAATATTGGATCAAATGCAGCTGTTTCATTTTCACCCATATCGCCATTTGCTCCTTTTATTAGGCCAACTTCACCCTCTCCAGGAATTGTGAATCCTCCCATAGCAAGATGCAGATCATTGTGGGGAGATTCTAGAGACATTGCTGGAGAAAGTGGTTCATAATTTGTGTTTGAGTCTATGTTAGAAAATTCATTGTAAGACTGTGTTTTCAAACAGGCTTTAAACTTATACAGCACACCTGAATTATCTTTCCCGTCCGATCTTGGTTCATGCCCACTTAGCCATTGCACGATGTTTTTATTCAGCAATGGTGTTGTATCACCATTAACCATCTTTTTTTTTACATCTTCATTTTGTTTATCTGCTATTTTCTTAAGATCACCACAGCAAATGCCAGAGAATGGATATCGGCAAGTTTCATATCCTTTTGGTTAACATATGTCAATGTAACTACTAAAAGGCACCACTATGCCATAAAGAGTATAACTGTAGAAAATTTCTTCAGGGTAAGTGAAAGTGTAATGTCCACCCGTCCGCCCATCAGACTTTGTGTGCTGAGCTTAAAAATGGTAGACTGGGCTCCTATGAGTGTGTGTTTCAAATGGTTAGTTAACTTTTTGAAGATATACCTAGGCTTATGGATGCTGTACATAAGAATTAAGTACAGTATTAGATAATTTCTTTCTAGTTCATGAGATATACAGATATACTTGTAATGTATGTGATTTAAAGTGTAAAACGGTTTAACATAGTAAAAATGTTCCAAAAAAATTGTTTAGAAAAAAGGTAATTTTCTTTTGTAAATTTCAGGAAGGGGAGAAAATTTGGGTGGGGGGGGGGCGATTATATATTGCCCCTCATCCCCTCCCTTTTTTTTAAATGTGTAATCCTAAAGTTCCAATAGCTCTGGATGTATCATAAGCAAATTATTATATAACCTTATTGTCTCATGATATTTCTTACCATTACATGTTCAAAAATATTATAAATATAGCTTTTCATGCAATCAAAAATGTCATTGCAATTATGTTTTTAATGTTTTGGCCTGGATTTTCTTTCAATCTATGGTTTATTTTTTGTAATTAACGCCTGATAGACTGACTAGCAGATACAAATTCAATGTGTCTTGAGTCATTCAAACTATTTGATTTGGTATTAGAAACTTTTGACAGATAGTGCAGCTTTAATGAAGATAACCTTAACCGATTACATGAATATTAACAATAAAATTTGCCTGGAAAAGCGTTGATTGCTCTGCAAAAGTAAAAATGAATTATCAGAAGACATGCTTTATTTCATTAAGAATAGCCATTAACAAAAGGATAGTCAGGAGGAACCAACTGAATGGAACCAACAAAGTAAGGGAAAGTAACCGAAAGTAATGGAGAGTAACGGAAAGTAACGGAAAATAAGAGAACTGGGCCATTCTGAGAAATAACCTTTGGTCACATGAAAGAAAAGCATCTCGGATATTTTTTTTCTGCTGATGAGTAAAATTTGAGTTTTTTTCTGGTGTTAGTGAATTTTTTCTCTGTATACAATGTTTTATTGAGAAAAACTCATTCAGGCAGGATTCCATCTTTTTTTAACTAGCACATAATCTCAGTACAATCATGTGACTGATGTATAGTTTTTTGTCACATTGATAAATGTGACTCATTACGTTAAGCAACTGCTTTTGGGAGAATTGGGTCCATGTCTCCCAAGAGCAATTGTTGTTACTTCAGGCGCCACTACTGAATGGTTCCTTGGCGATGTGTGCAGATCTGAGTGTCTTTGCAAGGCTGCCTGGATTTCTTATATCCAATGAAACACAGTGCTTTGTAAGCAACTTTTCTTGTTTTATGGACCCAAGGTTCCATTGAATGGACAACTGCGCAGTAGAACACTACCCCCCCCCCCCCCCCCCGCCCCCGTCCACTTTTTATTCTTGGTTTTTTTTCCTGCAATGTTTAAGCAGTAAGTAAGTATGTCAGTAAAATTCCATTTACAGTCAGATGGTAAAAACAACAGAGTGAGTTCAAATGTTCAATCAACTCATACAGTCACATGCACATAAATACATATTGAATTCTGAGTGTGAGTCTCAAATGCCAGGTATACGTATTTAGCATAAGGCATGTGTAATCAGGCACTTTCTCCAAGCAAACACAATATTTTAAAGTTGTATAGATTGTACAATATATCCTAGAATGTCTATGAACACTGCTTATCAATTTCTGATAAAAGAAATAGGGTATTTGTTTCTTTGAATAAAAATTACACAGAATTTCTGCATCTACCAATGTACTTAATTTTCTTGATATTTTTCTTTCTTTCTTTTCTGCAATAACACTCATTCCTACAGTGGCATAAATTATGCCATTGGGGCGATTTATCTATGTATTAAACAATAAGGAAAAAAGGATGATAACTACTTTCATTTCCAGAAAGGTTTGGTAATAAAATTCCTAAAAATAGCAAAAAAAGTCTTAAGTGACAACATAAAACACAACGTGGTAGAGGGTGAAACTCTTAAAAACATTTCAGTTCCACATCAAGAATTCTTGCATGGTCATCACAAAATTGAAAAATTTAAAGGCATACATTAATAATGGCAAGAACTATTGTGAGACCTATTTGCTATAAAAAAAAATAAAAGTATTAATTAAAGGAGGATTATCCATGTTTTATTCAAGTAAAAAGCACCTTTTACAACAGAATCAAGAAATCATTATAGACCTCATAGCAATATAAAAAATGATGCATTCAGTAGTGAAACATAAATACCAAATCAAGTTTAATTTTATAATATTTCATTTTAAACAATGTTATGACTAAATCAAGTATATTTTTATTTTTGTTCTATCAAAATATCATGTAAAAAAAATCTATAACATGCATAAACATCATTGTGATATAATTGTCACTCATAGACCATGACCAAACATTCCTTGTAATGTCACAAGGGACCACCAATTTAACATGTCATCCGATACTTTTATCTGGGATGAGATACGCTTTGATGGTTAGCCATAATTCCAAACTTGCTTACTACAGAATTTTCCATCAAACTTTTTTTATTTTCTAAACTTATCTAGCCATGAAGTCAACACATAGCACATATATCAGAACTGCATGCATGCACAATTTTAAAGTAACATAGAGAAATAACCTATTTGTATTTCATATTATATGTGGAAACACGAGCACTGAGTATTTGTCTGATTATGCATTTCACTATTTTGCATACTGTAAGTTTGCCACAGGTCTCAAGTCCAGGTCCACAGGCAAACTCATCGAAGTCCACTGTCCAGCATAGCATAGGTGTATATGATAACTACTCAGATAAAGTATGATATTTAATAAATTGAGACTGGACACTTGCTCAGCTATTCTAATATTTTGTTATATTGCCAGCTGCCAGATGCAGATGTAATAATGATATGACATAACTTGGAGTTGGCACATGTTAAACATGGCGTTTTCTACTTGGCTCAGCTTAGACACAGAGTACAAGGCACCTCCAATTTAACATCTCATGCGATCGACATCCAGCTGGGATGTAGCTCATGAATAGGTCCTGGACCGGGGATCGAACCCGGGACCTTTAGCAGAGCTGGCCAATACCAAATCAAGTAATTGTAATAACGTTATGATGACTAATTAAAGTTCGAAATAATTGGCACTTAAAGAAAACCAAACCTTCTTTGTGGTGCCACAATGTGATATTTTTCTCTGGATTGTGATACGCTGTGGTGGTTAGCCATAATAATTATTCTAAACTTGCTTACTACAGAACTTCCATAAAACTCTTTTTATTTTCTAAACTTATCAGGCCATGAAGCAACAAATAACACATACAGCAGAATTCATGCATGCACAAATTTAAAGCGACAAAGACAAATAATCTCTGCATATTTTGTATTATTAGGTGGAAGCTCGAGCAGTGAGTACTGATTTCATTATGTGCATTTAGCATTAGCAATGAACTAGCTTTACTCTTTCACAAATTAAAAATTAGCTTGTTAACTTTAGTAAATATTTTATTGTATCATAATTGTTGATGATAATGTGCTTATAACTGTTTTACTTACTTACTTTCTTACTTTCTTACTTATTTCCTTACTTCCTTACTTCCTTACTTACTTTCTTTCTTACTTACTAACTTACTTACTTACTTACTTACTTACTTACTTACTTACTTACTTAATTACTTCCTTACTTACTTACTTACTAACTTACTTTCTTACTTACTATCTTACTTATTTATGACAACACACTACTTGCTAACATGATCATCATCTTTGTGGTTTCAGGTTATGTAATTTTTTTTTTTTTTTAAACCTCACAAATCGGTGACATTTTAAAAATATGATACTTCAGTAAAGTAAACTATATTCAACAAAATTCCATTAATTTATTTTTGGTTTCAAAAAGGACGAAGCAACGAGGATATAACACAGCGGTAAAACAGGGCCAGTTCATTTTAGCCAACTGATGTAAATATAACCTATTCTATTTTATTTTAACACAAAAAAATGCCAGATTATAGGACCGCAGCACTGTGTCAATTTGAACAAATTAGTGCTACGTTTTTATATAACGAGAGCACATTTAAGCCCCAGTCAGTTTTTGCCATAGTGAACCCGTAGAATGACGTAACGGTTACGTAACAGCTTTTTTCGCCGGGTTGGCGACGGATTCTGGCGGCAAAAAGGGGCGGGGCATCACTCGACGGGTTACCCACCGGGTTACCCGCCGGGTTGTATGGGTTACCCGCTGGGTTCTAGGGGTTACTCGCCAGGTTCTACGGGTTACCCGCCGGCTTCCACGGGTAACCCGCCAGTATTTTTCATTTTTTGGACACCCGGGAGTTTTCCACGGTTTTGCCAAGCAAACGTGGCCCAACCGGCTACCAGGCCCGAAACTGCCGGCTTGGCCACGGGTGCCAGGGGTGATTGGCGGGTATCGCCGGGTATCCACGGGTAGCCGTCGGGTTGGAGCCGGGAAGCCCATTGCGCAACAAATGCGTAATACTACGGGTTCACTACGGCAAAACCGGCTAGTGTGACTGGGGCTTTAGATCCGAAAACATGTACAGAATCAGCATGAGCTATGCTGGGGTCAATCTATCAATTAGTGTTAGTGCCATATTTGATATCAGCAATCTCAAAATGGTTCAAAGTCATCAGATTGGTCTTTGCAACCACAATACACAATAGCCATGCAATTAATTAAGAAATTATGCTTTTATTTTTACTTCCTGTTGGACACCCCTATGGCTTGAGAATACACTTGCTGAGAATTGTAGCACACAAATGGAACTGGACTCAAAAATCTTTATTTCAAAGGTTCTAGTCAACTAAACATCCACAGAGGACTACGCTAAATTTGGTTGACTTGGCTGGGCTGTCAACTCCAGAACGCATAAAACTAATCTAGTCTGAAATAGCTATTTTTAATTAATGTTATGGATAATGTGTGAAATAATTTTAAGATTCAATAACACGAAAGTCACACCACAAGGTTTTTTATCATTGAAATTCGTTCTGCTTTCATGGAAAGTGTCGACAAAAATACACTTTATAAGTAAAAAATGGCACTGCTATGGATAGAGAGTTCATGCATATACTTAATTAGTCAAAATGTTTTCTTTATCGTTTTTAGTAAAAAAATGAAAATAAATAGGCTGTGCTGCAGCTAAACCCTCAGTGAACCCCACATAACACACAGGCATCAATAAAATTGTTATGTGTTAATCCGACAGACAGGAGGGCGGGCATTGCAATTTCATTTCCAGTGCAGAACTCTAACACACACTTTCATTTCTAGAGCTGAACTCTAACACTAATGCACTTACCCTAATGAAATTTTATACAGTAACACTCTTTATGGCCTGGTGCCTTGTGATAGCCACCCTGACATATATTAGCTATGTTTTACAAAATATTATTTCTTGAACGTTTATATAGAGTGTGCGACACTTTTTTTCAAATATACGAGAACTGCGATTATTTTACTGTTTAATAGCCAATACCCTGATTGTTTTTTTGACGATGAAATTAAATATATTGGTGTATATTACTCTATTAGTGGTCTTATTTTTCATGTTCGCATGATATTATAATGTCCTACCAATATATATCATCTTACGAAGGTAAATCTGCAGGAACCCTGTATTAAAGTGATACGAAGTCTCAGGCTTTCCCAGATATATCCAGCCCTAAATTGAAGGAATAGCTAATATTACCACTAAACTTACTTGTTTTGTACTTTATTGACACATTTAAGTCACTTCTTGACAGTTCACAGCATCAAAACACTGGTAAAATACGTTAGGCAAGATTTAGGCAGCATGGTGGGGCCACTGTGTGATTGGCTGCTGCTGCAGGCCACTTTTAGCATGAGATTTTGCGATATGAAAACAACAGCTACATGGCTAGTTTGTCACTCACCACAGCAATGTATATGAGCTTCTAGGGTTAGATAATAACTCCTAAGAGCATTCCAATGAAGAATGAAGTCATTGTTCTCTTTCTTTCTACCAATCCTCACACAATTCAGTGTAGTGCACTAACATGTGCTCCTAAATCAGGTTGCCGAGCTGTTTGTAAACAACTTGGCTCTGCCTGGCTGTGTGGTCACATGACCCAGCGAGAGTCCAGCCAAGTTTCAAATTATATCGGTGTACACCAAAATCACTGCGGCCTATTTTAAGATAAAATATTCATTATTAACAAATGGATGGGCACATAGCAAAGTGGTTTCTGACAATACACATCCTTCACTATCATTCAGGGGTAAATTTAAAGAAACTCTCAGTTTGACCTAGATGTGAGACTTCATATCATTTTAAGAACAATCCATTATGTTCAGAGCCCTCCCACCAAGTGAGCATAAAAAGTATTCTCAATTCTTTTCTTGCCATATCATTTTTCTGTTTCTGTTCATCAGAAATATCAACACAATAGCATGTTCCCTTGACTAATCTACAACTAAGATTATCATTTATATGTCCAAAATAGTCTATGGGAATGATCCAAAGGAATATATATGAAATTCAGCAATAATGTTATGCCATATAAAGATGTTGGGTATAATTTGATACAAAATTAACCTTCAAGGTTTTTATTTACTTGTATTTAAATTAATCTAAATACATATGAATACAAAATCCTAAAGGTTTATTTCTTATGAAATGATACTCAACACACCCATTTTTAATGCCTTTATTAGTAAAAAAATATTTTGTGTTTTGCTCGCTGTTTAAATCTAGCTGGCAACTGAAGGAACTTTATATTATCAATTTCCATATTCCCTTTAGTTACTGAATTGTTGGGTTGCTGATTTGCATTAAATCTGTGGCATTTAAATTAGTATTTATAACCGAACACTTTACAGGTGTATATGAAGAAAACAATAATAATCATTGGAGTCAAGTGAAAGTAATATAGATCATCATGCAACTAATTATTATAAAATTGCTAATTATCAACTATTGAATGGGTTGAACATGGCAATACTATGCTCAAATATTTAATAATTGCACATGAATTGTACAACATTTATGGCTGTCATTGCTAAGTATGGGCAGCTAAGGAATATGAAGGAAGCAACACAATTGTTTGCAGATTTTCCAATATTATGAACAAAAAAAGAATGATTAAGCAAATGTCAAAAAGAAGCTTGAAAGGGAAAGTACAATAATCTAGATATATCATTGGCAAAATGTTTCGATATAGGGATCATAGAGACATTGATATGAGGGTTTGAAAGAGTACCCTGTCAAATTTTCTATATTTTATATTATTAAATAAAATTATCTGTCATAAATGGTCATGAAACTCAAAAAAGTTATCTCTACACTATTTTAGACATATTCTTACTAAGTTGTGTATGCATGTAGGTGCAGTAGTGTGTGTGAGTCCTGCTCTGGAAACAGAAATTTTTATATATATATTTTCTTTTTAATTCTTTAAAACTACAGCTCAGATATGTCAATGTGACTATCAAAATGCACAGCTAAGCTATATACAGAAATAACATAAACAATTTTTCTGATTTTCCATTATTTTGTAATTAGCTTGAAATGAAAATCAAAATGAAGTTTAAAAAGTGAACATACTATGGATATGTTATTGATATAATTTCATTCATGTAAGGTAAATAGTGACTTTTATATGGAGATTTGAAAAAGTAAGAATTTTTCCCTATTTTGCACTAATTTTGAAAATTCTGTAGTATTTATGGCCATGAGACCCCAAAAAGGCACCACTACACTATTTTAAACATATTATGACAATGACAAAGTTTTAAGAATGTAGGTGCAGTAGTGCCAGAGTTCTGATCCAGAAACAAAATAATAGTAATGTTTTCTATTATTTCCAAATTTTGTAAAACATATCTCAATGTGACTATCAAAAAGCTCCACAAAGCCATATAGAGTATTATTGTACGAAATTTCGTACGGGTAAGTGCATTAGTGTTAGAGTTCTGCTCCGGAAACAAAAGTGTAACATTAAAAATATTTGACGCTGTCTTGCTAATAAAAAATGATCACCCAGGAGTCATGTGACCCAAGGTAATTTCTCCGAATGGCCCAGTTCTCTTACTTTCCGTCACTTTCCCTTACTTGTAGGTTCCGTTCAGTTGCAATTCACGTTAAAGCATTAAAGGCTTTGCATAAACCAAGCTCAGGAAGCTGTCTTTGGTCCCTCATGACTATCCTTTGTTAATGGCTTTTCTTAATGAAGTAAATCACATGTTCTGATTATTTCTTTTACTTTTGCAGAGCAATCAACGCCTTACAACGCAAAAAACTGGTGCCAGCATGACAGGGAAAAACGGGTAATCTAAATCTTCCATTATCTAATAACTAAGATATATATTAATGTTAATTTTATTGTTAATGTTCATGCAATCGGTTCAGATTATATTCATTAAAGCTGCACTCTCTGTCAAAGGTTTCAAAACCAAATCAAATAGTTAGAACGACTCAAGACACATTAAATTTGTATCAGTCAGTCTATCAGGCGTTAATTACAACATCAAAAAATCATAAATTGAAAGAAAATCCAGATCAAAACATTGGAAACACAATGGCAATGGCATTTTTGATTGCATGAAAAACTATATTTTTTATATTTATGAAAATGTAATGGTAAGAAATATCATGAGACAATAGGATTATATAATTATTTGAGATATAGTGAACACACATTTACAAAGCAATGTGTATCTTCAACATATCATTATAAGTAAATAGCATGTATAGTGTGAAACAAACCACAGCATTATAATAAAGAGACTAATATTAGAGTAACTTATGAATTATGCTCTTCATAAGTAATTTCAATCATTCTCCATAAATTGGGAAGAAAAGAAACACATGATACATATCTAGTGCTTTATTTAAACCACGAAAAGTCAGTTCTGAGATTGAAACAAACAAGTCTTTTCAAGGAGAAAAAAAAATTGTAGACAAAGGGGCTTCGATTCAGGGATGAGAATGAGGGGCGATATATACCCCTCCCCCTCCCACTTTTTCTCCCCCTTCCTGAAATTTACAAGAAAATTACCTTAATTAACTTTTTTTGGAACATTTGTGCTATATTAAATAGTTTTACCCTTCAGATCACATGCATTACAAGTATATCTGTTAAAATAGCTTGGCATCAATGATCTACTATTACTTTCACTCTCGAAAAAGACTCGATCCACGCATTAACTTCCACCACTTGTACATAGAGGGTGAGTCACAGTACGACAGACAATGTATGCTTGCATCCCCCCCCCCCACCTGTTAAGAGAAAATCCACGCCCCCGTAATGTAGGCTATGTGGCTTTGAAAGTTAATAATGGAAACATTGAAGAATTTAATTGGCAGAACAGGTGGAGTTTTGTAGTGGAGCATATTGTAAGTGATCATTTACTATAAATCAATTATCTAATACTGTACTTTATTCAAATGTACTGCATCCATAGGCCTAGGTACTTCTACATATAGTAATCTAACCATTTGAAACACAAGATCATAGGAGCCCTACCATTTTTAACCTTCAGCAAACAAAGTACGAAAAGGGTTTTTGTTATCATCAATGTCCGTACACTTTCGTTTCTGGAGCAGAACTCTAACACTAATGCACTTACCCTAATGAAAGTTTCTACAGTAATACTCTATAAGGCCTAGTGGTGCCTTTTGATATTTACATTGACATACGTAACCTATGTTTTACAAAATTTGAAAAAAAGTTAGATACTTTTATTTTCGTTTCCAGAGCAGAACTCTGAATAATAATAAAACCTTGAAAAAAATGCTAAAAATTATTATGAGGCTTCCTTCTTATTCCTTAACATACTTAGTAATGACAGCCATAAATGTTGTAGAATTCATGTGCATCCATTTATTAAATATTTGATAATACTATTGCCATGCTCAACCCATTCAATAGTTTTTGTTTTTAATTAGCAATTTCATAATAATTAGTTGTATAATGATCTATATTATTTTCACTTGACTCAATACTTACTATTGTTTTCTTCATATACACCTGTAAAGTGTTCAGAAATAAATCCTAATTTAAATGCCATAGACTTAATGCAAATCAGCAACCCAACAATTCAGTAACTATTGAAGGGAATATGGCAATTGATAATATATAGTTCCTTCAGTTGCCAGCTAAATGTAAACTGGTAGCATATTTCAACTTATAAAGGCATTAAAATGGGTGTGTTGAGTATCATTCCATACAAAATAAACCTTTAAGATTTGTATCTATTTGTATTTAGTCTTTATTTATTTAAATACAAGTAAATACAAACCTTGAAGGTTCATTTTGTATGAAATTGAACCCAACATCTTTATGTGGCATAACCTTGTAGCCAAATTTCATACATATTCCTTAGGATCATTGCCATAGCCCATATGTGACTATTTTGGACATATAATCTTAGTTGTAGATTAGTTAAGGGAACATTAATTCTAGCAAACTGAACACTCCTTACTGTGCATAAAATCTTTGAAACAGAAAAATTTAATGGCTGGAAAAGGATAGAGAATACTTTTTATGCTCACTTGTCTTTACTCTGAACAGAATGGATTGCTGTTAATAAGTAAGATATTTGTAAGACATTATAACCCAGAGGAACACTGTATTATTTCCCACTTAACAGAATATAATAAACAATAAAAAAATTCAAGAGTTCCGGAGTTGACTGTTCTGGAGTTGATAAAAATACACCTTTAATGAAAAATACATCAAATGACAGCACCTAAAAGCTTTTCTTTCCACTCTACAGAAGCTGTGCTGCAACATGACATAACTATTCCAAGCATAATTTGTCTTCAATGAATTTTAGACTTTCCAAACAATGTTCTGGAGTTGACATACAGTAAAAATACTCTTGCTACTTGAACAATTTAGTAAAATTTTGAGCAAAATCAAAAGACAGATCAATATCTAATTCCCTCACCTTCAGTTGTCTGCTTGTGTCAATTGAAGCCTCTAAAGACATCATCACTGAAACTTTTTTCGAATATAGCCACCAGGAGGCCAAATAAAAGTTCCGCAGTTGACATATAAGTTTGACAACACATCTTTAAAACTAGAAGTTAAAAAAAGGGCTGCTATGGATAGAGAGTTCATGCATATACTTAATTAGTCAATATGTTTTCTTTATTGTTTTAATGAAAAAATAAAAAAATAAAGAATAAATATGGAGTAAAGACACCAACTTGCAAACGATTACACCACCAAATCATTGTATTTTGCGCATTCAATGTTTTATTTATTTTTATCATGATTATTTTTTTGAATTGATAGGGTCATAATATCTGTGTTACATGGTTGGTCGAAATCATGTACATATCCTATGAAAGTTTAACTGGGAATATTAAATAGTTTTCTCCTAGTAGCCTTATCGTAATATGACACTAATTGAGAGAATGACTCCCCAAGCGATGGACTACCACTCTGTTACAGAAGATCACTTTTAAAAGTCATAAATTGGCCATGACGCTCACAAACCTGCTTCTCTGTCTTCTCTTGACTCTTATCTAGCTTAATATTTTGTCTATTTTTGATCTAAAAACACGTCATTGAGGCTTATTGGCTGTGCTACAGTTCAAATTGACGTTTGCCTAGCCGTTCAAGAATCTAATGTGAAGAAAGTCACCAAGGGGGCCACTGCATACCCAAGATTGACATTTTTCTGAAATCTACAATTTATTATAATCTTGGGTCACATGACCTCCTGCCATGATCATACGTTTTACTGCCCCTGGGCCTTCAGCTATTATATTAAATTATATTCATATGCACTGTCTTTTCCACTTTATTCTATTTTATTCTATTCTATTCTATTGTCCAACCATCAACTTAGGACTTTCTTTAAAAAAAATTTTTGGACCTATTCTATGCTATAATGTTCCTATGTAGCTTTAACCTGTCCGTTCTAATCTGAAACAGTTTATATTATATTTTATTCTATTCTTTTTTATGCATATATTCCTAAATATTGTTTTCTGTTCCATTGCATTTATTCTATTTCTATTCTATTCTATTCATATGCAGTTTCGGAATAATTTAAGCCTATCAATCTTTGTGCATTGTCGCACATTCAATTTGGTAGTTAAGATGATAATTGACATGATCGTACATAGAGAGACATTTTAATTTCCAGGCAACAGAAATACAGAGTTACAATTCCTGATGGAAGTAGTCTGTATGATACTGAAAATCTGAGTTGTAAGGAACGAAAATTTGTGGAGGATCGTGAGCAGCATGTTCTACAAGGACTAAAGAAACTTCTTGATTTAGATGTCAAAAATGTAAGTATTTGATTTAAAAACTGCTTCGTAAATATATGATCAAGAAACATTCTGACTTACTGTTGCCATCAGCAGCCATGGCTATAGCATTAATTTTTTCGTTTATTTTTACTGATGCAGGTTCCCACCATTGGAGTCCTGGGCAGTGGAGGAGGGTTCCGGGCAGCTGTCGGATTCTGTGGAGTAATGAACGGCCTTTACAAAAAAGGCCTACTTGATGTTGTGACATATGTTGCCAGTTTGTCTGGCTCAACATGGTGAGTACCTTATTCGTCACTTGTTCTAAATAGCTCAACATGTCGAGAATGTATACATCACTTGTTCTAAATAACCTATCTGTAGACCTTACATCCAGCCCCTCCTCGTGTCAAGGGTGATACCACTGTGGGTGAAGAAATCTAAGGCTCTACATAATGCCTGTCTAGATTTACCATGTGGTCAAATTGACTATAATGTCTTGAATCTCCTATTTATTTAAAATGGAATGTGTCTAGGATATCATTATCTCTAATTTTAATAAGTTCTCACATTTAAGCACAAGCACACTGCCCAGCTTGCCATTCAACTAGAAATGTCATTTCTGCTACATTGGGATTATGAGATTGGACTATTTTTGTCATGGGTCAGGTTAATGAAATTAGCAAAACGTAGTTATTGATCAACAGTTGCCTGTTTGTTGCTATGATTACTCAACTGTGGCAATGTTTGGGTTTAATTTGATTTAATGACAACTTAATGTCAGTCTACATCAATGCCTAGTGAGTTTGGCAGATGGGCCAGCCGTCAATCAATTTAAATTGGGTGTATTAATCTTGGCCTAGTAATGGGCCAGTTTGGCATAGTATTACCCGGATATACCAATTTGGTATAGTGTAAACAGGCCAATGTCAGAGAGGCCACTCCTGGCAGTGTGGCCGAACAGTTAGGGTAATGAGCACAAGTCCTAACATAACAGTCAGCAATTGAGTCTTCTAGTTTTTCCAAACACAGATTGCCCTCATTATTAATATGTAAATTAACAAATTTTCTTGATAAGAATTCCGTAAGTGTAAGAAACAAATGGTAAATTATTACCCATTCTTGTCAAACTTTTGCTTTTACACAAACTAAAGAGAACTCTTACTGTAGAATTGGTATGCCTCAATCCATTACAGACTTCAACAATATTCTGTGAATTGCTAGCTCTACAGGTATCATATAGCAATGTATGAACACCTAGCAATTCAAGCACAGAAAGCAATGTATGCACTTAAGGAGAATACAAAATCCACTGCAGGCTATCTGCCCCCTAAATTAAGTATGAAAATGTTCGACACCCATATACTGCCAATACTTGAATATAATAGTGAAATATGGTTCCCAGAAAAACAAATTGACACCCTCGAAAAAGTACAAAAAATGAAATTTCTCAAGAACATACTGGGTGTCAGGTTGTAAAGTTCACCCACCCAATTTTCTATTGTGGATTTATTTTTCATTTAATATATACAACCTTGTGCCTGGAAGCATGTCATCACATTATTACTTCTCCACCTCTCAGTGGGCTCATATGCATATACAGTTTAGAGAATACCATCATATATTAATTTCAGCGTATTAATTGTTTATTATAATAATCAAGATCATTGTTTCCTATTAGAGACAAGTCTATGTAGAATGCATTCTTTGATGAACTGCTACAAACATGCTCTTATGTAAGCATGTTTGGTTGCAGGTTTAATATAATCTGACTGTGGTGATGAACTCTGGTGATGTGCATTTTAAGCTGTTATGTCACCAGAGTGTCGGGCCACTTAAAGGGGGCTGTAGATTGCACTCTAGTGTTCCACACCAATCCCCAGTGCATTGTATGTTTTGCACTTAGCAACTTCCTTTATGTGGGATTGGTGTGACACAATATTAATCAGCATTGGGGCTTAACTCCAACTGCATTGTGTGCATTCTGCAGTCAATCTGCAGTCATGTGAGATTAAAGGGCTAGGGCTTAATAGTTCAAATGGATGGGCACATTGATGCAAGTAATTAAAGTTGTGACTTATGCAAGAGGCTTATCCTCCAGGAGAGGAAAGCTCACTGAGAGGGGGGAATTGGCCAAAGGTCACTATGGACCTTTGGACTGTCTGATTGCATTGTGGATTGACTGATTGTGGATTTCAGAGCTTGTGTCTGAGTGTAATTGGATGAGTGATGCTCCTCCCAATTGTGGGGAGGGGCTAACTGAAAATACTTAATGTTTGTGATTTGCAAAATAAAGTTAGTTATTACCTGACCATTTTGTGGAAAGGAACAAAGTAACATTGTCTCTGTTGAATGATTGAATAAGACTAGAAGGAAAGGACTGATGCTTTGAAGACATCTTCAGCACTTCTGTGACTTGGAGTTAAGTTTGGTTTAGACTGGCTTGCCCAGTGCACATGAAGCTTGGGACAGCTAAGGAAAGCAGAGCATGTGCCCCAAGACTTTATATCTGGTGACCCTGACGTGATGCTTGGATTTGATGGACGCATGAGAAATGGAATGAGAAGTGAATGAACATGAGTAGCTTTGTTTAAGACACCAACCGCTCCACATTCCTCACCGAGAACGCCACATGCAAGCTGACAAGATGCCTCTTCCGCCAGTTGACCTCGATGCCGTGCCTCCCTTGCAAGCAGATGCACTTAGAGTAGTTGAATTCAACCGATTCATCAGCGAGGAGAGAACGGATCGGGCCATGACACGTGCAGTCTTAGAAAGAGACCGAGAAGAGCGAGCCAGACAGCAGGAGATTAACAGCGAGCGACAGCGAGCGCACCATGCACGTCAACATGCGGAGGCGCTGGCCAAAAGAGTCCCCCACTGCGAAGGAAGCAGCCCAGGGACAGTGAGAGAATGGTTGCGGGAGGTGGACCTAACAATACCATATTCCGATATGACAGTGTACATCGCCACACTGTCAGCCCAAGGTGCTCTCCGCCGAGAACTAGAGCATTTTCTGGAGCAGCAGAGGAGCCGGAATCAGGTTACATGGGAGCAGTTGAGAGATCACCTGCAGAAGGCATTTCTGTCACCGCACGAGGGAGATCGACTGCGGCATGATGTAGATAAAATAAGACAGGGGGCATATGAGAATTCAGCCGCCTATGGACGTCGCTTCAGGGAATGTGCTGACCTGGCATACCCCGTCCTCGATGGGATCCGGAATCCTGATCAGCGAAGGCTCCTGCTGAAAGCCTACATGCGAGGATTGAGGGACAGGCACATCGTGGAGAGGCTGGTGAAGGAAGGGAGGCCAGAGACCTCTTCTCAGGCCATGAACCTCGTCATCGCCTATGAGGCCGACGACTACCGGCTCCGACTTGCCTTGGATGAAGGAACGATAGAGAGGGCTGAAGAACCCATGGAGGTAAGCACCCTGAGGACGAAGGCCGTGGAGGACAGCGCACTGGCCAAGGACCTGGCTGAAGTGAAGAGGCAGGTGAGCGGCCTAACACTTCATTTTACAAAGCTTATGGCCACGCTGGAGAAAGGGGATCGACCCCCGAGACAGAATGGCGGCCAGAGACAGAATGGCGGCCAGCGTGAGGATTATGGCCAGAGACAGAAGGGCGGCCAGCGTGAGGATCGAAGACAAAGGGCTCCTCAGGAAGAGAATCCCCAATTTACTTTTACGCCAGAGGGAGCGCCAGTCTGCCATTTTTGTAACAAGGAAGGGCACGTCCAGCGATTCTGCAGAGCAAGGCAGGCCCGCCAACAACAGCGCCGAGGAGACTCCCCAATGCCGCAGGGGGGCCAATAGGCGTCGCAGCGGTCGAGGAATGGGTATATGTAGGATTAGAATTCTATGGAACAGTATTAGCTGCCCTCCTCGACACAGGTGCCTCCCGCACTGTGCTGCGGCGCCAAGAATATGAATTGTTATGTAAAAAGACTGGTAGAGTCCCATTGCTCAGAAAAGCAATGCAGTTGTGTGGTGTGACAGGGCATGACATCAAAGTCCTGGGCATGACAGAAATCGGGGAAGTAGAGTTGGGCAGCATCCCAGTCATCGTGGTAGAGGGCATTAGCAACCCCATGATCTTGGGCAGGGATGTGCTCAAGCAAGACGGTGCAAAGGTGGACTATGTCACTGGAATGCTGACCTGGAGAGGCCGCACATTGCCCCTGCAGCCGAGAAGACCCCCAATCTCCATTGATTCCCTGGGAGACAGACGACCACTGATGCAGAGCTCAGTCATCGAGCACTGCGTGGAGGAGAATGAGGACCTCTTTGCAGCCAAGGGCGAGCATCTGGGCTGCCACCCAGACATCCAGGTGCGCATTGAAACAGAGGGCCGACCCATCAAGCGGCGTCCATACCGGCTTCCACTCAGCCGCCGCAATGCCCTGGACGCAAAACTGGATGACCTTCTCGCCCAAGGAATTATAGTGCCATCTTCATCACCATGGGCCTCCCCGGTAGTGCTGGTCGAAAAGAAAGACCCAACAGAGGGCCCACGTTTTTGTGTGGATTTCACCCAGTTGAACAAGGTGACTAAGAAGGACGCTTATCCTATTCCCTTGATCCGGGATATTTTTGACCAACTACAGGGTGCCACTGTGTTTTCCACCCTCGATATGAAGTCTGGATTTCATCAGCTTCCCTTGCACCCAGAGGATCAAGAAAAGACTGCATTTGTTTGTCACAGAGGGCTATTTCATTGGACGCGCTTACCAATGGGCTTGTGTAACGCGTCCCAATTGTTCCAAAGGGCCATGGAGGTCGTTCTAAAGGGCCTAATCGGCAGTATCTGCATGCTGTACATCGACGACATCGTGGTGTACAGCGATACGGAAGAACAGCACGTAGAACATTTGCAAGTACTGTTCGACAGGCTTAGAACCTACAACCTCCGCCTTAACCCCTCCAAATGTGTCTTTGGCCTCCGCGAGGTCAAACTTCTGGGCTTCATAGTCAGCGCCCAAGGACTGAGGGCCGATTCCGACAAGGCAGCAGCCATAGCCCGCATGACCTCTCCGGCCACCGTCAATGAAGTCAGAAGTTTCCTGGGCATGACTGGATACTACCGGCAGTGCATCAAAGATTACGCCAAGATATCAGAGCCTCTGGTCGCCCTTACACGCAAGAGCACTAGATTCCAGTGGGAGCCCAGGCATCAGCTGGCTTTTGACGTATTGAAGGCTGCCCTGACCAGTGACATAGTCATGGCCCACCCACAGACAGACAAGCCATACTTGTTGTACACCGATGCCTGTGATTACGCCATAGGAGGTATTCTATGTCAGCAGGATGAGCAGGGAGTGGAGAGGCCCATCGTTTATCTGTCAAAGCAGCTGTCCGACACCCAGAGACGCTGGGCCACCATAGAGAAGGAAGCGTACGCAGTGGTTTACGCATTAAAACAACTGCGCCCTTATCTATGGGGAGCCCAATACAGGACCTTCACCGACCACAAGCCGCTCACATCCCTGTTCACCAAGGACCTCAATAACACGAAGATCCAGCGTTGGGCTGTCCTCCTTGCAGAGTATGGCTGCAAGGTAGAATACCATAAGGGCAAGCTTAACATAAGGGCAGACATGTTGTCTCGCATACGCCAGGCGGAGCAGATCAGCACCTTCGATATAGACTATTGGCGGTTGGGAGACCCCCCCGGCCCAGAGGTAGAGGACGAGCAGCCTCAAGAGTTATATGGACTTGACATGCAAGAGCTTGAGCGCCTGCAGAAAGCCATGCCAGAATGGACAGAGCACTTGGACGAAGACAGCGAAATAGAGGTGCTGCATGGGCTACTGTATTCTTTGAAAAGGCCGTATCAATACGCCCCCGACCATCCCAGACTGATTGTGCCAGCAACACTCAGGGCACAAGTCGTCAGCAGAGCGCACCTGGAAGTGGGACACATGTCTCATCTCAAGACTATGCGAAAACTCCAGGAGGCGTTCGTCTGGCCAGGGATGAAGCGGGATGTGAGAGAACACATTAAAATGTGTCCCACATGCCTAGTCCACGCAAAACGCCAGCCTAGAGCACCCATGGGCGAGATGCCCATCGCTAAGTCCCCAATGCAAATTGTGGGAGCGGACTTGATTGGGCCCCTGGTCAAATCTCCTCAGGAAAACCAGTATATCCTGACTTTAATAGACCATTGCACTGGGTGGGCTGAGGCTTATCCCATAGCAGCTAAGACCAGCCAAAATGTGTGGTCTAAGCTAACCAGGGAATTCTTCCCCAGGCATGGCTATCCGGATGTGCTGATCACTGACCAGGGACTCGAGTTCAATGCCCTAGCACTGAAGGATTATTTAAGGGAGGTAGGAGTGGAACACAGGCGCACAACAGGGTACAACCCCCAGGCAAACGGCAAGTGCGAGAGGTTCAACGGCACTCTCAAGCAGATCTTGCGTAGCTTGATCAACAATGCCAGAGACGCCTGGGAGGATCAACTTGGTCCAGCCCTGTTGGCGTATAACACCGCAGTTTCAGACACCACGCATCACACTCCCTATTTCCTTCATTATGGCCGCCGTCCTCGGATTCCTATTTCCAGATTGCTGCAAGAGGAGCCTCCTCTTGATGGCCGACTACAGCACCTCGCAGATGCACTTAGGGCAGCAGCCCAGGCAACTGAGCAATCCAGGAAATATAACCGGGCACGGCTAGCCAGACAAGCAACACAAGGAGACATTAAGGTGGGGGACTGTGTCGTTTTGAAAGCACCTGAGCCAATGACTATGACGAGCAAATGGGACCCACAGTGGACGGTCACCAAAGTGAGACAAAAAGTCATCTGGGTTGTGCACCAGCAGACAGGACGCCAGAAGACAGTCAACATTAATAAAGTTAGGCTGGTGGACCCAAACGTTGCTTGGGATGAGATAAATCCGCGACCAATCAGGCGCCCCAATCAACCGTCACGCAAGATAGACCCCAACTGGACACGCCTCCAGCAACGCCCCACAACCACGCAAGTGACCACTGGGCAGCCTAGACGGATGACGGGCAAGCGCAGGCGCACTGAGGAGGGCTCAGGAGCCCCTCATAAGCAGCAGCACACTGAGGAGCAGGCAGTCAGGCCTTCAGACACCAGAAGCGCAACTACACCTCCTGTCCTCGATCAGCCACCCGCTACTCTACGTCAGCCAGCTGTAAAGCGGACCCCTGACCCTCTGCTGCTTCCTGCCAGCAAGCGCCATCGTACCTTCCTGCCGAGAGCCGTGAAGCGACACCTATTGCAAGACTCTTACGTGCCTTCCACAGCAGAACAGAAGAGAGCCCGACTGGAGGTCATTGCCTCAGTAGCATCACTATTAAGATGCAGGTAAGCAGCCTCATGGCATGGTTGGCACTGGTCACCGCAGCCATGGCCATTGACAGTGAGTCTATTAGAGTCACGCCACTGCCAGATGGACTCAGTATAACTGGGGGAGATACACTCCACCAGACAATTGCAACCTGGAACATTTATGTGACCCTGGATCCGCCACCATACCCACAGGACTTGGCTAATAGAGTGGCAGCCCTCAACATTTCATTTACAGCCCTCAAGGCCCTGAGCAGAACAGGCGTTAACATTTTCACTGAGTGCTCAGGAAATGCGCCGTGACCACTTGCTGGCCATACTGGAGCGAGGAGCCAAGAGAAGCAGGATGCGACGAGGCCTATTTGACTTGGGTGGCTCTGTCCTACACACTCTGTTTGGCGTGGCTACTACAGCACAATTGGAACGCTTCAATTCAGCACTGAGGGAAGTAGCCGGCCGGCAGACAGCTATCGTACATGCTCACAATTCGCTGGCGACCATAGTCAACCAGACAAGGTCTTATGTCAGAGAGCTGGCCTACAAGCAGCAGAAAATGTCCACATACCTGCTCAAGCTCAACGCCGCCCTCACAGACTATGAGAGCGTCTTTAGAGAGCACGCTCAAAGGATTGGCCGGATGGAACTGATATCGGACCTCAACAACTTTCTGGACATACTGGACCTCGCCGCCAGCCGATATGAGACTTTGTTAAATCTGTTTCATCGTCAGAGAGCCGAGCTGGAGAGTGGAAGATTGACCAGAGATCTACTGCCGTCACTGCAGCTGCGAGAAATTATACAAGAGGCATCATTAAAACATGGAGTGGTGAGCAACCTAGAATGGTATTATTCCTATATCTCTGTATTTCCGCTCTGGCCATCGTCTAACAGCCTTCTTTACCGCATAGAACTACCCCTAGTCGCTAACAGACCATATTTACTATATAATGTTTTATCTCACCCAGTCCCCATTGATAACTCAACGTTCAGCGTCCAGATTGAGTTAGAGCCTGCTTATGCCCTGGATACCGTGTCTGGCAACTTATTTATCCCGCAGAAATGTCTTGGGCACCAGCCAACCGTTTGTCAGACCGGCCCAGAGTACGGTCCCCAGTTAAAGCAGTGCGCTCGAGGGTTATTAACCAATAGAATAGACCTCGTTAAGTTATGCAAGGCCAAGATATCCCCATATGATGGAAGCCCCTTATTAACCTTGATCACCCTGAATCAGTATGCTCTGGCTTCACAGGGAGAGACCCTGGTGGTAAGATGCCCTGGCCAGGCAGAAGCCCCCCTGACTCTCTCTAGAGGCTCATATAACATCACTTGTCTAAGAGCATGCACCATCACTGGAAATGGATGGTCTATTACGTGCATAGCTAAGCTGTATTTATCAAAACACTATGTAATGCCCCAAGTGACTGTCACGTCACATTTTAAATTCTCAACCACCTTGAATATGGCATCAATCACAAACGCCATGCCACACTTGGACCTGGGAAGGCCCCTTCCAGAGATGGAGATTGGCATTAGTACACTGCTGTCCCCCTCTCCGCTGGCCGAGAAATCAGCTAAGAAATGGTCCTTCCCATTTTCCATATTAACATTGATAAACTTTGCTTTTGTCGCATTTGTATGGGCAGTCTTGGGTCTGGCATATTTACGCTGGAAACGGTTCAAGACCCGCATGGGGCAATCCATGAAGGCTCATCTTGAAGCCTCCGATGGAAGCCATGAGGCTCTGCCGCTCGCTCCACCACCCCAAGCAGGGGGCCACTACCCCACAGCACCGCCCAGAACTAGTATCTGGCCGGAATTGCCTAGCTTGTCTGACTGTGGAGGTGCCAGGACTCAGACTGCTCAGTAAAGGAATCTAGACGATGTGCTGCCCATTCTCTTACTATGTTCCTACTTTTCCCTCTTTTACCCACATTCTCCAACAAAATACCATTTTAGCACTGCTCAGCACTGCCCAACCACCAAGTGCCTTGTTATGTATATGTATATTTTATACAGTCATCTGAGACCACAAGTGTCTTGTTTTTACAAACACACAGGTGGTCCTACAACACTGTGTAATACAAATTTCCTTTTAAATGCATTCTGTAAATTGCTTAGGGCACTAGTGCTGTCCATTAATAACATGTATTGCCAAAATTGTACTGTATCTTTCCTGGGAGAGGCTTGCCCCACACGCAAATTATTGCTGTGGTAAAAGTGCAGGCGTCCCCATTTTACCATGACCATGTATTTTTAGACCACCTGGATCATCGATCCATGTTGGTCACACATTTTAGGCACAGGAGGGTGTCTAGAAATCCCTCCAAAGTTACGTCAGTAGCATGACCTGCTCACTGACATCTAGGGCCAAATGATTGTTGAATCCTTGGCGCCCATATATGTAACTTACATTTTACTAGTATACATGTTTCTTCTCAGTTGTTGGCACTAGGCCTAGTTATACAAAAATACAAAGAAAACTTTTACTTTGTGTCCTAGGTGGCATGTTTCCAGGCATGAATAGTTAATTGTCTTAGCTTTTGCATTTTATTTGAGCTTTAGCATTGTTTACTATGTCGTGTGTGCATAGCTGTGCGTTGTATCCATCAGCCGTATTTCGCTCAGTAAAGAGCCGCAACATAGGGCGCGCAGCAGCACACCCCTCAGCACTACGTGCTTTGTTATTTTCCATTGTTTTTGGTGAACTTTTACTCCTCGTTTATGATATAACTGGACGCCCAGTGCTATTATGTATCACTGGCCTACATTAAGGGGGGGAGTAATGTAAAGTTCACCCACCCAATTTTCTATTGTGGATTTATTTTTCATTTAATATATACAACCTTGTGCCTGGAAGCATGTCATCACATTATTACTTCTCCACCTCTCAGTGGGCTCATATGCATATACAGTTTAGAGAATACCATCATATATTAATTTCAGCGTATTAATTGTTTATTATAATAATCAAGATCATTGTTTCCTATTAGAGACAAGTCTATGTAGAATGCATTCTTTGATGAACTGCTACAAACATGCTCTTATGTAAGCATGTTTGGTTGCAGGTTTAATATAATCTGACTGTGGTGATGAACTCTGGTGATGTGCATTTTAAGCTGTTATGTCACCAGAGTGTCGGGCCACTTAAAGGGGGCTGTAGATTGCACTCTAGTGTTCCACACCAATCCCCAGTGCATTGTATGTTTTGCACTTAGCAACTTCCTTTATGTGGGATTGGTGTGACACAATATTAATCAGCATTGGGGCTTAACTCCAACTGCATTGTGTGCATTCTGCAGTCAATCTGCAGTCATGTGAGATTAAAGGGCTAGGGCTTAATAGTTCAAATGGATGGGCACATTGATGCAAGTAATTAAAGTTGTGACTTATGCAAGAGGCTTATCCTCCAGGAGAGGAAAGCTCACTGAGAGGGGGGAATTGGCCAAAGGTCACTATGGACCTTTGGACTGTCTGATTGCATTGTGGATTGACTGATTGTGGATTTCAGAGCTTGTGTCTGAGTGTAATTGGATGAGTGATGCTCCTCCCAATTGTGGGGAGGGGCTAACTGAAAATACTTAATGTTTGTGATTTGCAAAATAAAGTTAGTTATTACCTGACCATTTTGTGGAAAGGAACAAAGTAACATTGTCTCTGTTGAATGATTGAATAAGACTAGAAGGAAAGGACTGATGCTTTGAAGACATCTTCAGCACTTCTGTGACTTGGAGTTAAGTTTGGTTTAGACTGGCTTGCCCAGTGCACATGAAGCTTGGGACAGCTAAGGAAAGCAGAGCATGTGCCCCAAGACTTTATAAGGTGTCAAACTTCAACAATAGCTATTTTAGAAGAAACTGGGAGGTTTCCACTGTTTGTCAGACAACAGGTCTCAGCATTAAAATTTCTAAATAGACTCAAGTCTAACACATGTCCCTCACTTTTGCAAAGTTGTTATGAGATTCAGACTGAGTTATATCAAAAGGGAAAACCATGTTGGCTCACGAGACTTTGCAAGGTCACTGAGACCCTCAATATGAACCAAAATGAGTTTGACTTAAATAAACAATTGTGTCTGTGTATGAACAGGCCCATGCCAAGATGTTGCATGAGATCAATGATAGCGTACGTAACCCCAAACTAAGAACTTATAAAATATTCAAGAAAGACATTCGAATAGAACCCTATTTGTATCATGACTTTCCTAAATCAATTTATTGTAATATAGCTCATATCAGGCTGAGCTCTCACAACTTAAATATTGAATTAGGTAGGTACAAATGCCCATTTGTACCCCCTGAGGTCAAGTTGAAGATGAATTTCATTGCCTAATGATCTGTGAACAATTTAATGCCCTTCGCAATAACCTATTTGATATAGTTTGTAAATGTATTGATAATTTCTTTGTTCTTAACCCATCTGAACAATTCCTTCAAATATTAACAAGTAAAGATACTAACTTAAACTTTGCCCTTGGAAAATTCTTAAAAATTGCATTAAAATTGGACTGTAAAAAATAAGTATTAGGTTGTCAATTATCATAGTACTAGAAATTGGCTAGTTAGGTAAATTGTCCATTACCTCCTGGACCTATCAGAGTGGTTGGTGGCACATTGAAAAAGCTGTTTCAAAGTGTTTGGATTGTCATTTGTATATATATGCATGTGTGTGTTTTATTTTTTGTACATATCTTGTTCATTGTATTTACTTATGTCTCGACTGAATTGTATGTCATCTTGCTTTTTTATTTTTTATTTATTTTTTTCTCAACCCTTCATGATAGGTGCTCCTTACATATCAGTATTACCAGTTGTGTTAATTGTACTAGGTGCTCAAAGATACATATATTTATTATTAGTTCATTACATTTGTAAATATATATAGATAGATTTTTATTGACAGCAAAATATCAAATTGATACATGTGTCAGCATGACAAAATAATAAATGGCAAAAAAAAATAATAGAAATACATGGATCAACAGTTAAAATAATTAAATAAGTGGAGCTATATTATGACTAATATACTAATCAACACTACATAGTCTGTCTAAGAAATTCTAAAGCACCCGGAACTAAACAAATAATAGTAATAATACTGTTTTAAAAGCACCAACAAATAGTTTTAGCACAACAATTCAGGTTCAATAACAATACTAGACACTAAGCATAAGATATATAGATATATATATACATGATGTACTCTTTAACTGCTATCAACATGGTAAACAATATGAAGTGATATACAATATGAGATGGGAATGTTGACATATAATATGAAGTAACATACAATATGAAGTGACATACAATAGTAGATATTTACAAATATACAAATGTACAAAGTCATACACACACGGAAGCAGTTTCGTCAATGTGCCGCCAGCCACTCAGTTCCAGGAGACATTAAGTTGCTATTTATATAAAACATTTATATTTTACTGTCTAATTTTAATGCTACCTGTAGAAATTTACCAAGAGCAAAGTTAAGGTTAGTGTTCTTAGTTGTTAATATTTGTAAGAATTGTTCAGTTGGATCAAAAATAGTAAAGCCCTCAATGTATTTACAAGCAATGTGGAATAAGTTTAAGCGGATATCATTCCATTTTTTACACCTCATTCAACAATGAAACTCATCTTCTACTTGGTACAGATTGCATTTTTCACATACTCTTTCATCTGCAGGAACATAAGGAAGTTTGTGTCTGCCTAATTTAATATTAAGGTTGTGTGAGCTTAGTCTAAAACGTGCTATATTACAATAGACGGATTAAGGTAGGGTATAATTCAGATAGGGCTCTATTCTAATATCATTCTTGAAGGTTTTGTATGTTCTGAGTTTTGGGTTTAGCGTACTTTCATTTATCTCAGCGAGCATCTTAGTATGAGCCTTTTCGAACATATATATATATAGTTATTTACGTTTTTATTATAGTGTTTAGAAAAATTTCATGCCTTTATTTTATTATATTTTCATTATTTATATGTATATATATTATTTTTTTCTTCTCTTCCTTTGCTTTATTTTATTTTTTATGACACATGTATCTGCACTGATATTGCGTTGTCAATAAAAGAATATATATTTATATATGACATTGAAGGTAAAAATCTACAATGAGCCATATTAGGAAGTTTATACATTCTATGTATGGCCTTACGCCAACTAATACTCAGTTTTACCAAGTTGTTGTTGGTCCTATCACACAGATGAGAGCCATATAGACTTCTACGAGAACTCTTTACCTTAGAACTGACCGACTCTAAATCACCAATAAAGGAATGAAATTTCTTATTGAAATCCTTAATAATACACTGAACAGATGGATCGCGTCTGTCACCACTATTACAATGTCTAAGATAAATCATCTCAGATACACTATCTTCAACTTGTTCTTTCCCAACTAATGTAGGCTTTATATCTGACACCTTTTTATTAAATAAAACGGCCAACTCAATGAGATCACTGTCCAGGATTCTTGCCCATTCTTTAAATTAAATCTACATATAATAAAACCAGACATGACAAACATAATAAACAAATTTAGACAGTCCTAAATTGTTTTTAACAAGTAAGTCTGGCTGTATCAAGTCAGTTAAGCCATCCACCAATTCCACATTGGCCAGCTCAGCTGAATGTTCTGGGTTTAATCCCAGGTATGGGCACTCTTCATGACCTACATCCCAGCTGGATGTTCATTGCATGAGATGTTCATTTGGAAGTGCCTTGTACTCTGTGTCTATGCTGAGGTAAGTAGAATACCCCCCCCCCTATTGGGTAAATGAAATCCAAGCCTTGTCATCTCATCATGACGTCTGCCTCTGGTAGCTAGTCACTTTAACTGACATAGTTTCAGACCCAGTAGCATTGAGACATTGAGATATTGATGACTTTCAGGTACCTATCCCAACTGTACTCATCTGATAAGTGGCCACGTTCTTCACCCAAAGAACTATCTACTGGTCTGCAGGTTCAACTCGAGAGTGATACTTTGGCTAAATGTATTGAGGATGTTTTTTTCGACCTCATCGCAATAATGTCTGAAGATCATGGCCCTGGGCAGCCAAGCACTTTAGTTGATGCATGGGCTAAATTCTTGGCAGTAATCCTAGAGCCTCAGGTAAGCCACCTTACTTTATTTTCCCATTTCTATATTATTATATTTCCAGGTTTATACCAATTCCATTAAATGAGGAACCATCTTTATACTGGGCTAGCTCAGTGGTATTGCGATGGCTTCCAAACACTTGGATGGCTGTTTCATCCATCATCTCATTGCCATGGTCCCTGCCTGTCCTAATTAGCCCATCAGGTACAGAAATACAGGACGTAAAGCCCTATTGCACCACCCACCACCAGCTCTACATGTTGCAAACCACTTCTTGAATTGCAGAACCAGGATGTCTTGCTCTCCAGTCAAGTCAAAAGTGATGCTTGTGATAAGGGGAAAGTCCCATTTCCAATGTATTCTGCAGTCATTGTGAAAGACACTACAAGTGCTGAAGACTTCAATGGTAATGTACCCATTGTGAATCATAAGAAAAGTGCTCTTTGAAATGAAATATGATATTAAAAATAATCCATTGGAAATGTACTTGGTTCCAGAGTGGGTAGAATTTACACCTTATGAGATGAATATGCCCAAATATGGAGTGTCGATTGATTTGCAATTGTTTGATGAGAAAATGCAAGATGGGATACATCACTCCAATCCTGGACATGAGGAGAAATTGAGCTATTTGCAAGGTCCAGTTTGTTTTTACAAGCACTTCATAAATTATTTTAAACCATATTGGTCATTAGTAATTGAATAAAAGGAAAATGACTTTATGCTCAGATTTGTTTAAACAGCACTGGCATCTCAACTGTACTAAGCTTTCACATATATGACACCAGCACACTTTACTTACTACTTAAAGTTTTGCAATTATTTTTTATTCATGATGACAGTCGAGAATCTTTCTATCGTAAGTAAAGAACATATAGAAAAGATAAATTTTATAAATACTGTTAACTGTGACCCATCGTGACCTAAATTTGAATAATAGGCCCTCTTTTTCCATTGGAACAAAACAAACCAGGTAACCTCTTTTCATCCTAGTAAACACGTAAAATAGTCATAGAACTCAGAACTCATATTTAATATGAAATAAATGATTCTATCAACTACATTTATCATAACATATATGCAAGAAGTATAATTATATTCATTGTATATGTATATGACGACCATCGAGGTCTGCGAATATTATGCATGTTACATCCTGGTTACTTGGTAAACAGTCTGCTAGCAATCCAATAACATTATCGAGCACTGACTAGACTGACTAGTTCAGAAAGGATTGCCTTGGTAATCTGATAAAAATATGGAGTTTAGTGCAAACAAGGTATTACTAGAGATCTTGAGAAAATCATAGCTTTACTCTAATCTTAATATAAACTGATTTCAGTGCCTAAACATTATTCAGTAACATTATGTGCTCACAGTCTTCAAAGAAATATGATGTTTTCCTGGGCAATGTTATCCTAAAATCAATTCCTGTTAGGAATGTTGTAATCATTGTACAAAAACAGGTCTTACCATGCATAGATCTGTAAGAATCAGAATCTTTTTTTTGTCACAAAACATCATGTAAATACATTTCACTTATATAAATCACCAACATTAGTTTAACAAAATATCCAATTAGAAAGTTAAATGTTAGTCGCTATCAGGGAGCCACCTGCAGGATGGCATGGAAGACACTTGACAAATCAATAATGCAAGATGAACCAAATATGATAATCCAGATATAATTAATCATATCGGCTATTTTTTTGACAGTCCAAATTATTTGGATGAACTTGACATACTCTGTGAGCAAAGTATTTTATGAGAAGATACGAATACTATTTTGCGCCATCATGGCTGTCATGGCTGTCACCAGTGAATATGAGCATATATTATTAATATATTCTCTATCACCTCATGATATACGTAGACCTTCCTGTACAATAATTTTATTTAGTTCCTTGCTGAAGCCGTTTACAATTTTTCAGGGATATGGGGAAGTGCATTTGCGATACTGTTTGATCGCCTCGGTGACACAGAGGAAACATGGGCTTCAATAATGGGTACGTCATGACTATTGCACTATTCATGTAAAGATCATGTTGAAGTCTTTAAAAGAATTGGTTGTGCCTACCAACTAATGATAACAATAACTGATAAAGTTTTTTTTTGTTATGGTCAGAAATAATATTTATCTTGCCAATTTGTCTCTTTGTACCAGATCTTAATCTGTATAACACCCTTACACTCACACATCTTACTGCTTAATTGCACCAAGGTAATCCTTAAGTGGTATTTCTAACATCCTAATCAAAATTTGTTGGAGCATTGGTAAAGTTTGTTGTCACTATTTTTGAGTGGCCAAGTAAGGCAATCCTACATCTGTTGCTCTAATGACCATAGTTTTAGCTAATTTGTGCCAGAAGTCCTTGGTTACCACATTCAAAATGCATAAATTAATGTTTTATACATAATTGAATCGGTAACCATGGAATTTTACTGCAGTAGACCAAGATACACAACATGGGTCTTACAGGTGATCGACCTCATGGTCTACATACTCTGCGAGCTAAAATACTGGTGGCACCGGGGCAATGTTTTTTTATGTAAATATGTTATATGTTAATATTATCTACTATCAACTATTACAGTCATGTAGCGTATTGTAGTATCCCAGTATAACAATGCATTGTAGTTGACTTCGTTATATGCCTTAGCCGACATTTTATACGACGATATTTCGAATACTCAAGCTGTATTATTGGCTGAGACATCATTAAATTAATTATTTTTAATTGGCGATGACGTTCGACGATCATTGTAGCGCAAATTGAGCTCAAATAAGAGAGGTAATTTTTGGAAATAGTGTAAACCATGACCCATCGCGAGCTAAAATTCAGGTCACTATCAAAGTCCACAGCTCCTGTGTAGGCCACAACATCACTATCAGGTTCTGTAGTATGAGGTTCAGTGTATTTTTAAAGCAAATATTACACGGAATGACGATGCCGCACACACATAATAATTTTCGGCCTTTTTTATTTTTTAAAATGTCGGTCTAAAACCCAACTTTAAGATAAATTTTCTTAAAACCTAAAAGTCACAGAGAATACCACTTGGATGAGAATTTTCTGAACACAATGCCATGACAGTTATTTGGCAATTTTTTTTTCTTTGTTCAGTTGGGTGCCAAACTCCCTTACGCAGGATATAGCATAAAAAGTAAATAGATAAGTGACGTCTGTTTGCTGTAGAGCAACAAATATGGTCTTATCTTTCAGGTGTTGGAATGTTATAATTATAAACCAAACATCAAAGGAAATACATGACCCGAAGTATACATTGCTGGGTTCTTCTGAGTTCTCTCTGAGCTGGAAATTTCACAAAAATGAAGAGGCATATATAGATATAATAATAACATATATGAGCAATATTCACACAAGTCTGGTACAGGTCTCTTTTTTAAAGAGAGCTTTACTTGTTTATAGCTTCACCTTAATACATATTGTATTCAAAGTCCAAAAGAGGACATGTCAGAAAAAATTTATTATCCCATCCTTTCATGGTTATCAGGAAAATAACAATCACTCGAATATTGCGAATTCCCTCTCCAATTTGTAATATTCCCTTGCAAATGGACTGTATATCACTGTGTTCTACACAATGATGGTGTTCCTTCAGTCTTCACTTAACATGCGCAGTGATTAACCTACTTTCGTCGCGTATCCCTGTCGTATTTTCATATCCACCAGACCCTTGTCTATGATGCGGCTTAAGGGTCTGGAGTCAGACCAGGGTTCCTTCACAAGTGCTTACATGGATATGTGACATGTGCCATTTTTTAGAGTCATGCCAATTGCAGTAGCATACAATTAATTTATTCTCATTTATTTTAGATTTGATGACAGATGTGGGTGACTTCAGAACTTTTCAATGAGGGGTGTGGGCAATTTTATTTTCAACAGAAAATAAAAATAAAAAGTGCAGTTGATTGAAATACAGACAGATAATACGTATGAATACTTTTTGGTTTGCAGAAAGAATTCCCAAAGAAGCAGAGGTGCAAACCCTGAGTAAGTCATGAATAACGCTTTATGAAAACAAAATAATTTAAGTTTATTTCTAACTTCAACCTTTATTGTGACTGCTGTGAAAAATCACAATGTTGATGACAACTTGTGACCACATTGTCAGCAATGTTACCAATAATGAAAAACTGTGGTGTGCTAATTGGGTAATGAGTATTTTTGTCTCTTTACAGAAGCATTACTTGAAAAATACATTGAACTGAGGAAGTTGGGAAGTATTCTAAGGTATTTATTAGGCAAGACCAAATTTCGACAATGTTGTCCGATCAGAGCCAAACCTTCCTGAAAGTTGTAGATGGGGTCCAAAAACAAACGCGATGGAATATCAGAGCTGAAGAACTCCTTACACCGGTTCACCCCCAGTATGGCCTTTTTTTTACTTGTAATTCTGAACTAATTTGGCTCTATCTTGAGAACCATTTAACCTACAAGGTTGTAAAACCACTCAAAATGTGAGGAATGAATATATTTGGTATGGTTGACAATACTTTAAACCTCTTGGCTGAATATTTTTTTAAGATATCTACAAAAATCTATTTTCTTCATAATTTAACTTGTTTTGGTCACTAGATCGATGAGGGTGCATCAGTTGCCCCAACTTTCTCAGAATTTAATGTCTATGTGGTATTTCAGAAGGTGTGGGCCCCAAAGTATGTGCCAATAATTTCACCTGAAAATTCCTATAGGAACAGCCACTTCTGAGGGATTAATTGTCTGCAGCATTGCTGTCAATGAAACTTTTGTTTAAAATGCCATTTAACTGCAACTATTAGACATAAAGCTTTGGAAATAGGTCCAAAATGTGCAGAATACCCATTTTCCTATTTGATTTAAGTGCATAGTTGAGGTGTCAGGCTTCAGGATCTTGAGTTACTGGCCAAAAACAGTTTCATTGATATTTCCATACAAAAAATACGAAAAGGTTGTGCTTTTTAATGTCAGCAAACAAAGTTCGAAAAGGGTCTTCTTATCATTAATATCCGTCCGAGGGGCAGATGGACTGGTGGGCTGAAAGTCAAACGGGCGGAAGGTCGGACGGGCGGACGGGCAGGAGTAACACTTTCGTTTCTCTAGCAGAACTCTAACACTAATGCACTTACCCTAAACAAAATTGTGTACAGTAAAGGCCAAAGGCCGAGAGTCCGTAGGCCGTATGTTCATGTTGGCAAGAGGTGGCAGCACCCACCACGAATCCAGTGACAGGCGGCAACACAAGCACGATTAGTCAGATTACTGGATGATTTTAGAAAATTACTATCTCACGCATGCGCAAAGGGTACCCTTGGAGTTTTTATTCATGCGGGATTCTCAAACGGCGAGGCAAGCGTTATGATAAGAATCGTCGATTTACAACTGTAAAGTAAACTTATGTAACTGAGAGGCTACATTCATTAAAATCGATAATCTCATTGTATAATATAACTCTTAATCTTTCATTTGGTGTATTCGGATCAAAAATAAACCAAATATTAAGTGAGATACGAATGGGAGAAGGCAGAGAGGCAAGTTCTGTGGCGTCATGGCGAACGTCATGAACAGCGTCACCTGACTCACAACTTTAAAAGTGATCTAATGTAACAGAGCAGTATTCCATTGTTTAGTCCATTTTATTTAAAAAAATGTGTCTGTTTTCATCCCATTTAAAAAATTAAAACATTTTCTAAAAGCTGAGATCTTCACCTAATTAATAAGTAACTGGCATGAACTCTTTAGACAAATTGTAGACCCAGCGCTATTTTCAATTGAATCGTAATCAATGAAAAAACACAGACAATACTTCAGTGGTATTACAAAATGATTACATTGTGAGACATGAGATATGTACACCCTCAAATTATATATATGTACAGGGGTTGAAGAGGGAGGAAGGTTTACCCTTTGTCAGTTAACAGGTAAATGGGGGAGGCTGATTTAAAAATGAAAAATGCCCACTTCTGCTGTGGAATATTTATGTGTTTACAATGTCATGTATCACATTGAAAAATAGCCTTCGGTGTCATGCTTTGACATTAACATATTACATATGTTTTACTAGATTTGGAAAAAATTGAAATTTTTGTTTGTTTGTTTGTTTCCGGAGCCAAACTCTGACACTATGCTCAAAGCTTTGTCATAATATGTCTAAAATAGTTGAGTGGTGTCTTTTGGCAGTCTCATGACCGTAAATACTATAGAATTTTAATAATGTGGGCAAAAAAAGTAAAATTCCTACTTTTTCAAGCCCTCCATACCAAAGACACTTTTTACCCTACATAAATAAAACGGTAACATATCTATATTATAGTATTTTACTTTTCAAACTTCATTTTGATATTCATTTCAAGCTGATTACGTAATAATGGAAAATCTGAAAAAAATGCAAAAAATTGTGTCTAGCATGAATGCACTAACCCTAACAACATTTTATATGTTATTACTCTATATAGCTTAGCTTTGCATTTTGATAGTCACATTGACATATCTCTGCTGTGTTTTAAAATATTTAGAGAAAATGAAAAACTTAATAAGAATATGCCTTAGTTAGTGTAGAGATACCTTTTTGGGTTTTATGACCATTAATGACAGATAATCTTATATAATAAGAAAAACATGAAAATTTGGTACTCTTTCAAATCCTCATATCCATGACTCTGATCCTTACATCAGTAACATTTTGCCAATGATATTTCTAGATTATAGTACTTTCACTTTTAAGCTTCTTTTTGACATTTGTTTCATCATTCTTGTTTTGTTCATAAATAGTAGAAAATTTGGAAGAAATGCTAAAAATTGTGTTGCTTTTTTCAAATTACTTAATATCCCAAGCATTTAAACATGATCAACAGACCCACAAGTGAGCACGTGTAGTCCATTTTTGCCACCCGTGTTCGTACGTAGGTCCTATACGTGACAGTGTGAACGCCCCTTAAGATGTGTAAATGAATCTGCTGAGTGGAGTGTAAAGATGGCAATGATGCAGGTTGTGGAATTCCACAGAGGCAAGTGTGGGTATAGTAAAATGATAACATTTTTCTGCCAAGATTTTGCATATTATTTGTCTTGCACATGGAAATATCAATAAAGACCATTTTTGGCCAATAACTGACAATCCTGAAGCCTGACACTTATTAACTTTGTATTGAAATTAAATAGGAAAGTGGGTATTCCGCATATTTGATAGTTGATAGTTACAGAATATCCATTGACAGCAATGCTGTTAACAAAGAACCCCTCAGAGGTGGCTGTTCCCATTGGAATTTTCAACCGAATTTATTGCTCATGCTTGGGGGCCCAAGCCTCCTTAATTATCATATAGACATCAACTTCTAAGAAAGTTGAGGCAACCAAAACGAGTTAAAATATGAAGAAAATAGTTTTTCTGCAGATATCTTCAAAAATATTCACCCTGTAGGTTTAAAGTATATTGTTGACAATACCCAATATGGCCATTTCGCACATTGTGAGTGATGTTACAACCTTGTAGATTAAACAGTACTCAAGATATTGCCAAATTAGCTACAGAATTACCTGCGTGAACCGGCATAAGGAGTTCTCCAATCTTACGGCCACTTTGTCGAAATTTGGTACGGCCTAGTAATTATATTAACTTCTGGATTACCACCTATAATTAATAATAAACCTTTGTACACTACAGAAGACATTAAAGAGCATATTCATTAGTTACTAGTTGATTAGATTTTAAACTGTGCTGTTTCATGAAGTCATATTTTTAGGATCTAACCTATGACTAAAATACATTGCTGTCCACAGTGAGGGTATACTCGAAGGCCTGTTGGAGAAAATAAGGACGGTGATAAATTGGATCATAAACCTTTTAGAAGATACAGGTTGCGCTATATTCTATTGTTTTTATTTTCTTCTAGAATTGGTAAGTTTTCATAGCTTTTATAAAAACATTATACATATATATATAAATATATATATATTAGGGTGTGGCTGTTCCCACTTAAATTGAAAAAAAAAATTCCTCAATTTTTGCCAAATTATTTTTTAGCCCCTCCCCCCCCCCCCCCCCAAAAAAAAACTGTTAGCATTTAATAGAAAAAAATATATATATTTCAGGTCATAGTTTGAATTAAAAGGATGAATTAACTTCATGATTTGTTCGGGATGATAACAAATAATTTTTCAAACAAAAGTAAAAAGTATATATTGTTTGCATCACAATAGGACTGGTGTGGTAGCATTTTGCAATCTAATGACAAATTCTACTGATGATATAATTAAAATTCTGATCAAGAATAACATTGCTGAAATGTGATGCAAAGTGCATCGAAACTCCTGGGTACACCAAATGAAAACATGAGAAGTCGAAAGACCTATAGTTTTGGAAATTTGGAAACATTGTTTGCTATCTGTGGTGAAAATGTAAGTCTAGGCTTTTGCAATTAGAATCTTGAACTAAGGCAGTACCATAAAGATGTCTTACATATCAAAGGATACAGGAAAGCCATTAGACTGCGCTGGAGTAGTGAGACCAATTCACTGGTGAAAAATTGATTTACGGCTCATATTGTACCACATTATTGATAAATAAGTACTGTACACAACAACTTTCTAATCCAATGACAATGTGAGGATTGCTTGGGGAGGTTTTTAGTTGGACATTTCATGACAGAATCATTTTGGTTTAAAGAATAGCTTCACTTAGGGATATTTTTATATACATGTAAACGCTATATCAAAACTCATAGAAAACTTCATTTCAAAACTGCCAAACCTTAACCTTATCAGAATTTCCTGAAACTTCACAATTTAACTATACACACAGCCTCACATGTAAAAAAAGTTTGACTGAATCTGATGAAGTGAGGAGACCAGCTACACCCTAATATATGTATACTCATTTTAAAAAAAACTTGCACCAGCAACTACTGCTACCTCTTTTGTTATTAACTTAACAGTGATCAATTGCTTACACCCTTTAAAAGACCTCATAAGCATCTGAGTACCCTAAAATGATCCCGACATGCCTGGTGCAAGTTGTTATGCCACACCCTGCATATATAACACATGTATAATTGTGTATATGTCAATTTTGCACCAACATTGGAACAATGTAGAACCAACATTGGCTGCCAACTTTGTGTCTGCATGTTATCCGGTACTGGTTGGCCCTGTTAAAGTCAAACAATACATTTGTATACATTAATTTTGTTGGTCTTTCAGATTTCTGAATGTGTTGGCAGAGAAGGCCGAGCTGCCAAGGTATTCAGTCCACTGTATGAAATACCAATGACACCAATCTCACCAATTAACGGTATGTTTCATTTTATTCATGTACTATTATAAAATCCACAGCCATTAATTCTAAGACTCCTGGTTATATATTAGACTCATATAGGTTAACCAAAATTAGCCTATTTTTGTAGTAAATTCTATTCCCATGAGGAACATGCACCTTCAGTACCTATTATGCGCAATGTCACATTTCATCATTATGCACCATAGTCGAAGTCTATTATTGGCCAACATAGATGTTTAATTTTTTTCTTTTTCTTTGGTTTAGATGACGAAAAGTATGGTGTCAATGAGGAACAAGTTGACATGGTTGACGGTGGATTGGCATTCAATCTTCCATTCCCCTTGCTCCTGAGAAGAAAAGCTGATTTGATCCTGTCATTTGATTTCTCATCCAGACTCACAGACGATTCAAATCCGTTTGGGGTAGGCTGAATATATATTGCTGCTTTAAATATAACATGTTGCATTGAATATCACACGTTGGCAAGTTTGGTAATACTGTAGGCGAAGATCTTGTTGGCTCCTTTTTTGCCTGACAGTGTCTAGTTATCCCTTGTCTGGCAAAGACGTGAATGACTTTAAAAATTAATATGTCATCTAACAGAACTTACCTAACTGCCCTATTGTTTGCTACATCTTTTTTTCAATTAGATGTACTAAAGAAAGCGGAGAAGTGTGCAAGCTGTCACATTAACTGGCAGAGTAAAGTTAAATTATACATGTTAATTCTCAAATGATGTGTGTGTGGCATGGCTACATATATTTCTGCACTACAAGGTACTATAATTCTAGATGCTAAAAATGTTTGTAATAACATAATACTTACCAACAGGAACTGAAGAAAGCAGAAAAGTGGGCCCAAAAGTTCAAGATCCCTTTCCCAAAGATTGATGAATCAGTCTATGAGGGACACGTGAAGGAAGTCTACGAGTTCAAAGACAGTGATAATCCAGACTGTCCCATCATCCTGCATTTTCCATTGGTGAACGACTCATACAGGAACATTGGTGCGTTTAATATAATGCAGCATGGAAAAGTGTTTAATTGACAGGAATTGTAAAAATTGATAGGAATCTTAAATATCGGCTGCCACTGCAGCAAAACCCTCAGTGAATACCACATACCACATGGCATCAGGTTCTAGTAGCCTTTAACCGTAGCCATCGGCCACTGGGTAGCAGCACAACGTTTGTATACAGAGGGTGACATGGTTCCCTCCTAATATTGTTGGCAAGTTTAGCCACTCTTCCATCATACATAGCTTTATTTACAACCAGTTGACTTCTCACAGAACTTAAAATTCGACCACAGTTTCTATTTGGGCTTTCCCAGATCTTTCTTCAGTTTTTTCGTAAGAAATCCATAGAAAGATGTGCAAGCATACATTAGTGCAGCAGAAATGGCAGCATTAAAGAAAAGTGCAACAGTGTCAGGGTCAAATTTTAATTTCTTTTTTAGTCTATTTTTAATTCTTTTTTACACAAATTCAACATTGACCATATGCCAATCACTGACATATTTTACGCATAGCATGTATTCTGAGTCATCATCAATATCAATCAGACCAACAATTACTGTGTCATCAGCATGTTTTAACGAAAATAAATTGTTAGAGTCCCATGAAAGATCATTTGTATATAATATAAATAAAACTGGTGACATAACGCACCCTTGGGATGCCTTGTACTTAATGTAAGCCTGCTAGAGTTCTTATGACCAGTTCTTACAAATTGTGGCCTCTCAGTTAGATAGCTCAGAATCCATCGCAGCATAAACACAGGCACAGTTAGAGTTCGTAAGTTTTCAATGATCAGGAAGAGTTGCATGGTATTGAACACTGAACTGTTATCGATGTAGAGCACTCTTAAAGTGTTCCAACATTTGACGTCTAGGTGCTGTCCGATCTTATGCAGGCATATGGCATCCTCGGTGGATCGACCGTTTACGTAGGTGAACTGAAATGGGTCGAGTTGATTTCTTACATGGGGCATCAGCAAATCAAGACCAACTCTTTCCAGGCATTTGGAAAGGATGGCCATAAGTGTTACAGGCCTAAGATCATTGTCGGTCGGAGGAAGATCTTTTTTCGAGACTGGAATGATCTCCCCGATTTTCCAGGATGATGGATAAACACCTGTGGCCAGGGAAAATTTGAAGATATAGTGCATAATATAAAACAGGCTATACTTGCACTGTTTTATGATTTTTCAGGGCCTGTTGCTTTATGTATCTTGCACATACTCTTCAGGTAGTTTAAAGTCAGCATTCTCACCGTGTGATGCCAGGTTCAACGGATCTGACCCAGCTCTTATGAAAGTCGAATCGAGCATAGAATCTTTTAAGACGTTCACTGACTCAGGCTCACTGAGGAGCCCTGGTTCCTTCTCCTTTTTGAAAATTTTTTGAAAATTTTTCTCTAAATATTATTAAACACGGCTGAGGTATGTCAATGCAACTATGCTATATAGAGTAATACTATATAAAATTGTGCATGGGTAAGTGCATTAATTCTATAATTCTGCTCCAGAAACACAATTTAACAAAAAACTTAGCATTTTTATCTTCTTCAGATTTTCTGTTATTTTATCAAATGCATGAGATGAATATCAAAATGAAGTTTGCAAACTGAAAATACTTTAATTTAGATATGTTATTGATACAATTTCATTAATGGAAAAAGTTAGAATGTTCCCTATTATTTGAAAAATCTCTACTATTTATGGCTATGAGACCACGAAAAGGCACCACTGCACTATTTTAGACATATTACGACAAAGTTTAAAGCATGTAGGTGCAGTAGTGTCAGAGTTCTACTCCAGAAACCAAAAAAAAATTGTTTTCTATTTTTTCCAAATTGTGTAAAACATAGCCATTATATGTGGAAATGAAATTGTTACTATTTCAGTGATAAATGATGTTTCTCAAGAAGTTGACACCATGATTATGATAGCACAGATGGGTAAAAAGTTAACATCGGTAACACGAAACAAATCAGTCTACTAACAATACTTTGCAGTTGTTGAGTGCTCATTAAAAGATTGGAAAGTAGGCCAATTAAGTATTATTATACATGGTTTTTATTGACATTGGTTATATCAAAAAAGATACATATGTCACAATATAACTACAGCTCTACTCACTAGATCTAACTAAAGCTACAGAGTTCTACAGAAGTATGATAAACAAGTTCTCCTTACTTTATACATAATATGCGAGATATAGCTGAAAAATTCAAGGTCCCAGTTGCCACAAGTATATGTTCGAAGTAAGATATATATAAAAAGATTATTGCAAGTAACTTTTTTTACATTATTTAATATTACCACTCTTTTAGTATTGATTTATTACATTTATTCTGCACAGATAAATTCGACATATTCCCACAGTATAGCACATTCAAGATGGAATACACCAAACAAGAATTTGAGAGACTCGTCAAGCTTATGGACTACAATGTTTGTCACAACTTGGATACTATCAAGAAAGCCATAAGGAGTGCATCAATAAAGTGAATTAAGTGCAAGATAAAATATTTATCCATCCGCTGATTAGGATAAAACAAAATTAGTAGTAGCAATGGCAGTGCTATCATTGAATGTCAGTTCTTAACGGCTGTTCTTTTTTCTACCCTATAATTGATTGTACATAAATGTTATTGTTATTCTTATCTACCAATGCATTGCCGTAACGTGAAATCACCATGAGGTCACCCACTAAAACATAAAGATAAACTGAAGTTTGCGTTAAATCATTCACCGATGTTAGTGTGAAATGAAGTAAGTATAAAAAAACTTGTTGTGAAATCAAATTGGTATATCTAAGTTTAACTCATATCTGTTTAAATTGATATACATTTTTGTGAATATATCCAAGTAAATCCAATACATAACCTTTTTCATTTTTTTGTGTAAAGAATTTTACTTCGTACTTTAGCAGTCAATATTCATAAAATGATAAAACATAAGCTTTCACTTCACACAAATTATCACAATTAACTGAGGCATTTTTGACCTATGGTCCTCGATTCAAAGTTGCTCATCATTATTCAAGGAAGACAAACATGCCACATTTAGGTTATTTAGGGCATGTGAAATCAGTGATCTGACCACAGCTTAAATGTCAGCACATGTTTTTGTTCCATTGTACTATATTAACACTACTTGAGTTTTAAAGCCTTTAGTACTTTTTTGCATGATCTGAATAGAGTATATTTGTATCATCTATTACATTAAAAATGTATAATTCCTAACACCAACTTTGTCCACAATGATTTACTAATTTTGTTATTGTTTTATTATTTTCTGTAGAATAAAATTTATATAAATTTCAAAAATGATTTGTCTGTACTTACCTTCAAAATAAGTTTGGATAGGCTTTCTGAATAAAACTTTATCTGAAATTACATCTTTAATTTGTTATCAATTATAAGCATTTTGCAGTGGTCTTCCAGCCAATGAGAACCGGCGCTTCATCAAAATATGTGTCCGCTAAACATTCTCATTGACATGTGCTAAATGTGGTTTCAACCATTTGCTCATAGTAGGCTCTGCTACATTTCTGCATAAGGTTACTCCTTAGCAAACCCAAGGCCCAAATGAGTTATTTGCCCTCATATAATAAGATAAGTAATATATATGAAAAGATTCAAAACATTATTAATATTTTTAGTATGAAATTTAAAGGGCAGGAAGAATCTCTAAGATACAGCAGTAACTCTAGCTTTTTGAGAGACCCATGAAAAATCTTCATAAATTTAATGACACACTCAAGCATATTTTCTCATTATGAAAACATTCAGAAGGGCATCCCGCAGATTTATTATGGAAGTCTAGCATGATGATATGAGACGACGTTATTAAATGTGCAAAAAAAGGTAAAACGCTACCTAGACACAATGATTGTCTAGACATTTTAAAAATCTAAACTAATTTAAGGATAAAAGGTTGATGATTAAATTTTTTTAGCCAAAAGAGATAGTTCTATATGTTATTTGAACCATTCACTATTTACATTGAAAATTACATTATACAGCAACAATTTGTGTATCTGGCATATATGTCAGTCTCTCTATGAATTATTGAATGTATTTAAATAAATGTGCCACCTAACAATGTTTTAATGATAGTGTATTGGCCAATACCATCAGTTTCTGTGGTCCAGTGGTAGTGTTTTGATACCTTCACAGTTGTGGAAACCTACATTTGTATAGTCACCCAATCACACTTTGGTCCCATAGTCACAATTCAATCACACCATAGCCTCCATGTAGTCACAAGACCGTCCCGCTAGTCTCAGGAAAAATTGACCAGTGCCTCTTTTGTAAGGTGGGCAAGGCCTAAGCAAGTGTTATGAGCCTGAAAAATCTTCTTTCAATAAAGCCTGCTTCGGTGGTGGTAGAGTGCTAAACTTCCAATCAAGACATTCCTTGTTCAAATCCCTCAGAGGACATCATAATGCTGGATCATTCCTTATTTGATAGCTATGTAGTCCCACAGTCTCCATTCAGTCACCTCTTCACCTTATAGTCTCTTTGTCACTTTATAGCCTCTCTGGGGAAAAAGCTCTAATTGATGCACTGATCAAATCCCGTGGCTTGCAGGAAGCTTTATTATAATGGTGAGTATAATAATGTTATATACTTACCACCAGAAACTGTTTGCTTAGTAGAATGCTCCTCATTTGCGAACTGTTTAGAAGGTTGTTCACTGAATTTAGTTTTTTTCTCAAAGAAGCTGTACAGGAATAATCAATTTTGACCATTCCTTTTACTTTTTGCCATGTATCGCTTTCAATTAATTTTCTAAAGAGACCAAAACCTAAAATGAAAATGAAAAAAATCAATCGCACACATTATGTTTATTGATATTCAAGACCAACAGATTAAAGTCAGCCTGAAAAAGTGCCATTTTTACATAATATCACAGCATTGCTTCAGATCTGACACGATGTCATGGATGACTGTTTCTGGTAAGTTTTCTTACAATGCAACACAACAAGATTGGGTTTGTTGGATTGCATTGCGGTACTTTAAGACTTCCCAAAATTATTAAGACATTTCTTATTGCATCTGGTGGTATGGCCTTTGCAATGTTGTATGATGTTGTTCAAGTTGATCTCAAATGGTGCACTGTCCCAAACGACATTTAAAACATTGTACAAAATTTAACCACATTTCTATAGCATGTGATGAAAATTGCAAGTTTGAATCAATATTAATGCAGGGTGAATCTTACTTTTCTTAACCCAGGAATCTGCAGTTTGCTTATGCATTCTTGATTACTAAGTCATTACATGTTAGCACAGTATATGTTATTGACAAAATAATAGCGGCAACAATTTCTATGGACAGCATAAGCAGGGTGATAAAGAAGTATTCTTCATAAGCTTCCGTATGATATGCCATTTGTGTGGTCACATGGTGAAAGTGGGGACAGATATCCTTGAAATGACAGAAAATTGGAGTGATTTCCATATTTGGCATAATTCCATCAGTCACCTTGACCTTTGACCAATGTCCTTTCAGTATTTGCAATCCTATATCCCTGGCTATTGATTTTATATTGTTAGTTGTAGCTATGGCTTATAGCAATCTTGCTATTCACATTTTCTGTGGATATTGAAACTGCAATTTTTCATTACCCATGGTAACTGTTATTGTGAATATCTCAAAATGTTCTTCGGAATCAGCCCCACCAAATCACTAAGTACCAACAAAAAAAATGGCTGCCATACTCCAGCTGCCATACTCCATGTTACCGTTCACCAATGATTCTACTAGACAAGTAAAACTAGTAATCAAGGGTAAAAAAGGTTGCCTTAGCAAATAGCAGTGTGTCAGACCCTCAAATTGTCCCCTTGCTATGTCCCTGAAAATGTGGAGGTCCCCATTTGTGAAGGCCTCTTTTTTTAGGCCCATGCACCACGTTCATAAACTATTACTAGAAAACCATGAAAGGTCTAAATGATTTGTTTTCACTTTTGCAAAAACATTTTTATGTGGAACGTTTAGTAAACAAATGTACTATACCTATGTATACACCTGCCCCTACTGCCGTCCCGACAGCACCTGCTGCAGCAACAGGAATTGCAAGACTTACACCTCCGGTGAATGGGGCAAGCATCAGCTCAGTAATAAGTCCAGTACCAATAGCTGAAATAGTCTCATTGGATCAGTGCATGTTAGTGTGTACTGTAATTCATTATCAATTCACACACAATGTGGCATGAAAGTATGTAGCAAAGGTAGCGAAATAATTATTAGAAATTGGAAATTATTAAAAAAAAATTAAATCTATATAAAAAGGAAAAAGACTCACTTCCTAATGGTGTTCTAACAGCTCTGACCTTGTTCAATCAATTTGGCTTGCATTGATGATTGTTCTTTATAAAATCATCTAAATGTCCGAGTTCTCGGATGTACTTTGATCATTGCTCGAGCCATTCCTGTGTGAAGACAGCATTCTCAAGATTTTTGACAAGTGAATGATTTGTTCCTCATAGAAAACCTATTGGGAACAACCCATGTGGTATTTTGTATGATGTCATTGTTTGTGACATCACCAATGCATTCATAAGGCCAGCAGAGGCCACTGACCTACATGTACAATTGTGACGTCATTGAGAACGTCATAAAAACATCACATTAACAACTTCTTTTAACTTAGTATTGAAACATAGAGTTGAAACGTCAGATTCTGGATGCACTGTGGTTGGGCATTATAATCCATAATTGCATCAAGCACCACAGTTTATTGGACAATACTAAAGTTCATGCTTTCCCAGAAGAAAATAAAAGTATGAGATAATGCGGGACAATTGACTATTTGACTGAACAAATAATAATGCTCAATTAAAGTTGCACTGTCTGTCAAATTTGCAATTTTCTAATATGCTATCAAACAGTTGAAAATTACTTAATTAATCAAGGCACACTAATTTTATATGCTCTAATGATTTTATAAGAAATTACTTAAAAATTAATTATACATTGAGAGAAAATCCAGACCAAAACATTGGAAACACAATGGAAATGACATCATCAACATTGTTCAGTACTGTGACATCATCACTGGGTTTGTTTACATATTGAGTTTTTGATGGCATGAAAAACAAATATTAATACTATTATTTGTAAATTAAAAACTAAATTGTTGTGAAAAAAGTGGGTATGTTATTGTAAAAAAATATCAGGAGACAAGAAGGCAGTATTGATTTATATCATTACTTTTATGTGCAAATTTGACAGACAGTGCACCTTTAAGTAGATATACAGCTTCTCTAGTAGAAAATAATAAATAAAATTTAGAAACAATAAAAAACAACCAGTGGTGATGAAAGAGTGTTCCCTCTTGCAGCTGGGCATACATTTGTAAAGCTTTCCCCTTCTGACAAAGTATCACTGTTATGATATGATTCAAAATAAAATGCAACTTTTCATGCATCTGGTTCAGTTACCTGCGATTGCCGAGGAAGTTCCCTGATAATCGTGTCCAAATTAGAAAAATCTTCAAAAGCCAAGTTGTCAGTACAGTATGGTATATATCTGCAAATCAGATAAAATATATATTATCAAAAAATCTTGAAAGGTTCATGTAAATTTTACAATACAAAGCGATTCTGGGTCGTCCCTTTTTGATACTATGCCCCTCGTTGTTCTCACGGATGCTTGGCGACAGACATCCGCCGAGCGGCCTACAGGTGATAAATTAACTGTACCTTGCTCTGACTGATGGCTATTTTGGCAATGTAAAATCAGCCCTGAAGGCGCCCTACTCCGGATCCGCTCCTGGATTGATCTGTTCAAGAAAGTATCTTACAAGGGCAAATTGCATCCAAGAGAGCGTTCTATTATCAGAAAGTATCATGCAGCTATAAATACACTCCTATCTAAACTGGGTCAACTAAAATAGCTGCAATCTGCTAAAATCACCCAAGAATTGCTGGAGTGGCTAAAATGTAATTTATATGCGAATGAGCAAGTTCCCAAAGGGGCGAACATATAAAATGTAGATAAAATAAAGGTGTATGACACTACTTTATTTAAACTTTATATTATTCAGGACATATTTTGGAAATAAGGGAGTTAATTAACTTTTTAATGGTCATATCCTGACACCGAAGGTGGAGGGATGTAAGCAACAAAAATGTTGACTATTAGGGATATAACCAACTTATACTCCATTAGACATATTTACTAATTTGTTTGATTGTTTTTGTTTTACTGCCTTTTACACAAGACCAGTTCAGTTTCCACTCAGGAGGGAGTTAACTACAGAACGATAGTAAAACTATGTAAGTGGAGTATAAATGCTCTTATGTACAATATATCGTATATGTTCTGATGTTCATGTATGCAGAATTGCAGATCTGAGTGCACATTGAAAAACTAGTGTTTGTGGTTAAAAGTGATATGGCGGTTTCATTTTTGACCAAATATTACCTCTTACTATTGTTGTATAATTAAAATTACGATTAATTCATAACCCTCCCCCCCCCCCCCCTCATATATGCACCTTTGCGGATGCAACTTCATATAACCCATATCACCCCAAAGGCAAACATATAAGTATCAGATTCAAGTTACATTTATTTGCTCTATAATTAAATTTATACATGAACCTATGAAATAGTGTACAACTGGGGTACATGTAGTTTTTAGTGTACATATATAACATATATAAACATGTAGGTGCAAAAATCGGAGTAGCTGAGTAGCTTAACACAAAGTAAATTTATTCTAAAAAAGGGAATATCCGAATAAGTTTATTACTGTATTTTAATAAACATTTAGTGAGTGTATATAACATTATTGTAATCATTCACCAGTATTAACCATATCCTGGTCTATACATGCATAGCTACTAAAGTTTCTGTTGACTGTAAATATTCATCTGAGTTTTTGAAAACAACAGCTGAAATTGAAATATAACCAATTTTTACTAAACACGTAAGTGCATAGTGACTCTAAAACTAAGAGAGAACATTAGCCAATTTACCACTATGGACCTACATTGGCTTGGTACTACATAATTTGACATTTCAAGAGTCCAAACCGTATGTTTAGGTCTACATGCAGTGCTCATTACATTGTTACATTAGCATCAATTGGTCAAAAGTACACCGTACATGTTAGACAACTTTTGAAATGCAAATAACATCAACATACCACTATGACACATACATGACATATCTTCCGCATGTATGGTTTAACATCATTTATGCAAATAATAAGGTTATTACCTTTGGTAACAGCACTGTCAAAAACAAGAACAGATTCAGACCATGGAACTTAATTGTGTTTCCACCCACAATTACCACAAGAGGGCAGCAGCTAATATATCTTCACCATTAGGCTGATTATATTACAATGAATATCACTTAAAAATATGTCATCCTAGTAATTGGTTCTGAGGCAGTATTTTGAAAGCTACATGAGCATGATGAGGTGGATTAACAGAACAGCCTGCAGACATAACCACTAAAATGATAAAACATAAGCTTTCACTTCACACAAATTATCACAATTAACTGAGGCATTTTTGACCTATGGTCCTCGATTCAAAGTTGCTCAATATTATTCAAGGAAGACAAACATGCCACATTTAGGTTATTTAGGGCATGTGAAAATCAGTGATCTGACCACAGCTTAAATGTACACAAATATCAGTGATGTCACTGGCAATTTCACAAGGTTCAGAGCAAAGGTAGTAAACATGATTTTAGAATATATATCAAGCAATAACAGTTCTAATATATAGAGGGTTACTTAAGGATTTAGATTCTGATACAAAAACAAATATTAATATGTCTGATTACATAATCTTTGGGTGGGATATTAGGAGGCTCTGCCCATAAGAGATACAAAAATAATGGGACGTCACATCAGGACTTGTCTTGATCATTATTCCTTGACTTCAAAACCCAACTGATTCCAGTAATAAGATATAGTGATGGTTTTTGTTTCTAAGAATGATATGTCATTAGAAGTTCAACTATGACGTGACAAAGTCAAAGATAATATTATGGCGGTCTTTATTTTCAAAAGTGTCTAGCTTAATTTTCAATGTCAGTAATTTTGTGATTTACCAAACAAGGGTTTTGATATATTGTCTACAGAGAGAGAGAGAGAAAGAGAAAAAGGGGCCAGTTATCCTCACCTGAGGTGGCCCAGTTGTCTATTCTAATGTACTGTTATAATATATAGAATAATTTCTTGAAATTATGTCTATGATACTGAAATACCTTATTGCATGCCTTTAATGTCTACATAACTTGACATACTGATTTTTTTGTTATATTGTTAAGTAATACTAATTATCATGGTAATTTGTTTTTCGTCTTTGTTCAATTAATCATTCTATTCCAGTGCTGAATAATTTGTTATTTGAAATTAATTTTATCTATTTTTTTAATATGATTATAAAAATATTAACGTTTCAATAAATTTTTCTACCAAAACAAAAAAAATGTGTTCAACATTTTATTGAATCTCAACCCTTACTAAAGATAGGAAGCAAACATTTCTGATTAATAGTGAAGTCCAAGTAAATTATTGCAACAATCAGGGGTAGAACATACTTAAATTATAAATATAAAATGGTTATGTTATGGCCTGACACCTAGTGGCATTTTTCAGATAAAAGAACATTAGATTACTAAAATTAAACAGTCTATGTTGTAAAACTTATTATTTATTAAGACCTCTGGATACAGGCTGCACAGGTTTGCTAGAAACATAATATTTGGCAATATCTTTCAATAGTTTTGTGAGAAAATATTGCTGCAAGGTTTTCTGAGATTAATTGATTCCTTTTGGCAAGAGCTTGAGACTTTCTGATTAGAATTTTAGATTTGGAAATACCCCAGGTTAGTTGATCGTTATCATTATATATGATATCTTCAAAGCACAGCACTGCCAATTACTTGTTTCAAGGAATCAGATTTTGTCAGATAAGAACAGCAATACCCCACACACATGTGAATACAATTTGATATTTAATCATTTTGTAAGACCTTTTGTGTTAGCATAGACTCCCTCAATACACAACACACATCTGGTATTCATAATGATAGGCTTTGAATGTATAAAGTGTATTACTCTCTTACAAGAACCATTCAGAGGAACAATTAAGCCCAAGAGAAGTCAGTTTACCGAAGGATTTTGATAATTCATTGGGATCTTTTAAACTTCAGAATAAATGAAAGAAGAAGAGGAGTGCTTTAAATTATACAGGTAAAAGCTGAAAATGTGAATGTCTACAATCAATGAACTGAACTTTGTAATTCTAATTGGTAAACACAAAGGAGAGTGATTATTCATCACTAGGTGGAGCTGGTGCTAAAAATTTCTACTGGCATTGCCTTGTGTGCCAGAGACAGATGGAATGATTGTCTCTTCTAAATGTAAACACACTTGAATGTCGAGAATCCAGGCTGACCTGATTCACATAAAGTCTAATCATCTCACTAATATGAATATTCAGAACTCTTTTAGATATAGTAGTAACCACAGAGGTCATGGAAAAAATTTATTTCACTTTTATAGCCAGACTGATATAAGAAAACATTGCTTATATAATTGTCAATGTCAATTTCAGTCTTAAAATATTTAAAGGTGCTATCCGTAGTCAAAGCTTTGTCAGTAGGGGAGTGTGTATGTCACCTAACCGTTACATCCATATGTTTTTATGTTGTTGATTTTAGGTACATTTTATCAAGAAATATCAAAAATATCAAATAGTGGAAGGGATGCAAACCAAATTGATAAATGAGTACAATGAGCGAAAATCCATGTATTCCTCTTCTAAGGAAAATTAGCGGAGAATGATGAAATCTAATCTCCTTTGCTGTTGTTATAGATGACAATAAACAGTGAATCACTAAATATCTGTTTCATAGTTGTTTCAGAGGATAATAATCCAATAATAAGTGCTGATAATGGTTTATTTTGCTGTTTTCCAGGGGATGATATATTATAATAAGCTAAGAACTAAATGGATAATTATAATGAATTGTTTTACAGTTGAATGAGAGCACCATACGTTTTGAAGAAATATAAAGTGCTCCGTTGTAATACCGTGAGGTTGTATTACTGTGATGTATTACCGTTAGGTGGCGTACGGTGACTGACAGGGGCTGCTACCTATTGGAAGTTTTGCACTTAACTTGTTGCTACTGGCAGATTTCAAGCATGTGTCACTAGACATGCACATGACTACAAAGGTGATCACAGAAAAACAACATCATGGTGTCACAAGGGAACACTCTATATGATCTGTTTTAAAATTGTTTCATTTTACTCCAGGCAAAAGACACTGCTGAAATAAAACGCCACATCTCTAGCGAGGTGCAATATCACAGTTGGTATCATCACATAGAAGAAATATACACAAAATGAGCATTGTTTCTGGCAAAATCCTTAGAACTTGGAGCATTTTGGTTTTCCTGTTAGTTCCAGGTATGTACGTATAACTATTATTGGATGAGCTGATTTGCAATAATCTAAGTCATCATTATGCCTCTCAGCATTTTCTCAAATTCATCTATTCTGTTATTTTGACTGAAGTCAAACTCTGAAAGAGTGGCTTATGGCTAAACAGTTTTAAATGAGTCTGTCATTCACCATTTGAATTTAGTGTAATTTGTAAGCACCCTGAAGTAAAACAAATGTTCATTATGAGTATACCAGAAATTTGCCTTGCTTCCATTGATATGTTACGCTTCCCTTATAAAGGGTTCTGCCAAAGCTTAAATACCATATATTTCTTTGAGGTTATGGGTAATTGGGCTTAGCCATTACTATGGTAATGACCTTTGCTTTTGTAATTCAGTGACCCAGCACTTTTTTTTCTTCACTTTCGTTGAAGTTGGGGGATGAAACTTCACTTTAACATGTGAGACATTAACTTTGACCAAGTTTCTGTGACATTGACCTACTTTTCAAGGTCACAGGTCATTTATAAGTCAAATTTCTGATTTATAATTGCAACACCTCAGTAACTGTTAGATTGAAGGATTGTAGGTACTATTGGGTCTTCAATATTGGTGCATCAGATTGACACTCCAAAGGGTTTAAAGGGGTGAAATAGCACAGGGTCAAAAATTGATGAAGAACCTAATTGTGAAGAACCGGATGTTGTGGAAACAAGCATATTCTGTTTTTGCCAATATATTGAAGCAGATTTTTTGGTGGTGATTAGGTGACGGTTTGCTGAGGTAAGGGGCTTGAAAAATGATGGCATTACCCTAAAAACTTTTAACTTTTCATTACATTGGTTTGGTTTATCCAAATCGGACCACACATAGTACTTGTATGAATGAATTAAATTATTAATGTGAATGACCTTAATTTAAAGGTTAAGGTCACAGGTGGCCTTGTACTTTTTGAAAAAAATTGATTCATATCTCCCTTAATATTAATGGTAGTTTTGAACATCATATCAAAATGTAGGTATTGGGAAGGGGTTTAAATTATTCATAAGGTATTTTACCCTGGGGGTAATTAGAAGTCAAGGTCAAATACGTAAAATTGGTGATTTTCATTCTTTTCATGCAGTTTTTTCACTCAAAAATGTTTCTTAAGTGATGTTAGTGCATTGGGTTGTCATTTATGATTGAAAGGGCTAATTAAATTAACCACTTGGGGGTAATTACCCCCAATGGGATAATATAAAATAACTTCAGTCTGAATGATTTGATCTTCACCAGATTTGGTTTATTTACTCTTTACTGCCATTATGTTCCAACAATTTCAATGACCTTAATGGGGTATAATGCTATAACTTCAGTTTAATTGATTTTATATGGTAATTATGAATATGCAAAGGGCTTCTGGGATGCATGGGATTCTTAGAGAAATAACATCACATCAGTGTATTCACCATAGGGTGACCTCATCATTTGGTAATCACCACAGAAGATATCAACTTAAGGGCCTGGGGAACATTTTTTAAAGGTTGATCGTATATATTGATTACGCTTTTCTGTTTCTTCGCAAGGATATGAATGGTGTTTCATAGTGAAGCCCTGTACCCGTGCCCCCACGAGTGCAAGCAGTATATTTAATTTAAAATTTTTGTATCAAACACAACAGGTACTGCAGAGACTTTTTCAGGTAAGATTCTTCACTAGTAGTCATAACAAGAAAATTAAATTTTCATAAAAGAGGACATGTTCGATTTGAGTAAATAAGTAATAGCATCATCACACTGTTTACATACACTTTCTTGATACAAGTAAATGGATGTTTTCTCATTGTCAAATGACATTCTGTTACTAACTTCCAAATTTTTTATTTGTTTTGACCAGTCCATCAAAGAACAATGATATGAGAGCTGTGTGTGTCATGTATATAAATGCATAAAAATTTCAATGAATTCCACAATTATAAATTACATCATGGAAAGAGTTATTTTTCTTATAACAACATCATGAAGCTGCTGGACTTTCGAATCAAAATCATTCCATTCAAGCAATACTTACTAAGATATGTTATTTAATGTCAAATATAGCAGATGCACAAGATATAACCACTGTACAGCAGTTACCTGAGGTGGCACATGAAAAAAGATCTGAATTCTCGGAGGTAAATTATTGGAGGCATAATTACTAAGCCAGTATTGTAAAATTAATGAAACAAACTTTGAAACCTTCAATTTGTAATGAATGATTGATATTTGATATTGGTAATTTATCCAGGATTGGTAACCAAGCCTTACTGTAGAGTTTTGGATAATTTATGATTTTTTGGTCTACTTATTTGTATATTATTTATTCTTTCATCACATCTTCCTAGAAGGGCAATGAGATGTCACATTCAACAGTGACCAGAAAGCCTCACAGTAGCACTCAGCCAAGTTTGAATTTATCATTCTACAATTCTAAATTACATTATGCTATTAAGAGATTTTCAAATAAGTATCATTTCATTCAAGCAATACTTGCATATATATGTTATTTAATGTCAAATATAGGAGATGCGCTAATGATTACCACTGCTCCTCAATTACCTTATCCTGTGGGGAAATCAAGTCCTGCAATCTTGGAGGTATATTAAATTTTGATATATGTATTGTTTCAAAGTAATAATCAGGACTAATGATAATGATATTAATACTAGGTGAATCGTATCAAGCTAATATTAATAAATTATTCATTACAATAACATAAAAAGCTGTATTATTATTTAAGCCAGTATTGTAGCATTGTTGACACAAAATTTTAAACCTTCAATTTGTATTAATGAATGATATTTGATATTGGTAATTTATCCAGGATTGGTAATCAAGTCTGTAGAGTTCTCGTCATTTATGATTTTTTGCTCTACTTATTTATATATGCTATTTATTTGGTCATCATATCTTCCTAGAAGGGCAATGGGACGTCACATTCAACAGTGACCAGAAAGCCTCACAGTAGCACTCAGCCAAGATCGAATTTGTCCAGAACCACCACAATTAAGACGGGTGATCAATGCATTAGGTTTTGGGTCATGCGCAACACCATAATGTTATCATGTAAGTATATTTAGATATTATGTTAATTAAGACTGCAATATGGTGACCCACATGTTTGCAGAATGCGCTGTCTCATGCCTGTTCATTTCTCTTAATTACTGAATGAATGAATTCTACCGACATGTAGACGTCACAAAAGACCTAATGTCAAAATATAATTACTCATGTCGTTTATATCCCCATTATCTCCCCGATGAGGTGCACAATGCTAATAAGGTTGAAAGTTTCAGGAAATTATGTAAAGGTTCTATACAATAGGGTGTCAACACTGCTGTTACTTATTTAGATGGTACATTTGTTTAATAAGCATTTTGTAAACCAGGCTACACTTGAAGAACCTCCAGTCGACACATTGGATGAACCAAACATTACCAACAGAGTGTTTATGCCTTTTGAAGTATTCAACATCCTGTGTAAGCTAGATCCAAGTAAGACCAGTGGTCCTGAATAAATTGGTAATTATATATAAAGAGAAGCACCTTTGCTGCCCATTTATGTAGACTTTCCCTCTAAGCAGGAGTTTTTCCTGATACTGATAAAATTGCCGATGTTTTACCTTTGTACAAAAAAGGTGACCCATCCTTGTGTACAAATTACAGGCTGATATCCCTCTTGCTTTGTGTTGCCAAGGTTTTTGAAAAGTCAATATGTATTCATATTTTTGTTTTCTCAAATCAAACAATCTGGTGAAAAGCTATCAATCAGGATTTACTACCAAAGATATACTAATTAATCAACTAATCTGCATTTTGGACAAGCTTCATAAATCTTTTTGATATTAATGAAGAGGTCATTACCGTGTTCTTAGATCTTATCAAAGCCTTTGATAAGGTTTGGCACAAGGGACTTTTATACAAACTTGATACAATTGGCATTGTTGGAAACAGTTTCAATTGGAATGAGTCCTACCTTTCTAATCACAAACAGCATGTGAACCTTGAAAGCTGTAGTTCTAATTTATTAAATATACCAGCTGGTGTCCCACAAGGGTCCGTGCTGGGGCATTTATTATTTTCATTTTACATTAAATTCCCAAATATGTTAAAGACTGTCAATGCTCTTAATGCTGATCTGGAAAATATATATAAATGAGCAAAGAAGTGGCTTATGAATCGAGCTGATCTACACTTTCCAAGCGTAGATGCTTTCACAAACAGACACTCAAAGTTTTACCAGATATTTCAACAATGCATGCCCTAATCATCTGCTCTATTATCAGTCCAATTAGACCAGTGCACAATTATGGCACTCGAGGCCAAAATGAGCTTTATATTAATCTTACTCTCATGAGGAATGAATTGTATAAAAGGTCTTTTGTGCCCAGTTCAGTTTCCTTATGAAATTACCTTGAAAGGGTCTTAAAGCAGAAAGAAAAATAACTTCATTATTGAAAACTTCAGTTTCGCCTTTGGGATTAGCCCGAAAGGGAGAAGTTATGTTGTCACAGCTCCTCCTTGGTCTCTCAGATCTTAGTGCTCACCTATATGTGATAGGATGTATTAATTCACAATTTTTTAGCTGTGGCACTTCAGCAGAAACTGTTACCACTTTCTTCTCGAATGTACGAACTATTCTAACAATAGACAAATCTTGTTAAATAGTGTTAGTAATACAACACCTCTCCCAATAACTTCAAATTTACTTTTACTTGGAGGTGAATCTCTGCCAACAAATGCCAATTCTGATATAAATATCTATTTCATCAACAAATCAATTTTAGTTCAATCCTATAGTGTAGGGCCTTGTGTAATGTATCCTAACTTTAGGGTACATTTTTGGAACCAATGTGTTTTGTTATCCTTGATGTCTATAGAACAAAACCTGAGTTGGTTCCATTTGTTATTTACATTCCTAAGGCCGCCATCTTGAAATCAAAGATGGCCACCACCGGAACTTTATTTTTGCCATAAATCGATACCTATTTGACATATCATGACAAATTAGGGTTCAAATGTGCGTAATTTGAGAAGCAGAATTCAATGGTGCATTGTTTTGTATCCTAAAATGATCAGAATGGCAAAATAGTTATATATTAATCAATTTTGTCTGGCAATATGGGCATCAATGTCTATATTTTTCACAATACTCTTTCAAAGGTTCTCTGAAGAATGAATTGAAGTCAGGTGTACCACAGGAATTAATATCTTTAGTATGGTGGATCATCCAAGGCACTTCCTCCATGAAGAGTGAAACAAGGATGGAAACAACAGACAAAGCATGTGATCTTATTTCCCACCACATTCTTCAGGAAATTGAATCTGACAGACAAGTTCAGTATCCTACCAAGTCATCCAATTCACCCTTACTTTCTTCAAGAGAAACTCCATTGCCAGTTGGTCTTTCTTTACACAGCCATCACCATAATCGCAGCAAGAAGGATATTGAAGTGTTGCACCGAAGTGGAACTGGGATCTCATACAAACATCTAAAGAACATCACCTCAACGATTGCTGCAAATGTTCAGAGAAATATGGAAAAGTTTCATGGTGTATATGTTCCTCCAGGTCTGCTGAATAATGGGCCAATTACATGCTCCCTCGATAACATTGATGCCAAGGTTGATACTCTGGATGGTCGCAACACTTTCCATGGTACGGCTCGAGCTGTGTATCAGAGATCCCCCATTGACATATCCCAGTTTGAAGCAGTCACTCTTCCTGTTGATATTAGTGAAAAGGAATCTTCTGCTTTACGCTTAATTCCTTCAACAGTCACAGAAATATCAGACTGTAAGGTAGTTGGAAGTCCAAAACCAACAAGGAGTCCGATATATGAGAACTTCAAGCTTGGGAAATATAATGATCATCTTACATGGGCAACTAAGAATGATATTGGTTGGTTGCTGGCATGCTATGCCCACAGGTCAGGTCCTTCCAATTTGCACTGCATCCCGATCTGGTCAGCATACAATTCCCTCGCAACTTTGCCAGACAATAATGATGAGCTACACAGTCACAATTTGCCAATAATCAATTCACCTGCTCATGCATGGAGGACACTAGTGACAGCTCTGGAGAAGTTTCATCTTCATACAAGATAACATGCCCTGATTTACCAGGCAAGGTCATGGTGACCTTGGACATGGATTTGTACAAACGGGCACTCAAACTTGAGTATCTTGATGAACAGTTCACGGGAAAATGGATGCTTGGCCCTGGTGGATTTCACATTGTCCTGTGTGCCCTTAGATGCCTAGGTAGAACTTTTGAGAATAGTGGCATTGATCAAGCTTGAAGCAGAGATCTGTACAGCAGTGTGACTGTTGATCTGATTGTAATGGAAACCATCCCAACCGTGCCGTGCAGGCTCGTGAAATGACTCTAGAGGTTCTATTTGATTTGTGGTTTTCAGTTTTTCTGAACGAAAGACCACATGTCCTGGATGCCATGTCAGAAGCTTTTGCAGAATTGGCTGAAGCCTGCAATCAGAAAAAAAATGTAGAACTGGCACATCAAAAACTGTTGATGGTAGTGGAGCAATTGAACCTGGAGAAGCAGTTGACTGACTTCGATAACTCACACAGCAGTTATCCCATGTACCTGTGGGCAAGGATGTATAAGAAACAAGTGATGAACTTGCTGAACTTTATTCGTTCCCTGAAGAATCCTAATCTGTTTTTTGTACTTGGGATCCCTTGAAAATCTCTGCAAGTACTTTTTCAGTTATACCCGTCTAGATTATGTGCAGAATATCATTGAGTACCTTGCGAGGGTAGATGATGCACAAACATCTGACAAAGCAGTGTAGGAAACCTTGTCAACTGGTGGTTTTGCACTGAAAGCAAATGAGACACATTTCACTGGCATTGGCATTGACCAAGGACAAGAGTTCCTCAACAAAGTCCTCAAAGGAGAAGGAGGATTGAAAGGGATCACTAATCTATCCGTCACACAGTTGAAGTTCTGCTTGTCGGTGGCAGAAGTTGGTTGAGTTGCAGCAGAATTTGAAGAATTGGTTGGCATGAACCCGTCATCCAGAATGCATCACCAACATCTGAAACCAGCTCTATCCAAACACAGAGATTAATGTGTACAGCAACTAACTGCCGCACTGGAAGGAGCCAATCCATTTGCTGACATTCACCAAGACTCCACAATGTGTTGACAAACTAAGTGCTACCTGAAAATATCGAGCAAGATATATTGAATATGGAAATGCGTTGACAACAAGCTCTGAAATCGTGTGCAGACCAACGAAATTGTGGACCAATCAATTTTTGGGATTCAATGAAGAAACAGAAATGTCTCAACTGGGAAGACGCTTGCAAGCCTGCAAAGCTCAAGGATGCCAAAGGCATTGGTTATATCAACCTATGAATTTTCCTCCAGTAATTATTGCATTATGAATTCTGATGGATCACTCATTCCTTGCAACAATAACAGCGAACTTTTGCATGTTCTGGAAGAAATACAGCCACAGCAGCACTCTGATTTAACAGTTCCTGAGAACACCTTTCTCATTATTGATGGGATGTCAGTAACAATTTCAGCAGCACAGCCTAAAACTTGCAAAGAACTAGCTGATGTGTTTGTGAAAGTGGTAGCAGTCAGATCCACAGGTTATGAAGGTTGTCGCTTGATCTTTGATAATTATGCAGGAACAAATTCTGTCAAGGACATAATGAGACATGGTCATTGTCAAATCAACACGGGTGAATAACATGTTGCTGATGCTACACCAATTCAAAATTGTATCTTGCTGAGAAAGTACTTCTCCTTGAAAAACCAGTTGTCACAGTGACAAAACTTCATTTGAAAACAAACAGAAATGATGCCCCACAAACTGATGTGAGTTCTCATATTGAGGCCGATACTCTAATGATTCTGCATGCTGCAGAGTAAATCATTGAAGGGAAAACAGTTCATTTCCTCACTCAAGACACAGATGTATTAGTATTGGCCCTTAGACGGTATGAACTTCTTGGACCCAATGCTGCATTGATACTTGGAACAGGAGAACGGAGAAGAAAACTATACCTGAAGGCTATATATGAACAGCTCGGTGCTTCAAAGGCTGCTGCTCTAACTGGATTCCACTGTTTAACAGGGTGTGACACATGCGGCCAAATATGGGGGAACAGGCTTGTACGTGTGAGGGGCATATCAAGCACGTGTCAATCACGACTGTGAGGGTTACAAGGAATGACCCGGCAAGTTAACTACGTGAACTGAAGGGGAACAAACTCCATTCAAGGTGTTTAACCAGTGTTCTCTGGAAATTTTGCGAGCTCTGGCAGATTTGGGAAGTGATGAGCAGCTCTCCAATAGTACAATGTCACAATGTGAAAGTTTTCTGTGCCATTTGGTGAGCACCAAGAAAAATCAAGGGAAGACTTCCGGAGAACTTCGATGGAGTCATTTTACTGGAAACTCAAATGTTGATAAAATTCCTCCTACATCTGGATCATGGCAACAGCATATCCTTCGGGCTCACACGCAAGCTTATGTGTGGCACCAAGATCCATGCCAGTTTGGCTGGTCTAAAAAAGTTAACTGAATTATGTGCAGCTCCTTCAGCTGTAGTGGAGCTTGTTAAATGCGGATGTGGGATAAGCAGATGCAAAGGAAGGTGTTCCTGCAAGCAGAACAACTTATCATGCACCGACTTGTGCAAGTGTGAAGGGGCCGAACATTGTGAAAATGCTTTCATTCCCATTCACAGCCCAGAGATTGATGAATCTGGGAATCTGATACCGATGACGAGAATGGCGACTGAATGCTGACAGCGCCCCCCCCCCTTGAAATGAAATGTATTATTTCATATTATATTCAAAAGTTGTTTCCAATGTTCTCTGTTACTTGATAAGTAATATCATTAACTTTTGCGTTGATCATTGTATCTGTCATACTTGACAGGAATCAATTAGTTTTAACACGAAATCTCACATTGTTGTTCACTACTTTGAAAGTTATATTTCAACTGAGATTATCTTTTCATGCCTTGATTTTACATAATTCATTTATCTCAAATACATAATGGAATAAAATTCTAAGGAACGCAATATACTGATATTTGACTTCATGAAAAGGAAATATGCAATTGGAACAACGTTTCTTGTACATTTTGTGAAAGAAATCATAGCAATTTAAGCATCAACCGAAGATATCGTGCAAATAATGATAAATTATAATTCTAACCCAGTTAATTTAATTCTCCATCCTCAATTTGATATAATTTGACCTCTCATTTGCCACTGTGTGACAAATAGGTCTTGATTTATAATCAAAATTGCATTTTCATGGTGGCCATCTTTGATTTCAAGATGCCCACCTCAGCAACGTGAGAAAAAAATGGAACCAACTCAGGTTTTGTTCTATAGACATCATAGATTAAAAAAAAACATTGGTTCCAAAAATGTACCCTAAAATTAGGAAACAGGCAAATATGGGCATCACACTATCACGGATAAGACCGATGCATGACGACGGATGAATTATTTTTTTCCACTCTTGCTCATCCTTGTCCATACATGATTCACTCGCCAAGCGTTTTGCGTATACTCGTCCTAATTCATACATCACTCCTGGTTGTGCTTGACCACTCATGGACATACGTGAAGAGACAAAAAAATTTCTAAACATGTTTAAAACTTTGGCGGACGTTCCACCAGTGATTGTTTATATTAGTTATGTAACTCGTTGGGAGTCAGTCGGAGAGTGTTTTACGTACGTTCTATGTACTTTCTATGTATGTCCATGGCCATCCTTGGCCATATGTAGCCACCCCATGCTTGAACCACTCACACAAGCGATCTAAGGGTGATCTACGGGCGATCTACGGGTGATCTACGGACAATCTACGGGTGATTTACATGCGATCTATGGGTGATTCACAGGCGATCTACGGGCAATCTATGGGTGCCTCACAGGTGCCTCATGGATGCCTCATGGATGCCTTACAACAGACATTAAACGAGCATTTCGATGTTACGTACGTTCATGGAAAGCATTTATATATGTGATTAACAGACCCACGAGTGAGCAGGTATATCTATGTATAACCCATTTTTTATGTACGTGGTCACTCGTGTGTTTTGTACGTGACAGTGTGAATGCCCCTTTACTTGTAAACCTCCTTGCACAGGCCTTTTATACAGTTTGCACATTATACTAACCTGATATTGAGCCTTCGGCTTTTTTGTAAAGTTTAATGAAGTATGTTTAAACCAGTTGTCATCTGCATGTCTAATTTCACAATGGACATTTCCAGTCGCTGTGTCCCTTGGTACCCTGTCCCTCATCCTGGCTGTGGTTTTGATATGGACCATTAACAAAAAACGAAGGTATGGTTTTAACCTGACACCAAGTGCAATATTGCCTCAATAAGAAGCCTATTTTGCTTATTTTTGCTTAAGGCAGCTTTTGGTCCACTAAACAAGACCGGTGTTTGTTAATTGAAAACAGGTATTAAGCATTAGGCGACCTGCATTAATTCATAGCAAAAAAGCACCACATATCAAGACCTCCGATGTGTTTCATGCATTATCACAAGAAGCACTCCACACTCAAATAATATCTACCAAGAACATGCGCTCTCGTAATTAGGACTTGCTGGGGGAAGGAGGCACATTGTTAACTGAGCTGATTATGTCACAAAGGAGAACAATTGGCGACTATTGAGTGACATCATACTGACCGAATATGATGTCATATGCATGATATGGACATTGTAGTGTTCAGATTTTGGTGTTTGTTGACATCGTAAATATGGTTAATAATTAGCTCCATTCGCCCATTATGACAATGAAATAGTGTGGAAAGTACATTTTAATCTCTCTCTCTCCCTCTCATTATTCTTTATGTATGTTGATCCATTCCTCCCTCTAGCGGCATAATATCAATGAATAAATAATATCAATCAATATCATTCTCATTCAGATTTATTTTCCTAAAAAAAATCATTTCAACCACTGTGCTAAGCATCGAAGATGTGCTATCAGAAAATTATACAATTATTGTTAATATGTAAAGTTAGGATAAGGATGCATATTACTGATATCATTGAAAAACATTGATGAATTTAATTATATTCTCTTATTAGCTGGAATTCCAAAAGATGATCAACTTGTTGCTGGCAGAGTTGTAATTTGTGCTAAGATATATTTTCCTTGGGTTTTCTTTTCCATAGATCATCCAGAACTGGTCCTACAGTTGAGAACGTGGAGCAGCCAGTGTGTGCAGATCCCAACAAGGAACTTCCAGTTATTTCAATGTGACGAGTTGTTATTTCAATGTGATCAGTTATTATTTCAATGGGATAAAATTTTATCTCAATGTAATAAGTTGTTATTTCAATATGATAAGTTATCATTTCAATGTAATAAGTTGTTATTTCAATGTAATAGTTGTTATTTCAATATAATAAGTTCTCATTTCAATGTTATAAGTTGTTATTTCAATGTAATAGTTGTTATTTCAATGTGATAAACACATTACTACAAAACATATATCACTAATTTCTGAACATTTATCAATGTAATAGCATATAGCTGATATTTTTAAAAAGATGAGACGATTTTTGTCAAGAAATCTGTGAGATATTTATAACATAATTTTATAGTTTAGCAAATGAAATACAGTTTTCAATTGTCATTGGTATGTTATCAAAGATGTTGCCGGTTGGTTCGTACATTTAAACTCGACAAAGATTGGATGTTTCCAAGTTTTATTGGATACAACTAACCCTGTAGAAATATATACATAGCAAAAAAAAGAAAAATATTGATACATAAATGAAGTATGAGTAAAATGATACCCGCCATAATATGTACAATAACCTTTAATAGTTCTTAGAGGTAATAGTCCTAATAGGACAATGATATAATAGATAGATAATATAATTATTATTCATAAATATTATTAATTGAATAACAAGGCATTACCCAATCCGGGGTCTTCCACATATAAATCTCAATAAACAGGATAGCAGGATATAGCTAGGTTACTCCAAAATACCTGTAAATGGTTAAATAAGATTTATAAGAACGTTACAGTAAAGTGCTCGTAAAACCTGAATCTCATTCATTCATCATTCATACAAATTGGTACTCACCATGTGGTCATAAAGTTTGAAGAAGCAAGGAGGCCACCAGACTACTTCAAGAGGGCTACCAGCTAGCACAACATAAAATGATGGAGTCTCTGAATGCAGGGCCAGCATGCACTGCAATCAGAGTGCCCTCGAGGGACTAAATTTGGTACACACTCGTTTCTATCTTATATACATTTATAACATCATGCATTATCTAATCATTTACTGTAAAATTTATTAAATGCCTATGATCAATTTATATCTGATATATTTTATCTGACATAAATCTAGTTTTAAAATGGTCATTAGGTTTTTATAGATTGTGTTTATTTTCACAATGTAAATTTCTTGGATACAAGATTTATTTTTGTCAAAAAAATTAATTTGGATGACCAATTTTTTGTGTGTCACTTTAATCAGATCTATATGACATATTTGGATGGTCTAATAGTAAAATGGTCGCCTGCTCCTCTGAAGGACATAAGTTCAATCCCCGGAGCAGGTGCTCTTCATGAGTAGTATCTGAATGTAAGGATAACACGTAAATTGGTGTCTATGCTGAGGCAAGTAAAAGACCTCATCCTTGGGATAAATGTGTCACATGGATGGACTCCTCCCTCTATCATCTCACCAATCAACCTTTGATAGTGGCAAGAACTTGAGGGCTACACTTCTCAAATTTACCTACTACCTACCTTTCTACCTAATACCTACCTATCTATTGATCTAACTATCGAATAGAACCAAAACAGTGTTTATGCCTTTCATATTTTATGTCTGCACCGTTCAGGGTCACATGGAATTCTCTCAACTGTTTACTTATGTGAATACAGCAAAGTATTTCGTGAATTGAACATAACATGGGCTTTGGCGCTGAATTCTTTGCAAATGCTAATCACGTTCTCCAGTCCTTGTCTAATTAGACCAAGTCGTCTGCATTGGCAGTCACTCCCATGTACCTTTTTATATACATTCTATAACATCATGCATTATCTAATCATGTTAAATCAATTCTGAGCACTGATGTTTGCCATCATGACAGCACTTAGCAAGTTAGCATACAATAAGACCAATGCTACTGACTTTGTCAAGAACAGCTTTTACTCCCCCTGCGCAACTGCCTTCAAGGATGCAGCCAGTTTCAGTCAATAACATAATGTAACACTTCAAAAATGGCAATATTATACACAAACATAATTTTCCTTCTTATTCTGACTGATAACTCTATTTACCACTTTTTTTCAAGGAATTCCTTGCCTGTACGCTGGGAATGTTCAATTGTCATCTCTAATGAAAGCTAATTAGCATATTGCACCATCTACACATTATGGTGCTTCATGATTGGTCAATATCTCCCAAGCATTGTGTGCTGTCAGCTTTAGTGACCTAGCTGAGCAATCTTTGTTTAAGAATTGAGCATAATTAATGCCAACCAAACTAATTCATATACAATTTCACTGATAGACATTCAATGCCATCAGCCAGCCGATAGGCTATAAGGTAGCTTCAGTCTGATTGGCTGGTGACATACCAGCCTCTTGAGATAAGAAGCCAATCAATATCTAACTTATCAGTATATGTATCGTTAGAAACTCTGCAATGCCTCTTCAGTTTGGAATATTCTTCCAATATGACACAGTCGAGTTTCAAAGAAATTTTTTGCATGTTAGTCACCCTTTGGCTTGGTAAGTTTTTGATTTGGTATTTAATACAAAATATTTTTAAAAGTTTCAGAAACAAAATACAAATTTTCTGGTGCATAAGACAGTATAAGGAAAGCGATGGCCGAAAAAGTGCATGTAGATATAGGCGGACAAAATATAATTACCGGAATCTAAACTGAGAGGTAGGAGACTTTGGACCCACAAGTGAGGTTAAATGGCATTTTAAAGCATTCCTCCCATCTCCTCTCAGTCCCGAGACTAGAGGTGGATATTAAGAATAGAAACATGTAACTTCATATCTGACAGTGACAAGTGAGCACGCTTTACCAAAACCGGAAGAGGGATCTCATTTCTAATATCTTCACATAAAGCAACTCAATTTACTAGATGAATATGATTTATAGAGAATATATGGTCTACATTGCTTTGTAAGTTTGAATAGACAGTTTTGTGAAGTTGATCATAAAAAAACTTTACAAATATGTTTTGTATGCGTTTTTCTGTAGTTGTACAATAGTTTTTGAAAATTTCAAATTCTTTACAATTTTGCATCATGATACAATAATAAAAAGGAGACAGTTATTATGTATTTATTTGCTTTATTTCATTATATTTATCTATTTTAATTTATTTGATTTTGTTCATTTTCTTGAAGTTGAACAATTCTTTGGAATAGGACTCAGTCTTATACTTGCAAAAATAAAAGTAAAAAATCATTTATCAGATCTATTTTATTTATTTTAGAAATGTGCAAAATAGTAAAAACAAAACATAATTTATTACAAACCTTATTTTTGTTGGTCCTTTCATCTGATTTTCCTTGTCCCATTGATGAAAAGAAACAAATTTGGCAAAATTTGAAAGGTTAAATATTAAACTGTTACTCACAACTAAAATAAGAAGGTTGAAGCTTTCGCCTGACATCAACCAGCCTTCACCCAGGAAATGTACCCCAGGCAAATGCAGCGAAGTTGGGGTATTATCGTAATTGATTCATGTGGCCCTCCTGGTCATACTACCAGAAACAATAACACGGGCTTGTCCTCCATTCAAAGTGTATGATATCCATTCGTATAGAGTGTGAAAACAGTTTACCTTGTTCAGAGTCACTTTTCATAGCTTTAATTCATGTATACAGAACATTTCAAGAGTAAACAAAACCTCATGGTAGACAGCGGTTGTATCCATTATAACAAAATGTTATCCTTTTAGAGTTAAAGGCCTGACCCCCAATGGCCATGGGTAGTGGTCAGATCATGTCATGGCTGGGTCAACTCATTTACATATAACATTTGGGTATATGCTGATTGGCTAGTTTGGAGCCAAAATCTCGACTTATTTACTGGAACCTTTGCTGGAGTGCCAGGCTTCTTCAGCAAATGAAAAGCTTGGATGGTTTGGTCAGACATGTGAAGAGATGCTACAATGCAGGAAAATTATACAGTGCCATTGATAAGAAAGTGAACCTCCCAAAAACTAATCATTATCAAGTGTTAGTTTATTAATATCAATATATAATGATTTGAGGTAAAAATATTGTTTTGCTTTTATATTTTAAAAATTTCCCAAAATTTTCCAAAATTTAAGTTAAATATAGGGGTGAAACCAAAATGCATGTGGCCTAAGGTAATTTTAATTTAATAAAATGATGGCAAAATTAAAATGTATAATTAAGGTAATTACAATAACACCATAAAAGTTCAAATGATATTGAGGTACTATAAGTCATCTATTTGTTATAAAAGTTCAATTATATTGAGGTATTACAATTTATTTATTTGTTATAAAAGTTCAACTATATTGAGGTATTACAAGTCATCTATTTGTTATAAAAGTTCAATTATATTTAGGTATTACAATTTATTTATTTGTTATAAAAGTTCAATTATATTGAGGTAATAAAAGTTATTTATTTGTTATAAAAGTTCAATTTTATTGAGGTTAGTTATCTATTTGTTCTGTTTTGTTCCGAAAAGTTCTGATTCAAAGTTCCATTGAAGAGAGCTCCGTCTAAAATTCTTGTAATGTCATTTTGTATGGAAGACTTTTTGTGGTAATATTGCGCACTCTATGAATTTTTCAAGGAGTACTTGGCTATGAATTCGACATAACATCCTGCATGGATGGCCGTCCGTACATAAATTCAGGACAAAATTGCCAGTATTCGTGCAAAGTCACTGGTCTGAAGGAAAATGACTATTTTGAAGTTTCCAAAGTTGGAGCTACAGCATTTGGCATTTCGGCCCCTATGTAAATATTATTTAATGAGTTATAAGTAAAAATAAATGGGGTTTAGTGCAGTATAGTGGACCCAAATTTATGATCATATTTGGTGTGCAAAGAATGAAATAATGTCACTTTTTTATAAGTTAAAAGTTCTGACACAATTCAATAAAATTTCTGTACAGTAGCAGGGGTTTGGGGGAAGCAGCCCCCAAGAAAAAGAAAAAAGAATGTGGATGGACTGCGTTCTTACCGTGAATATAAAAACCGCTGTCCCTTGCTTGTGACGTCTTACATTGAATTCAAGCTTTTGACGTCATATGCTTTTGCACCGAGGCTCACTAAATATGATCATAAATCTGGGTCCGCTATACTGTACTTTTTCCAAAAAGTTTTTCATAAACTGGTCTTGCCAAAACGGTCATTTTGTAATATGCGATCTATAGTCTATGTCGCTGCTCACAAATTTAAGATCATTCCAAAGTAATTCCCTGTAGCATAACGGTTAAAATGATTTGTTCGCTTAATATTCTCTTTGAAATTAAAAAAAAGTTTCAAACTATTGCATATGACAGATTAATGAAATACTTAATGTGTCTCCATTACATGTTTTTCTTTCTAATATAAAATATATAACTTTTTTTTAATTTTCCCTTTACCTTTTTATGCAGAAACTATGAAAAAGTCGTTCTCATGTACAACAGCAGCTCCGATGAACTAAACCCGCGTCTGCCACCAAGGTACACGAAAAGGGCTACCACAGATTAATTACAAATCTCCATAAATGGTGAATATTACCATAACTGAAACTGGCATATAAGCCACTATGTGAATATTATTTGATAAATTATAAGTATAAAAATGTGAATTATTGCGGTCCCAATTTCTTTTCAATTGTAGTATCATTTCATATCAATATAACATCAAAGACATTGATATTATATTCTTATTCAGTTTATAACATCACTTTGTATTTATTTTGCTTCATCAGGGGCAGTTGCTGAGGACACAGGTAATCTGGGATGCAGAGTAAGGAACGCTAAAGGAACAATAGTAAAAAGATCGGACATTGTTGCTGTGAAAATTCTAGGTAAGTAAATCTGCTATAATCTAATTCATATATGAATCAGTGCATGTCATTAGCAAACACTTTTAAAGTTCCTCTTTTATTTCTATAAACAGTTATGAATTCATTATCAGTATTTATAGACATAAAAGAGGAAGTATAAAATGTTTCCTAATGACATGAAATGACTGATATATCGATTAGATTAGATAAGATTCAAGCAAACATATATAATTATAAATGTTTATATACTGACATCAACATGTATGGATACTTATGTTTAAATATCACTTATACATGTTATATTTAATATGTAATATGATTTTATTCTTTATGATTCAATTTATATTGATACATATGTTTAAATATCAGATATACATGTAATATTTAATATGTAATATGATTTTATTCTTTACGATTCAATTTATATTGATACATATGTTTAAATATCAGATATACATGTAATATGTAATATATAATATGATTAATATATAATATGATTTTTTTTCTTTATGATTCCTTATTCATATTATCTATTTATATTAATCTGTGGTTTGCCGGACCTGTGCTTCCACAGAACTTTTTCATCACTGGTGAATTCATTGATTTACCATCATACACCTATAAATTATTACACAAAGATTTACTCCGTTTAATTATTGCTGTATATCAGTCATTTCCAATATTTCATTAGTCTTTTTTCGCTTTGTCAGAATTTCCTTTATTTGTCTGTTATAGAGTGACAATTGCTGACTTAGAAGAAGCTAATAAATACTGTGACGCTGTCATATTGGCAAGATGAACCTCCTTTCAAAGTGAAGTTGATGAAACCAAGAGAAACAACATTTTGTTCATCCGCAATGATGTTCCATTCACATTCCTCGTTGTTCCGGTAGTTGTTAGGGTAAAGAGGAGAATTTATACACATTTCACTATATTCCAGGTGGCTGTTATGGTTTTTTATTCTTAATATAAAAGACAATCTCATTCACCACCAAGTTACATACTGTATATTTGCAACAAAAAGGTAGAACTGATACATACATCCAATATCTTACATGCGGAATGTGTGTGGCAGCTTCTGACAAAGTTATACTAAACTGCCATTCTTGTTGATTTCCTTTGATGGGTAATTCAAAATATCGATGTAATTTCTCCTATCCTGAGCACATGAGCGGTTTTTCATTTCCAACAACTTTCAAGCAGAAATCTGTGCTGTTTGCATATGGAGCAAATACGAACATTTCTAACTGAATACCACTCCAACTCCCTTGGCTGGGCTGATTATTCGGAGGTTGCAGTGAACATTTCCTGCCTTTTGAGGTGATCCAATCATGTAATCCTTGCTCATAATTTGTGACAAGCTGCACTGAAGCCTTGTTTATTTGCAGAATAGGTCATTCTGTAATGAAGACACACAACACAATAAGGATATGTATTAAAATTCATTGTCAGATAATTTTGACCCAATTATAAAATACTTAAGGCTGTCCCTTTAGCCCTGTTTTCATCTAAAAAAATTTTAAAAGTTCAAGTTTGAAGATGAATAATATCGCATCGGGATGCTCTGCCAGACATTCTAGTTATTTTTGTAGGTAATAATTACAATTGTACCACTTTTGCATAAATTAGGATATGGTTCTATAAAAGACAAATTTTTGTGGTTAGTTGAAATCAGGACTAAGAATAACCTAAATGCATGTTTATATATTTGTGTGTAATAACAAAGTTCCTCCTATTTAGTAGATCTGAATTCTTCCATTAAAAAATATACATTTTTAAACCAATGTGTTATTTGGCACTTGTTGATATCTGGGCATATGGATATTTGTACTAATGTCAATGGGCGAAAACTTCAAAATAATATAAAATAAAACCCTGGTGCTAAGTTTCGTAAATAGGTTGTGTTCAACATGGGTACGTCCCAACAAGGTTTTTGAAACTGGTGAGCTTCATAATAAAAGAAATATTCAAATCTGCTTTTTGCCTAACCAAGGCCCTCTAGGGACACTTTCTACAGATAAAGATGATGAAATGTATGATTTTTCTGTGTTGTCTTTTTTTATTTAATGGGAAAAAAAAATATTTTCCAATTAATAGAAACACTGCCTATTCATAACTTTCTCAGATTATATTCTTTGGTATTTTGAGGCTCAGGTGGGCAAATTTTATACTACCATTATGACAAGGAATCTAAATTGTATCCCCACATTTTACACTTGTAAATTATTTCTATGCATAAACAATTAATTTGTAACGTCACATTCTACCCTAAGGTTGTTCAATTTTCTCAAACAATAATTAGCATCAATTAAACCTATTTACATTGTAGTATTCTTTCTTCTTAATTTCACTGTATTCCTATGCTCAGTTCTTACAAAGAAAATTTAGACTTACCCTCAGTGCAGCCATACTAGCCCTCGACACACTTTTCTGTCATTTTTGGTACATGACATTCATGGTGACCATTGCACTTTTCCAGGAAAGTTTTTGTAATGTTGGACCTCAAGTTGCCATCCCAAACATGCATTGCAGCAATAAACACCAAGGAATAAGTGCCACCAGCATCACACCTCAGGCGAGTTGCATTGTTGCATGAACTTATGATAGCTCCCCTTCAATGTAGCCCTGTAATGAGAAAATAAAAATTATTATTACACCATCAAACACAAAACACATTATCTATTATCAAATTGTGAATGTAACCAGGAACATAATTTTTTTAAATCTGATGCAGTGCCATTTCCGTATAGAGGTTTTATCTCAATGCTCCTGGCCTGAAGCTTAGTTTGGGGATATAGGGAAGTTAAAGTCGATTAAACTTGAAAGGTCATTAATGTCTGGCTATAGTATGGATCGATAAGAAGGGATAGCGCTAGTGCACAGGGGAATACTAGATATGCAAACAGAACATTACAAGTTTAGTGCTCATATGACAGTGAATACCAGATACTTTTACTTTAACTGAATTTGGAATTAATGAATGGATTGTGTTTTACTGTTCAATTCATAGACTTGGAAACAAGTCTAACGGTTAAGGCCGCTAAACTTCAGAGGACATCATGTGAGTCCTCCATGAATCGTATTGATTGAGAGACTGCTTTAGGCGATGGGAGTCCTGGGTTCACATGACATCCTCTAAAGTTCAGCTTCCAAATTTGAGAGACTGGTTTCCAAGTCTATGAATTTGGCTGTAACATTGTTTGGCATTTAGACACTTTTTCTTTGAAGTTATGCAAACTGGTAAAAGGATGTGTCAACCAATTTCTCCATTATTATTAAATGACAAAGATGTTACTTTTTTAATCTCAAAATATTTTTAAAGCATCATCTTTAAAAATGTTACCAAATAATGCGTCAATTATTGGTAGAAGATTCTGCAGAGAGAATGAGTACTTACCAAGATACAGCAAATAAAAACCACTGCACCAGATTACACTGGTCCAGCCAGACATTCCTATTTTGATCTGCCAAATTTTTATGAGGAAATGAGGTGTATATGTCAGAATGTTTGATAACATCTCATCAAGGAAATGTATTTTGTATGTTCAACCATTGTCTCACCTGATAATAATCATAGTAAATTATATGTGTATACATATATAAAATCATTCCCACAAAACCTCTTTATGCCAAGACTCACTAGTTGTCTTCACAGCATCACATTTTAGTGCAATATGGTGAAACCTGTAAGAAGTTGTTTCTTTTCACTAGGGTTTGGGTTTAATATTAAGTAGATTTGTTTGGAAAAAGAACGTCAAACGGATGGAGCTGATGGATGAACTTACTGTAAGGTCACCTTTCCACATATACATTACCCAGATATCAATCCAAATCGGCCCAAGATCGTTTACATATAGGCCACTATTGTAACAACATCGTATTAACATCACCGACATCGCGCCGACGTTGAAAAACAATTTGAAATGATATCTGGGTAGTATTAAAATTAAATTAGCAGAATCCGCTTAGATAATACTGAAGTTCAACTGCATCATTTTTACAGCCGGATTCATCGACTTAGAACCAATCTCAGAATTTCATTGACTTTTAGAAGCTGAACAGCAGAGGACGTCATGTGATTCAAGGACTCTCATTGGTTGAGGGACTGCCCTGTCCAAAAGGAACTCTAGTCTCACATGACATCATCTGGAGGTTACTATGTTCCAAGTCTATTAGGTAGAGTGACATCTATACATACAATTGGCAACATGGTAAAATTTAACTTTAAATTAAACATTTAATAGTTGTGGTGTTTAAATTTTGCCAACAAGATATAATTAAAAAGTCAAGATCAGTAAAAGGATATGGGTATGATTAATATGATCGTTATGCCAATATACTGTTATCAAAAGATAAACATATCCTGAAATGCGCTCAACATCTGAGTGAGATGAAGCTCATGAAGATCGAGTATCCAAGCCGGGTATCAAATTCGGCAGCAAATAGAATACGCATCCTGGATGAGTTGTTGTATCAGAGGTGCTGGAAAAAATTAACGTCATATACTAATTTAAATTTGGAAGATCAAAATGGGCATGTCTGTTTGCCAGCCCAGTGTAATATGGTGCTGTGTAATTTCTTTGATATGTGCTGGTAAGTACTAATTTCTTTTGACAGAATTGTTCACAATGCATGTATCTAAGTGCATTGTAACCTTGTGTAGTAGAGATTTGAAACTAATTGTTTTCCTTAACTAAAGCAATAGTCAACCGTATTTGCATCAGTGTGGTTGAATGTAGGGTGTAGTTGGCACATCTATTTGCCAGTTTCCATTAATTTAAAGTAAAGGGGTCAGACATGTTCCACATATAAAATTATTGATCTTATTTTTAATGTGCAAGGCATCAATGATTCTAGCATTCAATTCCATGCAATTGTGGTTACTCACAGGCGCATAGGGTTCATTAGAGAATATGATCAATTATAGTAGAATTGAAATTGAGTTGAAATTGAAATTGATTTGAAATGCAATTGAAATTGCAATAGGGTTTGTAATTTCTGACTGCACTCCCAGCACAATTTATGAACACATCGAATACTTATTGTGCATGATTACACTAATCATGTCATGCCCTCAAAATGTACAAAGTCAACCATTATTGTCCACTACATTTACTGGGCTTCTCCAAAATAAAAAATATTAATTTGTTTACAATTGTAATTGATTGATACCAAATACACTGAACAGTGTCAGCTGAAGAAAATAGTGATTCAAAGTCTTTTTGAGCCAGGGTTAAGTTAGTGTGATGTCAGGTATTTGGTCTGTCCAGTATTTGGTCTGTCCAGTATTTGATCTGTCCTGTTTTCAGTCTTTCCAGTATTAGGCTGGTCGTATTTGGTCTATCCATTATTCAGTCTGTCCAGTATTCTGTCTGTCCAGTATTCTGTCTGTCCAGTATTCAGTCTGTCCAGTATAGGCCTGTCATATTTTGTCTGTCCAGTATTCAGTCTGTCCACTATTTGGTCTGTCCAGGGACGGCCCAATGTTGTTTATTCTTTTGTCTTGGTCCATTGTCTATTATATATAGTGAGGCTATTTTTAACTGTCAATTGGTCCAATGTCAGTTCACCCCATTTTTTCCTCCCAGGCAGCTACACTGCCCACAAGCCAGGCCACTATAATTTATACTAACCAGTTCTAATGACCAGCCAATCAGAGTTTTGTGGATTTTGCTACGCAGTAATATATGCAGGGTGCCCCAGATGTCTTAGCCAGTCTGACCAATGAGGCCAAGTGTTTGGGTAAAAGAAATTTTCTAAAAAACAGGTTGACCTGTTAAATAACATGGAGCAACAAGAACACTTAATGACGGAGTCATATAACACCCTGATTGATTGTTGATTGATTGTTTTTTTAATTTTTGATTGATTGTTGATTAATTGTTGATTGGTGATTAATTGATTGCTATAAAACAGATAGTTGATTGACTGTTTGAGAATGATAGATATTGCTAAAATAATGCTTATGACAAAATTTAGCCAGAACAAAGTCATTAGAGTTGACCACAAACTCAATCTAGACAGTAGACCACAACTCTGAGGCAGTGCAGTCATTGTTTATAACATCATCACATGTTACAGCTGGCTTATAAGGAGGTGGGGGCCACATCTTGTGGTCATAATATGCATCACTTGACCTAGTAAGGCTGTTTGAGAGTGCCGTGTTGTCAAGGCTTTGACTTGTCAGGGTGACTTTTAGCTGACAATAGGTTGGCCCACTGTCAGATAGGCCCTCCAGTTGTCAAATAATATAACATAATGGCAACCTCAAAGTCTGCCTAATATTAACCCAATGTCGGCCCAATGTCAATTTGACCCCCAATTGTGTCTACTGCTTGTTGTGGGCTATAACAAAAAGAGATTCAAATGTCACATTTTGTCAGATATGTACAATGTATTGAAAGAATATTCAATATAACTAACATGTTTAACATGCAATAATCTCTATGATGTTTGTGTACTATGTGGGCATTCGCGGAGAGTTTTGCTGCAGTGCATTATATGTAAATGAGCCTGAGTGCTGTTGAGTTGTATATGGCAATACTATGATCAAATATTTAATAACTGTATGCACATGAATTCTACAACATTTAAGGAAGCAACACAATTTTTAGCATTTTTTCCAGATTTTCCATTATTATGAAAAAAAAATAAAGATGAAACAAATCTCAAATGTAGCTTAAAAATCATTGGCAACATTTTACTATGAGGGTTAAATAGATAGATACATAGATACAGATAGATAGATAGATACAGATAGATAGATAGATACAGATAGATAGATAGATACATAGATTGATTGCTTGATTGATGGATAGATGGATGGATGGATGGATGGATTGATAGATATATTGATAGATTGATTGACATATTGATTAATTGATTGATTGTTTGATTGATAGATACATAGAGAGATTGATTGATTGATTGATTAGTTGATAGAAAGATTGATTGATTGCTTGAACTACTTATTGTATGACAGAGTCGTGACAAATGGTTGCTAAGGCAACGGCAAAGTCAGAGATCAGAGATTGACAGTGACTGACTGACTATTTTGTGACTAACCCAGTGACCTATGTTAACCATGGCTCAATTGACTGTATACTGGCTATAGCGTTTCCTTCATTCAATCAATCAATCAATCAAGTAAACATACATGTACTATTTCAGACAAAAAAAATAACTTTTTCTGAATCTGCACTTACTTGGGTTTCTCTACTTGAGATTCAGTGACAAAATATGATTACTATAATCCCCATGACATCCATCTAATTGAAAATATAACTAGTACTCGTGGATTTACCAAGAAACATAAGGTCAGTCCTGACCAACCAACTGTTGAGGGAAAAGTGACCTAGAAATAGTTTGCCCTAGTCAAGCCACCCCTTCTTCAACACCCCCTTCCCTTCCTTTATACTGGCCCACCCTCTACCATCAGTCAGTCAGTCATAATATTCATTGCCTACACCAAAGCCCTGATTTAATAATCTGTGCTACAGCTGTCAGTCAGTCAGTCAGTCATAAACTGCACCAAAGTTAATCTGTGCTGCATTGACTGATGTGCTGACTGACTGACTGATTGACTGATTGCTGTATTAATAATACAGCAATCATTCAGTCAGTCAGCATGTCAGACAATCAGTCACTCAGTCACCCAGCCATATCATAGATGCACCAAAGCCCTTATTCAATATCTGTGCTCGCATTATTAATACATTATTTTGGATCTATGGAATGCAATGTGTTTTTAGACTGTGAAATTAGGGAGTGACCCACAACTCCATAGGGACACCTGGCTCTGGAAATCGGATCATGTGTTGTAGAAAAAGTTAAATCTTACTAAAGTTTAGATTTTTTCTGCAACAATGGTTGCATGAAAGATTGAATTTTCAATAATGTAAAAAAGGTCATTAATATAGGTATTTGATTCTAGACTATGTGATAGCAAGTAATACAGATGGAAACAATATTTTTGCTGGGTAAAATTGAGCACTATTTAAATTCAGTACAAGTGTTTTGTGTATATCCTTCTTTGTAACTATTATGCTCATGGTACATGAATTTATTTCAGCAACCACTCCCATTTACCAATTGTTTAGCACTGTGGTTGTCTCTAGAAAACCTTTTCTAGGAAGTGTTCTCTATTTGATAAAACAAAATTATGATTTTGACACCGCACTGCAAAATTAGGTGACAGACTTCCTGGTGTATTCAAATAGATATCCAGTCAAAATACAACATTACAATGTAATAATTACATATATTTGTGGATTTATGCAGTGGAACTCCCTGGACTTGTATATAATTTCAGGCAAATTCCAACATTTTCTTTAAATGCCTCTTAAACAGATGGTGCTTTCACTCTTCTTTACATGACTGAGTATAACTAATGGTATTCCTCGGTATGACTAAGAATATTAGTAATGTGAATCTGATTAGTCATTCATGTTTGCCTAAGATGGAATGACTAGGTCTCAGTCATATTCTCCCAGTGCAGAGCTGAAAATAATTTAATCTTTTTTTATTGTCTTCATTTTGCATAAACACGACATAAATATGTAATATGTATTGAATTGTGTGTGAAAGATGACAATCCAAATTGAAGTTTAAGCACTTTATTCCACTCAATCAGTGTTGTTAGGTGAATCTACAAAAAGAAAGAAATAACCCGTTCATAAATTGAAGATGAACTTCAGATAAATTACAGGTGCTAGTATTACACATGTTTAGAACTATACTTGGATTTTCTAATATACATTAAATATACAATTAATATGTATCATCATAAAAACCATAGGGATGAATATAAATAATTTAAACTCACAAGACCTGTGCAGCTTCTTGGAAACGCACTTCAAGTTAGCAACTTTTGTGGCCTTGTACAATATTTGACTTGTAACCTACAATAGTTATATAAATATATCTAAATAAACATACAATGCAATACTCTAATAATACTATAAAATGCAGCAATTGCACTATAATCAATACAATATGAAATGGCACACCTTAGATTACAGTAGTCTTTAAATAAATGAATTTCTTGACAATATGGGTGTCTTATCTGTTAGGCTTCCTGGAGCTAACTAAATTATCATGATTCTATCTGCAGGATACCACTAAGCTTGACACCTTTTGACAAACATTAACAATAGCAAACTATAAACAATGACAAACACTAAAGCAAGTAGAGCTGTGGCAAATATTCACTGGCCAAGTGTAACAAATTCAGTCATGCCTAGTATTGGTCATTCATATCATGTAAACATTAAAATTCGACTCTGTAGTACTCCTACACAACAAACTTAGTTCAGAAAATGACACATGAACCACATAACATTGATTTTATAATTTTACACACAACTACTATGATCTTTATCAAACCAAATCTTTCCATTAAGAGTTGGGAGTTATCGCACAAGGGTAATAGCAATTCCTCATGATATTAGTTGATCTAAGTATTGAGCAAGGATGATAGATTTCAAATTAGGTCTAGACATTAGCATCATAACTTAATATCTTACTAATATTTGGGACTTCACAATTGGAAAGTGTGTTTGACAGCCGTGTGTAATATGGTATAGCATTTTCTTAATTGATGTGTCTTGGTGAGCATGCTATTTCAACAGTACATAAAGAATTATAAGTACAAAGTATATCAAGTGAGCAAGAGACTAAATACTCCACAAACATCATCAAGTCAAAATATTGAGATAAAAATTGTCTAATGTCTTCTTCTTTTTACACAGGGCTACAAGCAAGGGGATTCATTATAAATTCCTGCAACCATGCCACTCATCTTAATTGTAGTTCTGGCACCCATCCTGTTGTAGTCATTCATTCTGTGCACACATAATAAAAGAACTTTCTTGGAAAAATGCAATGGTCATCATGAATGTCATGTACCAAAAATGACAGAAAATTGTGTCCAGGGTGTTCATGGTTGCGTGCCTGGTAAGATTTTCTTATTAAATTAACAAGTGCTATATACAAGATTGAGTGATTAAGTCGAATGTATGCCATGTTTCAAATTGATACAGTCCAATCAACAATTTGAATAATTCAGTAATGATACTTGCAAAAATTGTGAATATTGGTACTACCAGATTTGACCCACTTAACTCAGTTCCCTATTCATCATCACTTTCACTGTATACCTTCGTCTTATAGTGGGCCATGATGATATTTTATGCATATGTTTTGGAATAGATATTTAAACTGTTATATATTTTATTTACAAAATTTATTTCATGTTTTAATTTCATAGTACTTCGAAGAACTTGTGGTGATTATCTCACAGCACCAAGAGGAATAATCAGTTCTCCTCTTTACCCTAAAAACTACCGAAACAATGAGGAATGTGAATGGATCATCACTGTGGATGAAGGAAACTTTGTTTCTCTAGGTTTCACCAACTTCACCTTAGAAGGGCGTTCACCATGCAATTATGACAGTGCTACAGTAATTATAAGTTTCTTCTACATTAGCAGTTATTTTTTTCATTTCTGAAGTCAAAAGATGGCTAGAAATGACATTGTCACAGTTTCTTCAAGCTTCATGTTTAGTACCAGCTCCACCTGGTGATGAAATGCTAAATTGAGCGCTCTATTTTGTGCCATAACTGGTAGTAGGCAAATTATTTTCCTTGCACCTTGTATCAGGTGCCAATATTACCCTGTTTTTTATTCAATATTGAATGTTTCTAAATGTAAAAATTGCTTTAGACTATGGTCTAGAGAGTATTGATATCTGCATAACATATGTGAAGATTGTATGCATATTTTGTATGAGAATCATTGATGGATTTCAATGTTTGATCCTGTTGAAAATTGATAAACAATGTTTATATTTTCACATAGAGAATTCTAGTATTCTTTAATTTTGCAGATATGTTCAACTGCCAATTTTGTTTAACCCTGCATTGTACTTCCCAATCTTCTACATTCCTCTTAATTCTATGCCCAATAAATGTCATGCATTATTTGGCAGCAAACTAATCTGGAAATATGACAATTCCCCACAGTTATACACTACGAGTTTGAACTCCAATAGAAAATGTTATTTCAAATGATGAATGTTTGGTCAAGGAAATGTATTTTAATGTTATTCAAGAAAAAGTGCAATTACAGTTAAACCTTTGTTAGACAGTCATCTAGAGGAATTGAGTAAATATTGCTTCTTTTAAAAAAGTTAATCATTATATAAAGGAGGGAAGGTATTACAATTTACTGATGTCAATTATCAAATATATAATGCAATAACATTTCGTTGCTGTCCTTGTGTGTAAGTCTTTAAACAGTCGTTGGGTGGATTTTTTTACCAGTCCTTGGATTTGACAGTGCTAGGATATATTCTTATGATCTTGGATAGGTTCTTTAATAGTCCATTTATTGTGAAATATTGTTCATTATGTAAGTACAATATTAATTTTGTCTATTCTAATATATTGCCATAATAATTTCTTGAAATTATGTCTCTGATACTGAAATGCCTGACTGCTTGCATTGAATGTCTACATAACTTAACATACAGATTTTTTATTACAGTTTATATTGTTAAGTATTGCTAACTATTATGGTAGTTTGTTTATTGTCTTTCTTAAATTAATACTTTTTTCCGGTATTGAATGGTTTGTCATTGCATGAATTGTATCTATTTTTTTAATATGATTATTACAATATTCACATGTTAAATACATTTTTCTCACAAAAAAAAAATGTGTTGAACATTTTATTGAATCTCAACTCCAACTAATGATAGGAAGTAAATTTTTCAAATAAGTTATTGCAACCATCAAAGAACATATTTAAATTATGTATCTACATATATATATATATATATCTTTATGGTTATCTTATGGCCTGACACCTAGTGGTGTTATTTAGATAAAAGGACGTTAGATCACTAAAAGTAAACAGTTTAATTTGTAAGACTTATTATTTTGAAAGACCCCTGGACACAGGCTCCATGGTTCGATTGAAACTAAATAATTGGCAATATTTTATGAGAAAGTTGTAAGAAAGTATTGCTGCAAGGTTTACTGGGATTAATTTGTTTTCATTCGGCAAGAACTCGAAATTTTCTGATAGGAAATTTAGATTTGGAAACACAAGTTAGTTGATTTGTATCAGTGCTTGGAGTATGTAATATCTTTAAAACACAGCACTGCCAATTACTTGTTCTAAGGAATCAGATTGTCCGATAAGAACAGCAATACCCCACACATGTGAATACAATTTGTTATTTAATCATTTCGTAAGACCTTTTGTGTTAGCATAGACTCTCTCAATATACAACGCAAATCTGGTTTTCATAATGATAGGCTTTGAATGTGTAAAGTGTACTTACTCTCTTACAAGAACCATTCAGAGAAACAATTAAGCCCAAGAGAAGTCAGTTTACTGAAGGATTTTGATAATTCATTGGGATCTTTTAAACTTCAGAATGAATGAAAGAAGAAGAGGAGTGCTTTAAATTATACAAGTAAAAATTAGTAAAGGCTGAAAATGTGAATGTCCACAATCAATGAACTGAACTTTGTAATTCTAATTAGTAAACACAAAGGAGAGTGACAGTCTTTACGTCCCATGTTTTTGCACCAGATAGGGCTGATCAGAAAAGGCAGGTGCCAAGGCAATGAGGCAAATGATGAAGCAATCTTCCAACGTGGGCTGGATTCAAACCCAGGACCGAGTGGTTGGCCAAGCACTCATTAAGACCCTACTCTCTTCAGCTCAATAAACTGAATTTTTTTGTCTCTACCTCCAAATTAAGACTTTAAGTACTGACCTTTCAATGTCTGGTGGACAAAATTGTACCCGAGGTTATAAACATAAACATAATATAACCTATATATATTTATTGTGCATCTAGTAATGTTTTATTAATATTTCCATATATCTGAACACAGAATGCAAAGACAAAGGCATATGGGGAGCAACTGTAACAAAATTTGTCACTGTAAAAATGGAGTTGCATGCAAACTATCTACAGGTCAATGTCCGAACAATGACTGCGCTCCTGGCTGGGAAGGCCACACTTATAATGAGATGAAAGGTGATTGCAAGGGTAAATTATCTTCTTTATAATTTTGATAGTTTTTACCGTCAACAAAAAAGTCATATAGTTGCACAATGTTACACATCTACACTTTTTAAAATATGATGACAAAACCACAGGTAATTTCAAGTTTTATATTCTAGATAATCTCTTGCTTTCTTTAAATGGGCAACTTGTAAGGTAATTCATGCTTGATTCACCATTTGTCTGATATTTTTTTCTTCATATCATAAACCTGTTTGACATTGTTATTTCAGCGGGCCTCATCTTTCTTGTTTCGACACCGACATTTGTAAATGACAAGCTCCAAATTTATGCAGATCACTGCTGTTGTAAAGCAAAACTACAGATAACCAGTCATCGTTGTGACAAGTAACCTCACATGTTCTCAAGTAGAGGGCCTCTCTGTTATGGTGCTCCCGTGTAGCACAACTGGCGCCCCCTGTAATGGTCATGTCTGTATCCCCGAGGCGGCAGCACTCGTGGTATCCAAGGGGAATGTCAGTCTCTTTCAGTGCAGATTCTTATGTGGGATGAATCTGAACTTTTTGTATATTAGTCATATTGTGGTAGGTGTCAACAAAAATTCATCCATCTGTGAGACAAAACTGTCATACTAGTTTGGTATTGGCATGTTATAATGTGGATGGACTAACTCTTAACTTGCCACTAATGTAGTGGTGTTGGTCCAACATAGGCTGCCAACATTTGTCAAACACAACTGTTAGCAGTTAATACGGTTGTCTGTATGTTTACCCAACATTTTCTCCATCAATGTCAATTTCACTTCCACAATAATGTTGGACCATGTAGCATCACACCAATATAACATCTAGTGCATCATTTCTGCTACAATCATTTGTATACCTGTATACATTATGTATAGAATTTATCATTTGACATGAACATTTTCCATCTAGAGGCAACACTTGTGTAACGTTAGTCATGCAGATCAGGTCTACAGTTTTTACTGAAATTTCTTCATCAAACTTCAACACTATAATCATGAATGTTTGGTCAAGGAAATGTATTTTAATATGATTCAAGAAAAAGTGCAATTACAGTCAAACCTTGGTCAGGCAGTCACCAAGAATTGAGTACATCTTGGTGATCATTATATAAAGGGGGAGAGGTAATGAAAATTCAGTTTGTGGGAGTTAGAAGTTAGATTCTGAAATGGTAGTTTAACATTGGTGACCATCCGATACAGGTGGCCATTAGGGCAGGTTTGACTGTCATAAAAGCTTTGACTATTAACAAACAACCAATTAATTGATGTCAATTGTCAAACATATATTGCAATAACATTCCTTGCTGTCCTCATGTGTAAATCTTTCTACATGCTTTGGACGGACTTTTTTAAAAATAATTTCTTGAAATTATGTCTATGACTCTGAAACACCTTATTGCTTGCATTGCATGTTTACATAACTTGATATACAGATTTTCTATCACCGTGAATATTGCAAAGTATTACTAATTATCATAATAGTTTGTTTATTGTCTTTGTTCAATTAATCCTTTTTTTTCAGTATTGAAAGATTTGTAATTGCATAAATTTTATTTATTTTTGAATGATTATTACAATATTCACACTTTTAATAAACCTTTCTCACAAAACAAAACTTATTGAACATTTTATTGAATCTCAACCCTTACCAATGATAGGAAACAAATATTCCTAATTAATAGTGAAGTCCAAGAAAGCCAAGATTGGCTGGGGTCTTCGAAGTTGGCCACCCCTAACAACACAATTTCACATCGGGCAATTTTGTAATTTGTTATTAAAATAAATATTCACATCTTTGACAACATTCTCACATTGGACAGGCATCTTAGAAGTGCTTGTCATGGGTAATTTAGAGTGGCCAATTTGGATGACCATGGCCAATCTGGATGTCTCCCAGTGTACCCGCTCTTGCAACAGAATTTCCTAGCGTAATTCTGGTCAGATTAACATTAGGAAAGAACTGTGTTGTTCTGTTGAATATATTTCATAAAGCAACAAAAAATAGACAACCAGAAACATGTTGCTGAGGCTTCAGTTCAATAGTGACGTCATATAAAGCCTTTGTCCCACCTAGTGAATAATGTCATTATTCTCAGACAACCACTCAGACAACCACTGTCAATGGTATGCCGGACAGAGTGTAGTCTGTTGTCAAGATGCTTTAATCGTGCTAGTCTTGGTCTGTTGGGGTCTCTTTTACAATCTGTCTAGATAGACCAGTCTGAGTCTCAATCATACATGAAAAACAAGCCAGCCATAGAGGTTTATGAATAAATAAATACATCTAATAAATTAATGAATTTATCTAGCTGTGAGAAATTTGTGTCAGTCTATGGTTTTTATTATTTAAAACAAACCAAATTATTGTTTAACGATGTACTTTTTCAACATATATGATTTTATTTTGCAGATTAAAGACACATCATAAATCTTTTCCACACAACTACTAATAGTTCTTGAATGATATTATTCATAGGTGGCATTACCAACATTTTTGTACTGCAGCACCCTCTGTTAATTAAAAGCATCTTTTGAGGAAATAAATAATGGGAACTGCCTGGCTCGCCTGAATGATCCCACATTACGATACAACATTATTTGTTAAACTAGAAGCATGTTTTTAATTTTACCAATTTTTAATTACATATATAACACTTATTTTATGGTTTACAGAAAGTATTTATGTGAATGTAAACCATTTTATCTTGTTATATAGAATTAATAGATATCTACAATATGTATGTTGTTCATCATTTCTTAGATTACTTGAATCAAAAAATTTAAATATTTATTAAACTAATAATTTTACTAACATGTATTGATTTGTTACAGGGCACTTCTCTACCTAGGCCCAATGAAACTGCATCCAATGTACATATAGGTGGCAAATTGTCGACTTTATGTTGCAATTGGCACAAGTGTTGTGTTGGGTAATCTTCTTGTCAGACCACTGTGGATTCAGCCTATGTTAGTGTGTTGTCCATTATTTGGTCTGTCCATGATTTGGTTTGTCAATAGTTTGGTTTGTCCATTATTTGGTCTGTCCAGTATTCGGTTTGTCCATTATTTGGTCTGTCAAGTATTCAGTTTGTCCAGTATTGCATCTGTCCAGTATTCAGTCTGTCCAGTATTTAGTCTGTACAATATTTAGTCTGACAAGTATTCAGTCTGTCCAGTATTTGGTCTGCCCAGTATTCGGTCTATCCAGTATTTGGTCTGTTGTATTTGGTCTGTCCAGTATTGGGTCTGTTGTATTTGGTCTGTCCATTATTTGGTCTTGTCCATTACCTGGTTTGTCCATTTTTTGGTTTGTCCATTATTTGGTCTGTCCAGTATTTTCGGTTTGTCCATTATTTGGTCTGTCCAGTATTCAGTTTGTCCAGTATTGCATCTGTCCAGTATTCAGTCTGTCCAATATTTAGTCTGTCCAGTATTGTGTCTGTCCAGTATTTGGTCTGACCAGTATTAGGCATGTCGTATTCGGTCTGTCCAGTATTTTTGTCTATCCAGTATTCGGTCTGTCCAGAGCCTGCCAATGTTATTTTTTCCTTTGTCGTGGTCCATTGTCTATTATATATAGTGAGGCTAATGTTGACTGTCAATTGGTCCAATATCAGTTCAGCCTGCTTTTAGCTGACAACAGGTTTGCCCACTGTCAGATGGGCCCTCCATTGGTCAAATAATATTACATAATGGCAACCTTAAAGTCTGCTTAATATTAACCCAATGTCAGCCCAATGTCAATTTGGCCCTCAATCGTGTCTACTACTTGTGGGCTACAACAATAAGAGATTCAAATGTCAAATTTTTTCAGACATGTATTTATAGAATATTCAATATAAGCAACATGTTTATCACACAATAATCTCTATGATGTTTGTGTACTATGTGGCCATTCGCTGAGGGTTTTGCTGCAGTGTATTCTATGTAGTTTAGACCGAGTTCTGCTGAGTTGTTTGATTTTAACAGTAAATGTTTATATGTGAACAGGGTAAGAAATGACAAAGGCAAGGGGTAAAAAAGAACTTTTGACACAGAATCCCCCCAAAACATTTTGAATTTGTGTAAAAGTTGCATATATTTGTCAATATAAGGAAATCAAACTATGTAAACGGATTTGGTTATTTCCAGTGATGAGGCAACAATATTTGATGTTATAGCTAATCCTTAACAATGAGAAGGGTAAGTTAAGCCAATGAGGTATTTTATGACGGGTTAAGTTAAGACAAGACACAATAGGACCTATAGCTATAGAAGCTAATATTGTCAATGCATAGTACTACTATGCCATCATTTATATATATAAAACAACTGTATCCTTTATTTAATTTTGAACATATGGAGTAGTAGGATTTTCCAGAATGCACAGTAGTGCGAAAACAAGTTATTAGCAATTAGTTGGACATGGGAGTGGCTGATAAGTACACGATATACCAATTAGTGGAAGACAAATCTGGCATATCAATAATTGAGGAAACACTATAACATTATTGCAAGTTTTATTTTTGGCCTTTGCGAAACATGTTATTCTGAAGCACCTCGCAGCGGTATGGATATTTTAATAATATTTTCATTGATGGCAGTATATATTGCTCCATGCAGTTAATTTCCTTGTAATGAAATAGAAACCATTTGAAATTTAACTGACTCATCATTTTGCCAGGCACGCACATCAGATGGATTATTTATTCATTTGACCGCAATTTTTGTCTGTACAAAATAGTTAACTTTGGATACATAATACATGTTCAAATGTTTTTTGGTCATATTTAATCATAAAATGCTTGGGGCTGCAAAGGACACAAACGTAACCATTAAATCAAACCTCTTTTGGACATGCTTCATCATAAAATGCTTTGGGCTGCATTTAAAGAACACAAATGTAACCACCAAATCAAACCTTTTTTGGTCATACTTAATCCAAAAAATGCTTTGGCTGCATTGAATGGACACAAATGTAACCCCTAAATCAAACCCCAACTTTCTGTTGTCTGAAAAATCCATTTGAAGTTTCCTGTCTTTCCAATGGTATTTGTTTTTATCTAATTAGAATTATGCACTATTTATCATGGTCAAAAAGATACAGCAGAAATCACAATAGGGAATACAGCAACCTTAATGTTGGTTGTTTCATTATAAAGTGCTTGAATGAATGAACAAATTTACCGCGTAGAGGTCATAAAAGACCTGTATGTCTAAAAAAAGAAAAAACATTGTTTCACCTAAAAAGTTCAGGTTTAATTGGTACAAACATTTTTTTTCATTCCATGCCATTTACTTAAAAAAATATGATAGATAACGGGATGGACATTTATTCAATTTTTGAATCCTACTAATAATCTTCAACAGCACAGGTCTACTTTTTTTTCTCAAAGGATTACACACTCTGCTGTGATGCTGTTTTTTTTTCTTTCTTTTTTCTATAAAATCAGTTGATGAAGAACTGCTCTGACTTTCATATGTTTCTGCAGAGAAGTGTCAAATTCATATGTTAATGCTTGCAACATGATGTCCCATCTATTAATTATATCTTCAACTGTGCTCGTGTACTTCTGCACTGATGCCGATTTTATATGCAAAAGTGCTTTCACAGCCATGGTCAAATTGACTGATAAACAGTGCAAGCATCATTGCAGAACATCTGCTGGACTATTTCTTGCATTAACTGTAAGACAACTGTCGATGGTGAAAGACAATGTATCCAAATGTGTTTTAGATCATGGACAATGCCTTACAATCATTAATATTTGTATAATTTAAAACTAAAAGATATTAATAATGATAAAAAAAATTATAGAGGGCCTATCGCTGTTGTGGTGTGTGTCTTGCACTGCCAATATATTAGTTACGTAATTTATTTTAGCAATGTCATTTTGAGTTTTTGCATGCACACTTCGTATCAAAGGCATTGCTTGAGCAATACCTCATTGGGTACTTGGTCATAGTATACACCAATAGTGTGAGTTACCATTGATTGAAGACATTAAAAGAGTTCAAATGAATTTAATAATATCCGCAGAATATATATAATTATCATAATTTTATTATTATACAAGCCAAGCCATTGGTTGAGCAAATAGAATACACATCCTGGATAAGTTGTTATATAAGTGGTGCTGGCAAAGCTAAACGTCATCTCCTAGTTGAAGTTTGGGAGTTCAAAATGGAAATGTTTGTTGTTTGGTGCTGTCTGCTTTCTTTGATATATCTTGGTAAGTATTCATTTTTCTCCTATGATCTTCTCACCAATTCATTGGTTTCAAGTCTCTTGAATACTTGGTCATAATGCATATTAATGTAACTATACTGTAATCCAAAAAAAATGCCTACTTTGTTTTTTGGGGCAGAAATGTTAGCAAACAGTAAAAGCCCAACTTCGAGCTGAGAAAAATAATGCTGGGAACCAAATAACCAGAATCGTTTTATATTCTCCATTGTAATTTCTGCTGCTTCTTTTTCCATAACAAATGGCGATAACGACAAAATATGGCAACAAATTGTCATTGCACAGATAGGAACTTGCCGTTGATATGTTTAGGGAATAGAAATGTTCTTATGTGTTAGAAATTGGGCTTAGACTTTTTGGTAATATTTATATCAGTTTTGTGCATCTTCATGACTTTTATCCAATACTATGGCAAAAAAACAAGTGGATATTTATTTTGGTGCATGCTGTAATATATTCTTTGACTTAAGTAATCAGGCAACCATAGTATCTTTCTGGTTTAACAAAGTACTTGGTTGGCATCTCTGTTTATCAGGGTGTAAAGCACCGTTCACACTGTCACTAGTGGGGATGTCGAGTGAGCGCGGATGACAAAAAATGTTTAATTGTGCTTATCCTTGTTCATTTGAATTCAATCATCGGGTGATTTACGGATGCATGCTAATTCATAGAATGCCCCTGGTACCTCTAGATCCCTCGAGTATAGCCGCAGATAGGGCAAATTCCTAATATGTTTAAGGATTTGGCAGATGTTCGACGGGTAAAATTGCTTGAGTGTTTACGGGAATCACCTCGCGATTGATGTACGGATGTATGTGGCCAAGTAGGCCACTAACAACCACCTGTGCTCACTCGGGGATACACAGAAGAGGCTGTCCATTCATGTATAATCGCCATCCACTCATGTTCACTACAGCTCGTGGATTGCTCGGGAAACGCTCAGCGGGCGCCCAAGGAACATTATTAAAATAACGACCGTCACACTGGCTTCTCCGGGACATGCCCTTCATTCGCCGAGCGTCAACAGATGTACAGCCCATTTTGGATGTCCATGGTCACTCGTCTTTTACTGTTGATAGTGTGAACTTGGCTTAAGTCATTGAGATAATATTGCAAGCTGGGCTTTGACATTTTAGTACTATTCATATATGTTTTGTGCTTCCCATGACATTTATCTAGAAATATGGCCAAAAAACAAGTGGATATTTTTTTTAGTTTATGCTGGGATTTATTCCTTAACTTAAGTAAACAGGCAACTATAGTTGTATTTGTATGTTTAAGAAAGTACTTGCTTGGCATAAGCACTTGCTTGGCATCTCAGGAGAGTTTCCATTAATTAAAAATAAAGGTGTAAGTCATTGAGGCTGTATTGAATATTGACGATGGCTGTGCAGCTGATTTATGAAAATCTTGTCCCTAGATGCTTTTGGATTTTAATCAAAGATAATATTATTTTGGGCTTGAAGTCAGTACTGGAATTAAAAAAGTTACCATTCAAATCATATTTATTGAACCAACTCTGACATTCACAAGTCATATAATTTTAAAAACAAAACCAATGAAACTGGTTGGTTGCCTATAAGACGGTGCATATTACCATCAAAACAATTGCTGCTATAATTACAATGACGGATTTTACATTACAAAAGGAACCACTTTATGCCTAAAACTATATAAGCTATTGGTAAGGAGAAAAAGATGAACAGTTAAGAATGATGGACACATTAACGCAAAAAAAGTGGAAAAATCATCACCTCACAGCCCAGCGACCTAATTATGTATGTGTTTTGCTCATTCACTGATCTAAAGTAAATTAATAAATTTCTCTTATAGCTGGCTTATGGTATTAAAGGTTTAAGCAGAAAAATTGCCTAAACTCAAACAATATATAAATCCATTTCTCTTGTATTTTTAAGAGAAGATTTCTTCAGTCTATACTCAGCCTATCAGCTACATAGTTTAACCATTCATTGTGTTATACTAGGTAAACTAGGGAAGAGGTGACGGCACACAGTGTAGTGTTTGCTATTAAGTGTAAATAGACTTCTTGTATGTATGTAGCAAACAACGTTAACAATTTTCAGCACAGTAATCCCACAAAAAAATGGTTCACAGACAACCCCTTCATACAGAAAGTAGACAAAATCGTTTGATTAATCTTCAGTAGTCTCAAGCAGTCTGCTTAGTGACTGAAACAAGTGTAAAATAGGGAATTTCTGTTTTCCAATGTATTATGGCACAGCATAAGCACGCTGTATTGAGTAACCTGAAATGTGCCTAAGTACTCTGCATTTCACTAAACTGCTAAATACCGAGGAAAAAAGTTGCAAAGCATCATCCTCTCTTTTATATCTGGCGTAGACCTTTCATCGATCTGGGAACGTTAATAGCTCAGATCTATCATACATGTTGCTGCCAATATCCAATATCTGCCAAGATTGCATATTGGGCTGGATATTGTGTCCTTTGGGCGACGAGCTAGCCTTCGGGCTGGCTCACCGAAATCCCCTATGACTTATTCAAAGAATATATGGTTTTTGGGCTTACCGGCGAATACTTCTAATATCACTCCCTGGCTTTTTCCAGAAAGCTTTGCTTGGTACGTTCTGTAAATTGTGGACCATGCAGACCATTTCAGACCTATGCTAATGCATGCAAATATAGACTTGGGACAGCGTGATAACCATTGCATTATAATTCAACAGCAAGCGTTAGACCCTATTCTTAATTACAAGCTATACAAATCAAGTTCAGACCCTCCACCCCCTCATTGGGCTCCTTCTACTACTATTTAAAGTATGTGTCATTTAAATGAAAGAATGAGAATTTCATGTATGTCGTAAATTCAAAACGAGGACCAATTTTCTAAAATATATTGTTACAACATGTGGTATAGTTTGTTGCCTTAACCTTTTTAGAATTACAATCTTTATTATTGTTGAAAAAATGTATTGACAAATTTATCAGTATTTGACAGTAAAATTATAAATCTAAACTGCTGGACACAGTACCAATTTTGGCATGGATTGTGTAAATATCTGATTCAATATTTCTACAATATGCTAGAATTAATTTAACTTAATTATGATTTTAAAGAAAAAAAATTTTTTTTTTATAAGTTTGTGTTGTGAAAATACTATAAATATTACACCACAATGAGAATGATGAATATATGCAACTAAAGACAGGAAGTGTTCGTTACAATTACTGGATTTATGACATTTTATTATATATTAATAATAATGGTGATTTTATTTCACAATGTTATGTTAATATGCTTACTGGGTCTTTATTAAATCTCATATTAAGTAAATAATTACTTGTAACTACATGGATTGTTTTTACCCATGTAGGCCTACATTTATTTATTTAATAATAATAATAAAACAGGTACACAATAAAAATGCACATATTGTGCAATAAAATCCAACTATTGCAATAATTATAAACAGGACAAATTTTCATCAATAAATTAAATTGTAAATTAAATAATAAATTCATTGCAATATTTCAATAAATTTTAAAATTAATTGAAAACATTGCAATGATTCTATTGACTGAATTCAGGCATTTCACACCTTTATTCTTTATTCTTTTAACCATTGAAATCATTCAAATCACTATTCTGGGTTGAAATCCGCCGTTCCGCAACTGGTGACATGCTGTTTAAGGCCACTATTGCAGCGACCTCTCATGGGACAGAGAAGAACTAAAATTATCCCGCGAGCCGATTTTGGATAATTTGTTACAATCTATTTCTTATTTTTTCGCTCAGACACCTATTTAGGGGGATATTTTGACTATTTGGATTTTGGCTTTTTTTTTTAAAGGATTTTCTTGTTAACACAGGGCTACAATCAAGGGGAGCTATCATACATTCATGCAACAATGCAACTCACCTGAGGTGTGATGCTGGTGGCACTTATCCCTTGTTGGTGATTACTGCAATGTATGTTCCGAGTAGTACACTGAGGTCTGAAATAACCACGACTTTCCTGGAAAACTGCAATGGTCATCAAGAATGCCATGTACCGAAAATGACAGAAAAATGTGTCGAAGGTGTATACATGTGCTTCCCTGGTAAGATTTAATATATACATTTGAAAGTGATGTGTATTGTCTAACATAACACTGTACAGTGCCAGATCTCATAGTGATACAAAGCATTAATCAATTTCAATTATGGATTTAACATATACTTTCAGAATTTTGTTAGTGAATGTAAATTACAATTTACTGTCATGAGACAATTTTCAAGTATTCAGTTATGAGAATTACAATTGTTCTGAAATGAAAACTGCAATTATTTTGTAATGAGAATGGCAAATGTTCTGTGATGAGAATTTGTTTGGAAATTACTAGAGTTCTGTGTGAAAATAGTGAGTTCCTGTCATGGGAATTGCATGTGTTCTGCTGAGAAGTACAGGTGTTCTGTTTCCTCTTATGAAAATGGCATGTTTTTACACTTATTTTGACATTTTTTCAAATCTGTGATCTAGCACATACCAGGTATTTCCTTTTTCCCTGACAATGAATCAAAATACAAGTGATTGTGCTATTTAACTTGACATATCTCATTACAGAAGATCCTGCTATGGAAATAAATATGGCCTCAGTGCAGCTTGTCACAAATTCCACTTGGATCGATATAATGAGCAAGGATTACAAGAACGGATCGCATCAAATGGCCGAAAATGTTCACTGCAACCTCCAAATAAATCAGCCCAGACAAGGAAGTTGGATTGGTATACGGTTTATAATTTTTGAATTTGCTCCATATTCCAACAGCACAGATTTTTGTTTGAGAGTTTCTGGTGTTCGAAATTCTTTAATCTGCTCAGGGAAAGAGAGACTTTATAGGTATATTGAATTGCCTAATGAAATAAATCAACAAGAAGAATGGCAGTTTAGTATGACTTTGTCAGAAGCTGCCACACACATTCCGCATGTCAGATATTGGATGTCTGTAGCAGGTAATTAACACTTTTTTCACAATCATATGTTGAATTTGAATATCAGAAGTGCGTATTTTATTTAGATAAAGAAACCTTTTAAGTAAATTTTTTAACTCAAAATCAACTTAGCACTGCTTAAATATACTTATTGTATGATATAAATACGTTGTACGATTCAGTGTGGCCAGGCAGAGGACAAACCTACAATATCCAATGCACTTCTCAGCCAGGTAAACAATGCAAATATTTTATTTATGTCTGAGTCACTCATCAATGTTATCAAATAGCCTAGAAATGGAGACAAAAACTCGCAACATAAACTTTTGCTTTGATTTTGATGCTTTAACAGTTCCTCAAACAGCCTGTGGTGGTGACCGTTATGGACCAAGAGGAATAATCAGTTCTCCTCTTTACCCTGACAACTACCGTAACAATGATAGATGCGAATGGAACATTACTGTGGATGAAGGACACCTTGTTTCATTCGAATTCTTCAACTTCTCTTTGGAAGAAAGTGCATCTTGCAAATATGATAGTGTTACAGTAATTATCATTATTTATCTTCTAAGTTAGCAATTATCATTGTTATTTCTGAACCTATAACTTGGGGCAAATCTCACAGAGTGAAAAGATGGTTGTTTGAGAACTCATAGATTTTATAAACTTAGTAATATTTGTATCATTACATCATATTTTGTAGGTGTATGATGGTAAATCAAACAATTCACCAATGATCGGAAAGTTCTGTGGACGCTATCTCCCTGGCATTGTGCAGTCTTCTGGAAGGACTATGAAGATTGCATTCAAGTCAGATCATTCAAGGCATTATTCTGGGTTTCAGGCTGTGTACTACACCCTCCCATTAGGTACACTTTAATTATTTTTCAGAGTGAAACATTCATGTATATTGGTCTAAATAAATTAAATTAAATTACTCATCAATTAAAAGTCATAATAGCTTCTGCAGTTTGCATTGTCACATTTTTCTTCTGAGAAAAGTATGCAAGCAAAAACCGTTTCATCGTAAGAAAAAATCGCATTGCTCAGATAACTGCTTTGGTCTTAAAAAAACATTTTACACTAAAAAAAGTTGAAAGTAATTATGCAGTTATCACATCATATAGTCAGGTAGGCCTTTTTGGTGAATCAAATCCTTTTTCAATACAAATTTCATCAGTGAATACCCTGGGTTTCAAGCAGTATACAACTCACTGCCATCAGGTGGGATTGTTTTACTGATTATTCATTTAGTAAAGAATATCAGTAAAGAATCCAAGTTACGATAGTTTTTACTAAATGTTTGTAGGGTCATGCGGAGGTGATCTTACTGCATCATCAGGAATAATCAGCTCTCCTCTACACCCTCACAACTACCGCAACAATGAGAGATGTGAATGGAACATCACTGTGGATGAAGGATGTATTGTTTCTGTGCATTTCATCAACTTCACCTTGCAGGGAGGTTCTTCCTGTCAATATGACAGTGTTACAGTAATTATCAATTTTTTCCTCTTCTAACTATCATTCTATTGTGAGTTCAGCCAATTTATCTGAAATACAGTTACATTAATACATATGTAAATCTTGTGTCCTTGCTTTGTGATCATAGGCACAGTAATTATCATTCTTTAATAATATCATCTAATGATATCTGAGACACAACCATTAGAATGCATGCGGTAAACCTTGTTTGTTTGTTATGATTCACAGGTATATGATGGTATATCAGAGAATTCCTCACTGATGGGAAACTTCTGTGGAATCACTCTCCCACAACAAATTCAGTCTTCCGGAAGGTCTGTGAGAATTTCATTCAAGACAGATGGTTCTGGACAGCACACTGGTTTTCGAGCTGTGTACTATGCCACAATGCCGCCAGGTATTTGATGTTATAGAAGTATCTCAGAACTACTTATATTTGAATTACTTTCAGTTTATATTCAAAATACTTTGATTTCTTTACTAATTCCTCTTAAATAATATGACCAAGCATAAATAGTTCAGCTGCATCTGTTATGCTGTCAAACTCTTCAGAGGGGAATTGTATAATTATTCAGTGTTCTTTATTCGCAGTGCCAATGATGTCAACTAATTCAACAACCCATCAAGGTTTGCTTGGCAAAATATTCTTACCAGGTAAGTCAATGGGTATTGCTGGTCATCATGGTGAGTTTGTAGCAAGTTTAACATCAACAAAGTAACAGAATCATGGAACTTTATCATACACAAAATTATGGAATGGTCTTTGTATTATTGCTGTGCAGTGCCAATCAGCCACATACAAAGGTTGCAGTAGTAGAGTGAGGGCTACTAAGGAACCAAACCATACCACAGAATTATGATGTATACCAATTAAGTTAAAATTTGGCAATACTATCCCAGTAATCATAATAGTAATATTGTCAGTTGAAGAATGATTCATAGACTTGGACAAATGTAATCCTTTAATTTCAAGCAAGCATTTATTTAACAACATTTGTTTCAGTTGCTGTACCTCTTGGTGCTCTTTGCCTGATACTTGTTGTGGCTTTGATCTGCACTTGGGGCAAGCAAAGAAGGTAACTTGAAGTTCTACATTATCATAAAGATAATACCTCCAAAGATAATTAATTCACTGTGCATATTATCACCTTCTATCATCAGTAACCAAGCCATCAGTGAATATAGGATTATTGTTTTACAGGTCATCGAAACAGTACAGGACAGATCTAGGTGTCAATGAACCATTTTACAATGATGTGAAAGAGCAACTGCCAATGGCTCTGGTCCTGGAAACTCAGACACCAGGGAATGTCTATATTGCACCTGAGACACAAGTTCCAAGAGAGTAACCACCATTGATGAATGTCCCTGATGAAGAACCAGTATGTAAATAAAGCACCCATCATCTTCTCCACACCACTAGGTGCTAGTGTAATGAATAATTATTCATAAGTAGAATTACCAGCATTACTTCGATAGTAAAATTATTCATCAGCACTTTCTCTTTAATGATATAGATAAAAGGACTATGATATAAATAATAATTAAAATACTTTAATGATATAAATAAAAGGACTTTGAATGGTTTGTTGCCCTCAAATAATGAGCCTACATTAAAAGAAGATTTGCAAATAGTTATATCATTTTATTATCTTTATCATGTTACCTTTTCAGAACTAACACCAAACTGCATGTTTGTCAGTGTAGCCATTTTTAGTAAGCAATATATTATTTTATGTTTGTCAAGGCATATTTCCTAATTTTATACATGTATGATATACAGACTACTGATTGGCATGGCTGTAATGTTAATTCATAAACTGACACTGGCAGGTTTATGGCTAATAATTGTTTTCAATGTGTCGATTAAAATATTTATTGACCTCTTTTTTTACTTCTTTTTATATTCTTTAAGAAGTATTGAAACGTTATCTTGACAATAAAACAAGGTTTTAGGAATAGCATCACACAGACCTAAATGTGGATAAACCAGTATATGATAATGTCTTTGACTAACTACCAACGAATCAAGTTGCAGGAACGAGAGGTGAAAGTTAATTTTTATGTATAGAAGAAGCCTAGGCTATATGGATATAATGCTTCAATCTACGAATGTTTGCTAAATGAAGGACCTCACTGGTTCATACCACTTTCTTTGACAAATCTTACGTATTTTATGTATTCCGCTCAAGAGTTGCGCACACTGTGCAAACCTACTGTTTTCATTTTAGAAGGTAGGATTGTCCACGGAGATACTGATTTTGGTTTATTGTTTATTGCCACACATTTCACAATAATATGGTACACATATAATATTCCTTCTGTAAGGCATATAGCAGCTGCTGAGAAGTTAAGTTTTCAAAGGCTCGATTACAGTTTTGAAAATTTCATATACTTTGTGTGATTATTTCAACTGTGGTCAAAATTTGAGCTTTGTATTTTTTGCCACAGTAAAATGTACAATCATGTTATGCTTGCTTCATATTTGCATTATTATTTAAATTTTTTATTTATTTTTTTGTTAGTCAATCATCTAGCATTAAACTTTCATGCCTGCATTATAATAAAATAATTTTTAAGGAAATGTATCGAGTGTTTGTCATCAAATGGTGGATTGTGATCAATAAAAAATTGCAAAAATTGTTTTGCACAAGCTCCGACTGCTTAGGAAGTGCTGATTTTAACATAATATGTTGTGTTATAATAACACAGTCCTCAGTCATGGCATCCAATGGTGCTTACGGCAAATAAACTAATATCACCATTTTATTTTAATATAATCAAATATCACTTACAAGTATCTCTGTCAGTTATATTGCTTGGCAAATACCACACAATAAAAAAAACTAGGCACAAAAGAAGGTCATGAACGTCATTAGCTTCATAATACATTTTATTACACAGCTCCCATTATGTACAAAAATGTGTCGATTTTTCCTTGTAGCATGACCATTCTGACCTCAAGAATTCATAAAACGACTATGACAATATGACAATATTGCTTACCAAAAAAAACTATATCGCTTAAGGCTAGTTGACAAATACCAGTAAGCGTTCTGGGTATGGTAAGCATGACTTTTATTTGACAAAAAAACTAATATACCCTGCCAGGTCAGCTAATTTGGCCATATGTGCTATTGGTTGTAACAATGGGCCTCCTTTTGGTAATACAATGCATGACAGCAGCTGTGTTAACTGCTTATCACTATTGATAAACAAGAAAATTTTCTTTCCAAACAAGAGGGCATATTTGCTTAAAAGTGTGACATATAATATATAAAACTGAATATTATATATCCAAATATATAAATCAATTAAATCTTAATTAATACGTTTTGCACCTGTCTCAGAGATGAGCTTTCCCATCAAATGCCCCTTTTACACTTATTCAAATTGTTGGCATATGTGAAAGGAGAATTAAACATAATCTAAACTGCTGTAAAATTTTAAAGAAATTAATAATTAATTAAATAATAAAATCACTTTTTCTAAAGATTTTGAGGTCATAGTCCAGATTCCAGTTCCCTTTCAATTACCAGTTAGCTAACGCTAAATCTGAATCAATGTCAATATCATGCAGAATTCCCCAAGGATCCATTTTGGGACCAATGTTATTTCTGATTATATAAACGACCATAAGAACTCTGGGAATGCAATTTTTTTCGCCGAAGACACCGAAATTGTTTACTATTACCAAAATATTTGCATGCTAACTCTTATAGTTAATATTTAGTTATTTAGATTACATCAGTGGTTCTCCGCAAACAAATTATCATTAAATATAAGCAAAACTGAAAAATGTAACTTTCCATTAAAATACCTTTTCTCATTTTCGAGATTTTTTAATAACTATCAATATAACCAAGTCATAGAAAAGGTTGACCAGGTAAAATTCTTTAGTGTGATATTCAATGGATACTCAACTTTAAAAAAAAAGTTGAATATAAGTGCAACAAAATATCTAGCACATTATATAGTATTTAAGAAGAAAAAAAAAACTCCCAAAATCCGGTCTGGTTACGTTATATCAAACAATCATTTCACTTCATTAATAAGCTATTCGTTAAGTTGCTGGGGTGACTTTTCAAAGTCTGTCTTGATTAGGTTAATTAATTTGTAAAAAAAAAGCACTCTTTATAGTAATAAATGCAAGATTGGCGTATGTGAAAAGGGAATTATATAAATATTTTATCACACTTATTTTTTTTTAACTTTATTTTTTAAATATATAACATTTTAAAGTTGAATGATCTATTTAGGCTACAATATATTAGACAGCTTGTTATTTTCATTGCAACCATACCATTGTGTTAGGTTGCCATTATATAATACAGATCAAGGAATACAAAGGCAGAGTCATAACATCATGGTCGTCCGTCCAACTAACCTGCCCAAAAAACTTCTGAATTATAAAATAGGTGCGAGTTACCAAATCAGATGAAAGTTAAATCATTAGCAATTGAATCCTTTTTCAAGTAAATTAAATATCATTATTTGCATCAGCATGAATATCAGTGTACCACAGCCAATTGTTATTCATGTAGAAGAAGTCAAGAATAATCAAGCCCTTCATTATCTCAAACTATAATTCTCATTCATGACACATTGTTATATTTTAATGTCCATTTGTGTCCAATATGGATCAGGTTTAATTTACTGATATTGGTTCACCGCCCTCCTTTTTTATTACTCATAGGCAACAACAACCCCACAATCCAAAGGATGCCTTACCACAGCTGCTCAGCTACAAGGTATCCTTGCCGATATGAATATGATATACAATATAATTACGTTCATTACTGTATTATGTGATTGGCAAAATCTGTCTGCCTCTCTGTCTAGCTGTCTGTCTGTGTGTCTAGCTGTCTAGCTGTCTGTCACACTGTCTGTCTGTCTGTCTGTCTACCTACCTATCTATATATCTATCTATCGGTCTAAATACAGGATCACAGTATTTTATTTAAAAATTGTGAACTTGGAATATTAATTTCCTCAATACTATTGACTTGTATTTTGATATTTAAATGTTAATAAATTGTTTAACTGTAACATATTGAAGTAACAAGTAGCACATACATGATAGTCCATTCATAAGATAGCCTACTCCTTTAGTTACTACACAGCTAACAATCCAGTTAACAGAAATTGTTTGGCAAAGTTGGGTTTCATTGAGAAAAAATGTCATATAAAAGTATGGTATCTGGTTACAGTTGGAATCAGAATTATTCAACCCCCCAGGAATTTGCATAAAAATTGTGAGGATTGCATAGGACATAAATGACAAATGCAATCCTCACAATTTTTGAGGATGTGGTTATGTGCCATGTTTTTATTTTACTCATGATTTGATGGTAAACTTTAAGTGTAATATGTTTAGAAACTTTCAGCTTGAATTTTTATTGAAGTACAAGAACCAAAGATTGACCTTTGTGGAATAATATGTATTTTCTACCAAATGGTATTGCACTACTGAAGTCCCTGAAGTTTTTCATGATTTCTAGATAAATTTTCCAGGATAAAATTCAGCAAAATTTGAGAAAGTCTGGTAAGGTCATGTAGTATAACAGCTTTAAAATGTTAGCATTGATCATTTATTTCCAAACTCGAGGGAGGTGGCATAATTCTGCTGCTAACTGTACATATCATACTAGCACAAAGATGATATTCTGCCCATTAGACATTTTAAGTCCTCAGCGATTCATTAGTCAAACATTGGTGCTTACTGCACAGCCAATTATCCAGTTATACCAGACATTTGTGTGCCTAGTGGAAAAGTGGCAGACAATGAAATTTTTCAGTCCTTCGAAGTTTCTCTGCCTCGTTATATTGGTTGTTTTGTTTCGTTTAGTTTAAACTGTAAATGGCCATTGAATATCTCCAGCCAACCCTGATTGTATATAAAACAGGGTATTTAACATTTTAGAATAATCTCTCTGTTGGTCCAAACACTTGGCTCATTGAGAAAATTTAATAGCATTTGCAGCAGTTGTTTCGCTGTCTTCAAACAACAAAAAACCAGCAATTTAAGGAAATTAAGTATAGTTGAAGCAATAACTTGCTTTGAGCTAGTTCCTTGTTTTTCATTAACTAAACGTTATAATTATAATATAATGGTTACATATATCAACTACACCATTGCCACAATATAATACAGTTAAACAACTACCTGCTTGAGATCCTTGTTGGGCATTAACTAAATATTTTTATGGCTATAATAATTATCTTCTATAGAATGCAAAATGGCAAGTAACTAGATTGTAGTCTGAAGCATTAAAAATATTTCTATCATGTGTTCCATGGAATACAAAATGATATTTTGTTCCTCTAGGAATACATATGACCCATGACAAGTATCCACAGTCAAATTCTATATTTACTTGAGAATTCTATATTTTTATGAGACCTCGATTATACAATTCAGTCAATTAGCATAATTAACGCCTTTAAACTATTTTAAATATGTTGAGTAGCTTGAAGATATTGAATTAACACACAATATACAGTTCCTTGGTAACCTTGATTTGTCAATTGTAACTTATAACACAAGGACAATTGAATGGCTGACACAAGATTACCTAGGTGTCTGCTTATTGCTGAGGAGCTCAACTTGAACCTCTTTTGTCAAAATAATAATGAGATTTAAGGGTTTGGAATGCAAACCAATCTATAACTTACAAACCCGTGGCTTTTGTAATGTGCTTACATAGTCACGGCATCAAATTATTGAAATTTAGTACTTAAAATTAATTTACATATATACGTATGTGTTATTCAATTTTTGTATTTTGTAAGAAGGTTAATTTTGCAGCACAGCCTATGTTTGTTGTTACAGTACAACCAATAGTTGAGCAAATAGAATATGCATCCTAGTTGAGTTGCTATATCAGTGATGCTGGAAAAAACTAAACGTCATTTCCCAATTGACATTTAGGAAATGAAAATGAGCATGTCTGTTTGCCGACCCAGTGTAATATGGTGCTGTGTGCTTTCTTTAATATGTCTTTGTAAGTAATGATTTATTTATTTTTCTAACAGAATTGTTCACAATGAATGTTTCTCAGTGCATTGTAATCTGTTGCAGAGATTTGAAATTTTTTAAAGTAACAGTCAACTGTATTTGCATCAGGGTGTAGTTGGCAATCAACAGAGGAAATCAACAACAAAAATGGCAGTTTAGTATGACTTTGGCAGAAGCTGCCACACACATTCCACATGTCAGATATTGGATGTCCGTTAAAGGTGAGTTCTACTATTTTCTTGCAATACAGTCTGACTTCTTTTTATCGTGGTATATGGGGACACAATTGCTTGGCCGCGATATGTCAGAGGTTCTTTGTATATCGCGGCCAGCCACTCCACACTGCAGCGACACCTAGTGGTTGTCACATTTCAAGGCCACATACGTGCGTATAGAGCCGCCCGCCCACCCCTCTGCTGGATCCCCCCTATCACACACTAACAAATCAGCTGAACTTTAACATGATCATTAAATCTGGCAATGGTTGTTGTTGGTCAAAATTACATCAGAATAAAGGGTTTTCTTCACAATCGTATATTATTTGTCTTTTTAAAACTGCTCTGGCTTCCATCTTTTTGCAAATAAGGTGGTTTTGGCTATTCATATATGTGCAGGTGGACCATAAGAAGCAAGAAAATTAATATGAGCCCTTATTCTTGCATAGAGCATTACATTTTAAAAAATATCACCAATAGCCCTGATGTAACAGCATACATGGATTCAATATAACTTCTTTGCCCCAGGTACAACATTTTATGCCTACATTATGAAAAGTAAGAGAGATATGGACGTCTTAACTTGGAAATTCATGCCGTTGTACTTTTCCGCAAACAAAGAATAGAATTTCAAATTGCTGTATTTTCTAAACCATTGACACTAGAGACCTGAAATTTTAGAATTTTCCATTAATTATATAGACCTATTAATGGTAATTTTTTAAATAATGTTTGATGGACAATTTCATAACCTGTTAAATGACAATTATGTAAGCAAAGACAATATTACTATTGCAACATGGAATGTTAATGGGTGGATATTGATAAATTCCCGTATAAGACAAGATATTTTACTAAACCTATCTATTGATATTGTATGTGTTATTGAAACCTTTTTCAAAAAGAATGATGAAATGGAATTGCCAGGATATAAATGGTTTGGACAAAATAGAATGGCACTGCATTCCAGGGCCAACAGAGGTTCTGGTGGCATTGGATGTTTTGTGAAGTTGAAACTGTTAATGTGTTCTGAATGTCATATTTCTGATGATGACCATGAGGGTGTATTGATTATGCATTTGAGATATAGAATCTCAGGTTTTAGTATATGTCCGTACATTGTATATTTACCACCGGAAAGATCTATTAAAGGCAGAAACTCTGATTCAGTATATGACTATTCATTAAGTAAATCATACATGTATTCTGATCATGATATTAGTGGTGATTTCAATGCCTATGTGGGTCATAGTATTGATTATGTTCCTGATGTTGATGATGATTCTATAACCCCTCGTATAAAAATTGATCATACTAATAATAATCATGGTGAAAGTTTTATAGTTTTGTAAAGATAGTAAATTTATTATTTTAAACGGTCACATTACTCCAGAAAAGGACAATTTTACATTTGTGTCTACTCGAGGTAGATCTGTGGTAGACTACATTTTGGCACCACAATCTGAATGAAATTTCTTTACTGAAACGAAGGTGCAAACAATTTCAGGCATTCTTAATGAGTTTATGCTAATTCCACCAGAGGGCAGCAGTGAAGAGCATGTGCCTGACCACTCTGTCGTTTGTGCCACAATTAAAGTCCATTATCAAAGGAGGTTAGATCCAGTCCCAGAGATGAGTGTTGAAACAAAGAAATATAGGACAAGAAACATACCTAGTGAATTTATGAATGATGATGATGTATTGCAGGTTGTTGTTGGTAATATTGATAGGATTGAAACCTCACTGCATAATCAGCATAGCATTGATGACCTCTACAAGGAGGTTTGTAATATATACTATTCAGAGATGGATAGTAAGCTTATGGAAGTAAGCTCCAAGAAACTTAGAAATAAATTGTTAAAACGACGGCCAAAGCCATGGTGGTGCGAAGAATTAAATATGAGGTGGCATGATGTATGTGTTAGGGAAAAAACTTTTTTGAGGTTCAGGGGTAGGAGACTACAGACAGTGTTTAAAGAAAAACAGAACCTATTTGACAAAACATATAAGAGAATTAAAAGGAAATTTGGGAGGGAAAAATTGTTAAGTATACGATTAATGGAAAAGTCTAACCCTAGAGAATTTTGGGAGGCACTAAAGAAATTGAGCCCAAAAAAATGTGCATACCTTCCAAATGAGATTATATTGCATGATGGCTTGATGTCAACTGACCCAGATGTATTTCTTAATGGCTGGTATAACCACTTCAGTAGTCTGTTTCATGATAATCAGATGGGTGCAGGTCACGATGAAGAATAATTATTGTTAGATCACAATATTACTAAGAAATCAGAATGTGAGCGAGGGAAAAGTGATCCCCCATATAATTATAGATATGAGTTATTTAGAGAAGTTTTAGATGATGTAGGCAGAGGAGAGGTAGAACTATTGAGAAAAAGGCAAAGAATAGCAAGGCAATGGGAGTTGATAATATACCAAATGAATTTTTAAATAATGAATCCGCTGTTAATTTACTTCATGCTTTATTTTCGCTATGTTTTGGCAGTGGTATGGTGCTAACGCAATGGAATCAGGTTCTACTGAAACCGATACCTATGAAACAAACATCAGATAAAAGAAATCCTCAGTTTTATAGGGGTATCCGTCTCATCTCATGTATTGGCAAACTTTATAGTGCTTTTTTAAACCAACGACTCACTGTATTTTTAGAAGTTGCTGGATTGACCGTAGATGAACAAAATGGTTTGAGAGACACTCGTACTTGTCTTGAGTGAAGAAGGGCTTTTGACTCAGCTGACCAGATTGCACATTGTATAAATAACAATACAATGGCATAAGAGGCAAAATGTATCATGCAATTAAATCAGTCCTGAAACATCAAACTTATGCAGTTAAAGTTAAAGAGCAAATGACAAATTGGTTTAATAGTGAAATAGGCATTAGACAGGGGGACCCATTATCTCCTTCCCTGTTTAGTTTATATATCAGTGATTTGGCTCTGGAGTTATCAGTTATGAATTTGGGTGTTCAAGTAGGTGATGAGATTGTTAACATTTTACTATACGCAGATGACCTAATTATTTTGGCTGAAAGTGAAGCTGGGTTGCAATTAATGTTAAATAAATGCACAGACTGGTATCATTAATGGAGATTGAAAATTAATGTACAAAAAAACTAAAATTATTCACTTTAGAAAGCAATCACAAACAGGATTTGGCAGTTGTTAGTCAATATAATATATGGATTATGGGGCAGGGGTCTGGGGTTTTAAAGATTGTAATTCTATTGATGTTTTTCAAAATAAAATGTTACGGTATTTCCTAGAGGTCCATAAATTTGCACCAAATTTGGGTTTGTAGGGTGATGTAGGTTGGTTGCCAGCAACTATAAGAAGGAAGTTTGAAATGGTGAGACTTCGGTGTAGGTTAATACGTATGGATGATATTAGATTAACTAAAAGACTTTTTGTGTTTGATGTGTATAACTGTAAATATCGCAATGTCAAGAATGGGTCATATGAATTGAGATGTATTTTTGAAGAGACAAGTCAAACATATTTATTTCATACAGAAACAGCAAATATATATTACTAGATATCCAAAATTACGCACTTACAGAATGTTTAAATCAGATTATTCATTAGAAGGATATGTTACTAACTATATTTTATCAGAGAGGTCATTTTTAGCTCAGTTAAGATTAGGAATATTACCTTTACATGTTGAGACTGGAAGATTTACTACTCCACTAACGCCATTTGAAAAGAGATTATGTCCTCTTTGTGAACAGAATTCAATAGAAGATGAAATTCATTTTATATTAGTATGCAAAGTTTATAATGAAGATAGAATAATATTGTTTAATGAGTTACTCTCTGTAAGTTTATTGCCTCCAAGTAAAGAATTTTTGTTTCAAACTGTTATCAATAGTAAAAATCAAAGATCACTTGCACGGTACATCCAAAAATCTTATCATATCCGAAATAAAATATTGTACAATAAGTAAAGCAGAAATACTAGTACATATGTATGTATTACATATCACGTTTGTAACTAACCTCTTGACCGTTTATCTGTATATCTGACTAACACAATTATGTTGTTCACCCCCAGATAGTAACATTTATAATATAAATAAGTGACTTATGGGCCTGATAGGCCGGGCATAATGATTACTCTTTTCTTTAAAAAAACAAAAATATCTGTAATGATATGCAAGTCACGTTAATAAAAATTTATTGAATTGAATTGAATTGAATTGATTTGTATTTTTGTTATTTTTTTATACATTAGTTTACATATCTTGCTATGCATGCAGATTGTATTAATGCTCTCTGGGGAAAATTCCTTGCCCAGGATTCCAACCTGGGGCATTGCAATGTACATGATAAGTTTAGAATGCTATTTTTGGCAATGCAAGTCATGAAAGTGCTCCCACGGGATTTGAACTGGGGCTGCTGCTATGCCAGTGAGTAATTAACATTTTGGAATGGCCAGTCAGCTACCAGTCAGTTCCCAGAAAAGTGAAGTCAGCTTCCAGTTATATAGTTCCCAGTCAGTTACCAGAAAAAGATATGGGAAAATGTTGGGTTATTGGAAAGTTAGCTATACAGTAAGCATACAGAAATATCAGACAACTTGTAATAAATTCTATACAATTATATTTCAACATTTAAATCTCAGTTCAATTGTTTGCTTTTAAATGAACTGGTCTTGGACAACTACTAGTTAACCTTAATGTAATCTGCATACATGGCCAAATGTGCCACGTGCGTTTTCCATGAGAAGGATATACGCATGGAAAACCATGCGTTTATCCAAACGCATGGAAAACGCACGCAGCACAATTGGCCATGTACATGTTTAAATAGCTATGTCTACAACACTACTGATATAGAAACTAGAGAAACACAGCAACAGCACATGACCTAATACTGTCCCTTGCGTCACACCAGATAAAACATCTTGTGATAAGTATATAACATCTGTCTGATGACCTTTATTTTCCAGTCTCATCAACTAAGTATTTGCTATATAATTTGCTTGGTGGGTCAGCTATATGACGAGAGCTTAAGCTTTTTTATGCCTGGGCCTAGGCCTTTATCAAGTATAGAACTATCATACTAGGTTGACAATTCTTCGTCTTTTGTAGCTAGGGTGATGCGACCTTTTAGACAAAGAATGGCAGAACACACGTGCCCTAACCAGGATGCAATGAAAGAACTCGTAATACGTTTTGTTTGAGTGGTGCCTGATATTTCACTTCTCCTCTGTATTAAGATCATGATAAATTGCCTAAAGCAGAATAAAATGAACAGAAATGTCAGCAAAAGTTAAAACTCAACTTTCTAGCCGATAAACCAGCTCTGGGAACCGAAAACACTGTCGGTTGGTTCACACCTAAGAACTGTCTTCTGGTTGTCTCTTATTATTAATGGGTCAGAAAGTTAGGCTTTTGTTCTTGTGATTTAAACGAATTTCCTGTGTTCATTTGAAAGTATTGCAAGTTAATTTTGTAGTGACCCATTGGGTAGTAATTAGTGTGTTTATAACTGTTTCTCAACAATTATTATTATTATTATTTCATAAATCTGATATCTCACATACCCTGGGTATGGGTGACTATGAACTGTATGGTGCTATATGCCAAAGGTACTAAATATGTATATATTACCAAGCTCTGTCATGTAGCCTAGATAAATATTACTTTGACCATACTAGATTGGAACTGTTTGTAGATTTTAGTTATTAATTTCAAATACTATTTGTTTTATTTTGATTTGATTTAATATACATTTTAACAGTATTATACAGAGGCGTAATGCTTGGATATCATGTAAAATGTGCTGTATATATGTGTATTTTTATATGTATTCGGATTGTATACGACTCAAAATAAAATTTATCTATCTATCTATCTACCCTGAAACAACGATAATCATGTAAGCATGTAGTGCTTTTTGTTTTATCATCTTTTTTTAGAAACCTCACAAATTTATGTGGAACTATGTCGTGTTTCCAGGATCCATCACATGTTTGGGTATTTCCAAAACTAGGATGCTTCAATAAATTCAAATATGTTCAACAAATTTCCAATAAGTTATTTTTGTTTCAAAAAGGAAGAAGCAACAAGGAAATAACACAGAGATAAAACAGGTTTCAGCTCAATGTAGACAAATAATGTAAGTACAACCTATTCTATTCTACTATTCTATTCTATTCTATTCTATTCATATGCACTGTCTTTTCCATTTTATTCTGTTCTTTTATATACATATACATAACCTATTCTATTCTATTCTATTCATACATGGCCAAATGTGCCATGTGTGTTTTCAGTGAGAAGGATAAACGCATGGTTTTTGCCTAATTATAATGAGGTGAAAACCATGCATTTTCCATGCGTTTATCCAAACACTTGGAAAATGCACGTAGCACATTGGTCATGTATGCAGTGTATTTTCCATTTTATCCTGTTCTGTTCTTTTGTAGTTTAGTCTGTCTGTTTTATTCTTAAGAAGTTTATATCCTTTTATATCATATTCTGTTCTATGCATATATTCCATTGTACTGTATTCTGTTCTATTGCATTTACCCTGATAACATGCTAAGTTGACCTAGTGTCGGCGCCCGATGTCACCCACATAGGGTCGACTTCAAAACGATATCAGATGTAATCTGGGTATTCTATTCTATTTTATTCTATTCTATTCCATCATATTCTGGCATATGCAATTTCAGAATATTCTTATCAATATATTTGTGCATTGTCTCGCATTCAATTTGGTAGTTATGGTGATAATTGACATGCGCGTACATAGAGAGACATTTTCATTTCCAGGGAACAGGTATACAGAGTTCAAGTTCCTAATGGAGGCTGTCTGCGTCAAACTGAAAATCTGAGTTCGGAAGAGCGAGATTTTGCAAAGGATCGTGAGCAGCATGTTCAGCAAGGACTAAACAAACTTCTTGGACCAAATTTCATCAATGACAAAAATGTATGGAATTGAATAAGAAACTTTTCAGTCCTGACTTTGTCAATGACAAAAACTTTAATATTTCATTGAAGCCAATTTCATCAATGACTAAATTGTACACATTTGATTAAGAGACAGCTCGGTCCAAGTGTCATCAATACAGTTGCAAATGTCTGATTTAGAAACTTTTTGGTCCAAATTTCATCAATGACAAAAATGTAAATATATGAAAAAAAAAACTCACCACAGAAGTGACATACCTTATATGTTCAACAGAAATCATCAGATATGTTGTATGTTTGTTGTTGTTTTTCTTTTAACTTTTTTTGGAATATATTATATAGGTCTGAAACTTCTTCTTCTTTTTTGTCACCAGTGTAAAATCAGTTTCCTAAAAGAGTTATGTTTATATTCGACAACAATAACATGATTTTGTCTATCTGACTTACTTATGCCATGGCTACAGTTTTTTTGTTTTTTTTGTCACTGATGCAGGTTCCCATCATTGGAGTCCTGGGCAGTGGAGGGGGTTTCCGGGCAGCTGTCGGATTCTGTGGAGTAATGAACGGCCTTTACAAGAAAGGCCTACTTGATGTTGTGACATATGTTGCCAGTTTGTCAGGCTCATCATGGTGAGTACCTTATTCATCTATCTGACAATCTTAAGTCCTGGGGCTCATGCGTTTTTCATGCTATTGTAATACTTTACAGGTACCTTTCCCAACTGTACTCATCTGATAAGTGGCCGAGTTCTTCCCCTGAAGAACTTTCAACTGACCTACAGCTTCAACTGGAGAAGGAGAACACATTTCAATATGTTTGGGACAATTGGGATGACATCAACCAGACATTAAACAACGATCGTGCCACTGGGCAGCCCAGTAGTTTAGTTGATGTGTGGGGTCAATTCTTGCAAGGAATTCTGGAGCCCAAGGTATGAGTTACATCGAAGACGTATTGCGCCTGTGATTTATAGTTATTTTAATAACATGTCTTATATTTCTAATTTTTACATAGATATGTCAGTTTACCCCTCCTTTATATGGAGTATATTTCTAATGTTAGTTTACTCTTCCTTTGTTTGGAATACATTCCATCGTCTATCCAGTGCACCGGTTTCATTTGCATAATTATTGAGGGTACAACTAGCCCCCAAAATCCTTTGTTTGATTCTCAGTCAGTTTGGGTGTTTCCACCACAATAAACACCTCTCTCAAGTTATCCCCATGGAGTTGACTCTAATCTGATCTCCATGCATTACAAACTCTGGAATTTACAGAACCAGGATGTCAAACTATCTAGTCAGGTCAAAATGGAAGGGTTTCGCAAAAGGACAGTCCCATTTCCAATGTATTCAGCAGTTGTCGTAAAAGGTTCTGTGGATGCCAGAGAATTCAATGGTAAGATAATTACTGCAAACTATACAAAAATGAATCATTTACATCAGAGTTAATCTTGCTAATTTGTACTGTTCGATTGTAAATCTGCTTCGTTCCAGAATGGGTAGAATTTTCTCCCTATGAGGTGAATATGCCCAAATACGGAGTGTCGGGGGATTTGCCACAGTTTAATAAAAAAATTCAAGATGGGAAACTTGTAGGTGAGGCTGGATGTGAAGAGAAATTGAGCTATTTGCAAGGTAAGTATTGACATGAAACTTCAATATAAATAGCACCAGCTATGAAAACTGAATCGAGATGTTTAAATAAGCATTAAATGGTAAAATTATCCGTGTTCTGTTACTATATGTGCTAGCAAGGCAAGAACACAAAGAGGTGCTACAGTAAAACCACAACTCGTCCCTGATCTGCTTGAAAGATGAGACGAGTTGGTGCGTAGCTTTAAATGTTTTTGATCTGGAAGAAATTTGACGAGTAGACACAGCATGCAACTGCATGTCCTCCATTCGTGGTACGTTTTCGGCCATAACTCAGTCAATTTCAAAATTTAAACTTTGCTATGCGGAGTGTTATTAATCTGTCAGACAAACTGTAGTAACACGGGTGGTTCTTGGGTGGTATGCTTTGTCCTTCTTTGGAAATAGCAACATCTTATTTGGGAATGCATGAACATTGAAATGCAGATCAACCAGCCCGTATCACCAGCCATTCCACGTGATATGACTGCAATCAGGGAATAAATGATCATATATGACATCAGCATCCTTTACTCACTGCTATACAAACAGTTTGTAAGACTAGAGGCAAGAGCACCTTTTGAGCAGATCTATAATCATTTCTAATTAACTACAATGTGTGGTTTTGGCTGTGAAGTTGATTATCGTATTATGAGGTGGTATTACTTCATGGGAATGAGTTTTATGCTCTGTTTTTCTGCACTGTATGAAATAGCTAAAAATAGGCAGGTGCCAATGAGAATAAGCAAAATATGAAACAGCCATACCAGGTATTGCACCTAGTTAGTTTAATTAAAAACCACCAGTCAAATTGAAACTAGACAAAGCTGTCATGGCTGGCTACTCAAAACCGGATCTAAAAGTAAATATTTATGATTTATATAGAATTTTATTGACTGCAGAGCATCAAAAAGATACATGTGTCATCAAAAAATAAAATACAAGGATAAAAAATAAAAAATATATACATATATATATAATGATAAAGTAAAATAAAAGAACAATCTACGTGAACATAAGTAAGTTACATATAAAAACCTCTGTATAATAATTATGTACAACTATAAGCATATGAATAAAACAAGGCACAATCAGGGCAATTAGCAAGAATCAATGCACCATAGAAAATTAATACTGAGTACAAATAAACAGCAGAAGTGGGTATATACATATGAACAGATTGTATATTCATCTAAAAAATATATTTAAAAAAATAACAAAAAATTTTAAAAATGTACAAATCCTTTTTTGGAGCAATAATAAATGACATAGACAAGCATATCAACAACCAAATATATGTAAAAACAAACAATCAAGACAGCACCAGGTAACCACAAATAATATATACATTTCTTACATTTACCGAGCCTTATACTTATCTGGTGATGAATATAAGCCAATTATTAGCTATAGAAGTGGACAGAAGCAGCTGGCTTTAGCATGTTTAGGTCACTCCTGACAGCTAGACTGAGCTGAGCCCTCTGCCCAGGATGACTTTAGTTGTTGGTACACTGGGAATCATGAAAATTTGCAACTCTTGATACTTCGAAAAATTGTGCAAGAACAGTTTTACTCTGACGATTAATATCGCGACAATCAATGTAAAGCAAATTTAGATGCAATTTTTTTTTAAGGAGGCGGATTTTGCTGATTCTGAAGGTAGTTTGAAGTGTCTAACAGAGGGCTGACATAGCATCATTTCATGTTAATTTCTGTGCACATTTATCAATTTCAGGTGTATGGGGAAGTGCTTTTGCATTGCTGCTTGGAAGGGTGTTTGAAGCGAATGCTCTCACAAACCATCATTCACCTAATGAAGTCCATGAGTCAAGGACAAGATGTTGTGGAGTACACAGTAAGTCCAGTAATTGACTTCTAATTTCACACATAACGGATCTGTTGAGATACTATAGGAAACCACACGAGTCCCTGATCTGATTGACAGATCAGATGAGGTAGGTGCTTAGCACCCTCTTAGTCAAATTTTTTAAAGATGAAAATTGATGAAGTTATTGTATAAAATGATAGAATGGGATTGGGACTGAACACCAGCGTCACCAACATCGTGAATGTCCTCCCTTTGCATAATATTATAAATTAGTGGCCACCCCCAGTGGATACCCTCATGGTAGATGCAGGAGATTGTAAGCTATTCAGTTGAAACCAGAAACATCGAAAATCGTGTCCCAAAACCTCACTTTCAATCTAGAAAGGGTACAATTGTCCAGCTAGCGCCGCCCTTAAAATATTTACTCAGTCCACAAGCAATGAATCGTGATGATGTCACTATGCTAGAGTGAGGTGGTGATGTCACTACTTGTCCCGCCAACTCTGTTCAGAGAGCGATTTGACCTTTTTTAGGGTAAAAAAATTTAATTAAAATTAGGACTCTTTACACTGCTTTAGGATGATATGCATGTTAGTAGGCCAAACCAAAGGGAATCCAAATTAGATTATTATTAATAACACTTTCGTTTCCGGAGCAGAACTCTAACACTAATGCACTTACCCAAATGAAATTGTGTACAATAATACTCAATATGGCCTAGTGGTGCCTTTTAATAGTTAAATTGACATATGTTGGCTATGTTTTACAAAATTTGGAATAAAATATAAAAAACAAAAATTTTTCCCCGGAGCAGGAACTCTGACACTACTGCACCTACATGCCTGAAACTTTGCCATGATATGCGGTGGTGCCTGTTGGCGTCTTATGGCCGTAAATACTATAGAATTTTCAAAATTAGGGCAAAATAGGGAAAATTACTACTTTTTCAAACCTCCATACAAAAGACACAATTTACCCTACATGATTGAAATTTTATCAGTGACATATCTAAATTAGAGCATTTTCAATTTTCAACCTTCATTTTGATATTAAATCCATGCTAATTATATAATAATGGAAAATCAGAAAAAAATGCTAAAAATTGTTTTAAATATGTTTTCAGAGCCGAACTATAGCATGAATTCACTTACCCTAACAATATTTTATATGTTATTACTCTTTATACCCAAAGTAGTCCCTTTTCTATTGTTCTTTGCCGGGATATAACCGGCCAGTTTGGCATGTTATCTACCGGCTTTGGAGCAGTAATATCATTCATGAACAACTGCTAACATAGGGATAAACAAAAACACACAAACACATACAACGTGAAACAATGTAAATGGTTTAATCACAACAAATCCCGAGCTAGTACACAACAAACTTGACCAGTGCGTTGACCCTGAATTAGTGGACATAGCAGTCAATCAAATAAAACTCGTAAGAGTTCTTAATATATCCTCCATTTCCAATTTTTCTTCCACTACTTGTGAAAGGCTGAATAAATCATCCTCATCTCCTGAAAAGCACCTGAAATTGAGACAATGCATATTAACAAAATATTTTACAATTGGGTGTACCGAATATTATAGGAATGACACACAAGGTAAATGTCTACTCACATGTAATTGCTGGCCATGTTGTCTCCTTGCAGTTCAGCAAAAGAATGACCTGATATATCCTTAGTATAAGGTGTATAACTGACTTATACCCAATGTGCATTCAATAGTGGCTTTTTCGCAATTTATAATGCCATATTTTAGCTGTAATTGTGGGACTATTTTCATGGATGATTTGATTTTGCAAAGATTGTGATATGGTTTAAACTATGCAACAACAACAGCAAACAAGAAACAACAAATGCTAAGGCAAACAATTCGAAAGAGGATTTACTCTTTGTTGTGCTTTTAAAACTAAGCAGACCTTAAGGGATTAATTCTGAATTGTTTCACATTGTTTGTGTTTGTGTGTTTTTGCTAATCCCTATGTTAGCAGTTGTTCATGAATGATATTACTGCTCCAAAGCCGGGAGATAACATGCCAAACTGGCCAGTTATATCCCGGCAAAGAACAATAGAAAAGGGACTACTTTGGGTATAAAAGTCAGTTATACACCTTATACTCAGGATATAACATTCCAACGTGGGCAGTTAAATCCCTCGGCTTCACTTCGGGATATAACTGCCCACAGCACATTGGAATGTCATATCCCTTGTAACGGTGTATAACTATTACATATAGCTTAGTTGTGCATTTTGATAGTCACACTGACATTTTTTAGCTGTGATATTTTAGAGAAAATGAAAAAAAGCTGAACTCACGATGATCAGCTTGCAATTTAGGTCCATAAGCTGATTCATTATTGCGGGATCATGAGTCATTATGGACATTTTAATTTTAATGACTAGCAAAAGGAAGCACTTTAATGAATCAACTGAAACTTGTTTCTTTTCAGTACAAGAGCGATCTCAAGATACAGAAGTCCAAAAAAGTAAGTCATTACTATAGCACTGTACATGTACTACTACTACTACTACTACTACTACTATTACTACTACTACTAATACTACTACTACTACTAATACTACTACTACTGCTAATACTACTACTACTGCTAATACTACTACTACTACCAATACTACTACTACTACTACTACTACTACTACTACTATTACTACTACTACTTATAATACTACTACTACTACAACTACTGATACTACTATTACTACTATGACTACTACTACTAATACCACTACTACTACTACTACTACTACTACTACTGCTAATACTACTACTACTACTACTATTACTACTACTACTTATAATACTACTACTACTACTACTACTACTACTACTACTGCTAATACTACTACTACTACCAATACTACTACTACTACTACTACTACTACTACTACTATTACTACTACTACTTATAATACTACTACTACTACAACTACTGCTACTACTATTACTACTATGACTACTACTGCTAATACTACTACTACTACTAATACCACTACTACTATTACTGCTGCTACTACTACTACTAATACTACTATTACTACTACTACTGCTACTACTACTAATAATACTACTACTACTTCTACTTCTACTCCTACTACTGAAAATCATCAAACAAATTTGACACGTGAGAACATCTTATTGTCAATGAATACATTTTACTGATCAAAAAAGGAAGGCAGACTTAATGTTAACTTTCTCTTTTTCTTGTAAATTTGGTGATCTGTTTTATATTTTTGTCTGTGAAATAATGCTGACTCTGGGGGGTGACCAAATTATTAGCATTTCTGGTATCATATTGGTGAATTTCAGGGTGTCTTTGGTACATAGCATTCGTGAAATGAGATGGAAGAGTTCCGTTTTCCATCAATGTCTATGGTGATTACACAGCTTAAAGGGAATTGTTTATCAACTCACAGTAATATGTCTGGGGTGTTTGAAACCTGCAGGTCAGAATTAGGTCAGGTCATGACCCTGGGCATGGTCAAATCAGTGTTAGGCTCTGGAGTCAAATGGGGCAGAGGGGCATCATGGGAGTAGAGGGAGGGTGAAATGGCAGTTACAACTGTCATTCAGATGAAATAGATTATCCTGATAAAAGTACTGAGGAGGGAATGTAGGTACAAAATATGATGACTATGACAGTTGATGTTATGGGAACAATTCCCTTTGAAGATTATTGGGCGTGGAACTGTGAGGAAACCTGGTGGATATTTTGGAACTAACGTTAGAATGGGTTATATTGCCTATATCCATCTTTCCGAATATATAATAAATATGTTGTGGGAAATTTCTCATTTACTTGTAATTATAAATGATTTTTGACGGTTTTTTTGTTATGTGTGACTGTCTGACCAGGTCAGAAGGTTTAATTTCGATAATTTCTGCTGCAAATATTACCAAATGTACGCTTTGAAGTACAAAAAGTATTTACTCTGGTCAATTTCTAGGGTAGTCGCTCATGATGCTTAACGTGAGCTAATAATCAACTAAATTTATAAATTGAAGGACAGCCTATCCCGAAGTCTTTAACTGGTCCCAACTGAAAAGTTTGTATGTTAGCCCTAAAGATATCATAATTTTGGTAATACTTGTAATTTTGGGCTAATCACGTCCAATCATCTTGAATTGAAATAATAACCACACATATCACATGGTTTTAATCTTATTTGATTTTACATCTCATTGACATAAAGCAAATTTAGGGAAGGAAAATTTAGGTGCTTAAATTAGAATCTGGCTGTCTATGACACATATTATAATATTTTTTTTCGAAAATCGGCGAAGCCATACAATTTGAAAGAAATATCTGCTTTTTTTTAGGAGGTGGAAGTATCTGATTGGTTTGAATTACCTAGCATGATTCATTTACATGATACATTTACATGATTCATTTACATGATTCATTTACATGATACATTTACATGATTCATTTACATGATTCATTTTAGGTGCTAGAATTTTGCTGCCGTTCAGACTGACTGATAAGGAAACTCCCGCAGAGTGTTCAGTTGAAGAAGAGCTTCAACTAATGGGTAAGTCATGAACTTTTTCAGAGTGGCTCATTGAGTAGGAGCTATACTTCTAAATTGACCTGCTATTGAATCTTGGATCTCTCAAGATACTTTTAAATATATTATATAATGGCCTATTTTAATTAAGAATGCAATGCACGTTACCTGAACATTTAGTATACACCTCCTGTTCTTGTTAACCCGCTGATTGGCCTTTTTTACTTTTGGTTAATTTGTTTCTTCGCAGCACAAATACTAGAAGGAATGTCCCACGATGAAGAAGTCCAACTGATGAGTAAGTCATGACTAAAGCTGGCATCACATGGTGCAATTCTTTACAATATCGCAGAATTGCTTCAGATCTGATACGATATATCGTGGATAATGGTTTTGCGTGAGTGGTCTTGCGATAGGATACAACAAGGTCAGGGATTGTTTGATTGTGTTGTAGGATTTTCAGATTTCTCAAAATTATAGTCATGTCATATTGTATATCTTGCCTTATCGTGGCCTTTTACAACGTTTGAAAACAAAATTGTACAATATTGTACAATATTTTATGTCAGCACTGTCACTTGCTGCCAAACTCAACTTAACTCGTTAACAATTAACTCTATAGCGTGTGATGAATATCACAAGATAGTATCCAAAAAACCCTCTTCGATATCGTGTCTTTATAGATTGTAAGAAAATTGTACAGTGTGAGGCCAGATAAAGCCAAGCTGTATAATATGTAAAAATTATGAAAAATTTAAAGAAAAAAAGGAGAGAACATTTTAATGGCAATAAATCTATTTTATCGATAAAAAAAGAAGGCAAACTTGATATTTATTGTCTCTTTTCCTTTGGAATTTTTCATTTTTTTATTTTTTTTTCAAGGGGAAGCACTCAACGAGGATTTTAAAATGAGGAATCTTGATAGTACAGATAAAAGGTAAAATTTATTAATTACTATATTACCACCACAAAAACAAAAACACCACAAGACGTAAAACACGGATGTAAATTCATTTTGTACTATTACAATGATTATAATTATTATGTTGGTCTTCGCAGTGGTTCCCCCCCTGTCCGATGGAGAGCATCTTTGAGAGGTGCGATCGTTTCCGGATTCTGGTGGGGGCTGCCGTGGGCTGTTCCCCCCTGGCTCTTCCCTGTCCACTGGATAACATCTTTGGTTCCAGGCTATGACACATTCTCCCCTCATCAAAACTTGGTTTGTCTTTACATCATCCTGTCAATTTAAGCTCACTAATTATGGCAACAAAACTTACACCAGAGCAAGACACCTTCTATTTATATTCTTTTTTGCATATCAGCTTGAATAACATAGAATAATAAATAAATTACTCTGACGTTTACATTTGATTAAGCAGCTGAAGAATAATTAAAAGATAGTCTATGTAAATACAGTAGTAAACAGAGTTCACAAATAATATAATTTTTTTTATGTCTTCTAGCCTACTCTACTTTTTAGCAGGAGAAAACGAGCTGCTCAGATATTCAGCCCTTTGTACCAAATACCAATGACACCAATATCAGGAAACAACAATGGTTTGTTGCATTTTATTAGTTTATTACTATAGAATACATAGACATTGATTAATCCAGACTGGTGGCTGTGTGTTAAACTCTTTAAATAAATAAATAATAAACACCGAAGGGTACTCCTGCAAAGTAATGGAGTGATGCCATAAACCGGGATATCTGTGGCCACATTGATAGACATTATTGGCTCTACCAAAACAGGCAAAGAAGATAAATGCATTTCATGCCACCTAAATGGACCTTATATGGGAAGATATGCACACCCTAAACAGCTTCTTGAAACTCATAATCAAAACAGATTTATTTCACTTTGGCTGCCAATGGTTTTTGCAATGATGCTGCCAAAATATTTGGTTGTGATATGGAAAATCCAATGGCAACTCCACTAGTGCAACAGCTGCAATAATTTAAAACAGATTCACAAAAAATACACACCTATTCACCCCTAAATATTGCAATGATATGACCCTGTTACTTTATTGGACAAATCTCTGTTCATACTTCTTGTGTACACTACAATCAATATACCATAAAATTGGGGACCCTTTGGGTAATTTTGGCCATGGCTGCTATAGATACCCCAGTTTATGGTGTGCGAGACATAGGAAATTTGCCACACCAGAGTAACCCGCACGGTGCACACATTAAATATCACAATGTCATTACTCTTAGATAACCGTTGCCTTACTTCCATCTAATATACAAAGCTTTGTTTAGAGCCTCTTTTTGAAAAATATGGAGTGGATGAGGAGCAAGTGGATATGGTTGACGCTGGATTGGCATTCAACCTTCCATTCCCATTACTACTGAGAAGGAAGGCCAAGCTGATCCTGTCGTTCGACTTCTCAGCCAGAAAAGAAGATGATTCAAATCCATTTGGGGTAGGCTGGATATGACACTTATATGCTGCATTGACTATTACATGTGCACTGTAACTTGACATGATGGCCCAGTATCAGTTATAATCAAATCTGGTCCAATCTGGCTTTTGATCATGCTGCAGGATAGAATAATATTACAAGCACTTTGAAAAATCAATATTGTGATTATCACTTGGACGCAATAGTCTGTTGATTGATTAAACAGTAAAGTATAACTGTAAAGACATTTTGATAATGGCCGATAAGAGCAATAGAGCTGTAATTAAACGGCTGAGGATGTGTTGTGCTTCTCTGTTTAAGCTCCACCTTTCCACCTTTCCACTTATTATGTTTTGTAATTTTTTTGTTTTCTCGGCAGTTATCTTAACTGGTAGTTTATGATTTAAACAGGGGGTGCTTATGGCAGCGCCTACACATAGACAAAATGGGCATCACCTGAGCCAATATTTATATAACAATATGTTATTGTATTGTTATGATTTTTATGGCATAAATAAAAAAAATCTGTCTGTCTGTCTACTCCTGTAAGCATAGCACCTGTTTGATGACTCCGGTGGTAATTACCTGGCATAATTAATTCACTTCAACCAATAAATAGAGGGTTAATTATTTTGCATTGTAGCAGTTATGATGTATGTATCATGCACATTTCCAATCATCAGTGCATCAACATATTTCTGAGGAGTAGTGACACACTTTTTTTCTTCAGAGAGCTTATGCAATTACGTTGTTATTCAATTCTCGTTGATAATTCTAGGAGCTGAAGAAAGCAGAGGAGTGGGCCAAAAAGTTCAAGATCCCTTTCCCAAAGATTGATGAATCAGTCTATGAAAAGGAAGGCATGAAAGAAGTCTATGTATTCAATGACAGTGAAATTCAAGACTGTCCCATCATCCTGCATTTTCCGTTGGTGAACCTCTCATACAGGAAAACTGGTGCGTTGAATTGAGAAATGTGTAATATTGACAATTGTAAAAAATATCACTCTACGAAATGATAATACCAATTATCAACAACCTCTTTGTTCCTTGTCATGATTTTGATAGCGCAAATGGCTAAAAAGTTAACATCGATTAAAATAGCAAATCAATCAGTTAACAATACTTTGCAGTTGTTTGATACTCATTAAAAGATTGGGCAGTAGTCAAATGATATATTATTGTAAGTAACTTTACATTAATTTATATTACCAGTCTTTTGATTTATTACATTTATTCTGCACAGATGACTTCAACATATTCCCAAACTATTCAACATTCAAGCTTAATTACACCAAACAAGAATTTGAGAGACTCGTCAAGCTTATGGACCACAATGTTTGTCACAACTTGGATACTATCGAAGAAGCCATCGAGGAGTGCATCAGAAAAGCGAATTAAGTGCAAAACGAACCGGCGCCAGCACAATGGAAGAAATCACAGAGTAATAATAACCAGAGGCGACCGTGCAATTGAACCCAATGTCAGCCTGTTCAGGGTTAGTGTTCTACAATGTGACAAGCCCATCTGCTTTCGGGATAGAAGTATGAAATATTTGTTTTACATTTAAATACACTTAAGTAATGCAAACAATCTTTGAAATGTTTACATGGGAAATATTTTTAATAAATAGTTTGTGTGGCTCAGGTTATTTCAAGCTTCCAGATATATAACAACTGCCACAATCACGATGATGTCACCTCTGATTGTTCTGATTATGATGTAATACAGGAAAGAACGCCTATTATCGCCCAAAACTAACCCTGACGTGGCTTATGGAAAATGAGGAAGTTTCCACTCTTACTTTTCTACTCTTTGGGAAAAACTTAAGAAAATATCCACCCGCTCATTCGGATAAAACAAAGTTAGTAGTAGCAATGGTAGTTATATCATCGTGTGTCAGCTCTTAACCACTGTTTTTTTTTTACATACCCTACACTCCACTATAAATAAATATATTATTTGTATACACCAATGCATGGGGCAAAGTGAAGTTACCATAAAGTCACTGGCTAAAGCAATGAGATAAACTGAAGTTTGCTTTAAATCATTCACCGATGTTAGTGTGAAATGAAGTTAGTATAAAACAACTTGTTGTGAAATCAAATTGGTATATCTAAGTTTAACTCATATCTGTTTAAATTGATATACATTTTTGTGAATATAGTTATCCAAGTAAATCCAATGCATAACCTTTTTCATTTTATTGTGTAAAGAATTTTACTTCGTACTTTAGCAGTCAATATTCATAAAATGATAAAACATAAGCTTTCACTTCACACAAATTATCACAATTAACTGAGGCATTTTTGACCTATGGTCCTCGATTCAAAGTTGCTCATCATTATTCAAGGAAGACAAACATGCCACATTTAGGTTATTTAGAGCATGTGAAATCAGTGATCTGACCACAGCTTAAATGTCAGCACATGTTTTTGTTCCATTGTACTATATTAACACTACTTGGGTTTTAAAGCCTTTTAGTACTTTTTTGCATGATCTGAATAGAGTATATTTGTATCATCATGTATTATAACATTAAAAATATATAATGCCTAACACCAACTTTGTCTACAATGATTTCCTAATTTTGTTATTGTTTTATTATTTTCTGTAGAATGAAGTTAGCAAAACTTTCATAAATTAATTATTTGCACTTCCCTCCAAAATAAGTTTGGATAAACTTTCTGAATGACGCAAGTACGATACAAATGCTGAAAAAACTTTACCTGACATTGTATCTTTAATCAATTATAAGCATAGCAATGGTCTTCCAAGCCAATGAGACATAGCAATTCATCAAAATATGTGTCCGCTAATCGATGTCATATTCAATGTGGCATCAACCATTTGCTCATAGCTGATAGAATGTTGAGTATGGATTGAGGACCACATTATATCACAGCTAATGGTCGTGGGTTCAAATTCAGGCAAGGCATGGAGGAACTGAGCAGACCCTCCTTTAACCACTGCTTCATTTTACCCAGGTGTAATTGGGGAGGTTGGTTATAGGCCGCAGTGTGAGGTGACAGCTGTATGCTCCCAGAGAGTTAAGAAAGTTCCATAGAGAACGGAGCCTGCCAACTGAAAGTATTGTGTGATGTTTGCTGAGGGCTATAAATCCCACCTTTACCTTTTAAGTTCCTTTATGTTATCATTTTATTATTACTAAAAAATGAACCCTACAAGTAAAGTAGAACCATACGTCAAATATTAATCCAATCAAAAAAAAAACACTCCACACAAAAGTACCAGAAGAGGTCACTGACACCATAGCAGATAAGTATTGTTTGATGAGGTCATGTATAGTGTGATGTCATCCATGCAACAATGGTGTAGTGAGGTCATCTTATTTTCTTCAGTTGTAGTGCCTCCTAAATTTCTTCCCATTGATAGAGTTTATATCACACAAAGTCACTCCTTAGCAAACCCAAGGCCCAAAACGAGTTTATTTGCCCTCACATAATTAGATAAGTAATAAATAAAAAAGATGCAAAACATTATTACACACTATTTTTGGTATGAAATTTAAAGGGAAAGAAGAATGCTCTAATATACAGTTGTACCACTAACAAGTGCCCTTCTGGATTTCTAAGAAATTGGACTAACTCAGCATATTTATTATTAAAATGTTCAGAAGGGCATCCCAAAGTTTGATTATGGAAATAAAGCAGGATGATATAAGAAGACGTCCACAAAGCCCATGTTTATTTGAAATTCACATGCTACATAAAAACTGAGCATTTTAAGAGGATACATCTAAAACATGACTGACCACAGATCTACATGACAGTCACATATATCATCAAAATGTCTGGTCTGAAAGCTATATTTATGGAATTATGGGACACCAAAGTTTGAGGCCATATTAACCACAGTGGCAATTTTTACATTAGATCAATAGTAGAAACACACCATGCTGGAGCCTTCATATCTCCATAGCACCCCTTTAAGGACAGAAGTGGTTATAGGTCTGAAATAAGCATGCCTTGAACTTCCTATAACTCGGCCTAAGACAATCATGTTCTGCTTATCCCCAGAATCATCTGCTGCCGCAGAATCCATTTATGGTAATAAGAAAAAAATTGAGAAAACACTAAAAGTTGCATTAGAAAACTATGTTGCTGATCTAATCTAACAGAGGGCAGCAGCTGCAAGAGGTCAAATTCCTCAATACTTCACAAAAAATTCTTCTCTCTAACACAGGAAGGCCACTTCCACAATTTTCTTTTTTTTTTTTAAAGAAGCCTAAGGAAATAACTTAGAGCATAAAATTGATAGATCACTGGGAATACCTGCACTATTACAGAAATAAAGCTCTAAAGATGGCCTGTTTTCCCATAGGATCCTATAATAAAGAAATTTCAACCAGAACAGAGTGCAAATTGCAAAGCATCATATTCTCCCCAATACTAAATATTTCAAAATTTTTATTACTTCATAACTAGGCTTTTGCATATTTTTTTGTAAGTTTGAGCAAGATCTGTGACCGAGCATGTTTCACCCTCTGCATGGTTTTTACAGTCACAGCCTCTTAATGATTTATTCGATTTATAGTGGGTAGACCTGTTAATGTTGAATTGAATTTATTTTTATAACAAAAATATCAAAATACCGATACGCGTTCCTGTTTAATATAGTTTATACGTTGAGTTCACCATTTGGTGACGAAATCATTTACACAATGACAGCGAAACATCCTGTTACTTTGCATTCCTAAAACGCAGCAATCTGCAAAGGACACATTTGGATCCAATTGATAAAATATTATATTCTACATCAGCACAGTCAAATAAAGATACAATAAGGTATTTATTATGGTTTCTGAGATATTATGAACTACATTCAGAATATACACTTTCTGGGAAAGTGAACATTTGTGCATACTCTATCCAGGATGTTACTAAACTGAGGCAAATGTGTTCATGTTTTATAAGTTCAAAGAGCAATTTAACGATAACATTTACAATTAGATTAAACTAATAGTTTAATATTTTGAAAATTTCACACAATGAACAATATTAAACATTGTACCAATAAACTAAACAGTTACAGTGCCATAATTGGGAATGTCATTGTAATTTAAGGAATCCAAGGAAGCTGAATTCCGCTATCGAGGGTATCCCCATGTAAGTGTATATAGAAGTATTATTTTATTTTTCAAATGTGTGCATGATATTGCAACAAATACCAAATTTGACTTGTTTTGCACATATCAATAAAGTACTAAATAATGACATCCTGTGTTTTCAATAAATTAAAATTTATTTAACATTACAAAAAAAAAAAACGTTTACAAGTAAAATTGTATTATACAGAAACATAAAAGGTATGGAATCACTTTGGTTGTAATGTGGTTATCGCCACCTGTGTTGGATGGTTAGGTGTAGGAATATCACACAAGATATGAATAACTGAAAAACAAATGACAGTATTTTGCTTCAATGACATGACTCAACAAAGCAGTAGTTTAAAAATCAAAATGTCAGATATAGGCATGTATCATTTCTGTTTACAGATAGCTCATTTAAGTGATGTAGCAAAACTTAAGCCATAATATTTCGATATATATCCCACTTACTTTTGCGAAGATTCCAAAAGACATGACTGAAACTGAAGAATGATTTCATTTGGAAAATAGGATGTAAAATCTGGAATTTTTTATTTAATTTTTTTAACCATGTTCATAGCACATATCTTTCTTACTGTCACTTTTCATTCCCATAAAAATATCTTATGTTATGGTAAAAACACAATATTTTTGCCAAGAAAAAACTATATATAAACATGAAATGTATTACCTGCATCAGATGTGCACTTCAAGTGATATTTAGATTCATCTTTGTGTCCTATATACAAAAAAAAACAAATGTATGAGAAAAATATTACTGTTACGTCATGCGTTAGGCATATACCATTACTTATTTTTACAACCAGACAGAGAAAGTTTCAGCACTTACCAATAGACAATGGGCCAATTTGTATAATTTTGAAGATAAAAACTTGCAAAAAGAACTTAGTTAATATAGTATGGTACATAATTATCCATTTCATCAGAACTGTCAGTACAATATCAACCGCAGTAGTGGATTTTCACGGAAGGTTCTCTGTATTTCAACCAGGTGGCTATGACAGAATACTGCAATTCTATTGGCTGAATAAAGTGCATCCTAGCCTCAGTATTTTAGTGCATTTTAATGTATATTTGACATCTTATCATTTAGTGGATTTCTGTTATTTCCCAGTGAAAATTATATTTATGGAATCAGTTAGTTATGATCTTCTATGTCAGATAAGCAGAATGAGTAATAAGAGGAGAGGATGGACTTATGCTTGCTGAATTCAGGGCTGCTCAGTGAAAAGACTGGCAAACCATCAGGACGTACCAGCGATTGCAATCCAGAACCTAACATGAGGAACACTGGTAACATTCTCTTTCAATTGCAGGTTGAAGGTCCAGCCCTTGTCACTATTGAACGGTCCGTAGTAATCATTAAACTTCTGCGACCCAGAACAGAACGACACTTTCTTAGCACCTTGCACTTTTAGGCAGAAGTCGCTCGAGTTGAGCAATGGAGAAAACTCATGTATGATGAAATACATTCGTTTGCTGCTGCCACTTTTTCCAAACAAGTCACATTGGACATTCTGAGCGAGTGTTTGCTTTCCTTGTAAATATCCTTCACTAATGAGATAAAAGAGTGAGGACGATGTTGTAAGTTCTACAGTGGATGATTCTTTTAATTCCAACACCGGTGAAACTAGAAAAGTAACAATGCGGAATCATAACATAGAACATTTGTAATCTAACTTAACATAAGTCTTTACATGCAAAATCACCTGTTGTGTAACTAATTAATATATATATAATAATGGCCACTGATTGTACTGTTTATTTAATTTTGGCTGACAAGTCCAGTGTCTTCTTGATCGCTCCATTAAGTATGTTATTATTGAAGTCACCACTTTAATTTGAAATTTGGAAAACTGATTTCTTTTTTTTTTCTTTTTTTTTATTACTTATTACATGTCAACATTGAATTTACTTGTAAATGTCATTCTTGCAAGTATTACAAATCATTCAGTTATTCTTAAGGATTACAAAATGTCTCACATTTTACACAGTTGTCCTGGACTTCAACGCATTCGTTATCCTTGTTCAACACTTGGCATTCCTTGTGCGCATTGCACTGTGTTAAGAAGTCAGACGCAACGCTGGAAGTTGTGTTGATGGCTTCAATGAGGACGACTGTGTTGTTTTCAGTGCATTGAACGGAGATGTTGCTATCACAAGTCACAATGTTGGTCATATCCTGTACTCCTCTCACTCGAGACCCTAGTGAGAAAAATGAATGATAAGTGAGGGTATTGGTTGTAGTTATTTGTTGTACACCTGTAGCATACTTTCAGGAAGGTCTGAGTACATGGTTTTTTTCGAAAATGGCTGGCCTTAATATCAAAATGAAGAGTATAGATAGATAGATAGATTAGATAGATTATATAGATTAGATATATTAGACAGACAGACATACCAACAGACAGACAGACAGATAGACAGATAGATAGATAGATTGATAGACAGATAGATAGATCGATAGATAGATATTATTGACACATATCGGGTCACATTTGACCCATTGTCATTACTATCCATACCTTTATCAAGACCAATCTCCAGTCTTGAAATGTGGAGAATGAACAGAAACTTATCAATAAATTACGCCACAACTTTCTTACTAAATGTGATAATGACCTCTCATTTCAGTTGGTAGAATTGATAAGTAAATGTTTAATTATTCAAAGTGAAAATTGTGCTCGATGAGGTTGTTGATACAGGGATCTATATCTCTTGTTGAAGTTTCCGTTCCATGATGACTCTTACTGGCATTCATGGCTGCTTCACAGAACCTTGTCACTTATGACAAGGATTAGCTACAGTGACACCACCTGCCTTCTATTGATAGAAACCCAGGTAACAGTGACTGACCTTTCAATTAGCAAATGATGAGTCATAACTACCATATGAGTCATCCTGGGATAGACCAGTTATAGTAAAACATATAGGGGTGTGACTGTGAGTGTGACTCTGACTGACTCATCAATGCAGTTTTTAGTAGAAGAAGACAGGAAAAGTTTTACACATCAATTCTACGAACAGTTATTATTGAAGACAGAGATGGGCAGTCTGTAGGCTAAAGTTCACAGATTTTTGATGCATATTTTGACAGACCCACTTATAACAATCTTTTTGACTGTCAAAAAGGTTATAACCGAGATAATTTCATTATATGCATGCCTGGGTGGCGGTCCCTTGTACTCGGTGTCTATGCTGATGGGGTAAATGTGTAACATAGTTGGACTCCACTCTCTTTCACTTCATCAAATATCAACCCGTGCTAGCAACAAGAACTCACCTTAGAGGGCTGCCCTTTCCCTATCTCTATCTATCTATCTATCTATCTATCTATCTGTCAATCTATCTATCTATCTAAGTATCTATCTCACTAACTATCTATCTATCTATCTAACTAACTATATATCTATCTATCTGTCAATCTATCAACTATCTATCTATCTAACTAACTATCTATCTATCTATTTATCTACCAATCTATCTGGTGTAAAGGTATATCAACAAATATTCCCTGGACACACCTAACAATAACATAACATAACATGATAATAACATAGCATAACATAGCATAGAATAAGACAACGTAAGAAAACATAACATAACATAAGAATCATCATAGGATAAAATGAACTTCTAATATATCATATTATACTGTGTCATTATACTATGTGCACTATGGTATGTAATATAAAGATACTCACAAATACACATTAGAAGCAAAATCCCTCCAAAAACAATTACCCTCATTGTGGAAGTTTCCCAGCAAAGTATTACATTGCACAGCTAAGTCTACATGCATCTGAGTGATGTGAATATAGCTGGGAGTAATACTGTATACAGTCAGGCTTCTTTACAAAGACCAGGCTTATAATATAAGTCCGGTTATAATGATACATTCTCTTGACAATTGCCAAGCACTATAAGGAAGTTTTACTGTAATGATGTGGGCCCTAAATATTTCAATTGGACTGAACCTGGATGTTCTGATTTAATAATGCCAGGATCTTCCCTAGATGTCGCTGCCACTGAGTCAGTACTGCAGAAACTAGGTCACTGATCTGACAGCTCCAGTTACGCGTTTGTTTACTCTGTATGCCTCTGTTTTCATTTGGCCGTCATGCCAACACTTTGCTGTGTACCCCTGTGTAATAATAAGGGAGGACACAGATTCCCAAATGCATCAAATGATGAGAAGAAAAAACTCAGACAGAAGTGGGTTGCGGCTAGACGTGGAGACTCAGTCCACAGGAAGAGATGGCAACCCAAGGCCTACATGGTTGTGTGCAGTGCCAGTACCTAATTTTTTCATACTTGAATGTATTTTCATAGACCCCATATTGTATGTAATATGCATCAATTTGCCAGGCCATGAACTTAGAAATTCAACCAGAATGTTTTTTGACAAATAATAGCTTCCTTTGAAATGTTTTGTTTTGATCATGCATTATTTGTTTGAGATGTGACCCTAAATTAATTCTAAGGCTTTGACATAGTTCCTGCTAATATTAATATGTCTGCATGAATTTTACCTATTTGACAGAAAGCATTGCATGTCACCTGATCTGAGGAGCTTTGTATTGATGTACAATGCATACACTGAGGACAAGGTAGGTATACATATATTATATATATATATATATCATTTATTCATACATAAATTTGTACACTAGTACTATTGTATTAATGTATCATATTTTTAATTTATCATAATTTATCAAGCTCATAAATACCAATTACGGCAATGTGATTATGCTTACGCCCAGTCATATCTAAAATCACCAAGGATTAATTTCATTTAGGTAAATCAGAAGCAGTAACCTGATTAAACCCGAAAAATTTTGCAATTAAATAGAATACCGGGTTTAAAATGTTTACTATTGAGAAGCCATGTAGAGTATCTTTCAAAGTAATGTGAAACAGGTATGAACATTATTACATTTGCTAAATATCAGTTTTTTGTTCTGAATTTTTGTACGCCATCAGGTTCAGCAAGAAGAAACCGATCCCTGAAAAACAATGCAGGTCATGTATAGTGTGACGTCATCCATGCAACAATGGTGTAGTGAGGTCATCTTATTTTCTTTGTTAAGTACTATGGTTGTAGTGCCTCCTGTAGGCTCAGCTAAATTTCTTCCCATTGAGAGAGTTTATATCACACAAGGTCACTCTTTAGCAAACCCAAGGCCCAAAACGAGTTTATTTACCGTCACATAATTAGATAAGTAATAAATATAAAAAGACGCAAAAACATTATTACACACTATTTTTGGTATGAAATTTAAAGGGAAAGAAGAAGGCTCTAAGATACAGTTGTACCACTTCTTGATTTCTGAGAAATCTGAATAAATTAGTTATGTTCAGAAGGGCATCCCAAAGATTGATTATGGAAATAAAGCATGATGATATAAGAAGCCCATGTTTATTAGAAATTCACATGCTACATAAAAACTGAGCATTGTAAGAGGCTGTGTCTGTAAAAACCATGCAGCATTTAAACATGACTGACCACAGATCTACATGACAGTCACATATATTAAAGCTACAACTAGGTTAGGAAGCTTGCCATCAGAATTTGGTCTGAAAGCTATATTTATGGAATTATGGGGCACCAAAGTTTGAGGCCATTTAACCTCAGTGTCAATTTTTACTCCATAGCCCACCTTTTAGGACAGAAGTGGTTATAGGTCTGAAATCAGCATGCCTTGAACTTCCTATAACTATCATACAATTGGTGGGAGTCAGCTTCCTTATATGCGTAACTTGTTATAAGCACCATCAGACATTTGTAATTAAAGCAGGTACTACTTTTTTGGTATTCCCCCCAAGATTTTAGTATCCCTAGATTTTTCTGTGGTTTTGGTGCTTGCACCCATCCTATTCCAATATCTTTATACCTATATTTCTTACTTTTAGCTACATTTAGCTCCTTTTTGTGCTATTTCTGCAAAATTCCTTGCCTAATAACATATGGATCACTAAGCCTCTGAGCTGCACAATGATACATGCGTTGCCATGGAAGCATTTCAGCCTCGTTTTGATGCTCAATAATAATGACAAAACTGTAAATTGAATATCTTCATAAATATTCGGCCTAAAACAATCATGTTCTGCTTATCCCCAGAATCATCTGCTACCGCAGAATCCATTTATGGTAATAAGAAGAAAATTGAGAAAAACACTAAAAGTTGCATTAGAAAACTATGTTGCTGATCTAATCTAACAGAGGGCAGCAGCTGCAAGAGGTCAAATTCCTCAATAGATCACTGGGAATACCTGCACTATTACAGAAATAAAGCTCTAAAGATGGCCTGTTTTTCCATAGGATCCCATAATAAAGAAATTTTAACCAGAACAGAGTGAAAATTGCAAAGCGTCATATTTTCCCCAATACTAAATTTTTCTTGAAAAAATTGTTATTACCCTTCATAACTAGTCTATTGCATAATTTTTTTGTAAGTTTGAGCAAGATCTGTGACAGAGCATGTTTCAATCTCTGCATGGTTTTTACAGACACAATGTTGAGTTGAATTAATTTTATAACAAAAATATCAAAATACCGAAAGGCGTTCCTCTTTAATATAGTTTATAAGTCCAGTTCCCCGTTTGGTGATGAAATCATTTACACAATGACATCGAAACATCCTGTTGCTTTGCATTCCTAAAACGCAGCAATCTGCAAAGGACACATTTTGATCCAACTGATAATATATTATATTCTACATGAGCACAGTCAAATAAAGATACAATAAGGTATTTATTATGGTTTCTGAGATATTATGAGATATTCAGAATAAACACTTTCTGGGAAAGTGAACATTTGTGCATACTCTATCCAGGATGTTACTAAACTGAGGCAAATGTGTTCATGTTTTATAAGTTCAAACAGTAATAACCATCATTAATATTATATGATAACGTTTACATTTAGATTAAATTAATAGTTTCATATTGTTCATTGTTAAAATTAACAGTTACACTCATCATTTGGAATGTCATTGTAATTTAAGGAATCTAAGGAAGCTGAATTCCGCTATCGAGGGTATCCCCATGTAAGTGTATATAGAAGTATTATTTTATTTTTCAAATGTGTACGTGATATTGCAACAAATAACAAATTTGACTTGTTTTGCACATATCAATAAAGTACTACATAATAACATCCTGTGTTTTCAATCAATTACAATTTATTTAACATTACAAGAAAAAAAAATTTTACAAGTAAAATTATATTATTCAGAAACGTTAGATGGAATCACTTGGTTTTAATGTAGTTATCACCACCTGTGTTGGATGGTTAGGTGTAGGAATATCACACAAGATATAATTAACTGAAAAACAAATGACTAGATTAAATTCAAATGAAGTATTTTGCTTCAATGACATGTCTCAACAAAGCAGTAGTTTAAAAATCAAAATGTCAGATATAGGCATGAATGTATCATTTCTGTTTACAGAGAGCTCTTTTAAGTGATGCAGCAAAACCTAAGCTATTAATAATATGAATTTAATTTTAATACTTCGATAAATATCCCACTTACTTTAGTGAAGATTCCAAAAGACATGACTGAAATATAAGAATGATTTCGTTTTGGAAATAGGAAGTAAAATCTGGAATTTTTTTTTTTTATCAACCATGTTTATAGAACATATCTTTATTTTCAAAATTACTGTCACTTTTTATTCCATAAAAATATCATAAGTTATGGTAAAAACACAATATGTTTGCCAAGAAAAACAATATATAAATGTAAAATGTATTACCTGCATCAGATGTGCACTTCAAGTGATATTTAGATTCATCTTCTTCTCCTATATACAAGAAAACAAATGTATGAGAAAAATATTACTATTACGTTATGCGTTAGGCATATACCATTACTTATTTTTACAACCAGACAGAGAAAGTTTCAGCACTTACCAATAGACAATGGGCCAATTTGTATAATTTTGAATAAAAAATTGCAAAAAGAACTTAGTTAATATAGTACATAATCAACCGCAACAGTGGATTTTCACGGAAACGTTCTCTATATTTCCACCAGGTGGCTATGACAAAATACTGCAATTCGATTGGCTGAAAAAGTTCCTGCCCTTGATCCTGATTGGCTGAACAAAGTGCATCCTAGCAGCAGTATTTTAGTGCTTAATATATTTGATATCTTATCATTTGGTTGATTTCTGTTATTTCCCAGGGAAATTATATTTATGGAATCAGTTTGTTATGATCTTCTATGTCTGATAAGCAAAATGAGTAATAAGAGGAGAGGATGGACTTATGCTTGCTGAATTCAGGGCTGCTCAGTGAAAAGACTCTATTTGGCAAACCATCAGGACGTACCAGCGATTGCAATCCAGAACCTAACATGAGGAACACTGGTAACATTCTCTTTCAATTGCAGGTTGAAGGTCCAGCCCTTGTCACTATTGAACGGTCCGTAGTAATGATTAAACTTCTGCGACCCAGAACAGAATGGCGCTTTCGGATCACCTTGCACTTCAAGGCAGAAGTCGCTCGAGTTGAGCAATGGAGAAAACTCATGTATGATGAAATACATTCGTTTGCTGCTGCCACTTTTTCCAAACAAGTCACATTGGACATTCTGAGCGAGTGTTTGCTTTCCTTGTAAATATCCTTCACTGATGAGATAAAAGAGTGAAGACGATGTTGTAAGTTCTACAGTCGATGATTCTTTTAATTCCAACACCGGTGAAACTGGAAAAGTAACAATGCAGATCATAACATAGAACATTTGTAATCTATTTAAATCATTTGACTTAACATAAGTCTTTACATGCAAAATCACCTGTTGTGTAACTAATTAATATATATATAATAATGGCCACTGATTGTACTGTTTATTTCATTTGGCTGACAAGTCCAGTGTCTTCTTGATCGCTCCATTAAGTATGTTAAAGTCATTTACATGGAAACAGTTGCAAGAGCTTACGAGCTCACACCAGTGCCATCACTGTGGTAACTGCTGGCCATATTAGGTTTGATTAACTGAAGAAGGTATCTGTTATTGAAGTCACCACTTTAATTTAAAATTTAGAAAAAAAAAGAAATCAGTTTTCCTTTTTTTTTATTACTTATTACATGTCAACATTGAATTTACTTGTCATTCTTGTAAGTACTACAATAATTCAGTCAGTCTTAAGTATTACAAAATGTTTCACCTTTTACACAGTTGTCCTGGACTTCAACACATTCGTTATCCTCGTTCAACACTTGGCATTCCTCGTGCGCATTGCACTGTGTTAAGAAGTCAGACGCAACGCTGGAAGTTGTGTTGATGGCTCCAATCATGATGACTGTGTTTTCATTGCACTGGACGGTGATGTTGCTATCACAAGTCACAATTTTGTTCATATCTCGTTCTCCTCTCACTCCAGACCCTAGTGAGAAAAATGAATGATAAGTGAGGGTATTGGTCGTAGTTATTCTTTATACAGCTGTAGCAGGACTGAATACATACTTACTGAATGATTTTCATAGAGCTCAACCTTTTGAAAGGGGATAGATAGATAGATAGATAGATGGATGGATGGATGGATGGATGGATGGATGGATGGATGGATGGATGGATAGATGGATGGATGGATGGTTGGATGGATGGATGGATAGATAGATAGATAGATACTTTGTGGGTGACATGATTATAGTTCAGCGGATAATGAGTGGAACATGTCCCATCAAGGTCGTGGGTTCAAACTCAGCCACAGCTTGGAGAAACTGAGCAGATCCCCCTAGAACCACTGTTTCACTCCACCCAGGTGTAAATGGGTACTTAGCTAGAGGCAGTGATGGCGATTGTAGAGCGCTTAGCCTGATGCACTGACTGTGGCTGTTTAGCAGTATACTTCCAAGAGAAGTGAGAAAGATTCATGCTTGAACAGGCCTACCGAGGATGTAAATGTAATAATAAAGTTGATTGATATTCTGTTGGGTGGTAAGTTGATAACAGACTATTTATATATCACATGAATGCACTCCTCTGTTATAACGTATTATATCATATGAATATCTTACATGCTGTACAGAATGCCCAGGTAGTTTATATATAGCCTCAAAAATATAAACACATGATATGTCTGAGTATGTACCAAGAGATCTGCACCTCCAGTTCTGAAAACTCAGTGAGCAAAACTTACATCTGTAGATCGTTTTTCCCAGCAGAACTATCTCCGCACACAACTGGCTTATCAGATAACAGTAACATACAGTGCACATCAGAAAATAACCTCAAGTTTATTTCAAAGGCCTGGAAAATATCTTGGTCTTTCATATATATTTATGGTATAGCCTTGGTTCTGAGGTATATTCTTGGCTGTTATATGATATGATTAAATAAATATTTTGAGATATGTAGGATATGGAGATCACACTACTAAGATAGGTGTAGAGTAGATAGACCAATAGATAGACAGATAGACAGATAGATAGATAGATAGATCGATAGATAGATAGATAGATAGATAGATTGATAGATCGATAGATAGATCGATAGATAGAGAGATATTATTGACACATATCGGGTCTAATTTGACCCATTGTCATTACTATCCATATCTTTATCAAGACCAATCTCCAGTCTTGAAATGTGGAGAATGAACAGAAGCTTATCAATAAAGTACGCCACAACTTTCTTACTGAATGTGATAATGACCTTTCATTGCAGTTGGTAGAATTGATATGTAAATGTGTAATTATTCAGAGGATCTATATCTCTTGTTGAAGTTTCAGTTCCATGATGACTCTTACTGGCATTCATGGCCTGGCTTCACAGAACCTTGTCACTTATAACAAGGATTAGCTACAGTGACACCACCTGCCCTCTAGTGATAGAAATCCAGGTAACAGTGATTGACCTTTCAGTTGCCCAAAGATGAGTCATCATGGGATAGACCAGCTGTAGTAAAACATATAGGAGTGTGACTCTGAATGACTCATCAATGCAGGTTTTAGTATCAATTCTACAAACATTAAATTGAAGACAGAGATGGGCACTCTGTAGGCTAAAGTTATGAAAATGTTTTATATTTTGACAGACCCACTTATAACAATCTTTTTGACAGTCAAAAAGTTGATATAACCGAGATCATTTCATTATATGCATGCCTGGTTGGCGGTCCCTTGTACTCGGTGTCTATGCTGAGTCCTGACGCAAGTAACAGATCCCTCCCCTGGGGTAAATATGTAACAAAGTTGGACTCCACTCTCTCTCACCTCATCAATAATCAACCCTTGTTAGCAGCAAGAACTTGCTTTAGAGGGCTGCTCTTTCCCTATCTCTATCTATCTATCTACTTGTCTATCTATCTATATATCTATCTACCTAAATATATATATATATATCTAACTAACTAACTATCTATCTATCTATCTATCTATTTATCTATCTATTTATCTGGTGGAAAAGGTATATCAACAAATATGTCCCTGGACACACCTCATAATGAGATAAGATAACATAAGACAGCATAAGACAGCATAAGGAAACATAACATAACATGACATAACAATAACATAACAATAACATAACATGACATGACATAGCAATAACATGACAATAACATAACATAACAATAACATGACATAACAATAACATGACAATAACATGACATAGCAATAACATAACAATAACATAACATAACAATAACATGACATAACAATAACATGACAATAACATAACATAAGAATCATCATAGGACAAAATGAACTTCTATCATATTATAAGCGATTATATACTATGTCATTATACTATGTGCTCTATGACATGTAATATATAATATAAGGATACTCACAAACACACATTAGAAGCAAAATCCCTCCAAAAACAATGACCTTCATTGTGGAAGTATTACACTGAACAGCTAGGTCTACATGTATCCGAGTGATGTGAATTTAGCTGCGAGTAATACTGTATACAGTCAGGCTTATTTACAAAGACCATGCTTATAACATAAGTCTGGTTATAATAATACATTCTCTTGACAGTTGCTAATAGTCCGCTATAAGGAAATTTTACTGTAATGATGTGGGCCCAAAATATTTTAATTTGACGTAACCAGGATGTCCTCATTTAATAATGTATGGCATAAATTGTGCATGATTAATAAAATAAGTAATTAAGTATCTATAATGATTACAGTTTGTTTTTTTGTCGAACTTGTCATGTTACATAATTATCATGATCCATAAACTCGTCATAACATGACCTCTCGAATGAGGTTGTTACTCAATATTATTTGATTGTATGAGTTGTAAATTTCAATCAATCGACCTGTCTATCTATCTATCTATCTATCTATCTGTCTATCTATTTATCTATCTATCTGTCTATGTATATATCCATCTATCCATCTATCCATATATCGATCTATCTATAGATCTATCTATCTATCTATTTATCTATCCATCAATCTATGTATATCTGTCTATTTATCTATCTATCTATCCTTCTATCCATCTATCCATCTATCTATCTACCTATAGATCTATCTATATCTATCTATCTATCTATCTATTTTACATATTTTTCTTTTTAATAAACCAAAACAGGCTTAGCATTTGTATACAGTAACTATATATTCTATATCTAGGATAGTTAGTGCATGCAGACTATACTTTCAGAGAATGAATCATTATAATTATGTAATCTCTGCAAGTGGAACAGGACTTCTCAGAAAACGAGCCCTGGAGGAAATAATTGGGTGACGTAGTGTCTGCTTACAAAATATATTCATAGTATGAAACTAGTTATTTTCCAGCTAGTTGCATTAATTAATCATTCCAGATTAACTTTGGTGCAATTCCTCGTTGTTTGAGCATGCGTATCATATAACTGTTAATTTGAAACACGCCTGCCTCTGAAACGAAAGAGTAATTTATTACCACTCGTGTGCTTCTAATGGATTACCAAAATATATATACTGGCCAAAATTTTTTGAATAATTATTGTATCCAGACTTTTTTATGGAAAAATAAGAATGAAACAATGTCAGAATGTCACTTAAAAGTGAAAGTACTATGATTAAGATATGTTATTAGCAAATTTGACTAATGTAGGGATCATAGTGTCATTGATATGGAGGTACTGAATTTTATATTTTCCATTTAATATATTATTAGGAAGCTGTTAATTCCACCGGTATCTGGAGTGTCAACTTAACTAAATCTGGGGGATTTAGCTAACTAACTCGCGCTGTGAAAATATTGAATAAAGTGGGAAAATATTTGTAATATTTCCTCAAAACTGCCTTCAACTTGGCCTCATATATTAAATGACTGACCACAACTACTAGCCCACTTTAATGCTAGTTTTAATAGTACTTTTGAAATTAGTTTGACAGCTTAATTGCCATGCAACATTAGCAGTCAAACTCAACACTGACCTCTTATCTCTGATCAAAATGCAAAGGAACTATTTTTACTGTTCCACCTCTTAATATCTCTGAATATTCTTATAATGGATGTACTTCCCTTCAATGTTTGCCAGCTTACTGATTGTGCACTCAGCAACTTTTCAACACTTCTCAATACTAACCAAAAATGGAATTATATTTACTATTCCACTTTTTGGCTTCTTTAGATACTTCAGAGGGATGTACTTTCCTATATTATGTTCAGGCCCACTGGTCAATACTCAGTGGCCTCTCAATATTGTTCAACACAAGGATAACTAGGAATTGGTATTAGGTTTATAAATGTATTCTGAGAGAATTTTACAACATATATAATTGAAATCGATTCTTAAGTTATACACAAATCACACTAAATCACTCAATCATTCAAGCACTACTTGACCTCTTAATATTTCTTTTATCAGGTATTAAACTTCCTCTGAATCACTTTCAGGTATTCTAACTTCCTTTGAATCACTATCAGGTATTCTAACTTCCTCTGAATCACTTTCAGGTATCTAACTTCCTCTGAATCACTTTCAGGTATCTAACTTCCTCTGAATATCTATCAGGTATCAACTTCTTATGAGTCCAGTGTATCAAACTTCACTTACTGTTTATCTCTCTGGATAATGCTCACTTCAGTCTCCTTTGAGTGGCCTTCAGCTTTTCGACTTGCTAGAATACGGACCGATCACCGTTGCTAAGTCACTTCTGACTGTCTTTCCCAGTCTTGATCTCTGCTCGAACTGTTTGACAATGAAACTGAACCTCTCCTCCTCTCACAACCACTCTCTAAAAACTGAACTGAACCCTCTTTTTTGGCCTCTCCAGCCCTCATAAGGGAAACCTTAACCATTGTTCCTATGGGGTGTCAGAACAGACCAATCAGAGCCCACTGTCCAGCAGATCTCAGGAATTTGCATTTTCAGCCACCTGTCTCTGACCAGCAGTCCTAACTTAGGGAGTGCCATATGCGAAGCAATGGGCAGCTAGAGTGATAGACAGCCGGTACTTTACCATATATGGTATGCTTGGGTTGGTTGATTTACATATTGATTTGGCTCACTCATAATTCTAAGGTTCGTGCCAAACTGATCAGTTTAACCCAATTATATTGATCCATGACTATCATCCCCATGTTAGGTCTACTTGCCCTTTCATGATGCTACCTCATGCCTTCAGTGCACGATTTTGGATCCCATACTTTGTAATAAACCTGATGAATTTAATTGTACTAGCTCATTTAGAATGCACCCTTGTACTTTTAACCCCGGACAATTGTATGTAGCAGCCCAATTTGGCCCATCAATGGTATTGGCAGCTGGGTGACTTTTTATGGTCATCACCAACTGCCGTGATATACCTGTGTGGATTGAGATATCCTTCTTCTGTCTCCACTGCCACATACAGTTATCTTGCTCCCTTGTTTCTATCCATTTACCCAATTTCTTGCTAATTCTTCTTTAAACTCATAATCATATCTTAGATGTCCATACATTGCATTAAATCATATCTGTCCCCATCTATGTCTACTAGTCTCCCTATATCCTATCTTGTTTCATTAATATGTTATCCTAATTGCTTCACTCCCTCCTTATTACTATGCTATTATTATTATTTTATGCTTCAGTACATACTGAACAACTATGCTATTGAGACTGGAGTTCCTCTCATCATGCTCATTGTTAAACCTTTTACCTACCCTTAATTGTTATTTTAGTTGATTCACAATCTTTCAATATAATAATCTCTTAATTAAAATCACATAACTTTCCTAACTCAACCTTGAATATATACTCAGTCTGTTTCTAACCAATACAATTATTCTTCATATTTTGCAGTTGTTCATTCCCTGGGTCCAGTTGAGGTCATGTTGTGGTCATGTTGGGTTTTCTCACTAGGTGGTGCTGCTTGGTCATTTGTCCCTCCCTGTGGGTAGCTGCTGCCCCCTCGTGGTGTGGGAAGTGGTTACATTATTGAATTGTCCTGGTGCAGGTCATCTTAGCACTGGAACGCAGTCTCCTACACTGTAGGGGACCAACTTAAGGTCATCTCTGCTTTCTCTTCCCCAGTGATGCTGCAGTTCTTGTCATTCATCATGGTCGAGTTAATCAATTTAGTCACAACATATATGTTCAAAAGCAGTTTCTTTTCAAGTATTGCTTCAGTCAATTGGATCTCATGGCCTTCACTATTCATATTTCTTGTGATATACATATAACATGACAATATAAACATTTTCATATTTTCCCCTTATATAATAAAATTACATAATATCATTAATGGCCATGAAACCCCAAAAAGGAATCTCTGCACTATTTGAGACATATTCTGACAAATTTTTGTTTGCATTTATGTGCAGTATAGTAGTGTGTGAGTTCTGCTCCGGAAATGGAAAACTTTTTTTATAAATATTGTAAAACACAGCTGAGATATGTCATTGTGACTATTAAAAGACATAAATTAGCTATATATTTTGCAACTGCTATATAATGTTACATATCATTCCTACTCCCTTTGCTATTAATTCTATAGCATTAGGTGAATCGGTGGATTATAGAAATCTCGTTATTTCATAATTTCTGTGTGATGTTGAAAAATATTTTCGTTTCCACGGAAACCATGCTCCATAACAGGAAGTTTTTGGAGGTGGGTCCTTAAAAATTATTGACCCCCTCTATCATTGTGCAAAGTGAGCTGTATCACAAGTGAACGATTTTGCCAAATTTTGGAGTTTAGAACCCTGCCTGTATGCATTGCTGAAAAACAGCTTTAAAATTAGCAAAATGTAGTAAATTATTTCTAGAAAAAATGTGATGATTGAATGTGTATGTATGTCCTGTGCATAATAATAATTATAGTTTACATATTTTCATAAAGGAGGGTGATATTTATACAAATCCCGGTTTTTGGGAAACTAATCGCTCCCTGGTGGGGAGGGGCCGGTTGGGTCAATCAAGTGAACACTAGCTGCGCCCAGTAAGACTCCTCAGGCTGGTGAGTATTTTGCTAAAATCTAGGGCAAGACAACTTACGCGAACTCAGCTCAGTTAGTCCTGGGAGAAGGTGGGGTAATTACAGCCATAAATGAGTTGTTTAGAAATATAATGCAGACAGCCGAGATCAAATTACATGCACATACTGTCATTGGGACCACAGACTTAACTAACTTGCTAATGTCATAAGTTGCAGGACTTTAGTCAGTTTTGATCTGTAAGTGAAATTTAGCATTATGTCCCAAAAAAGTGGGGTTCCGTGATACAAAACAATAACACAATGGTTACATATTGTGAGACATATATGTACACCCTTAAATTTTATGTACAACTCGTTGTAAATCGACATTTTCGGGTGTACATATCTTCATGTCTCGCATGTAACCATTGTATAATTGTATAATGTAGCCATATATTGTAGGACTGATTTTGATATAGTTTGCATTTAACTTTAATGTATAATCATAAATTTTCATACATAGTATGAGCTGGTCAAATTTTATTGTATATTCCCTGCTGGTAGGCTGTCTAACAATAGTCTAGATATATATAGTAGTGTATCTATAAATCATTATATGGGCCTAGGCTATATTGGTTAACTCATTTGTTTACAGATTCTGCTGCTGAATGTGTATTGAAGGAAAGTATACCTGAACGACCAAAAGTGACTACGTTAACTGAAAACAGCGAAGACCACTGGACTTTGCATGGAAGCACACATGGAGTATTTGCAGGGAGAAGCATTGGACAATATAAAAGATGCATGGGGTGAATTCAAGACCGTAAATGGATTACCATTGACGGAGTGCTCGATTTGCCAGGCGCATTTCGCAGACAAGACAGATTTGGAAGAACATTTCAAGTCGCACGCTGATGATATACCTCATAAATGTTTAGAGTGTTGTGTTGGATTTACCGAACAGCGGCTTTTCTTTGATCACATGAAGACTGTTCACGAGGGAAGCAAAGAGTTTACGGCTTCAAACCCTGATTTTGTGCTTAGGCAAATGAAACGTGAGGATAGGGATGTACCTCAACCTAGTGCTATTAAAACTAATAGCATTACTAGACGTTCATCAGTCAGAGCTGGTAGGCCTGAAAAGATCCGTCGTCTTAATAAAGACCCGCTGAAATGCCAAGTTTGTCAGAAGGTGTTTACAGATCCTCGTAAATTTTATTCTCATACCGAAACACATGGCTGGACGGAAATGAAACACAAATGCAAGCTATGTACACGCAGGTTTATGAACGCTGGTGCCGTCAGATCACACATGATTCACCTGCATAGATTTTACTTGTGTTCGATATGCGAAGAAGGCTTTTCTACTAATGAGGGTCGTATTAACCATGAAGTGACGCATAAGGGACTGAAGAAAACTGGATATCCCGTTAAAAAATCACAATTAAACAAAGCTGAGCCTGGTCGAAGCGAAGAAGCTGAAGTTCCCCAATGTTGGCAGTGTTCTAAAACTTTTCTGAGCACCGATGATTTATCTGACCATATGAAAGTGCACTCTAAAGAAAAACAATATCTACAATTTAAGTGTCCAGTTTGCGGAAACTGTTATTCGACTAGGGATTATTTAGTCTCTCACCTTAAAGGATTCAAACTGTGTAGAGAAGTTTTTGAAAAGTCAAAAAGTCTATCAAGCCAGCCTGATGGAGATCAGAGCCACAATTTATCTTTGCTATTATACAGGGACAATATCTCGAGTCACGATGCGGATATATCTGTCAAAAGTCACGATATCTATATTTCCGAACCATCAGAGTCAAACACGGGTATGAGAGATCAAATCAGCTCAAAGAGATCGACCGTACTGGATGAACCGATAATTATTGATGATGCTGAGTCATCCCAGAACACTTCTGATGAATGCTCGAATCTGCTTAAATGCTTTGAGGAAGTATCAGAACATGTGGAAAATCAGCACAAAAAGTTAACGAAAAATGACCCGTTAACTGACAATGACCCATACGACAGTGATGATTGTGTGTTAGTATTTGTGGAAAAGCTCGGGAAAGCCTCAAAGAAATAATGTATATACGAGAATTATTGGATTGTTAGACTCAAATAATTTGATACTATTTAGGTTGTTAACATGAAAATCATACATGTTGTCATTGCAATGAATATGTTATGAAAATAGCATGTCTTTAATTGTCTTATTGCTATGTGTTTGTAACAGAAGTTACATATAAACATTTTCGATCCTATATCTTTCATGGCGATGACCAGTTGTACAAGTGAAATAAAAAAATCAGAATTTTGATTGACATTGTTGTAATTGTATCTCATATTACAGTATTACGATCCAGGGGTACACAACTTCCTCGCCTACTAGCACTTGGCTGGTGGACAGCTGCTCTTTAGCTCAATGTTAAGAGTTCAGGAAAGTTGCACACTAGATGGTGAAGAATCCGGTCCCCTCTGGCCTCATGTGTAGGGTAGTTGGTTCGAATCCCTTTAGTGGGGTGAGGTTGTTGACTAGGAGTGGTCAAAACCTCAGGTGGTCATTGGGGATATAGTATTACGACCCAGAGGTACACAACTACCTCGCCTACTAGCACTTGGCTGGTGGGCAGCTGCTCTTTAGCTTACTGTTAGAGTGTAGGAAAGTTGCACACAAGAATACGACAATTACACAATTTTGACCTCACCTAGTGACATCTGTTTGTGGTCTTTAGCAAGCCACTTAGTCATTGCTACTGTCCACCCAGCACAAAGTGGATACCTGGCTTTTCAGATACAGGAATGCGTCAGAATGAAATTGAAAGCCATGGTGCTGTTAAGGTGTGTGTATGTCTGTACACTTCCAGGGGGGGGGGGGGGGGGGGGGGGGGGGGCGGGGGTATATACCACTTAATGGGTATAGCAGCGCTTAAAAATAGTACACTATACATTATTAAAATCTAAACTTCGGTTTGCAATAAGGGCCATCTGCCCCCTTATATAGATATATGCAAGTCATTGACCACGGGTTCTTCATTTACATTAGTTATTAGTCGTCATTTTAGGGTATGTTTTAGTGCCCTTTGCTATATATTACGTCATAATCATAACAAAGGTGATGTCATTGTGACGTCATATTTATGCGAGTTTGAATAATGTGTAACATAATTATGCTAATCCTGAGTATTAAAAGAAAATTTTGTTATGTGATTCCTTCATAAATAATACAAGATTAATTAAATTAACACATTTTTTCATTGTTCTGATGTGAAACCCTACTGCGGGCTTGTCATGCTGTGAATCACCAACCCTGAACAGGCTCACATTGCGCATCTGGGTATTCCTTCTCTGTGATCGATTCTAAGACTGACTGAAAATCACAACGCATATGACGTCACGTACCTGATCAGAAATTCTATCAGTCCTTTGATTCCCTCAGTTAATGGAAACCAGTATATCATAACTTACAAACAACATAAACCGTGTTGAAATGGCTTTTATCATTTATCTTGGCGCTAGGTTTATACAAATATTTAATGATGAGTTTACAATAAATTAGAAATAACAAATCAATATGACAATATTTTAGAGATGGTGTACAAAAAGGCATTACAGAATATGGCCATTTGTACGCACCAAATATCAGATAATCAAGGTAATACAATACTCAGCATTTAGCTAGTCTTTCAAACAGTACGCAAACTTTAAATAAATTGTATCGAGAATGTAATGAGGCATAGAGAAAGTGGTAGTACAAACTTACATTTTGCAAACGTTATGAAGAATGAAAAGTATGAAATTCATGGAACGCTATGTACACAAACTGAATGGCATGTTTATTTCGACATCAATGTGAAAATATCAAATAACAGATTGCACGAAGTTCGTTAAATGAACAGAGCTTGTGCCTAACCAATTTTACATCAGATCAACAAATCCAATTATATCAGATCAACAAATCCAATTGAGTATCTAGGCAAACAATATCATATCATATATTAAATAACACATTGGTAAAAGTCACTCATTATTGTAATCTCTAGGACTAACAAAAAGTATATGACATACAACACTGAAATAAAATAAATAATACTGAAAATGGAGTGCATTGCTACATCACATAATCTGCACCTTGAATTGGTTGAACATATTTCGAATGTTATGTGTTAATCTGCACTCGGTGTTGGTCGATATCATCTTCTTTGAAATCGATATCTTCTAAAATCTGGTTAAGATGTAAAATAATATTTTATTGGTTAGCAAGAATATTCATGGAAAGGTTGTCATGGAAATAGTGTACGCTATATTGACAGATAATGTTCATTTATAAATAAATCAAATAAAATACATCGTTAATCTCAAAAACGTAATCCTTATTTATACAAAGTCTATCTTTAATGTAATAAACTAACATACTACACCAGTGAAACAAATTCGTTAATTTGACATAATATTTTTCGCTTTCATGCATTGCCGTAGCTAATTGACTGTATTTGAACAATCCGTTGTATGGAAAATAGCATCAAGATGGCAGCCGCCAATAAATACATTAATTGTTGATATCTTTTCACTTATTATTCCTCATAAATTCTATCATTAATATTAATAGTAGAATCCATAATTAATGTCCACTTGATTTTTGGTCATAGTTGTACATAAATAACATGGAGCAGCCCAAAATGAACAGAAATTTTACCAAAAAGTCAAAGCCCAACTTTCCAACCCATATAAATACATCTTGAGCACTTAACTAAAAGTTTCCTATCTTTTGAATGAATTATTCTTTTTGCCTTTATGACATCATTATGGCCATTGACAATTAATGGTCACAGAGAAGAATTTACGGAGGAGATTATTACTAAAGTTGAATTTATTTCTTTCCCAGAAATGTTTTATCACCAAAAAACTTGGGCTTTGACTGTTCATTTTGTACTGCTCCAAGCTATTCATGCACAAATATGACCAAAAAACTGGCAGACATTTATTTTGAATCATATCATCCCACAATATTACTCTAATACTTACTGATATCAAATTGTCTAGCCCGAACAGGTACCCGTCCTCATGGTTGCCTACTTGCCAAGGTGTGCGGTGATTCAACATTTTTCTTTTCTCGACTAGAAGCGTCTTTGCGAAGTCTATCATCCAAGCAGATGCCTTGTGTTGGGAATCGTACATGACTAGGATGGAACTGCCGATCACCTGGGCGAATAAAACTAATATTAATTACACCAAAGAAAAAAAATTGGTTAAAAATTAACAAATCTTTCAATTCAGTTTAAAATGACAAAGTTTAATCAGCTAATGATTTGGTTAAATCTGCGAATTTTGTTCAATTTACATGCTAGTAATATCCCAGAATTAAATATATGTTTCTTAATTATATATACCTCATAAAACAATACCACGGCTAAAGCTATTTAAAAAATTTTGACCATGCACCAAGTGCCGCATGTCACAAATTCTAATTTTTTTTTTTATCTAGATATGCAAGCTTAGCAAAGAAATTATTTTGAAATTATCCGCATTAAACCTTCTCCTTTTTAAATATTATCTAATCTTTAATTATTCTTGGAGGCGTCAGTCTCTTCCTCTCACCTCATGCGTTTTGAAAAACGTTGACTTCTCAAATTTGGTCCTCATGTCATTAAGCCTTTCAATTAACCGTATCCGGCTTATTTCGTCTCCCACTAAAAACCGAGCTATTGTTCTCTTTACCTATAAAGAAACATTTCACATTCAGTTTAAAATGTATGGTAATTGTTGAAATTGAATCACTATGGTACCTGATCACCATGGATACCCTCCGTGCAAAATGACTGGCTTTAATAGTGATGTGGTCCTAATAAAGGATTGGCAGATTTAAATCATTGATTTTAATTTGACAAGTTTATTCAGTTGAAAACTAGAATCTTTTATGACTAAAAACATGATTCTTTGAATACAAAGAGAATTTATTTAAGTAGATTTTTTTTTTCAAGAACTTGAATTGTTAAAAAAAAATCAAAGTACTGTTCATCTTTAGAGCAAAGTTCAGTAAGTTTAAGAAAGAATGCTGGGAAAATGATCAAACTTGGCTCATGCTAGACAGTACTTGAGCCTTAATGAAAGCTTAATAAAATAAATCAGATTAAAATATTAAAAATAGATTTTTTTTTTATGATTTTTACCAACCCAATAGAGACGTCTAATAAAATAGAGTACTGTTGAGTCTAGAAAATGGAGGTTTTTAATGGGGAGATGGTCATAACAGTGAGGACTGAGGAGACTTACACAAGTTTATAAAAGCAAACTAAAGTCCAGTTACAATTTTCAGGTTATTGTCCAAGAACAGATGGTATGCCTATATTCTACACCTGACCCACATACTATAATGAAACCTGGTAATAACAAAAACTTTCTAACAGTCCCAAAATAGTTTTGTTAATTGAATATATATTATAAGCAAGTCTGATAAATTGTAGTGAATTTGAATAACATCATAAGAATTTCTTTGAGTCCATGAATGGTGGTCTTAGTAGTGAGGTAGTCTCAATGATGAGGTGGTCTTAGTGGTGAAGTGGCCTTAATAATGAGCAACTTAATATTGAAGCGGTCTACATAGAGCTATATAGTGAGATGTTCTTAATACTGCGGTTGCTTTGTACCCAAGTTCAGACATGGGAAATTCAATATTGATTAAAATTATGTAGATTAACATAATATATCTATAGCTGTACAATGATCAGGGAAGTAATGAAGCAAATTATTTAAATTAATCGATGTCAGCTGACAGTACTGTGGTAATAATGGGACATTTGCTCTCTCGTTGACACCGGACAATCATATCACATCATCAATTGACCTCATTTTTGGGCAACTCCCACCACAGCTTTGAGAATTGAACCTCACGTAGAGTTATTTCTTTGTATAGCATTACACATGTGGATGTAATTTTTTGTGTTTATGGTAATTATTAAGAGAACATTTTTTTTTTTGGAATCTTGTCAGAGATCACTAGCCAATCAGATCATCTGTTACAGATCACCTGCCAAACAGATAATCTGCAACAGATCACCTGCCAATCAGATCATGTAAGAGATCACCAGCCAATCAGATCATCTGTTAGAGATCATCAGCCAATCAGATCATCTGTTACAGATCACCTGATCATCTGCTAGTGATCACTAGCCAATCAGATCATTTGATTGAAATCACAGGTGTGGGGTCGATAACTTATCATGGTTTTGTTGACACAGTACTATCATAGAGTTAGTTCCTTGTTGACACAGCACTGTAACAGCACATTTATAACAAATCATATTGAGTATTAATTTAAATTTAAGCACTAATAAATAGTAAGAGCAAAAGATGGCAATTGTGTGATGATGAATTGATAACAGTGTAATTCACAAGTAAATGCACAAAAATAGGGCAAGACAGACTGATATCTATAGAAATGACAGACAGACAGACAGAGCAAAGACCTTAAGACAAACTCTGTTTTAACATTGAAGCCTTCACTAAAAAGAATACTAACTTAGGTACAAAGGAAAATTACTCATTTTTTGTCAAACCCTTTTTCTGATTAACAAAAAAATACAAGAAGAATACTAAAAAAGAGTGTCAAAGGGAGGTCCAATTATATCATGGCCAAAAAGTCATTTTTTATTTCTACAGAAATTTTTATTAATTTTTTCTTAGTTGCTAAGATTGCTTTCTTAAAGTTTTGAGACCATAAGTTAATTTTGATATGAAACTTACAACACGAAATATATCAAATCTTAAAAGTCCCCTTTTTGATATATATATCCAATGTCGTTTTAAGGGAGGTTGTTTAAAATCAAGTTTGACCATATAAGGAAATAGAATCAATTGCATGCATGAATGCGATTTACCGCATTTTAGTGTCTCGAATCATGTGCAACAAAATTGTTACAAAACTTGCTGTGAAAAAGTAACTTGAAGCCTTAATTAATTTATACAACACAATCAATAAGATATATATAAATATATAATATAAATGACCCTGCCATGTCAAACCACATCAAAAGTAAATTAAATTGTTTATTCTTTTTAAATGTGAGCTGAAAAGAGACCATACAATCTCGTCATGTGTGACCAAGTTACTTACACTTATGACAAGTAATGCTGGAAATTAACTATTTCCAAGCCCGCAACGGAGTCACTTACATTGATTATAGCAAAACCATTCATTTTGAAGTGGTGTGTGTCAGATTTTTATCAATATCAGTTGAATTACACAAGTCTCTTGATCAAAATCACATCAGTATAGAGTTTCTGGTAAAATGTTTTTTTAATTTACAGAACTAGCCGCTCTCAACAAGAATCTTTAAAAATGGAAATTAACTGATTTAATAATATTACTAATAGGCTGTAACCTAGTACAGGCAAAGAAATCTTGATTGTGAAAATTGTATATTCCCCTCCATTGAGAAATGGCAGGGTCATAATTAACACAAAAGTTATTCTGTAACATAAACATCTCTGTCCAGTAGAGGGAGCCACTCTCACCTGCTGCCTAGTGTTAATTTTCTTTAAATTCTTGTTACTTTGCTCTGTGTCCACCTGGTGTTAAACAAAGGAAGTAGAATCATGCAGGTTGCACAACAAGTTTACAATAGGGCATGTAAGTTGATTAGCTCTTGTGTTATTCCATTGAAAAATACCCGATTGTTCATATTTTGTCTCGTTCACTCACTCGCCTAATTCAAATATGGCGGCATTGGAAAGTACAGCAACAGCAGGGATTGCACTACACAATTGAGGATACCTTGGTCGTAACTTACATGCCCTACAGTTAGGTATAATTCTCTGCTTAAAGGTGCCCTAAAATGAAATTTGCACTTTTTAAGTTTTGTGGCTCATGTGAAAGAATACACCCTAAAATACACATTTCCAGAATCCTAAGTTAATTTGTTAAGGTTGAGCCCTAAAAACTTACTTTGAAGTTGACATTCTCCAGTAAGAACTACTGCAGTTGAATAAGTAGCTCATTACATATGCATAACATCACATCAGGAACTAATTACCCTGACCAGGGGTCAAGTACCTGGGAATCACTGAGGTGTGACCAGATGCAAGGATGCTGCAACCAGCATCACCCAGCTCACCTGTTGTTTATTGGCTGGCTGCTGCTTACAGGAATCATGGGATATCCTGATGTGATGTCACTGGCTCACTAGAGGTCATGACCAAAAGTTTGAGCAGGAGTTTCACTCTAAGTTTGCAGTTTTTAGTGTTTTAAAATCACTTAATCGCAATATGACTAGTGAAAGTCTATTTGCAATATAAATTCCAACACTTTGATTACATAAAAAAAATTCGTTCTAGGGCACCTTTACAACCACTGTAGAATATACATGAAATACAATGTGTCCACATAAGAAATAAATGAAAAAATACTGTATGTGAGTCAGTACTCCACATCACTCAGCATGAGTTATCATCTATCTACATGAGTTATAATGAACACGAGGGGTGAGGTGCACTATTAAGAGAAATAAAACATGGTAAGGTAGTTCTCTAAAAATCTTCATTTTCATAATGTCAGTGAATGTAAACTTCCACAACTATACCATGTATACTGTCGCAGTATAACTAAAATCTAAATCCTCCTACATAGGAATTTGTGAAAAGAAGTTTTGGTAAGTTAAACAAATTAATGAAGCAGCTTCGTTAAATAAATTTAGAGAATTCCATACGAGCTGATTTATCTCTATGTAACTTCTCCAAATGAATCGGTCACGAAAATATCATAAAATAACCATGCATATTTAACGAGCCTAAATTAAAGAACAAATAAACCTTCCTTACCTCTGTGTATTTTTTAACTGTTTTTAAGTCTGTGTTGGTTGGTTGGCCAGACATCTAGAATTAAAACAAAGCAAAAATACAGGAAACGGATATTATCTTAATTTAAGATATACCGATTTTCACGATTATTACGTGTGCCATCTTCCCACTTGTTGAACATTGAAGGTGTTAAATATACATGAAGAGTTTTGGCTGTTTAAACATCAAGTTAACAAACGTCATAACAATTAAATACAGATTTCACAGAACTGGTTCTCTGCTTTGACACTACAGGAGCTATAATGGGCTGCTATGAAGGACAAGAGCTAATAATGGCAGCCTCTGTTGGAATATAAGAAAAATGCATTTGAGTGACTTATATTTCCCTACACAGGATTCTTTTTAAATCTGGGAAAGGAATCTTTGAAAGGATATGTGAGCACCCTGAGGGAAGATTCTTAATATGATGGCTGATCTTCATACAATTTGTCAGTCTTAATTAGTGAGAAATCACAGCCAACAATATTGATGCCACACTCATTGTTTCAAACTGGCGATTCAGTCATTAAAATTAATATATTTATCAATTTTTCACAATAGACTCAGACTAAGACAAGTTTATTTCCTGTATACATAGTTTACTATCACTACTGGGGTGACACCAAAAGCATTTTCCATCCCAAACCCTGCAGACCCTACCAAACAGATTTCAGCATTTTAGATCGTAAATTGAAATGAAATTTTTAGTTTGGAGATGGCAATGAAAGACTCTATATGCCTGTTATTAATAGAAATATAGTTATAGCATTAGAATTGCTTACCCGTACAGCTTCTATTCTAAACCCTAGGACGGATGTAGAACTTTGCTTTTCTCGAAACTGTAATAGACAAAAGAAAGGCATAAACGATTAAGCTAAAAGGTACATGTACTTACGATGTATACCTGAGTCAGAAATCAAACTCAGTACCCTTTGAAATGTTGACAAATTCATCAACCATGTCCACCTGGTGTTATCAGCAACTGCATTTAGACCATTGTTTATGTTATGATACAATGAGGTCATTGAGTGCATTTGATGTCACATTTAGACATTTAGATTAACCAATGGTTAGGTCGCAGTTACTGATCCTTCCATTGTACAACCAAAGATTAAATATACAATTGACACTTCTTCATTTGCATAAGCCACCCACAAAGCATTGTGGGATTGTCAGGGTTAGTGAATGGCATCCCTGTGAAAGTGACATCATAATTACTACAAACGCCAGTGGCATCACGGTGATTGTTTCTTATTTTTACGTCATATTTCTGTGGGATCAATATATTATGAACTAATCCTGCACAGACTGACATTGCTTCAATTGCACTGTCCCCTCTGGGGGTAGGGCAGGGGCCTAGCTCAGAGGTAGCGCTCTGGGCTTCCAACCGCTGGGTCTCGGGTTCGATTACCGGTCGAGCCTAAGTTGGATGGCTGTTTCCTCCTTCGTCTCATTGCCATGGTCTCTGCCTGTCCTAATTAGCCCAACTGGTGCAGAAATACAGGACGTAAAGCCCTAATCACACACACACACACACACACTGTCCCCTCTGGGTATTATTACTCTATGGGTTCAATGGTACTTCATTGTCTTAGCTACGCTAATTGTCTTCGTTTATAGAAACCATGGTGTCTATTTCAGTTGCACTAATTAGGATTTGCACATCAGAGGAAAAACAAAATTATGCTGAAGTCAAGCCCACATATAACAGACATTCCTACACTCAGAAACAGTGTGTGCTTAATTATAAGTGCATGAAAACATAGACATTTAAGAAAGACTCGAGTCATTATTAAAGGACATATCCTCATAACATACACAGTTCAATATCAAAAACAAAACTTCCTGTTCGAAAAGTCTATATCGTTACCATGGCAACAGACTAGTGATTTGGTAAGAAGTTTAATCGAGCATCGACTAACGGAGACCACGCCCTGATGAGTGAGAAAAACTTCAAAGAAAAAGCGACTTATATGATTCGTGATATGCCAAGAGAAAATGATTGCATATTATATATCCATCCATTGAGATTAGACGCCTGAATTAGGTGACAGACATCAAACGATTTGGTGACCATTTGGCAAAGGACTAACATTTCAAAGCACATGTATTGCATAACACTAAATATTGCGTGTAATACAGTTGAACTTAAGTCTGGGCAAATTTGGTTTGTACTTGGTGTCTATGCTGAGGCAAGTAACATACCCCATCCATGGGGTAAATGTGTAACATGGTGCAGACTCCAAGTCTTATCATTTCATCATAATGTCTGCCTCTGGCAGCTGGTCATATAAGTAGCATTGAGACATAAACTCTAATACCGCTGAAATAAAGATATATATGAGCTAGACTCAGCTAATATTTGTTAATCTTAAGAGACATGTTTAAAAATTCTGATTCAAGCAAGTGTTTAGTGTGACAACCGTGGAGAAAGAAAATTATTCTAATATTCAAAAATATTGTATACTTGATTTTTAGTCATACTAACAATGCAAGAAAACATTCCCCAGCTCCTCTTAGTAATGATTCATTTCTTAATCCCTAACCCCAATTTTGCCTGCTTTATGACGTCATCAAAACAATGGCCATTGTGACGTCACAATTGTGATTGTAGCTGGTAGTGAAGCTTGTACAGGTGACATAGTTGTTGAGAAAGAGCAGAAGGCATGTTGAAAAAGTCTAAAACCTAAGTTATTGATTATTGAGAAGCGTCATCATAGCTTAGAAAATTGGTATTAATTTTGTTTTTAACATTGAGATAAATTTTGTACTGCTCTATGCTTTCTATGAAAAAAATATGGCCAAAACTCAATTATACAATATCTTTGAATATTGTTATAATGAGATACTTTTTTTTCAGTTACTGAAAAATAGCCTGAATCGAGACAATTCATTAGCCGTTTTTACATCTTTACCTTGCAACTTCATAAAATCAATTTTACAATATTGTGACTCGCAGCAATTTCATGAGAGGTGGCAACATTTCAATGCTGAAATACGATCATTGGGAAGTTCCCACTTCACCATTAAAACAATCTTATTACTAAGTATGCAACAAATACTGGGTGCATTTTTCTTTAACTATAAAGCATCCGACAGATAGATAGCTAGATAGCTAGATGGATAGATGGATAGATAGATAGATAGATAGATAGATAGATAGATAGATAGACAGATACATAGAGATAGATAGATACATAGAGATAGATAGATACATAGATAGATAGATAAATAGATAGATAGATGGATAGATAGCTAGATAGATAGATGGATGCATAGATAGACAGATAGATAGATAAATCTATATAGATAGATAGATAGACAGATACATAGAGATAGATAGATACATAGAGATAGATAGTTAGATAGATAAATAGATATGCAGCCATCTATAGCAAGTTCTTGCCACTAGGTAGAGAGGGAATCTTATATGCCTCAGCATAGACACTGAGAACAAAGGACTGCCAATTTACCATCTCATGCAATCCAGCTGGGACTAGGCTCATGAATAGCGTCGGGCTGGGGATTGACAACTAATTAGGCCAAAACACAATGTCGCAACACAATAAGGCACTCAGGTGGGTTCAACAACAATCCTAATATGGTAATAGTCTTATTTCGCTTACCTGCATGTACCTGAGTTTAGTAATGGCTTTCTGCGTGTGTTCCTCAGCGGTGGGTTCTGTTGGGTCTAGTTTACACATCTTATCGTATAAGTCTTTACGCAAGACGGGGTTTTTCACTTCTGATTCTAGGAATGTTCTGTGGATATAAAGAGAAATAATTGATATTCATGATCAGTGGTACATGTTAAAGAATTTTATTGAAAACTAAGCGTATGACAAATAAATCGAAATTAATTTTACGACAAATTAATCTTCATATTCATTTCTGGTACAAAATGACTACTGTTTGTTCAGAACTAGTATTTGAAGACCTTTGGAGTCACCACCCCTTGAATTCATTTAATATGAATATTTTATTATAAATTTACTACAGAGTACTCACACATCCATAAATTCAAGTGCTCACGATTTGAGTTCTATTTATAATTTCCATTCCATATATATTATATAGTATATTATATAGCAAGTACAGGTAAAAAGTACACCATTTATGGCATTTGTTGCATTGGGTGGGCAACACAGAAAACAACCATTAAAAGCCTATTTCCAAACATAATACCTGTAAACTGAGACAATGTTCTTGATTCTTCCTAAGAGCAACCGAACATACTGCTTATAAATTGTACGACCACATGAAAAATATAGATCAATACATTAACTGATAAAAAGGAATTTAATATTGCTAAGCATTATAGTGCCTAGCAGAAAAGTGGTTACATTGGCAAACAGTGCAAATTTTTACAGTCTTTCGAAGTGCTTCTGCCACATCACATTGGTTGTTATTGTTAGTAAGTTCAAGCAGTGAAAGACCATTGAATATCACCAGCCAACCTTGACTGTTTATAAAACACAGCAATCAACATTTTAGGATAATCCCTCTGTTGATCAAAACTCCCGACTGGTCGAGCAAATCGAATAGTTTTTGGACAAAGCAATGCTATACGTCACATGAGCACTTTAGTTATTTTCAATGCTTGCCCAATTCACTGTCTAACCACTGTTAACGAGTATGTGACCATGATTCTTCCAACTTTATTACTGTCCTATTTTACTGAGAACATTGTCCACGCAATACTGCATAAAAATTGTATGACCACATGGAAAATATAGATTAAGTTAAGTCATCAAAACATGAATTGCGTGATTTTGCACCGACCTCGTTCCAATCTTGATGTCCATGACACTGGGGTCAGTGAAATTCTGGAGCAAATCTTCCATTTCGATGAAGACTTACAAGCGGTTAAGGAAAAAATTTAGTTAAATAAATGTGAACTGAGCGAGCGCAGTTTATATACAACTAGATGGAAAACGACTAATAGACTTTTCATTACTAACGGACTTTAAACAGGGAGCCATCAGCAAGATGCAATTATATAGTAGGATTCAAAATAAATGTCCACCCGCTTTTCGGTCATATTTTGCTACAAATGGCACCTGTGGAGCAGAACAAAATGGAAAAGAAATGTTAGCAACAATTCAAATCTCCACTTTCTGGCAGCTAATAAAAACATTTCTGGTAAATAAATAACTTCAAGGTTGCTATTTTCTCCATCGTAATTTCCACTGCTTCATTAAGAAATGGCTATAAATGCCCATAATATAATGATAACAAAATGTCTAAACATATATTATTGCAAAGATAACAAACTTGAAATTAATTTGTACAAAGGGTTTTTTATGGGTTAGAAAGTTGGGCATTTGACTTTTCTATTTAATTTGTGCTTCTCCGTGATATATATGTAAACATAAGACCAAAACACAAGTGGACATTTATTTTAGATTATACTATAGGTCACTGAATGCACTAGGCGACACCACATTTGATGATGGGAACGAGCAATTGTTAGACCGTCTGCCTGTGTTAATTACATACATTTGTCACAGCATCGCTTAATCTTAACCTTTCGCGAGACCTAATTGACTGTGATGCAGTGGTTGTTTTTGCACTTGAGGGTGCGCCGCTTGATAAGCAATGGCTCATCCGTCTTAGAGAGTCCCTCCTCACTCGTGTAGTCAAACTTGTACAAGAGAAATAAAGAATCTGAGACTGAACCATGACGGCCAGGGTGCTAGACAGTGCTTATGAAAGACCAGAATCAATCAAGATATAGAGTGCTCCGTTGTAATACCGTGAGGCTGTATTACCATGAAGACCTGCTAGTCATGGCCCAGTCTATTGAAATCTGCCAGCAACATGGTATTTATGATAAACAGGGTTCATGCAATTATTCAACAGGTGATTGCACCTGTAAGTCAGAGTGCTATCTAGTGGTGATACATCACGATATTACAACCTCACCGTATTACAACGGAGCACTCTACCACTTTTAAACTATGACCGCCACCAAAAGGGCCACAGAAGCGTATTACATTCTTCATAATAAGGATACAGTCGCCATTATATTCAACCTCCCTGTAGAATTTGGGCACGATTGGCGCCACAACATCCGACATCATGGACTGATAAGCAAACGTTTCATTATTTTCATTCATCATCCTTTTCTTCCAAATTGTGTGCGGTCCTGCTGGTGCAAAGGATCCTGGGAAAGGAAAAAGAATGACTTTCAGTTCCTGTGTGTGTCCTGTATGAGCTAAGCGAATGATGATATTGTGATTACACTTTGCGTGAAAGATTTGAAAATACAGTAAACGTCGAAATGAATAAGTTAAAAATGTATGTACAGCGAAACCTCACAATTAAGGCCATATTATTATAACATTACAGTGGTCTTCATTGTAGGGTGCATACTCCTTTCAATTAGAGTGATTTTGAAAATGAGATGTATTTGCAAAGCAAAAGCAGATTTTATTATAACATTGTTATTGCAAACTGTAAAGTTGGCGACGCGACATCAGCTTCGTGACAACATCACTAACATATGATTGCCACAAATGCACTGTTTGAATAAGTTATTTATGAAATTAACTACACAGCTAGAAAAGTTGCTCTCGTCAACATTGGTGCAACCTGTGATTGTTTGCAATGATAATTGCTCATCTTTTGTGTGAATCGCGTAAGTAATATCGTCATGTAAGTAAAGTCGTCACATATGTGATGTCGCCAACTGTATACAAAGAGAAGATCAGTTACTTCAACACTAATAGGCCTACTCGAAAATTATCTTAAGCACAGATGCCAATTTTTGGAGTGGGGAATGCGTGAGTTTTGGCCCTTTTCAACCAGTGTATATTAAAATCTGAAAGATTTATTTTGGTCCTCTATACGTGGGATAATTTAAAATATGAAGAAAATACTCAGTCCAGAAGAGTGAGACGGCAACCGAATGAGTGAGACTCACGCCGAATGCATGAGACTTGGCATGTCTTTCTTAAGATGAATTATATATCTAATTGAAATAAATAATTTTTGTAATCATACCAGGATGGCCAGCCAGCTGGACCCAAGCATTTTTTCTGTTTTTCAAAAGAGCATCACTCGCAGGGGCCGTTAAATCTAGCGCATTCTGAAAATAGAGAAAAATAGTAAACCTTAAGATAATAGACATAGTCAACATAATGTAGACGAGGAGTAAACTGTATAATTAAACCATGTCTTGTCTGTAGAGGTTGAATGCAGGCAAAGACTCTCACTTCTGACACCTCAGCCATGTTGAACAGCAAAATATTACACCAGAATTTATCAACTAAATATGAACAAAACTCAGTTTAGGCCAGAAACACCATTGTGAGCACAGCCATGACGTCACAATCATTCAGTGATGACGTCACATCAATTGTTTCCCAATCATACAGGCTGACATAGTGCTGCCCTCTTGTGTAAAGCAAGGTGAACAAGGCTGTCCTCTGCTGATGAGTGAGCACATTAGAGACTTCTTGAAGCTTGTACAATTGAAGAGAAAACAGTCTTGCATTTTTACAGAGGTCAACTTACATGCATACCAAGTGTAGAAATGGTATCAGTTTGAAACCATGTCAAATATAGACAAGTATGGATATTATACACTATAAATAACAACAATATGTACACAATACCCAATGCGGAGATGACACCAATTTATATGATGATATCAAACAAATATGATACAGGATAAGAAAGTCATAATAGTGTGATGCACAGTTGGATAAATGACTTCAGTGTGAGAGGTGCATCATAATTCAATGACAACAATAAGGAGGTGATGCCGAATATGAGTATGGTGGTAGCCGTGCTACGCGGGATATGACACCAATTGCACAGAGAATACCAAACATGGTGAAAAGCCTCAACTGAAACGCATTATGTTACAGGAATGTAGAATCTATAGGACACAATAGGGAGGAAAAGTACCACCAGAGGTCACTGAGACCGTAGCAGATAAGTATTGTTTGATGATGTCATCTATATTGTGATGTCATCCGTGTGACAATAATGTAGTGATGTCATCTTATTGTTTTTTCATCTACTACGGTCGTAGTGCTCCCTGTAAGCTAGGTTACTTTATCTCCCCATATATGCCTCTCTGGTTTCTTGAGTGAAAAATTCTGTGATCTGATTGGCATCTATCATCCACACATTGTGACGTCACCTTCCGATTCACAGAACCGACATGTCTCCTTAATTGAGACGGGAAGGAGTCAAATATATGCAGGAAATATGCATCAACATAAATGACCTTTACCCTATAGGAATTACATAGGTCAAAATTGACTTCTCTCTGTCTATAATACGAATCAGAATAGAGAAATATATCGCATATGGCATGACACGGAGGCACACTGAGAAAAGGGACTAAAAATCAACAGAAAAAATAAACAGAATACATTGAGCATGATGATGAATATACACTCACCATAGCGAGTAGATTAGCAAATGCCATGGCACAAATGCCTCCATTGTTGGGTTGGGACCGTAAAGAAGGCATTCGCTGGTTATTTTGTTTTTTAACGAGCGATTCTCGATTGTTGCTGATGTTTGATTGCAATTGAGTTATGCTGTTGTCCTTTGGTACAAGATTGTGATTGGAATGTCCGCAAAATGTGCACTTTCCGTGATGACCCCATTTGGGGAATCGCCAATGCTTATGAGTGTCCGTGATCGCTTCTAGATCAATCGTTCCGCTGATGTTTGATATCGAGTCCGTATCGTAATCCAATTTACTCGGTGTAAGTAAATTTGTATTAATCTTCTTCTTCGGATCTTTCTTGTTTTTCGATAACTTCCTCAGTAAATTGTCCGTTTTGATATTGTTATGCATTTTGGTCGATCGTCTGTGATAGGACACCGCCTCGATGACCTCTCCGACTGAATCAAACGGTTCTTCGTTTGAAGATTCGTCTCTGCTTGCTAAACAACCCATCTCGGATCAAATCACTAGTTATGTACGATCGGACAATGTCGCTTTTTTGGAGAAAATTATCCGCTTTGACCTTGGTACTATCATGTGAAAAATGTCACATCACAATTGCGAATTGCAGTCAGATTCATCTAAGTCAGTCATGTATAGACCTACAATAACACCAGAGATCCTGCTGAAAGAAATTAGGGTTGTCATCGATATGTTGTATACATATCGATCAATTGAGAAAATATTGATATAGAAAAATCAACAATAATCCATGTTTCGATTCTTTATCCTCTATAATTGTACATTTGTGCAATGTTGAGCACTTAACTACACATCCCCCACCCCAGATTGCAAACTGATTGCCTGAGAGATTGGCTTAATAGGTATCATATTAAAGGCAAATGGTTTCATAATGACTTGGTAGTTATATTCCTGTGACTTTAGTGGTTCCATTTCGAACCGGGAATGCTTATAATACAAAATTAGCACGATTTTGCGATATTGCAATATCGAAAGGTGAATACTGATATTGATATCGAATGAAAAATTCTTATCAATGACAACCCTTAAACAAATACTCTCAAATATTCCTTCTTTAGATTTTCAATATGATAGTACTCTCCGAAAATGATAATTGCGAGTCAATGAAATCCTGGTATGAGTCATTTAAAGGTGCACTGTCTGTCAAATTTGCACATTAAAATAATGATATATAAATCAATACTGCCTTGTTATCTCATATTTTTCACCATTACATACCCACTTTTGCACAAAAATTCAGTTTTAATTTACAATAAATAATATAAATATTAGTTTTTCATGCCATCAAAAAGTCAATATGTAAACAAACCCAGTGATGACGTCACAATACTAAACAATGGTGATGATGTCATTTCCATTGTGTTTCCAATGTTTTGATCCGGATTTTCTCTCAATGTATAATTTTTTTTTAAGTAATTAATGTCTTATAAAATCATTAATTTACACAAATTTAGTGTGCCTTGATTAATAAAGGTAATTTTCAACTGTTTAATAGCGTCTAAGAAAATTGCAAATTTGACAGACAGTGCAACTTTAATTTTACATCCATAAAAATTTATCTCTTATCCAAGATGACTTCCAAAGGCTCTGTAATAATTCAACGACATTTCAATCATTAATTTCTGAATCCTGTGAATGCTATTTCAGATTTAGATAAATTCATTTACATATCACGCACGAAAGAACAATTAAATGGCATGAACAAGTTATACTTTCAGTATTTCTCCGAGAATTTCTTCAGTTAAAGCTAATTTTTTTCAAGATGTTTTCTGTCATTATTGTCTATTCTACTGAGTATTATTTTTGGTTTAATAAATGTGAATCTTTATAGACAACTAGTATTGGACAGAACTAACTAAATTCTCTCTGAAATTCTGAATCAATCCATATTATTTTATATTATACTTTTAAAAGGCTGGACAATTGTTACTATCTAGCCATGGTTAGTAATTAAATTCTCAATGTATAGGCGTAATAGTCTCGTGTGAATTTGTCCCTATGTGTTAGCTCATTCTATGCCTAATTAATATTGGCCTAATTGATGTTTTGTAGAAATTGTCGTGCAAAATTCCTTACCCATGGGGTAAATGTGCAACAATGGTGTGGACTCCAACCTTATCATCTCATCATTACATCTGATGAGACATTAAATTGGTGGTCCCTTGTATCTATCTATCTATCTATCTATCTATCTATCTACCTATCTATCTACCTATCTATCCATCTACCAATCCATCTATCTATCTTTTTTCTATCTACCTACCTGTCTATCTATCTATTTCAGGCCAGCAGCATTGAGACAGTACAATACTAATGCATTTTATACAATAATACATTTGCTTACACCTGTAAGATTCCCAGGTACCTGAAACACCTGTCCCTAATCACCTGTTAACAGGTGGAAATACCATGAAACAGACGTTTTATATCAGCTGAGAAATATCTGCTTGATAAGGAAGTGGAAACTCATTGATAACATTATTTTTTGGTATAATTTGTACAGTCAGTTCCAAAAGTTTACATGTACAAATATTTTGAACTTTCTGATTTATACAGGTGTGATTGCTGTCTATGAGATTTTGGTATTTGTATGGTGATAAATAATTTATACATATATTTATACTTATTATTTATTTCTATTTTAAATACAAATTTACAATTTCAGGCCAAATAAAACCTGCTACAACTATACTACATGTCGATACACCTGAGCAGAATACGGTTTGTTTTAATTTCAACGTCTTTTCTCTTATTAATTACAATCACCATTATTTAAATTCTAATGACGGATAGACAGATAGATAGATAGATAGATGGATAGAGAGATAGATATATAGATAGATAGATAGATAGATAGATGGATAGAGAGATAGATAGATATGGAATGTGCCGCCCTCTAAGGCAAGTTCTTGCCGTTATCGAGGGTGTTGATTTATGAGGTGAGAGAGAGAGAGGAGTCCACCCATGTTACACATACCCCATGGGTAGAGTCTTTTACTTGCCTCAGCATAGACACCCAGTACAAGGCACCTCCAATTAAACGTCTCGTGCGACTGACATCCAGCTGGGCCACTCTTAATAGTAAGACATTTGTCTAACGGTGTTGAATCTTTATATTTTTATTTGTAATAATTCAATATCATATTAATATTATAACAAGGTATTCCCTGATTTTACTTCATATTTTTATTTCAATATGTTTTGGGTAAACATAGCCTAAAGCATTTCTTTAAATCTTATTTTAAATAGAAATTAACTGTTACAAATTAACAGGCACGAATGATAGCCAATGATAGAGATAAAATAAAAATAAAATCAATTTGTGACTACACGCCCACTTTCTGAGAAAGCATGTTCAGCGGTACTCCAAAATTTAATGCCATAAAAGCACTTGGTAAAACGCTACGAATATTTTACACTCTGACATGTACATATATTATAGGATTATTGTATGGGGTCATTCAAACTTGCCTTCTAACTCGAACGATATTTTAAGTTCAAATATCCCATGTAATTTGAAATTGTGATAATAAGCCAACATGTGATTCAGAATGCTGTAACATATACATTGGTGACTTACTCGTAGATTCAAAATAACTATTATTATTCTAGTAAATATGTCTTAAATCTTATTATATATCCTCCTATAAGTGTGAATATAATTATGAGATGATTATTTCTTCAAATATAACTCCTTGATGTGTCGAGTCGATTTGAGAAAATGGTCAGTCGTAAATGACATCAAACGTCCAGTGCAGTGATTAATAATTAAAGGCAATATGTTGGTAATTCCTAGGAGAATGGTTCAGTTTCCATGGTGATTGCTTCATCATCAGTTGCAGAATGAAGATGCTCCGTCTCAGCAACTCCTTCACAGTCACGAAAGAATCTGCCTCTGCAACTGGGAGACAGGTAGCAGAGGATGCAGCCGCACTTCACAATGATGGAGAGCTCGACTGATCCGATTAACGACTCTTAGCATAGGCCATTCATGTGCATTGCATATATTCAGACATTTAAGGGTATTTACATATGGCTAAGCATTATAATAAGACCCAATGGTTATGTGGTATTTTTTTTATATTCCTACATAAAAATATACAACATATCCACTTGGGTCTTATTTATACCCCACAATTTTCACTTTTAGTTGAGCTGTCTGGCTATGCATTCATGTAGTATAGAAAAAATTCATGAATATTAATTTTTGCCATTGACCAATCAGAGCATTGCATAACTGTCAACAACGTCATCACCTCAAAACTTTCTGGGACATTTTCACATTAATAAAAAAAATTACTTGTCAGAATTGTTTTTTATACTAGATTTGGATAGAAAATGTTTTATTGTTCAGTATTATTAGATTTATTACTGAAGCGATGACGCTCCTGTGGCGTTGCCCATAGCAACACAGCCACAATAGCTTGTATCTGTGGACTGAACAGATCATTGACTTTCTGTTACGTTTTTTGCTCCTGGAATCGTTAATTCTTGTCCGATTTCAAAAATTTAAACTTTTTTAGGGAGCTGACAATTTTATCTTTTGAATAGTGGTAAACTTGTGACTCCGAATATTGTTTTAAAGCGGCGGCGCTAGTCTAAACGGCGAAGCGCTTAGCTGCAAAAAGTGATTTTTTGTCATTGGCCTGCCATACATAGAAGTATGTGGTATACATTTCCCACCCTTGTAAGGTAAGCCATGTAGTATACACATGTATACCACATAGGCTATACCACATGGCTTTTCTATGTGGTATACAACTGATTGTGGGGTATTATATATTACAGAGAAAATTAACCAAAATATTTGAAAAATATATCTCCAATAATATCTAGTTACTACTTCAAAATTAAAACACACATTATAATGAAATTTCACGCCACCAAATATATTGAACAAAATAAATTCCTTATCTAGTATTGTCTTCCTATTGTGCCAATGCTACTTGTCTGAAGCTTAGTCAGCTTATATGATTTATGCCATGGGTGGGGTCTTTTACTTGCCCCAGCATAGCCACCTAGTACCAGGCACACACAGCAAAGACGAGAATTAATCAGGTTTTTTTATCCCTTAATATCAGACTTGGAGTCTCCACAATGTTACACATTTACCCCGTGGATGGGTTTTTTTTACTTGCCCCAGCATAGACAACAAGTAAAAGGCACAAGAGTGAAAAGTACGACATGCTACCCGATCCCCAGTCAGGTCTCTTCATCCATCACGCTGATCAGATTTAGAAAGGCATATCATCCACATCAAAAGCCGTTCTTTGATGTCCCCTACAAAGCTTGTTCAGGGTCACATGATACAAAAATAACCACGGGCCAAATTGGTTTGACATCCAACACAAACCGGAAATTAACAAAACCCACGTAGGGTACATTATATCATCTCAATGCTACTGATCTCACTTATTCACCGTAAAAGACTGTTATAGCTGCAGGCAGATGTAGTGATGAGATGATAAGCGCAGTGTCTTATATTACCCTTTCACAGGCGCATTGTTAACGTTTGTCCAACCAATACTGTATTGTATTACACAGTATTGTATTGCATTGTGATATTGTATTGTATCAAAAATGCTACACTGTAACTCGTCTGAAGCTTAGTCATGCGGCTAAATGACTGGTTGCCAGAGGCAGATGTAATGATGAGACGATAGGGCTTTGAGTCCACACCAAGGTGCACATGTACCCCATGGGTGGGTGGGACCTTCCATTGCCCCAGCTTAGATGTAGCCCATGAGGAGTGCTTGGGCCAGTGATACGGGTGTACAGGGGTAAAAATCGACAAATTCGACAGTGTAACAAATTCGACAGTGTAACAATACCCTTCTTAACCAGGGACAAAGTATAAAACGGTGCCATTGGTGTAGTGGAAGTCCTGACATGGGATGCAGTTCAAGTTTGATATTAGAATTATTTTTTAAAATGCTTAATTTGACCTAATGTTCACCTACAAAATGATGATATTAAGGTAAATGATCTTACATGTTCAACTTACTCAAGGGATGTGCATCTGTAATAAATTGGGTTTTATCAAGAAGAACATGATCTCCATTGTTTTACAATCCAATGAATAGCCCAACACTGCTGGCTCGGGTATACTAAGCAGCTAAGTGGCACCGAAGTTACATATTTGACCCCTAAAGTTTTGTGGGAATAAGGTATCCATAGCAACCAAATTTTTTACACGTAACCATGGCAAAGTTGTGTGACTACATAGTACGTATAGAAATACCTTGATAAGTGAAAAACAATTTTAAAGTGAAATATATATATAGAAATACCTTGATAAGTTATGTAATTTTAGAGTGAAAAACAATTTTAAAATGAAAAACATTTTTGTTTGGTTAAAAGGATACAGTAAAATCCAGACCCTGATGTGAAAAGAAATTTGGCTAAAGGACACTTAAGGAGACAGTCTGGGACTGGAATCGAACCCACGACCTTCAGCAGAGCTAGCGCCTTAACTACTAGAACTGTTCAAACATGAGTCTTTTTCAACAGATCAGAGCCATTCTCAATAAGTGAATTATCTTAATACCGCAGACTGACTGACAAACAGCTACACAGACTGATTGACCGAGAGTAGAAGTAGTAGTCATTTTATTAACCATAAGTGGATGGCGACCTACATAATACACTAAATTGCAATACATGGCCATTATTACTATGATCTCCTACAATGAACTAAAAAACATTACCAAAGACCCCTGGTGGACATGGCCATATGTAGATAATAGCTGCCCTCTAGTGTTTATCCTGTTAACAAATTGTGTGGACAAAGTATAGTATCCGACACAAACGATTATATAATATGAGAAAGGGGTTAACAAATAAGGCATATTATTCTGCAAACATTCACGCGGGATATACTACATTTGCGTAGTAATATTATAATTAAACTTTGATGGGGTTTTATGTCCAAGATGTATGCTTATATGAATTTTGTAAATTAAAAAAATTCAAAGACAAAAGAACTTGTAATATATATATATGTGACAGAAATCCTTTATTTTGAAACCAGATTTCCAAACCAGACAGAATTCCGGTATTAGTTGGTCTTAGAGGAGTCTCCTTGCCTCTTTTGCACATAAGCTACTTTCCCCATGAGGCTAATAAATTCATTGTCATTTTCATACAGAAAAAAAAGTAACAGAGATGTCATCAACTTGGTATCCATGGAAATAACTACAAATCCGTTGTGATCATCACAACTCAAATAAATAAAAGCGCTACAAATGCAAACACAAATCATAAGATAATAAGGAAATGGAATAAACAATGAAATTATTTAAACTACAAGTGTACTACATCTGCAAAGAAGAGTCTTAGCATAAATATGACACTGCATTGAGCAAGATATTTCAGACACTTACCGCCAATAGTAGATTCAGCAGATTAGGTTGGTAACCTGGCGGAGGAAAGATGCATTTCTTTTTCGTTTCCATGGCAATGAGTGATGCGAAGGGTCACATGGCATCATGCATGGATGATTTCCACCTTTTAAGTTCTGTTACAGATCACTGCATTCCCTTAACTTAAGGATTTAAGACAGGCATTGTTGTCTTGTAGCAATGACCCTGAAAATAAATCATGATCACTAAAGTTACATTCCCTTATTCAATTGTGACATATCGGTGAGGAACAAATCAACCTCAGCTGATTTTTCTTGTACTTTTAAGTTTTAATACCCTAGCAAATTTCAGCACTTTCCTTTGAACACCGGAAATAAAATTACTTTTCTTTACTACATGTACACAGGAAATAAAATTACTTATTTTTATTTTATTTTGAAAATATCTTTACATGGGTAAAGCACTTTGGTATAACAACCGTTTTTTAGGCAATCCATTGTAAACAAGGATTAAAATACACAATAACAGAAATCATGCAGTGTAATTAGGTTTCAAAGTTTTTGTTAATACCGTAAATGATGGTATTATCGACAGGGCGGGTATTATCAACACTTAAATTGGTTTGTTAACAAAATTGTTAACATTCTAATGTGAGTGTCGATAATACCTGCCCTATCAATAATACCCGGCCTTTACGGTACCAGGTTTCCTGCATGCCCCCCTTTTTTGTTGGAGGCCAATGTTTTATATGTACGTGTAGATCTATATCTATATAAGCCAAAAAGATGGTTGGTCAAGTCGTCAACAGGCATACTTGTTGACGACTTTACATATGTTGACGCGATTGATGTAGACCCCCAAAAATCTCCCACTGCCCATCGTAGGTGTAACTGTAACTGTCCTACCCAGTGAATTAACTGATTATCAACAACTGTCACTCAAGCAATAGCTAGTACAATAAGCAGTCTGATTAGTCACAATGACTACTCAATGCCGCCCCCCCCCCCCTTTCCAAACATTTTCAATTCACTGCACATGTGCGCACATGGACAGAATGGCTATCTACATCCAGTACATCGTCGATTGCAGTATTTGAATTATTTCATGTTCCATATATTACTTTAATTAAAGGTACACTGTTCATGTAATTAGGCCTACCTCATTTATTCTCCAATTTGTCAGAAATCGCGTCGCTCAAGTTTCCCTTTCTTTTCCTCATTGCTGTAAATCAGCTATGTCGTAAAAATAAACAACATAAGAAAAAACGAAATTAGTTATAGTAATTACAAAAGATTATTAAAGCACCATATACTTGATATTGATATCATGACGGTGAACAAATCAATTAATTTATTTTATTATATTTTGAATGTCGTAAAAGCGAAAGTACTGTGATGCAAAATATCGATATACGTGGTAGGACAACGCAGTAGGCCCCGGTGCTGGCTGGGTCGCCCAGTGACCAGGGAGCATTCTGTTAATGTATATGGAGTGTGTGTCTAAAGACTTGATCGCTCGCACCACTGCCTGCTAAGTGAAGAAGTGTGATCTTTGGCTTGATGAATGTTATTGATATAATGGTTACAAATGATCAGTTTAATTTTGAGACTATCGATCACTACTGAATGTATCTCAAATAACTTATTGTACTTAGTGCTAACTTAAAAATAATCAAAATTACTCAACAAACCCATGTATTAACACTATTGAAATAAATAACAATAGTCCTAGTCAGTATATATATATTATATAGCTCTCTAAACAGGATCACACAAACAAATGATGAATAAGTATGATGAACAAAAATAGCAATGTACAATGTCATTATGACTTGGAACATTAAGATTAGCTAAACTCAGTGAATATGATTGTATGACCTACATTAATAAACTTGATATTGTAGTTTTTCTAGAGATCATGAAACTGGACACCTTTCGGGGCGAGGCAACTTAATAGATCAGAATCAGTTTGGCTTTTGCAAAGGGTGTAGAACAAGTGATGAGTAATTATAAAAAGATACCTTTGCTTGTTAGTCATACTATATATATATATTTCAAACTTTCTTGCTATTAAGTTGCATAGATATATTAAAAAAGAACTATAAAACAATTCTAAGTACTTTTAGTATTCTGTAATTTGCAGCCAAAAAAAAACTGTCTTTCAGAAAAATGTGACATGTTTTGCAAATCTAATAGAATAATTCCGATCCAAATTTAAAAAACTATAATCGTGTTTCATTTTTTCACATTAACATACATAATTGACAGGTTCAGTGAGTGTAGCATTTTTGAAATTCATATCTGCTGTTTAAAACAGTTTGAGAAATAATTTCATTTCAACATTGGTCTATTTGTAATTACTTGAAATTAATTACAGTGTACAGTTTCCAATGCAATCAGCTATCAGAAACATAAAGCGCAATTGACAAATCCAGATTATGTAATTACACTGTTTCACTTAAGAAAGAGTGAGAGCAGTGAGTGTGTGTGGCCAGTTTCATTCATTTTATAGGTCAGAGTGTGGGTGTGTCACTCAACTGGCCAATCATGGTCAGATGCCTGCAATGGAGTGACCACTGCAACACACCAGCAGCATCACAAGCACAGCAATCATGATGGATTTTTGTTAACAGCCAAAGCACAATAGTTACCAGTCAAATCACATTAGTTTTCATAGGAATGAAATAATGTAAGTAGATATTAAGCTTTTGTTTTGCTAGGCATTTTACATGATGGGCCTGCAACAGACATTTGTTGAAAACCTTCACAAGCTTTCACCCCAAAGACTAAAATGAACCATGCCAGTTTCTGGGAAATCAGACTAACATAGTCCATTGATGTTGGAGGGGGGATTTGTTAAAATTTAATAAATTCCTTGGTAAAACCAGGCACTTTTGACCTGTGTGCCATAGTTAGGTTATTCAAGCCATTTTCGAGGATGTGAAGATCAATGATCTGGCCACAGCCTAAATGTACACAAACATCAGTGATGTCACTGGCAATCTTCACAAGGCTCAAAAGATTATTTGTAAAACAAATCTTAGTAAGTATCTATATCTCTATGAGTTCTGCTAATTAGGATATGTTATGGATTGAGATTCTGATACAAAAAATCTGAATCAAACTGTTAATTTAGGTAATTTAAGAAGCGAATGGTCACAGCTCAAAACTGGCATTCCACAAGGATATCTTTTAGGTCCACTCCTCTTCAATATCTTTATAAATGACTTTTTGCTTGGCCTTCAAACCACATGCAATGTATACAATTATGCAGATGATAATACTTTGTCATTCTCACACAGTAACCCTAGAATAATCAAAGAAAAACTTGAACAGACCTCGACGCAAGCTGTTAAATGGTTAATTTTATGAAGGCTAATCCATCTAAGTTTCAGGCAAGATGTACAAGTAGAGATATTAACATTGACTTTGATATTGGAGGACAATTGATCAAATCAAAGACAAATGTTGAACTTTTAGGTATCAATATAGACAATAAGCTGAACTTTCACCACCATGTTTCAGTCATCTGTAAAAAAGCAGCCAGACAAATAAATGCACTTCATAGGTATATGATACTTTCACGGTAGGACAAGACAGGAAACTTGAAAAACTCAATGAAAGGGCAATACGCTTATTATGCAATGACTATGAAAGTTTGTATAGTGATCTTTTAAGTAAGACAGGAAAAAAATGCTTTGTGTTCTTAGTAAAATCAACTTAAGTTTTCCTAACGTTGGTTACGAGATTTGGTAACGAGATGGCGAACTCCGACGGAAATGACCGAAGTGCGTTGTACAGCTTCGTGCTGAAATGGCCGTGCAAATTGCCGCATAACACGGCGAATTTTGCCATTTCCACAGGGACTGGATACCGTATTTGTTCAGAAAGGTATTCTATGACTTTCTGGCTTTTATTTAATGTTTACTTTGAGAAATTTGATCAACTTTTGACGAAGTTATGCGCTCCGGTATTGGTGGTTAGCGAACTGTCAGCTGTCAAATGGTACGGACGTCAAACATGTATACAACAGTCCTGCAGCCGCCTTTGTTGCACATCTAAAAATTAAAATGCTCAAGTATAATATCGGTAATCCATAAAATACAGTTATTCTGTCCCTAAGATGCAAAATACAAACCAATTTCCTTTCAAAACGTAGCTAAGATTGTCGTGATTATCAGTGACAACCACCATTTTGATTACTTTGTGTTATGCGCTGTCATTGATCGAAATGGGTAGTCCCAAAATATAACAGCCAATCAGTGATTAGCTTGCTTGGAGCAGTATCAAGTCAAAACGTCTGACAACCAATACGTCCGAACCTGAAATGTCCGATTCCCTAAACATCCTATTTGAATAATAAATTTGTTATACTTATATATAGCTATGAATGAGAATTATTCAGAGCGCCGAATTCACCGTTTTTTGCGCCAAATTCACCTCTTTCATGAGCTGAATTCACCAAATTTTCCGGCGCCGAATTCGCCCTTCGGCATCATGCTTTGGCATTAACATATTATATATGTCATTTCTCATTGCATTTGTAAATATTTGTCATCCTGTTTCTGTTATTTTATTTGTCAGTTAAAAGCTACTGTAGCCTATGTTTTTTGTTTTATTGTCACCACCGACTTTAAATAAACTTTTATCTTATGTTATCTTACCCTGAGTGAAAACAATCAATATACTCTATTTACAGTGTAAGAAAAGCCAGGAGGAACACCCTAAGACACATTAATAGCATAGCTATCATGTGCCCTCCTGGGTTTCTGAGAGATCCAAGCAAATCATTATTAGTGAACAACAATGGCATATTTTTTTATGTTTAGAAGGGTGTCCCTAAGATTGTTTATAGAAACCAAGCATTTTTGTAAGAAGGCGATCACTGAGCCCATGTTATCTTTTTGATGACATTCAAATGCTATATATCCAACTGAGCACTTTAATGTGGCCATATCATTTTGATGACATTTCACGACTGAGCATTTTTAAGTCGCCTTTTATGGGTAGTCAGTAGTCTCCTTCCCACAAACTAGCTTGATGAATCAAAATTATATTGTATCGTCCAATATTTGAATTTGAAGCAAGGCCTGAGCAGTTTAGCAGCATTTGTCGATCTAGAGTCTATCTTCACCTTTTATTTACTGAGAAATCAAAGGAAATCAGTGTCTCAATGGCTTGGCCAACAGAGGATAATTAATTCTTGAAAACAATAATTTTGAGAAAAAAAATGTGTCCATTCAAGCAAACTTTTCATATGTAGTGTTTCCAGGCTGGTGAGAAAACACATCTTGAAATTTTAAATGTATAGATTGATACCTCAGAGAACGAGTATTCATCATATATTTGTTCATTCGAAGAGGTATTGTAGTTAGCATAGCAAAATGATGTCCGCCCAGCGGTGGGCAGGCATCACACTTTGTTTCCAGAGCAGAACTCTGACACAACTGCATATACCTTGATCAAATTTGGCATATCACTAGTCCTTATGGCCTGGTTGTGTCTTTTAATCGTCACATTGACATGTCTCAGGCATGTTTTACAAAATCAAGGAAAATTAAAAAAAAAAAAAATGTTTTCGTTTCCAGAGCAGTATTCGGATGCTATTTCAGCTACATGCATGAAACATTCCCAGAATATGTTTTAAATAGTGTAGTTAAGTCCCATGGCCATAAATTTAATAAAATTTTCTTAATAAAGGGAAACGTGAAAAATTCATATTTTTCCTTGATTCCACATATGAGATGCTATTCGCCATACGTGGATAAAATCTCACATTTACATGACTGAATTATAGTACTTTTAAAGTCTGGTCTTTATGTTTTCTCAGTGATGAGTTGTTTCTTTGGTAATTAACAGAAATTGCTTTATATATCTCGGAAAATTCAAACACTTTATGTTTTGGCAGCAACCATATTGATTTGCAAACTTGTTGCATTTGTTGCTGCCACTGCATGCGCGCCTCTTCATGCATACAGTAACATCTTCCTGTTTGATCGAAGACACACTGTACACTATGATTAGTTTACCTGGTTTTTAGGTCGCGATGGGTCACGGTTTGCACTATTTCCGAAAATTATCTTTTTTTTATTGGACAAGTATTTAGACAAGAATTATCATCGACCGTCATCGCCAACAAAAAATAATTAATTTTAAGGCCTCTCAGCCGATCAGACATCTCGAATCGTCGAAATAAGCATACGCAAAACGTCAAACAAGAGTTGCAACTCTAAAAACGGAACCAACCAAAGTTCATAGTGCTGTAGGAAGCCTGAAGGTAGGTTCTTTTGTCTATAATTATTATTTGTCAAAATATTACAAGTAATATAAAGTCACAGTATATATCACAGATGCGGTGTTCAAGGATAGACAGTATATTGTACCAAAGAATTGTCTAGTGACACTTATCTACCATGCTTCAATAAATAAGTGCTCTATTTGAAGTCATACATGATATCCAGGTAATAATGAAGATCTTCTTCGCATATATGGTGATACTGATTATGATATTCTGTTCTAATAGCATGCATATTTAAATAAAACAAAAAATAATCGATTTTCTAGCTACATATATGGTTGTATTGTGTAAGCCTTACTGGAAGGGAATTCCCCTTAATTTCACTTTCATACTTCTCTTGAATCTGTACCAAGAGATATGGTTCATTTTTCATTTGCCTACTTCATGCTTTAAGGACATAAGTTAGTTTCATTTTCGTAACTGTTCTTCTATGACTGTGATTGTAACCAAGATCATCCATTGCATAGAGTTTAGGGTATTTTTCTCAGTTTCACTTTCTTGTAAGACTGTAGGGTTCACATTTATGCTTTTGCTTACTGTTCAGAGATGCATAGAGTTTCAGGGTATTTTTCTCAGTTTCACTTTCTTGTAAGACTGTAGGGTTCACGTTTTTGCTTTTTGCTTACTGTTCAGGGATGCATCGAGTTTCAGGGTATTTTTCTCAGTTTCACTTTCTTGTAAGACTGTAGGGTTCACGTTTATTCTTTTGCATACTGTTAGAAAGACTTATAATGTATATCTGAATTCAGGGCTGCTCAGTAAAAAGACTCTATTCCGACTACATGATGTTACACCCCAGCCTGCCAGCCCTAATATGTTAGCATAGGTTGTGCATCAAAATACCTCTGCAATGGGAGAGTATGTGCCTGACAGTCTAATAATACATGCATACTGGTTGGAAACATAATTTCTCTGTATCGATTAGTGTTCTGTCAACATAGTTAGCAATATGTGTGACGCACCGTGTAAAAAGGGAGCTAATGGGTGGATTTTTCAAAAATTAGTTTTTGATGGCAAGTTATTGTCTAACATGTTTAGTTTTTGGAAATGTAAAAAATTTCCAGATATCTCAATATTTAGTGGTCATATGGGGTATTTGAAAATTTGATGTTTTCGCGCATATTACCACTGCAGACGTAACGAGGAGCAACACAGGCGCTTGTAAAACTATGCATTACATTTTATGACATATCTTCGCCATCCGTTGTTCAAAATTTACGCGATTTGGATATGTGATCATAAGGTAACTGTTCTATATTCAACTAAAATTGTGAGCTGCTACAATAATAACTTTTTGTAAAAATCAACATCAAAATTGGCGTGTTAAAAACCCGGTTTCCGACGTAAAGACACCCTCCGTATTTGGTTTTTTATCTTGGGTGCTCATCCACCAACAATTACCAAAATCTGGCATTGTGTTTGTCGTGATTTTCTAAATCTTTCTGAAATTTCATAATTATATGTGCAACATTTTTAACACAATTGAGCCTCAAACATCAGCTACCAGCTGAGGTTAATATTCTAACTACGGAAGCCTACTAGTGCCACACAACTTCTTTTTTTTTTTTGCGTTTTTTTCTACTTAATTGTTTAGATTTGTGTTTTTTGATAAAAATAATTTTAAATTTGCGTTATTTGCTGTATAATTTTTTTAATTTGCGTTTTTTCTACATACTTTTTTTGGCTTGTGTTTTTATGATACAATTGTTTTTTCATTTTTTTTTTTTTGGCATTTTTGGTACATTATAATTTTTTATTTGTGTGGTTTCACACATAATGTTTTTCAGTATGCATTCTTTGCTACATGATATTTTTTGCTAAAAAAAATTTTTCATTTTAAAGTTTTTTTTTATTTGTGACTTTTTGCTACATAATTCGTTACAATGTGTTCTTTGCTACATGATTTTTCGTCATTTGTGTTTTTCGCTACATAACATTTTTTCACTTTGTTTTGTCCAACATAATTTTTTCCTGTGTGCATTTTTTGCTACGCAATTTTTTTGAGTTTGTGTTTTTCATTACATAATGTTTTTTAAATTATTTATTATATATATTATTTTACAGTATAGTTGAATCATTTTGCTATTATTCGCAACATTTGTGAATAAACACAAACATTTGCGAATAAACGCAAAATTATTTAACTCCTTCTGAAACCAATTGAGCAGAGCAAAAAATTATGTAGCAAAAGACACAAATTCTGAAAAAAATTGTGGTAAAAAACTCAAATATTTGCGAAATAAATGCAAATATTCGAAATGCAATATCATTTAACTCCTTCTTGAACCAATTGAGCAAAAACAAAAATAATAAAGTGGCCAGAAACGCCAAAAAAAAGATGTATGTGGCACTAAAAGGCTTCCGTATATGAGAGTAAGAACATAGAACTAAAAAGGGACAGCACTAATTCAGATCTAATGCTAAAATTATGCCAAATATACCAAATGATAGCCCAAAGGCTCAACTTTAAGTATATGGCTTTGCTGGTCAATATCTTTAGTATTATTTCGGACAAATTGGGGACATCATAAAAAGGTCAGTTTTTCTTGAAAAAAAGCGCGGTGACCCCACTTTCTTAACGGCCCATATAGATTATTATAATAAATTACAGTCAGGTCCAATGTTATATTAAACTCATATGGCTGGACATTTTTTAATTGCAATATTCATGAAAAAGATCCTTTAAAAAATTAGACTTCTTGAATTGGTTTGCTTTTTCTTCGGATCCCCTAAAATTATTGTTCTCTTTTGAGTTTCTAATGAAAAACGGTCTCAAAATGTTTCTGAAAGTCCAATGCATGCAATAACATCACCTTCTTTTATAGTTATAGCATTGCAATTAAATTATTAGGCTGGATATGAGTCGGAAAGAGTGGGTAAAAAAAAAACAAGAATAGGAAACATCCAATAATTTTAAATTATCACGCTGACCACCTAAATTTTTTTCCATATTTTAGCTTTATTATCCCAGGCAGAGGTTTGAAGTACCTGCATAGAAATGCAGACCAATTGTAGACTGCAGATGTACTGAACTTGATTGATTTCTTTATTTGTAGATCTTATAATAACATTGCCAAGCTGTTCCATGCTTTACACTGTTGACTTTCTGTATATATACTCTATTAAAAAGTTATACATGTAGTGTGTGTGCAGGTGGGTTTGTCACACTTAATTTCCAAAGCAGAACTCCAACGCTATTGTATATACATTGATATAATTTGGTATCTTATTAGTTTTTATGGCCAAGTTGTGACTTTTGATAGTCTCATTGACGTGTCTCAACTTTGTTTTAAGGATTTGGGAAAACATTTTTAAAATTATTTTGCTTTTCCAAGCAGTACTCTGATACTATTGCACCTACATGCTTTGTTATTATATGTCTAAAATATTTTAGTTGTGCCTTTTTGTGTCCTTATGGCCATAAATACCATAGAAAATTGGTAATGAGGGAAAATGTGAAAAATTCATGTTTTCTAAAACCTGTATCAATTGGGTCTCACCTAGTAGTGTACCTAAATACATGTTATTGGTCTTTTAAAATGTCTACATCGTAATACTTTCAATTTCGAAGCCTCATTTTGACATATATTTCCCTTTCTTTTTTATAATTGTGGCAATTATGCAAAATTGCTGAACTTGTGTTGTTTGCTACATTTCATAACCCCTGGTATTCTTCTGTTTGCGCTGATATCACACATTTTTCAAGAATTAAGTGTATATATACATGAATGTTTTTAAAATTTGCGGTGTGCACGAGTTAATTTACGAAAAATATATTTTTTTCCTGTGCGCACGAGAAACATTTGGTGCGCATGAGAAACATTTGGTGTGCTCGAGAAACATTTGCACAAATTCTCTCTAGGTAGTACTGCATTTAAAAATGCTGTTCCTTGCAATGAAAAATAGTCCTTACAGTAAACAATGAACAAATCAATCAATCAATCACACATATGGTATATCAATTGGTCAATAATCGATCAATCAATCACACATGTAGATGTTATATCAACTGGTCAATCAATACCCATCAATCTATCAATCTATATCTATCTTTTACTTATCTATCTGTCTGTCTAGCTATGTAAATGCTTATTGAATTTACAGAGCAAAGTACAAAATACATGTAGAAATCTACATATACAAGATTGCCATCTTTTGGTAGAACATGTTATTTCATGTGCTTAATTGAAAACCCCATCTTTCTTGCATTTTTAGTTGCTGAAATACAACACAATACATTTTTGCAATCAAGATATATCTAATGAACTTTCTGACATATGTCCTAATTGGCTGGGGTCTCTGAGTGCACTTCACTACAGATGGCTTGGCCATTGAATGGAACGGCATTTTTAACTCCTAATAAATAAAAACTATTCGGCCTAGACAAAAGATAGTGATAGAAGTGTGCGCCCATTTTTCTCGTGCGCACGACTTAATTAAACTGAAAAAAAATTTTCCGTCCGTACCAAATGTTTCTCGTGAGCACCACTTAATTAACTCGTGCGCACGGAAAAAAAATAAAAAAATTTCTTGAATTAACTCGTGCGCACGGGAAAATTATATTTTTTTCTGCCCTGTCCTCTTACTGGCTCCGTAAAAATGTGTCTTTATGAATTAAATATTCTTTGTATTTAAGACATCTGCATCCTAACTATCATACCTACATACACGTTTGAAATTAGCATTTAGGTGACAACGCGCCCCTACACCCCCCCCCCCTTCACGCTGATTTTACATTGCCAAATAGCCATCAGTCAGAGCAAGGGTACAGGTAATTTAATGACTGTGCCCCCCCTCCTCATAATTCTGGATCCGCCGCTGACTGGTATGATAACACTGTCACTAAAGAGGTTATACCTGTTTTGTATTTCTTTATGAATTATGTTTGACAAATGTTTTTCAACGATTTTGTAGTAAAACTATTTTTAGGCATATTGGCTTTAATCCCTAAAACTGAAATGAACTAGCCCATTTCCCAGAAATGGGACTAACATGGGTGAGTCCATTCAATTTTAGAGGGAGAGAGCAGTATGATTATCCGTCTTTGATGTGACAATCATTTATTACGCAGCATGGCTTGCTTGCATTTTCCCGCCAGTTTCGCAGTTATGACGTCACCACCCGTAAGCCCCCTTTTCCCGTGGCGCGCCACATGTATCTGAATAAATTACACTGTTGTTCTTGTAGCCTTGTATTGTCTTGGACTGTCTGCCAATCCTATATATTAATATTCAAATTTAATTGGAGTGAAAGTCTAAAATATATGTTTCTTGTATTTCCTGTTCAGATTCACTGAGTTTGAGATTGCAACTTTATGGCATATTTCCTGCATCCTTCCTTCTGTGAAATAATTCGTCTCAGCAGACCTGAGGTAGGTTGCTTACCTCGACCCTTATTATATATTATATAACGTAGATTAGTTTTTTGCATAGCATAACACATGTGGATGTAATTCTCTGTTTATTGTAATTCTAAGTGAAAATAAAACTTCTTAAAACTTCTTGAAATCTTCCTCATTGTGTGTTGTGGTAGAGGATTGTCTGTCAGTTAATGTTTTAACACCAAATATGTATTCCAGCCCATGCTTTCAAGATAAACAATTGGAGCATGCACTCTGTTCTATTCTTGACAGACATACACATGAAACACTGGTCTACAAATGTTTGGAAATTATCTACTTCAGAGATACAATTTCACACAAGAACTATTGCCCATCTTCTCTCTTCTCACAACAACAGAGAATATCAATGCCAAAGACTGTGATGGGAGAACTGCTCTGCATTACTTAGTAAGAGGAACATTTAAGAATGGACATATCACACAAGAACTATTACCCATATTTTCTCTTCTCACAACAGAGAATGTGAACATAAAAGACAAAGATGGTGCGACTCCATACTCTTGGATTATGATGGGACAGGTGAATATATAGATATATAGATATATATATAGATAGATAGATAGATAGATAGATTAGATAGATTGATAGCAGGCGCGTGCCGCCCACTTTGGTGGCGATTTTACATTGCAATAATAGCCATCAGTAAGGGAGAGGCACTGGACAATTTAATGACGGTGCCCCCCCCCCTCTGAATTTTTCTGGATCCACCACTGGCTAGCTAGATAGATAGCTAGAAAGCTAGCTAGATAGATAGCTAAATAGATAGCTAGAGAGATAGCTCGATAGATAGCTAGATGGATAGATAGATGGATAGGTAGATAGATGGAAAGATAGATGGATAGATAGATAGATGGATAGATAGATGGATAGATAGATAGATGGATAGATAGATGGATAGATGAAATCCAATTCCATCTTGCTGTATCGCTTATTTGCACAATGATGTGTATTACAGACTGGCGTGGGCTGAGCAGGAATTAGAAGATAGCAACTGCACACAGGGCAGACTTGAGAAGTTGATCAGTGTCATGCAAACAGTGACAACCTGGAATTCCCACTCATACAGGATGGATCGAAGAGATATTACCAAAGCTCATCTGAAGAATATAAGCAATCCAAGATTCATAATCCCAGCAATGAATATTTTGAAAATTATTGTAAAACACAGGCAAATTGCACAAGATCTATGGCATGGTATATTTCCTACAAGAAGATGTGAAATTGATAATGTTAGACTGAGTGTGATGGAAATGCTGAGTGTTTGCATAGAGGGTGGCGCACAGCCGACAGATGAGCAGTTGCAGGAGATTCTATCAAGTACCAAAGCCTTAACAAGGAGTGAAGAGCAGGCAATTGCTTTCCTAAAGATACTTCTTTCAGTGATAAAGGAAAAATATTTCACCTGTGATATGAATTTCTTGGAAGAATTTTATATAATTCCAAAAGACATGATTCAGTTTGGAAGAAATTTAGTGCATTTAATGTACAGTACTTGGGACAACAGTTCGAATTCCAGGAATTTAATAACATGTTTCCTATATGCAACGATGGAAAAATCATTTGATGAAACTTCATTTGACGATTTATTTCTTGATAACTGGCTGCAAAGAAGCCCCCTTCATCTGGCCATTATATTCCTTGAATCTCTCAAATGCCTTCCTCAAGACACAATCGAGAAATATATTGATGCAAGAGACGTGCATGGGTGCACTCCTTTGCATATGGCATACCTGCATCACAATGAACAGGCAGTGGAGCATTTACTGGCACAAGGAGCAAATGAAAATGCTGTTGATCATTTTGGATTTACCCCAAAAGAGTTCGGAAACCAAGCTGAAGTAATCTCAAAAGATGGCAGGTTAACAATCAAGTGCTATAAGGAACAGTCTTCTTCGGAAAAACATCCTCAAGTCAAATATTATGAACGGTGTTGCAGAGTTCTTGAAGCAAATGATGGAGTTTTGGAGGAAATGAATCCCATGTTAGTCTTCCAAGAAAAAGAAACTCAAGATGTGTGTGATGAACTTCAAAGACTATTTGAGCGAATGATAAGAGAGACAGAATTCAAAGAGGTCAAAGTACAAATTGCAGGCAGCATGAGGGAAAAGTTGAAGGCAGGCCAGATGGATGAAGCAGATGTGCAGCTCCAACTTCAAGGTTATTGTGAGCTAGGTGATCATTACAGTGAACAGTTTATCCATATTGCAGGAGCGAAGTGGGATGAAAATGAACTCGTGCAATTACTGTCAGATAGTCTGATAAAGAGCCTGGCCAAGATTAGCTGGGAGGGCATTCACCTACGACCCATTTGTGTCAAAGGTCCTTGGAAGTTCATCAGAGAAGGAAATGGTCCGTACAAAAGAATAGAATTGTCTCTTGATGTAGTAGTTGTCATCGTAGATGACGAAAAGAGGACAGACTACTATGAACCAGAAAAGAAGAAATGTTGATGAGTGCTCCAATGCACAAATCCACGTGGTACTCAACACTGGAAACATGGAACAAACACAGAAGAGCCGGATCACTTACTATCAAAGAAACTATGTTTGCATTGGAGTGGGACATGATTGACAGCCTTCCAGCACACTGCAGACTGGCCATTGTCATAGCAAAGGGATTAGTTCAAGTGAGTATTTGTTCATTATATAATTTTGAGTGTTGTGCATATGGTTTAATCTGACGGAAAGTTTTATTACTATTTGCTTTTGATGTGTGCTTTGAGAAAACGGAAAGCCTATCTCAAAATAACAGAAAATTATGTCATTCGAGTAAATAACTAAATCGGAAAATATAAAGAGTGTGTGAATGGGGAACTGTTTCAACTCTAAAGTTTACAGTGCACATAAAAAGGATCATGTCTTGAAACTAGAGGATTCACAAGCCAGTGCTCTTACTGTTAGGCTGCAAGGTGCTGTGAATAGTATACCCTGACAAGTATACCTGAACCAGGTGTGGGTCGATGTTGCCCAACCTTGGTCAGACAATGATTCAATTTGACAAACTACCTTTGATATATCATTCTAAAAATGTCAAATTTTTCTTGTATTTACAGGCGTATGACATTTGTAAGGGCGACAGGCTGCATGTGAAAATGCCCATCACATCCTACACGATAAAGACGGCAGTGTTCTACCTCCTGAATTACAACTCCAGTCAGCTTCACTTTGATGGCAGTCGTGAATGTCAACAAGCAATAAGGAATGCAATAGAAAGTATAGCAGGCAAAAATAAAGAACAACAGACAAAGGTAAAATTCAATGCGCGGCGAAATTCATCAATCCAATGGTTACAAAATATTGTTTGTTCCAAAAGGCTAAAATTCTGTCCACATCCCAAATGGACAACTGATGCAGATTTGCAATGACATGGAGAGGAAGCAAGAGTTTGGGCCTGCAAGATTTTCTTACTGATCAAACATCTTGCAGAGCAAGGGTGGAAATTGAACAGCTACTGGGACAGAAGGAAGCCCATCATTAAAATAAGAGATATTGAAGGAAGAGGGTTTAAAGAAGCTGAGTTCATCTTTGATGTTTGCAACTGTGCATTAGACCGTCTTGAGAAAAATATCTTCTCAGCCCATGTTGAATGCGCATAACAAATTTGAGATGAACAGGCAAAGGGTATCATTAAATCGTACACTGTAAAAAATCACTGTAGTTTTAGCAGTAAATTGTTGTAGATTTCTACAGCAATTTACTGCTTTCTCTGTTCACATTAATTTACTGTAAAAACTAATGGAAGCCTACTGTAGCTGTAATGACTGTAGATTGTACAGTTGTTTGTTGTACATTTTACAGCAAGCACATTATACAGGTGTAATTTAGCACTTACAGTAATAACCTGTAGAGTCGTTACATTCAAACAACACATGGCAAAGTGATTGAACCAACCCATGAGAAGACAGCCAAACAGACAGACTCAATTTATGCAATGCTCTGAGTCTCAAGTTCACATAAAACGATTATAGTAAATGTATTTTATCGATTAATTTTAATGCATAATTTTAGGTAACTAATTGTTTTTAAAAATAGTTCTTTCTTTAATCCAACCATATATATCGGCAGTTACTTCATATCACAATATAATATTGCCCCTTCAATTAAACCATTGCCCCACTCCCTCTGGGAGGACCCTGACAATGCCACTGCACATAGTGATATATTCCACTTAACCTATTAAGGTCAATTAAGTCTACAAACTTTTATATCATTTGTATCCGCATACACACTATCAGAGTGTAATAGATCCAGCTTATGTTTGTGTTAGATAGCAAACAAAACAAAACAATTACAAACTATTGCAAATAGATAGCAGTCTGGTTACCCATGTCCTACTTAAGGTGGCATGTAACAGAAGCAATATTAGTCACGAATTAAGGTGGGAGAACACTGATACTGGTAAATACTGAAACTACTATGCGGAATTTATTTAGAAATTGACATTTATAATTAATGATGGATGTATCCCGTGGCAGCCAACTGAGATTCCAGTAGGAGAAACTGAAGAAAGCTTAGAGGCCAAGTGCCTGGAACTGGTTGATATCACGTGAAGGGCCAAGGGTTGTGCAAAATGAAAATGTTTTTTGTCTGATGTCCACAACATATTTCAACCAAAGGAAGGACATTAATACTTCACCTCCAATCTCCATCAAAGATCTAATGCTGAGGTGGCCTGTTTTGTTTCTGCCTAAGTACATTTTATGGCATTTTGAAGTATTCACTGGGAAGCCCATTCTACAATTAATGGTAGATGCATTCACCAAGAAGGGAAGAAGGATCAGGGATTATTTTGTGAGTCAAGGGGATCGCAACAAGAAAGATGTCATAGGAGTTCTGTGTGACATGAAAGAAGCCAGTGACGTGGATGGAGCATTGGATGAAGTGTCAGTGATTAGACTTTTGATGGCATACTTTGGCGAGAAAGAAGATTCCCTCTTTTTGCTGCGAGATGTAAGAAATGTTATCATAATTATTTCAAAACTTTAAATGAGCTTGACTGTTATTATTGCAAACCTTTATTTTAAGCATTAGGGAATGAATCTATGTCAATATCAAAATCATAGTGCCAGTCACTGATTTTTTGGATAAAAAAAAAAGAAGCTGCATGTCAGTACCTACCCAAGAGTGTTTTACTCTTTTATATAAACAAAGTCAAAATAACTAAAAAAAACTTATTTCATGACATCTAAAGCAATGCGATAGTAAAGTAACTACTATAGCTAAATCAATAGCATTGCTGTCATCATTTAACACAATCATGCATCATGAACACTGCAACACTTTAATTATGACTTAAAATTTGTCTGCAGGTCACCGTATCAACACATGAGATAGAGGCTGAAGGCCTGCCAGAAACCCCACGACTTATTCTTCAAGGTATGTGTAAAGTGTGTTTTCATAACAGCTGGGTAGCCTAATGGTTAAAGCACCCATAGATGTTATGCAAAGTGTATTATATATACGCATCTGATTACTAAAAAAAAAAGTAAGTGGGGATATCCACGTTGCCTGGCCCATTATAATTTGCATTTGATGAGCTGGATGTTGATTGTATGTTGAAATTTGAAGTGCTTGTACTGAAAGTAAAATACCTTGTTTGTGGTGTAAATGTGTTACATGGGATAGACTCCCAATGATAAGCCTTATAATTTCACATTTTTCTCTGGTATTGTTAAAAGATTACTAAACTTGGACTATGCAATGACTAATGATAAGTAAAATGTGCATAATATATTATTATATGCATCACTAATGTAAAATTCTTCTTTCACAAGTTGTTTATGCATAAAATTTGATTGCAGGTATTTCACTTGGCAGCTGCTGTCGATGGCTCATGGCTACCCTGACAGCTACCCGGCAGCTACCTGAAGATGTAAAGTTAGCTACCCGAACCCAGCTACCTGACAGCTACCTGGCAGCTACCTGAACTTTCCATGTATATAACTCAAAAACAGTTGAGTGTAATTTTTCTGTTTTTGCGCCAAAAGATACTTAGGGCAAAGGTTTACGTTCTAGAAGTTTTTCGGAATTTTCCGAGCACGTCGAAGATGTGATAAATCAAAATAATTGAAAAAATGACGTTTTTTACCGTAACGCAAACGGTAGCTTTTTGGAGTGTCCGGTTGAGAAAGTGCCGGTAGAAAACAAAAATTAACTTTTGTGTCTAACTTTTAGCATAGACAAAACTAGTCTTCGCAACCCTTAAAGGGGTCAAATTCATTAGTACTTTCGGGTAGCTGCCAGGTAGCTGGAATTTGGCTCGCCTCTTTTTTGCCACCCTCTCGTAAACGGTTTCACGGATCTTTACCGTTTTTGACACAAAGATACATTCGGCATAGGTCTACATTTTAGAATTTTTCCAGAATTTTCAGAAGGGTTACGGCTCTGAAATATCAAAAAAACTAAAAAACGACCTCTTTTGCCGTAGCTGCGATTGTAAATTTACCAGTTGACCGGTTGGGACAGTACCGGTAAAAAACAAAAATTAACTTTTGTATCTAACTTTTGCAATATGTAAAACTGACCTGTGCACCCGTTAAGTGGGTGTAATTAGGCCTTAGATTCGGGTAGCTGCCAGGTAGCTAGCTTCGCTATCGCATATTCCTCAAAAACGGTCAAACTTGATTTTTCCGTTTTTGCGCCAAAAGATACTTAGGGCAAAGGTTTACGTTCTAGAAGTTTTTCGGAATTTTCCGAGCACGTCGAAGATGTGATAAATCAAAATAATTGAAAAAATGACGTTTTTTACCGTAACGCAAACGGTAGCTTTTTGGAGTGTCCGGTTGAGAAAGTGCCGGTAGAAAACAAAAATTAACTTTTGTGTCTAACTTTTAGCATAGACAAAACTAGTCTTCGCAACCCTTAAAGGGGTCAAATTCATTAGTACTTTCGGGTAGCTGCCAGGTAGCTGGAATTTGGCTCGCCTCTTTTTTGCCACCCTCTCGTAAACGGTTTCACGGATCTTTACCGTTTTTGACACAAAGATACATTCGACATAGGTCTACATTTTAGAATTTTTCCAGAATTTTCAGAAGGGTTACGGCTCTGAAATATCAAAAAAACTAAAAAACGACCTCTTTTGCCGTAGCTGCGATTGTAAATTTACCAGTTGACCGGTTGGGACAGTACCGGTAAAAAACAAAAATTAACTTTTGTATCTAACTTTTGCAATATGTAAAACTGACCTGTGCACCCGTTAAGTGGGTGTAATTAGGCCTTAGATTCGGGTAGCTGCCAGGTAGCTAGCTTCGCTATCGCATATTCCTCAAAAACGGTCAAACTTGATTTTTCCGTTTTTGCGCCAAAAGATACTTAGGGCAAAGGTTTACGTTCTAGAATTTTTTCGGTATTTTCCGAGCGCGTCGAAGATGTGATCAATCAAAATAATTGAAAAAATGACGTTTTTTACCGTAACGCAAACGGTAGCTTTTTGGAGTGTCCGGTTGAGAAAGTGCCGGTAGAAAACAAAAATTAACTTTTGTGTCTAACTTTTAGCATAGACAAAACTAGTCTTCGCAACCCTTAAAGGGGTCAAATTCATTAGTACTTTCGGGTAGCTGCCAGGTAGCTGGAATTTGGCTCGCCTCTTTTTTGCCACCCTCTCGTAAACGGTTTCACGGATCTTTACCGTTTTTGACACAAAGATACATTCAGCATAGGTCTACATTTTAGAATTTTTCCAGAATTTTCAGAAGGGTTACGGCTCTGAAATATCAAAAAAACTAAAAAACGACCTCTTTTGCCGTAGCTGCGATTGTAAATTTACCAGTTGACCGGTTGGGACAGTACCGGTAAAAAACAAAAATTAACTTTTGTATCTAACTTTTGCAATATGTAAAACTGACCTGTGCACCCGTTAAGTGGGTGTAATTAGGCCTTAGATTCGGGTAGCTGCCAGGTAGCTAGCTTCGCTATCGCATATTCCTCAAAAACGGTCAAACTTGATTTTTCCGTTTTTGCGCCAAAAGATACTTAGGGCAAAGGTTTACGTTCTAGAATTTTTTCGGTATTTTCCGAGCGCGTCGAAGATGTGATCAATCAAAATAATTGAAAAAATGACGTTTTTTACCGTAACGCAAACGGCAGCTTTTTGGAGTGTCCGGTTGAGAAAGCGCCGGTAGAAAACAAAAATTAACTTTTGTGTCTAACTTTTAGCATAGACAAAACTAGTCTTCGCAACCCTTAAAGGGGTCAAATTCATTAGTACTTTCGGGTAGCTGCCAGGTAGCTGGAATTTGGCTCGCCTCTTTTTCGCCACCCTCTCGTAAACGGTTCCACGGATCTTTACCGTTTTTGACACAAAGATACATTCGGCATAGGTCTACATTTTAGAATTTTTCCAGAATTTTCAGAAGGGTTACGGCTCTGAAATATCAAAAAAAACTAAAAAACGACCTCTTTTGCCGTAGCTGCGATTGTAAATTTACCGGTTGACCGGTTGGGACAGTACCGGTAAAAAACAAAAATTAACTTTTGTATCTAACTTTTGCAATATGTAAAACTGACCTGTGCACCCGTTAAGTGGGTGTAATTAGGCCTTAGATTCGGGTAGCTGCCAGGTAGCTAGCTTAGCTATCGCATATTCCTCGAAAACGGTCAAACGTGATTTTTCCGTTTTTGTGCCAAAAGATACTTAGGGCAAAGGTTTACGTTCTAGAATTTTTTCGGAATTTTCCGAGCACGTCGAAGATGTGATATATCAAAATAATTGAAAAAATGACGTTTTTTACCGTAACGCAAACGGTAGCTTTTTGGAGTGTCCGGTTGAGAAAGCGCCGGTAGAAAACAAAAATTAACTTTTGTGTCTAACTTGTAGCGTACACAGAACTGCTCCACTCTCTTTCATATTCATACTCTGGTTAATAAATTTTTTCCTACATCTTGATGCATTGTGTAGTTCTGCAGTCACTGTAAGTAAAGGTTTTATGACAGCTATTTTCACAGATCTAAATCTAAACAATTTTTATCATTTTCAGCATAGTCTGATTGATGAAGTTATTGATAGATAGCATTTCCCGCTATTTTCGGAGGGCTGCATCTTGTGGCTAGAACCTCTTCTGATGATTCAAGTCAATGTGATCGGCAAATAATGCCAGCGTAGGATAAAATTACAGCCCAAAAACATTAAGAAGCTGTCGCACAGCTATGTTCGCCTACGTACTAAGCCACAATGCGATACTCCCCCGGTAACTTTTGCTTTCATCTGGAAACCAAAATGTTGACAAGGACATCATGGACATCACAAACTGAGAACAAAAGTTCTTTCCCCCTTTCATACAATAATTCATACTCAATTTATACCCATAGACTCATTTAATCTTTAAGAGTATTTGTCCATTTTGTGAAAGTCATTAGAATTACAACACAGAGGAAAACAAATCCAAACAATTAGGATATTTTTATGCTTTTTGTGAAGCAATCTACATAGGTAAGTATGAAGATTCAAGGATCCCGAGCAGAGACAGTTACAAATGCCGTATTTGCATTGCATTTTAAATGCATATGCACTTACAAACATTTGCACTTACATTTGCATTTTTTAAACTGAATATTTACATTTGCATTTGATTTTAAAACATTTGCATTTTTTCAAATGTCTTTCTAAATGCTAGTTTAGGTAAGACTTGAAAATAAGCACATACTAATATTGTAAGTTATAATTAATTACTTGTAATATAACTTACACAGATTTAAAACTTCACACAGTAGATAGTTCATTTTTAGTACACATCATATTTACCCCATGGTGTCTTGTGTTACCTATTTGATAAGCTGTCCAATGTATTGATGATCTCTTTTCTAATATCATTTATCTTATCTCATTTTAAATGATGCATTTTATCAGATTTTTACGGTGGCTGGGATAGGACATGCACTTTTTATTTTTTATTTCGTTCTCACGAAATAGTATTCATGCAGGATTTCGTTATAACGACATAGTATTTCGTTATAATGAATTACTAATTTGTTCAAACGAAATACTTATTTTGTTTGGACGAAATATTAGTCCCTACAAGATCCTTACAAGATCCAAGAAGTGATGACACTGGTTTTCCAGTGAACCCATCAAAGTTACCTTCTTTTTAACAGAATAAGACACAAGAAAAATGCACACTGTTAATTTAGTAATGGCTTGGAGAAATTAGACCAGGAGAGGACACTGGGGTACATCAAAGGTAGAATTAGCCCCCCCCCCCCTTCCTCCTCCCAACCCCCTCCAAACATTTCCAACCCCACCCCTGCAGTTTCGTTAAGTGCATTTGATTGAAAACCTATTTCTGGTCATGCTCTTCTGTTGTGATACTGAGGCCTATCTGTCTGTCTATCTATCTATCTGGGTTGTAGATAAATTAGGTTATCCCCTACTGAAGAGAAAGGGTGTAGCCACATAGGGGGGGGGGCGATATGGGGTCAGATCCCCCACACCCCCACCCCAAGGCCCTTTAGAAGTTGGAATGAAAAATTTGAGAATTTCACCTCTGCGGCAAGTTAAGCTAAAATTATATACTATTTAATGTTATTATTTAGTTAGTGTGAACTTAAATAGTGTTATAAGTTTCTTTTTCTTTTCAAAATTTTTAAAGAGCTCAACCTCTTCAAAATGTTAGCTCTGGTTGCGACCCTCCCAAAGGAGTTCCACCACTGGTCAAATGACTTTGATTTCATGACTTACATTATGTAGGCCTATAAGCATGCAGTCCCCTCTTGTCTTATAGCTGCAGCCAATTTTATTTTTTCGATTTAATAACCTGGTATTCTGTTTGTCATCTTTTTCTACTTGTTGTGGTGTATATATGTATGCAGATAAAGATATCATATAGTGTGCTTGATAGGATAGGATAGGATAGGATAAGATGCTTTTTCCCCCATTCCAGGCAATCTTCATGTGCAACTTCTCAGCTGAATGGCATTTGGAGATGTTCCCTTGTACTTGGTGTCTATGCTTAAGCAAATAAAATTCTCCATACATGTGTAACGTAAGTGCATGTGTCCCTCTCTTTCAGTTGATAATCAACCCTTGTGAGTGGGAAAGAACTTGCCTAAAAGGGCTGCACTAAGTTCACTTTCTGCTATCTATCTATCTATCTATCTATCTATCTATCTATATATATATATATATATATATATATATATATATATATATATATATATATAGATCTTTATCAATCAATCAATCAATCAATCTACCTATCTGTCTATCTATCCATCTATCCATCTATCTATCTATCTATCTGTCTGTCTGTCTGTCTGTCTGTCTATCTGCCTTGGTATTAGACTCAGATTAGGGGCAACAACTGACACCACTTGTACAATGTGTTATATATGTTATTCTATCATTGACTATTGAATGCAGGTCAACTAACTTAGACTGAGTAATTCTTCTGGCCATATATCAGCAACAGTTTAACGTATTTTCCGTGAGTACGAAATACTATTTCATTCCCACAAAATAAAAAATAAAGCGTGCATGTCTTAACCCAGCCATCGTAGATTTTAACTATTTTATGGTATGTTTTGATGCAATTTCTCTCTGTACAAAGAGGTTAAATAACTACTATTAAATTTATAATTCTTAAGCTATTTTTTCAAAGGTCAATTTAGTCATGCTAAATCTGAACACAATAGAGAAGAGGAATTTCCCTTCTACTGACTGTCACCCTTTCTTATGTATTTCCTAACAATAGGGGCTCAGCAAAACAGTACATTTAATTGACTATTGTTGACCTAGAAAATGTCCTAGATTTAGACCTCTATTTTGCCAAACATGTGGTCTTTGTTTAATCACCCAGTGAAACTGAGTAAAATATCAGGTGCAATACTTGAATACTACACAATAAATAAATATTGTTAAACATTACCTAAACATAACATTTTGTTCACTGCAACATTGGCATTTATTAATGAATGAGTGAGAATATTACATAAGCGTCTTTACCACAATGATTTGATTATAGAGGGATAATATAATTAAGATGATGAAAATAATTTAGAATTTTTAAGGTACCAAAGGTAGCAGTTACCAAATGCATCCACCAGGGGAGCTAAAGTCTTATGCATCAGATCGAATTTGGCTTTTCTTACTTTTCACACAAAAGAAAATCCAGAAAATAAATAAATTTTCATTATGGCTTTTCTAATTGTCTGTGAAAAAAACTGTCATAAAAAAAACCTCTTTACTTACAGTGACTGCAGAACTACACAATACATCAAGATGTAGGAAAAAAAATATTAACCAGAGTATGAATATGAAAGAGAGTGGAGCAGTTCTGTGTACGCTACAAGTTAGACACAAAAGTTAATTTTTGTTTTCTACCGGCGCTTTCTCAACCGGACACTCCAAAAAGCTACCGTTTGCGTTACGGTAAAAAACGTCATTTTTTCAATTATTTTGATATATCACATCTTCGACGTGCTCGGAAAATTCCGAAAAAATTCTAGAACATAAACCTTTGCCCTAAGTATCTTTTGGCGCAAAAACGGAAAAATCACGTTTGACCGTTTTCGAGGAATATGCGATAGCGAAGCTAGCTACCTGGCAGCTACCCGAATCTAAGGCCTAATTACACCCACTTAACGGGTGCACAGGTCAGTTTTACATATTGCAAAAGTTAGATACAAAAGTTAATTTTTGTTTTTTACCGGTACTGTCCCAACCGGTCAACCGGTAAATTTACAATGGCAGCTACGGCAAAAGAGGTTGTTTTTGAGTTTTTTTGATATTTCAGAGCCGTAACGCTTCGGAAAATTCTGGAAAAATTCTAAATTGTAGACCTATGCCGAATGTATCTTTGTGTCGAAAACGGTAAAGATCCGTGAAACCGTTTACGAGAGGGTGGCAAAAAAGAGGCGAGCCAAATTCCAGCTACCTGGCAGCTACCCGAAGTACTAATGAATTTGACCCCTTTAAGGGTTGCAAAGACTAGTTTTGTCTATGCTAAAAGTTAGACACAAAAGTTAATTTTTGTTTTCTACCGGCGCTTTCTCAACCGGACACTCCAAAAAGCTACCGTTTGTGTTACGGTAAAAAACGTCATTTTTTCAATTATTTTGATATATCACATCTTCGACGTGCTCGGAAAATTCCGAAAAAATTCTAGAACGTAAACCTTTGCCCTAAGTATCTTTTGGAGCAAAAACGGAAAAATCACGTTTGACCGTTTTCGAGGAATATGCGATAGCGAAGCTAGCTACCTGGCAGCTACCCGAATCTAAGGCCTAATTACACCCACTTAACGGGTGCACAGGTCAGTTTTACATATTGCAAAAGTTAGATACAAAAGTTAATTTTTGTTTTTTACCGGTACTGTCCCAACCGGTCAACTGGTAAATTTACAATGGCAGCTACGGCAAAAGAGGTTGTTTTTGAGTTTTTTTGATATTTCAGAACCGTAACCCTTCGGAAAATTCTGGAAAAATTCTAAATTGTAGAACTATGCCGAATGTATCTTTGTGTCAAAAACGGTAAAGATCCGTGAAACCGTTTACGAGAGGGTGGCAAAAAAGAGGCGAGCCAAATTCCAGCTACCTGGCAGCTACCCGAAAGTACTAATGAATTTGACCCCTTTAAGGGTTGCAAAGACTAGTTTTGTCTATGCTCATGTTGGTTAATGCACTTTTGGGCCCATTGTTCAACTCGTGACGTTACCAGCAGGCCACAGCATCTGCCTGCATAGGCCAGCAAGTTGTGACGTCATTGTGTGTCGCACTCTTGCGTCATCAGCACAATATTTATCACACACTCAGCAATCAAAAATCATTTTTCATCAGTTATATTTCTATTTATGCAAAAAAAATTAATTGATGTTTATCACACATGCTTCGCGTCACCTGCCGTGGAGTTTATCACACTCGGCGATCAGAAAATAGTTTTATTTGTCGCCAATATCTTCGCAACCGTACGGTCTAGAAGGTCCATCTTGGTTTTAAAACTACAAGCTCCTCGAGGGGAACAAGCACATGTGTAGAATACACCTGTAGCTGCTCTGGATCCCGTGTTCTAACTAATCAAAGTTGGGTTGTCCTAACTCCCATGAGACAATGTGATTTTTCTCGAGGCATCACTAAATTCTGTCATATCAACGTATCATGTCTGAGTAAGGGCTCCGTAAATTTCAACTATTGCGCAGGATTTATATTCATGAACACTTAGCATATATATATATGACTCTTGTTCTGAAACTTAGTTGCGCAAAGTCTAGGCACAGATTCAAAGTATTCTGACAGATTGCAGATAGAAAATATTGTTTATTAAATAAATAACTCGTCCAAAATGCATAATTTTTGGGTGAGTGAAATTACAGTAAAAAGATAAATTTTATGCACAAAGATAATCAAGTAAATTTAGTAGATGTAATTCATGTAAAATTTTGTGCAATGATACATATATTTGTATAGGTCTAGTTAGGTGAATCGTTTTTAATTCAATGGAAAATTATTATCTCAAAAACATCTTCAACAACAAAAAAAAAGATATGGGTCTTATTTTTTTTTTTCACCAGTGAAATGTAAAAAAAAGGCCAATCTTGACAATGGTGTATACGGCAGGCCAAAAAATCTTTTTTGACAATAGATGGGTCAAACCAATTCACAATTTCCGCATATATAGGCCTATGTAATACAATAGCTAATTAGCATGATATAAAATGTATGCTGTGAATTAATTGTTGTACCTTTGGCAAACTTGGCCTCATGGGGCACACATGGGGTTGGGCATTTTTTTTTACAATAATTTAAGTCCTACGGTACTCTCGATATCTTGAACTATTATTTACTAGTTCGCCTCATCTGATTCAGCCTCTAGCTATGGCCCTGTATATTATATAATTAGTGGATGACCAGTGAAACTGCACCGACTCTCCATCCACCATTTAGGCCTATGTTCTACACCGAATTTATAATTATAAAATGCTTAATTTAAATTTATTTTCATTATTTACTATTATTTTTTGCTATTTTTATTTTCGATCACATGACCAATATTGTCTACCAATATCAGGATTTATTGATCACTTTCACTCTCACATGACCAATAATGCCGTCAAATTTTAGGATTTATTGGCCCTGTCATATGATGCCCTCTGTGCATGCTGATTGGCTATTGCAATTTAGGTGTAAAATATATTTTTATGTTGCTGGAGGAGTGCCCGAGACATAATAAATTTAAGGATAGAAGAGCTCCACCATTGTCCCAGTAACAGGCCGAGTATTGGACTAGATCTACATCTTCTTGTAGCACAGAATATATTCTGAATAAAATATTGTTCTATATTGATGTAGATGATGCCAACAATTCACAATTTTCAGTCACTTTTTTTCTACCAGTAAATAAATCGAAATCTTTTTTTTTTTGGAAGGAAAAGTTCATTTTATTTTATTGATTTCAAAAAAATCCTTATTAGATATGAATATCCAACAGTTCCATCAAAATGAAAGATGCAATACCTGACCATCATAAAATTACAGGCATTCATTACAATATGCTGTTTTTCGTGCAATTTGACTGCATTAGAACCTACACAGGTAATGCCTTCAGAAAAGATACATATGTCACATATAACTCTACTCACTAAGTCTGTCTAAAGCTACACCTACAGCAGTATGATATTCAGGTTCTCATTATTTTATACATAATATGCGAATAGTATATAGGTAAAAATTCAAGGTCCCAGTTGCCATAATTATATGTTTTCTGGGCTGAGTCATGCTTTAAGTATGATATACATAAAAGATAAATCACAGGTCAAACCGCAAAGCATTAAACAAATACTGATCACAATATCAATATAAGATTAAAATTTACATAATTATATACAAATACTGACAATAATATCACAATAATATTAAAATTTACAGTTTACATATTTACATAAGTTCCACTAATTTTAAATTACAATGTAATACATGTTAATACCTTGATAATAACCCATTACTTTCATCATAACAATAAGATTTGATGTGATATTCAATAAACATAATACTGTTCGAATGGCTACACAGCCTGATTACACATATCTGCACACCACAGAAACAATCTCAACAGCCATAAGACTGATGCTACACTTTCACATTCTGGCGTTACTTGCGCAGTTGTTTACGTCTTCCGGTAATAAAGGTTGGTAAATGCCTCTTCTTTCTTTGTCCTTCCTGGCTTATGTTGGGACAGCGTTCCTTGGTCATTTTGGTAGCAGCATTGTCCACTCTTTGAGTGAGGCGAGGAAATTCCTCGAACAACTGGTCATTTGAATCTGAAAAATGATACAATTTTATGAAATATAAAAGTGAAACCAGCTCATGAGCATGACAACCACTTCAAAATTTTTAAAAAGAGCTTTGTGAAAAGATCACCTCCATCATCCATGGCATGTAAAGGCCTACCACAATTATACTTATAATTTAACATAATGTATATATTATTAGTCATATATGCAAATAATTTTAAGAGCAACACCTCCCAAAGGTCAGTACGCATTTGAGGTAATGTAAATACAATTTTACAAAATGACAGGATAGCAATTACTTATAAATGTGTCCTTATATAAACGAAATGATGTCCATACCGACTAATTGGTTCCAACAGCATGTTAGGAGGTCAGAGACTTCTGGAATGGTCTTGCTGCGGAAATGCAGTAACTTGGGATCCTGAAATAGATAACATGAGTATTAGCAGAGTGCAAACTGTTAATTTCTTTTGCTCTTCGCAATTAGTTAAAATCCCTGATATGACAACTTATTACCACAAAACCCATAATTTGACAACTGTAATCCTAAAACTGACTAATACATGCATACCAGATGGCAAATGCCTACGCATATTGTACAGTTCAAGACTTTAACTGCACACAAATGCTAGTTCATAACTGCATTCAAATCATGCAAATTTTGAACTAAAGTTAATAAATATACACCTTCGACTAAACCATTACGTATGATCCTTAAATCCCTACTTAACACAGCTCAGTGCTCTACCTAAATTCAAATGTTCAAATGGCTATTTGCAGACAATGATTTGACAGGTTGACCCAAGAACAATATTAAGAAACATCATGATAGCTGCATGCCGAATGTTTTAATATAAGATATTTAAGAAAGGCTGAAGCATGAACAGGCCTTCAAAGATGTAAATGTATTGTAGGCAGAGCTATCTCTATTGTAAATGTAGACATGTTACCCAGTTAAATATTTTTCAAACAGCACGACAAGATTAATCACTTGAGACGACAATGTATACTGTTGAGTTCTCAAAATCAATGGTACCTGAATCACTTGTGACTGAGAATCTTTGAAGACAATGCTGCCATTATCAACTTGGTACCAGGTTCCACTCCCACACAGGAGATAATCCGATACTCTGCGCAAGTGAGCTCTGATGATAGATGGATGCAAGCTAATCCACTGAGCTGGTATAACCGAATTTCCCAAGTGTTCAACAGCCTTTGAGTCTTTACTGATGCTAGACTCCACATTCAACGTAGAACTTTGCTGGTACTGAATACGTATCATACAATTTGAAATCACTTCATTTGCTTTCTTGCTGCTTGTTTCCTCAGCGATAGATCACAATTTGTAAATGAGCGCTTCCTCCTGTTCTGCAACTATGCTCCTCAATGACAATAATCTGTATACTATAGGCGCATGCGCAGTTAGGTTGTGAAAGTGTACCCCATAGAAATTGGTTATTTTCTTTGGTGTACCCACCAATTTCCATAGTTTCATGGCAAGAATAAACGTAAGGTTGGTAAATCGTAGTATGCTCCGTACATTTCTCTTGGCTTCAAGGCTGTAACCAATTTCACTTATTTCAACTAAAAGTTGCATAAGTTCATAAAACTGCAGATCAATGTTACTTTTAAGGCTACATATCCTAATAGCAAATCTCCTAGCATCACAAGCACGAATCTTTGGGCGATCTCCTCTGCATAGCTGGTATAAATCAGTAATACAGACGCGAGACTCTGTTGACAGATGGTGCGGCACTTCATCCATCACATGTTCAAAAACGTTGAGAAAATCATGCATAAATTCCATATCAGGCACTTCGTAGAACTGACAAGAAATTTCGGACAAGTTTTGTTGTGGAGTATTCAACAGTAGAGCTGGCAGCCTTTGAACACCAAGGAGCTCCTCCTTCAGCAGTTCCTGCAACTCAGCTTTGCTGACACTGTAATAAGAAGTTGCAGGGTACATATCTCTTGCATGTACATCGTTTAACATATCATCTTTTGACAACTCTGAATACTTGTAAGTTTTCCCTGTTTCCCACAAAGAACCACGAAGTACAACTGCTTGGATGTGTTGAATGCTTTGATGCTGGCACTGAAAAGCATTCCCAAGATTCATATAGTGACAAGCCTTGGTACCACATGCACTCCTGTAGTTGCCTCCAATCTGCATGCCAGTTTCAAAGCAACGAGCAGGTGTATCGCCTGTGCAAAACCGGGGAATAACATTCATAAGGATTTCAGTACTGGGGATTTTAACTGGTTTTTGCAGACTCTTCAGATCTTCAAAACGGCACTGAGAATACATTGACTGATCTTGTACACTGGATCCAGATCTACCAAAAATATGCAAAATAGGTTTTTCAATCTCTCTCTGCTTGTCTTGATGTATTGCAGGGTCATATATAACGTTCACAGTGAACACAACATGCGGGTGACCATTAACATCACCATGGTCATGCCAAAACTTCAGAAAACATTGCCGAACCAATTTCTTGTAGTGATTTTTGGTTTCCTCCTCTGTCATACTTGGGTGGTACTCATTCAATAATTTTAATTTCCTTACCATCTCTTCAGTGTTCATTTTTTCTAGTTGCTCATCACTAACAGGTAAAAGAAAACCTTGATCCACTTGCCGCTTTAGTTCCACTTCGATTAAGTGCCGCAGAGGAATTTTGCGTCCAGCTACCTCTTCTTTGTCAAACACTGGGCCTTCCGATGATAATTTGATTTTGGTAAAAGTCTTCGGGGCAACAGACTCCCCCACCACAACTTTCCCATCTTTCTTCCAATTACTAAGCTCCTGCTTCAACATCCTAGCGGAGGGTTTATCTGAAACAGCTTGAAGCCTCTTCCTGTATCTACGAATTCGAGATGGTATGTCTCGGCCAGACACTGTCTTCTCTTGATTAAAAACTGTTGTATCGACCCCTTGGTCTGCTGCACATTTCTTCAAAATCTGACCTCCTTTAGCGGAGCTTTTCCCATCTGGGGAACGCACATCAAACTTTCTTGCCATTTCCGACCAGTTTACATGACTGCCAGGTTGGGTGCCCTTCATATGATTGAGGAAATCCTGTTTTTCAAAGAGGTAACTCTCAATGTTGCCGACAGGGTTTCGCCTTTTAGCTACACCTGTGTTTTCTTTTTCCTGCCGTGCTGTGGCAATTTTGGCTGCATCTTGTCTGCTTATATACTCGCCATCTAACCTTATCCGATCATAGCGTGAAAATGACAGATTGTTCCGCAGCACCACATCAAGTTCCTGTGATGGACTTGACTTCAGCTGTTGCTTTAATTGCCTTTGCTCATCTGCCTTTACTTTTCTAATAGTTTCCTTGACAACAGGGCTGTTCAAAATCTGCTCATTTGATATGCCACTTCCCACTGTAGACTGACTAATAGATGAATTGGGCATCACACATTTTTGGCATCCTTTTGCAGAATGCTCATTCTGCTCGCTGTCATTCAGTGACTTCCAGTGTACGTAATTATACGAACAAATGAAAGCAGTTTTTTCACCACGGTGATTGCCATTGAAATTCCCACATTTGTTAAAATATTCCTCATACCTAACAATATCTTTCCTGAAAGTGCTGTTGTAAGGTACTTCCAAACTGGATTCACCACCAATAATTGACATATATCTGCCATGCCTTTCCTTTGCGGTTAGTCTATCAGAAGTGTGGTACGCAGCATCATTTTCACTCACTTTACCATCCAGTAACTCCTTGAATTTTACAAGTCTTGTAGTGCGTGCCACAAGAACTTTATAGTAATTACATGTCATGTTTGATCCTATGTCAAGCTATGATTGAATGTCAACATCCTGTCAGCAGTGTAAATGACTCCATCAGCAGGTCAAGGCCTTGCAAAAGTTTTCAAATATATACGAGATTTCTGTGAAAATGACATTTGTTTTAGCGATGCATGATGCAGGTACAATACAAATATTCCAGTAATGATTGGTGTCGGCCAGATGAATGGAATAAAATGTAAACATTGCCACCTGCAGAATGACAGCTGTGACCTTTGACCTGCTGGTGTCCTTCACCTTGCTTGTCAGTAACAACTCACCTGACAAATTTCTATGACAATTTTACATATAAAACCACCATGGCAAGTCACCATGTGTCGCCTTCTCATTCTTTGATCACTTACCAATCAATCTAGCCATCCTAAATGTTTTGAAGGAGCCACAAATGCATGGTAATCCAGAAATAAAACCATCACATGCACATCAAGCCACGCTAGGTACGCCATCTTGATCATCTTGAGCTCTCTGGGGAGGGTACTCTCCTAAAATGTTAAAGTAAAATCACTGTCAAGTTTTTTCTTACTTAATTTATTGGAGTAGATGAATAACAAATTTATGATTCAAAATACAGGCCATATTGATAGCTATTAATGCATAAATTGGCCAATAGTAAAGAAGATAGTACCTGAGTTGTCTTTATGAGGAAGTACTCCCCCTCCAACCAGTGCCAGTGACCCGGATGTTCGCGTCAGCCGGCTAAAATTGCCTCGTAAACAAAAGGTTCACTGCGGTCGTGAGTGTCATCTAGACCATTAGCGATGTCTTAAAAATGTATGTAATATACTAGAATTATGGAAATTTAGTGATTTTCAACATGTAGTAGGCGCATTTTGCAAATTGTGTCTCATATACTCACCATGTCCATTATTCCTTCAGACAGATGCCATAAAAATTCCCGCCATGCACAAAATTCACAAAAAAAGTGAGTTGTATGTGAAAAGTGCAGATTGCGCCATTACAGTATTATTCTTCACTGCATTCCGAGTGTAAAAAGATCAAAGGGCTTTAATAATTACTATAATATAGGTCTAGAATTTTATTGGAACCACAAATGTATGTCTTGTATATATATATGAACCCCCCCCCCCCCCCCAAAGTCACGTGACCTGTGGAACATATATAGATTTAAATTTCCTGTGGGACATAAATGTGATTGACACTTTTAATTAAAAGAGATATGAAGGATCAATATAGAAAGTAAAACAAGTTCTATGCCTACACCCTCCCTCACAGGGCCTGCAGGGCCCTGAGACTGCATTAACCAACATGAGTGCTAAAAGTTAGACACAAAAGTTAATTTTTGTTTTCTACCGGCGCTTTCTCAACCGGACACTCCAAAAAGCTGCCGTTTGCGTTACGGTAAAAAAACGTCATTTTTTCAATTATTTTATCACATCTTCGACATGCTCGGAAAATTCCGAAAAAATTCTAGAAAGTAAACCTTTGCCCTAAGTATCTTTTGGCGCAAAAACGGAAAAATTACACTCAACTGTTATTGAGTTATATACATGGAAAGTTCGGGTAGCTGCCAGGTAGCTGTCAGGTAGCTGGGTTCGGGTAGCTAACTTTACATCTTCAGGTAGCTGCCGGGTAGCTGTCAGGTAGCTAGGTTCGGGTAGCCAACTTCACTGATCTGTGATTTACTTCATTGTGATATTTCCCATTTTATTGCACAAAAACATTATTGCTTGAAATGTCAAATTTGCATTCAATTTGTCCTTTAACGGCATATGTAAATGTAACATAAATATTTTTTTTGCGTTTTGTTTGTGGTAAGCAGTAAACGTATTTCTGTATGAAATAAAAGTGTCTGATTTGATGTGGCTTTTTCAATAAAAGAACTAATCAAATTCTTTCCTTTTTTGTTGTTGCAATTTAATGCTGTATGATGTGAACATTTTATGCTGTATTTCTCATTTACAGTAAGTTTATATGGTTCTTTAAAAGTACAACAAATTACAGTATTTGGTGCATTTCAATTTACGATTATTATATTCAATGCTGTAAAATTTACAACAACTTACTGTATTGGGGAGTAAATGCGTTTACAGTAATTATATTTGGTGCTGTAAAAATTACAACAAATCACTGTAGATAGTGTATATTTACTTTACAGTAATTATATTTGGTGCTGTACAAATTACAACACATTACTGAAGAAATTACAGTAACATAGGGTTATGCGTTTACAATAAGGCATTTATATCCCGTATAAATTACAGTAAATTCCTGTGAGGAAGTTACTGTAAATTCTACAATAATTTATTGTACTATACAATTTCAGTAATTTGTTGTAATTGAAAATTGTACAGTAAATGGCTGGCAAATTTGCTGCACGGTAAGTTACTGTAAAAAAACTACAGTGATTTTTGACAGTGTATGTATTCATTATGAATTATTAGCATCCATCATTTCCTTGAGGTCATCCAAATACAGAAACATTACTATCAATCAAAGAATATTTGTGTCTATTTGTGACTATAAATAAAAATGACAGTAGGCTTCAAATGTATGCATTCAAATACAAAAACATAATCAATCAATCAGGAATATTAATATGTATTTGTGAGAGTAGACGGTTCAAATTGTGTGACTATAAATGACTGTAATTTAGAGGCGAATGGCTCACTTAACTAACATATTTTTCAATTGCATGCATCATAGTGCTTCTGGTACAGTGTGTTATAATAAATAAATGATTCGGAGTTCTGACTAGAGCTGCGTTTGTTGCATGGAAACTTGTATACATTTATAAAATTAGCTTATATGATCTGAGGCAATACTACTAGGGCCAAACTGGACTTTAGGAGTTCATCTGTGATAATTCATCAACACTCATTAATTCTATAGGAGGCCAATTTATGCATGAAGTTCATTGATGCAGTTGATACAATTGCCTTTTTATCCTGGTCACTATTGAAATATATAGACTGTGACATGATTATACCGACATACAAAGAATTGTATAGTCCGTTTTTGCATGTTATTTCATGCACAAGCATTGAAACATTTAAAAACATACGTAGGCTGTCATAACAAAATTCCTGCCAACTTTGACAGTAAAGTTACATCTTTCTATCACTTAGAACTTGCATTTTTCCCATATTTCTAATGTTAATTTTCTGCCCACCTTCCTTTGTTAAAATGTTAGCATCTTGACATCTTAACATCTAGATGTTAAAATGTCAGCATCTTGACATCCAGGCAGCATCTTAACATGTAGATGTTAGAATTTTAGCATCTTGACATCTAGTTAGCATCTTAACATATGCATGATAAAATGCAACATGTGCCAGCATCTTGACATACATGATTAAAATGACGTCTCTCAGAGAAAACCATGCAAAATCAGGGCAATGGTTTGGATGACTTTCTTTCTTACTGACATTAAGGTTGTTGAGAGGGATAAAAAAAAAATTCTCTGTCACTTATTTGCCGGCAATATTGCTTAAATGACGTCATCGGCAGGTGCTGGGCTGGACCTTTGATCAGACTTGGCTTCACGTTCAATATCTCCAAAATGGATGAAAGTAGAATCCCAAACTTGGTGTTGAAATGTTCCCAGCAAAATGAGAATTCTGCTGATGTGTATATCATATTTTTTTGATCGCCACTTACTGAGTAAATTAAGTTTGTTTACATGTTTATCTTTCGGGGGTTTTAGCTCAGTGGATTCAGAACCAAAAAGCTATATTTTTTCGTTGTGACTTTGCATTACATTTTCGCCTATATCTCCAAAACGGAGGGGACAGACTAAACCTTGGTATCTAATAGTTCCAATTTGAATAAGAATTGTATTTAATTGCTCAATTATGTGTCTAGGACCTTTATGAGCTGAGCAAATAATTATTATTGACATCGTTGTTTGACGATTTTCACTGTGGATCCAACACAGAAAATGATCACGACTGTCAAATAGGATCCTACCTATTTTAGGTGTTTAGAAATTACAGAGGATAAAATCGTTTACAGATGTTGATATTTTGAGAATACAGGAATTTATTCCATAAAGTTGTCATATTTCACTCAGCCTTCGGCTTCGTACTCTCAAAATAAACATGTGACTTAATTATAATATTCTGTGTAAATTGTTTGGTAGGTTTTGTATTTTGCACAAATTCAGAGCAGTTTGAAAAATGCACCTTCATCTGCCATATTCAGGCAAATAGAGAAAGATAGATCAATTTTATTTGTTGACACCTTTTTAGGTCAAATTTGACCTATTTATCGTACAACAGTAAAAAATATAAAAAAAAAATATAAATACATGAAAGATACATTGAAGTCAATGGTAAAAAAGGAAGATGTTTGCACTTAGTGGAGCTGAAACGTTTGATAAAATATCTTCACTCTCGTTAAAGCTAAGATTGTGAAATTGACATATGTTATGCTTCCTTCTGCCTGCTCAGAACAGCAGCTGCCACCAGACAGCAATTAAAAACATGACATAAATGTACATACATTTGGCAAATAAAACCAATTCTGTGTTAGTGTTAATTTGGTTAGACTTCATTAGGGCGTAATCTTTTAAATTGTTATCTTTATTATAAATTTATTTAAATTTAATAATTTACCATAAGTAGGCAGTGCTGGCTTATCATATGCTAATTCAACCTGACAGGCACCCCAGTGTCCTATCAGCCAAGTCACTCCAGTGTAAAGACGGCCGTGGACCCAAATCACTACGTGGCACTAACTGCTCCCTGTCCTGTAAAAAAGAAAATTTTTGAATATAGTGTGGAAATGGTAGAAACATGAACCCGTTTTTAGGTAAGGTTTTCTTAGTGTGGACTCCTGTCTAATGTGGACTCCTGTCTAATGTGTTAGGATAACGAAACCCATGCATTATGTAATTTGCCATCAACTGGGTCAGAAAAGGATTAGGATTCTTTTTATTATAATTTTTAGGATAAAGATGATAAAATCTTTAAGACTAATTCTTCACAACATTTGAGGGACTTTTCAATATCTTACCCTAAACAACCCTGTAAACAACACAACATTTTGAAATTTGGATAAGCAGTGGTGCAGATTTGCAATTTTCTAAGATGGGATGAAACCTCTTAGAGCCCTTAAAATCATAAAATAGATTTGTAGGCCGGAAAAAATCCCCCCTCATCCCCATGATTTGCACCCATGTTGAAGAATTCTTTGTGACATAAATGTAATTTAATCCACACATTTGTTAAAACTCTTCATGATATCTTGACTTGGTTAATGGTTACGGACAACCTGCCAAGAGGCACAACAGTTGCTACCGCATCAGATCAAATGTACGTCCCAAAAAATTGGTAACACCTCATAAAAAAGGTAGCAACTTGGTGGCCATTCAATTCATCATGCGAAGGGTCCAAAGTCGTGTAACAGCCTGCCAGACTCTTCAAAATTGAAAACTCTGTCAAGACTCTCCTTTACCATCGTGTGTGGATAGTTCTGCCATTTATTACCCGTGAATATTGACACAAACCCCCTCTTGTTGACTAAATAAGAGATTAAACTTGACCTATTTCCATGCATCATTCCACATTACTGCCTCTGCAACCACAACAGCAGCATCCTCATATCCTGACAACAGACTTCCCAGGTATATTAGGTTCATTTATTTTGGCAGCTACATGGGATTTTGTCATTTACAGCTTCTTATACCTTTACTGATTTCAGGAGCACTTCTCGATGAAACTATTCTATAACTAGCACCATGGCTATTTACATGGCATGCACTGAACATATAAGAACGCAAATCAATACTACCAGTGATGGTAAATTTCATGGATCTGTAACTCTATGCATATTGCAACTAAGCTCTACATAAACAACGAAGAAAAACATTCTATGATTGAGGGTAATGCATGTTAATAGCACTTATATAAATTACCCAACTCATTTTTGCATTCACAACATATACTGTATTACTTTGAAATGGCTTACTTGATTATACCTTACTGTCTCCTACGCCGACCCTCTTCTTCCTTGGCAATTTTACGCCACTAGGGGCGCCGAGTGAAGGGCGATAGCCCTGCAGGGTCTGCCTGATTTCAGACCGGCCAACGCTCCTGGTGCGGGAGCAAGGAATTTGACTGTGTGTATTAGTTTATTTTAAGCATGAGAATACAAAAAAAAACATCTCTCTTTACTTAACACTTAATAACACGATAAGCAAAAAACTCAATGGGCGCAGTAATTGACCTAGTTTTGGTGTCGTTAGAGCAATGCTGCGGAATAGCATTGTCTGATAGCTGTGTATATTTAAAAGCTTTTTTTGTTAGTTTTATTTTTAAATGAACCAAAGCCAATTTCCGGGACATATATGGCCAAATGTGCCATGTGCGTTTTCCATGAGAAGGATAAACGCATGGAAAACGCATGGTTTTTAGCTAATTATAACAAGGAAAAAACCATGCGTTTATCCAAACGCATGGAAAACGCACGTAGCACAATTGGCCATGTATAAGTAACATATTTTGAGTCCATTCATATTGGAGGGGGCACTATTCATGGTCCTGAGTCTGAGTGTCAAGCTGGGGAAAGTTTGCTTTACGGTGTTAAGCTTTTGATTATTTTCATCCACCTATTCTGCCAATTTCAAAGCCACATCGCCTACGAATACAATATATCTATATGACAACTTAAATGTTACAGTCTCTGTTCTTTTATTTAGACTCCATGTAGGTTTTTAAATTTCAAAATCAGACAATAAATCTTTAAATTTTCGAGGCAAAAGAAGTCAGAGAATTGTAATGTAATTCCTTCAGCACATGTGGAGTGGCTAGCGCGAACTTCATCCCATTCAAGATGATTTGTCATAGCTGGTGGTTTAATTCCCCTTCAATATAAACACTATTTCTAAGATTAGATTAGATAAACCTTAATTTACAGTCGGTGGTGACAAAATATTTAATGATATGAGAAATGACATGTAATGTTCTTATTAAAGTTATAGGTTATTTCATAGGCGTAAAATACAAGATCCACATTGACAGTTATTCCAGTAGTTACTGTTTCTTAACAATTATCTAAAGTTTGCATATTCATCAAAGATGTGAATTCGTTATGAAATAATGGACATCACAACTGTTGAACTGACAACATTTTTATCATGTGATGACGTTGTCTCGTTCTGGACCATTGGTCAAAAGGGTGATATTATGACCATTTGCCATAGGTTTACATGTATTTTGATAGTTTTTGGGACACTTCCGGTTTGGCATGACCACTGTGTGGACTCATTTTGGGACATCGCTCTATGGGAAGTGAGCTTCGCTCATGGCCTGTGGCGTGACGAGCTTCGCTCATATAATAGATATTATTTGCAAAGGTTGCCCCTTGGTTTGAGAGTATATCTTCAAGGTAACGTCACCAATGTGAAAGTAGGCTGGGCCCCCTGCACTAACCGGAATATTCTTTTCAAAAAAGAATAGATATCTGGTGTTGTGTGTAGTATGCCAGCAGCACTAGGCCTACAATGTAAACACTTTAATACAGTATGATGGCTACTGCCTCATTGAGACCATTTTTACAAATTTATTTATTGTTTACATATAAATTCTACACGTTTTCCTGAACAATTCAGCCTTTTTTTGATGAAAATCGGACCAATATTAGAAGAGCAGCAGCCTTTTAAGGGAATATGAATACCTATCCCATAGCGTAGGCATCCCCCTCCCTGCCTATGCTGCCTACACTGCCTACGCTGCTGCTGCATTGACCCATATATTGTCAAAACTCAGATCGTTCGTTTGCTTAAATATACCTGGTCTGTCATAGAACATAGTATGATAGTTCTATACTGATAAAGGCCTAGGCCCAGGTATAAAAATTTGTCATAGAGGTCCCTGCACCAGCCAGCGGATCATGTAGGGGCACTTCAATATCATGTCAATCAACCAGTCTCAATAATATGCTGGACAGACTTTATATCTAATGAATGGTTGCTGGCCTCTTACGTATGACCAGACATGGTCTTGTAATGCAACTAATCACCTGCAGTCATGAATTTGAATTTGCCATTGCAGATAACGATTGCCATTATGAATGAATTCCAAGCAAACCACACTGGGAAGAAGTTTAGACTGCATTGCTGAACATAATGGATGGCAGAGACAGTATGGAAGCCCTCATAAAGAGAGTGAGGAGATTGCTTAAACTCTCAGAGGTGAGTCACTAAACAAATAGTCATAATCATACGTTATTGAACTAATTATATATTTTTATGTTTTATCCTATGTTTTCTCTTTTAAATGTTCAAATTTCCACATTTTTAAAACATGGGTATCTCACAGTAGGGAGAAAAACTACTCCAGGGCACTGTCACCCTAGCCAATGAAAGACAATAGGATGATGTCATTACATCAGCTGCTACACGGATGATGTCATCAAACAATTCGGATCAGTGACCTCTGGTGGTACTTTCCCTCATTAATGCGGCCTGTTTCATTTTTTCAGATATCCGTTGATGAAGATTTCCTAAACTCAGGGTAAGTTTTTCCTGCATGGAGGATGTCTACCCAACAATTACAAAAGCTATGGTCATAATTGACATTGAGGTAATCGCAATTTGAGAATGAAACGTCACAACTCACAACAAGATGATGCAGCAAAATTAAATGTTGTGCTATTGTGTTAACAGTTTTACATTGTAACTGAGTAAAATAACATGTTCCAGCTCACTTTGTAACATGTGATAAATTCAAGTTTGGCAAAATGGCATATTAATAGTAATAAATATGTTGAAGCAATATTTAGAAGAATAGCTTTCATCTTTTATAGTAAATTATTTAAAGGTGCATTGTCCGACGGTTTTTGTACCAATAAAAAAGCTATCCAAATGAAAGAAAATGCTTCTTACTGATGAATTCGATAACCCAAACTGTCTAGATTGTACTAAATTAGAGATTGTTGCCGGAATTTATTGCATCGACTTTGTTTACATTTTAGTTAATTATGCATTGCAACGTGATGGAGAGCGTCACCGATTCGCGATTTCACAGTCATTTTATGAAAAATTGAGGTTTCAATTCATGCAAAAATCGAAACACCTACACATTTTTTTTACATAATAAACTTGAAGGCACAGAATAATAAAATACATTACGAACCGAAAAAACTAAAGACGTTCGTTTATGCCTCGTTTTCATTTCATTGGCCATAAAAGCATTTGCTATGTAAACAAATCGGCAATTTTTGATGGCAGGAGAAATTTAATGATAGGGTATGTTTATTAATTTTATAGAGATATAGTGAACCTGATGGCGTTCAATCAGTTTTTTAGAAGACAATGAAATGAATGCAACCGATTTTGGTTACTGTCATATTGAGTGACAATGCAGCTTTAAAGCACATAGTACAGTGTATTAAGATAAAATATTGTGGTTCACCTTATGATGGTTTTATTATTCTGTTGAAGCCAATTATGTATATTTGATAAGCGACAAATCGGTTGTAAAAGGCAAGGATATAATGTTTTATTCTGCAGGACTACTTGTCTAAGGTTTCTCATCCAACGTGCAGCATTTAAAGGATATCAATCTATCAAGTGGACAGAAGAGTTGATAAACATCTTGAAGGTGCTCCTCAGTGAAGGAGCAGATCCAACATTTATACCGGTAAATAAATCTGAAGATAAATCTGCTCTATACCATTTTCTTCACGGGTTATTCCCAATCCTTGCGAGTGAGAATCACCTTGCTAGTGCATTGATGGAACTCCTTCCATTCTTCTTGACTGAGAAATGTCTGAACCAGAGAGAACACGTGGAGCCTGGGCCTTCCTTCATTAGAATTCTTTATCCCAAAAAACCAACAGGCCCAGCGCCGGTGCTACATGCAATGTTTAACTGGGACTGGCGAAATTTCACTAAGATTCCAGATGAATTCCCTGAACAGTGCAAACAAATCGTTTCCATGGTTACTGAAGCCAATCCAGCTCTACTTGATATGACTGATGGTCACCGAAGAACTGTTCTGCATTTCTTAGCAAAAGGAACATTTGAATGTAAAGAGTTGGCAAAAGAACTATTGCCCATCTTCTCTCTTCTCACAACAACAGAGAATATCAATGCCAAAGACTGTGATGGGAGAACTGCTCTGCATTACTTAGTGAGAGGAGCATTTGAGAATGGACATTTTACACAAGAACTATTGCCCATCTTCTCTCTTCTCTCAACAACAGAGAATGCCAATGCCAAAGACTGTGATGGGAGGACTGCTCTGCATTACTTAGTGAATGTTACATCAGAAGATGACAAGTACCCACAGGATCTATTGCCCATCTTTCGTCTTCTAACAACACCAGAGAATGTGAATTTAAGAGACAAAGACTTGGTCACTCCGTACTCTTGGATCATCATGAAAAAAGCAAGATGGGAGAATGACCCTAACACAAAACAGGCATTAGAAATTGAAGAGTTGTTCTGCAGCAAAGGGGCAAATGCTGATATTGCAAGAGCTTCACTAGCAGTACCTACGTAAGTTCTGTTACACTTGTACTGTTGTACTTTCTCTCTTTCATTGTTGAATACAGCATTGAACTTGAACAATTACGGTTGTGAATAAAAGTATTTATTCAGTTAGCCGTTTTGATCCATTTTGGTATAAATTGCATGTCACTCTAGGAGCATCAATACTACAAGATTTATTATGTTATTCCACCGGGATAAAAGTCCCCATAAAAGCCAGAGTGTTATTAAAATGAGTCCTCATTCTTTTTAGAATAATGATAGCTTTTTCCATTTAGAAATTAAAAAAAGAAGATCTTGTCCCCAGTTTAAACTATTTTTTGGTTTGCTTGTGAGGGCTCTTTCACTTAAAAAGGATATCCAGCCAGTGTTTCAAAGATTCCCACAAGATGACAGCACTGTCTATGTGTAGAGGTGTACCCATATCAGGATCAGGTATCGGTATCGGCCGATCCAGAGCCCCAGGTATCGTTTCGGTAGTTCACTTTTCAATGGGCCAATGTAGCATGTTATCAGGGTTACAGTTATAATATTAATAGTAATCAGATGAGCATGTTTCCATGCAATTGCATCACAATATATTGCTTAATCTCAAAAATATTAAAGTATTTATCAAGTTATTGTATAGTTTGTTTACAAAAACTTTTAAAGCATAGGCGTACCTCCATTAATAAGAAATTGGGATAGGCGGTCCATCAAGGGCCTATTTTGAACTTAACACTTAATTTCTACCTGGTATTTACTGATCGCGCAAAGCTGCAATTATGATACATTCATCCCTTCAGTTGTTTTTGTATTTTAAAACTATAATTGAATGAAGTAGATTCTGTAGTACTGGCTGCTTCAATTAATTTAGTCTTAAATCTTTATTTTGAGGGTAAAAAGTACAGATATAAGTACTGGTTAAACAGTTACAATGGCAATTAGGCACATTAGTGATGACAGCTATCGTAGATATCAGTATCGATATCGGCCGATACAGGGAGCCGTATCGGTATCGGTTGGGGTAAATTCCTGGATCCATACACCTATATCTAGGTGTTCAAGAGCTGTCGAAGATGGCAACACCTTTTCTTAAATTTATTTCTGTATCATCATTATTATATATATTTGTGTGTTCATTTTGTATCGCTGTACTCCATATTACTGTTTGATCCAAATAAACTTGTAGATTTGCAAAAGATATAGAAATAAATCAAAGTATATGATTTTCTTTGTCTGAAATGAACTACATGAAAAAGGGAACTCCATTGTTGTCCATGAACATAATACCTTGGCTATGGTGCAGCTAATGTAATATTTCTATATTACAGACTGAGATGGACTGAGCAAGAATTTGGAGCTGAGAAATGGACACAGGAGAGACTTATGAAGTTGCTGATATTTGTGAAGACTGTGACAAACTGGGAATCGCACTCATATGAGATGAAACTGAATGATAGAGCCACGAGGAATTTGAAGTATATGAGCAATCCAGGATTCATAGGCATTGCGATAGACATAGTGAGGATTATTGCAAGAAACAGACACACTGCCCAACATGTATGGAATGCAATATTCCCTAAAGAATTTAATGATAAAAACTTAAGTATTAGAAATGTTGCATTGAGTGCTGTGGAAATGCTGAATGCATGTGCACGAGGTCAAGCACAGCCCACGAATTGGCAGCTGAAAAATCTTCTATCATTATTTACCAATATGTTCACAAGGAGTGAAGAATGGACAATGTCTTACTTGAAGGTTCTTGTTTCAGTCAGCGAGAATAAGTACTTTACATGTAATTTGAATTTCCTTGGAACATTTTACATGATTCCTCAGGACATAATTCAATTAGGAAGGCAGCTGGTGCATTCTATGTATATTACATGGGATGAATGTTTGAAGTCAGGAATTTTGATAAACTGCCTCCTCTTTATAACAAAAGAAAATGAAACACTCTTTGGAAAATTACTTTTAGTCAAGTGGCTACAACGAAGTCCCCTTCATCTGGCAGTCATATTCCTTGATTGAGGAATTTATTGATGCAAGAGACGTGCATACCTGTATCACAATGAACAGGCAGTGGAGCATTTTGAATACGGGAATGGAATATCTATCATGATATATTTTAATAATAGCATCTTGTACAATGTAAAACATCAATGCAGTCAGAAAACAGATTTTTATATCTTGTGTATAGGCCTATAACACCTCCATAACTCTGACAGATCTGAGCGGTCACATAACCAGATATATAGTCAAGGAATACTCAGTTTAACTGACAATTTTGAGGTCTATGATTGATAAGAGATTGGGATCTGTGATGCATTTATATTTTGTAATAGTTTTGCTGTGGTGAATACTTGTCACTGCATAGTGCACATGAGAAATGTTATGATTGCTTTATAAAACATAGATATATGAAGCAAAAAACCTAAAGACTACATATGTCTTACTTTGTACATTATGTTACAATTGAAAAACCACAGGCTTGTGATACGGCAGACCAAATCTTTTATTTCGCAAACATACAATAACAACACCCTATAAATAAATAAAATAGCCAGACATAGAATCTGCATAATTCACATACATATTATGGCAAAGAACCCAAATACAAAATATAATTTATCATGTAAACAGACGTGTCACACATGACTAAGTAGGTCAGCCAATGCAAGCGGCGCACTAGCGCTTCAAAACGCTCAGCCGTCACTGCAGGCCACTTTGCTGTGCTAAATATAGATACATTTTGTAAACAAAAGCACTCGTTTGTCGGTCCACAGATAGCCGCGACCAATGAAAGTGGATATGCATAAACCAGGTATTTAAGCCCATTTATAGCAAGGCAGCATAGATATGCTATGCAAATATAGCTGGCTTGCTTTAGGAAGATGGGCATAAAAGTACAGTTCTGGAACAGCATCTGTCCAGAAATTACTGTTAGATGTATGAACATACAACTGGCTCAAATATGCTAAATGAGCTATAAATTTAACTAATAAATATACAATATGAATAACAATAGATTTATGAATAATAATTGATTAAGGCTAAATAATATGTAATTTGGCTCACTTTAATAATCATAAATCCAAGTTAAACTCAGCACAAGTGAAATAATACTCCTTGTTCAAGGCAACCTTAGGCCTTGGTGCCAATTGTCAAAATGCACCTAATCCAAATAGCAGGGAGGCAATATAGAGCCACCTGGTGGTTGATAAGAGCCACCTTGTGATAAAACACTGAGGTGAGAATCTCAAAATTAACAGGAGGTTCTAATCTTCTGTTGCACATAAGCTTAATATCTTCTTGCATTGTTCCATTTTTATGAAAACTAATGTGATTTGAATTGGAAACTAATGTGGCTGTGATAAGCCATCTATAGTGATTTTAATTATCGGGCGAGTGTGGAGCGAACGTCTATAGAATCTCATTGAGAGCAACTCATATCATGTCCCTCGCAACTAACCCAGCCACTATGACCAATGGTCCTTGATCCAAACTTGCTCAATTATGTTTAACTAAGGCAAATCACGCAACATTTGGGTATTATTCACACTTTGCATAGCAGTCTAGAGCGGCGAACGTTGAACTAATGAAGGCAGGACTTTGTCATAAAGAACAGAATATTAGTGTTTATGTGTGCTTCATAGAGTGCATAAAGAAAAATCACGCATGCTTCAACAGTCAGTTGCAAATCCAACCTTTTACCACTGATTACTCCAGATTGCATAATATTATTAATGCCACAAAATACGTGTTGGCACTAAAAAATAATATTATAATGATCCTAGACCTCCATAGCAGAAATGGGGGTATGTATTTTCAGGCCTCTAAAAATGTGGCTGCAAAACTGACACTATTTTGTTTACTCAATTTCCTTGGTTATTTGAACACAATGAAATTTTTTTATTGTATTCTTTGACCCTCAAAACATAGGGCAGACACCTTATTGGCTCAGCTATCTGGAATAGCCACTGAGATATAGCAAAAACAAGATTTTAGCGTAAACACTAATTTGCATAGAAACATACATGGAACATTTTTAGGCAAGGCTCATCATTTTCTACACAATTTGTGCCGTCTGGTAGTATAAGTTAAAATATGTGCAAAGTAACCCATTTTCCCACCAGACTGTCTTGACTCTTAAAAAGGCAAACATACTAGTCATGGTTCTTGTGTCACTAAATAAACTTTTATTTATTGTTCCAATGATACCAGAGTGATATAATACTATTGTTTTACTACTTTTTGATACTCACATGATAGACAGGGTTAATTGCCTTAGTTAGGCTATTATAACTTAGTCATTATCCATATTTGGGATATATTGCCACTCCATATGTGGACAAAGGCACTAAAATATAGCCAAATTTACATGATATTTACATTTTTGCCCTTATTTGGCATGAGCTAGGCCTTTTAAGGCCAAATAAGGCCAATAAATTGAGGAAAAGTCAATGTACGAGCTGAAATTAGTCTTGTGAAATTAATAAAATCATTATTAAATACATAATTACAACATCAGAAAAATGTAGGCTAACTTTTGAAAAGGCAACATCTGGTTGCCATGGAACCATTATGGAGTGTAACCAGTCAAAGAGCCCTGTTAGGTATTATAGATGCAAGAATTTCTATACTAACATTATAGCAAAGCTGATGTTAAAAGCATTTTGGAGAAACATAAAAATATAAATAAGCCTTTTAGACTATATCTTCATGCTTTTTGGATAATTTTCACAATTTATAGCATACAAAAAAGTCTCTATTAATGTGTGTCATCATTTAAGTTGAAGCCTTATTTGGCACTCCTGTGCTTGCAGTTTGTTCACTTTTATGTATCTTTTTATTCTCACAAATGATTTTCATTGATTCCATGCAGAATTTCGTTTAGTTTTTAGAACTGAACGTTGAAATGTAATTGTCTTGTACACATTATAAAAAGAAGAGGGCTTAAGATAGAGCCTAGCGCTATGCCGCAAGTTACAGTGCCAGACGGCAAAGTTGTGGCTGACATCGAAGATTTGGCCTTCAATTCTGACGTCCATGGACGGATCCAAATATTGTGAATAAACAGTATGATAGATATCAATATATTCTAAAACCTCTCTCTGTTAGAATATTCTCGATCCGCCCCTGAACGTGACTATTGACTTTTTGCAAGAGTATGGAATAATGTATGTATCGAAGGCCTTTTATACATCTAAGAAAATTCCTACCACTATATCATTATTATTAAATGTATTTATTTCATCTAATAAAATCATTAAAACTAAAGATTATATGGGCCTCACAAAAGCCAAACTGATATTTATACAATATATTCATTTCATTTATAAATTTTGATATTCTAAATTACATTATACATTTAACTTTTTTTTTAACAAGTAAAGCTCTTTAAAAAAAGACACCTGTACCAGACTTGTTTGATAATATTGTGATAGTAGATAGTAGTTGAATAAAGATTTTTATTTATTTTTTGTGAATGAGGAAAATGATCATATTAATGTAATGTAAACATATATAAAAAAAAGTATTTTCCCTGGGTTGGATTTGTACCCAGTGCCTTCTGCCTCCCATAATAATTATACCAGCGCCTCTGATAGTTCCGTCACTGCTGCAGGCTATTTATAGCACAACTTTCCTTGGAGTAGCTCACAGTCAAATGTAGGCCATGTGGTCAATCACCCATGTTTTGTAGCTTGTTTTATTGCAGTTAAAATACCATGGTTATCGAATCAATTATGTTTAAAATGTTAATTTATGCATTTTGCATACATGTGGTAACCAAAAGTTTGTCTGAAATCGGCTGAAACTGGTCATAGAGCAACAGAGCTACATAACTACCTTTCATGGGCATGCACAGAAAGTGATGATGATACTTTACCAATCTTCCAATATATTTGTAAACCTGATCACAGAAGTACCTCTTAAGCAGTAAGATATCTTAGTTTAAGTCTATATATTTAGATCTTGGACAAAAATATCATTCAATTGACATAGGTCTATAATTGTCAATTGAATTTACCTTACCTGCCATAAAAATAGGATAACCTTAGCAAACTTGTTCTAAAGAAAGATTAATTATGTATTGTGACGTCATTATTTTACTATTGTTCTCGTTCTTGTGACATCACAATACTTATATCGGAGTAGCAGAGGTCAATGAGGCAAAAATGCCAACATGGCAGCTCCGTGAAAATGGTGTATGATGTCATCAAGTCATTGTTTCTGATTATGGCATCACTGAGGTCTCTAAAACTGTTCTTATTCACTCCAGACTTACCCACTCCAGAGCACAGACACTTCAAAGGCACTGTATTTGCCTCTGAATGGGATATGATCGACAGTCTCCCAGCAAATTGCAGACTGGCCATTGTCATCGCAAAGGGATTAGTTCAAGTGAGTATCATTTGCTTACAGCTGAAAGAGGGAAGAACAGAAAGAGGGAGAGAGAGGGGAGAGAGGGGGAGAGAGAGGGAAAGAAAGGGAAGAGAGAGGAAAAATGTATTCTTATTAATACTGAGTGGGTGGATAGGGCTTTATGTCCTTTATTTCTGCACCTGATGGGCTAGTGAGGACTGTCAGATATCGTGGCATTGAGATGAAGGATGAGACAGCCGTCCAACTTAGGCTCAAATGGGAATAGAACCCAGGACCCATTGGTTAGAAGCTTAGTGCCCAACCGTTGTGCTAGCAAGGCCCCCACCCGTTTGTCCCCAGGGCGATCAAATATGTTAATAGACAATGGCGTAAGTATGGAACTATGCATTTAATTAAACAGATTAGTCAGGGTTCTTGTGTCATTCCGGCATTTAATTAAACAGATTATTCAGGGTTCTTGTGTCATTCTGGCATTTAATTAAACAGATTAGTCAGGTTTCTTGTGTCATTCCGGCATTTAATTAAACAGATTAGTCAGGTTTCTTGTGTCATTCTGGCATTTAATTAAACAGATTAGTCAGGGTTCTTGTGTCATTCCGGCATTTAATTAAACAGATTATTCAGGGTTCTTGTGTCATTCTGGCATTTAATTAAACAGATTAGTCAGGTTTCTTGTGTCATTCTGGCATTTAATTAAACAGATTATTCAGGGTTCTTGTGTCATTCTGGAATTTAATTAAACAGATTATTCAGGGTTCTTGTGTCATTCTGGAATTTAATTAAACAGATTAGTCAGGTTTCTTGTGTCATTCCGGCATTTAATTAAACAGATTAGTCAGGTTTCTTGTGTCATTCTGGCATTTAATTAAACAGATTAGTCAGGGTTCTTGTGTCATTCCGGCATTTAATTTAACAGATTATTCAGGGTTCTTGTGTCATTCTGGCATTTAATTAAACAGATTAGTCAGGTTTCTTGTGTCATTCTGGCATTTAATTAAACAGATTATTCAGGGTTCTTGTGTCATTCTGGAATTTAATTAAACAGATTATTCAGGGTTCTTGTGTCATTCTGGAATTTAATTAAACAGATTAGTCAGGGTTCTTGTGTCATTCCGGCATTTAATTAAACAGATTATTCAGGGTTCTTGTGTCTTTCTGGAATTTAATTAAACAGATTAGTCAGGTTTCTTGTGTCATTCCGGCATTTAATTAAACAGATTATTCAGGGTTCTTGTGTCATTCTGGAATTTAATTAAACAGATTAGTCAGGTTTCTTGTGTCATTCCGGCATTTAATTAAACAGATTAGTCAGGTTTCTTGTGTCATTCTGGCATTTAATTAAACAGATTAGTCAGGGTTCTTGTGTCATTCCGGCATTTAATTAAACAGATTATTCAGGGTTCTTGTGTCATTCTGGCATTTAATTAAACAGATTAGTCAGGTTTCTTGTGTCATTCTGGCATTTAATTAAACAGATTAGTCAGGGTTCTTGTGTCATTCCGGCATTTAATTAAACAGATTATTCAGGGTTCTTGTGTCATTCTGGAATTTAATTAAACAGATTAGTCAGGTTTCTTGTGTCATTCCGGCATTTAATTAAACAGATTAGTCAGGTTTCTTGTGTCATTCTGGCATTTAATTAAACAGATTAGTCAGGGTTCTTGTGTCATTCCGGCATTTAATTAAACAGATTATTCAGGGTTCTTGTGTCATTCTGGCATTTAATTAAACAGATTAGTCAGGTTTCTTGTGTTATTCTGGCATTTAATTAAACAGATTATTCAGGGTTCTTGTGTCATTCTGGAATTTAATTAAACAGATTAGTCAGGTTTCTTGTGTCATTCTGGCATTTAATTAAACAGATTAGTCAGGGTTCTTGTGTCATTCCGGCATTTAATTAAACAGATTAGTCAGGGTTCTTGTGTCATTCCGGCTGTGTATTTGTGGCAACATGGCCTTCTAAGGTAATTTAGACATGCTGAATTCAAAAATTGTTGTTGCCATTTTTTCCAAGCACTCCTATGGGAAATACAAGATGGCCACCAAGATGGACGCCACACACAAATATGGCCCTGTTTTAGGTTCCAACAATACCAGAGATATATAGACAGGGTTATTTGTTTTAGTTAGGCTATGACAACTTAGCCATTATCCATATCTGTGATATATTGCCATTATCCATATTTGGGATATATTGGCACTCCATATATGGACAAAGGCACTAAAGTTAGCAGAATCTGCATGAAGAAGTTATCATATCTGCTGAAAAACTTTGAATATTTCTTTGAGACTTAGTGCTTAAATTCAGAGGATGTTAAGCTAAATAGCACATACAATGTATTTTGGTTGCCATGAAAACAAGATGTTACTTTTTTCAGAAAGCAATTATTATTATTAACAAAATTTTAATATCATGGCTAACTACAATATTGGACATTTTTACCCCAATCATGACACTATTTTATTAGCTATTAAAGGACGAAAGATTTACTTGTTCATTTTTTTGTACACACATTATGAACTTTAACTGATGTTTCCATGGCAACTGAACTTCATTGTGTGCTACTTTGTGACCCAAGAACCCTGAGTATATTGACACCAATTACTTAAATAGCTACAAATTCATCAGACATATATATCATAATTTGTGAATTTTGCAAAAATATTGAATGATCTATGGTAACAAAAGCTTGTTTTACATCTAGAGATTCCGCATTGAGAATTGACGTGTGAAATTTCATTAGGGTATAACCCAGTTCACACTATCACGAGTAGGAGAGACGAGTGACCATGGACGTCCAAGACGGACTATACGTGCTCACTAGTGCTCGCTCTTGTCTCTGTTAATCCTGTATAAATTATTTCAACTAGCGTTCGCGGGGCGTCCTTCGAATGCTCGGCGGACGTCCATCTGCCCCTCGGTGAGTGGTCCACGTGTTAGGAGAAGAGGACTATGGATGGGTACAGTGCCAGCATGGAAAGTCGACTGAAGAACGAGGGGTTGGCCATGGAGGTCCGCTGTACGAGAGTGAACATGGCAAGTATACACGAATGGACAGCCTCCCCTGCATACCCGCAAGTGAGCACAAGTGGCCACGGATGTCCGTAGATCACTAGCCAATCACTCACCAATCACTCGTCAACCGCTTGCCCATAGAAAGATAAAAAAATTTACTCATTAAACGTCTGACTAATTTTTAAACGTTTAAAATTTTTTGCTCTCTTCACAGATATTCATGAGTGATGTGGAGGGACTTCAAGCATTCTATGGATTAGCATGAGTATCCATACATCGCTCACCGATTGAATTTTGTATGAATAAGGTCAAGCATGATTAACCATTTTTCGTCATCCGCGCTCACTCGCCATCCCCACTTGTGACAGTGTGAATGCCCCTTAAGTGTATTAGTGTTAGGGTTCTGCTTTGGTAACTAAAGTCCACATGCCCACCCATCCGAGAGACACTGAACAATTTTAATGATGCTGTTGTTCTAAGTGGGATTCGCTGAGGGTTTTATCGCAGCACAGCCTATGTTTTATCATGTATTAAGAATGAGCAGTTCAATTCCATTGGCAATATTCACCTTTGAAGTTCTACCACTGTGTATTCAGGAAACATTTTACAAATATCTGCTAAATAAGGATTTTTTTTTCCACATGTGTATTGGCAAAGAGAGAATACTATGGTGAATGCAGCAACCTGATCTTTTATTCCATATGTGACTGGAGTAGCCTGATCTTGCATTCTTGTGAAACTTTGTCAACATTCCTTGTAGAGACTGACAGCAACACATTACATAAAAAAATATATTTAAATTGTGTGAAAACAGAGGATGGAATAATAGTAGTATTACACAACTACCTTGCGAAGCCAATTTAATATAAGGACAGGGACTGTCTAAGACATCAAGGGCAAAACACAGATTAAGCCTAGTCACATAGGGTAGAACGTTTGAGTCCCGTTCGTGGGGTGAGGTTGTTGACTAGGGGTGGTCAAAACCTCAGGTGGTCATTGGGGCTATAGTATTACGATCTCGGTACAGTGGGCAGCTGCTCTTTAGCTCAACTGTCAGAGACATAGGAAAGTTGCACACAAGACTGGGATGTTACCGATTCCACACTTTGTTGTAGTGACACCATTACTTTTTTTTCTCTTTGCAGTCATATGACTTGTGTAAGGGTGACAGACTGCATGTGAAAATGCCCATCACATCCTACATGTTAAAAACTGCCCTCTTCTATCTCCTGGCTTACAATTCCAGTGAGCTAGAACTGGAATCAAACTATTATGAGGAAGAGGCATTCAGGAATGCATTAGAGAGTGTAGAAGGCAAAGTTGAAAGCAAGAGGGCTAAGCTGAAATACAAACCATATCCAAAATGGTTAGCATCAAATCTACTTCCCAAGCGGTTATCCAGTCGAGTGTCAAAGTGGAGGAAATTCAATCCTCGTCCCAAATGGACAGTTGATGAAGATTTGTATCAACATGGAGAGGAAGCAAGAGTTTGGGCCTGCAAGATTTTCTTACTGATCAAAATCATCGCGGAAAGAGGGAGGAAACTAAACAACTACTGGAACAGAAGCCAGCCTGATTTTAAAATGAGCTATGCTGTTGGACAGGCTGAGTATATCTGTGATGCTTGTAATTATGCATTAGACCGCCTTGAGAAAAATACATTCTATGGGCCAGTTTTGAGTGATTAACAGGGAACATTGTAATGACTTATGCTTCAATGTAAGTGGTAAATGGTCATTAATCTCACAGTAATAAAATTTGGTTATATCGTAAATTGTAAAATGACTTTCTTTGTCAAAGAATATCTTTGTCTGTATCCATAACTGCTTGGCCTGATGGACTATTTAACTGTTTCAAATGTATATATTTTTATTAATTTACTTACCTGAAGTAAATATAGTTGATTGCACATCACCTTGCTTCTTAGGTAACTGACTTTCCACATGGGAGCTAATAAATTCATTGTCATTGTCAGTGTCACCCTATTGGTCTTTATTTTCTGTCACTTCCGGCTGTCTGGTTGTCACATGACTTCAACAGCCAATCAGCTCACTCCATGTCGCTCAGATTAGTTGGGCCCTATATTATAGGCTATATAATCAAACCCTCAACGCCCTTCGAAATATATTCATCTCTTTTCTTCGTCCCTCTGTTTTTGTTTCATTATCTATTTAGGAAGAAAATATCGAGTACAAATTTCAAAGAATATTAATTTCCTTACTTAAACTCATGCTATCATGTGATTGTAATCTGCTACTTGTTTTAGTTACTGCCTCACTTAATTCTGTATTTATGCTAGCAGTTTGTTAACATATTATCATTCTGTCTAATTGTGGGGTGTCTACAAGAGCTTGTTTCTTGGCCGTTTATATGTCAATAAATGGCGATTGAGTTCATATCAACATTTACTATTGCAACACCATATGGAGGGTCATGTTATGACTAGTACAAATTTGAAGACATTGGCTACTGGAGGAACATTTCCACATTATCGTTTAATCAGTAAGCCATTGGTCTGGGGTCCACTAATTTATGTCAACACATTTCATTTCATATTTGTATATTTTGGCATTAACTTTACTTTTCTAATGTAATTAAGTGACCCGTATACTCACAAAGCACAAATGGATGCAAAACTATCCAAGTTTTCTTTCTCTCATTTGAAAAACAGATTCTGTTATTTGATATTGCTGCCAAAAGGGGCAATCGCCAGTATTACAACAGCACTGCTACTTCAGCTACTTTTTAACCTATAGATTTAAATCCCTTTCAAAAAGGTTTTTAGTATATGCCTTTTTTTTCACTTCAATGTCCTACAACTGATGGGGAGGAGGCGCAATATATTATTTGGAAAAAGTTTCAAAGTATGCCTTTTATATATGAACATGAACAGCCTCCAACTATTAGGGGGGCTTATTTGAAAAAGGTGTCTAGTATATACCTAATGCCTTTCAATTGAATGATCTTGAACTTTAGGGGAGCTATGGTATGTCTTATTTCAAGTATTGCAGGATGCTTTGTGCTTTCCACTTGGTCAATGAGTGGTAAGGGCCCCACATATTATATTGATGCCACCCCACTGACCTACTGCTACCATCATCATGCTGAATACAATATTAATGCCCTGGGCGAATATAATATATATTGATGCCTTCCCAACTGACCTACTGCTACCATGATCATGCTGAATACAATATTAATGCCCTGGGCGAATATAATATATATTGATGCCTTCCCAACTTCTACCATCAACAATGCAGAAGACAATATTAATGCCCTGGGCGAATATAATATATATTGATGTCTTCCCAACTGACCTACTGCTACCATGATCATGCTGAATACAATATTAATGCCCTGGGTGAATATAATATATATTGATGCCTTCCCAACTTCTACCATCAACAATGCAGAAGACAATATTGATGCCCTGGGCGAATATAATATATATTGATGCCTTTCCAACTGACCTACTGCTACCATGATCATGCTGAATACAATATTAATGCCCTGGGCGAATATAATATATATTGATGCCACCCCACTGACCTACTGCTACCATCATCATGCTGAATACAATATTAATGCCCTGGGCGAATATAATATATATTGATGCCACCCCACTGACCTACTGCTACCATCATCATGCTGAATACAATATTAATGCCCTGGGCGAATATAATATATATTGATGCCACCCCACTGACCTACTGCTACCATCAACAATGCAGAAGACAATATTGATGCCCTGGGCGAATTTAAAAGTGGCTATGGATGTTTCATTAACCCATTGTAATATGCTCTAACTGTCTGAGGCATTCCATTTTCCCTGGAACGATATTACTCACCTGTGAAATGATATAGTCTCAGCAATGACTGATGTTGTAGTGATTGTTTAATGTATTTAAATGCTTAAAATGTGGCACCACGCTGACAACATAATATTGAGGGTTTTTTTTTTTCATAGTAAAAGTGTAGTGTAGAGCTACTGAGTTTATATTAAACTGTAAATGCCCTAGCATTTGCATGGCTATTTACTCTGCAGATTTCCAAGAGTGAAGTATGCAGTATACTTCGTTAATGTATATATGGATGTTGGGTATTATCTATAGTATGTATAATATGATTATGTTAATTGAAGACTACATCTACCCTGTTGTGAACTGTGTTTTTGCTACATGGCTCAAGGTGACCTCTATACATGCTGGGTTCCACATGGTTACCATGCCACAATATTTCTCTTCTCAGTAGCAGTCACTTCTTTAGCCAAGGTAAGTTGTTTTCTTTCATAAGGGACCGGTATTTAAGGATTTGATAAATCAAACATATTTTGCAAATTGATCTATTCTCAGGTTCTTGCATTGTAATTTCAGTCAGAGAATGGCAATTCGGTTTGGGTGTAAAATGTTAACCAACATAGTTGCTTCATTAATCTACTTGACATGCAACTAAGCAAAATGAAATTCTATTTTTTATTCATGTACTCGGTAAGCGTTGCACAATATATCAACAGTTAGCATTTTAATGAAATTTTAAACACACAGACCAGTTTCTGAATAGATCCCTGCAATGCAGGTTTTACAGTCAAACATCACTGGCTAAGCAGAGTTCACTGGACTGAGCTATTTAGTAGGCCTTTACCCACTTATCAATAACAAAATTCACAACTAAAAATAGCTAAAGACTTTGACCCACTGCAGATCTACAATATCAAATTCATACAAATGAGGAAAATACATAGAAATCCTTTAAAAGTAACTATACCCCCTACAACTCTATTTTACTGATGTGAAACCAATGAAAATTCCCTCTTGTGGGGCAGGGTGCCTAATTTTAGACCAAGGGACTTCCTCCTCAATGGTTATTGCAAATGCAACCCAGTGCTGCTGAATAAATCTTAGGGTTAAACATATTGAACAAATATTCTTGCCGCATTATAACTGGGTTTATGAAACTGAAACTTAGTGATTACTCCATAAAATAGAAGTTCATACTCAGATTTAAAACAAGTTATCACGAACTCTATTGAGGCATTGAAATACAATACAACAGAGATTTTGGTAGGAAATGATCTTCATGGCACAGGCACTGTCTAGCTCATTGCTATACATGTCAAGATATAAATAACAAGGTGCCTCTCTCGTCCATTGAGCAAGTCGACTATGTCCCATTCAAACTCCTGATGCTATAACTGCACATAATTGAATCTTCAGTAACAGCAAGTAAATGATATTTCCAAACTTTCTGAATTGACAACATTGTTGTTAAAAACCTATTCGGACATGAATACAATCGCGACAGTAGGCACCCACAGGGTTTATTAGGGAAAACTTTGAGGCCCCGTAGGCCACAGACTGGCTAAAAACGGTCGCTGACCTGATTTAGTGCAGTACGGACGTAGTTGGCGACACCAGTGACCTGAATTCTGTCGGCAAGACTGTCGCACAAGAATTCCCTGTGCTCCACCTTTCTTTATTCTATGTTTTGATAGCCCCTGCTGCAGGGCGCCTGTGTTCATGGTGAGGTTGCACTGTCCAATGTGTTCATCAAACATTGTACAGGAAAATCCAGATGATTGATTATGCTATACACAGCCTTCCATATATCAGTCTTTATCAGATAAATAAAATTGTTAGTTAATCCACTGGGAACTACTGACATAGCAGCCTAATTTTACTGAACAGGTGGCTTAGAAAATGCAAATTATATTAACAAAGAATATAATATTAATATGCTTAAAGCATAAAATGTCGCAGACCATATGTAATTTAATTATATGATACTAGATAAACCCATAATAAATGTCTCATTGTTTGTTTGGCATTTATCAAAAAGCTTGGAGCATGCATATGTCAGGGGGGTTATTGTAGTATCAGCAACAGCCTCATATTGTGACATTTCGCTCCAGCCATTCAGAATTCACATTGAATTATCATTGAGTCTCATATTAAAACATAAAACGGCCTGGCACCGAATAATTTCTTAGTGTACACCTTTGGATTTACACAGAAGTTCGAAAAGATGTTTGTGATAGTCTATCAAAATAAATATCTTATAAATGTCCCATGTATGAAAATATATTATATCCTTTTCTCCCACTTGTATCCAGAATTCTTTTTGCTATAAAATGTAAAATTTGCTGAATTTGTCTTTTCATTATTATGCATAATTTCAACCTTTAACAATGTGTCACACCAAGATCATGTTACTCGCTCATGAATATTATGACCTGTTTCAGAGAAAACCATGCAGAGTGGTTTACATGACATTTTCTGAGTTTTACACATCCACAGGTTGACATCCCAAACCATGAAAAATGAAGTCAGAATTCTTAAATTGCATTTAGTTTTTCTACAGGAGCATCTCAATGTTGGTGCCTTTGGGAGCCATTTTTCTTCACATAAATTTGTGGTATCGCAACAGCATAAATACCTATTGTTGAGACTTTATCAAATTTGAATAAAATCTCAGAAGTTTACAAAAATTACTTTAGATTACAAAAAATACTTTCAATTACAAAAATTACTTTCAATCATAAAAATTACTTTCAATTACAAAAACTACTTTTGATTATTAATCACTTCGTTTTTGCACAAGGAAACACCACCATTTTGTAATTTTGTTGTAAATTTTCAAGGTTTAAAAGTGGCTGATTTTACCATTTCTAAAAATTCATAACAATTTAACATTTCAATATCTTCTATCATAGTATAACACTTTTATTTTGTAAATCAGGTAAGAAATCCATGGGAAGTTTGGATCTTCATAATACAATTTATTTAATAATTTATTTACAAGTCGCAACAAACTGTATGGTTTGTCCATATTCTGTTTAAAATAGTGTAAATATAATTCATAACATGAAGTTGCAATATGCACTCCTTCTGTCAGGCTGTAATATAAATAAGAGCATTTAATCTTAAATTTTTTTTATAAATTTTGCTTTTATTAGGGCACTCTCATAACTTCACCTTGAAATCTGGGGCAACGTTTCTTTACATTACGCTGTCCTGTTTCATGAATTTAAAGAATATTGGCATAATTTTAGGTTTTAAAACCAGTGAGCACCTTCTCTTTTTTACTTCTCTTCTCTTACTGTTGTCCTTCCATCCAGTGGATGGAAAAAAGATAAGAATGTTCACATGTATAAAAATAAAAAAGTACCAGGCAACATTGCGCTGACCCTGGCATTTGGCTCTTCTAATTTGTGTTGACAGTCATGTCACATAAATAATGATTTTTGGGCAGAATATAGATAAATAAAGTAATTAAAAAAGGATTCTGATTTTGGTAATATATTGTTAGTTAATAAACAAAGAATAAAAAAAAAAAACGGAGGGTTATATTTTTTGTCTTAAATGGACATGAACAACAAGTTCTGTAAATGTTTAAAGTCTGATAATAATTTTCTTTATAATTCCATGTTTAGCTGACATTTTGATATATCTTGATATAATGACATACATTTGACATGTATCACATGCGAAATTTTGAGTGTATAGTTGACAGAACATGAATCTAAAAATGGTAGCATATTCTAAGAGGTTATAATTGCCATAGGGATGGGATGGTGGGTGAAGAATGAAGCGAATGAATTTATGAAAAACGTACGGCCGTTTATAAAGTGGAGCACCGAAGGGACGCTCTGATTGGCCGCCTGAGTCACGTGACTGTTTTGGCGGGAACCCAGCGTGGAGAAGACGGCGATAAAATGGCTTCTGTTACTAAATCAATTTACCTGAGTAAATTATACCTAATAACTAGGGCTCAGTTGCCACTTTATTTGGCACAAAACAAATGATACATATGATTATAACTACAATGACATAAGCACTCTTTGTAGACACCCATGACAAATGGCCGAAGGGCAATACCAACGAGCATATAAGCGAAGTATATTTTACTTGTATTTCTATATTCTACTTTTTTTAAATATTTTAGTTTCGTCTAAAACCAATCATCTTGATAAAAACCTTAAGATGGATGATATGAGTTAGTCATGGTGCTGGTGCGGGAGGAAATGCAGGTGTGAGACTGCCATCTCCCCAAGCGCTGAACCTCAGTATCTGCAATACCTCTGGATGCTGCATCGGTGGCCGCCCCTGCTCTTAAGGAGAGGGGCGTAATGTTACTGGGATCAAACCCCAACCATCCAAACATTACCTTCATACACTGAGATAGCAAAATGTGGGTCAGAGGAAAACCATCTCAGAACAAGAAGAGCGGCTCAGAGTGGGCAAAGCGCCTCTTCCGCAAGTACTGGATTAGGTACACTCGACAGCATGCGAACAACCAACGATCACATTGAAACCTTTAAGAGACGTTTTAGATGCCTGCACTCTCACTATACAGTAGGGAGTTTGTGCTGAATGAAATGCCAGATTCGATGCCAACAGGGGCGGAGCCACTCGTGGATCATAACAATACTCTGCGGCACGAAGACAAGCATAATACGCTAACGACATAAAGGTAAAAATAATCCGATTATCGCAAGTAGAGGATAGCTGCATCTGGAGCAAGGCCAGCATCTGAATAGAAATGGGAAATGCCTGAGACACTGGACGTGAGTCCCGCTTAATCAACTTAAATGCCCACTTGACTCGTGGGGTGTAAATAGCTGGTGGGGTATACCCTTCCATGACCAGCCAGGAGCAAACTCCTGCTACATAGAGCTTGATGGTATTGAATGCGAGTGACTGTGAAGAAAGATAAGCTATGAACCTTAGCACTGTGAGCTCATCATACAGCATTGGATACAGGTTATACATTGTAGGCTAGACCAGTAGATACTAACTGGTGCACCCGGAGATCCAAGTCGCTGACCCCTGCAAGTGAAACGTAAACAACAAATTTATATACTGGTATCAAAGTAAGGTAGATCAGATGGCCAGAGCCGACCACCGGGGGCGCTGTGAAGCTGAAGAAAATCATCAAGCTTCCCCCTGCTGAGCATATCTGCTTTGACATTGGTATACGTGGAGATACACACCACTGCAGTTATCAAGGAATATCGCTCAACTAAGTAATACCACTGCCTCACGAATTCCATCAATTGAACTGATGGAGTGTAAAGTTTATTAAGTATATCACAAACCGTGGAGTTATCCACATGAAACATGACCTTCTGTTGTGCAAGACCTGGTGCCCAGGTGACCAGTGCCTTGAGGGCATAATGGAATTCCCTCCAATTGATAGACCTATGTAAAAAGCCATGCGAATCTGTATACACCATGGCAAACCATTCATCATTACAGAGTGCGCCGTAACCATAATTGCTGGCATCAGTGTAGATGTGCACCACTGTGCCCTTTGACCAGTCCTGTGCATACATGAAGACACCATTGTGGGTATCCAAGTGCTTTTAAATGGCTTGAAGCATGGGCTGTATATGAAGTCCTTCTATGTAACCAGTTTGTGATCGTTTTTTTTCACGAAATGGTAGTGTATAGATCATTTATGCTAAAAGTCATCCAGAAATACAAACTGCCGTTCGTGCTAACTTATGACGTTAGACACAGACAGCTCCTCACTGCTCGAAAATCTTTCAAATTTCAAACTTACGGCCGTTTATAAAGTGGAGCGCCGTAGGGACGCTCTGATTGGCCGCCTGAGTCACGTGACTATTTTGGCGGGAACCCAGTGTGGAGAAGACGGCGATAAAATGGCTTCTGTTACTAAATCAATTTACGTGAGTAAATTATACATATATAAGTTGTCGCCACCTAGTATGAATATGGAAAAGTGTAAACAAAGACACCATCCAGCAGTAATTTAGAGAACTAAAATTAAATATTAAATATGTAAGGTGTCGCCACCTAGGATGAAATATTGATACATGTAAACAAAGACACACTACAGCGGTAATTTAGAGAACTACTACTACTCATGCGGTTACTACTGCCAAAAGGCTGCATGCCAATATCCAAATAGTCAAAATATCCCAAAATAGGTGTCTGAGCGAAAAAATAAGAAATAGATCCTATCAAATTATCCAAAACCGGCTCGCCGGATAATTTAATTCTTATCTGTCCGGTGAGGTCGCTGCAACCCTGGCCATAAACAACATGTTACCAGTTGCGGTGAACACCTTCATATTCAAGACAAAGTCATTCTTGACATTTTAGGCCTTGCCATGTTCTTTCCATTTCTGTTCTGCCCCCTACAACATTCACAATCCAACCATCCTAACGCCACCTTTAGAACATTTACAAATCAATACAAATTGGCGGGAATACATTACACACACTAATCACACCTTTGGGTTATTTTCACTTCGGCTTTTGCATACACTGTACAAGCATAAGATTGCATCACTGATCATACAGATGTATTACAGACACCTGTCTTGACCTTTGCCCTGCCAAAATAGGGCAAATTAGTTCATGTTTAATAAGAAGGTAGAGCATTGACACCTGGGTTAAGTTCAATTTTCTGTCTTTTCTGTCTAATTAACTGACCCATCCTCCTGAAAATCATGTGATTTTTTCCAAATTAGTTGGAGATTCAAATATTTCCTCTTGAATGTCATTAGATTTCTCTGTTTCAATTGTATAACCTTGCTGGTTCAAAACTGTAACCAACCTTCTTATCATATTATACCACAATATATATACACACATATAAAAACACTGAAGGATGATTCTGTGCAAAAATTTTATTTTCTGTGGCTTCAGAAGTGTAGTAACAAGAAATCTCTTATTTGTAAACTATTCTGCAATTAGAGACACCATGCAAGCAGACAGAAATCTGACTTCTGTGAGATGTGTCACTCAAAACAGGCCCTGCAGCATGCACCCTTTCAATAATTCAGACACTGATAGTGTCTAACATTATAAGATCAAAAATATCACAATGACCAATTGCTTATACCCCTGACTAAATGTAGCAAAACTTTAAAAAGCCTTGTAAGCATTTGAGTAACCTAGAGCTATCTTGAAAGACAAGAGGCCTGGTTTTTAGGAAGCACCCTGTATTGCCCTGATCAGGCAGTTGATCTCAGTACACACTGGCCTTAGACTGGAGAAAGTGCCTGGCTGTGGAAAGGATATACCTCAATGAATACCCAATGTATATGAATGTATATATCAAAGGTACATACACAGAGAATAAATGTGATATTAGAGAAAAACTAAATAATCTCATCTCAGGAGCCTCTGAAAGTTATGAGGCAACCTTATAAACAGATCTAGACTTCAGGAGAGCCCTCATGAGATTTGGGGCATTGCTTTGTTTTATTTCAAAACAGTGTAATAACTTTCCAAAAGCTATTGAATTTGCTCAGCCAGTCAACAACTTCAACTATCAGAGAGAATAATCAAAATATTTATTACAGTGTTATGTAAGTACTCCGGGTTGGCTGGATATGAGCAAAGGTCTTTCACTCTGTCAAATCTACAAACTGTAATAACCAATTTGGCACTTTGAACGACTGGAAAATATAACATTGTTTGCCAAGTGGTGACCACTTTTCTGATATGCACCTAATGCAAATGAGGCAACAAAATCAGATAGAGTATGCACTGAGCAGCTCTGAATTCAGCAAGATATTATTCTTTCTCCACCTCTTATTTTTAGATCATAACTAACTGACATATAATTTTCTCAGGGAAATAACAGAAATCAGTTGAAGGAAGGGATTTCAAATATGCATTAAAATGCACTACAATTATTGCTGCTAGGATGCACTTTGCTTCAGCAAATCAGTCAAGAGTGGGAAGTTTTTCAGCCAATAGAATTGCAGTGTTCTGTGGTAGCCACATGGTGGAAATATCGAGAAACTTCATGAAAAGCTGCTATTAACAAAACGTGACAAATCAGATTATCCCCCTCTGGATAGCAAGCACCAGTTTCATTTATGATGCCATCAGACAAATATAGAAGTCTTCTGCATTAAATAATATTTATGGTTAACATTACATCAATCATGTTAAGATAATAATTAATTTTCTCTTATGCAAATAATGCCAGCTGTCGGTGACACACAGCTTGCCATTCTGTCAATTTTATGGTTTTGTTTGTGCATCATTCGTAGAAATGGTAATCAATCTTCAGAAATTGTACACGTGGACATGAGACAATATATAAAGCAGAATTTTGATGCAACTTGAGTACTCACGATGGCTACACTAGTCTTGTTCATGCACTTATGTCTGCTGGGAACTGCATACTCATGGTGAGTTTTTTTTTAATCATTTATTTACTCATCAAGCTCCAATGAGCATTTGGCCTAATTAAGGTATCAAATAGCTGGATTGTATTCACCAGATAGTACATTTCTAACAGTATAACGTCAGAGGTCAGTCGTTGCATTGCATGCAAGGAGGGCTGTTAACTATAGTTAAATAGGATTGTCATTTCGAGTATTATAGGCAGAGGGATATAAACAACAAAAAGTTTCAGTTAACTCATTCCTATGAGAAATATAACTAAAGTATATTCCATTGGGCATATTTCCTCATTTATTTGACAAGTGCAATTTGCATGTGCACTCAGAAGGTAATATTTTAGTTGTATCTCTCTCAGAACATCAGGAAAACAGTCTAAGTGGAAGATAGAATTTGATTATTGCCAAATATTGCACATACCAGTAATGTGTTTGTCAAGTTAAATGAGAATTACTCACGTAAATAGAGTTAAACCTCGAGGTCCAGGGATTCTCCTTTTTACAGACGTGCCACTTCCGGCGTATTCAAAACGTAGGCAAGTCAAGTGGTCCCTGATAGCCAATGAGGAACGACCATCGCTAATCCAGGCTGACTGTCCTATATAAACTCAATTCCTTGCCCTCTAGAAAGCATTCACCTTTTCTCTTCACATGCAATCTGGGCTTGGTCATGTACACTGCATTTTGCAACTCTCAGCAAGGATGTTTCACAGCTTCTGAGCTGCATCAGCCATTGTTAAGAGAAGCGCTAAACCTTGACTGAGTCCCCACTGAGCCTCTACAACTTCAAATCATTGTCAACTGAACAAGTAAGTCCCTTTAATACGTCTGCTACACACAAACCTCTGTACAATAAGCAAATTCACTAAATTTAGCCAAAAACTTCCTTGACTGAGTCGTGCTGGGGAAATTCAAATTGCCCGAGAAAACGACTCTCAGGAATGCCTAGGCGAAGCAAAGTGAGAACCTGTACGGCTTGTGGTAGGGCGGCTAAAGGGCACAGTGGCCCCATAGGTCGGGTGAACTGTATTGATGAGTTTATGCATCAGTTTGGGACAGAGGATGAAATGGCCAATTTGGGCTGTGAATGCAAAGGAGAGGAGGAGGGTGAATTTGGGAGCACGGGTGATACACCAGCTGGAAAAATTGCAGCACCCACAATAATGGGCCCCCCCCCCCCCCAGCAGAGGTGTCGCATCTCATGCCCCATGGCAACCAGAGGGCCAAGGCCCATCTCAGCAGGTTGCCGGCTGCAAATGCCGCCATCGAAGCAGAACAGATGGTTGGATTTATGCCTGGAAGGGACCCCGATCGTAGTACCAAGTACAGGTACGCTGGGGAAAATTGGGGTCCCCCCTCGAACACATATAACTACACCCGAGAACAAGCGATTACCCAGTTGCCTAAGCGATGGGAAATGCATGGACATGAGGAATGGCGACGTTACAACCGTCATGATTCAGTTGATGCTGAATGCCATCAGCCCAGGGAAACTATGCAACGGCCGTCGCATGAACCCTGGCAGGAGCAACAGTGTCCACCGCCTGTACGAGGCGGCAACATGCCCCACCCGCTGATGATGAGTGACGTATTCATGTGTTCCCCTCAACGCCACAGTGCCAATAAGGCCGCCACGCTGGATAAGAGGCACCCCCTCAAACATTACAGCAATATACAACCATAAGTATAAATTACATTAATGTAATGATAATACTGCCATGTTTGGTATCACTATTTTCGTTATTTCAGTGACTTCTGCTGATGAGTGCTTGATTTAAATCTGTGGGTTTTTTTTTCTTAGTATTTTCTTAGTTCAAGCAATATTTTCATTTGGTATCTGATAACAAGAATACTGTTTGTCTGACTACCACATATAGAGTAATAGTGTAATCTGTTAAGGCCAATTTTTACCAAATCATTACACGCTGGTACAAAGCATCAAATTGGGTATATAAGTACTTTCAAACATGCTCTTTCATTCTAGAAGGGGTGCCATGACGAAATATGGCAAGGGCGGCCGCCATCTTGAATTCAAAATGGCTGTGCTAAGATCGCTTATTTCAAGAAATGTTCTTAGGTTCTGCCATAGTCCTCATAAAACTGCCAAAAATTGTAAAATAAAGCAATGGAATATTGCAAATCATGAAATGTACTGAATGACACTGGCATAGTTTTAAAATCTCGATACATCGTAGGGACAATTCCGGTGAAGTGCTGCATAAACTGCCACTATTATTAGCACACTAAAGCTGCTTTAGGTGCTGAGCTATAGGCGCGTATGTGTGTGTAACTATATCATAGCAATAGTGGATGATATGGAGACCAACATTGAGTTTTGTGGGATGAGGTATAATTATATTTGCTGAGCTGAACCCGAAGCCAATATAATTTTACCAAATCCCACAAAACTATGTTGGCTGACATACCATCCAGAGCTATATATATTGCAATATCTCGCATGTTCTTCACACATGTGTATATGCAAAAACTAGCATATATTTCTGCATCATCATGCAAGTTCCAGCATATTTACGGCGCGTCAATGTGACGTAACGCACACGCGCCAAGCGTGTTTGTGTAATAACGAGCGTGTATATGTGCAAAAACGCACACACGTGTATGTGCAATTGCTAGCAAGGTTTCATAATATGTCTCAGTGAGCAAGTGGCTGCGAGTGCTAGCATCTCTAGCTTAGAACCTAAAACTTGCATATATAAATGAGAAGTCTAATTACGACATTTTTTTTTTTTTTCACTAGTTTGCCAAAGTATATATAAATATTTTAAAAAGTTTAGTGTAGTAATAGGAAGATGATCAATGGCTCTTTGAGCTCATTTTATTGTTGTCTTATATCGACTTTTAAATAAAGATTATTCTATTCTATCTTTTCTATAATATAGAAACAATCTTATAAACATGCAAAATATTTATTTTCAATTTACAAAACAAAACATGTCAATTTATCATCCAACTTAATTCTGAACCAATTCGAGATTGAAAAGTTGATAAACCTTTTATGGGTGCATTATGTACCAAGGTGATCTTACTGGAACATAGTCACGGTTTTGGAAGAGATGGTAATTGAAGTTCTAGGCTGTATAACTTTCTGTTTTTTCATCACTTTGAAGTTGCTGGCAGGCTCTTTCTCAAAACTTGTGAATATGGAATAACGAGCATGAGTGAATGTGCAATTTAAAGCACAACTAGTGAATGTGATGGATCTAGCACTTGTGAATGTGCAAAATATGACATACTGACTATTACATTCCAAGTGTCACATCTTGCTTGTACACAAGTAACAATCAGTTGCATGTACACGAGTGCAAGATATAGCATATACACACATGCTAGTTTTGGCATATAGACGAGTGTGTCAGTAATGACACATACTCACGTGCTTGTAATTACATATACACGAGTAGTGTGCATGATATTACACATACAAACGTCCACGCGTGAATGCAATATCTCGCAATATATATATATATGCCATCCACCATTGCTTATATTCTCCAGATTGTACAATATACATTACAACCATCCCACATACTTAGCACCTGTCCAATATAAACACATGCTGGATAACAATGAAGCATTCTGATTGGCTCACAGCAACTAAGTGAAAAATGTTATTTGTAATAATATTATCTTTGATGAACTTCACATTGAACTGGCTCTCTGGATTTTTGTTGATGTTTCTGACATTTCTGCTTTTTTTTAATAAGTGGTATAGCTAGCAGTGGAACAGTGAGTCTTTCTTTTGGCATCCCACCTTAATGATACTGTAAGGTCCTTCAGACTTGACTCAAACGAAGACAAAGAATACATTTTGAAGCTTCATTGGCCCTGCCCTAGCCAAACGTCCTGCCTATTCACTATTCTGGACCAAACTGATGCTGCCAGCATCTCTGTAGCCCCCTGTAGCCCACTCTGGCCAATAGGAACCCAACCATACCCCTATCACGTGCTCCCCTTACTGGGGCATAGGAAATGCCCCACATTCTAGGTCAACAGCCTCACACAGAGGTCACTGGGTAGTGTCCATGTATTGTGTCCAATATGCTATCCAGGGGCGTATTCTGGGTCGTTTTCCGTTGATCAGTCTGCCTGAGGCCGCCACCCAGGGGGACCAGTGACACACGTCCTTGTCACCACATGGCCTCCGGGGGGAGCGGTCCAGTTCATTGTCCAGGGACATTTCCGGTTGGCATCTGGGGGTCGGTGTCTGGGGATGTTATCCGGGGGGGGGGGGGGGGGGGGACAGTGGGCCCAAGGATCGGGCCACACACCGGAGGCCGGATGGAGGCGGATGGGTAGACTCAGGGCTTGGACACCCGGCGGAGCTCCTTCCACACCCTGGTTCGCTCCTCGGAAATCCTGGTTACCTCCTCCAGGAGGAGGTCAGCCTGTCGCTCAGCATCGCGGCGCCTCCTTCTTTCTGACTCCACCTCCTTCAGGGCCCCATCCCTCTGTCGAGCAACCTCCTCTCGGTTCCGGGCATGGGCCGCAATGTGGGCCCGGGACCTGACTAGGTCCTTCATTAGATCCTGGACCTGCTCCTCTGGGGTCATCTTCGAAGGGAGTCGGCCCATCCGGTTCTCCTTCCTCTCCCTGAGGGTTCGCGGGGGAGGGGACCCAGCAGTCATTTTCACCCGGGTCTGGGTGGGCATGGACGGCGTCCAGGTCAAGGTGGTGGACATCAGGGTGGGAACCACCTGAGTCCTGATGGGAGACGGTCTGGAGGCTGGTAGAGATGCATCTGTGTGGGGCCCCCTGATTTCCTCCAGGGCTGTGGCTGCTACAACCCTCTCAGCCTCCCTCCGGGTCGCCCTATGCTGTAATTCCAGGTGGCGGCGGAAGTTGGACTTCCTGTCGCCACAAACCCAACGGTGCACCGGGGACACTGGTATCCCATGTAGGAGGCATGGTGTGAAGTCGCCATGTGGCGACTCAGGGCCTTCCTGGAGGTCACGACCTTCGTACAACGAGCACAAGGGAAGGCCTCCTGGGTCCTCCGGACCGGATGGATGCAGGTAGGGGTGGGGCTTGAGGAAACTTCGCTTGGAGTTGCACTTCCCTCCGCTCCAGCTGGCAACGTGGAGATCCATGTCGTATACCGGTCAGCCAAGGGAGACTCTTGAGGGGAGGCACTGGGACACTGGGCCATGGAGACTGGGCAAGTAACAGACAAAGCCCCCATGTCCGGGGCGACAGCGTCACTGGGGGACTCTGGAACCAACACCTGTGCCCCAGTGTCGTCAGTACTGACGACGGGGTCTTCTGAGGCCTGATCCAGGGTTCGGTCTTCCTCGTCCTCGGCTGCTGGGCTGCCTGGCGGGGGTGTGATGGGACTGTAGGGGCCCAGTAACGGGGCCTCCTCGCAATCCTCACCCACCCTGACTGCCTTCGCATAGGTAGTTGCCTGGTACGGGGAAGGGGTGGTCCATTGGGCCTGGGGAGACCCAGCATACCACGCCCGGTCGGCCATGTCCCGGAGAACGTCCTCCAGCTGACATTGGGGCCCCAGTTCATCCCGGATCCATTGGAGGAGGACTGCCATGTCCTCCTGTAAGGGCTAAGCCCGGACAAGCCGGCGGAACCGAACGAGGTCCGGGGCCTGGCCTGCCACTCCAAAGGGCTCGTATGCCCTGGATTCCATGAAGGCCCACATGTGCTGCTGGGCCTCCTGCTCCCTCTCCACTGTCCAGTACTCCTGGTTGACTGGGGTTGCCCCCTGTGCGTCAACTGGAGTTGCCTCCTGTTCCAAGACTGGGGTTGCCCCCGGACGGTGTGGTGCTGGAGTGGTCCCCTGTCCAAGGACTGGGGTTGCCCCCTGATAGTCCAAGTGGCGACCACAAACAGCTTCCACCTCATTCTCCTCCACTGTCACCTGGAGATCCACTCCTGCAGCGTCTAGGGCCTGCATGACCACATCAGCTAATTCACTGCAGTCCATATCCATATTTTAACAAGTGCAAATTCAATGAAATTCTCTAAGTCAAATTCTCTTTGCCTAGGGCAGTACGTCCTTTCTAAATGAAATCCAAGAAAGGAGTGATGCAAGGAGGTCCTGCATCACTATGTCTTTCCCCCCCCCACAGGGAATAAAATTCGCCAAATATGGAATTTTGGCACCATTTACCCCACCCACCCCCCCTCATAATGAAGGGTCAACTCGGTCAACTTGCCAACCAAGGGGGGTGTTGGAACCATCCTTCAGACACCCCTTTGTGTCAATTTGCTGAATTAATGACCTTAAATGGCAGAGGTCAAAAGTCCAGGCACTTTTTGGCGGGTTTTAGCCAACAAGAAACACGTGTTTCCATCAGACAAAGAAACCCCAACCTGCCAACAAACACAAAATTAATGGAATCAGTATCTAGGACCTTTCAGGACCCACCCAATGGAACAGAACCAAAACTAACAAGTTTCGCAACTCCATAACTGATGTCATCCATTAAACCAGCACAAATTTGTCATGTGCCAAACCGTTACATGATAAAACTCAGAGAAAGAAATACACTATCTGACAAATTACCACATAAAAACCGTTACATGATAAAACTCAGAGAAAGAAACACACTATCTGACAAATTACCACATAAAAACAGCCATTCCTATTTCTAGAAATTACAGCTGACATACTACAGCAAAAACCACTGCTAGGGCACCAAAAAAGTATTAAACCGACTTTTTACAACAACTCAATTTGTCACAGCAACATGCTCATAAATATGAACAAGACAAGACACCCATGTTTCCGCAATCTTATTAAAAATAAGAAAGTTATTCCTATTAGAAGTTAAAGTCACACATAACTCACTAGGCGAGTGAATAAAACCTTCGGAGAAAGGTCATGTCACACTGACACTTTCTTTGGAAAACCACATCAGGTACATGGTACAACTTAAAGAATTAAAATTTGCCCTACGGAATTCTTAAGCTGATTCACTCCTTTCCGGACAGTTTCGCTAGCCTACTCCGTATTAATGAAAAAGTAACTCACTAAAATTAGCAAGGGGATCCCACTCAATCAAAAATAACTGCCAATTACACCAAATTACACTCTATACATATAGTCGCTGTATAGACGACAGACTGGGATTTGAACTAGTGAACCTTAATCAAATCCAATGTTGTGACCATATCTGTCAGGTGGCTGTCTCAGGCTCTTTGAAACAAAGGGCTCAGCCTCAGGATTCAGTCTGGAATCCTCAGCCAGCCAGGGTGACGCCACTTTCCCGCCACATTCCATGTGGTTTGCAGACATCAACCTGGGCGCTTCTCTGCAGCCTGTACCCACGTGGGTAGACGGCGCTGCATCAGCGTTTGGGGGCGCCGCATCATCTCCCAGCATCACGTGTTCATAGGATGCTGCTGCTGGCCTCACTGCACTCCGAAGTACACCATCTCGCGTTTCCCCAGATCGCGTCAGAGGCAGATCCTGCTCGTTTTCAGAGGGGGGCGCATTCTGACGTTCATCATAGAGAAAGGGGTCTGGTTACGGGTCAGTCAAGGGCAAATCAGGAATTCTAGCTACATCAGCCCCACGTACTTCAGCCAAGTACGGCTTGAGTTGATTAATGTGCACAATTCGAGATTTCCCAGTTGCAGGAGCCACAATTTCATAATTAACCTCCCCCACTCTCCGCACCACCCTGTAAGCCCTAAAAACTTCAAACTAAGTTTCTGCCTAGCCAGGGGCGGATAAAACAGCAAAACCCAGTCTCCAGGTTCATGAGACTGAATGCTGGACAATCTGTTGTAGTGCTTCGCCTGATTCAGAGCTGATTTCCGCAGCTTTAGGCGACAGCGTTCAAAGGAATCTTCTATAGCTAACCGTATCCATTCAACATACTCAATTGTACAAGATGGCTGATCCTGGAGGACATGATCATACAACAGGTCAACAGGCAGGAGGGCATCCCTCCCAAGCATCAACTTATTGGGAGTAACCCCAGTTGAATGCTGGGGCGTAGCCCTATAGGCACACATGACATAAGGCAGAATATCATCCCAATCATCTCTGTAGTCATTCACTAGCTTAGAGAGCATGTCCTGCAAAGACTTATTGAACCTTTTCACTAAGCCATCGCTCTGGGGGTGATAAGCAGTCGTCCTGGTCTTAACAATGCCAAGCAATTTACACATTTCCTGGAACAACTTAGACTCAAAGTTGGTGCCCTGATCACTATGAAGCTGATATGGGGCTCCAAACCTTAGAACCACCTGAGTTACCAAACAGTCAGCCACAGTGTAGGCTTCTTGGTTTGGTAGGGCAAAAGCCTCTGTCCATTTTTTGAAATAATCAGCAATAACCACAATGACCTTATTCCCCTTCTTAGTCTCTGGAAAAGGACCTACAATGTCTACTGCCATTCTTTCCATAGGCATCCCAACAGGAACCTGTTGTAATGGGACCCTATTCCTGCCTGTCTGTCTACGCTTCTGACAGCTCTCACACCATCCAACCCATCGGACGATGTCCTCCTTGTACCCTGGCCAATAGAACCGTCTCCGGACCTTGGCCACTGTGCTATGTATTCCCATATGTCCCCCTAACTGTGAGGTATGCAATTGCTCAAATATCGCTCGTCTCAACTTAGAAGGGATCACCAATTGCTCCACATATTCTCCTGTAGGCAATCTATGCTCTCTGTACAATTTTCCATCTTTTAAGTGCAACCAATTGTACTGGGCCCAAATATCTCTGACACTTCCTGGCCTATCTGCTATATCACTATAGGAGGGCCTTTGTCCTGCCTTCAGCCAATCCACGGCCAAAGCAGTCACACTATCCTGAGCTTGGGCAGCCACAATCTCCTCCCTTGTCCACACATTCAACCAGTTCGAACCCAGGACCTCAGATTGTTCAGGGCCACCCACTTCCGGTGGGGCAGTCACCACTTCCGGTGCCGCCTCACTGCTCACTCCGGGGCTGGTCTCAGAAACTGCCACCACTGGCTGATTCACAGAGACTGTCTCAGCCCTGGCTGATCCATCAGCCACATCACCAATGCTGCCTACCACTCGAGCTCTCCCTGGCCCCTGTCCCTGGCGCCACAATGGTGCCTGCTCCCATGGCTTCATCAACAAGTGGGCCTTGTCAGCATTCCACTGTACAAGAGCCACCATCATTCCCTGGTCACCATGCCCTGGATCAGGGCAATCATCTCTCTTACACCTTCGTACAGGAATTCTAGAACAACCATCTGCGTTTCCGTGCTTTTTACCCTCCCTGTATTCAATTCTGAAATCATATTCAGCCAATGATGCCAACCGACGAGCCAGCATGCCTTCCGCATCTTTAAAATTCTGCAACCAAACAAGGGCACGGTGGTCAGTTTTTAAAAGCACTGATCCCTGTCCATACAGATAAGGCCTAAAAATCTTAGCCATTCGGACAACAGCCAAAAGTTCCTTGTAATTTGTACAGTAATTTTTCTGGCTAGTCGACAGATCTTGAGATGCATAAGCAATAACACATTCTTTTCCCTCAATTACCTGGGACAAAACACCACCTATTGCTAGATCAGAAGCATCTGTATCAAAAATAACAGGGCAGCCTTCCCGAGGCAAAGCCAAAACTGGCGCAGTGGTTAAAGCCTTAATCAGGGCCTCAAAAGACCTTTGACATTCGGAGGTCCACTCGAAAGGGACCTTGGGAGTCATCAGGGCATGCAATGGGGCAGCTAGGGCAGCAAAGTCCGGCACATACTTTCTATAGTATGATGCAAATCCCACAAAACTACGAATCTCATGGAGGGTTTGGGGTTCAGGCCAGTTCTTGACAACCTCAATTTTCCGAGGGTCTCGCCTAACCCCTGCTTCTCCTACCACATGGCCAAGAAAGGGCACTTCTTTCCTAAACAATTCACACTTACTGGGCTTCAAACGCAGACCAGCCTGGTTCAATGCGTTCAAGGACAGTAACTAGATTAGCTAGGCATTGGTCAAAAGTGGAACCCTGGACCACGATATCATCCATATAACATAAACAAGTGGTCAGATCTAACCCACTTAACACCAACTCCATCAACCTTTCTAATGTGGCAGGGCCATTGGTCACTCCAAAGGGCATCACTGTGAAGTGATAATGCCCTCTCGGAGCTGTAAAAGCTGTCTTTTCCTTGTCCTCACTCTCCATAGCTATCTGCCAATAACCTGAGGACAGGTCAAGAGTACAAAACCACTTAGCACCAGCAAGGGCATCCAGGCAGTCCTCAATTCGAGGCAATGGATAAGCATCCTTCTTGGTGCAAGCATTTAGACGCCTGTAGTCAACACAAAACCGGAAACTGCCATCTTTCTTACGAACAAGGACTGGAGGACTAGACCAAGGACTACTACTAGGCTCAATAACTCCAAGATCTAACATACAATCAACTTCCTCTCCTAGGGCTCGCTTTTGGGCCCAGCCCAACCGACGAGCAGGTAGCTTAAAGGGCCTATGATCACCAGTATCAATTTCATGCTTTGCTAACTCTGTCCGTCCCAGGCCAAATTGACCTCCCTCAAAGCAATGCTCATACTCTAACAGAACCATTTTCAACTTCTCCCTTCGTTCACTACTAAGGCCTTCTGTCGGGTCAATAAGGGGTTTCAGGTGATCTGGAAGGTCCTTGTGTCTAGGGCCCTCCTTGGAAGTCACAGCTGACACCAGCGTGTCCTCTTCCAGAGAATCCTTGTTATACAGGACACTAGTCAGCTCCCCTAGTAATTGACCCTGTGACAGACAAATATCTTTCTCAGTTGGATTTGCTATCCAGACCTTGGCATCAGGACAATTCATGTCCACTATGCCCCGAAGAGGTCATGACCCTGACATTTGCCCCATGTCACCAGATTGACTGCAACCAATGACACATGCCTTGCTAGCAGGCAAATGGGTTCTCTGACCACTGCTCGACCTCCAAGACCTTCTGGACCTTCTCTACACAGAACATCTGACCCACCCAAACGCAATACTCCAGAGGAACACATTAAAGTGGCTTTATGTTTCTCCAAGAAGTCCATCCCCAGCAACCCAGTCAGTTGTCCCATCTCAGCAACTAGGAACTCACACGGATACAGAGCTCTGTCCACACAGATCTCTGTCTCTAGCCTTCCATATACTTTGATAAGACCACCATTTGCGACTGCTACCTTCCTATCCATAGACAAAAGTGGAGACCTATACACTCCAGCTATCTCATCATACACTTTCTTGCTCAACATTGAAACTTGGGCACCTGTGTCCATCAGCATTTCCAGATCTGTGGAACCAATCCGGATGGACAAATACCAGGCTGTTACGGCTTCTTGTGCAGCAGCACATTGAGGCCTATCGTGTCCCTTAAAGACCCCCTCATCACTATTCATGGGAGCCACTAACTTCGAGTGTGGAGGACCTGGGACCAGATCTTCCTCCACCCTTACTCTTTTAGCGAACCAGCTCCCTTCTCTGACTGTGAACCATTCCCTGCACCTCTTCGGGCACCTTTTCGGGCCCCTGACCCCTTATCCCAATCTTTCTTGTCCCTTGGGCGACTGTTTCCCCGATTGCCCCGACCAGATTGATCTCTGCCCTTGTTCTGCTTAGGGCAGTCCCTACGAATATGGCCGTAATCATTGCAATTAAAACAGCGCCGATTGGAATTGGAAGGGGGCCTCGGCCCATCTCGGCGACCCTTATCGATGGGCCCACCTCGATTTGCCAACACATCATTCATCAGGGAATAAAACAACTCTTTAACTTGCTCCTGAGTCATGGGGTCTCCTTTAGCTGAAGGAGCTACCCCTGCTTGACTTGTTGGAGCTAATTCTGAGGTCTCAGGATGGACAACGGGCAAAGCCACGGCCCCTATTGGCCCAAGGTCGGGTTTGTGGGGCCTGGTGGCTTCATAGGCGGATTCATATTGGACAGCCAAATCAATGGCATCCTGCAAAGTAGAGGGCTTGAGGGCACCTAACCAGAACCTCATGCTGGGAGAACCGGCTGTTTCCATGAACCTTTCCTTGGCAAACCTTTCCTGCTCCTCAGTCGAGGATGCAGGGTTCGCCTTCCTGGAAAGATCCATTAAGAACAAGCCATATGACTCCAGATCCATTTCGGGGCCCCTCTTTGCATTAAACCATTTACTACGATAAGCATCTAGAGCACGGGAGGAACAAAACAGACCATTTAATTGTTCTATCATCTTAACCCACGATTTCACATAGGGCAAGGAGACAATCTTGAGCCTAGCTGGACCGGAAATACTAGTCCACATGTGGAAACAACGCTCATCTCCTGTCCACCCATTAAAGTCTGCCACCCTCCTAAACTCCATCAAATAATCAGCAAAGGCTACTCCCTGACCATCATACAAAGGGGGGTAGGGCTTCCCTACGACGCCTGTGCCTTGGACGATAGGCACGACTGCCAGGGGCCACGTGGTCCGCCATTACTGCTCCAGCGGCCCCACCGGCCCCAGTTGGCTCAGTCCCCACCCGGGTCCTATATTCTGGAGAGGAGGTGGGAGTGGACGCACAGGAGTCATTCGAATCCGACTCTCTCTCTGCACCATATCCCTGGACCTCTTTCCACTACTTGCTCTAGGTCTAGATCCCTCCCTAGGGAGCCTCACTCCTGATTTGGAGCTAACCTCCCTAGGTTGCCTCACTCCTGACATGGAGCTAGCACGTGGTCTAACTGGGGTGGCATCCCCAGAAGCCATGCTGGCGACTGGGGGGCCAGATGTGGAGACCCCTGTTGACTGGGGAGCCAATGTTCGGCTCTCCCTGTCTTGGGGTACCTTTCTACCAGGCTTGGGTCTCAATGCTGAAGTTCCAGGCATTCTAACAGAACACAATACAACAGCAAACAAGACAAACAGAGTAACCAGGGCAGGGCCACTCAACAAAACCAGTTTCAAAATGAAGTGAAACTACTTAGCTGTTCTGTTTCCGTTGTAGAAAACACACAAAAGAGTATTCCAATGTGACACATTGGTAAATCCTTAAAAACACAAGTAAATCCCTGCAATCACCTATTTGAAAAGGTCCTCACAGATCCAGAGTATTCCTGAGAATGAGTCGAGTCCCACATCGGGCGCCAATTTGTAAGGTCCTTCAGACTTGACTGAAACGAAGACAAAGAATACATTTTGAAGCTTTATTGGCCCTGTCCTAGCCAAACGTCCTGCCTATTCACTATTCTGGACCAAACTGATGCTTTCAGCATCTCTGTAGCCCCCTGTAGCCCACTCTGGCCAATAGGAACCCAACCACACCCCTATCACGTGCTCCCCTTACTGGGGCATAGGAAATGCCCCACATTCTAGGTCAACAGCCTCACACAGAGGTCACTGGGGTCATGGGAACGGGTAACATTAAAAAAAACGGATTCCAGGTCATCACAATACAAGACATAGGTAGTCAGTGATTTCCTGTTCACATTGTTAACTCAGGAAAGATTCTAAATATGGCCTAACATATCCAGAGTGGCAAACCGGAAAAAATCCAAACATAGTCACTTTGTGCTCTTTACCTCAAAGCCCAGCAATCTAATTATGGACATTATTTGCTAGTTCACCAAGGTAAACAAAATAATTGGCCAAACAATGTAGCCTATGGGCTGCGTATTCACATAAGAAATCCTCTCTTAAAAAGAGAAATATATTCCAATTTGTTTCAGTTTCGGCAATTTTTCTGAACTACCTGGTTGTCAGATTTGCACTTTACAAGAATGCTGTAAACTCAGCATGTGGACATCTAATCATTATGTCATTTCGTTGTTAGACCTTTAATACCACAAGCCAGCATATGGACTGTAAGAGAAATTGATAGATTCAGTTTAGGTGAGAAAACAAGCAAAAGTTAAAAGCATTTATTGGCAGAAGTTCCAGCATTCATGGTCCACTTCTGCTTTTTAAATGGGCCTGTGAAACCCATCTTTAAAACGATGAATAAATTATCTGCACCTAAAGAGTGATTGCAACTTCTTTAGCAGAATGTATATTGCAAGCAAAATCAGAGACATAAATTTTGATAACTTCTGTGAAAATCATCCTGGGACTCCATCATTGTCTATCAGTGTCTGCTGATGAAAAACTGTGCTGACCAGAAATTTTGTTGATGGCACTGCAGTCATACACTCTCTTCCAAGGAGTTGAGCATCAACATTCAGTGACTATGCTGATAAAGTGTTCCTTCCATGGATTAGACGAAGTCTCAGCAATTGCAATTGACATTACTGGACATGGTCCAAATATAGAAAAGACAGTTTAAAAGCTACAATGGGAGAAAAGAAGGGGGAAAGAAGTGAAAAGAAATGTTGTAGAATTATTCCATTTGTTAATCAAGAATGTTTTTGAAGCAACAGTCTGATGACAAAGATTTTCAGACCAGGTTAGGCTTTTCTTTATGCTACTAGAAATCGAGCCTGTAGTTTGCTTGTCAATTCTGGCCAATTTGTGTCAAGTGGTACCAAGTGTAAATGCCTCCTTTACAACTTTTTCAACATACAAAAGTTACCATACTTTGACCACCTTACCATAGTCTTAAAGCTTCTTCCATTCATCATACATATCAGCGAGCAATCGTTATGAAGCTGAGTCTTGTATGTGTGTCTAAAAGGCAACTGGACAGCACAGTGGACACTGGACAGTGGACAGTGCTTGACACTGATCCAATTGTGATAATAAATGACTATTACATGAACTTCAGAGCATAACACCAAATGGCTCATAGGTGGCATGCACGTCAGCGGCTTTTGGCCTTAGTGAATGTCTCCTATGACCATAATATAACCATTTTTTCTTGATTATTTTTGTTTATGTAAATTGTAAGTTTATGGTCAAAATAAATACTTTCTGTCTGTCTGTCTGTCTGTCTATGCCTCAAGATGTACAAATTTATGTGGCATTTGGTGCCAGTGAGAATTACTAAGATCGTGGTATTAGCAGTATCTGTTATTCACTTGGGGATGACTAATTCTGTCTTAGGGTTAATTAGGATAAGTCAGACTGGGAAGCCTTTCCAAAATCTCAACCAAGCTCTTTCAGCTATAATTATTGCACACTCAAATGCATTCCACAATAAACATTGGTTCCATACATAATTAATACAAGATTTCTTTGCCAAGAAATTGGTGTGGCTGGGAAATATTCCTCCTACCAAGATAATATCTTGTGCAGGAAATTTAAGTTTATGAATGAGGCATTTGTGTAAATGCCAACTGTAAACTGTATATATCTAAAATAAAGGTATTGACTGAAGAAGTTTAAATAAGGCATTTTTCAGCTATTATCAAAATATGAATAATGTAACACACTATTGAAGAACATTTTCTTATAAGTTAAAATAAACAATGACTTTGATATACATCTTTGTTGGGTTAGATAAAGAACTATCTGTCTACATATAAACTTGTAATACCCATGCACATATATATATTGATAGTGGTGAAAAGATTATCAAAGTAATATGTGTGGCTTGTAATAAGTATGGTGGTAATAAAACTTGGCATTTACCTTGCCAAACAATATCGCATGTACATTTGTATCTAGTAAGATTTCACAGATTTGTCAGCATTTTATACATACCATTACAATATTTTGATTGGCCTTTCTAAGTCAGTATGTTGGCCATCTCAACTGCCAGTTATTGTAGCAACTTTTCTAAAGAAAAGAAGCACGTTCAAAAGGACAGGTATGTCAATTTTCAAGTATCTGGCACAATTTGACTGGATATTATGAACACTTTCTTTTTATTGCCGCGATATCGTCAGTGGCCATTTCAAAAATAAATAGCACGTTCAAAAGTACCGATTTGCCAAATTTCAAGTATCTAGTGGGATTTTGTAGGTGTTACGAGCATGTAAATAAATTGCCTCAACATTTTCATAAGCATGTCATTATATCCTATGATTAACCAGTAGTGTTACATTTGCAGAATATGGCAAATGAATATTTTGACAGTGGTTTTCCTGAATATACGTAAAGTTGTATTCACAGTGGTGGCACTGGTGTGTGCTCTAGCCCCAGCAGTTAACCCAGTGTTCAAAATTAATACTTCCCAGGGATTTGAGACAGATCGACTTTGTCTGTCAAGGGTGCAATTGTAAAATTAGATTTTTTGTATACTACGTACAAACCAGCAGACTGTAAATCCAAAAACATTTATAGAGAAGTCTGTTAAGGTTTGGATCGTTACATGCTGGTAAAAAAGGGGTGCCGCACTGAATTTTTAATTGGATGGCCGCCATCTTGATTTTTAAAAATGGCCGCCCATGGTATTGCAGTGGTCCAAAGAAAATGCTCATACCACCCTGTAAGATCCCACTAGATGCTTGACATTTGGCAAAAAGGTACTTTTGGGCATGTGCTTTAATCTCAGAAGGGTTTCCACATTGAATTGTTTTCAGGATGGCTGCCATCTTGATTTTAATTACGCCTATGATATCACAGTGGTCCAAAGAAAATGCTCGTAAACCCTGTAAAATCCCAACAGATGCTTGAAATTTGGCACAAATGTACTTTTGGGCATGCTCTTTAATCTAAGAAGAAATAATAATGACATGCACATTATGAAGGGAAAAAAAGCTCATATTAAAGTTGTGAAATAGAGATGTTGAATGTTGTGGCATGATTGTCACATCTTAGTTTTGCAGAGTGGGCAAACACAATAAGTTGAAAATGTTTTCAGATTGCAGTGTGTATCACTCTCTCTCTATGGTGTCACATAGGATTAGCATTTGAGTAACCAAATTCCAACTTTTTCTTAAATATTAATTGGCTAAAGATATGAATACAAACCGTGTACTCTGAGCTATCATTTTTCTTTGCAGGTCTAGAATGACCAGACAACTTCATCCGCCACGTAAGGGCACTCTTTTTATTTGTATTGCAGTCTTAGTTAATTTTTATTGCTATAAAGCTATGATACATTTTCACAAATGGCAGAGATATGCCACAGCTGATACCGTGTTTAACAGATGATAAATTAAGAATATCATTGAACATTGAATGGTGTAGATTGCTTTATTTGTTTTATCTTTATTCTAGAATGCACATCAAATTTTGATGTGGTGCTTATCGTTGAGAAGTCTTCCAGATTTGATGAAGTTGGTTTCATGTATTGCAAGGAAGGGTTGCAAGTTTTAGTGGATGCCTTCACTGTAAGTGCCAACAGATCACACATTGGCGCCGTGTTGTTTGACACCGAAGCCCAAGTCCATTTTTTGTTGGATCAATTCACAGACAAAGAAAGCGTAAAGGATGCCATTGCAAATTTTCCTAACCCAAGAGGACACTCCAATATGTACGCTGGTCTCAGAGTCGCCAGGGAAGTTTTCCTGAACGTCGAAAATGAAACCATGGGTGATCGCCCAAATGTCGACAACTTGTGTTTCCTCCTCGCTGATGGCCTTCCAAATGTTCAGTCAAGGGTAGGTACCATATTGGAAGCTGAAAGACTCAAGAGATATTGTACTCTGATAATAATCTACTTTGAAGTCACTACTGAATCACGGCCCTTAATGGAGCAGCTGGCCACTGATCGCAAGGCAGTTCCTGCATATGCTCCTGCAATGCTTGTCTCACAGATAGATAACATGATCTATTTGGCCTGTCCTCAAAATGGCACAGTCACTGTGGCTCCATAATGTCTATAACCAATACAGCTTGCCAATGTATCTCATATAAGGCTACAATAAACACTGATTTCAACAAGCACTACATTTACTTTTCTTAGTTGAATATATACATATATTTACTGTGGCAGTGAAAAAGCAAACTGACTTTGCAGTAAAGGAAACACTTTTCACTTTTAAAGTTGCATTTAGAAATTTACCACAAAATTAGAAACATCAAACTGCTTAAGAAAGATTTAAATGAGCAGGTTCCAATGCGATTGAAATAAATCAGTCCAATAATACAACATTCATGTCAGAAACTGACACCGCAACATCTGAATCAAAATAAAATTCAAACATCTCTAACATAATAACTGTATGGGGCAAGTCAAAGTGAGCATAAGTTTGTGTGATTGAAATATATCTGTCCAATGATACACAGTAAAGAAACTAGCTTGCCAGAATATGAATCCTTGTAATTAAACAATCTACAACATTTGCTTCTTGACATTAGTGCAAGTTTTTGTGATTGAAAAAAATTGGTCCAAAGCAAAAGTCCAAAACTGGCAGCAGAAATAAGAACTCATAACAACTTTATTAAACCAATCACATGAGGAAAAATGTAATTGATTTGGGCCCCTCTTGGATGCACAATAACACCAATTTCAATTCACTTTTGAGGCAAAACAATAACATTTCTTAGATGCGTTAGTGATGTCACAGTAAGTAATTATTTATATTTGTACTAACTCCAACTTTATCGCTCACCGAATTAGCATGAAAATCCTGTGAAGTAAAGTCCTGTCAATCTTAGAGAAAGCTGCACTGACATCTTCTGTGAGTGTTAGATCTTGCAGACATTGGCCATGACCTCCTCAAACCAAGGACATCAATCCCCTTGTTTAAAGCATTCTGGTTGGTGAAACCGTCTAATATTTTTCGTTGTTGCATATCTATGATTTCCAACAACAATGTATTTTTCTTTTTTACCAGTGTTTTTGAGCATTTTGCTATGGATCGACTTGACAAAGCTGTAATGGAGAATTCTCAAAAGATAGCTTGAATCTGGTTCTTGGAAATCTATCAATTTTACAGAATTACCTGACTGCATACATCTGTACTTCATTTTAAATAATGCCTCTTTTTCCTGCTCTTCATCAATAGATCATTGTGTTGCTGACATTACAATCACATCAGCATTTTCATCTTCATGTTGGTCATTTTCCAGTTCATGGAGATGCTTTTTCATGTTAAAAACAATTTCAACAGAAGCCTTGCCAGACATGCAAGTTTGGAACATTCCACTACCTGAACTTGGTCAAAGGCACATTCACACTTTCCCCACAAACTAACTTCACCTGAATTTTTGTAGATAGACGGAACTATCCGGCTATACCTGGCTACTTAAAGCCAGGAAAAAGAGGCATTAAAAAATACATATTTATGATATATAAAATTTCTCGCATTTGCCAAGGTTTATATGTTAATGTGTATTTTACATAAATTGTAATATCTTCATCTGACTACGCCATATGCATCAGTTTAATTAACCTCTCTCATTAAGAAGTTGTTTTGTTTTATAATGGTGATTGTTTAACATGTAAATGTTTTGCAGTTTCATAGCCATTTTGCACTTCATGTAGTGTATATTTCATTACATAATTATAAAAACATTATATTCTTAGCAAAAATACTGCTCTGTTTTATAATAAATGTTTTATTATTTTTAAGTCATATATATCATGCGTTTTTGCATGATTGGCACAATCTGTGTGTGTTTCCTGGATGAATGAAAGTTATAATAAGTTAAATGGCAAAAACAAATACAACTAGACTTGCAATTGTCCCTGACAATTACGATGAACTTTCCTTTCCTTTTATCTTTCTTGTCCAGTACCATTAATTTCTGCACTGGAGAAGTCTCCAAGGTCTCTTGAAAAAAATTTTTATGCCATTATCTCTGGCCAGTTTGTTGGAACCGTGAAGAAAAGTTTTTTTGTATTCCCTGAAATGCGCAGAAGTGTCATGAAATAAGGTCATGAAATTTGTGCCGTTCAGAGTGCGATTGGGCCGTACCATGGGGGTGCCCACTATGGTGCCTTATTGTCTTAAACTATTCATAAGATGAACACACACCAGCACTAATCTTTCAAAATATATATATAGGATTTCTGTACTCTGCATTGGGCCTGAGTTCAAAATGCATGAAAACTACATATGTAGGAAACACTGTAACCTTGACCCTTTGATCTAAATTTCTGAAATTTGTCTTTTTTTTTTCAGTCATATGTATATACACACTTGTAAATTTTGTGAAGCACATGTATATATACTCCTGTGAATTTTTTTGGCTCAATCTATCAACAACATTTTGTTCTTAGTAAGCAATTCAGGCTTTATGAGTGATAAAAAAAATTCTAGGACCTAAGCTATTTGATGAAGGTAATTGCCCTTTTACAGTCATGTAGTACTACCCAGAGGACATATGTGTGAAAAGTATGAAGAAAATTGAAGAAGTCTTTCCTACATTTTTGGGGCAAAACACGTAAACTTCCTAACATTCATTGTAAAAATTGCTGACTCAGCGGTCCAGGATTGTAGGAGGTAGGTCTCCCCATTGGATAACATAGGAAAGAGAATTTTGCCTCAAGGTTCAAATCTGGTTAAGGTTGGTGAATAGACAAGGTATCCTGTGTAAAGTCCTGATTTTTCTCTGCATGATGACACCAGTTGGATGAAATTTGGTTGAATAGAAATGGAGTTAAAAATTATTGAAATTTGGATTGAAAAAAAATTCTATGGCCTAAGCCTTTTAAGCAAAGCCCTTGCCCTTACACATTTACATAGTACTCTATAGAGGACATATCTGTAAAAAAAATGGTGAGAATCCAAGCAGTTCTTCTAGTGTTTTTGAGACTTTTTCATTTTGAGAAAATCAAAAAGTGACAAAATATTTTCAATGTCTGACGCTTTTCCAAACGGAACTACCTAGAGCATATTACTATACATTCCTGAAAAGACAACATTTCAAGGATTCTAAATATGTCTTTGAGATTCCTGTATCTCAATTTGGAGCCGAGATATAAGCAGTCAAAAAACGCAACTTTGGACCCCTGTACCACCTAGACCACTTTACCAAATGGGCTCATTTTTTGTGTGGTAGTTGTACTAGGGTAGGACTATAAAAATATGAAATGGCAAGTCAATATGATTATTCCTTCTATGGTTTTCAAAAAATATTTCATGAAAATTTAGAATAACTTTCTTTCAAAAATTCATAGCTCAGTCAGCAGGCTCACAATTTGGCTCAAACTCCTTTCTGCACTGCGTATTTGTCTAAGGTATCTTGAGAAAAATTCCCATGGAATTATCTCTGCCCAGTTTCCTGAAACCGTGCTCTTAAATTTGTTTTTTATTTTGTGAATTACGCAGAAGCGTCACGAAATTTGGTCATGAAATTTGTGCTGTTCAAAGCGCGCTCTGGCTGTCTGTGTGCTCTTGAAGTGATAAAGCACTATCTTTATTAGTTACTGAGTAATATCCTACGGAAAGTTCATAAAAAGAAAAATAAGACTTACAATAACAATATGAACTTTCCTACGGAAAGTTCATAACTAGAAAAACTGCCTTTCAATTGGTGTAATAGAAATTTCTGCCACTGGTACAGTTTTCCACCTTAGAATTATAATTGAAAATATTCTTGAGGTTTTGCATATTTAAGAAAACTAAAAATTCATCAATGATACAAAAAATCTAATTAATTATCAGACCATAGGCCTACATGTTTGGCCATTTTTTTAAGTATGTCTGATAAGGCATGATTTTATTATGAATGTCAAAATTTGAAACTTTGCAAATTTCTGTGAAAAGTAGTTCAAGGACACTGCAATTAGGTCACAGAGTACTTCTGCCATAGGACTTCATGTATGCATTTTTTCAGGGCAATCGGAGAAAGCGAAGTGTAGATAATAAGAATAAGAATAATAAGTAAAAACACAATAGTCAATGCTATTGGCATAGCCTAACTATTATTAATCATTGTTCATAATTTCAGTGATAGTTATTGCCCCATGGGAGGCTAATTTAGGGTTTATCACACAAGAGATTGTTTACAGCTTCAGCTTCATCTTCTGCCTTTCCGAATGATAACTTGGGCACACCAAGAAGCTCATCTACTTCATCTCCAGATACAAGCACTGGCAAGCGGTCAACTTTTCCTATTCCAGCAATTTCAGACAGAATCTTGGCATCCCAGTGTATCACCAAAGGATATTCTGGTACAAATGCTGCTCTGGCTGATTCTGCATGATCTCTTCTTGCTTTCTTTCTGACTCTATGGATAGTACTACGGGAAAGGGGAAGGGAAGAGGGGTCATGGCCAAGGGCAGCTCCAAGTGGAGCCATTAACCGAACAGCCTCTCGATCAGACTTTTATTTCTGTCAAACGCTCCTGTCACATGTCTAGTATACAGATGAGCTATTGAAATTTTCTTCTTTGGTGTTTCTTTTATTGCTGGTTTTGACAAAATACTCGGTGCATATTCAACATCTGAATCACTAATGTCATCTGAACTTTTAGTTTAATTTTTCATGTTTACTTTCATCACCATGGATGTAGCTTCTGCAAAGGCCTTTTGTCTACGTTTCACTTCATTGCTCTTTCTTTTTTGAGCTCTTTCTTGTTTTTTGGCCAGTTCTTTGTCTTCATACTCATGTACATTTTTCGGTCTTGTCGTTGATCTGCTAGAAATTCTTGGTCTTCTTTAATCTTGATCTTCATTAGTGCATCAGCTTGAGCGATGTCAAAAAGAGAATCAAAGTTTGCAGCGAACTCTTTCTCTCTTTGTTTTTCTTCCTTTGTTTTTCTTTTGCAACAACCAGGTGTTATGGAATTTTTCTAATTTCTCGATTATATGTTTTGTGCGGAATTGTAGCTTGATGCCAAAGGACCAACAACTCCTCAGTTGTCATGTGAGTTGCATTTCGAACTGACTTGACTTCCTGCAAGTGATAGTGGAACCTTTGCAGCACTTGTCGAATTGTTGGAAGTTGCTTTAGCAAATGCAATGTTGCAAATTCACTGGGGCCAATCAAGAAAATATCCCCTTTCTGATGGGTTGAGGACTTCTCACTCAACGGAACCTTATCAGTCACTCAGTCCTGCCAACTAATAACCAATGAAAACTCTCCAGTAGCACTTAGGCATCCTCTGGGTGCCATCCATAAGTCAGTGGAGAGTCTTGTGATATGTGTCAGCATAAATCCAAACTTAAGACAGCCACCAGAGAGGTTCAAAAGATCAATAAGGTCATACATATCAAATATAAAAGAGAACTGAGGCTGCAGTTAGGATGAAAACCTTCAGGAGTGCCTCCATAGATTTCAGTAGATTATCGCTAAATTTTTAGTTTCTGGCAAAATTTGAGACTCATTGAGCTCTGTCTTAAAATACTTTTAGGATCCTAAAATTTTGCATGAGGGATTAGTTCGGCAAATTTAGAGGGTGCCCTGATCTTTAGCTTGACTTCAGTTTTTTTGGACCACCCTAATACCCAGCTCTCCCAAAATCAAATGCTCCCTATACCCAACTCTCCCTACATCTTTGCTCACATGTCTTGTGTCTGTTGTCTGTTCGTGTTTTTGTTCAGCTGTTTGTGCATATCGCCATGGGTAATTCAAAACTCCTTTATTTTATTTTTTATTTTTTTTGCGATTTCAGAGAGACCCTTGCAAATCCTTTCCTCATAAATTGTACATGTTTGGATAATACCTGTTTCCTCATTGAATGTATACAGAACTCTACCTGGTGTTAAATGGTTCAATCATAATATTGCACATTGCCCATTTACTGTAATTGCTCTACAATAAACTTGGTTATCTGAACATCATGATACTTCTTCTTTTTTTTTCAGCTTGAAGGCTATACTTTACTTCACAAACCTAAAATTTGCAGTGTACATTGGGGAGTAGCAATATATGTCAGAGTTAATCTTGAATATAAAGTCTTGCCATTTTATAGCACTAGCAATATTTGGGATGGAATATTTATTGGGGTAATATTTAATAGTTTTGATTGTAATACACGACAAATATTGGAAATATTTATAGACCTCCAAGAGAGACATTTGACAACTATGAAACATTTAATAACGAAATTGAAGAAGTTATGTATTTTCATTTAAGAGCCCACAAAGAAGTCATGTTGACAATTACTATAATTTTGATTTATTAAAAATTGGGAATTCAACTCATATTAATTACTTCTTTGAGACAATGATTTCAAATGGATACCAAAAATAGTGCTTCCAACAATAATTACTTAATTTAGTTCTACATTGATAGACAATTGTTATGTCAAGTTATCATAAATTTTTTATAAAACCACAGCAGGTATTTTTAATTATAACAAATCTGATCATCAGCCATACTTTGTGACCCTAGATTACCTAAAACCTATTACTGACATGCCAAAAACACATAAAAAAAATGAAATATCTCAGAAATGTACCATGGATAAGTTTCATAAAGATATTGATGAGGACCCAAATGTTAACTATGATATTTTAAATGACATTATATAAACAGGTCTGAAAAAACACCTGCCCATTACTAAATCAGAGATTTTAATCATTTATGCATTATGTACAGCCAGTTTATTTGTCAAGGGAATAATTTGGATTTAGAACATTCTTAAACAAAAGAAACTGAAATTTACTTACAGTAATGTATATATGTATTTCATTTTATCTGCAGCTTTGGGGCAATAAACCACTACAACTGATAAATATGACAGTCCTACTTAGTCAGCTACTTGACTTTTATGTTTGAATTATTTATTGCAATATTTTTCAAAGTACATCTCATTGCTTCATTTTACACACAAGCCCATTTACATCAACCAAATGTCTTCCACTAAGCCATGCATAACACCACTTGGCCTGGTCACAATCAACCTGAGGTCAATAATTTTACATTCATAAAACACTTTGTAATTGTAACAGTTGCGTGGGTTCAGGTGAAGTTGGATCCCTGACCTAGCTCCCTCACAGCTCCCTGAAAAAGTGGAGTTAGCTCCCTGACCTAGATTCCTCACAGCTCCCTGGGCCAGGGGGCCAGTCACAACTGCATGGGCAACTGCACAGTTACCTGATCCTAGTGCAGTTACTTGATCCCTGATAATGAAATAAGAAACTTGCTTTCTTATGATCAGCTTGAAAAGGGGTAATTGAGATAAGGTCAGCTATTTTTTGATTGAGTAACTGCAGTAACCCACACAGCTTTGTCTCAGATGTAATAAGTCAATGGAATTTAATGATCAGCAAGATACTGTTTCGGAGAACTGACCAACTTCATCAGCTGCGGCATATATGTGGTCAATGAGGCCAGTCATCATTTACTAAAATCTGTGACAAGAAAATAATTCAGTAGGGTACTGTTTACAGGTAGCTAACTTCACCAGGTGAGGCATATGTAAGTAATTGCAGTTTTCCATCACAACATGTGTGAATGGGCATGTTAACCCAGACTGTCATACATCTAGCTATAGAGAGTGCTACATGTGGGGAGAGTCAGGTATAGGGAGCACTAGGTGCAAGGAGAGATAAGTATAGGGAAAGCTAGGCATAGGGAGAACTAGGTACAACGAGAGCTAGGTATAGAGAGCATTGGGTGTAGGGAGAGTTGGGCATAGGGGGCACTAGGCGAATGGAAAGTTCGCTATAGATAGCATGCAATGTGCATAGCTTTCTGTTGGCCACTGCGGCTCGAGGTTTTCACCCTCATTGGTCACAGAAAAACAAACACTAAATCAGTCATTAATAGAAATGTCACTACTGGTTAAAAATAAATTGCAATAAGTAGTATCATCACAGCCTCAGAAATGCTAGAATCAAAAATACTGCATGAGAGAATCATTCATAAATCGCTGGCCAGATTTGCAGACTTTGCTTCATGTAACATTCATACAATCATAGTCTTCTGTTGATATATGCTTTAATATCAGAGTTAAAGTCCAGTTTCTTCACAGTTTCTTGAAAATTAGGTCAAACCATCAGCAACAAAACTGGGTCAAAGTTATTGAAAATCATGTGACATAATTTGTTATAAGTTTTCTAAGATTTTCTACGAGATTTACATTCTTGAGGAACTGCGCAGGAACTACGCAGGAACTGAGAAGGAACTGAGAAGGAACTGAAAGAAGGAACTGAAAGAAGGAACTGGGTTCACCAATTCTCAAGGAAGTGAGAAGGAAGTGAGAAGGAAGTGAGAAGGAAGTGAGAAGGAAGTGAGAAGGAAGTGAGAAGGAAGTGAGAAGGAACGAAGAGAAGGAACGAAGAGAAGGAACGAAGAGAAGGAACAAAGAGAAGGAACGAAGGAAGTGAGAAGGAAGTGAGAAGGAAGTGAGAAGGAACGAAGAACTGTGTGTCTTATTTTTTGTTTGCTATTTGTGTACAGAAGTCTGGTATCCTAGTAATCACTTTCTAAAATGTGTTCTTTTGATTATTTTCGTGACATGGCTGGTCATCAGGGTAAGGAGAGGACGTATGCTTTGTTGTCTCGTAGAGCCTTTTGGCCTGGTTTAAGGAATGATGTGGACAGGTATTGCTACCAATGTGAGAGATGTAAAATTGCCAAAGCTCCTCAGCCTAAAGTAAAGCCACCTATTTCCAGTTTTTTAGCCAAACGTCCTTTAGAATTGTTGGCCAAGGATGCACCTTTGCCAATAGGAGCTCGTGTTTTAGTTAGGCATAGAGTTTTAGGGAGGAATAAGATACAAGATCATTGGCAGGCCATTCCATATAAGGTGGTGGACAAGTTGAAAGATAATGTGAATACAGTTCAGTTGGCTGATGGAACAGGACCAGAATTTAACCTGAATAGACTTGAGTTATTGGACATCAGTGCTTTGCAGCTATCAGAGGATACTCCAAAATTGGATGAGGTTCATGATGAAGCCGGACTTGAAGAATCAGAAAGTGATTATGAATACAGAGCAGAATTGCAAAATCTTGGATCTGAGTCATCTGATAAGTCATCTGAAGGTGAGGTGGATTCACCTTCTGCAGAAGAAGATCATGATTCTGATGAAGGAGCTCAGTCTGATGTGGGTATGAGATATTCGCAAGATGTACAGGAGCTTCGTAGATCGAAGAGGACTACAGCTGGTAAGCACAGCAATCCTCATCGATTACCCCAGTCTGCAATTCGAGAGGATATTCAAGTGTCTTTAGCTTCAGGAACTGCATCTGATAGTGTGTTACAAACTTACACACTAGCTATGTTAGATATGAGTCAAATGCTCACACAAACTGTTCAGAAATCATTAGGTAATAAATAAACTTAGTTTAACATATTGGTGTTTGTTGTTTGTGGGTATATTTGTTATATTGGTATTTGGGTACTTAGTTTTCTATACTTAGCCTTAGGTACTCAGCCTTAGGTACTCAGCCTTAGGTGTTTGGTCTTAAGTACTCCAGACCTAAGACTTATTTGTGTATTTGTCTCAACAGTTGCAGTATCATTACTTCAAAGTTAGAAATATTTAGACTAGTCAGTAATTGGCTGGACCAGAACTTTTCCAAAGTTACACCAAATTAATTTTAAGATTACTTTTCCAAATTTATATCAAATTTGATATATTCTGTGATTTCCACACATTTTATTTCTCTTAGAGTTCGATGAAGCGTTGCATCCACGAGGCGTCGCCCAACTTCTGACACCAATTCTAAGCGGGGTTTAATTCACAACGACGTGATGGGTTTATTTAAAAGATTTATTTGTAAACTCCCGAAGAAAAACTCTGTATCAACAGAAAAAAAGCAACATAAGTAAAACATGTAAAAATTACTAAATTATAAATATCACAAATTTATAAATGCGGTTATTTAACTAAACCAAACCAAACTCTGACGTGAATTATTGCCCTGTGACACTTAAGGTCAGATACAACAAGCTTAACAAGCATTGGCTTACTTCTTTATTATTGAGTCGATCTTGACCATGCATCAGCCATTACCTACAGCACAAATAGTGCTTAGTAGATAATAGATAAATTAAACTGTTTCAATACCAATTTGCTGATTGATCTAATTTACTGCTAAATGATTGAACATCAGCTATATATAAAATAAATGTCATCGGCAGACTGCAATTTTGTTGAGTAGGAAAATATTTGAAAGAAATCTTTAAAATTGTACATATAAAATAAACATACTGCCAATGACAAATGAGTCATGATCACACTCACAATCACACAACATAGCTCATGTATTATAATATTATAGTTAACTGACATTTTCTTTGCTTATAAGTGATAGTTATTGCCCCGCAGGAGGCTGATTCAGGATTTATCACACGAGAGTGCTTGAGCGCTCGAAAGTGATAAACCTGAATCAGCCTCCCAAAGATGCAGCTGCAAAAGGAAATGAGATCCTACTGGGTCCGGGCATCCTTCTTGAGCGACATCCCAGCTGGACAGAACCTCTATCTATCACAGGACTTGTGTTCACGTTTGTAGTCTATTGGCTGAAATACATTTGTTAACAGATCAAAAATTGTTGAGTAGTACTTTACTTCAATTCCATCTTCACCCTACCTTTTTTTTCTTAATAGGGCATTTTCACATTTCAACAAAATATCAATGTTAGTCATTAAATATTGTTCCGTCTATGATATATTTGCTTTTCTTCTGAAGTCGGTTAATTTGCTAAAAATGAATATCTGAAATGACTCCTGCTTGACACATTGCAATGCCTTTTCAGTGAAGAAAGTGACCGGCCATGACGAAAGTCAAAGATTGTGAACTCCACAATTAAGAGGAAGAGTAAAGTCTGTTAATGTTCATCTAAATACTGAATTAATTCCTGTTATCAGGGCATAGTGCGCTCTTTACGGCAGCTTCATAATTAATTAAATGAAGACAGTACTGCAGTGCTAATATTTCTCTGCTGCCTGCCGAACTTCGTGTTAAAGACAAAGAGAACTTGAATGCATAATCAAATGATGTTAGCATGTATTTATTTTGTCAAAAAATGATGATAGATAAGACAGTTAAGTTCGGTCAAGCAATGAAGATAGCAACCAAAAGTGGCCTTCTATCTCTTCAATTGGCATGACAAAGTAACTTAAATATCAGGTATTTCACAGAAATTAATTAAATCACTGACAGTTTTTGGATACAACTGAATTTTTAGGTTGAAAGAACATTGAGTTTTTCTCTCGTTTCATATACAGTAATTTCAAATATACAGGAGCATGCAGAACATTTCAAGGTGTGCTAACATATTTTCGCATGGTTTTTGCCTCATTATAATTAGCTAAAAACCATGTGTTTTCCATGCGTTTATCCTTCTCATGGAAAACGCCCGTGGCACATTTGGCCATGTATTGTATAATTATGTGCATACTTAGAAAAGGATTCTTTGACAAACAGATATGGCACATCTGTCAACAGGCATTCGTTCTGGAACTATATCTCATGCTAATGGATGCAATAAATTACGACACTCTAATTTATTAGTATGATAAATTGAGCTGAAAAAAAAGACCCTATTGAATATGGGACATGAATCCGTCAGTTTTTTTAATGTCAGCACAAAGTTTTAAAACTTAAATTTCCAAATAATGCACTAAGTTCAGTTTTTTTGATTTTGTATATTGACATTATGAAAACGTTTAGGTCTGTGTTGTAATACCTCTGATGCATCTATAAAAAAAGCAGGCAATGAACTTGACGGACTTAATTTGGGGAAATTTATTTGCAAGAGCTTGAAGACCTTTCCAATAGAATGAAATAAAACAAAGGTATTTTCATTGATTATTTGAACTAATATAGCAGTTTGGAATATGCAGTCACCATCATAACTATTTATAAAAAGATTCTTTACACATATTTTATATCCTATAATACAATGGGAAAATATTTTTGTCTTAATTAAATCATTCATATTGTTAAAAATTGAAGGAATTCGATATTTTTTTAGCAAAGTCATGTTTTACACGATATAACTCAAGCGTTCAAGCTGAACCATTTTATAAATACTTATGTCTGAACAAATTTCAAGTTGCTTGGCGCAAAGCTCTGAGGCAGATTTGGAGACTGCCCAGCAGGACAAACTGTACCATTTTGAGGGGACTTTATCGGTCTGTGTGACAAGCATATGCTCATCAGCAGATACCTCAAGTTTATGGCTGATATGTTAAACAATGGCACCACTGTCACCTGCCTAGTATGCATTCAAGCCATAGAATCATCAGGGAGTCTCCTTGCAATGAACTAAGAACACCCAATCACCTTCTCTCACAAAGTTATCAGCTAGTGAAAGCTTAATGTGCGGAAAACTAGAAAATTACCCGAATGCCCCAATTGTGAAAGAGCTCTGCGAATGCAGAGACTATCAAAGAACTGTTTTTTGAACAAATATGAAATTGACTTAATTTTAACATAAATTAAATTAAATTCAAGTTAAATTATTCCATGTATATATTTATTGCATACAGTTTACCTATTTGTGTATGAATAAAGATGATATATATATATATATAAAGGCAAAATCTGTTGGTTTCTATGCCTGGCTGCATACCTGGGCTGAAGCTGCTCCGTTGAAAACTGACAACAAGGATTCAGGAAGTAATTAATTAACATATCTTGTGGTCATGTAGTGGGCATAGGTCTTCAAATTTAAGCAATTTGAAATTCTTAAACAGAGCACTTGTATGAGCATTATACTTACTTCTACTTATAATACGAATGGCTGTTTTTTGCAACCAAAGAAAAAGGCCATAATTTAAATGTGATAAAACCAACGAATCTGTCCTGCTGAACGACCTGACATGGTACAGATCTGATGACAAGGCTAGACCCAAGCATCATCATTAATAGGGTTTGAGTACATCTGTGTTGGAAGAGGAACCATTTGGCATCTTGGATCATAGTTATATCCCGAATAGGAGGGAGTTAACATTTTGTTTTGTACATATCTTGACGCCGAAGGAGGAGGGATATAACTCCATTAAAGATATTTACTAATTTGTTTGTTTGTTTTGTTTTACTGCCTATATTGCACAAGTTCAGTTTGCACTGAGGAGGGAGTTAACTAACAACTTTGTTGGGGAAAACTATCTGGGTGGAGTATAACTGGAGTAATTACTGTCAATTTAAGATTACGAGGTCTGTTATATTGGCATGCAGGTGTGCCACACCACTGCCAAATTAAACTGAGTAAATGCATGGAACAAAACTGTACTGCCCGAACAACATCATAAAATCTAGTCTTCAAATGTTTCTCTCAGCAGATTCTCACCTCATTAAGTTTGCATGCTCACTGCACATCTTTAAGAGGCTGGAATATCTCACATTGTCTGCACTCTCCCCTGATTCAATCCCATAAAAAACATTTTGGTTCAGCAGGGTTGTCATGTCGAATGTAATCACCCTGCACCTGTGACCTTTTGACCTTTGAATAACCCTTCAGCCGGCTTGAGGAAGACTGCACTTGAACACCAAATCAGTCTGTAAATATGTAACAGTATGGGGACATAGCCAGCATGGAGTTCATCTCGTCTGATTTAAACATCTGGCTATAGCCCTTGTATGATAGCAAATTCTCGGAGATAAATATGACACGTTGGCCTATATCTATATCCACTATAACTGTGTAATTTTGCATTATTTCAAAAAATAAAATACTTGGAAGTTTTCACTGAAATCACTACATTCAAGCTGTAGTCTATTTATGGTTTCTTTGCTACTGTAAGTAACTGGGCCAAAATTTCTAAGTTACCAAACTATGACATTCTGAATAAATGTTTAAAAATAGAAGAAAAACTTTACTTAAAGGGTCAGAACAACTGGCTCAGTGAACCAATGCATATCATCGGTGAGTCTTAAATAATAGATTAGCAATCTATAGACCCTAACATCTTAGTAAAACATAAAACTAAATTGATATACAAATGAACAATCCAGAATCTAAAAAGAAATAAATGACAGCGATAAACAACCTAAACAAAGAACCTACAAGCTATTTGAAACCACTTACTGTATTGAACCCTACCTGACTTTAAATCTCCCTAAGAAAACATACAATAACTTAGCTCGATTCAGAGTGAGCTCTCATAACCTTAAAATTGAAATAGACATGAAACCCCTAAAGTACCAGAAGAACAACGGAAATTTAAATGTAACTCTCTCCTCATATGTAGAAAAAACACAACCCCTACAACTACATTCTCCCCCCCCCCCCCCCTACTCCCTCATCGCCTTAAACCTTTAACCAGAAAACCTTCAATTGGACACTGAGCAATCCCAGGGTCAGTGCATTACTGCTCTGGTGAACTTGAATATTTCTCGCCCTATCGCAGGACTGACAAAGATCAATCCGCTGTCACAGTCCCAGAGGTCAGCGCAACACTGCTGTGGTGACTCGGCAATCTAGACTAGCTCCCGAAGATACCCCAACAATGACTTAATATCCCGGGGTCTGTGTTTGCAGTCCTGGGAATAAAAACTTCTGTGATTTAAACAGTATTAACCCAGTACTATACTGAAAGAGCAGGTCTCTCTGACAGCATCGATCTCTAAATATGAACTAGGACCAGGACAATGAATCGTTTTACTCCATCTTGAAATATTGTTACTCTCTCTGGTATATCATCCATGTATAATCTGTAGATATAGATTGTCAAGTAGGCCGCAGGAGTGGCCCCATAGCCTGTAGGGCTTTTATGACTAGAGATTGGCCAAAACAAAAATCTACTGATGTGCTATTCTCTAATGACCGGATCGGAACTTTGTTGTCCTAATTAACCAGCGCGGTCATGATGCGCACAAACTTATAATGACCTACTCACACAAAAATCGTTCTTAGCTTAAGATCTACCTGACAAATTTGAAGAAACTAACATTAGAACTGTGATCATTTATATAATTCAAGACTCCACAAGCAGTAGATCTATGGTTTTGAATGTTCCATGGGAGCGATGTCCACTGCCGTGATTTTCCATGAAGTTAACCAACTAAATGAACATTCGACCAATCAGAGCAGAGCTTACTTCATTACTAGGCCATTTGCTAGGCAACAAGCTCTGACAAACTCTGTGATTGGCCGTGGTCTTTAGCTTTTAGAAATTAGTGCCTGTGGCCTCATTGTACATTATCAGTAAGAGTACCAGGCAATGCGCAGAAGGGAATAAAATAAAGCTTAATTGCAGAAGGATATAAGAAATAGTAGTAATACAAAACAACACCACAAATCTCTCCAAAATGGCCAAGTTTCAAAACTACAAGGCAATCTCAAACCTCCAACAAAAAAAACATCACTTCACCATTTTGCAGTCACCATTTCTCCCATCAAATCTTGTAAATCTTTCAATCACCCCATCTTATCAGATACTGTTCAGTGACGTTACCTACAACATTTATATATTGTCAAGATGATGACAACAGTTTTTTTTAATGCTTTGAGTTTATCAATGTTTGGTAACTACTCACTAGCTTCTTCCCTGTGAAAATGAATTTTGTCTACAAATTAAAGTATCTTCAGTGGTGCTCAATTTCAGCCCATGCATGAAAATGCATTGGACAAAGTTGATGAAGACATTTATGTTAAATGCAGAAAAGTAGGACTGACACTTGCCTTCCCAGATGAAGGGGAAATGAGCAAAAATATGCTAGAAGAAAGAATTTAAGAAGAAAACTCATTGCTAGAGAAGAAGAATATGGAGTCAGTGTTGCTGAATTGCCAGATGCTGCTCCACTCACTGGCAATGATCAAGCAGGTGATGACACAATTGCAAAATGTATTCTTTATTTTTCTGCCTCGTTGTGTGGTATGGAGCAGTATTGGGCACACAGAGCCAAAGAATTGAGGCCATTAGTGCAATACAAAATTCATTTTGGTGATGGTCTGCCTTCTTGTTTTGCCACTGGCGATTGTGCTGAATTTCATTTGAAACCACTGAAAAAGATTTTATCTAAATATTTATTCCAAACAACAGGAAATAAATTAAATCTGAATGACCCATCAGTCATGTTCAAAATTGTTCAAAATATCACTCCCATATCGTTGCAAGTATTTTGATATTTGCACTAAATCATACTTCGATTTAATCATGTCACCTGTTTTTAATGTTCATACATTTTGGTATCGGCAAGAATTCACTAAGTCATGCAGCATGATCCACTGGCATGGGTTGGCATGGCGCCATGACCGTGAGCCTCACAATTTGATGCATGACCCTGTTCAGGCAGGTTTGTCAGACAGTTAATGTGCATAACTAGGAGAATGGGCATCTTACTATCTTGGTTTGACAGCATCTCATCCAGCTGGATGTGATGAAAGTGGTCAACCAAAAAAAACATTTTTGGGCTCCACCAGATGGTACAGCTTCTGCGGCCTCCGGAACACCAAAATCCTTTAATTAAGTTACTTATGGATATTAGTGAGAGTCAACCATCTTTACTTGATGCTCATATCATGTTGTGACTTGAATCAATCTACATAGATGTTCTGATTATTGTTTAGGGAAAGTGGGTAATGAACTTGCAGGATGGAATTAAAAAAAGAAAATTCTACTGGTAAACCATTAATATGACATCATGAAATCGTGAGAGATAAAAACAAATATCTCTGTTTGGAAATTAAACGAGATTATCTTTCTTTGGTCCAGCATTTGCATTACCATACACAAGCATAGAGAGCTAATGGTGACATATCTGTTATAATTTCAAAGTCAAACGCTGACAACCCCAGTGTGAATGAAATTTTAGCCACTGAAAAATATATCACCGATAATGAAATTCAGTCAGGTAAATTTATTATTACGAAACTTCTTAACACTGTTAAGCGTGACATCTCAGCAGTTGAAGTTATGCTCACTGCCATTCTTTAGATCAAGTCACACCTTCACAAATGTATCTTTGTCTGGTTCAGGGGTCTTTGAGAACAATGACTTGTTACATTAAGTGGCCAAGATGCTGTGGTGAGACCAGAAATAACAAGGACGCGAGATCGCTTTGTAACAAAGGAATATAGTTAAGCAGCTGCATTGGCCAAACTGCCGAAATCTCAGCGACAGAAAAATATCAACCCATGAACGCTCATGGATTGATATTTTTCTGGCATTTTTAAAGCTGAGACAGAAAGAGTTAAGACTCATGCCCTGGTGACGATAAGAAAGCAGATGAGCAGTCTGATCCAAACACTGATGAACCTGAGTGGAATGTCCTTGTGAGGCCAAATGTGAGGCCAAATGCGCAATATGAGCATATTCAATAAGAATTTGTATATGATGATGGTGGTCCTGCATATGATTGGAGCAGTAATTTATTGTTGTCATATACTTCAGACATGGGAGTGTCATGGGTTGAGGCCTTAAGCGCAAACATGGATCAAATGTGGGAAGTGAACTTCAACTACCTCATGTTCAAGTAAAATTATTGAATCTTGAGCAGAAGCTTGTCTTTAACATAATTATGAAAACCCTACAAGATTATATAGAAAAACAGAGAAGCTTATAAGCCACGCAGGTTAATTGTAGGGGGCACGGCAGGTTCCCGCAAAAGTTTTGTAATCGAAGCTTTAGTGAAAACAATCCGGCAGTTATTTAAGTCTAACAAATCAGTTCAAGTTCTTTGTCCTACTGGAAACAGTGTTAATTTTATTTCTGGTTTCACGTTACAGTTTTCTTAAAATTCCAGTAGGTAAAACACATAGGAAAATGAAACCACCCGATGGGCAAAGAGAAGCTCTTCAAGCTAACTGTAGTGGTCTCAAAGTTCTGCTTGTTGACGAGAGATCACTAATAGGAGCCACCACTATGGGGTGGATGGAGTGGATGTTTCGGTATGGTGTAAACAAGGATGCCCAATCTAATCAGTCCTGGGGAGGAATTTCTGTTGAAGTTTTCTTCGGCGATGATATACAATTGCCACCTGTGTTAGGTTCTCCAGTCTACAATAGCATTCTAAAGTACCCCACTGCAATGCATGGAGTATTGGTCTGGAAAGAATTTGAAAGGTGTGTCATTCTAAAGACAGCCGTGTGACAACAGGGTGAAGCCCAAAAATACTTCAGATCAGTCCTGATTTCATTTACGACAATCTGAAGCAACCCCTGAGCAAGCCATGTGGCTGCAAACATTCCAGTAGGATGAGCTAATTAAATCTCATAGTTCAGAATTGACACAAAGAATGTCAAATAATGGTCTTTTTATCTTCCCTATTCATGAAAAAGAATGGAAACATAACAAATCCAAGTTATAAGAACTAAACAAACATTTCCCTGTAGCAAAAATTACAGTAAAATTCCAAGGTCCCCATGCTCAATCACTCTCTGATAACAAAAGCAGCTGGTTTGCCTAAATCACTCTTCCTTTGTAAAAATGCCAAAGTAACACTCACTGCAAACCTAGCTGTAAAATATGGTCTTTTCAATAGATCATCTGGAAAAAAAATATTGCGTACTTGGATGGGAAAAGTCCCATAGATTCTTTACCTGATGTTGTTATGGTTGAATTTCATGATTATTCTTGGGACTGCTTTCATGTCACAGAATCGAAAGTTGTACCCATTGTGCCAGTTCAAAGAAGACTTGAATGCCAATGTGGTGGCTGTAGGAGAACACAAGTTCCACTACGTTTAGGTTGGGGTAAAACTATCCACAGTTGGATCAACTGAAAAATACTTTGCCTGGCATCCTTCAAGTACTCTTGAATATATGCCATGTAAATGACACTCAGGACTATCCCTGTGGCCTCTCATGCAATAATCAGATCTAACACTACAATAATATGATAATTATCATATTAGTGTAGTGTTAGATCTGATTATTGTATCAGAATCTCAATTCATAACATATCCTATAAATAGCAGAACTCATAGAGATAGAGATACTTACTAACTACTTGTACTTGTGACATATTTGTATTTTCTGACATCTTCAGTCATTAAAAATTATATATATATATAATATATATATATATACTAACATTGGATTTACAAATAATCTTCTGACCCTTGTGAAGATTGCCAGTGACATCACTGATGTTTTTTGTTCATTTAAGCTGCGGCCAGATCACTGATATCACTTCACATCCTTGAAAATGGCTTAAATAACCTAACTATGGCACATTTGTCTTCCTTGAATAAAATGGAGCAACTTTTAATTGAGGACCATATGTCAAAAGTGCCTGGTTTTATTGTACCAAGGTATTATAAATCTTAACAGTTCCCCCCTCCAACGTCAATGGACTCATCTATGTTAGTCTGATTTCCCGGAAATTGGCATGGTTCATTTTGGTCTTAGGGGTGGGGTGAAAGCTAGTGAAGGTTTTCAACAAATATCTGTTGGAGGCCCATCATGTAAAATACCTAGCAACTCAACAAAAGCTTAATATCTACTTACATTATTTCATTCATAATATGTCAGTGTGGCAGTGGTCACTCCACTGCAGGCATCTGGCTATGATTGGCCAGTTGAGTGACACACCCACACTCTGACCTATAAAATGAGTGAAACTGGCCACACACACTCACTGTTCTCACTCTTTCGTAGTGAAATTGCATTTGAAACTGTACACTGTAATTAATTTCAAGTTATTACAAATAGGTCAATGTTGAAATGAAATTATTTCTCAAACTGTTTTAAACAGCAGATATGCAGTTCAAAAATGCTACACTCAACGAACCTGTCAATTATGTATGCTAGTTTGAAAAAAATTAAACATGATTATATATTTTTTAATTTGGATCTTAATTATTCTATTTGCAAAACATTTCACATTTTTCTGCAAACAGTTTTTTGGCTGCAAATTACAGAATACTCAAAGTATTTGGGTATATTAAAAAAAGAACTATACTAAAATTCTATGCAACTTAATAGCAGGAAAGTTTGAAATATATAATTATAATTATATATATATATATATATTTTTTTTTTTCATAGTATGACTAAGAAGCAAAGGTCTCTTTTTATAATTACTAATACTATAGATGGTGCAAGTGGTCAACTTGCAGACAGTTGTAGGTAGCTAGGCAAGAGCAGCGAGGATCTATGGAAAAGTACGTTCAAAGATATAAATTTATATGAACTATACTAATTGATTGTCATATTTTGACATGATACCTTGTCAGTATTTGTTACCTGCAACTAATACCCTTTAGTCTGTACAAAATAGTTCAATTCATTTTATTTTTTTTTTTTTGCATGTCTAAACTACATAAACCAAATCTGATACAGGTCTCTTTTTTAAAGAGGGCTTTTCTTGTTTTATTTTTCCAATTTGACATAAGCCTATGTATCAACTTGTGATATTATTACTGCAATAAAACTATATATATATTTGTTGGATGCGAATTCCATTAGAAAAGTTTTCAAATATATATATATATATCCAAAAACTTTTTGTGAGCAGTGTATTTCAATTCTAGTCATTATAATTAAATGCTATTTTCATTTCTTTTAAATAGCATACACTGATGGCCTTGAGTAGCTGGGGGGCTGTCTGTATGTAAGTTTCTTTCTTTTCTTCAGCTTGTCTTGGCAGAGAAGCTACACAAAGGTGGGGGCGTCTATTCGAACATCTGTAGTAGTATCAGTCTCTGGAAATGCTGAAACTTTGGGATGTCGATTCCAATAGCAGAGGCCCTCATAGTCGATTGCAGGACGGGGGTGCCTCTTGAGCTGTTTCCTGTTGATCCGCGATGGTCGAAGGCACTGGGGCATCTGTAGCTGGTTCTGTCCTCCTTCTCTTGCAGTTTTTGCAGTACCATTGAAAGTCTGTTCTCCAGGCAAGACTTTACATGCGCTTTGTAAATAAAGGACAGATAACTAAAGCAATTGTTTCTAATATTGGTGTCATTCATACAATAATAGTTACTCAATAAAGGTGTGGCATGTATTGTATCATTTGCTGATATAATATTCCATCTACTCATCATGTCTATGCTAACAATATATATATATTAATCAGAAATGTGAAAAAAGAACATTAAAAAAAGTTAATTACCAGAACGACATGCCCGATGTTGCCAATGATCACACCCATCAAAAGCTATAGCTTCATCATCATCCTTAACAGGGATGCTGCAGGAGATACAAGAGGTAGTAGCCTTCCTATTTGGCATGGTACTTCTGTGTATCTTTCCAATAGACAAAGTGCATATGACAACCTCCAAAGGTTGTCAGATATATATATCATTTTTTGTATCAGAATCTCAATCCTTTACATATTCTATAATAGCAATAAGATTGGTTTAACGAAATATCTTCTGAGCCTTGTGAAGAAACTTTGAATGTAGGACCATATGTCAAAAGTGCCTGGTTTTATTGTATAAAGTATTTATTAAATCTTAACAGTTCCCCACTCAAACATCAATGGACTCATCCATGTTAGTCTGATTTCTGGGAAATTGGCATGGTTCATTTTGGTCTTAGGGGTGAAAGCTTGTGAAGGTTTTCAACAAATATCTGTTGGAGGCCCATCATGTAAAATGCCTAGCAACTTAACAAAAGCTTAATATCTACTTACATTATTTCATTCTTATGAAAACAAATTTGATTTGAATGGTAACTATGGTGCTTTGGCTGTTAACAAAAATCCATCATGAATTTGTGCTTGTGGTGCTGCTGTTGTATGTCAGTGTTGCAGTGGTCACTGCATTCCAGGCATCTGGCCATGATTGGCCAGTTGAGTGACACACCCACACTCTGACCTATAAAATGTATGAAACTGGCCACACACACTCACTGCTCTCACTCTTTCTTAAGTGAAACAGTGTAATTACATAATCTGGATTTGTCAATTGCTCTTTATGTTTCTGATAGCTGATTGCATTTGAAACTGTACACTGTAATTAATTTCAAGTATTTACAAATAGGCCGATGTTGAAATGAAATTATTTCTCAAACTGTTTGAAACAGCAGATATGCAGTTAAAAAATTCTACACTCACTGAACCTGTCCATTATGTATGTTAATGTGAAAAAATGAAACATGATTATATATTTTTTAATTTGGATCTTAATTATTCTATTAGATTTGCAAAACATGTCACATTTTTTTGAAAGACTTAGTTGCAAGAAAGTTTGAAATATATATACAGACATATATATTTTTTTCATAGTATGACTGACAAGCAAAGGTCTCTTTTTATAATTACTAATACCCTAGATGGTGCAAGTGGTCGATAGACAGTTGTGGGTAGCTAGGAAAGAGTAGCCAAGATCTATGGAAAAGTACATTTTATAGCATATTCGGCAATAAAGAAAAAGACATAAATTTATATGAACTATACTAATTGATTGAAATGATGACTGTTACCTGCAACTTATACCCCTTAGTCTGTACAAAATAGTTTAATAAATTTTTGTATATATATTTTTTTGCATGTCTAGACTACATAAACCAATTCTGATACAGGACTCTTTTTTAAAGAGCTTTTCTTGACTGTTAATATCAATTCTGGCTGAACTATCAACCAATCCGATTCCAGATACGAGAAAACTACAATTCGTTATGACCGTTATACCAAATGACAATTAACACTCAGCTAGATATGTCTGCTGTGTAATCCAGGTATTTACGGAGGCAATTGAATAATGACAATTAACCTTTGTGAAGGACTTGTTACATTTGGCTTATTGAATTGATCTATATTATTACATATATTTACATATTATATCATTTATAATATATTGAAGTTAAAGGGTAAATGCTATATATATATAGATAGCTGTTATAGCTCTATAAACATCTTTATTAATAATATTAATTTTATAAATATACCTATATATATATATTTATAGCTGTACCTAACAAAAAAACACATTTTAATGGTTCTGCATTGACATATAATTATTCTTTATTGACAAACTACAACAAATCAACAAACACACAGGGGAAAAAACAATGTCAAGGAGTTTATTTATTGGGCGAGTTGTATTTGTGAATATTGGGCGAGAAAAAATTGGGCAAGTTGACTGGCCCCCCGTGTACCATGTGGGTATGCGCACAGGGTTTGCTGCCGCGCAGCCTATGTTTCATGAAATGAGTTTTACAGTTTGTGAAATACTCGAATAATCCAACAGGAGGAGCATGTGGGCCTGCAGGGACGCCCCCTAGCAAAATTGTCTCAAAAGGTTTGCTGTTTCCTGATTGGCTGATACTTCAACTTCTCTTCGCTCTCATTGGCTGACAAGTTTGGGGGAATTCCTTATATGGATCCAACTTTAATTAGCTTTATTAACTCACAGATCCTTCAGATCCTTCAGGATCTGTGATTAACTGTGCTCTGTATTTTAAGCTGTGTACTAAGTAATTCAGTATCAGAAGAGCCCCAGCCAAATATGCTCCATATATGATCAAATCAAAAGTTGCGTTCCGCTCGACTGCACATTTGGGTCAAGACGCGATCACAACAAACTGACAGCGGATCTAAGTCGGACGAAATGGTTAAAATATTTGCAAAATAACAACCACCATGGCCTAGAATTATGCAGAAAGATGTTGTATTATCATTGAAGAAACTTTTCGGAAAGTTAAGAGTCGGCTAAGTCGTGGATTAATCGGACAGGCAGCCGGTGAAGTTGGAATTCCGAACAGGTGGGTCGACACCTGACAGGTTGACATGTCTGACTCCCTGCTCGAGAAATTGGAATGCTCATTAATGACATTATATGACTGCTGTTTTTAGCTTTCGTTACTGAACATTTATATCTGGTGTCAATTAGATTAGATTTAATTTATTAACGTGGATGTTATGGGATGCTGCGTGGATGTAATTTGACTTGAAAACTTTGGTAACTTTCTGCAATGCTAGTAACGAGTAAAAATTCTCTGGTGATGCTTCAAGTCATGTTCGTTACACTTTTGATAGATGAATAATGAGTTGAGTTGAGATTATATTTAACATACACCCTCCCAGGCTCCCCCCCCCCCCCCAATCGTAATCAAACTAACATAATATGTAATTTTATGTATAATTGTATATTTAGAGTCTTAATTGGAGGCCGCATCGGACCTTAACCTTTAGTAGTAGGCTTTACCACAAATACCAGTGTTTATTTTTGGAAATAGTGTTTCAAATCATAAAGTCCACTAAAGAAGTGTATATATTCAGGTGTCTCAGAATAATATATTTGCCTATAAATTAGTTTCATTAATTTGACCTATCTCTAGCTCAGATCACCAAGCGAAATCAAGAAGGATCAAAACATATAGGAATGCAAATGACAGTATTCAGAGTACCTTAACTGTACAATCTCAGAAGTGTGATATTTCAGTTTATCTTGTAGGTTGAGTGGGGGGGGGGGGGGGGGGGGGGGGTGCAGTTAGTATTATATATGCTTTATCCCTCTATATATGCTTATATAACCTCCATAATTATGATAATAAATATACTGTATCTATTGTTCTATTAATTATTTAGATTATCATGATTATCATGATTATATTGGCCACTTTTGCCAACTCTTGTTCAAACTCTATCAAATATTTAAAGGCTGTTCCATTTACAACCAGAATTTTTTTAAGACACTGCCACGCCCAACCCTGCTTTTTATTTTGACACACTCCCCCCCCCCTCCCCACCCGCGCTTTTTTTTCTACATTAAGACATTAAGAATATACTGGTCAACCACCCCCCCCCCCCCCCACCAGATATCAGTTTTCCTCAGAACCCTCCTTCCTCCCAATATCTGGAAAATCTTCTGGTTCACCCCCCCCCCCCCCCCCCTCTTTTTTTAAATGGAACAGGCCTGATCATTTTGGTAAGGAAAATATTAAATTTGATAAATGATGCGCATGTGTTGTAATTACTGTCTCATAGTAGCACCAAAAACAAGGAAAAAACAACTTTCTGTACCCTCAATTATTGTTGACTTTGTATTGAACAATTTGAGATTGAGAATACTTATTTTTTGTTGCCATGGTTTGCAGTTGCCATGTCTTCGTTGCGGGGCAGTCTCCCTCATAACCAAGGAAACCAGGGAGGATGGGATCCTAGCTACCAGTCTCCTAGGAATTCTGGGATGTACATGACAGCAGGGCATTCTGGGATTCCGTCTCCCAATTATTCAGATTACGGCGGCCGAGGGGATTATGAGAACAGCATGGGATCTAATCACCGGAGTAGAGGTGGGTTTATGCCAAACCCTGAGAAGAAAATTGATTTATAACTAAATTTGATAAAAATCTTATAATTTAATGAATGAATCACATGATATGAAACTTCTTGATTGATGTACCCAACAATTACTCGTAAACTGCAGCAGAAAATATTTGAAAGTTTCTCGACCATAGATAACTTTTAATTATATCGCTAAGTCCGATTATACAATAGTTATAATATTATAATATATATATATATGGCAATGTGGTGCCAACCCAAGTGGACCGGCTTGTTGTTGTAAAACATTTTAAGTCAAGTGGAATTATCATCTATTTTGATTAAATTAATTTTCCAGCATCCGCACTAGAGGCCGCCCAAGTGGTGGACGTTTTACGGAGGAAAATAGCCTACCTCTCAGGTGAGAAAAATTTGCATCATATTCATAACGCTTTCTCATTTTGCCAGACAGAATTGTTTTGTAGCATGTTGTCGTAGAATTAGGTTTGATCTTACGTTGTATTATTAAGTATTACACATGTTACATGATTGCACCATATTGGAATTATATGATCTGTGAGTAGGCAAAATATTATCATATGATTATCGTCACTGATCCTACAGAAGGCACCTGTACCACCTGATAGTCATTTTAATTTCATGAACTATCGGAATGTGCTGAATTTTTATTATTGTCAAAGTTTGAAATTGGAAAGTCTGTTTTCAATGCCTTTGAAAAGTACCATATTTACTCAATAGAGGTTTTCCCCCATCTATTTTTTAAGAGGCCATCTCAGCAAGGCCTTTATTTTAGGTGGGCTTCTATTCGAGGTGGGCTTCTGTTGTTTAAGGGGACACCAAGAAATGCAAAAATGTACAAATATAAGTTTGAAAGATATCAATTTCTTAGATTTTACCTGCTTAAAGCGTGGAAGGGTGTTTCTATTTGAAGGAGCATTTATTTGATTAAATACAATATTAAATTTAGCTATACTTAGGTCTTAAATATCACTTATTAATCGGAGCATTATGAAACGTGTTTAAAATGAATATGATAAGCATCGACTTGATAAGTTGTAATAATTATAGTAAAACGCAACTTGCCAAGCCATGATCTGTGTGAATGACTGATGTATAAGGTAATAGGCGCTGGGTAGAATCATTACAAATGCTGAGATCAATTAGATTTGAATGATTTAATGCATATGAAAGACAACATCTGGGACTGTATTGTGAATCAAGAATTCTTCAGCTGTGAAAAACGCCTGGTGTGAAAGACGGTGTTAAACAATTTGATGACTGTCAGTTCAGACACATTGAAAGTGATTTCTTGCTAATTATGTGAATTTCTTGATATATGTATCCCAAGAATAAGCAAATATTACATCTCCTTAAAAATTTTACTGAAATATAATTCTGATATTAGTTACTCCATTTCACCGCTTAGATAATTGCTACATGTTACATCTATGGTTGAGAATAGATCGTGTCTTTCTGAAGGCTAATTAAAGAGATTAGTGACACTTTATATGATAGTTTTTTTCTCATTGTTCACTGAACTCAGACAAAATTTCCACTTGTTATAATTCATGTCACACAATTAACTTGCAAATAGTAACTATTATAGATAAATCATAAATGGCTGAAGTGATGTGGTCTTAATATCGAGGTGGTCTTAATTCTAGGACTTTGATACATTGTAGTCGCAGATTGTGAACCACAGAAAGTGGTCTTGATATTGAGGTGGTCTTAATATCGAGGTGGTCTTAATATTGGGTGATCTTAATATTGGGTGGTCTTAATATTGGGTGGTTTTAACCGTGGGGGTCTGTAGCTGTATATAATCCTAATTGATCAGTTTGATCATCTCATGTATGATCAACTTCCACAGTCAGACTTAATGATGAGATGATAAAGCTTGGAGTTCATATGAGTGATGTTTAATGTTTAATTCTTAATTTTTATGTTGTAGTTTACAGTTACTATGTATATTGACGACATAATGCATCAATACAGATTGTAAACGCATAAATGTTATGTTATCCTTTCATGATATGTAATTCCAACGTTGATATGAAATAATTACTTCAGTTATTTCTGGCTTTTATCGTCTGCGGACTTTTTATGGATCCATATTGAGTTGTGGCGATATTCTTGGAGCAGGGCCATGTGCTAGGGGCCTGTTTGTATTCGAGAGGAAATTATGTCGACAGCTAGCGTCAGGAATCCTAAATATGTTTGTGGTTTTCATGAAAGTGTTGTGGATGCCGTGATTAGGAATTCAGGGGCCAAGGAGCAACGGAGCCTTCTCATATTTCATGCTCGGCTGGTTCGAATGATTACTCTTGTTGCATGGTAGTTGCACGGCATTGAGATCTCCTTGTATCATCATGCTCGTGAATGCCGTTAGGTTCTCATGAGAGGGCCACAGGCAATTGAACTTCGCATCAAGATAATTTCGCTAATTGCTTAGATCTCTTAATTAAACATAATGCCAATAATATGTCACCCAGTCTGACCCAGATGAAAAAAGTCCAGCTTAATTCAGTAGAATACAAAAACTATCCATGAAGATCACCGTTATTATTATATTAGATATTTATTTGAATAATTTTACTGACTAAATAATGTTATATAGATTAATTAATGAACTTCATGTATAGACCATTTGACTAATAATCCTGTGCCACCGATTGGTCATTGTAGAAAAGCTCATTAACAAGTCTCCTATGTATTAAGTCCTCGGTTCCATTTGAATGCTCATCACTTCTTTAAGGTGACTCTCAGTTTCAGCAACAATGGCTTTTATCGTAAGTTTTGATACAATCTTAAATAAATCGCTAAATATGTATAATACATATATGTATGGCTAGAATAAGAATAAAACTAAAAATATATATTAATAAAAAGTAAACAAGAAGATGTGTACTACTCAGTTTTATTATCAGCCCATGATTGTTGTGAAAATATCAAAATGTTCAATAACCAAGCTATTTACTCCACTTTGACTGTTTTCCTGTGGTTCTGAGCGGGATATAACCAACGAAAATGTTATTAGTTCACTGCCTCCTGAGTGCAAACTGAACTTGTTTTGCGTAATAAAGGCAAGTAAAACAAAACAAACAATCAAACAAATTAGTAAATATGCCTAATGGAGTATAAGTTAATTATATCCCTCATAGTCGGGAGTTAACCAACATTTTTGAAGGAAAAACCCTCAGGTTTTCTGTCCATATCAGCACTTTACTGAGATAATTGGACTGTTTTTATTGTGTTGAATTCAGCCACTGCTCTGGGAGCAACTGGGCGGACTCCAGAATGGCTCAGAACTGAGCCACTAAGCACGTAGATGGCCGGTTACTCAGCAGATCTTGGAAATAACAACCCCTTGTTTAAAAAACCTACTAAAATCTGGCTATTTTCGCCTAAATTTGTGCGGTTCTTGGCCCAGTATGCAGCCTGGTGGTGAATGTTAGAACTACTGAAATCTCTATAGGGACATGGCCAAAACAAGGTACAAACCAGAATAATAGCTAATAATTGTCCAGATAGGCTACATTAATTTCATTATTTCCATATGTCTTTAATTATACTGGTCTCATGTTTCAAGCAGTATTAATGTTCAATGAGCCTTCCCTTGTCAGACATTCATCGCACTTCACTGCTGTGTTTTTTTGTCATGAGAGCCGTCGGGTCTAGTTGCTGCTTATATATCCAAAAAAAAAAGTTAGTTACTCCTATGAGGGATATAACTATTACTTAATAATTCAGTGCATGCAGTTTACAGTGGCTCTCACTGTTCTTTCCTTGTGTGAAAGGTGAGCTGGTCATGTTGACACAACACAGTGCATTGATCGGGTGATGCATTTTGTGCAGGGTCATGTCCCCTTTACGTTGATCAAAGGACTATCGTGTTGATTCGCATAATGCATTACGCATTTATTCTGCGCCTACTCAAGTCTGTTGATCGTATTTTAAAACCCCACAAAAAGGTGCAAACGAGTGTATTACTGTTTACGCTGTTGCAATTGCTGATGTTTCGTGACTTGCCTCATCTTTTTTAGATTACGTTTTATCAGGTGTACAATAATTACACTGGGTTCAAATGGGTCCCAGAAATCATGAAAAAGTCATGGAAATTCAAAAACAGTTTTCTGGGTGGCCTAACAGATAGATAGATATGGGAAGTGCAGCCCTCTCAGGCATTTTCTTGCTGCTATCGAGGGTTGATTAATGAGGTGAGAAAGAGTAGGAGTCCACCCATGTTACACATTTACCCCATGGAAGGGATTTTTTACTTGCCTCAGCATAGACACTTAGTATAAGGGACCACCAATTTAACGGTTCATCCGAACAACATCCAGCTGGGATGATGCTCATGAAAGGTACCCGAGCCTGGGATTGAACCTGGGCCCTTCAGAGGAGCAGGCAAGCATCTTACCACCAGACCACTCAGCTGCCTAATCTGCCAATTCCACATTGGCCATCTCTGCTGAAGGTCCCAGGTTCCGTTCCCAGCCCGGGCACACTTCATGAGCTACATCCCAGCTGGATGTCGATCGCATGAGACATTAATTTGGCAGTCCCTTGTACCATGTGTCTATGCTGAGGCTCGTAAAAGACCCCATCCATTGGGTAAATGTCTAACATTGAGTGGACTCCAAGCAACCGTATCATCTCATCATTACATCTGCCTCTCGCAGCTGGTCATATATGCTGAATAAGCTTCAGACCTAATACCATTAAGACATTTCCAGGCCTGGGAAGTCGTGGAAGTTTTGTAAGGGTCCCTTAAAAGTCATGAAAAGATGTGCAGGAGATTGGGGAAAGTAGTGATATATAAAGCTCCCTTGGGTGGGATGTCTGTGATTTTAATAATGAAGTATATTGACTGGGGATACAGGATAAGTCCTTAAAAACATTTTTCGAATGAATTTCAACGTGTTTATATTTTGCATACTCCTAAAAAAAGGACCAACTAAGGTTGTGGAAAGTCATGGAATTATTTTTGGTCTGATGGTGCACAATGCCTGTTGCATTTATTGTTATTTTATAATATGTTTTACAGTGACAGGAGCAGAAACTCTCAAGTGATGATCATTGAATGTAGATCTAGTAGTGACTGATTTACATATATGCAAGATACCTGCCCAGTGCCCGGCTACGCTATGTAACTTATGATTATGTAAATCAGTCACCTCAGGCTAGTAGCTGTTTACATACAAGTATTGTACGTGTATTTATGTTTACGAACATTATGCAGGATGAAATGTGTTAATTAATCTGGTATATCATCATGGCTGTCGTTTGAATGAATCTGGAACTGATTTGGGGTCATGACTTTGCGCTGGGGCTGTGGGTAGGGTATCTGAGCATAATTAAAGTCTTGCTGGTCCCCATCCAATTTCTGTATTGTCTGTTTGCTATATATACATTGTGCTGAGGTCAGAACTGAAAGATTCAAATTTATATATTTGTTTCTGCCATTAAATTCTTTATTTATGTGCAACCAAAGATCTATAATTAGCACTGATGTTCTACTTAAAGCGGGATTATCACTAAATATGACAGTGGCCAAAATCTATTGCATTCACTTCATTGTCTTCTTAATGCTGATTACCTACCATCCAGAGCCTTGCTTGGTTCACTATCTCTCTATAAAATAAATCAACTTCACCTAGTATTTAATTTTTCATGCCATCAAAAATACAATATGTAAACAAACCAAGTGATGACGTCACAATACCATTGTATTTCCAATGTTTTGGTCTTGATTTCTTTCAATGTATCATTTAATTTTTTTTGTAATTAATGCCTGATAGATTCATTGGCTTATTCATATTTAGTGTGCCGTGATCAAATTAGGTGATTTTCAATCGTTTGATGAAGTTTTAGAAAATAGTAATTTTGACTGACAGACGGAGCTTTAGTTGCATTGTGGGTGTTCCAGTATTAAGTAATGATGCAATGTATAACACCTTTTGTGTATTAATAGTACATCGGTTCATGTTAGTACCAACCTAAACAGTATAGAACATATAGAATGAGGGTTTGCTTACACTTTGAATGTTAATTTATTGTCTTTGATTTGTTGTATTTTGTTATTATCCATACCTAGTGTTTATTCAGCATCTATTTATTGTCTATTTCATGCAGGGGGTCAAGACATGCGCCGTGGCCCAGTGATCACCTTCCCCGGACAGAACCCCACCCTTCCTGAGCCACCCCCAGCAGATGTCGCCGCCTGTCTCCAGTACTTGGCTTCCATTCCCAGGTACCTCATTTAATTTCTATATGTCTCTTATTTTTTTAACGCACCTTGATATGTATTTGCAGTGTTTGTCAGTGTTCCCAACCTGCTAGGAAAATCTGAGTAGCCTCAGTTGGAAATTCTAGATGTAAATTCCATGGTAAAGAAAACCTGGAAATTTTCCTGAAAATCTGAGTTTTGACAAAATTTTGAAAATCCAGGAAAATATCTTGGAAGTGAAAAAAAAACTTATTGCATTGCATTGTAATCATTTTCTGGTTTCATTGTCAGTCATTGACTTGATGTTACGTTCATTGTTGACCTCAAAAGGATATTTACAGTACTCGATCGACTGAAGTAAAACATTCATAGATTCCTCTATTATAATTTGAACGAGGAATTTATCTGTTGCGATTTTCTTGCAGTGCGGAGCATGCCTCCAAAGGATTCACAATCGTGATAGACAATCGCCAAGGTTACTGGCGTGAACCTTCCACCCTGTTCGACATCATTCAACAGTGTCTGAACGGGAATGTCCACTCTGTGTTTGTGATCCGAGCTGACCAGATATTGGACGCTCAGCGGCTTGACTTGAGTTTCCGTCGAGGCAAAGTCCAGACCTCTTTCAAGGTAAAAGACATTTCTGCTCAAATATATTATGTGGATTTTAAGTACTGTTGTTTTGATTCTGATGATGTTTAGTCTTTATTGACAGTCCTCGATTTAGCGGGTGCACATGGTAAAATGCAAGCCAACAATTAGCATAGCTAAACATCTGGAAAAAAAAGTTTGAACTTCTTTATTGTAAAAGCAACGTTTAGTTGTTTGCATCTGTTGCGGTATGTGTAAGCAGTACGTTAAAAATAGACACATTAATTTTTGCTTGGGGCCTTCATTTAAAATGGGGGGTTTGATAGGAAGGTTTTTGGAAAAGCAGGGGGGTTCTCCAAAAGAGAAAAAGAGGGGGGTGGTTGACAAGTATTTTCTTACTATTTTTATGTAGAAAAAAGAGGCAAAAACTAAAAGCTAGCATGGGGGGGAGGGGATTTGGTTGGGAAATTTTCTAAATTAAATTGCGCAAGACATTTGAGGTGGTCCAGTGCACACCTTCCCTTGTTTCGGTCTTAGCTACAGTAACAGTTGTTGCTCTAAAGAAATATTCAAACCTTGATTGGTGGTAAAATTGTTGACGTAAAGTCATAAATGTCACTAGATGAATTAACTTCTATGGTAGTTGAGCTCAAGGGATTTCCCCAATCCAGGCACCAGTAATTGAGATAGTTCTGCTGGGATCCATGTGTGCCGCTTTCACTAATGACAATAGTCTATTATTGATCTTGTATATTGTATATTATCACTTTTTTTGAAAATGCAATTAATGTAAGTTATTGTTGTAATTTGCAGCCACAAGTTGTCCCCGTCACCCGACTACAAAGACACATTCCGCTTAATGAGCTGACGGTTGACTTCGGAGGAACTCTTCCGTATCGTCACGATCTCTGGCTCAAGAACCGACTCGTGAGTCTCTGTTTCAGCTGCTCTAGTCCTTGATTATTTGATTGTATTAATTATTAAAATGCATGAAAATATTCAAAATTGTGAAAAAAAATTGAAGAATGTAAGATACTTAAAGGCAAATAATAAAACAATCTAGGCTAAAGATGCTATTGTAAATAACTAATGGCCTATATGTACAGATTTTGTATGAAAATGTGTACTGACGGACCATAATTATGTCAATAAAATACTACTACACATGCTAAGAATTATTTTATGAATAGATTGAAGTTTAAATGTGGCAAAAATTCAAATTTTGGTAAAAATTTATTAAAATTGTTACGAAAATAGAAATATGGAGAAATAAAGTACATACACAATAAATAAATAAAATGATACATGGCTATAATTTAAAGATAATAATTTTTTTTTATTTTCAGAGCTTGGAGAAGTACATTCGTGAATGCAAGGGCGCCCTCCAGCAGATGGATTCTGCGATGCAACATTTTTACGAGAAATTGAACGCCAACAGCCAAAAGACGGCAAGAGAAGTTCTTCAGATGCACCCCGTGCTGCAAGAGAGCCTGATTCTCAATCCAGAACGTCTCGTCCGCGAAGGTAGACTGGAATTAAAAAGATAATGACGTTGTCCATTATATGTGCTATATACTCCAAAATTCATGAGGCTAGCTGTCCAAGCATCAAGGGATTTCCAAAACGTTCTGCTCCACAATATTTTTACAGTGCAACCCTAGAAATTAAATCAACCATTTGGAGTTAGTATCGTCAGTAGTGGTAGTAATATTAGAGTATCACCAATACAGTCCCTGGCTGCCTAATATTCAATATGATACGTGAACATGTACGGGTAAATATTTAGATGCATGAAATGTAGAAATTCCGAAAGCAAAATTTCAACTTGGCTAGAAGCTATTTAAATACATGGTAATCTCGAGTGATGACTCCAAAAATTGGTCTTTTCTTTTTTTAAATTGCTACAATATATGTGTATGATCTTAATATTGGATGCTCTGAAGTTAATCATAGACTTTTATATTATTAACAGTTTCACTTTAGATTTAAGTGAAGCTCATAATGAATGTTCATCAGGCTTCTCAATTTCTTGTATTTTCTTCCAACAGGTCGGGATTTATACGCAAGACTCCAGTCTGATGCGGAGGCGGGATACGGTCGACAGCAAGACGTCCAGTTGACGGCTGACCAGAAGGAATCTCTGGAGGTTGTCAAGGACTGGATGGAATGTTTGGAAGGTCGCCTTGACGACGTGCAACTTCACTGGCAAGAGCGTGAAAGAATCCTCGGACAGTCGTTAAAAGTGGAGGATTTGGAGAGAGCAATGAAAATGGTAAAAACAAAATTTCTTATTTCACTTTTATCAGCCAGATAATACATGTATGAAAAGATCAGTGTGACAGGAATCTTTAATGCGCCTTGTGATTATAATGCGGAATCATGTCAAGCACTTCAAAGTAATAGTTGTTTATTGCCAAGATAAGACTTGCACTTCAAAGATCTAGCTGTCAAGAACTTTTTCACAAATATTATTTAATATCCAAGATATGATGCAGATATCCGGATAGTTTATTGAGGTATTCAGTTTTACAGAATGTACAGTGTGATCCGGTTTGCTGTGTTTAGCTGTATTATTTTATTTAGATTATAGCTTAGTTTAAAGATTTGAGTGTTGCGATTTAAGTGTTTGAGTAATGGATGGGAAGTAGTTATTTGGAATTAACTTGTCTTACAGACCTGAATATCTCAATTGTGAAAAAATTATAATAATACAATCATGCTCAACTGACTGTAACATGCAGAAATTCTTCGTTTGTGAAAATTCCTTATAGAAATAAAATAGATAAATAAACAGAATTTCTAATAATTATGTTTGGTATCTGACTGGAATCTCTACTTGGTGGCTCCCCAAGAGTGACAGGGGAGTCTCCCAAAGGCACACATCAATTCTATACAGACTACTGATTATAAAATTATTCAAAATTAATGTCCACTTGTTATATCGGTGTATTTTGCCATAAATGGCATGGAGCATCATGAAATGGACATAAATTTTCGGAAGGTTAATTTGTACAAAGAGGCTTTTTTTTATGTGCTATAGAGTTGGGGTTTGACCTTTTGTAAAATTTATATCTATTTTGTGCTTCTCTATGAAATACTTGTAAAAATTAGACAAAAAAAAAAAGTCGACATTTATTTTGGATTATACTATTTTCTGAATGCCAAGTCTGAATTTTAATTTGATTTCTAAATGAAGAGTTCTTTATATGGGTCTTCGGAATTGTTCTGCCGTAAATGACCTCACAGCCGTTACTGCCAGGTGAAGGTCTTGGTAGAGTAATGGAAGAATGTTACCATGACAACGCTTTCCATTTCAGGTGGTGGACTGGATTCTGACGCCTGGAGAGAAACTTCTATCGTCCCAAACGGACATCGGGGACAGTTACAAGACGGCGGAAGAACAAAGAAAACAACATGAGAAGCTGGAACTAAGATGCACAGTATGTTGAAAGTAGAATCTAATGAAATAAACAATCAATTAGTCAATATCAACATCTCTAATGCTGCTGGGTCTGAAGCTTACTCAGCTTACAGTTAGTTTCATTAAAAATGGCCCGTCAAATTGAAACTAGACAAAGCTGTCATAGCTGCCTCCTCAAAACTGGATCTTTAAGTACATATTTATGATATATTAGATTAATTTCTTACATTTACCAAGGTTTATATTTATCTGGTGATAGATTTAAGCTGATTATTAGCTATAGAAGTGGACAGAAGCAGCTGGCTTTAGCATGTTTTGACCACAGGTCGCTACAGACAGTTAGAGTCGACCGTATTTTATGAAACTAACTGTATATGACCAGCTGTAGGCAGACTTGATGATGAGATGATAAGACTTTAAAGTTCAACTCATGTCACATATTTACCTCATAGATGGGGTGTTTTACTTGCCATTTATGGAGCGCTGATGATTTTTAGCACCTCTCTGTACCAGAGACTTCTATCATCTTTATAAATATATTCATCTGATTATTTTGCTGATTTCAGCATTCCTACGCAACATACGCAGAACTTCGACACCGAGTGGAAGAGACACTTCAACAGAGCTCGGACGGTGGAGTGGACCTCAAAGCTCAGAGAGACTACATGGACACCGTGTGTCGCAGTTTTGCAGCGAGATTAGAACGAAGGCGTAATTTGCTCATCTTGTCTGTCAGGTTCCACAGATTGGCCGAAGAGGTATGGTTTAAAGTCATGCAAATGCTGGTCAGAAAGATAAGCTGCGATGTCGATATTAAATGTGTCAGTAATGTCAAATTGTTGTCCGTTTTAATCGTCTTAAATATAATGGCAAAACGTGATAGTGGTGATATGACCTAACGATTTCGACATTTGTTTAGCTGATTAGGTAATTAGTATTGTATTTTATCCTCTGTCAGTGCCTAATGCAGGTTAGTCAATATTGATTGGTCAAGAGTTGAGAGATATTTTTCCGTATTCACAATTTGGTCATTTTGGCTCTACATGAATATAAAATAAAGTCATACGCACGCATACAAAAGCTCAGCACAGAGCAGCCCCCAAGAAACTGCTTGTTCAAAATCTGTTTCTAAGTTCGCTTTGCTATTTCATCTGTATCTCAGTAATTAAGAAAAACACAATCGCAAACATATTACCAAAATGTTTGCAAGAAACTGGAGATTCCAACAGTGGAAAATCTAGTTTGTTTGTGCCGTTTATTTTTCAACATAAAATTTCAATAATATTTCTGTTTATTCGCAGCTTTCAAACAGATTAGACGACCTTCTCGATCTCCTTCTTCAAGACATTGATGTAAAAGATATTGAGTCTGCCGAGGCGGCGTTGCGAACTCTGCAAGAAAAGGTCGACACTATTTGTGAGTACAGTCAACATTTCTCTCTATTTTTCTCTTTATTTAGTATTTCTCTTTATTCGATGTTTTTCTTTATTAACTATTTCTCTTAATTCGATGTTTCACTTTTGTCGCTATTTCTCTTTCTTCATTGTTTTCTTTATCAATTGTTTCTCTTTATTCAACATTTGTCTGTATTATTTGTCTTTATTCACTATTTCTCATTATTCAGTGTTTCTCTTTATTCTATATTTCTCATCATTCAATATTTCTCATGAAATTTGTTGTTTCTCCTTATTCAGCCGTAGCAGCAGAACAGACTTTGAACGAAGGTCAGAACCTCCTCGACCTCTTGTCCCTTCCGATCAAGAATGCCTTCGGAGTTGACGTGACCCCCGACCCCCAAGAACACATTAAACATATTCAAGAAGTCATGGAGGATATGCAGGTATGGAATGAGTGTGATAGACTTTAATCACACCTCAACTGTTTGGAATTATGACCTCATTTTAGTGCATTTGACCAATATGATGTCACAAAACTGCCCATTGTCCTCTATAGTCATCGTGATGTCATCGCAATTGTATTGAGGATTATGTCATAATGATCAAACACACTGAAACAGAGGTTATAATATTATGTGTTAATGGTCGAGGTGTGAATAGAGTCTATTAGTAACAGACGGCGCCACCAGCAAGATGTAACAACCAAAGAATATACATTGAAGAAGAGTCACTCTCTATACTTTCAATTGTAAATGCAGGGAATTCTTGGGGAAGTAGCAGCAATTCACATGATTCCAAAGGTCTACTAATAGTCAAAAACAATAAAAAGCTGAAAATCTGAATATTTTGCAACTCTCATAAATTTTGTATCTGTACTCAAACCCCAAAACTTTGTTCAACGAAAACAGCTGTAGTTTCAAAGGTTGAAAGTTAATACACATTGCAATTCTTCAGATATGTAGAATATTGGGGGTTACCCAGACCATTCCTTGAGCGAGTGTCATGAAATTTTATTTTCAGAAACGTAAGATCAGATGTGATGAGCTAGCGGACGTTCGAAAGTTGAAACTTCAACAGATCCTTCAGCTGTTCACCTGCGAGAGAGATGCCGAACAGGTCAGTAAATCAAAGTTAGGGGAATGTGATCGATTCCTATATTACAGGTTTTATAAGATGCATTGATAATGTAGCCAACAATTGTCAGGGTCACTGTCAAAATAGGGCATTAATTATGAAGTTTCAAAACACTCTTTTTTTTAAACTTTTTTCTTTAAACCACTGTGTATGTGCCTCTCCAATGGGTCCATAATTTAGCATTGTGATATAAGACAACTAGGTGGCCTCACAGTAGCGATGTACATAAACATCTAAGAGAGGTCAGCTCCAATCATCACTAATATGACTAGTATTAAGGCTAAATAAAATTATTTGAATTGAATTAACAAAATTTGTATTTCAAATAATTGTAATTCAATGGAAATGTTCGCAGAAATGGATGTCGATGTAAACTTGTTGAACGAAAGTGAAACTGAGCGATGCCAAATAAAGTATATTTTAAATGATATTTATTTTACAAATCATTCCTTTGGAATTTTCACAGGCAATTAAGTGGATCCTCGAGTTGTGTGATACGATGATTGAATCGGAGCCGCAGAATTTCGCAGACGTGGACGTTGATGCACTTCAGAAGGAACATGAGAAATATGAGGAGACTGCTAGGGTAGGCGCAAAAAAGGCTTTCACTAAATCAAATTATTCAGTGAAGAGAGTGGCGATGCATCCTTAAATAAGTCTAAAATAATTTTGTCAAATTTCAAGGTTTTTCCAAGTCTTAAGAAAACACTGATATATTACAGGAGGTTGAAAACAAATTTGTAGTCGTCTTTCAAAAACCTCCATTATGATCATGTAGAGGAGATGAAGTCTCAAATTTAATTAATGTCTACCTCAGATTTTAATGTTTTTCTATAACAAAGCAAAGTTTTGCAAAATAATAGTTTCTTCATTCTTCACACATCCACGTGATAATCAAAAAAGGAATATATATTATAATTATGCGAAAATCTTGTGTTCGGTTTTTTAATCATCCAATGATTACATCACGGACTACTTTTTATTGCAGGGGACGTATGAATACGGCAAGCAGCTCCTACAAGCAGCACTACTTTTACGAAGGTCGTTGAGGTTCGACCTTGAGCCGAACAACCAGCAGGTGCACAGACTCAATGAAGCGTGGAAGAAATTCTCTCAGTCCATCAGCGAAATCGCAAAACGGTCCAAGGATACACACTTGTTCAATCGCAAAGCTGACCAGGTACGTGTTAATGTTTGTTAAAGAACACACAAAAACCCCAATAAAGTTTATTGAATGTAATTCATGCCGTCATTACATCAACCGATAGCCAATAAGTCAGATTTATTAGTTGCTATATTTTCCATTGTAATTTCCTACTACAGTAGAGCCACCAATGATTTTTCCAATGACTCATCAGTATCACAGGTGGCTCCCCAGTAGCGACAGATATTTTGTCTTTGGGGGGTCTCCTCACTCATAATTATACAGTTCATGCTTTCCATCTCATCCCATCAAATTGCTCTTGATATTATCATGATAATGAATGAAATAACAAAGATCTGTCTGTCTGTCTATGACAAAATTTTGCTTTTTTTTTAGTTTCTAGATGGAGCAGAGTCGCTCCTGGTGGCCGTCAGCCAGTGTTTGAACAAAGAGATTCGAGTGGAAGATCTCGTCTTCGATTATTCGGGAGACAAAGACAAATTACAAGAGGACTTCCAGAACACGATGGCATTAGGAGAGGAGCTGGTGGGGCGATTGCAATTGCCGGTTGTCACCCATGAGGAGTAAGTCTGTGTTCATTGATATGCTCTTTGCAGAGTTCCCATGCCTACTGGGAATTTGGAAGATCAGGAATTATGTGGTAACCGTTTCCTGGTCAGGGAAAGTGTGAAATTGCGAGAAAGTGTGGAAAACCTGAATTTACTGGGAAAATGCTTCTTGCAGTTTCTGCCGGGGGCTGATCTTAATGGCTATGATTCTATGAAAGACGCATTTGGAAGTATTAATGAAATACATTTGGAAGTGTAAATGAAATACATTTGGAAGTATTAATGAAATAAATTTGGAAGTGTAAATGAAATACATTTGGAAGTATTAATGAAATAAATTTGGAAGTGTAAATGAAATACATTTGGAAGTATTACTGAAATACATGTTATCATAAGTGCATCCCCATCCTTCAAGTCTATTATATTTTACATTAATTTCTTTTGCAGAGGTCAAAAGCGCTTGAAACTGGATGATGCAATGATTGCTGAAAAAGTTGAAGGCAGGATGAAAAAACTGCAGAAGAAAATGGACGAGATAAATCAACACTGGAACCAGACTACGCAAGGCATTTATGTGAGTGGTAATTCATGCAAAATAAACGTATTCAATAGAAGAGTGTCTTGGGTGGACCAGTGGCTAGGCTTCCTCTAAATTAATTTCAGCATAAGCCACTGTGGCTAAAGCACTCCAAATTTTGTTTAGCCACAACAGAGACAGTTTAGCCACCATTATTTGAAGCTGCTTCATAATACAATGATGACACCATTCTGAAGACCAATCAGATTACTTGGCTCATAGGAGCGTCAGTTTCTCTTGTGTACACTTGAGAGGCATTTTCGCAACTAAGTTTGACACACAAGCATTTAATTTAGCCACAGTGGCATAAATTTCACCAAGAGGACTGGGGAGAATGTTTAGCGGAAGCCTAGAGTGGTTAAGGCAGCTGTTCACTCCTCTGAGGGTCCTGGGTACAAATCCTTGCTGGGGAAGTATTTCAGATCAAAATCTGCCCTGGTCATCATTTTCAGGTGAACTCATTGTGAACAATGCACATGAAAGCACAACACACTCGGCCACTTTTTGACCTATCATCCTGGATTGAAAGTTGCTCACTATCGTTCAGGAAAATGAAAAACTCAAAATTAGGATCGTAGGAGGCTTTTTGTAAAGCAACGATAGTACAGTTAACTATTTTGTGCCATCCGCATGTGGGTCACTTCATAAAGCCTGGGTTCGCACTAACAATTCGCCATATCGCCACTGGCGAACAGACGATGTAAACCGCGAAATTAAATTCACATGCAACAGTACTCAAACTATAGAAGTGGCAAAACAAATATAACTATAATTCAAAAGTGACGAAACATCACTAGAGGCTAGCGCTAACCCAGAAAGCACGTGAGTAAGGAATAAACCTTTGATTGGCTTGATTATTATTTCATTTCATTTATTTTTCTTTGTTGCAGGTCACACCTGAAGGACTTCTGATTGGCCCAGATGGAAATCCGTTACCTTACCAACGAGCGAATATATCATCTCTAGGTGACGTCAGCAAGCAACGCGTTCCAGGGGTGATGGCAATGACGGCCTCATCCGTGAACGCTGCGTCTGGAAGTCCGTATGATGCTATCATTCCAAAGACTAACGCATACACACAGCAGTCTTATCCCCCGCTGCAGGACCAACCATCTTTACATTCCGCTAATCAATCGTATGGTGGTCGCTATGACGACCAGAATTTAACCCCTTCGCACAGAAGAGAGGACAGTCTATCTGATACTTACCCTCGTCACAGTCGAGATCCAAGCCAATTGAGTGATTTCGACCCTCGAAGGGGGTATAACGAGGGATACATCTCATCAGACGGTTACTACGCCGACCGTGATGGTTACTCCAGTGACCGTTACCCTAGCAACGCCAACCGTGATGGTTACTCCAGTGACCGTTACCCTAGCAACGCCAACTGGGGTCAGCATGAGCGCATCACTCCCTCCAAAGTGACCGGCGTCCAGTCGTCTGACCCTTCCCTGTATTACTCATCACCTTACACGTCGCAAGATTCCCTCAGACAGCACCGGAGTCCGTACGATGCTTACGGACAGACGGACCACAATCTTGGTTCAGCTTATAGTGTACCGGACTATTCCGGACCGCAAGACCAGTACCCTGGTCCCTCTGAAAATTACAAAGAAGTGCATAAGGAGTGGGAAAGAGATCGCAATTCGGCCGAGTTCGAGGAAATAATGCGAAAACTGAAAGAGGTTGGTGCTTGCGTTTATTTTGTTCTTCTTGTTATTGTTAACGCATTTTAGATTCTTATTCTGGGCTAGATTCATTTTTTATCGTGAGCTCTGCAGATTGGTCAGTCACAAATTCTTCCAGGGTGTTCGACTATTAATAGTGCCTAACAAGTCCTTTCTGAAGCCAGCTCGTCTGAGATCGAAGTCTCTGATGTCCTTTAAACTTGGGCTAGTTGGTCTGTTGTTGTTTGCTGAATGAGATGCTATGGAACATGGTTTCTTGTTCGTCATATAATTCATAATATGGTGGGCTTTAAGATTGATCAGTAAGAGGGGGGAGGAGGGGGGGAGGGGGGGGGGGGGCCACAGTATAGACGAAATATACATTACATGACTTCATTAAAAAAATTTTCCAACGCATGTATTATTTCTGGTTCTTTGGTTAGAATTAGTTAGGTTCACCATCACCAGTGTTAACAGTCAGACGGCTGCCACTAAATAAAATTAAACTCCTCATAACTTTTGTAACAACTATCTTTAAACAAGATATTATTGTGCCTTGTTGGCAGTTACTCAGCTTTAGTGAAAATGGGCAATTATATGGCACCCCACTTGTGATAAATGAGGTAAACTAGGCTCAGGGTGAAGCAGATACTCGGCGAGATAGCACCAGAGGGCAGCAGCTTACAGTGTTCACCCATTCAGCTCCATTTCTTCTCTGTTTCTGTGATTGGTCGTGATTGGCTTTGATTGATTCTAATTTTGATCTGATTGATTCTGTTTCTGATTTAATCTGGTTGTTGGCGAACTTGTGCTATTGACATTTATTTTAAATATATAATTTCATAACTTGATATTTTTAAGATATAATTCAACTGACATCTTTCATTATATAATTATCATGGGTTATTTAAAGAGTTTTGTCTGAATCAAGAAAAATATATTTCTGAAATCATGAAATAAACTCTGGTCACCCCTACCCCCACACAACATGCACAAGGTCATCCAGAGGACATTGACCTTGGTGGAGTGTTGACCTTGTACCCAGTGTCTGTGCTGAGGCAAGTGAAACATCAGACTGTTTGATCTTCTCTATTCATGCTAATGCATGGCAAGAACTTGTCTGACAGGACTGCATTCTTTTCTCAATTATGCTATAATTATTTCATGTTTCTATTTCTTTCTTTCTTTCTTCTTAATTCTTTCTTTATTTATTTATTTCTCTCTTTTCTTTCTGTTTTTCTGTCTTTCTCTGGCACTTTATAGAAGCCTCTCACTTTCCCCCTCGGCAATATATATCATATGGAGGGAGGAATTGCCGAGCTGGGTTCATTTTTGAGAGAAGTCTGTTTCCATGGCAACCAGGCAACTGAGTGGGAGGTTGCTCGTCACTCTGGGAGAGGGGGGGGGGGCAGAGAGTTTGCCTTTCAGTTTTATGTCTATAATACTTTAGTGTAAATAATATTGACTGTTTAAATTATTATAATTGACTTCACTATTAAGACCACCTCACTATAAAGACAACCTCACTATTAAGACCACCTCACTATTAAGACAACCTCACTATTAAGACTGTGGCGTGATATATTGAAAGGTTGCAGAAACAAAACAAAACCACGGATACAAATATAAAAGTATTGAAATATTTCAGTTATAACTGTTAAATTTGATATTTACTATCGGTAAATATAATAAAATTAGATATTGATATTGAATATAGTTATGTAATATATGAGAAATTGGCTAATTTTGCCTCCCCCCCCCCTTGTATTATTATCACAGCACAGTATTTCAAGTACCAAGGGGTTGCTAGAGGGGAGGGGGTGCCCAAGTACTGTTGCTATGCTGGTTTCCATGGCAACCGATACCTGCAGTTCCCCCAGAAGCAGCCTACCTGGCATTCTTGTGTTCCGCAGTGATTCTGGTTGATGTATTATCATTTTTGCATAATGCTGCATGATATTACCTGTTATGTTGTAACTTATTTGTATAAAACAACGCATTTTTAAAATTATTTCATAATAACGAAAAGAAAAGTTTTGATATGCCTAATCTTAAAATAGAACACTGCGTAATCCACTCACTCCCCAGTGTTTGGAAAATGTTGTGTTCCTTTTAGCGAGTTATTTTCGAAATACATTAGTCTGATAAATTTGCGAATTCCTGAGATACTTTGGATTTTTCTGGGTGTTTATTGAATAGTTTTTAATCAGAAATATAAAAAATGGCATTTATGGTCATTTGTGTCCAAAACATTGTGCTGATTGAATGTAACTTATTTGACAAAACTGACAAGTCAAAACAGAAGGGGGGGGGGGTCAATTGTGTTATAATTATATCATTAGTAATTAATGCAAGTGCCCCCCCCCCCCCAAATACTACTGATAATAAATCCTTAGATTTACAAAACTATTAAACAGAAGAGCCCCCCTCCCCAATGTTGTGCTAATAGGCCCTCAGCAGGTAGCCATTGTGAGGATATATTTGTAAAATGAAAGGTGAAAGGAACAGACCTGGCCCCCCTGGAGCTCCCTGGCGCACACCTTGGCCCCCTCACCCAGGCTTCCTCACCCAGGCCTAGCATCTTATGTGTTGATGCTATTAGGAGAGGAAAAGGTGACTGTCAGGCCTGGGTGGCAATTATACTATTGAAAATTATGTGCAATAATAATGATATAATTCAGTCTGAAATAATGATGAAATGCACTAAATTAGGAACAAATATCCTTGGGAAATATAATATTAGAGAAATATCCTTAAAAATTAAGAAAAATGATCAGATGTACAACACTATTTAGCCAATTAGCCGATGAACACTAATTAATTTATATTACATCAATTTACTCGATTCGGTCAAATTTGCTTTTTGATAGTAACCAGTGAGCTTGATAGATACATTGCAATGAAACCAGTGAGAAAATCTCACCAATGAGAGTCAGTTGCCACAGTCAGTTGCCACAGTCAGTTGCCACATAGAAAGGAGCATTGTCGATATTTGAACCAGTGAGAGGAGCCTTAGAAATCAGATAATTTACCCAGAAACAATACTGAATTTTCAAAAGCAGTGATAGAAGAGGGTTATTAGGCAATTGCCAAGGTCACAGTGACATTGTAATGTAACCAGTGAGGGTTAATGACCATTGGTTTGGGCTGGTGTCATCCAGTGAGAGCCCAGTAACCGTGGTGACAGCGATTATGGAACCACTCGTAGCAATCATTGCTAATTGAGATGTCATTACTTTAGGGTGTTAAAGCCAGTGAGATAGTGACAAAACCAGTGAGAACAATTAGCTGTCATTGTGACTGATAATGAAGGAACCAGTGAGAGTTATAGAATCACCAATGAGAGCATGTAGCATTGATCCTGATCGAAATGATGTGAATGCTGAAACCAGTGAGAGTTATTGAATCACCAATGAGAGCGTGTAGCATTGATCCTGATCGAAATGATGTGAATGCTGAAACCAGTGAGAGTTATTGAATCACCAATGAGAGCCAGTTAAGAGCGTGTACATTTACTACATTATTGTACACTGTAAACATTATCGTGTGATTATAAATGGTGACTGGAGGAGTATTGTGTACCTGTTGCTGATACCCCTTGCTTAGGAGGGCTCATTGGAGGGTTCCAAGGGCAGCACTCCTTCCTTCCTGCCCCCCTACATTGCCCCAATGGACCAAGCTGAGTATATAACCCCCAGCAGGCCTGGTAGAGACAGATAGAGTGATTGTTGAGAGCCGGGGTGAGGGAGCTGCATGGATTTTTTGTTTACACCATCATCTTAATTCGATATATCGGATGCTCACCCACCGATGATAAGACATAATCGCTGACCAGCTGACCGATTAATCGTCGCTATGGACCACCGGCCGTCGGACGATCGGTCGTCCGATTTTTCGGATGTTTCGGAACAACCCCCTACCACCACCACCATAAGCACAGTGGCCGTCCAGGCGGGCAAAGCCAAGATCGTTCTGGCCATACTCAGAGTAAGTCACTCCCTTCACCTGTCAATGTGCTTACCTGTAACTGCTCACCAATCAATGTGCTCACCAATAGATGCGCTCACCAATAAATGTGCTCACCAATAGATCTACATGATCTGATCAGATCACCAAAAAATATGCTCACTGATAAAAGTGCTCACCAATAGATCAATGTGCTCACCGCTAGACGTGCTCACCGATAGATCTATGTGCTATCAAATAAATGTGATCTCCAAACTGTCGCAAAATGTCATATGCTGCAAAAGTGACCGCTAAAGCACCATGCTAATGTGTGTCTCAAAAGTGTCTCAAAAGTGTCTTGGCAACACGAAAAGCGTCAAGCAAATATGTCGCAAAATGTCTCAGTGAAGTGTCCAAATGTCTCGCAGATGTACCGGAAAGTGTCTTTCTGGAATGTCTCGCTGAAATGTCTCGCAATTGCGTCAATTGCAATGCAAAAGTGTCTTGCAACCATCTAACTAAGGTGTCTCCCAGTTGCATCAAAGTGTCTATAGCCAAAGTGTCATACCAGAGTGTCTATAGCCAAAGTGTCTCAACTAATGTGTCTATAGCCAAAGTGTCTAACTAATGTGTCTAACTAGTGTCTGACTAGTATTTCTTCACAATGTCTCCATTGCTCAATAGATAATGTCTTATCCTTTTGACCTATCAGTTTTAGATGAAACGTTTATGTCTTTGCTTGTGATTACTGGTCTTGTTCATCGAATGGCAATTAGCATCTCTCTGTTAGTCCTTCAGTGTTTTTTTGTTGTCTTAGTGACAGAAAGATACTAGAATTGAAATATACAGTAGAACTGCCATTAATATTTTAGTGATGTAACTTCTTTTTTTGCTGTTCTGTCGGATGCCTGATTTTCTGCTGCGTTTATTCCCATCACATGAGCGACTGAAATAGACCTCCGTAGCTCTGTGCTTGCTTCTGTTTCCAACTTCAATCTGGTTTCTTTAACAATCTCATTTCTTTTCCACTTAGTTTCTTTTAGTCCATTCTTTTATTAATTTCTTGGCACATAGAGTTAGATACATGCTACTTGTTGATGCTTTAGAATAATTTAAGTTACATATTTCTTGAAGGATTAATTGATATTTTAGTGATTTGAAACCTTTTGTCTTATTGTGGTAATATTTTAGCCTTGAAAGGATTATTACATTAGTAATATTTTATTGGTATTTATCTTTTTGCTGATGATAGTTACTTATCTAAATTTTATCCATTATTAATTCAATTTCTTGCACTTGTCAAGGTCTGATATAATCAAATTATTTAACCCAGCCTAATTTCATTTCATTTTGTCCATTTTCCTGCATTTTTGCCACCTTAGCTGTTGTACTCGGTGTTTGTTGCTTGGCAACCATTTCCCATTAGTTTATCTTTAGAGCTGAGCTGGTTTCCATGGCAACCACTGATACACCTGACTTATGACTGAGCTGGTTATATTTGATGGTTTCCATGGCAACCTCCTGATTTATTTCTCGCGTAAACCTGATATTAAACGATTTGCCTTCCAATAATACGTCACCATGGATACCCGCTGTTCTGTTATCAAGATGATTGTTTCCATAGCAACTGTAAATAAATAGACAATCATCAGGTATCAACATTTTTGCAATCGATTCTCAGTGATTCTTAGATTTAGGGAATAGTGCCCTAATATTTCATTTGGTTTTTATGATTTTAAGAACAATTGTAGATAATATTTTTTATTAATATTAAAATATAATGCAATTTTTAATCAGTTAAGATGATAAGAGAAGTCAACCCTTATTTGCAAGACCTTTCGATATAAAAAATGACCTCACAATTAAGATCTTTAAAGTATGGCTGACACAAATGGCACGATAGATAGATAGATAGATAGATAGATAGATAGATAGACAGATAGATAGATAGACAGATAGATAGACAGATAGATAGATAGATAGATAGACAGATAGTTAGATAGATAGACAGATAGATAGACAGATAGATAGACATATAGATAGATAGACAGATAGATAGATAGATAGGTGGATAGGTGGATAGATAGATGGATAGATAGATGAATAGATAGATAGATAGATGAATAGATAGATAGATAGATGAATAGATAGATAGATAGATAGATAGATAGATGGATAGATCTATAGATAGATAGATTGATAGATAGATAGACAGATAGATAGATATATAGATAGATCTATAGATGGATAGATGGATAGATAGATAGATAGATAAATAGATAGGTGGATAGACAGATAGATAGATAGATGGATAGATAGATGGATGGATAGATAGATGGATAGATGGATACATAGCTAGATAGATGGATAGATGGATATACCTTAAATAACTATTAAGACCACCTCACCATGAAGACCACTGATTGTAATATCATGCTATTAAAGGTTCTAGCTGGTTTGATTCTAATATTTTAAACATAATTTTATACAATTAAGGGGACCTTCGATAAATTAACCAACCCAGATTGACAATCTTCTACGTACAGTCAAACCAAAAAGTATTCAAACACTCTTGACTTTTGGCAAATGTAACACTTTCCATAACTTGTGATCTAACATGAGGAATATATGGTTGAAATTATTGCCATAGAATTTGACGCCTTCTTAAGCTAAATCAGTTCTACAGCCGTTTGATTCTGAAAGTGAGTGAATAATTCTTGGTGTGGCGGTATTGTATTATGTGGCACATTTAGTGTGTTGACTGTAGAAGATAAAATGAAAAAAAAAAAACCCAAAAAAATAACTGAATCTTTAAAGAAAACTGAAGTTATTGGAAGTTGAATCCATCAAGTCACATTTAAAAGATTTTAAGTTATTTTGAAATGAACAAATAGTGTCAAAGTCTATAAGAGTGTTTCAGGCAATAGAACTACTAGAAGTCTGTCTCCATGGTGACACGTTCGTCCCACGTGCCAATTGGAATGTTTAAGACTGTTTACTCAACAAACCCAATCGGCAGAAAATAGTTCCTTCTCAATTGATAAATAATCCTCCACTATTGGGGTTCTACTTGGATCTTGTTTCAATCGATGGAAAATGTCGTTCCTGACGTTCCAGTGGTACTGAGGCTGATGTGGTGATAATAAAGCAAACATTTCCAACATTAAATCTAATGGATGGGGTTTTAACAAGCCCCAGCTTAGACACCAATCGCAAGGCACATGTCAAATGCATTTGATAGAAAAGTGCAACTTTATGAAAGTGTCTGAATGTAGCCATTTGTTGCTAATAGACTCCACCTAAAGCCATTATTAGCCATAATTATCGTGACCCATCCAGGAAGCCAACTATATGATCTTTCCAATGACACCATATTTTTTTTAGACAAGGCACTCGAATGTCAAACATAAAAAGATTTTGTGTCCAGGAAAAAATGCCCTCTGTTAAAAAAAAACCAACGCAGACATCAGGAATAGGGCTCATGCTACTTTTGTGGTTAACATAAATTACATTTTCAATTGCACGTAATCATTATTGCATTGAATGGGATTTCATAGTGTGGATTCCCAGGGGATAGATTTGGATAGTGGATTGGTAGAATGCTTTAGCAGCATGTTGTATGGGGTCTCAATCATGGACGGATCCTTAGAGTCTGTTGGTCAGATCCTCCCACCTTATCATCTCTTCATCACGTCTGCCTGCAGCTGGTCATACGAGCTGACTAAGCTTGGGACAAACAGCATTGATAAACATCAATAAAATACATAAAACTGAAACCAAATGCTGACTTCCATCATTAGCAACATCAGATGCAGTTACAGGGTATCACTGGACAGGGAAAACAGGGAAAATTGTAAAAGAATATTCCCTGTAGGGCAAATTCATGGAATTTGATGTTAGGTTATGCATTCAGGGAAAACACAGGGAATTTTGTCATTATATGTATAATAAATAATATGTGAAATGCTAACAGATTTTTGATCGGAAATGAATAACGCTGGATGGCAGTGTGGCTTATTGTAGATATTAAGTTTCATAGGTTGAAATAGACTCAGTTGATTTAATAATTACATTAAACTTAGTGGTATTTTGGTGGTGAAGGTACAGTTATTGGGTACCAGGAGGCCGTATAATCACCTGGGAAAATATCTAGTGAAAACGGGGAAAAATCAGGGAAAATACCGGGGATTTTGTTTTCAAAATTGAGCGGATACCCTGAGTTAACATGGCTATACACTGCTCTATGATGGCTTAGGTAGGAGAGCATCTTCGCAGGGGAGGAGGCTGTTGCTATGTTAGACTGACTAGGTGATGAGGTTGCAGGTGATGCGGATGCTGCTCTAGGATAGGAGCTGTTGGGGGATGCAGCTATGTTTAACCTCTTTCAATTGGCTGCCTCTGGGAATATCTAGACTAGATTCTATTATTCCTGTCAAATGGAATGCATTAAGATCAAAGTTATCTCCTCCCTAAACACAAACTTCCCTTTTCTTGTATAATAAGAGCTTTAGGAACAATCGATGAAATTAGTAAGCATGTCTAATGGAGCTTGGATGAACCAGCTCTGATTGGAGTATAAGTCACTTCGGCATAAGCATTTTTAACCAACAAAAATATTAGCTTAGTCCTTCCTACTCGGGGATATAACTAATACAAAACAATCATTCTGGTCGCTACGAATGCATTGTTACCAATTCCTAAGATACTGACAAATATTCAACCACCAGAAAATCGACCTAACTGGCTCACTCGCCAACTAAAAAGCTTTGTGAAAGATGGCACTAACCAATGCCAAAAGTCATTGATGGTCATTCGGTCAGTTGGAACGTCGCCATTAGTAGATATTTTATTTTTATGGTGATTTAGTCTAAATTGAGATGTCAAATGAATTGTTAACAACAAATAGGTCAATTATATTTGGTTTTAATTGTGAGGTGGTCACTTTACTCGCTAATTGCTTACAAGTTACATGGTTACCACTTACCTGACTACTAGTTGCTTGGTTACCACTCACCTGGTTACTAGTTGCTTGGTTACCACTTACCTGGCTACTAGTTACTTGGATTACCACTTACCTGGCTACTAGTTACTTGGTTACCACTTACCTGGCTACTAGTTACTTGGTTACCACTTACCTGGCTACTAGTTACTTGGTTACTGGCTTAACTGGTTACTAGTTATTTTGTTAACTAGCTTACTTGGTTACCAGTTATTAATTTCTGGATTACTTGATTACAAGTTACTGGGTTACAAACTACTAGGTTATTATTTGCTTGGTTACTATCTTCATTGGTTGCTAGTTACTTGTTTACTATAGTAGGATTCAAACGAGATATCCACCTGTTTTTTGGTCATATTTTGCTAAATATATGGCATTGAGCAGCGCAAAAGGTCAAATGTTCGCAATAATTCAAATCCCAACTTTCTAGCAGCTGATAAAGACACTTCTGGGAAAGAAAGAAATAACTTGAAGTTTGCTAATCTCCATTGGAATTTCTGCTGCTTCTTTGTGCCCATAACAAATGGCTATAATGATGAAAAAGTGGCAAAATATTATCATTGCGAAGATAAGGAACTTGAAGTTCATTTGTACAAAGAGGGGTTTTTATGCGTAATAGAGTTGGTTTTTGACCTTTTGATAACATTTATATCTATTTTGTGCTTCTCAATGACATATGTGAAATATAAGACAAAAAAACGAGTGAACATTTATTTTGGATGACACTATAGCATTTCTTTGCATTATTAGTTGTTTAGTTACTAGACCATTTGGTTGAGAGTTACTTGGTCACCAGCTCATTTAGTTACTTGGTCACCAGCTCACTTGGTTACAAGCTTACTCGATTACAAGTTTCTAGGCTACTATTTACTTGGTAACTTGCATCTTTGGTTACTAGTTACTTGCAAGGTTAAAAAGATTTACAAGGTTTATTGGGTGTCCAAAGTCAATATACAAAAAAAAAAGTTTTTGGCTTGGTTGCTAGCTTTCTTGGTTACTAGTTATTTGGGTGTTAGCTTTCTTGGTTACTCGTTACTTGGTTACTAGTTACTTGGGCGTTAGATTTCTTGGTTACTAGTTACTTAGTTACTATCTTTCTTAGTTACTAGTTACTTGGTTGCTAGCTTGACTGGTTGCTAGCTTGACTAGTTACTATTTACTTATTTACTTACATATTTGCTAACTTTTGTACCTACTATCAACTATTCCTTCCTACTGACTTGCTATTTATTACTTATTTACTTCTTACTTTCTTTTTCTTGCCCACCTACTTATCTACTTTCTTTCTTGCTGAGCACAAAGATCTTTCTCTCTCTCGCTTTCTGATATTTGTTGACTGATATTTTTCCAGACAGAGAGGAGGAGTAAAAATGAGAAATATTTCGGTTGAGTTGCCAAGGAAACCGTTTTGTGCTCTATCTATTTTCCTGGCGTCTATTACGCAGTCAGAAAGCAGCAAATATTCTCACTAGTTATGCGTTTGTTATGACTGTAGAAAAGAAGCTTACTGATTGGGCATTGTGTTAGCCCAGTGGTTCCAGCGCTTGCATTCTCTCCTAACTCAATGTCACCAACTCATCTATTTATTTCTCATCTCTTCACTTATAAATATTTCACCTTGGTTTTTGTCACAATTTTCTGTCGGCGAAAAGCTTTTAAAGCTTATGTTTTATCGTTATTTGTATCACCACCGACTTTGAATACAATTTTATCTTATCTTATCGTATCTTATCTTATGTTAGGGGACCTGGGTTCAAATCCCCCCCACCTGGTCACTGGTTGCATGCATTGGCAATGGCCAGGTCATCTGAAGGTTTCCAATCTTAGATTTTCAGTTTTGATGTAATTTATGGGCTTGTCGACATCATATTGTTGACATCATATTGTTGACATCATATAATTGTCATATTGTTGATTTGGTGGATAATCATGGTGGATTAACTTCGGCTTTTGGAAGACTGCACAAACTGATCAAAGTGTAACATGGGTGGGACCTTACAATTTCATCATTACGTTTGCCTTCTATAAGTGACTTTTGCCCTGTAGGAAAGACAAATAGGTCAGAACTGAGCTCTGTCTGTCAATAACTATCTATCGGTCTATCTATCTATCCATCTATCTATCTATCTATCTATCTATCTATTTATCCATCTTTTATCTATCTATCTATCTATCTTGACAGCTGGTCATACATGCTTCTGACCAGAAGCATTTTGGCAATACAATACAATACACTACAATACATTAAAATACAATACAATACAATACAATACAATACTTTTAATGTCAATGTTGCCATCTTGTTTATGTTTCTCCTTTGTTTAATGCCATTACTTTCCTCTTCGTTTCTGTTGTGACTTTCTTGTTATCTCAGCATAATTCATAATTGCCATCACATGTCCCTTAGCTATTACCAGTCTGATAATTGTACCAGCCTGTCTTACAACACTCCACCTCTATATTTAATCCAGCCCTCTATAAATATTCCCTCCAGGATTGTGGGCATGGAGGCTGTGTGTGCATGGAGGCTGCCTGTCTAGAGGTCTCCCTCCTTGGCTTCTAGGCTCTTTTAAGTGGTGTTGGGCCTGAGTACAAAACCTGCACCAGAGAATCCTTATCATCTCATCATTATATCCGCCTTGCAAATGATTATGAAAAAGGTATAAGAGCAGTAATTGGCTCCCCAGTTCAGTTATAACTCATTTTTAGGAATATTTCTAAGTTAAATATGAATAGAATTCGAACGGAAATTGCAGGGTTTTGTGATGAAGACGAGTTACCGAAAGTTGAGTTGTATTAAGAGGAAATTCAGTATTTGATATTATCTAGATGCTATAGCCTACCGATATACTACAGGCAGGTGTAATGATGGGATTATAAGCGGTAAAATAACCTTTCCATGTGTATATTTATCCCGATGGGTGGGGTCTTATCCCAATGGGTGGGGTCTTCAGCTTGACACTTATACAGACACTTATACAGAGCAACGTAATGTTTCATGTGATGGACATCCAGCTGAATTATTAACCTATACAACATAATTATAGCAAGGGTGGTTACACTGGGGGTGCAGACCTCTAACCCCAGTGGCCAACACAGGGCTCTGCACAATGCAGACTCCAGTTATACCTATATCTAGCTATCCCATACATAGCGCAGACATTCATGACTGACCTTTAAGATTAACGCGTCTTAATCATAATTGTGTTTGGCTTTCAAACCTGGGACCGTCAGACAAGCGGGCTGATACCGTAACAACTAGGCCTGATACCGTAATAACTAGGCCGTGTAGGAGGGTCTGATTCTAATGTCACTTTTGATATTGATGGATTAGACTTCAATAAATGCCATTCATTTGATATATATAGTTCTGCATTGAATTCCTCAGTTTCTAATTCCTTCTCTTCATTGAGTGTTAGTATAACATGGCATTTGTGTTATCAACCTCCTAGCTCGTGTTTCTAGGGCTAATAATACTGAGCACTTGGCTCTTGCAATCCCAGTGTTTGACTTTCGTCTGCTGCAGTAGCCATTGATCTTCCTATCAAGTGCTTTCTCAGCATTTTCTAGTCTTATATATTGAATTCTGTGTATTTAACATCATCCTACGATTGGTGTAGAGAGTATATAATCTGTTTAACACCCCTAGTGTCATAACTAAGCGACCTTCACCTTTGCGATGTCACTTGACCTTATTGCCAATGACATATCTCCAGTTGATTCTATTTATTGCTATAAAAGTGTTTTGGAAGAGCAACACATATGTTTGTCAATATTTTGAGAATTTTCTGAATGCTAGTGCTGTGGTTGCCAATGAGCCACATTTCAGTCCCTGTCCCATCACACGGGATGTACTCATCATCATCTCATCCATGGTAGTGACTGTGGGTGCATGGGTTCAAAGCCCACTCCCTGCACTGTTCATGAGCCACATCTCAGTCCCTGTCCCGTCACATGGGATACACTCATCATCATCTCATCCATGGTAGTGACTGTGGGTGCATGGGTTCAAAGCCCACTCCCTGCACTGTTCATGAGCCACATCTCAGTCCCTGTCCCGTCACATGGGATACACTCATCATCATCTCATCCATGGTAGTGACTGTGGGTGCATGGGTTCAAAGCCCACTCCCTGCACTGTTTATGAGCCACATCTCAGTCCCTGTCCCTTCACATGGAATGTACTCATCATCTCATCCATGGTAGTGACTGGGTGCATGGGTTAAAAGCCCACTCCCTGCACTGTTCATGAGCCACATCTCAGTCCCTGTCCCGTCACATGGGATACACTCATCATCATCTCATCCATGGTAGTGACTGTGGGTGCATGGGTTCAAAGCCCACTCCCTGCACTGTTTATGAGCCACATCTCAGTCCCTGTCCCGTCACATGGGATATACTCATCATCATCTCATCCATGGTAGTGACTGTGGGTGCATGGGTTCAAAGCCCACTCCCTGCACTGTTTATGAGCCACATCTCAGTCCCTGTCCCATCACACGGGATGTACTCATCATCATCTCATCCATGGTAGTGACTGTGGGTGCATGAGTTCAAAGCCCACTCCCTGCACTGTTTATGAGCCACATCTCAGTCCCTGTCCCATCACATGGGATATACTCATCATCATCTCATCCATGGCAGTGACTGTGGGTGCATGGGTTCAAAGCCCATTCCCTGCACTGTTTATGAGCCACATCTCAGTCCCTGTCCCGTCACATGGGATACACTCATCATCATCTCATCCATGGTAGTGACTGTGGGTGCATGGGTTCAAAGCCCACTCCCTGCACTGTTTATGAGCCACATCTCAGTCCCTGTCCCATCACATGGGATGTACTCATCATCATCTCATCCATGGTAGTGACTGTGGGTGCATGGGTTCAAAGCCCACTCCCTGCACTGTTTATGAGCCACATCTCAGTCCCTGTCCCTTCACATGGAATGTACTCATCATCTCATCCATGGTAGTGACTGGGTGCATGGGTTAAAAGCCCACTCCCTGCACTGTTCATGAGCCACATCTCAGTCCCTGTCCCATCACATGGGATACACTCATCATCATCTCATCCATGGTAGTGACTGTGGGTGCATGGGTTCAAAGCCCACTCCCTGCACTGTTTATGAGCCACATCTCAGTCCCTGTCCCGTCACATGGGATATACTCATCATCATCTCATCCATGGTAGTGACTGTGGGTGCATGGGTTCAAAGCCCACTCCCTGCACTGTTTATGAGCCACATCTCAGTCCCTGTCCCATCACACGGGATGTACTCATCATCATCTCATCCATGGTAGTGACTGTGGGTGCATGAGTTCAAAGCCCACTCCCTGCACTGTTTATGAGCCACATCTCAGTCCCTGTCCCATCACATGGGATATACTCATCATCATCTCATCCATGGCAGTGACTGTGGGTGCATGGGTTCAAAGCCCATTCCCTGCACTGTTTATGAGCCACATCTCAGTCCCTGTCCCGTCACATGGGATACACTCATCATCATCTCATCCATGGTAGTGACTGTGGGTGCATGGGTTCAAAGCCCACTCCCTGCACTGTTTATGAGCCACATCTCAGTCCCTGTCCCATCACACGGGATGTACTCATCATCATCTCATCCATGGTAGTGACTGTGGGTGCATGAGTTCAAAGCCCACTCCCTGCACTGTTTATGAGCCACATCTCAGTCCCTGTCCCATCACATGGGATATACTCATCATCATCTCATCCATGGCAGTGACTGTGGGTGCATGGGTTCAAAGCCCATTCCCTGCACTGTTTATGAGCCACATCTCAGTCCCTGTCCCATCACATGGGATATACTCATCATCATCTCATCCATGGCAGTGACTGTGGGTGCATGGGTTCAAAGCCCATTCCCTGCACTGTTTATGAGCCACATCTCAGTCCCTGTCCCGTCACATGGGATACACTCATCATCATCTCATCCATGGTAGTGACTGTGGGTGCATGGGTTCAAAGCCCACTCCCTGCACTGTTTATGAGCCACATCTCAGTCCCTGTCCCATCACACGGGATGTACTCATCATCATCTCATCCATGGTAGTGACTGTGGGTGCATGGGTTCAAAGCCCATTCCCTGCACTGTTTATGAGCCACATCTCAGTCCCTGTCCCATCACATGGGATGTACTCATCATCTCATCCATGGTAGTGACTGTGGGTGCATGGGTTCAAAGCCCACTCCTTACACCAGTTATCCGCAATGAATGGATTTGAGGTTTAATAAATCCCTACCGGAAGCCTTTAAATTTTTAGAATGGGTATTAAGTTAAAGGTTAAAGGATAGCTTCATTGCTGTCTGATGTTTAAAACTTTGTCAGATTTAGTTTGATTCCTTTAATGATATTTCAGAGCAAAGAATAGGTCAAAGATTTATTAAGTAGTTTGATTAGCTGTCAGATGTGTATATTTTGAGATTTAATTTTCATTTTTTTGCGGATATTTCAGAGCAAAGAATGGGTCAAAGATTTATTAAGTAGTTTGATTAGCTGTCAGATGTGTATGTTTTGAGATTTAATTTTCATTTTTTTGCTGATATTTTAGAGCAAAGAATGGGTGAGAGTGCGCATCCAACACATGGAACCGGATCTCATGGATGTCGGGTCCTCCCTGGAAGAAGCGCGCGCTCTCAGACGGGAACATGACGAACTCCTCATGAAACTTAACGTAAGTTCTGCTCTTTTTCTATAATATTTTAAAGACGATGCGCTTCTTCATTGAATGGATTTACCTTCGGGAGGCTGCTGATTTTTGGAGGCGTTACGAGTTATGACATGTGTCATTGTAGTGTTGTTATGTCAAGATTCTAACCGATTATGTAGTGGCTTATTCCCAATGCAGTGTGGTTTCTTGTGGTTAAAGCAGTAACCGTGTTATGTGATAATCCAATACCACTATGAGAGATGCCTGGTGGGATTTTCTGTCGTGATAATTACAGAATGCAGTATTCAGCTGCCCCCAAAAATGTGAACGATGCATTTTGAAATTTGTTCTCTTAAAACCTGACTTATTTTTAATTTAAGGCCATCTGAAGCTTTAGATTATAGATTATAAACAGTGTGATTGATATAAAGAAATACTAAAATTGAATAATAATATCAGTTTGTTTTTGAAACAGCGAAGTGTATCAGCTTAAGTCAAATGAATTCAGTGTAAAGTCATCCTCAACTATCTTTTTCAAAATCTCAAGTCTTTAGACGACTTTGGGATTTTGCGTGATCCGAAAACTTTCGATAACTGGTCCATAAACTAAGTTCCAGAATTTGTCCACTTTGATATTAAAAGACCATTTAAGCGATTTGCAACGTTTGTCTTAATTGTTTGGTTTTTGTATGAATAACTTTCATATGAAAATAGTTGATTATTTCGAACATATTAAAATTAAATAAACAGGAAGACTGTATTGATGTTTTGGTTGAGGTTAGGGAATAGTTCTTGAGTCACGTGGGCCTTCACCCCTCTGCAAAGTCACGTGGGCATTTGTGTTGGAGCACCATCAGTTACCATGGCAACTGCTTCTCTCCCATAGCAACAGCCTACCTGCCAACCTGCCTCTGAGGCTAACTTTAGCTCCCTCCATCTCTCTCTTGTTTATGTACGAGACTGTTCAGTTAGAGACCTTGCAGGAAAAATAAAATTCCGATAAATAAATACAGTCGTGGCTGCTCGTAATGTGGTATGTGGGAGTGCAACAAAGAGTATTTTTATAACTTTAGTTATACGTATAATTGCATTCTTGGACAATGACCTTGTAATAACCAAACTTTTGTTATAAGTGTGAGCTCGTTCTAAACATGTCTGGTTATATTGAGTTATATATTATTAGATTGACTTCGTATTGATATTGTTGAAAATATCCAGTAGAAATAATTTTTTTTACATAAATTAAAGATATCAAACCAAAAATAATAAATCGATAGAAAAAGCCACTTTTTCTGCCCAGAATATCACTCAGATGTTTTTCAAAATAACCTTAAAAATGTTTTTCAAAATAATCTTAAAAATGGTTTTATTTTTAAATAATCTTAAAAATGTCTTTTACCAGGTAGATAAAATGTGACATATGTATCAAAGTTTGATATTTGAAATGTTCCATTGTTCAATGAGATAACCAGTGTCAGGCTGTTTAATAACAAAAGTTGTATGTAATATAGCCATAGTGTAATGTGTGTCTATTAATATCTGATGCTTAGCAAAATTAAAAGAAAAAAACAAAACAAACAAATCCTGAAAATATGAGGTTGCCATTCTGTATGAATGATAACCAATTAGTCTGCACTTATTGGTAACTTTGGTATCAGTTGTGAGTATTGGGTAAATACCTGGTTACCATGGCAACGGATTGCAGGTGCGGGGCGTGGAATGTGTCAGGTGGCAAAATGAGTGTACTCTTGAGAAAATGAGTGCACTCTCAGTTCGAATTGAGATGCACTCGGCCTGGTTGGCCTTGGACGGAGACTGAACTATCAACTATCCGTTATTAAGGGGGTTAACTGTTGGTTTATTATCATAACTTAAGAGGTTAGTGGGGGTAAAAAAGAAACTGCCTGTGTATTAATAATCCTATGTATCAAAACAAAGATAAACAGACCTCATAGGTGGAGTGGTATTTTAAGATGGTATGGAGTCTATGAACTTATCTAGCCATCTCATCTTTATGTTGACCTTTGGCAAATAATTCTCCGCATAGTAATTCTGCTAATTAAGGAAAATTTGAAAGGTGCCCAATCAGCACAGGTTTTTTAAAATTTCTATGACATTAGAATTAAAGAGAAAGAAATGAGTTCTCCAGTTGTATTTGTTAAAAGTTTAAAAAAGAGGAAAGCCAGTGGATTTTGGCAGCAGGTTGAGTCCTATGGAGTTGCCTTGTTCCGTGGAGCACAGCGCTGCATTCTCCGAAAGTCTTTCATTCAATTTTTAGTCCGGAATTTGGTGAATAGGTTAATGCCCAATACTCACAGATGATGCCATGGTTACCAAAATGATTCCATGGTTACCAAAATGATTCCACGGTTATCAAAATGATGCCACGGTTACCAAATGATTCCACGGTTACCAAAATGATTCCACGGTTACCAATCAGTGCAGACGAATTGGTTATGATTGATTAGACAGAAATCATCTGAGAAATGAAAGGTCATACCTCTGGCTATTCTCTTTTTGTAACTTTTCCCTAATCAACAGACATAAATAAGCACACCTCCTGGGAGGTACCTCTGCTGGATGCCATTTGGATATGTGGTTCCTTTATCTTGTAAACTAAAGTGTATAATGGAAAATATGAGGAACCCACAGGCACGGACAGGACTCCCAACATTCGACATTAACTTTTGAGCAATATCGAAGAAGCTGTTACCATCTTAACACGTTTTCTTCAATTAAACTTTGAATTTACATCAGAATTAGAAAAAAAATATTGAAATGTTTAATTGTGGCTGACTGCGTTGCAATTCTACAAATTAGTGCTGGTGCTTCCATGTACGTTGGGACGAACTAGTTTCAGTCAGTCGCATTTAAGCCGGGGAAAGTAACGCTCTTGGGAAAACTGAACAAGCTGAAGGGGTGAAGGAGAGAGAGAGATAGAGAACAGTCTCTCGCTAGTCTGGCTCTCGGCCAGAGGAAAATAGATTGAGTAACAGGAGGGAAGGGAAATATTTATAGCGGAGTACCGGAGAGCAAAAGAGAGCAAAAGAGAGCATTGCCAGTCTGTCCTTGAAACTAATACACCAGAAACTGACTTATCCCGCTTAATGTTATGTGGGCGATAGATGGATGGATAGAAGGATAGATAGATAGAAGTATAAATAGTTAGAACGATAGATAGATAGAAGGATAGACAGACAGACAGACAGATAGATAGGTAGATGGATAGATATATAGATGGACAGATAGATAGATAGATGGATCGTTAGATAGATAGATAGATATATAGAGAGATAGATAGATATATATGGAAAGTGCAGCCCCCTAAGGCAAGTTGTTGCCGCTATCGAGGGTTGATTGATGAGGTGAGAGAGGAGGAGTCCACCCATGTTACTCGTTTACATTGTAACCAGGCTACTGGAGGGGGAATATGTCATGAATATTATTGAGGGTAATTGAATTAAGGGGATAAATGGATGGAACATAATAAAAGGTGGTTTATTTAGTTAATGATAAGATACAAATGATGTTATGTAGGTTTGTAGTGCCCTGTTAAGACCATCCCACAAATAAATGCTACCCCACTAATAAGACATTGACTTTGGATGCCACTCTTAATATCACCAAAGTCTAGCAAATACCTTTACCTCACAATTGAAGCAACCTTAGTGCTAACCATTAAGACTACCTCGTCATTAAGACCATTTTGTCATCAACATATCCTCACAGTCAATACCACCTTACTATTAACATGACATTAATACCACCTCATTAAAGTATAGTCCAAAATAAATGGCCGCTTGATTTTTGGTCTAATTTTTACAAATATGTCGTGGAGAAGCACAAATTAGATGTTAATGTTACCCAAAATTATAATCCCAACTTTGTAACCCATAAAAAGCCCTCGCCGTGTAAATTACCTTCAATACCTATCTTTGCAATGATACTTTTTTGCCACTTTTTCATCATTATTGCCATTTGTTATGGTCTCAAAAAGGGAGCAGAAATTACATTTGAGAATATAGCAAAGTTCTGGTTATTTGGTTCCAGAGCTGTATTCATCAGCCAGAAAGTTTGGATTTGACGTGTTGCTAAAATGTCTTCATTTTTGTGCTTCTTTATGCGATTTACGGCAAAATGTGCCCAAAGAACAAGTGGACATATTTGATGAATCCTAGTATAGTAAGACCACTTCACTAGTAAGACCACTTCATCAGTAAGACCACTTTATCAGTAAGACCACTTCACTAGTAAGAACACTTCACTAGTAAGACCACTTCACTGGTAAGAACACTTCACTAGTAAGACCAACTCATTAGTAAGACCACTTCATCAGTAAGCCCAATCTATTGCTTACCAAGCGTGGTCTTAATGGCAAAGTTTCACTGTAGTCCACTTGAGTTTTCCTCGAGTTTTCCCTGTGACTAGAATAGTAAAACTGCCAAAGAGAAAACATCACTTTGTTGATGAAGATATTTATCTTGGCTCCCAGAAGTCTTAAAACAGTTTTACAATGTTGTTATTCCTGGTTCTGGCTTCCAGTAAATGCTCTGTTGGATGCTTGGGTAAAAGGAGTGGCCATTTTATAAACAATAGGACTAGAAATAGTGTATGTTACATATTATCAGAAAACTGTTTATAACGAGTGGGATTGTAATGTAAGTAGCAATTATTTGGAATTAGTTTATTTTGCAGGCAAATATAACTGTACTATACAATACAAGCAAAATTTCAACATAAATAAACAAATCAGAAATCTACAAATTAATGTAATAACATCCCTGATGAACTACACCCAAAAGCATGAGAAGTATAAAAATAAATAAATATAAAAAAGTAAAACTGATAAATCAATAAATTTAAAGTGGTTGATTAGGTAACAAGGTCATTGTCCAAGAACTGATTTTTTTTTTGGTCATATCTTTTGAACCAAACCTGGTTGTGACAAACATTTGCTGACTGTTCCAAATGGTTCATTATACACTGGTCATTTAGTAAGTTGGTAAATTGGGAAAGTAAATTTGGTGAATCCATAGCTATGGACAGCCACTGACAGTAACGTTTAAGTGATACTAGAAAATCAGGTGGATTTTTGACCCAAGAGGCTTAAAAGTTTGAAATTTTCGAACTGAAATTTAAATTTAAACTTATAAATCTGTGAGCATTTGAGGGATTTGCGTACATGTAATTATTCATAATATTTTTGTGGGTTTAGATGAATCTCTGCTAAAAACAACTCTCAACTTCATGCACTGGTCCATTTTGCAAAATAATAAATGCCCAGTTTGTAACTGAAAGACTAGGGCTTTGTAAACTTGTGATAAAATGGAGTGACGCAAATGGGAAAACTAAAAGAGTTCCGGAAAAACAGTAAATGCGTTGAGTGGAACTGGAAGCTCTAAGATCTGAAGTGTTCTATGAAATCTTGACAAATGATGCTGATGGTCTACTTAGTGGAATAATCTTGTAAAACTGAATTTCAGTTGTTCTCTGGTTGATTGTTCTTCGTCTATTGTTACGGATAAATTTTAATTTATGTGGGATTAAATATAATGATTTTTGGCAAGATTTTAAGTTTGAACCTTCATTAAGAGCAACCCTTTTCATGCATTGGTCTTGAAAATTCTTCCAATGCTAAATGCCCAAGTTAGCGTTTGAATGACTATGGAAGAGTTGTGAAATTCTGATAAAATTGAGTGAGCTAAATGAACAAAAGTGAAAGAGTTTTGGGCCAAAAAGTTGAGTGGAACTGGAAGCTGTAAATTTTTAGTATTCTGTAAAATGTTAAATATAGAGGCAGGTAGGAAAGTTTTTGCAATGATGTAATTTGAACTCGGTGGAAAAAAAAAATTCAGGAGTTCTCTTCTACGTCGTTTGTAAAAAGAAATTTTGTGTGGGATCATAAATCGGTTAATACTACAAAACTGACTCGGTTATACTTGTATTAGTCTCACAAACCCAAGAGAATATAGCTAAAGACATTAATCTCTCATAACCTAAATAACTTCAACGTGTACACATGTAATACGGTGCATACTGTATACTAATACCAAGGTGTGTATGAACTAGACTTGTCGACAGTTTGGCGTCAATCCAAAGTATTCTTTGCTGCTGATGGGATAAGCAAACACGAATATCTTGCTTTCGGTAACATAGATCCATATGTTAGAATTTGTTTCTCATTCTGAACAGCACAAAGCAATTAACTGCGTTGCTTGAAATTATCTCCGTAACATATTACGGCATTAAGCTGGATGTGTACTTCTCCAAATCATCATATTTCGGTTGAAGTATCTAATATGGCCTGAGGTTTGGTCCCACAGATTTGTAATGATTGCAGAACTCACTGTAGATAGATAGATAGAGAGATAATTTATTTTCGCCATAAGACATGCATATACATGATTTCAAAAACACAAAAAGTATAAACATGATATAATAAAAATTGGCAAGGATGCCTAGTAACTAAAACGTTGAGGTAAGGCACCCCATGTAATTCCAATAATACTCTGTGGTGTCCTTATTGTAAATGTAAATAATATTTAATATTTTCCTCTGAGAGTTTCGGTTCAAGAAAGTCTAAATGTTTGTGGCCTTTTTGCTCATTAAATGAAGCCATGAAGTCGAAATTAATTAATTTTATTTTTGCCTAATTTTGGCCTTAAAGCTACTGCTGTGTGGCACCAGAGAAATATCTTTAACTTTCTTAAAATGTCCTACAAAATGTGTCCAGTTTCTACACTCTGTGACTGTCAGCCATTTCACATCCGAGCTGATGTTATTTTCAACGATATTTAACTGTGTATATATAATGCAATAGCCATATTATAAATCTGTAACTTTCAATTTAAATCACTAAACCTCAAAGAAACATGACATCATAAAATTTTAAAACCCGCCATTACGAAACTTTTGTTACCCAATCTACAAAAAATTACTAATTCTTTTGACAATACAATGTAACAATAATGATTTTTAACTGTTGCCTTTTGATCTTGCAGTTGAAACAGAAAGATGTCACAGACCTTCTGGCGCGAGCGGACGACTTAGCGGCCGCTCAGTCCCAGCAAGAAGTCTACCAAGCAATGGCGGACTCGCTGGCAGAGGCCTGGAAGGACCTGAATAACCAACTGGAATACAGGAAGATGCTGCTCGACCAAAGCATCTCTTTCCACGAGAGCGCACACACGGTTTGTGCTTTTTTTTTGTGGTGCATTTTTTCCTTTGTTTCTTTTATACAACGTCTGATTTTATCCTGTATTGAAATCGCCAACAACTTGGATAGGAAATTGAAAACAAAAAAGTTCATGATATCAATGAAATATAAAGATCACTCCTTTAATTCATAATTCTTTACACGGTTTATGTGGAGCCGTAAATTTGTGATAGTGCTTGATTTTACTAATAAGCTTGTTTGTTAGGCTTTTGAAAGTACTTGATTATCACGTTTTTTTGGGTAGATTTTGGTCAAATGTATTTATTCAATCTATTTCATTGTATAATGATAGGATTTTGTTCATTTTATTATTCTGAAAATAAGTATTATTATGGTTAAATTGTAAACAGAATATGGAAAAGAGACTTTTATTTTTGCAGTTCTCAGAGAAAATGGAACAAGCACAAGACAGATTCATGAAGACAGGAGTCGCTCAGGACGTTGACACCGCCCGCCGGTTGCTACAGCAACACCAAGACATGAAAAAGAGTAAGTGGCGCCTCCTGTAACTCACGGATAGAACTAATGGTCCATTGTATGGCTAATGTAACAAAACGAGTACAAAAAGTAACGAATGGGGAGGAAAAGTGTCAACAGAGGTCACTGTCGCCGTATCAGATGAGTATTGTTTAATGATGTCATCTATATTGTGACGTCATCCACGCAACAATTGTGTAGTGACATCATAATGTCCCATCATTTGCTACGGTCGTAGTGCCCCATGTAGGCTCTGCTACTTTACATCCCCATTGCCTGGTGCGTTACATAGTATTGGGAAAGCAAAAGCTTGAAAATGTGATTGTAGTTATAGGTTGACCAAATATAGTTACCAGAATCTGAATTGAGATGTGTGAGACTTAGGACAAGTGATGTTAAACAAACAGCATTTAAAGCATGCTAACCTTCCATCTCCTCTCAGTTCAAAAGCCAGAGGTGGATATTACAGTCAAATTCATTGACTTGGAAACAAATCTCAAGAGACTTGGAAGCTGAACTTCAGATGATGTCATGTGAACCCAAGACTCCCATTGGCCAGGGTGGTCCTTCAACCAATGAGAGTCCTGGATTCACATGATGTTATCTGGAGTTTAGCTTCCAAGTCTCTTAAGACTTGTTTCCAAGTCAATGAATTTGGCTGTAAGAACAGAAACTTGTAACTTGAGATCTGAGCGTGACAAGCGAGGAAGATTTACCAAAACAGGAAGAGGGATCTCGTTTCTAATATCTTCACATGATCATTACGTTAATTGTGCTGGGAACCAGTCTGACGATAACTTATGGTGGCTCATTTAGTCTCCTGCTGGCCTGTGCAATAGTCGCTCTATTTGTTATGCATTTACTGAAAAGCCAATCTAACTTATTCATCAATTCTCTCAGATAAACGCTCAGATGTGCTTGTCTTCGAAGTGTCAGGTTTGTTTCGACGACAATCAATTAATCAATTCATTGATTATTCCCTGTGGAATAATTACTCCCCGGTTCCCATTATCGATAAGTTCTGGTTTAATTGGAAAGTGAAATATCATAAAATGAACTTAAAGATGATATCAATGGATGAAGAGGTTTGGGTGGATTATTTGTTTGATTATTACTCATTCCTACTTCTTTAAATTGGTGATAAGGTTGAATCAGGGTCCTTTTGAGAGACATTATTCGGCAGTCATTGTTTTTTTTCTCGATAAGCGTCCAGGGATATCTTGCTCTATAATTAAGTCCAAAGATGCTGCACATGGAATATGAATAATGTGAATCATGGAATATGAATAATGTGAATCATGGAATATGAATAATGTGAATCATGGAATATGAATAATGTGAATCATCACCCTTTGTCCTTTACAACCCAAAAAATCTAAACCACAAAAAATGTAGCACTGGATGTCTAAATACGTTAAGTTAGAACTGCATTAATCAGAAATATCCCATCTTGGCTATTTCATATATCTTTTAATACATTGTCATTCCATCAAATGCCAATGTGGGTGTGTAAATACTGTTATACGGTTTATTTCAACGTGAGGGAAGAAATTGTAGAAACTGAAATTATGCTGGAATCGTCATTGGATGCAATCAGTTTACTTTCATAACCCCACATTTGCAACAGGTGTCACGAAAATTTTGGTTGTTGGTTGATGCCCAAGAACATAATAATTATGTTTGTGGCTTTACTGGTAGTACTTAATAATAATTGTAAAGTGCACGGAATGCTGGAAAAACAGCTGCACAAATCATGTCACTATTGTGTGGTTATAAATGTAAACATGCAATGGAACGGTCCCAAATACCCTGCCCATTTACATTAGACCCCCAATGTCAAAAGATGAATTTGCAAATACTAAAAATCACCCATTATATGATAGGCAACATCATGCTGATGCCTGTGCCTTTTACCAAAGTAATACAAAGAAAAAAATAGAGAAATATAAAAGGACACAAATAGAACATAAATTGGTCCACGATATGGGATCTGATAACTGAAAATGATGCAAAGTTTGGGAAATTATATATAAAATATTCGTCACTTTCTCTCTCACCAGGTATCTTGGAAGCGTCGATGCAAACACTACAAGAAGGCCAGTCGCTTCTGGACCGAATTCGCGAGATGGGAATGCACGCTGATGTACAAAATAGACACGCCACGACCGCCGCATGCTACGGCATCGAGCACGTCTTGGAACTGTTGCAGGACCGCAGGCGCCGCCTAGAGGAACTGTGGCTGCAACGAAGAATCAAACTAGAACAGTGTCTGCAGTTGTTGCTGCTGGACAACGAGGTCAACAAGGTAGGTCAAGGGATTAAAGAGGTCGTTTTGAAGGTCATCTTAGACAGTAAGGTCACTTAGAAGGTCGTAATGCAAGAATGGGGGCATTAAGAAGGTTTCTTGTAAGAATTAAGTGTCATCTTGCAAGAATTAGGTCACTTCTGAACTTGTAAGAATTAGGTTATTTTGATTAAGTTATTTAGAATACTAATTAGGTCATTGGGAATAAGATCTTGCAAAATTGGGTCATTTAGAAAAAGATTTGGTAAGAATTAGGTCACTTAGAACATGATTGCAAGGATTAAGACAGTTGTATTAGTGATTATGTTAGTGTTTTCTAAATTGTAAACTTTGTGATCAGTTATGCATATTTAAAGTGCTGTTGTTCATATGTTTTTTACTTGTTTGACTTCTAATGTGAATTTTTCCATTCAATTCAGGTATCAGACTGGTTTACTCAGACAGGCGATGCCTATCTGGGTCAGACTGGTTTGGGAGACAGCTTCATGGTTGCGCTCAACCTTCAGACCGATCACCAGCGCTTTGAACTGCAGGCCAGGGTGAGGACCTTGACTAGTGATGTCACGATGATCGATTATTGTCGATCATCGGTCGTTTTGTCTAAGAATCGATGATCGATTACTAATTTTGTATAGTCAATTTTTTTTTTTTAATTGCATCCATTGGTATTGAAAAAATTAAAGGAAAAGCTGTTGCAATTCCTCCCTTTTGGAGTTTCATATGATCATAAATAACTAAGATTAATGACTTGAGATGTAATAAATTGTATTTATGTACAGAGACCTTTAATTGTCTTGGACAAACTACTTATTATTACTTATGATAGCAGTTGATTTAACGTGGACGACTACTCAAGTACAAACTGCACCCGAACCGACTAATGATCGATCATCGGTTGGTGCACCCAAACCGATGATCGACTATGAAAATGTAACTGATTGACATCTCTAGTTTTGACTCTAATTTGTTTCTGAAATGTGTTGAGGTTGTAAAATATACAATAGGTGACAATGAGCATCAATATCGAGGGTTGCCTTCTGAGACAAAAGCAATTCTATGACATTATTACAAAAGAAGTATTTCATTCCGTTCAACAGGAAATCCAAGAGACAGTGCTGCGCCTAGTAAGGACAGCGGACCAACTGGTACACAGCGCCACCTACGATGCAGAAGGCGTGCGTGAACGTCTCAAATTAGTCGACCAGAAATGTGAAAAATTCATGTTCCAACTGGACACCAGACGCAAAAACTTAGCGCTGGCTATTTCATTTTACACGCTTGCTGAAACGGTAAGATTTCTTTAATTTAATTGGTTCACGGATTGCTTCTAGCAGGTGCTAACGTCATTAAGTATGCAAGATACAGTCCGGCTCATTCATGACATCACATGTTACTTAGGATTATTACGCATTGATTAGATGCAATTCAGATTGATTAATAACTTAATTTTATTCTTAGGCAGGCTAACGTCCTATGGCTGCATACATAAACCTTTAGCAATTGGATTTTAAGATTTGCTATAGATAATTAAAAAATCTAACGATTTCACCCCCCAAAAAAAAACAAAAAAAACATTCTTGCACTCATGTATCAGTGTATATTTTCCTAGTAATTGCTAGCTTAGTCTGGTCACATTATATTATTTATTGCATTTTAATGTATTTCCATTCACATTTTCTTTTTCATTTTCAGGCTCTAACAAAGTTAGAGGAGATCGAGGGAGTTCTTTCCAGCACTGACCTCCCTCGAAACAGCACGGCTCTTGCAGAGAAGCATGCCCAGTTGTCAAATGCAATTGTGGAAGTGACCACGCCTGCACTTCGCGAGGGTCGTATCCTCCTGGAGAGGGTCGGGAGGGACCATCCTAGCGTGCAGGGCATTACCAACAAGGTAATTCATTCAAGATCTTATCAGAGTAGTCTTTTTGTAATCATTTTTGTAATCATTAAGGCGGTATGTGTACAAATGTGGCAACCAAAATTTCCTTGTGATAATGAAGATTTATTGGAGTTAAAAATGGAATGTCATGAAAATATACAATCGGGAGACCTTGTTATGGCAATTAATGCCGCTGCCACAAGGCCACCCCATGAATGAAATATCATAAATTAGGTGGTATCAATGCAAGATTGTGAGTCAGTATAATTGCTTCTTATTATAATTAATTTTTGCAGACATAGCAATTTGAAATGCTGCATGTTTTATATATTAAATATATTTTGTGTTCTTGGTACACAGGTTACGCAACTGCAAGAGCGTTCTGATAATGTGCAAGAATTGTGTAAGGCTCGTTACGAGGCTGGGGAGAAGAGCCAGGCATTCAACCAGTTCCAAGAGAGGTTCTCACAACTCAACACTTGGCTGGGACAGATTGGCCGGGCCACCCTCAGCCGCTATCGAGATCTGGGAATGGATCTCAACTTCGCTCGGGATTTCCTAGAGATCCACGAGAGACTTGAGAAGGATGCACGAGACAAGACTGAGGAGGTGAAGGCCTTGTCTACTACCGCAGAGGATCTGGTGCAGTCAGGTACGTACATCAAAGTGGTCTCGGCCTTTCTCTGTGTCTATGTTTATCTATGTCTTTATGCTGCAAGGTCTGACCAAAAAGTTTAAAATTTAGAAAACATGTACGTACATCAAAGTGGTCTTGGACTATCTCTGTGTCTATGTATAAAGATCTATGTCTTTATGCTAAAAGGTCTGAAGCTCAGTCAGCTTAAATGACAAGCTAGCAGGCAGATGTAACGATGAGATGATAAGGCTGTTTGGAGTCTCGCCATGCACCTTTCACCTGCCTCAGAGTATGAAGCACCTTCAATTTAATGTCTCATGCGATGCACATCCAGTTCATGAAGAGTGCCCTGCGTAATACCTTTTGGTCATAACGCCCTCGGTTATTCTAGTTCCCCTTGAAATTAAGTTAGTGAATGGTAGACCTTACAGTAAAGGTTACTTGGTTACTTGGTTACTTAGCACTTTATCAGATGTCTGAGATAGATCTAGGGCAGTCTTGGCCTAGTAGTAATTGTTTTTAATTAACTCTTCTTATCCTCATCTTCATTTACTTCTTTGCCTGTAGTTTAACAAATCGTTTCAGTATCATTACACTTTGTTTTTAATGTTCTTTATCCATTGTTCTTTATCCATTCAATACACAAATTTAACACTTTCATTTCTGTTACTGCTTGTTTTATGGTCAAGTTTAACTAGATGACACTTTTTAGTTAATTACAACTGCGTAATGTCGCTTTTGGACTATTAAGTATTAATGCATCATAGCACTTCTAGTCGAGTTCAGTGTATGTGGATTTGGGTTATAAATGCGAATTCGTTTGACTTTTTCCAGGGGACCAGGAATCCACGGCAGCAGTAGATCAGGCCAAGACCTTTGGGCAGCATTGGGACCAGCTGCTCGGGGTCACCGCAAGCCGCCTCAGACTTGCCCGCTCCTACGTCAGCTTTCACAAGAAAGCGCAACAGGTTTGTCCTCTTTAGACACCCAAAAATCTGTAAATGTGATTCGTAGAATTGGCATTTTTCCTTGTAAATTAAGCCGCACGGTATAGCATTGAATTAAATGAATATATTCCCATGGAGGCATATGTCAAATGGGCATTAATCCTTCGAAGTTAGAAGTGTATTACTGTTTTGTGATGCAATTTGTAAATGTGTAATAGTGATTGGTAGTTTAGCAATAGGGAAGGCTGTCATAATAGTGCATTTTCACTGAAGGTTATTGACATTTCCACAAGGTGGCTGCAGCAGAATACTGCAATTCTATTGGCTGAAAAAGTTCCCGCCCTTCACTGTGATAGGCTGAAGCAAAGTGCATCCTAGCAGCAGTATTTTTAGTGCATTTTAATGTATATTTGACATCTTATCATTCAGTTGAATTTTGTTATTTTCCTGAGAAAGTTATATTTATTGAATAAGTTAGTTATAATCTTCCATGTCTGAAAAGCAAAAAGATTAATAAGAGGAGAAGAAAACCATTTTTCTGTGATGTCATAATACAATGAGGTCATTAGGAGCTATTAGGTGCACTGGATGACTTCATATTTACTTCTATGAGGTCACTAAACAATAGTTACTGCTACTGCAGCTCCCTCTATTGATGCAATGGCACAACGAGAGATCAAACAATAACTTGAAGTGTTCTTAAATTTCAGCTTGCAATATCAATGGATGCTTTGGAACAGTATCTTAAGATAGAAAAACTAGACGCCAGTGAAGTGCCCGAGTCGTCAATCACACACAAGGAGACGAAATACAAAGAAATGAGCAGAAGTTATTCGGACGTCTCTTCCAGTGGAAAAGCTTTCATCAAACAAACTGAAGAGGTCAGTGTGAACGAACTTCTCAAGGAATGATTAACGCCCTTTTTGTGCGTGTTTATTAATATGCTGATATAGGCAAAATTATATTTAGTATTTTTCATTTGCTAAATTATACACAGCATTATGTTCTTACTGGAAATGAATCTTTTGTATTTATATCTTTCTAAAAGTCTTTATCCGTCGTTATCTGTAGATTTTAATCATACTTCCTGACTCCGTTATAAATATCTCTGAATAATTGGCTCCAGAATTGGAGCACAATTCTCCAAAACTAACACTGATGATGAACGGACATTCCATGATTTAGTGACTCATCGCGAATTCCATGGGATATTAATGCGGAAGAGAAGCTTTGCTGTTTTTGAAAATTTAAGTGCTGATTTTGATACCTTTTGAATTTCGTGACAGGTGAAAGTGGACCAGGAACTAGAGACGAAAAGAGCAGTGATGATTGTAGAAGCAATCCTGTCGCAGTTGAGCGAACGCCAGTTCCTCGTCACCGAATACTACGAGCACTGGAGGGTGCACGTCACGACAGGAAAAGAATTCAAGACTCAGTGGCACCAGTTCATCCAGGACGCCCGCAAGGTACGTTTCCATGGCAACCGTTCCTCTAATATTTGATGAAGTAGTTTCCATGACAACCATTCCTCTAAAAATGTTTCCATGGCAACTGGTCTCGAATATGGATAATAGTACTGATGAAGCAAGTTCCTTGGCAACCGTTCTTCAAATACCGATAATTGTTCTGATGAAGTAGTTTCCATGGCAATTGTTCTTCTAATATTTGATGAAGTAGTTTCCATGGCAACCCTTCCTCATATATTGATAATGGTACTGCTGGAATAGTGTCCATGGTAACTGTTTGTGAACTATTCATTACCACAGCAAATACCTCTATAGAAATTGCTTAGTTAATCAATACCTAGTTTCGTTGGCAACTGTTATTAATAATTTGTATTATAAGATATTTCTTAGCAACTTGTTGATTAGAGTTTCATTTACTTTATTTATACCTTTTTCGGTGTCTTATATTATGATTGATAAAATGTAAATCAAATATATATACTTTTTAAGCTACTTATTTGTTTTTATGTACAATATATATTAAGTTTATTCTGTATACATAATATAATTCCAATGGCTTCCCTGTCAGATTTATAAACCAGTTCTCAGTTTTAAATCCTATGAATTTCGAATACAGTTCATATTTGGAAATTAATTTTTATGAATGGAGAGTAAAAGTACACAAAAAAAAGATTTTAAATTTCAAAAATAATGTGGTTTATAACGTGTATATTGACAGGAAAGCCATCAAATCAGTTGTTACGCATTCGTTATTTTGTTTTTCTGACGTGACATTTCTTTTGAGGGATGCTTGAAAATGACCTTTGAATGCAAGAACCCAAAATATAACGAGTAAAAATTGCTAATTAAGAGCTGATATAGAAAACAGCAAAGGGAGTTCCCTGTGACATGACCCTGTCGATTGTCTGAAAGTCCCGAAAGTCGCGAGATTTCTTTTTGCCTCGTAAAACATTGTCCAGCAACCTTCAACATTTTGGTGATGGTGTTACTGACAGTAGTAGTAGTAGTAGTAGTAGTAGTAGTAGCTGTAGTAGGAGAAAAATTAGTTGCACGTTTCACATAGTATGTCATGTATAATTCTTGAATGTTATGTAGAAATAGTATTAGAGGTAGTATTAGTAGTAGTAGTATTAGTTGTTGTTTCATATTAACTTCACTGAACTTAGACAGCACTGGAAACACATTGACGGTGGTGGTAGATGTCGTATTGAGTATCGTATCGAGCATTAATATACTAATTTTTATAACAATTAGTATTGAGAAAAGTTTGGTGGTGCTTTTTCTACTAGTGCTAACACGTAATATAGTGGCATTTATAGAAGTAAAATCTGTAAAAATGAGGTGAAATTTTTCATCGACAGACGATCGACTGGGTCATGAGAGTGGAGACTGACTTTTTCCCGGTGATAGCGGGAGAATTGGGTCCCTCCACTGAGAGCGTCATGCATTATCAACGCCAGATGGAAGATTTCTTGCCTACTATTAAGGTATTTTGGAAAAAAATAGATCAGAAAAATTATATAATCAGTATTAATCACTCTCGGGGGAAGTTGGATGACCCAAATGACAAAATCATTTGTCATCCTTGAAAACTGAGTATCATGCAGGAGAATTGAAGTCCAGTAGAGCAAGTAGACAGGGATTGTGGGGTCTTGTGAATATATCTATAGGCCTTTATTTAGCTGGTAGGGAAGAAGAGGGTTAGGTGGCAAAGCTTTGGATGCTAAGTTTCAATATTTGGATTATTTTGGCTCTAAGTAGATGTTGAAGTAGAGGCAGAGTTATGTCAGAAGTTATCTCGCAGTTATCCCACGGGACATTGTGATGTAGATGCCAAAATATGAGTTGACATTAGAGGGTCACAGAGGTAAGTGCGGAACACAGAGGCTAGGTCTTGCATCTATTGAGGTCTATACCACCATCGACAGATTCATTTAGGAAGCTATTTTCCCCCCCTCAAAATGGATGTCACGTCAAGGTCAATGCTAAACCAGTCTCTGCGTCACAATCACAAGATCTGCTGACCGGCGGACAGATGCTCTGCATTGTGACGGAGAGAATTGGTTGTGTGGTTGTTAAGTAAACAGAAAGGTAGCTAAGATTATATTGACTTTATTTAGACAATTGACTGGATTATGAATGAAGAGAAAAATTTCTTTGCGCCCTACATCGCCGGCCACCTGGGCAAGAGCTCGGATGAGGCCAACCAGATTCAGAAGAAGTTCGAACACTTCGGACCTACTATCAAGGTCAGTTTGGGACTTTGGGTCAGAGATCAAGTAGATGGGGTCATGTTATAAACTGGGATTAAAGTCCTATATAGACTGGGTCAGAAGTCAAGGGAGGAAGGTCAAGGATGTCATTTGGAAAAGACGGAAGAAACTGGGTCAGGGGTCAAGCAAGCTGGGTCAGATAGATGTATAAATGGGCTCATAAATCTGAACTGGATCAGAGGATATGTAAAATGGGTCATGGGTTATGCAAACTGGGTCAGAGGTCAAGGTAGAATGTGCGGGAACGTTTATGCTATTGATCCTGGCATAGTGTGATGTGGGGCATAGGTTCAAATAAGGTAAAAATTTATAAGAAGAGTAAAATGGGTCACAGGTCTTGTTAATTGGGGCAAAGGTCAAGAAAGAATTAGAAGCCATACTTGGCGAAATTATGTTAAGGGTTTCTGTGGTGCTGTGGGGGTTTTAGAAGATCTTGTGGTACCCAACAGCATGACCTCAAAAGTTCAAGGTCAGTTCCTGAGGTCCGATTCTAAAGCGTTTTACAATTTTTACATTTATGTATTAGTGAGTTTTATAATATATCGCTATGATATGTTACTATTATTTCTATATTTGATGTTTGTTCAGATTCAACATAACAAAGATGAATTGTATCAAAACTTTAAAAAAGAGTATGAAAAAAAGTGAATGCTGAAATAATACAATTTTATTGTGAAGTAATTTAAAATGATAAACACACATATAGCTAATTTCTCGTATTGCTGAGCTGGTATGGCTACAGTTTCTAATATTAAATAAGTCTTAATCTGACTTCTGTGTAAGTTTCTAAAATGGTAATTTTTTTTGAGCAGAAGGCGCAATCAGAAATTGAAGGTCACCTGAAGACAGCCGAGATGCTGTCTCTGAAAGGTGACACCAGAGGGCAGAAGGATCAGATAGTTAACGAACTACTGAAGATCCACACTCGATTCCAAGCGCGTCTAAACGAGTACCAAGTGCTCATCAACATGACCATCAAGTTCTACAAGAACCTCAGTCAGGTATGAGATTGGATTGTCTGAATGAAATGAGTCGATGCTAAGACATTGGTGGAGTTGGAATAAGATGAGATGAGCTTAAAATTTGAGTCTTTATGTTGTAAAAAGTATCAAATTTACTCGCTGTAACTTTTATTTTGGTGCAAATCTTGCTTTAAATTCTTCGTTTAAAAAATCTTTGGATAGAATTGTTCCCACATAGATCCTTAAAGGCCTTGATATTCAAAGTCATTCAATCCTTAGAACATTCACCTAAAAATATATGTATTTTTTTAATTGTGTTATTTTGTTTTTGATAATTTACATTTACTTCGATAGATTTATTGACTACATGGCCAATTGTGCTACGTGCGTTTTCCATGCGTTCGGATAAACGCATGGAAAACGCATGGTTTTTTCCTTATTATAATTAGCTAAAAAACCATGCGTTTTCCATGCGTTTATCCTTCTCATGGAAAACGCACGTGGCACATTTGGCCATGTAGTCAATATGTGATTTCTGCTTACAGTTATATCAGTATAATTGCAATTCACATCCATTGGTGTCTGTAACGAACTAGTTAAATGAACAATCATCACATCTTATAATGTTTGTTTCGTTTTATTTGCAGCTGGACAAACTTATCGACACAACAGAAAAAGAATTCAAGGCTCAAGAATTGCCGAAAGACTTAGAGAAGGCAGAGGTGATGCTGAGAGATCACGAATCTAGCCGAGTCAAGATCAAGGAAATGATCGATTTCAGCGCCGAAGAGGGTGAACAGATCGTCGTCAGAGTCAGGCAACAGGTCAGTCATTAAGGCTATCAAACAAAATTTGCTTTAAAATTTTAAAAATCTTTATTTTTGCCAACCCTATTCAGAACACACTTTCAATGATGATGCAGTGTTATTCTGTTAGATGTGCTGTAAAATACATGATGATCTAAATATAATCATTTGCTGAGGTCTCTCTGGAACCTAGGTGGGGACTCGCTAGCGTTACCCTCTGGTTTCTTAAGAGTGCTCTCCTGATCTGCCTGTACATGATATGTACATTTCTGAATATTTATTTAATATTAATTGAAATATATGTATTGTGCAATGTGCGGCAAATAAAGTGTCTCGAGTCCTGTATGGATATATTTATATGTCGTATGCCCCAGTACATGCTTTGCATCTTGGTTGCTGACGGTTTAATTCTGTTTGCAGGACTCTGAAGCAATCGCAAAAGACGAAGTTCAGAAAGTTTTGGAGATGACAGAGTCGAGACGTTCCACCTGGGAGAAGGCCTGGGAGGACCAAAGAGCTCGCTTGGAACAAAATCTCCAGATCTCACAGTTCTACTTCGACCTCAGACAGGTCATTACCTTCATCTTAGAGTTTTAATTCGATTTCACATTGAAAGGACACCAAAACCTGTGTGTACATGGCCAATTGTGCCACGTGCGTTTTCCATGCGTTAGAGCGACTATTGCCCAGATTTATGGACCAAAACGGGTTGTAAAACATGGACCAGTTATATGATTGTGCAATTTAAGTCAGTACCATCTTTAGTAAATAATTATTGCATACACTTTTATTTGTCGCTACTCATTTAATGTATGAATCAAGGCTGTTTTAATAGATGTACACACCTACTACTTGTCTGCTACCATATATGCATATGACAAATTGATTTGCTTGGATATCAGGCTAGAAGGTGTGATGTTTAGCAAGTGCTGGACCAAACATCCCACCATTGCAGTGATGATAGCGTTTTAGGCATCGTGCTGAGGGTGATCGTGTTGTGATCTATGTTTCAGATTCACCAAGAACTGGACGAACTGCACCGACAACTTGACAGTCGCCACGGCAACTATGGCAGCTCCCTGTCCTCTGTCAAGATGACCTCAGAAGCGTTCAGGCAGTTCGAGTCTAGCACGCAGGTAAAATGTTTGATAAATCGGGTATTCATCATCAATCGATGGTGTTATCAGCAACTACCAATCCATTGTTTGGTGACGTAAACATACAATGAGGTCATTGAGTGCAGTTGATTTTAAACAATGGTTGGCCAAAGTGACTCATAGCTCCCTCTATTGCTCTATTGGTAAAATGGTTCCCGGGAATTAAGAACATTGTGAGAACTTTAATATAGAACCATTGTTTAATGATTTAAGCGATAATCAAAATGAGATCATTGAGTGCAGTTAATAGCATCATATTTATACGACGTAATTAAACAATGGCTAAGTGTAGTTACTGATAGCGCCCTCTGTTGGTACAGCAGTTTGTCAAGAATCAGATAAATTAAAAGAAACTGCTTATTTAATTCTACTTACCAAATGTATATTAGGATACTGAATTTCTTAGCCTTAATTAGTTTATGAATGCATGCAGTCTTTAGATTGATTACATATTTCTATTGTTCTTGTTCCCATCCCAGCTTATTGAAACAAAAGTGAAGACATTTTCCAAGACCTCAGAATCGCTCATCCGCGACCAGCACTACGACTCCAGACGTATCCGTTTTGAAGTGGACCAAGTTCAAAAGAAATGGGACACTTTTCTCGGCAGGGTCTCCGAGTACCGGGCCCACCTCGACGAGTCCACCAAATTCTTTGACCTGATGGACGAGGTTTGTGGTTTTGATTTTCTAAGTAAGGATAGTGCAGCCCTCTAAGGAGGTTCTTCCCACTAACAAGTTTTTAGTTCACCTACCTCGGAAGATTGTCACTAGTATTGACTTACAATGAAATTGACAATAAGCATCAATTAGTAAAGTCCTTTTAATTCTTTTGAATAAACACCACAAAGTGTGCAATATTGCTTACCAATACCTCTGTGAGATTAGTATATGGTAATTAATTGTTTTATATCCCATTTCAATTATCGGGCAAAATTTTTATAAAATGCCCGTTCATTAATTACCGATACATTTAAGTATTAGACACTGACATGTAGGTCTTTCATGACCTCTACATTTCAATGAAATTCATTCATTCACTGACATGTAATAGGCTGAATCCTCTTAAGTCTAAGTCTAGTAATGTCCCTTCAGATAGATAGAAAGATAGTTAGAATAATACGGAAAGTGCAGCAAGTTCTTGTTGCTCACGAATCAATGCAGTGAGAATAAGATTAGAGGATTGAGTATTTAAACCAGTAATGAATACAGCAGACTTGTCAAATCTTATGTATCATCCCTTCAACTGACTTTATTCAGCATCTTTTTCATTTTCAGGGCGAGGAATGGATTAAATCCGCCTCCCAGTTTCTGCTGCAGATAGGACGGAAAGCGACCGAGTGCAAGAGCTCGGCCGACGCCCTAGATCTGATCAAGCTACTGGAGGACTTCAGGGCCCAGGGTGCTCAGAAACAGGATGACAGGCTCAATGATATGTACAGGTTTATCTGTACACTCTATGGTGAGTTTAAAGTAGAGATGGAATAATGACAAGTACATTGTATAGGGTCAGCTGTACGCTTTATTGTGAGTTGCAATAAAGAGATAGTTATGGCCTTAATATATATGAAAAGCAAGTTGTAGAAATGGAACATGCTATTGACATGTGCGGAATTATTTTTATGCTATATTATGAGTTACATGCGGAAGAACTGACAAAATTTGGACAAATGCTGTAACTCTTTAGGAGGGCCGATTAATCGATTGCAAAAAATTGAAGCGATTCCTAGCTGTAGTTGCTAGAACTTATGTCAGGACTATGCTTCTTGTCATACAACTGCACTGTATTATATTCTATTATGACATATATAATAGTAGTGGGTGTTGCTTCAGCCCTAAAAAACTTCTGTTAATGTATGTAATAATAGAAATTTCACCTATATTGCTAAATCGTTTGTCATATATTATTATCATTATTTTTTTCATTATTATTATTACTCTCTCCTTTCTATTTTTTTTACTTATAATTTTTTTTTTTAATCTAGTATCATAATATTAATATTATATCAATCTGAGGTGGCCCCTAACACAACCCATTGAGGTTCTTTGGGGTCTCCTGGCAAGTTTAACACTAATAGAATATATGTAATAATTTTAAAGTTGGCATGCCAAAAAAAATTTAAAAAAAAATCATACTGTATTCTTGTTGAATTGCCAAATAAACTATTTTCAATTTCAATTTGTTTTCAATTTCAATTGATCAGTTACCTTTCATTCTCGCAGGCCAAGTGGATGGACCGCCCAAGATGCAACACGTCGTTGACAAGAACAGCGCCATCCTGGAATCATTCTTGCGAGCCGTTCAAGAAATGGCCATCCTGAGAGACAACCTGATGAAGAAGGAACAGATCATGGCCGAGGTGGCAACCGTCGTAGAGACGCACGCTCCTAAAGCGCCTAGATTCGTTCAGCCATTGCAGAACACTGAGATCGCAGAGGGACAGAGGTGTGTTGTATAGGATATCGTTGACTTTCATAAATTGTATTGTATTGTTCTGCTGGTCTGAAACTTAGTCAGCTTATATGATGAGCTAATGATGCTAGAAAGCCACCCTCATTGATTAAACAATAAAACAACAGCAACAATTATCAAAGCTGTAAACAAGGAAACTGTTTTGAAAATCTACCAAAAAGGCCATTGTCGTTATAGCTATTTTGGCCGGAAACCACATTTAGTTGACAGTGAGATTTATGTACACATTATCGTAATTATTTAGCATAATTTTGACACACATAATGCCATAATTGTATGTGCACTTCTGCAGTGTTGTAGGTGAGGACAAATTACATATCTGGTGAGGTTAATCTAATTTTTAATGTCTGGACTGTATAATAGGAGTTCACATGTTAGATAACCATAATTTTAAATCATTCACAATACAAACCCATTAATTATGTGTTTCAGATTCACCTTTGAGTGCCGCATCGAGTGCAACCAGATTCCTAAGATCGAGTGGTTCAAGGAAGAAATGCCGATCACCAGCCCAGATTATCAACAGACCTACAAGGACGGAGTGATTACCTTGACCATCGAAGAGACGTTCTCTGAGGACACCGCGAAATACACTTGCAAAGCGACCACAGCAGCCGGGTCCACTGAGACGTATGCACAGCTCACTGTTAGAGGTAAATTCAGAAGGGAATTCGTTGAAAATATGCTGTAATTAATTGGTAAACATGTCAGAAAATGTTGCTCGTTAAGATTGAATCGTGGCATAGGGTAAGTTAATACTGCTGACTGTAAGACTTTTCCACCTCAACAATTATTTTATTCAGTTGAATCAGAATATTTATCTCTACATATATGACAATTTTATGAATACACAAAAGAAAGTGAAGAAATTGATGGAGATTTCTTTGCTTGTACACATCTATAGTGTGCAATGTACGCTAAATGTAGCCCAGCTCAGTTCTAAACCAAAGTTTAGGAAAAAATGGTAAGGTTGAAATCAAGTCAATTTGTTACGATTTTTTACATCAAAACTCTCTCATGGGGGCCACTTGATAAAGACAAAACCTTGTCCTAAAGTGGTCGCCAGTCCTTTTAAATAAATATTTATACAGTACTTATTTTATTTACTACTCAGATATGAAAGGACAATAAAATATATTCTGATTCTATTAGAGAGGTCATGGTGTACACTCATGTTACAATGTAATTCAGTTTAAGTCAATTCTGCATTGTACATCATAGTTAAAAGACATTTTAAGATCAAAAGCAAACCATTTTGTGACAACTCGACTTCAGAAACTTACAAGAAAATTGAAGCTCCTGAGTTCCCGAAGCAACTCAAGTCAGCAGAAGCTCCGGAAGGGACACAGTTTATGTTCGAATGCTGTATCACCGGTCTACCAACTCCCGAAGTCTCGTGGTTCAAGAATGAGGAGAACATCAATAATTCACCAGACTTCATCATCACGCAGATCAACGGCACTTACTGCTTGAAGATTCGCAAATTGACGAAGGACCACGACGCGAAATACACGTGCAAAGCAACGAACAAGGGAGGAGAGGCGGCCACCATCGCTAAACTATCAGTTATCAGTAAGCAGCAGATGGCATGATTGGAAGAGTGTACCCCGCCCTTGTGACGTGTTTTCTTACAGATCGTTCATGGCTGGATTGACTCGTTTCTTGTTTTGCCCTACCCCAAAGTTTCTACGTTGTGTGTTTAGCATCACAAGAGATCAGCATGATGAAAGTATTAGAGATTAATATTTTTGTGTTGGTACTATTTTGCCATTTTGTATGTAGACTATTCCTGGTCCCTATTTTGATAAGTTCTGCCTTGCTGTGATGACCTGTACATTAGTTTTGTTGAGTACGCATGACTTTATATCCCTCAGTGTGATGACAACCTTCTATAATCTAACGTAGAGACTTTGGCAGAAGACCTAATTTGTTTCTCCTCACCTCGTTGTCCTTTTCTTTCAGTTTTTACCTCTTGGTCCTCTCATGTTTGTTGCTGTTGTTTCATTCTATTGTCTTGACCTTGTGTTATGATGTTTGTTTGTCTGGTCATTAGTTGATTGTGATGTGGCTCATGTTTATGCCAGGGTTTTTGTATCCAAACTGCATGTTTTTCACCTTTTGTTTGAATGTGTTTTAGCATATTAATGTACTGTCAGAATTTAAGCAATTTTTTTTTAGCATGGATGCTGTTGTATGATTTTGAAGCGTGTTTTGTTCTCCTGTTAAAGACAAATATTTTTGATTTAGTGAGACAATTATTCCTTCACATATTTGTAATGGGTTTATGTGAGGCGTATTTGATATATTTGATGAGCTCAAATGGCACTTCATTTTCTGAAAAATACTATCGCTATTAGACTTTAAACTTGGAATTTGAGCTTGTAGTCTGAGTCGATCAGAATCATACTATGTGGTGACTTTAATGTCGATTTGTTGGAATATAATGAGAGTAGTATAAGTGTAATACAAGTTAAATCAGCTGTCGTTCTGAACTTCGACTATATATTAAGTCTAGCTTCATCTTTTAACACACAATAACATCCCCTTGGTTGTAATATTTCTGATGATATATATGACAATTTTTGCATTATCTCTTCTTAGGCGTGGTGAAGCCCTTCTTCAACGTACCCCTTGTCAACGTTACCGTACAGGAGGGTAAAACAATCCGTCTGGAATGTACATACACCGCAGAACCCCAGCCACAGATCCAGTGGCTCAAAGGAGACGAACTCGTCACTCCTTCGGGAATATTCAAGGTCAGTCGCATTTTCAATTGGTTTATTTTATGGAGTATGGACACATATTTGTCTCATTGGGTGTTTAATACTTAAAAATGGACCTTCATGTTAAGTTAGAAACGAGGGAATGTTTAATTTACGATGTAGAATCACATAAAACCTCATTTTTTTTGGGCCATTTCACCCCAGCATTAATATACGATTCGTTTACTTTCATGTGTCATGTTTTGTAGTCAGGCAAGTACAGTACTAAAAGTTGATGTGTATATAAAAATTAATCGGCGAAATGTGATAAATTTTAGGTCGATGTATTCAATTTAAAGCTTACTTCAGACATAATGAGCAGATCCCTTCTTACTGAGAATGTTAAATATTTGAAATTACGTATAATTGTGTAATTTTTTCTCCAGATTATTGTAGAGGCTAACACGACTGCCTTAGAGATAAACGAGGTCTACCCAGAAGACGCCGGCACCTACACGGTGGTCGCCCGTAACATGGGTGGTGAGACAAGAACGTCATGCGTCCTCAGCATCGAAGGAATGTTCTCTGAAAAAGAAGCATCAGATGTGGAACCGAGCAAACCGCGTTTTGTGCAAGGTTTGAAGAACAAAGAAGTGATGGAGGGCAACAGAGCGCGACTGGATTGCGTCATTGTCGCCCAACCAGAACCAGAGGTATGAGCTTTCAAAGTTTAGCGATATCTCAATGCTACAAATCAAAACCATGGAATAATATTCAATATGTCAACGCTACAATGCTACTTTTGATTATGTTGTAAAAAGGAATTTCTAACTCAAATGGCCATGGATTAGCTGTAATGATTAGGCCTAGTTCTTAATTAATCAGAAATGTGAGTGATCATTCTCCGCACTGTCCAAAATTATCATCAAATAAATGGGATGAAATTTCCGTTCTGTCTAGATTGAGCTTAAAAAGTATTTCTTGAGTTAGTAGCCGCTGAATGAAAGTGATGAAAGCTTGCTTATAGTAGATATGACTTGGTGACTTTTAAAAGTAATAAAAGTTTAATATTTAAAATTAAATAGGAGTAAAATGTTTGCAAAGAATGAGCAATTGCAAGTAATCTAATCTGGCACCCATAGAAGGCTTCTCTTTATATCATCTATGAAATTTATGCAAATTTTTTCAGGTGATCTGGTACTTCAATGGCCGCCCAGTGAAGGAGTCCAAAGACTTCCAACTTCTGTTCGAGGGTGATAAATGTTCTCTGATCATCCGAGAAGTTTATTTAGAAGACTCCGGAGAATACAAATGCGTGGCAAAGAACCCCCATGGATTTTCCGAGAGCAGTTGCAGACTCATTATTGATCGTAAGTATTTATTACGATACTTAATTGTGAAATAGTGTGTAGGAACACAGTGGGAGATTTCTATTATGTAATACTGATTTTTATACATGAGATCATTTATTTGGAAGTTATGTATATACCATTTTACTGAGATAGATATTGGTAACCATTGTAATTTTTTTATGTGATTTTACTGAGAATGTATTACTAGATATTACCAAAAGATTGTGGCCAACCATAGGTTGAATGAAGACCAAATACATTTTCAAAAAATCTGAACTGAATCGTGCATAAAAGAAATATTAAGTAAATAATTTTTCATTTGTCACAATAAACAAATCATATTTTCTACTTAAGAAAAAGGTGCAGAATTTTATCTGTCACGCCATTTTGTTAATATAGTCAGGACACTCAATATGGAAGGAGTTGTAAGACTGACCTTTTGTGTGTTCAAGTGTTTGAGTGCATCTGTTATAAATGTTGCTAAATCTTGATCTTCACCAACAGCTTTGTCGGAACTGAGTGACGCCTCGGCGGCCAGTGCCCCCACAGAGGTCGTCCCACCAAAATTCACTCAACTACTGAAAGATATGGAAGGAATCGAAGGACGTCAAGTGCGCTTCGAGTGCCGTGTCATCGGTCACCCCACGCCAGAGATCAAATGGTTCCGAGAGAACCAGGAGATTATTAGTTCTACTGATTTCCAGGTGAGGGCGCTAGCAGTTTTAGCGTTCATTTTGAATGTATTAGTGCTGCATCTTAAGTCTGCTACTTAGTACAGTTATCATGGAAATAAAATCGCTAAACTTGTCAAAGCAAATGGTTTTTAATCAACATCAATTATAGGGCCACATCATAATTAAGACAGCTTTAATATGCATTTAAGCGTAATTCAAAAGAGAAGTTTCAAGATACCGTACACAGCATTACAATACAATGCACTGTTGTTGTACAGGCATGATTAATGCATTACTGTAAGAGATATAATTTATTGGTTACAGGAAATAGGGTGATATTTGTGATTTCATACTGGATGCTAAATATAAATCATTGACAGTGTATTATTTTGCCATATAATATTTTAATACTAAACAAGGCCATCTTTGCAATTCAGATCACAGTTCACCGCGAACTGCACTCTTTGGTGATCCCAGAAGTTTTCAAGGAAGACGCCGGAAATTTCATGGTCAGAGCGAGCAACGTGGCAGGAGAGGCCAAATGCTACGCTTCTCTTAAGGTATGTGACGAGATTTAACCTTGAAATGAATCAATATTTAGTGTTTGGAAATGAATTAATATCATGTAGTTCAGGGTTCCCGCGGGTTATAACAAAGTCTGATCAAATCTTACTTCATTTTTGTGGAAAGTAAGGCCTTTATGAAGTCTCAATTTTGTGCACTAAATCTTACATTGTCTTATTTTGATGCAATTATACTTGGAAAACAAACCCAGGCAATTCTGGTCTGTATTGGCCAAAGGAAGTACCATCTGCCCTCTATGAACTTTCTTTAAATACACAAGAACTGTGTTTATTTTACTGTTTAATAGCCAATATCCTGATTTTTTGTGTACGCTAAAATTAAAAATATTGGTGCAAATGACTATATTAGTGGTCTTATTTTTCACGAGCGCTTGGTATTATAATGTCTTATAAAGGTCTTACTTCTTATGAAGGTAAACCTGCAGGAACCCTGATTTAATTCATGATTGAATGTGGCGGTAGAAGTATCATGTAGTTGTGTTGTCATTGTAGGTGGTAGGTAGTCTTCGCTACATTTGTAGTCTTCGCTACGTTTGAAGAGCAAAAATGACTTGACATAAGCGTGAGAATTTGTTTGTCCCTGATCACACGCCCTCCTCTTTTGCTACATACCCGTCGGTAAAGTTGCGGCCGTAAGCAAAATTGCGGGTGATGATAACGACGTCTCCGTGCACATCCAAAACATTCTAAATGACGACAAGGATAGATTGAATTGAAAATAATTTTTATTTGGCAATTTACTTAAAACCAGACTACAGTGTTCATGATATTTAGTTATTTCTAGCAGGATACATTTAAAATTATTGCATATATTATATTAGTATTTATACTTGCCAGGAGACCCCGAAGAACCTCAATGGGTTGTGTTATGGGCCACCTTAAATTGATACAACATTAGAACAAGAGAGAATGTAATACTAGATAAATTAGAAACAAACAGAAAAAAATATATATATATATTTAAGTTAGGAAAAAAATATAAAGGAGAAGATAATAATAATAATAACATATTCTCCTCATCTAAATAATTTCTCGGTTATTATCGCCCGCAACTTTTGTTAACGGCTGTAACTTCACTTATGGGTGCTGTGCGTCGATTGATCAATGATCGACCCCTCGTTAAAGCCCACTAGCCTCTTGTTGAAGTGATGCAAATGTGCGGAATTTCTATTTTCACTCTTTGAATTGAGCCGTCTCCTTGCTTCAGATATTGGCCTGTTATCGTCAATCTGGCATTTTTGATAAAGAATCCTGTCCCAATAAAAGTTAATAATGTTGGCGTCTAAATGTCGTAATTGTCAAATGTGATGGTTTGTCTCTTAAATTATGTGTCGTTGTATCCATTGTATCGTAACTGTGCCATCTTGTGCTAAAAGTCGTTTGTCAGTGACGTTATACTACTGCCAGTCTGAGTTATTTTGACGTGTGTGCACTGTCGCACCTCTGACCTGTTGCCTTGTCACGTTGTCTTTGCTAAATTTGGACTGGTAACCATCAAAATGCATATTTGCTGGTTAAAGATATCTCTTCCACTTGCTTTTGTGTCAGCGAGCAAATTGAATTCTTATTCAACTGAACGTGAATCACCCATTATTGTCTTACTCCGGCAGGTGTGAGTTGAACTCGAGTTTGCATGAGAGAATGAATGCGTTTCTTTAAATGTGCATGATTAAATTTCATTTGTAGATTCTTGATTATGAAGATTCGGTAAGTGAATGAGGTTACGGGATTTATTAATTTTATTTAAAATTGACTTTTTTTGCAAGTTTTGCTGATCATAGTGTCAATATGAAGAAGTAGTTAAAACTTTTTACGCATTTTAGTATTTAATTAGAATTTTGGAGATTTAATTTTTAGCAGTTAATGGTTGTAAGGGTCCATTTTAAGATGCTTAGATAGTAACAAATTAACATCGTAAAACATTTTGTAGGTATGAGTTGAACAGAACCAAAAATAGATGCGAAGTAAAATTGTTAATGTATGAGGAAGTGAAAGTTTAGTGCTGATAGTCTTGAAATACCAGATATTTAATTAGAGGTAATAACTCTGATGACCTCTAGTCATTTAAGTGTTTGACTCCTGTGTCTTTCTTGGGTGCCAGAGTATCTTTTTTAATTGTAAATATATTTTTTTTTATGTGAAGTCCGATGGCACTTTATTAAATGAGGTTATAAGCTGGTGAATTTTAAATTTCGTTTCTATCTTAATTTTTATTTCATTAAGCTTTTGGTGAGGGTATGGTTTGTTTTCAGAGTGTGTAGGATGAGTTATAAGTTAAATCTTTCATAATATAAAAAAAATCATAATATATCAACCGCATTAATTGTATGTTTTAATCTTTTAAAGATACGCCCAGCGTCCGAACCCCACGTTGTGAAGACGCGTCTTGTGGAGGAGTCTCACACAGTAACACGCAACACACTGACGGACGGAATCACCCACTCAGGGCCTGAGTTCCGTACCATGTTCAAGGACATGAGGGTGAGGTCAGGAGAGTCCTGCACCATGCAGGTCATCATTCTCGGCAACCCAAGACCTAGGGTGAGTAAGATGAGATAAGATGAGATGAGATGAGGTAAAGATGATATTATACAAGATAAAAAAGACCAGATAGGATAACTTGAGACCTAGGGTAAGATGGGTTAAGATGAGATGAGGTGGGATGAGATGAAATTGGTGATATTAGATGATGAGATTGGATGGAAATGAGGTAAGATGAGATAAGAGATAAGATGAGAGATTAGTAAGATGAGATAAGAGATAAGATGAGATAAGATGAAAAAAATGAGATGGTATAATGTAAGATAAGAGTTAGATATTGAATACATTTGGTGCAATTGTAATTAAATACAGAAAAAGTAAATTTGAAAAAGTGTACTTTATGTAGAATTAACACAAATTGTGTGAAAATGTTGATACTTGTAATCACTAAATGTCTGAATGTGTTAAGATCGGTTAAATAACATGGTATAATTTGATTACAGGTTCGCTGGTTGTTCAACAATGAGCCAATCGTCTCCCCAGATTACCAGATCAAAGTGTTCGGAGACAACCACACTCTCTTTATCCCAGAGGTATTTGAGGAGGATGCTGGACGTTTCTCCATCATCGCTGAAAACGAGAGCGGAAAAGCAACTTGCTCTGCTCTTTTGGAAGTCGTCGACGAATCAGACGCTCCTCCTAAACCCCCATCACCAGTGTACGTAACCACGGCGCCCCTTCCTGTGGCCCCAGCGCCCGTGCCGATCATGAGACAAGCGCCAGTCTTTGCACCACCCCCGCCACAACCGGCGCCACCTAGGCCGACACCTGTGCCTTATCAACCGGCACCACCCCCGCCTCCGCCTCCGAAACAGGTACGATGATCTGTGATACATATACAGTGCGCTAGCCAAGTGCTCAAAACCCAGTCATAATTGTTATATAAATGCCCTGTATAATGTTGTCTTGTTACTTACTGCCCTTGAATTAAAATTGAGTTTTGTTTTCTGAATGCTCGACTTCACATTTTGTAAGTCATATATATATATGTAAATATATAATTCCATCAAGAATTCATAACTACTGATGTACAATCCCCTTTTAAACATTTAGCAGTTCTGATCAAGCTGAAATTTTGTTCACTGTTCAGCGTGTCAAGTGGAATGCTCATATTAGAATGACTTAGAACACATTCATTATGTGATTTCAACCTTAAGAGCTTTGAGTCTTTTCAGTCATATCATATACATGTTTCATAGCTGTTAATGAAGATTTCTATTTACCACTAGTAATCTAGTGTCTTGCCATTTAATGAAGATTTCTTTCACTCAACGGGTCTCTTGATATTTGTCAATTGCAGGAGGTTGTGGCACCCGTCCAAGTGGCACCCGTAGCAGCAGCCCCACCTGCTCCACCCGCGCCAGCACCCGCACCCATGAAGATGGAGATTGAAATACCCGTCCCACCCAAGTTCCTGGAACCGCTGAAGAATCTCTCGGCTGAGGAAGGAACTAGGGTTATGTTCGACGGACTTGTGCAAGGTGTGTGTCGATATTAAATTCTTTATAATGTTGAATCATTTTGGCCCCCTATTGTTATTCAAACAACTTTAGATTTATGACAAATACCAAAACTTCCTAAAACTTTAAGATGAACTTTACTGGAAAATTGGAAGTCTGATGTAATTTTTAAGTGTCTACTTCAATTACAAGCCAATATTACTGAAAAATTGAAAATGATATGATTATCCGAGGCTCATGCCCATCTTTAACTGTTTATTTAGTTCAATTAGAATTTAAATTTTCATGTAAAATGTGTGCGAAGATGTTGGCTTTAGTTTTAATTACTATTAATTCATGAACAATGTTTTATGAAATGTTGACAATACAACCAAAGTTATAGTATTTGATAAAACCCGTCTAGATACTTTGTGAATTATTCGACAGGTATTAGTTGTGATTTGACCTCGTTTATTTCTTGACTATTTCCAGGCAAACCTGAGCCTACCATCAAGTGGTACAAAGCAGGAAACGAAGTGACAAACTCACCCGATTTCCAGGTGGGCTTCAAGAACGGACGCGTCTCCCTCACCATCCCCGAAGTGTTCGAAGAAGACGGAGGCGTCTACGAATGCCAAGCCAAGAACGACGGAGGAATGGTGAAGTCTACAGCCGAGCTTGTAGTCAAAGGTGTGTCACGCTCTAATGATTATTGGTCATCATGCTCGACCGACTTTTAATCTCCATCTGTTAACGGTGGCGGCAGCATCTCTTGTTATGTCATGTGATTAGCTCTAGTTGGTGTACAGGTTGTTCCGTCTCTCTTGCGACTAATTCTCACGTCATAGTTATCGACAAATTATGTACAGTTGCGATCCCACTCTGTACTGGTTACCATTTCATTTTCATTTTCGGTGGCCATCATTGATGGAAAGCGTAAAACAAATTTATTCAAGTATGTGAAAGATCTTCGTGATAATATCATTCAATATGATTGAAGCTAAGACCCAATGCGAAGAAAGACCACAAGAGGGCGCTGCCAATGTAGAAGATATAAAGACAATAAGATTACGTAACTACACCATTACATGGATGACATCACAAAATATATGGCACCATCAAACAATGGTTATCCGCTACAGCGTCAGTGACCTCTAGTGGTACTTTTCCTCCCCATATTAATATCACGTCTTAATGATTCAAAATTTAAACAATTATGCAATGTATTGCTGTACCCTTCTTTAATTCACGTTGGTAAGTTTGATGGGACAATTTGTGTACTGGTCTTCAGAAGCGCTTGCATTGCATACGCACAATGAATAGAGCATGATTAGGTTCAGCCGCCTGATTGTAGTATTTAGTTTAGTGTAGAAACTGTGCATGCGATTTTAGCACTATCAGGGTGTACCTCAAGGCTGTATGTTGAAGCTAGTCATATTTTACGGTTGTTTATTTTTACGAACCCAGGATTGCTTATCATATTATGTATGAGGTGGTAAGGAAACAGAGGAAATTGTAGATCTCATTAAAACTGCAGAATTGTAGAAGTGAATTTAAATATGGTCTCATTAGAGTGAAAGTCATGAGAATGAAAAAACTGCAGAATAGTTAGTTTCTCAGAGTAGCACTAGGGGGAGTCGAATAACCAGCCACCTGGTGTTAGCGGAGGGAGTCAAGTATCAACCAAGAACTTCTCAAGGTGATGGTTTTTGTAGCTGCAAGAGAAATTGCTAGATGTTCATCTTTAAACAGTATACACTGAAATTAGAATAGAAATAAAGTTTAAAAAAAAATTAGAAAAAAAGGAATATGATTATCTTGGAGGATCCCCTTTTTTGTTACGCTGCAATTTTTCCCTTAAGATATTTTATTTTTTGATGAAAGTTATGCACGTTGATTACGCAAAATATTTTATTTATGGGTTTCTCACTTTTTACTTTAGCTGTTATACAGCTGTTGCTTTTATTTGATAATTTATACATTTCTCACCGATATATTTGAGAGTGACCCCCTCCTTCCTTTGTTTGTGTAATATACGGAGAGTGCCCCCCCCCCCCTTTGCCGTGTACATATTGCAGTTAGATAAATAGATGGTCTACCTGAGCTCACTTGTGCTGACTTGGGATATTTTTGGTTCAAGACAAATAACTTCTCGGTCTAAACAGCCTCCCTCCTCTCATACCATGCCGTGCCTCGGAGTGTGGGCCGTAGCTTCTGACAGCCTTTTATCTTAATGCTGAACTCCATAGACTCAACTCCCAAGCTGATATGATATGGAGAAGACTGTTGAAATACAAGAAAATATACAGAAAACAAATAACATTCAATATTTTCCCAGAAAAATTGATTCCCGGATTCTGAAATATCTGCCTTTTAAGTCTTATTGCAAAAACACACTGGCTGAAAAATATAATAAGGCATTAAGAGAAAAATATAATAAGGCATTAAGAAAAAAATATAATAAGGCATTAAGAGATAGGAAAAATTATCAAAATATCCCTGCTTACTGGTAACGATTAAGTAAAACACTATATATTATATTTTCTTTGTGGCCTAGCACTGCTGCAAAGTAAAATGTAATGAGCTGGCGTAAAGTAAGTTACACAAAATGAGTTTTGGAAAGCCTTAAATTTTGTAAATCTTATTGAGCAAGGTGATGCAGTTGCAAAAAAGATGAAGTATATATAAATAGAGCTAGGGTTAATGACGCATGTTAGTCACCAACTAATTGGTGTTAGTCATATATTAGTCTAATATTAGTCAGGTGTTAGTCTGATATGGGGAATGTGCTATGTTTAGATATCCTGGATATGTGAAGTAGTTCTCAGCATTTTCACGACTTTAGTTGTTAAGTTTAGATTGTTAAGTCTGGTTATGTTATGAAGCGTGAGCATGGGAATAATTATAACGCTTGGATCATGAATTGTATGTGTCATGTACGGTGATTAATTACAATATTGTCTTGTAAGCATGTTATAAGTTCGTTATAAGTATTCGTTCAACGCGCGCTATGTAATCATGCTGTATACCTTAATTGTATATATCCAATGCGCGTGTATGTATGTTATGCCATTATATTGTGCCTCTTGTTCATTTAACAATTGTATCCGCATTAAATGAAGAACGATGGTCTCGGAGTAATAGCAGCGATTTTTCACTAAGATATTCAGATGGAGGTTGAATGATTCTGTTTCCTCTCTGCCTTTCTAACTCTTAACTCTTGTTCCTTCGAGCCTTTTTTCTCTCATGCTTATTTACTGATTCTTCGCATTTATTTTTAAGTTAATTTGATTAATCCGTAATAAGGAATTTTTACATTGATTTTATTTTTTTTTTTTTATTATTATTTTTTTTAAATCTGGTTAAATAATAATATTTTTCCATCTTAAAATTTTTTTCTCAGTTTTTGTTGATACTCTCAGGAACTTTTTTTTATCTTTAATTTGGTGTAAATGTTTTTAGTTTAGCTTACAAAACAATATTATCTTTTCTTAATTTTTATTTCTCATTCTATATTCTTTGCATTCTTGATCTGTCTCTAGTCTTCCTTCTGTCTGTCTTTCATTCTTTCTATGATTCTTTCCTTCTATCTGAGTTAATTGACCTCTTAGTGACCCGAATGTCAAGGTCATTTGGTTGTCATGGAGACGACCTTAGCTGTAGTCAGAGTGAGGCTGCTGCAGGTGCAGTAGTCATGGGAGACAGTTGCCATTAGCAACAGTTGTCAAGGAAGCTAGACAGGTGTAGGGAGAGATAAAATAAACACAAATGAATGAGAAAGAAAGAAATATCTCTGGCTGGTGTTTCAGAAAGAGATATTGGACACTGACAGTTGCTTGTTGAACTTTGGGCAGTTTGGTTTTATGTTTACAATTGTCGCAAATGTTTTTAACTCCTCGATTCGATTTAATTGAATTCATTTAATTGAGTTAATATTCGTTTAATTCTTTGAGTGAGTTTTGTGTTGTTTTTCCCTTTATGGAATTGTTAATGGATAATAAAATTCTCGTTGACAAAACTGCTCAAGGGTGTTGCTTGTAACTGTCAGTGTGCCATCGGTGTAGAGCCAAAGCTTTTGAAAATCAATTAGAGAATTGTGTAGTGTCCCTCTTGTAAGAGCGCATCTCAATCCAGAAATTTGGACGCGTGTTGCCATCACAATTAAGACCACCTCCAAGAATTGTTGACGGGATCACTGGTGCATTATTATTAGTAAATTTTAGCTCAATAAAGTCATTAGCTTTGCTAATAGTCATAACCTGTAAATTTTAATATACGGGTGCAACTTGCAAATGGACCACACCGGGAAAAACTGCATTGACGTTGAATAAAAAGAAACTTAATGTTTCAATGAAATCTTAAGAGAGGATTTGATAATTTAATCGAAGATACTTTAGGCCAAGTATTAATAGCTCATAACGAAAGTGATTAAATTTCTTTTTATAAAAGTACATTCCGTAATAGCAATTGCATATTGCCAGACTGCGAGAAAGCGAAAAAAAAGAAGAGAGAAAAAAAGAAGCATAGATGTAGAAATAGGATAGAGTAATGTTATGAGTTATCAGTCAACAAGAGACTATACTTAGAGACACAGATGGTTGCCATGGCTACAAGAGAAGAAGAGCATCATGGGAAGAAGGGTCAGCTCTATGATCTCTCTGCTCTATTTTTTTCTTCTCTTTTTTCTTTGAATATATATTTTTTTGCATGTAGTACCAGTAATCTGATGAAATTATAGAAAAATGATGCAAAGATGGTGAGCCATTTATAGAACTAGACGCGGGTGATGTGGAATGGTGGAGCACTGCTTCTACCGAGAGATCGAGAGATCGAGGGAGGCTTAGGAAAAAATTGTAAATAGATAAAAAGATGCTGGTAAAGCAGAGATAGACGATCTATGATTTATGGCCCGAGGTCAAGAAAATAAATGCCTGACAAATTTTTACACAAGACAGATAGATATATAGATAGATAGATAGCTAGATAGATAGATATATAGACAGACAGATAGATTGATAGATAGACAGATAGATAGACAAATATATAGACAGATAGATAGATAGATATGTAGATAGATAGACAGATATATAGACAGACAGATAGATAGATGGATACACAGATAGAGATAGACAGACATATAGATAGACAGACAGACAGACAGATAGATAACGTAATTTCTGTTGTCTTTTGATTGATTGATTGATTGATTACAGAAAAGCCTAATTATCAGATTGACAGATGGACAGACAGCTAGATATATGAACAGATAGACAAATAGATAGAGACCATCAGGTAGACATATAGACATGCTTATATAACCAGCCCAGTGCAATGGGATATGTTATTGACATCATGTCAGGATTGTTGGGGGGGGGGGGAGAGACAGTATATAGATCTTTGGATCCAGATGGAATCTGACAGTCTAGGATGGGGTGAAGCATTTTACCCTTCTTATTATCACACATGTCATTCACATGTATATAGCAGATCTATAATATTGAGGATTTTGTCATAATATTAGTGGCATCATAATATATTATGATGACAGAATTGGCATAGATCAAGACTACTAGAACTCTTCGTGATAAAAGTCAAGGTTGCCTAGTGTAAATAAATACTGCACCTAAGTATGTTATAAGATTTAATGGAAAATATCTATTTAACTATTATAGTGTTTCTTCTTTATTATTATTCAGAATTATAATATTTTCTAGGTCAATGAAATATTAGTATAGAATAATTTATGATGACTTAATTTAGATAGAAGAAGTTTGACACTTTTATTTATTTATTTAGTTTTTGCAAAATATCTATTTTTATGGTTTCTTTGTATATAATATAAATGCACTTTAATGATTTCATGAAGCTAAATTTCCTTCATATTTCTGTATGATATTAAATTGAATTTATTTCCAAATATTTAATGCAAATTTAATGCAAATTCCACGTGTGAGGTCAATTTGCACTCTGGTCACAAATTTGCCTGAAGATTTCACCTGAGTAGACTGACAAGAGTTGAGATGAGCATTTTACCCCCTTTGACCTAGAAAGCGAAAGTAGGTCACCTTGAGGGATTTGGAGGTGAATTCCTGGCATCTTCGCATTTCCTGCACCCATGGGAATTGCATTTACCCCCAGAATTACATAGATCCCATGGGAAAGATAGCAATCATGCGTTATTAGGGGTGTAGTGGGAAATTCATTAAAAATAACACATTTTGTGTGTGTTTTAGGTAGGGGCTAGGTAATGTGCATAACATTATCGAATAACTTTCAATTTAGATGTCTTTGAAATAGGTCAGTTAAGGTCAATGTCAAGGTCAAGGTCAATGTCAAGGTCAATGTCAAGGTCAATGTCAAGGTCAATGTGAAGCTTTGCAGTTTAAGTGATGATATCTTATATATAGCTTTTATTGACACTTTTTCATATCAGAGAAGATACATATGTCACATATAACTCTACTCACTAAGTCTATCTAAAACTACACCTACAGAATTATGATATACAAGTTCTCATTATTTTATACATAATATAGAGCTTAACGTTCAAGGGCCCAGTTGCCATAATTTGATGTTTTCTGGGCAGAGTCCTGCTCTTAGACATTCAGTGTTATAGCGAAATAAATATAAGTACATAAAGATAGAGGATAAATCACAGATCAAATCACAAGTACTGATTATAATATAATAATGTAGTTATTATGGAGCTGATTTAATTTCTAGTGAAATATTATGGAGGTGTGATAATGTGGAGTTATAATATAATTGAACCTTACACTATAATTGGTTAGGTGTGATCAATTTACATATGAGTGATACAAAACTAATGAAATTGTAATATATGGGATTGTGTAATGTACAGTGCTGGGTATAGTGTGACAAACAATGGTTGGATGTGATAAATGATAATTATGTAGTTATGTAGTAAGTTGATTTAACTTCAGGAGAAATATTAGTAAGGTGTGATAAGACGCTATGTTAAGTGTGATAAACATTAGTTGGGTGTGATAAATGAAATGTAAGGTGTGATAAATCAGCTGAAATGTGATAAATTAGTGACAAAATTGGAATTGATAGATATATATAAATACACGGAGGGAAAGAAGGATATATTGATATACAGTTATCATTAATATTGAGCACTTTTGTAACGAAAAGAAAAACAATTTTTAGCCTACTTTATATTGCATTTGAAATTAATGAATTAATGTATTACAGTCACGGATAGTTCAATATTAATGGGCTAAACAGTCATTTAACCAGTGAATTAATTAATTAGCTATATTAGGATATGATGTATTGACTTGTATTGAGTCAATTAAGAAGTACTTTATTACTACTACTACTGATTAGTTTGTCAGTTGCCATGGTAACTTATTACTCACCGTTCACCTTGTTGTGCAATTCACATTGTGAAAATAGTGCAAATATTTCAACGAATAGAAATTCTCAAGATCAGGATATGACTTAAAACAGTGGAATGTTTGTTATTGGGGTTGGGGGGTAAAATGTTGAGTAATGAAGGGTTGGGGTTCAGGGGGGGGGGGGAGTGAATTTGGGGACAGGAATAACTTGCTTTATCTGTTACTAATCACCCTCCCCCCCTAGGAATAGACCATGGTCAGGTGAGAGCTGGGGTGAAATAAGCTGCCCCTTCAGGTGAATGAATCACACCTCATTCTATTTTATTCTATTTTATTCTATTAGCTTCTATTCTATGAGTATTGCTCTTCGGGTAAATGAAAGGGGTATTGAATTTGGTTGGGATCCCTTTAATTTTAATAGGGCTATGATGCTCATTTACCCGATTAAAGGCCTGGGCACAGTGAGGGGCTGGTATATTAAATGTTCAGTCACCATGCAGTGGTGGCCTTGTAATGACCTTGAAATTAAATCTGATAAATAATGAATTATTTTCAAATCTTGAATTGACACAAGACGTGAACAAATGTAGTTTGGGGGAGTGCAGTGACTCCAGTGCCGTTTGACAATAAGCTAATATAGACCATGAATATAGTAATGGTATAGAGACCATGAATATAGTCATAGTATAGAAACTATCAGTGTATGAATATAACTAGACGTATGTTTATCTCATGCATTGTTTTCTTTCCCTGTAGTGTGTTGTGTGTAAACATTAGAAAGATTCTCTCTCCTTGATCTCAGAGATGTCCGCATCATTCCTAGCAACTTCCCTGGCAGCAGAAACAGCAAAACTCTCTGGTCAGGAGTAAATTTAGCACCTTTACCTAAGCAACCAGTCTGTTCCCATGACAACCGAGTAAAGTGCTTAGCTACGCGCACTGAAGGGCAGCCTGGTGCTCGCCTCTGATTGGCTGCTAGGGGGCCCCCTGATTAGTGTAGACAGAAAAAGAAGATAAATAAATGCCGCAGGAAAGCGAGTTAATTGGTTGCACGAGTTGGAAATTGTCAGTCAACTAATAAGAAATTGAATAATAAACATTGCGCTGAAATTATAGGAACTAAAATTGAATCTGAAAAGTTATTGGAATATTTCGAGCTGTATATAAAGGCCTAAGCCGTTGTTCTATATTCTTCAAATTATGTAAAAATTAAATTAAAAATAAAATAATAATAATAAGAAATAAAAAGATATACTATCCCTGACATATAATTATTATTATAAACACCAAATGTTTCGTAATAACTACAGGATCTCATTAATGGAATTATTACCTATGGAAAAACTGTATAGGAGAACTACATAATAATGATATTTCATAAGAAAAAATGGATATTTAACGCTTTTAAGAATGGGTGTAAATGCGATGTTATGAATTTCTAGTCAATATATTATGCACTGGTATCTACTCTAGTTTATAGACCTGAGTGACAGGATAGTTACTAGAAGGTAGGCAGCATAATGAGGCAGGAGTGGGGTAGACTATATACCCCTCCAAGTGCCCCTCCTGCGCTATGCTCCTAGGCTGCTAGTGCACACATAGTGATACAGAGGGGTATGTAAGAAGATGTCTGTACCAGCAGCCATGGGCTAGGAGGGGGGGGGGGGTTCCTAGGGGGGTGCATATATTGATATATCACCCCGACTCTCTTATCTAAGATATCCTTATCTTTCATTTGGTTGAATTTGTGATATACCCCAGGAAGAAGGCATGGTAGACTGCCACTGGAGTTTCAATTTAATGACTACACTTAATTTTGTCTATCTGTATAAGACTGCATTGTGTCTAGGCCTAGTCTTGTAGTCTGTCCGGAGTATTACTATTAATCAATTGCTTGATTAAAGTCCTTCTCAATTGCAATTGTTGTCCAGAATAAAACAGGCGTCAATGGTTATCATACTTCTAAATTTGATATTTATCAGAAATTTTCTCTCAATCTATCTTGTTAAATGTCTTATAAGTGTTTGTCTGTCGGTCCTACCATCATGATATCATTGCTGTACCTTGAGACTTTATAACTGCGATAAATTGTTCTAAATTTAGATGCATTTTGGGGAAAGAGGTAGATGCAATTTGGGGAAAATGCTCAATTGGTAATGCATGACTCAGCATGCAAAATTATCCTAAATGGCAAATAAAGATTAGATGAAAATTTCACTAAAATTATTATGTAATGGTCAGTGCATTGTAAAGATGATATAGGTGTGGATTATGAATATATTAGTTAGTCTATAATAACTTGTCTATCTTTGCTTTCTGTGTGTCTAGTAACCCTCTGTTAAATCTCAAATATTGCCCAGTGCAGCAGTAGTGCTAGTTGTTGGATCCTGCTATTTGCTGGCTTTCTCATTGCTCTTGGGGGGGGGGGGGCAGCCACCAGGGGGCGTGGGTGCAAGGGGGGGGGGGCATGCAGAGGGGTAAAGCTTCCTCCCTTCCTTCCTCTCTTCACTACACAGACAGACATGGGCCCATGAACAGGCTTGCTTCCGAGCATTTTCGTTTTTCGCACGTTTTCAAGAGCGGAGTAGGTTTTTAACTTGAAAATAACGAAACTTAACAAATCAGAAGAAACTTTAAAAAGACTCAAGAAACAAACAACATGCTGGGATACGGAAAAGAACAGAAAAGGGGCAAATATGACCAAGAAACAGGTAAATAGATCTCGATCCATCTCGATCCATCTCGATCCTCCTCATCTGTGCTCAGTTATTCTCTATGGCTGTATCTCTGTGGTCTCCAAGATGGCCGCTGCTTTCTTCCACTCTCTCTCAGCCCTCACCTCTGCTTTTCTGCTCTCTTTTCTTCAATTATCTTTCTACTCTATCATTTATTTGAAGACTTCAGATAGCTTATATTTAATATTTACGTGATAGTTTTGTTGTGGCATTGATTGAAGCATCAGATCTGTAACTCAGTACCAGGCAGGTGAAGTCACAAAGCTTTTTAGTTATATCAGCTTTCTCGAATGTTTGAAATATGTTTCTTATTGGTTTAGGCCTCATGAAAATGATTATTCTTAGAAACTCCTTATTTTGTCAAAGAAGTTACAGAACAATCTATTTATATCTCTTTTGTTTACTCTAGTTAATTTTGGCACTTAGGTAACTTGGTGATTTTGACTTATCATTTGACTTCTTTTGTGATGGTGGTCAGGTGAATTATACCCACTGACTAATTGTAGTTTTGGGATCTTTCGAGTTGTTGGAATTAAAACCCATATGCTGGAACTCTAGTCTAATGAGACTACTTTTTAGATCCTAATATCTATTGTGTAAGTAGTTAGGTAGTTGTAGAATCTGCTATCTTAGTGAAAGTTACTTACATGATCTCAAAACTTGCAACTAAGTGGATTGGGCTAAGGACCAAAGATTGGAACACATTTGAAATGGCGATGTTGAACATGTTGAAGGCTGTGTGGTGCAAGAATTTATGAAACGTCAAAGAGAAAAGTTTTATTAGAAATTCAGGATATGTATTAATTTCACCAAGTTTATTCTCGATGAAAGTTCAATGATTAGGCATTAGTGAAGATATTGGAGGGAATTTCTTGATTATTTGGAAAGAAAGTTCTTTCATAAGCAGACGACATTGACATTGAGGCTGCAGCACGTGGCAAAATGGCGGCCGAAACATGATCTCCTGCTGAGGAGTTAAAAATACACGGAGCAACAGACGAGTAGCTGAGATGCAGCTGGGATGGGGGTATAAGGGAGGCTGTTGCCATGGAAACCTGGTATTATGAAGCCCAGAAATGATGCCTCACTCCTCACAACATATAGTCCTTGTCATAACTGAAGTTTAACTGCAGTCAGAGCAAATAAAAGTAGTCGAAATGCCTCCAAAAATGCACTAACAAATGCAGTCAAAAGTGTACTCATGAAGGCACTCGTGATCACAGGTGCTCCTTTGAAATTGGGGAAAAAGTTGTAATAAAGTTCAGCAGGTGGGCATATCATGAATATTAGGCAGTCATCTTTGTGAAGTGACTAAGTCATAAATTCATTTTGCCATCAGTGAATCAATGAGTTACGTATGAATCAACAAATTGGCCACACTGTAAAAATATTCTGAATTTTACAGACATTTACTGTAAAAGCAACAAAAAGTTATATATAATCATGTGCTCGGAGCAGTGCTCCAGTGGTTAATGTGTAAGTTCAATAGGGTAAATGTTACATTGCAGACACTGTTAAAAGTGTTCTGTGCATTTTACAGTAAATGTCTGTAAAAGAAGCACTTTACAAGACTTGTGTGTTAGATTAGAATGGACTGAGTTGGTGAACTGGAGCTAAATATTCTTGGATCTTACAATAGATGTGTGCTTTAATCATACAGTGAACTGAAATGTTTATAGTGCGATGAAGTGTTTACTGTTACTACACAACAACAACGGTCTAAATACAAAGCAATTTTTTAGAGGGGCCTATAAGATACTTGGCAGCCAATAGGAAAACACAATTAACTGACCTTCGGATATTTCGAGAGCTCTAGAAATGCAGTAGTATGCCCTTGATGGTGAATTGCAAGTTTGGATGGTTATGATTAATGGTATTTTGGGATAGTTATTGATGGTATTTGGATAGAAACTGGTGTTTTATGATAGTAATTGATGGTATTTTGGATAGAAACTGGTGTTTTATGATAGTAATTGATGGTATTTTGGATAGAAACTGGTGTTTTATGATAGTAATTGATGGTATTTTGGATAGAAACTGGTGTTTTAGGATAGTAATTGATGGTATTTTGGATAGAAACTGGTGTTTTGGGATAGTAATAGATGGTATTTGGATAGATACTGGTGTTTTAGGATAGTAATTGATGGTATTTTGGATAGAAACTGGTGTTTTAGGATGGTAATTGATAGTTTTTTGATATGTCAATCAGAATAGTAAATAGCTGGTATTCCAGGGTAGCAACAACACTTCTTGAATTTATTTTCGCACAAATAAAAGTTGGCTGTGGATGTTAAGTCAGCGTTCTGATGTTTTTTCATGGTTTCCATGGATATATACTAAGTAGTTTTGACTTGCAAAATAGTTGGAATGACGTCATAATTTAGTTCTTCACTCAAGAAGGTGGAAAGTATATGAGAGAGTTCTAAAAATAGATTAAGTGCTTTGCACTTCACAGTTGTGCAAGGAAGAAAAAGAAATGTCAGGTGTTTAGACTTAAGCTTTAGCTTGGAGATGTCAGCAAGATGGTTAATGCTGTGAGGAATTGTTTTAGGGAATTGCTTTAGCAAGGAATTGTTCTAGAAATTATAAATGTATTAGTGGGGAATAGTTTCCAAGAAACATTAATTTCAATAAAATGTTTAGCCACAACAGGAAAATGGTTTGGCAACAAAATGTTTTTGCTTCAATGAATGACAGGGAATTATTTTAGGGTGGAATTATTAGGAAGGAATTGGTTTAGGAATTATTTTCAATTCTGGAGATGGCTGCACTGTCCTTATCATAACCTTAACCTTGTTTTCTCAGGAAGTTTTCTTGCGGTAGTGTAGAGTCATTTGAAGAGGGAATTTATTTAGGGGGGGGGGGGGGAAATGTTTTTGCAGGCAGCGAGTGTTGTTAGTATATAAACCGACCAATAGTGCTTACCAAGCTAGGATTAGCCGCTTGCGTGTTTTAGTTGAACGCAGTTGCATCTTCTGCTGCGGAGGCAAAATTCCTGAAAAGTGATGGAAAAAGATAAGAAATGGAAGGAAAGTTAAGAAAAGGGGGGTAAAAAGGGAGAGGCAGATGATAGGAGAAGATGAGAGGAGGAAAGCAGATGGCTTATGATATGCAGTCTGTCTGTGTGTGTGATATGTCTATCGAATGTCTGTGATATGTCAATGATATGTTTTATGATATGTTGATGTGTACTTGTAATTGCTCACTTCATATCAAAATGCACTTGTCAAACTGATGTACAGAGACAGGTGTTAGAGATAAGAGCCATGCAATATCCCCAGACAGATGGGCAGATGGGCTAAGAAGTAGATGGATAGATAGATACATAGATACATAGATAGATAGACAGATAGACATACAGATAAATACATAGATGGATAGAAACATAGAAAGCTAGATACATAGATAAGACACCTGACTTCTAATCAGAAGTCAAAGACAATGTTTCTGTCATTTCTTTCCACCTATCTTATTTCTCATTTCTTTTTTCCTCTAACTTCTTATTTCCCCTGCACCACTCTCTAATTCCCCTGTCTCTAATTCCCCTCTCTCTAATTCCCCCTGTCTCTAATTCCCCTCTCTCTCTAATTCCCCTTGCTCTAATTCCCCTCTCTCTAATTACCCTGTCTCTAATTCCCCTCTTTCTAATTCCCCCCCTCTCTCTAATTACCCTGTCTCTAATTCCCCTCTCTCTAATTCCCCCTGTCTCTAATTCCCCCCTCTCTCTAATTCCCCTTGCTCTAATTCCCCCCTCTCTAATTCCCCTCTCTCTAATTCCCCTTGCTCTAATTCCCCTCTCTCTAATTCCCCTCTCTCTCTAATTCCCCTCTCTCGTTCTCCTGGGTGGCAGTTAGGCCGGAGCCAACGTAAACTGACTTGATGGAGTCTTCTTGTTGGTAGGCAATGGCAGCCGAGTAAAAACATGCACAGCGGGAAAGAAAAAGGTTGATTTCTGGCTGCAAAGAAATAGAAAGAAAGAAAAAGAAGCAGCAGGGTAATAATTCTGTCTGCTGCAGATGCTAGTACCTGGGCTGAATTTTTTTTCTTCCTGTTTTCTCCCCTCTTTACTCCATGGTGCTTCTAGTCAAATAAGTCCAACTGGGATCCAACAGGGATCCAAATTTCACCCTTTTTTTTTTTGCAAGTAGTGAACACTGAGCTATATCTTGTGCTATTATACAAACACTGTATACACCAGATTTAAGTGTGAGAAGTTTAGTACCAGGTCAATAATGATTACGGTCCTTGTGTTAATTTTTTAGTTAGAATTGGAAATGGTAGTTTTGATCTGCATTTTAGGTCTCTCAAACGCCGATATGCTTACAAGAAAAGCTTTCATTGAAAGAGGACTTGCAACATAGGGAACCATTTCTTGCTCGCATTTTACAAATACCAGCTGAATACCATAGTTTTGGTGTATGATCATCGAAGTTCCTACTTAGCAATTGTAATATACAGTGAAATTATTAATCTAGTATGAAAACACACATTTGGGTGTGTACAGCATAATATTCAACGTATCACGATTAGAATGTGACTCAGTCGAATACTGAACTGCGTAACAGATAAGAGTGAACTGCGAATAATCAGCGAGTGAACTGCAGTCTCACGATGAGTGTATTCACCAACCACTCAAGATAAAAACAGCCTGATGTAGAAAGCTGCAAGCACAAAGATAGGAGGACAACAATCAATTGGCAAGAGTCCTGAGCATACCATGTATTTATGTGTGTTAGTGTTTAGTCAGGAGTGACTCAGGGTGCATTGCTGGCACTAGGTCTATTCGCCATGTGTTGTATAACGTGTATATGTGATGTATGACATTGTATGTGCACTGTTTTTGCAGTATTGATTATTATTGGATGTTGAATTTAGCTACCTGTAGCTTATAGAATCTAGTTCAAGCTTTAGCCAGCCATAACTAATCCATTCAACAAATGTTCAAGCCAACTAATAGCTCAGTTGAAATTCTTGGTTAGATAACCTTTCATATGGTTTTGAACTCTCTTAAGAATAACATATTGACCTTCCTCTACAATGATGAATATGGTAAATGGGTGGCCACAGATATTAAATGATACTAGACAATATGAGGCCATCTTTATTTCGCTTCAAGTTCAGTTCAAATTTACATTATAATCTGCAAAAATCTTTTAGTGTATGCTGTAGAGACACTGTATTCTGCAGAGAGTTACAAGTCAGGCCACATCCAGTGTATACAAGTGCTATACAGGAGGATTATCACCTGGGAGGGTTAAATATAGCACCCCATCTGCTATCTCATGTGTCAGCGAGTCAGCCATCTTGGAGGGGTTAGGGAGGGGATTTGGCAGTCCAGGAATGCATAGCACTCTCCATGTGCTAGCCCAAGAGTTGCTAAGAGCATCTTCATCTTCTCTTTGGCTGTTCTGACCAAAGAGATGCAATTAAGCCCAGAATACAAAACACCTCAATATTAGGATGACCTTGCAATGGGGAGCTACATCAACAGAGGGCACTGCAATTGAAGTGGGTAAAAGACAACGGTATGACGTCATTATCCATTGTGACATAAATGACGTCACTGAATAGTTGAAGTTGTCATAATGATCATCTGCTTCGGTGGCAATGACCTCCGCTGGTGCTGAGGTTCAACATTAAAGTCACCCCATAGTGTCGACTCATCGGGTATTCTTGATTATATTTTACCTGTCTGGAGAGGTCCCCTCGGTAGTAAGACCACCTCACCATTAAGGGGGTGAAACTTCAACCTATGGCGGTCGTAAATGAAAGGTCCCACAGTACTTTCTGCTCGTAACTCCGTGATGATGAGTACTCCTGTAAATTCCACGTGTTCTTCCGGACCCCTGAGCATTCAATGCTCCCCTGTGATGTTTGACCTTTGCAGGGTTTTTGGGGTGTACCTTGTGGTTGTTTAATATTTGTATGACCAGAGGAATGAGGAATCTGCTGCTGCAGCTGCTTCATATTTGTGACATTAAAAGCCTTGTTTCTGTTGTAAATGCTTGGTGCAGTAACATAACGTCAAAATGATAAGGTGTATAAAATGCCATCTCGAACATTACACAGTGATAATGCAGAATATAGCATGCACAGAAACCTTGTTTGTTTCTTCTCAAGAATATTGTAGATTACATTATACTAAGCTTCTTGTTTGTTGAAAATTATCAGATGCAGAAATCAGGAAGTGTAGGCAATTGCAACTTCATTTTATAACAGTGAGATCGCATGATTGGTAGTTTATAATGCAGTCCTGCAGAGGGCGCTGTATTAGGTATGATAATGATTATACACTAGGTGTCAGCAGTAGTCAAAGGTGGCTATTTTGAATGGTTGTGAAAGTATTACCATTGTGTCATTGCAGCATATATCCTATAACAAAAAGCAATTATCACTTCTACATCATCTTATGCCCGTTTCTTTTTGTGTTTGCAGCCTCAATGGTCCCTCCTCAGTTCGCCGAGCGTCTTCACTCTCGGGAGATCAAGGAGGGCGACTCAGTCAGATTCACAGTCCGGGTGACGGGCAGACCGCCGCCAGATGTCAACTGGTATCGAGAAGGGTCACAAATCGTCTCCTCGCCCGACTTTGAGATCATCAGGGAGGGCGACGTACATTCTCTCTACATTCCCGAAGCTTTCTACGAGGATTCCGGCAAGTTCACAATTCAAGCTGAGAATCCAGCAGGAAAAATTGAAGACACAGCTGAGCTTTTTGTCGAAGGTGAGGACCTAATTTGGTAGTCATTGGAATTGTGTGGAATGTTACAAATGAAGCCTAAGATCTCCAATTGCTCTGAAAGTTTGATGATACAAATATGATAAAATCACTGTTAAAAATCGAAAATTTGGAAACTGAAGTTTTATTCATTGTGAAGTAAATCAACTGGTTAAATTAAGTGTTTAGGTTAATTGCTAAAACATTTCATCATGAATTTGACATTTCCTCTAATGAAACACAATTTTGTGTTAGTTCGGCATTTCCTCTTTTGAAGTACATTTAGTGTATCATTGAAGCTTTTCAAATTTTTCATTCAACTATTGTTTCTGTCTTTATCACTAACAGCTCCAGCAGCACCCATAGCAGACAGCGCGACTCCTTCACCTCCCGTGTCGAGGAGTCCCTCTGTAGGGGCGACACCAGAGCGCAGCACCGCAACCAGACCGATCATTCCACCGGCGCCACCACAGTTCAACCAACCTCTTAAGGACCAGAAGGCAAGAGAGGGCGATCGCGTAGTCTTGGAATGCGTGTTTCCTCCCTACCCACAGCCGGACCGCGTTCAGTGGTTCCGCAACGAAGTGGAGGTTCACAGCTCCCCCGACTACCAGATTTCCGTCTCAAATGGAATTGCCTCGATGGTCATAATTGAGGTCTTCCCAGAGGACGCCGGAGAGTTTTCTTGCGTGATTACAATCAGTGGAGCCAGTGCCAGGACAACCATGTATCTACATGTCGATGGTGAGTATCAAGATAAAACTAGTTAAAGTAAGATAATGGTGAGTATCAAGATAAGACTAGTTAAGTAAGATAGCAGCAAACTGGGCGAAGTTGATATCCACCACAATAACCAAATTCGCCAATCTAAATTAACTGTTGTATAATCTTATAAGATGTTCCCAGTGTTAGAACATTGACAAAAACAAACTATATATGTCATTGACAATGGAATTATATGACATCAGATAAGCAATTAAGGATTTCAATTGTGATTGCTCTGCATCATCGATACTATCTGCATTTCCATGCTACAATATTTAATGGGATAAGACATCACTGATGCAATAAGGCATAATTAGAATGCCAATGAAAAGATGAATCGTAACATCACAATCTCTGGCAGACAATTAAATTCATGTGTCTTTCTGTGTCATTTCAGCGGCACCTCCAAGCCAACCAGAGAACACCCCACAATTTGATATCCAACTGACCAACCAGCCACTTACCTTCGGACAAACTGCGTACTTCGAGTGCAAAGTATCGGGCAACCCACCCCCCGAGATATTGTGGACGAGAAAGGGACACCCCCTAGTGGACAAACAGAGATACAAGTCAACATACGACCAATACAGCGGCATAACGACGCTCACCATCATTGGGCTGAAGGAGGAGGATGAGGGCGAGTACACATGCACTGCTCTCAACTCAATGGGAGAGACATCTACCACTGCTATGCTATTGGGACCAGGTATGTACAGATAGATCATCATAGGTAGATGGATAGATAGTAATTTGGAGACAGAGGATCTTCTTGTTGGCAATTTATATATATATCTTTATTAAAATACACATGAATCAAATCATGGTATATAGTGAAAATAAATTCTTGGAATTATGTTAAATTATGCAAGGGTTATACAGGAATTACAATAAAACAATTGCACAGTTGAAAGATAAGCATTCCTATCTTAGTCAACAAAAACAGTCCATCTCCCTCAGTTTGTTAACTGCAGCAATTGCACAATTGTCTTGATCACTGAAATGAGTGAATGAAAGGGATCTTTTTTGTAAGACTAATTCCAGAGGCAAAACCTTGATCATTTTAGACTTTATATATGATAAGTTCTTTCCAATCAATGTGCTGGATAATGCAGTGCCTCAATCAGCTATGAATTTAACTCGCAGATTTCAACTGTGCATAGTCTTGAGCATGGATGTATATAATAGAAAGCCATCCAAGAATGTGATTTACTTGCAAGCTGAGCTATTGCAATTAATGATTTGATTGTAACTGTACTACAGCATCCTAGATGAGATATACTGACAGATGAAGAACAGCATGGGCATATGATACCATGAACCCAAGTGATTAACTGATGTGTTTTGTCATTAATGTCAATACCCATCTCTTTCAGACCGTTACGCTGACTGGCTGCGCCAGCAACAAGCAGGACGCGACCGCAATCAGCAACAGAATCAGCAGAGGGTTCTCATGTCAGAGCTAGGACACCGCATGGAATCCCCAAAACCAGCAACACCGAAAGGATTCTACCGCCCAATGTCCGAGAAGGCTCTCGACGCCACGGCTGAGTCACGTCTCTCCGACGTGGAGGGCTACCCATCAGACACCGAGAAGTCATTCAAAGTGTCTCACTTCGAGACTAGACTGATGCAGGAGGTTGCATACAGAGATGGCAAGGTTGACCCTAATCAACTAGTCACATCTCCCCCTGCTGACCGAACAGCCTTCGACGCACAAGTGCCGCTGACCCAAGCATTGCCGCCCAAGATCGAGCAACATTTGAAGAACTTCCAACTGCTTGAGGGACAAGATGTGTCCTTCGTAGCAAAAGTCTCTGGAATGCCCACTCCAGCAGTAAGTGCAATCTGAAGTACATTTCTATTATGATGACTGGTGTAAGGCAGTCTGTGGTATTTCTATTATGATTATAACACAGTCTATGGAGTGCCTGTTTAAAGCAAAATAGTTTCATGAATAGAATAGAATCTGTTCAAATTGTTCCATGATAGTACTCTAAAATAGAATAGAATAGTGTCTGTTCAAATTTTTCCATGATGATACTCTTAAATAGAATAGAATAGTGTCTGTTGAAATTGTTCCATGATAGTACTCTAAAATAGAATAGAATAGTGTCTGTTAAAATTGTTCCATGATAGTACTCTAAAATAGAATAGAATAGAATAGTGTCTGTTCAAATTGTTCCATGATAGTACTCTAAAATAGAATAGAATATGATAGAATAGAATACAATATACTTTATAGATGGTATGAAATTAACTATGAATACATACACAGATATAAAATGCATAATAGCAATGTTATAATCACACAATAACATAAAAATACCTAGTCAATTATAATGTATAATTAGTAATAATTTGACTTCTTTATATGTAATTTAAAAACTTGCAAAGAGCATTGGTTTATTTTCCCAACTAATATAAACTTGCTGTTTTTCTTTACAGATTCAGTGGTTCCACAATGGCCGGCTACTCAAGCCAGGCAACCGCTACATGATGAAATTTACAAAAGAAGGCTACTGCACCCTCTGTATCAGGGTCGCATTCCCAGAAGATGCTGGATACTACACGCTCTGCGCCACAAACATCGTGGGGCGTGAGACGACTTCTGCCGAGCTGTTTGTTGAAGAACTGAGCAAGATTGACGATACGTCATACGTTGCTCCTGAAACACTCAAGAGACTTATGCGAGGGTTTGTATTTGCTGCGATATTGTTCTTTGAAATTTATTATTATTGAGCAGGCTCGGTCCTGGATATGTATGTTTTAAATAGGTTTCAAATTGGTTTCAAATGAGCTTGAGGAGGTTAAAGACCCTAAGAAACGGAAATAATAAAATGGTATTTCAGTTTTAGAAGTTGTGTTGTTTATGGCACATACTGAAATAGCTATGGTGGGTGGAGTTTTTATGTAATAATGCTGCAAAGATAGATATTCATTAAGCTGTGAAATTTTCACCTCGCTCATGATCATATCGTAATTGTGTTAATTATTTATGTAACAATGTAATGATGCTGCAAAGATAGATGTTCATTAATCTATGAAGCCTCCACCTTGCTGATGACCATATTCTTTAATTCCAGCGATGGAGGCTCTCGCAGAGGATCCAGGGACACAGGAGGAGTTTCTGAGAAGTACTACAAACCAGTTTTCCGCAAGGTGCCGTCCGACATGGAAGTCCGTGAGGGTGAGATGGTACGCTTCGATTGCGTCGTCTCCGGCCGACCTATGCCCGAGATTTTCTGGTACTTGGATGGTGTACAAGTCCATGATGACAACATGCATAAGATCGTCGTTAACGAGAGTGGAACTTTCTCGTTGATCATCCATTCAACGACAAGGACAGACGCAGGACAGTACACGTGCATCTCGCGCAATAGAGGAGGAGAGGATCAGTTCCAGGTCCATCTCAATGTCCTAGGTGAGTTTAATAACTTCTTTCGAACATCTTTCAATTAATATATATATCGTTTTATTGACAAGCCTGATATCAGGAATTGATACATGTGTCATACAACATTACAAAACAAACAAATATACAACATAACAAAAACAGGTCTAGTGTCTACATCTACTATATATACAATCTATAATCTACCAGTATTTCTAATATATATAATTATAATATATTAATATACACTTGAACATCTCTTAATTAATTTAAACCAAAGACTTAAACCAAAGACATAAAGATCGAGCCTTGACCAAGTACTCAGCCACAAAGCCAGATCACACAGCTCTAGATAGAAACCTTTATATTATGATGGATGCATAATTATACAATGAGGTCATTACTGCAATTGATAATTATATGATTTTATCATTAAACAATGTTGAGCCATCTTCCTTTTGACGCAATCTGTAAGTAATTACTGCAGTAAAGATGATTATCGTGAAATGTCAGATTCCTGACAAATCCAACAGAGGATCTCTCAGCAGTAACACTTTATGTAACCTGTTAATTTATCAGCTGGAAAAAGGAAACGAATCCGTGAGTCAAATATTCTAAACTGCTGGCTTTTAGTTCAGAAGACATTTTGCCACGGCAGGAAATTGATTTTGTGTCAAAAAGTAATTAAGTGTTTGGGAGTGTTTCAGCGAGAGTATATGGTGATTTAGATTTAAGTGCTTAGGATATGGATTCATATAATTAAGGCATTTGATGCTTTGTGTTAGGACGAAAGGTAAATAAGTTTGGAAAAAAAATAGAAAAATATATTACCTTGAATTAAAAGTCAAGGTTATATACAACTCCAATTTATTTTATAATTTAAAATGAGGGTTTTGTAAATTTTGAGTTGGTGTAGTGATTCGTACTAAAGTCATTTACTGTTTCATCTAAATTGCATATCTGTGCAATATATTGTTATCTCTCTTGTTTGAAATTGGCAAGTCTGAATTTTTTAATCAATTTTTCTGATTTTATTTATTTTTAGCCCGAGAGGCAGCAGCAACACCACGCTTCATCGAGCGTCTTTACAACCAGACATTGCGTGAAGGTCAGAATGCCGTGTTCACCTGCGAATCAACTGGGGTTCCAATCCCCATGATGTCATGGCAACGCGACAACAAGATGCTCACCTCAGGGCAGAGACATCGCATTGACACCGAAGGAGGTCGTTCAACTCTTATGATCACTGACCTTCGTGACGCTGACAACGCTTGGTACCAGTGCTCCGCTGTCAACATCGCCGGAACTGCATCCAACCGTGCCCGGCTGATCGTTCAAGCGGAACCGCGCAAGAAGGAACCAGAAAGGAAGTTGGTTATCCCAAAAAGAACCACTCCGACTCCGTGAGTAACTTTTCTCACAAATTAAAATCCATCTTTAATGTTTTTTTTATAGATTCTTTTGCTGTGATTTGACAAGAGATGTATATTTTCCCAGGCTGTCAACGAAGTTCATTGTGTCTCATTTTGATGTTGCAAAAAACTGATACCATTGTGCCTCACTTTGGTTTATGACACTGAAAATTTTAAGATCCCGTTATATTATATATAACAAGAAGTAAACTAAGCAGTTTTCCACTACCAACCGCAACATCTTATCGACATAGAGCTCTGTTGACCCTCAGGACTTGTACTTCTCTGTTTTGATTGACAAGTTTTATCCCTTCACTCTTAAAGTATTTTTTTCATGATTTCTTGATGATTTCCCAATTTCGCCCCTCCAAATAACTTTAATTTAAGAAACACCTTTCCAAACCATTTCTTTTCCCCCTTTTGATGTTGGCAACTGCTCCATTTTGAATGTGTCTTTTTTTTGTAAATATGAATAATACACCAGAAATACTTGTATTATGTTTATAAATGAAGATTCTTTGATTGGTTTATGATCATTGTCATGGGTAAAATAGTCGGACGCACTTAATAACAAACGATTTTGAACTGTCAAAAGGTGTTATGATATGCGAGTCTAGTTTATAAGATAGACAAAATATCGATTTCTTGGCAACCACCTCCTTATATTTAAACCAGATCTTTATTATAAGTAAGCTCGTCATAAATGAGTCTTGATTGTTCATGACGCAATGACCCACCATTCAAAATGGAGCATCCTTTTACTTTTTCTTTGCTCCTCCTAAAGTCTTTGACCTTGATCTCTGTTTCTTGATCAAACGCTTTGTTCTGGTCCATAATCTGCTGCCTTCTGCCCTCTAGTGGTGAGGTGGACTACTTCAATGGATCCCTGTCTGATTCGGGACTTGCTCGACACGCTCGCTCGATGTCGAATGATGAGTGGGATTATTTGTACTACGGTGGCACCAAGACCACTTCCCAAGAAAGCTTAAGGTTCGATGTATGCATGGATAGTGGAGTAATGTTGTAGAAACTGGATACATTTGGTCATACTTCATGAAAGTTTATTGATATGGGATAAATGCATGCGATTAGTCTGAAATTAACAGTCTTCATTAAATAAGAGGTTTTTGGGATAAATTCAGTGAATTTATACTTACATATGGGATGTTTTGCTTTGCTGGAATATTGTTTGAATAAATGGAGTCATTAAATATTATCTACAGTTTAAATAAGTTATACTAGTTTTTTGGGGATAAATTCTTTTGTCTTTAAAAAGGGATATTTAGATTTTTTTGGAGTATAGTTTAAAGAAATAAAGGAATTAAAGATCATCTACAGATTATGTAGTCATGCAAAGAAAAATGGTTGCCAATGAGAATGGTTGGTTTATAGGATGTCTTCTTCGGGAGAGAATCTCTTCAAACCTTCTACCACATACATTGACGTGAGGGTGACCTCACGCCCAGATGAACGAACGTCTCCGCCTTTTTCGCTACGGAGCAATAGTCTCCCACCCCCTGTTACTCAATCGGCCGACACCTGGCCACAGACTCATGTGACCGGAACTAGGGTCACCTTCGGCGACATGCACTTGCCTCCGCAGCAACAGAGGGTTGTCATGACAACGAAAAGGACCACGTCTCCCGGATATGGCTATGACAGTCCGTTTCAACTCAGAAGACCAGCGAGTAGTGAACAGTTGCATTACGTCACCGAGCAAGAGAGGGTTTATCTGGATGATGAGGGATTGGTGCAGCATGTTCAGCTGTCTACGCCTAGAGATGAGGAAAGGTGCGGAGAATGGGATGGATATAGAATTATGAGGGGTGGTTACCATTAAGTTTAGCAGAGAAGAAATTACTTCGAAATTTAGATGAAGGAAAAGGGAAATTCTAATAGAAATCGGTGGATACATTTAGATTGTTAACATTAGACTCAGCGGAGAAAATTTCTAAGATGAAGCATCTCATGAGATAATGGAAGTAACACATTAAATATGCGAGTAAATTACAGATTAACTGGTGGGAACTCTCAATGTAGCCATTGCAATCTGAGCTGAGCTACAATAAATTTAACTGGATGTAATAATTTAGCACTTCAGTGATAACGCTTACTGCATTGTTACCTCTTATAGACAGATAAAAACCAGGGTTTGGTAGTTAATAGAAGTATAAACGAGAGTGATGGTATTGAAAAAGACGGCTTGATTTACAGAATGGAGTTAAGCCCAGCAGAACCCCACCAACCTCCCCCTCAAATGACCATCCTGACCAAGAGTGCGCTCAAGCACAAGATGGTAGTCTGTCCGATTCCTTCTCTCTCGACTGAGCTGCACACCGACCAGGACATCCATCGTTTTGATATTCCGCCCTTGAAGAAGGTCGCTAGGAAAATGCCCTGGGAAACCAAGCCAAAATCGCCTGCTGAAAGGTCAGCGTATATGTTGACATAATGGAATGGCTTGGAATGGAACGGATTAACTCATTTGGAATGGAGGAATGATAAAATACTTACGGAATGACGGAACGATGCTAGTAAAAGGGAGAGTAGTTTTGCATCCAGCCACTAGAGGCACTGCTGCAAGGAAATGTTCTAACGGAATGCTGATGGAATGACCTTAACAGAGCAAAAGGGATAGCTTCATAGGTTTAGTTCTGTATTCATCTACTAGGAGCACTGCAAGAGGAATCGTTCTAACATGGCTGCCATGGAATAGCTTTGTAGAATAGAATGTTATAGTGCTCATATGGCTGCTAGAGGCACTGCTGGTGGAAGAATGGTTCTAATACGGTTGCCATAGCATTGGAATGCATGATTACCGATCTATGCAGATCACTCTGCTATGTTTAGCACTTCAAGTGGTGTCTGTCTAGTGGGCGATGTCAATGTCTTAGCTTAGTCGTTCAATAATGATAGTTGTCTTTGTCTAGCTTTTGTTTCAATATGTTGCATGTGGAAACTGTAGCCAAATAATGAATGTAACTCTGGTTTAGGAAGAATTTGTGTCGCTACTTTGTCATTGGAGAACTGTAGTTCCAAGTCTTGACATCAGTTGCAGAGCTATGTCTTGTTTCTCTTGACTTACCACATCTGCGCATGCGAAATTGAGGCTCAATGGACTCCATGGTTACAGTGGGCATCAGGTAGTCTGCATAGAACACTCACTGATGCATAAACTATGAGATGCTAATTATTTGTCTTTTTATCACTTTGCATGCGTCTCCTTGGTTTTCAGCCTTGCCTCGTCTTTTCCTTCCATTTTCTAACCTTTTTTTCTGAATAAGAATCTTTTTCAATCAAACTACAGCAGATTGTTGTCAAAATATATTTTCTATGATGTTATTGTAGTCTGCTGAAACATTATGTATTTATTTTTTATTCATCTAATCACAATTGTTTTATTTTTTATTTTTACAGACAAAGAGAGGTGCCTCAAAGGTGAGCTACATTTTGAATTACTTGAAATAAATCATTCGTCGATAAGTTGTGTGTTACGTTCAAATCAAGATTAGTTCTAAGAATATTATGAAGTGTTTTTATAAATTGTGTAGTTATGTATCATGTAGTTGTGTGAAAGCTCAAAACTTTTGCTCGGGTTAATGATAAGATGTAAGATTTACTTGTAAGTTGTGCGCTGTTGTGCGAAATTTGCTTGTGAAATGACATAAGATATAAACATAATATTGCACAATACACATAATATATTATGATGCCAAAAATACTGAACTTGCAAAATTATATGTTGTCTTTAATTGAGCAAATGAAATACTAACTAGATGATTGAAGACTTTTATTGCAATGATGCAATGCATTTTGTAAGACAATGGTTCAGTATTTTTAATCAAAGAAACAAAAGTAGCAGAGACAAAAGATTATATTAAATGTTGCTTGAAGAAGGCACATATTAGTAAAACAAAAATGGCTGCATTGTCTTTGCTACTTGATACACCCATATACGCTGTACATACGTTTACAAAATACTCAAATTGGGGTGCAGCAGAACAAAGGCGCCCTCTCCAGGACGGCAGCAGAGTAAGGCAAGCATCAACTTGACACCATCGCCCGCGATTGTCAAGGAACCCCCAGTGTTCGTACAACCGGCTGCTGACGTACAGCGCCCCCCTATGCCGAGCGTTCTTGCACCCCAGGCCCAGGGACCACGTCCTGCAGCTGCATTCAAACCAGAGGATTCGCCACTGGTCGCCTATATCAGAGAGGAGGAGAAAAAGTGAGCAGAACGCATTCCAATCACCCCACCCTAAAAAGAGTGGACGTGTGGACGTGTGGAGTGCCGTGGTCACCCCCAACAACCCCTTGTGGAACCCCTCGCCACCCCCATTTGCTTGATCACATGACCCTTTTTGATAGATGATCCACTGAACATTTCACCATCGTGGCCTTTATAACAATTTTTTTTTAAGTTTTAATTTCCAGGTTTTACCACATCGATGCACTCACATGCTTCTCTCAACTTCCACCCCTTTTGTAAACTAATTCTGATATTAACGTCAAGATACACTTCGGTTTTACGTGTGAATCTAAGGAGGTCTGTGCTGTGAGGTGACCCATAACAATGTAACATTAAATGCTTTTTTTTTCTCACTGGTTGGTCCCTGTGTGCTGTGGAGTTCTGTGGATATTCATCCGAGGAATATAAACACTTAAGAAGTCACTTATTTTCAGCTTCCGTCCCGGATTACTCTCAGCGCTGCGGGAAATTGTCCTATGAATTCATAAAATAGTTTAGTGTTGTACAAGTATTATAAAATCAATATTTGATTTTCAGGTCTGCCAGAATTTTGCCAACACCAGACACTCCCACTTTCTTTGACAGGTGCTCATCTCATCTTTCACTTTCACTTTTGACATAGTTTCACTTTCGCTTTTGACATAGTTTCACTTTCGCTTTTGTTAACCCGGTTATGTTATTTTATCAGCTCATCCCAATTTTACCAGTTTGGTTTTTCAGCCATTTACAGCATTATAATTTCACATTGCATACACTTCAGCCGAAATTGCATATTGGATCACTTTCATTAATATAGTTCACATACGCTTTGCATATTCGCTTCACTTCATATCTATATGACATGAATAATATTGTTTGCATTTATATTACAATATAATGCGCATTTATAGTCATGAAATGTGCATTCCTATAATTGCATCTTTGATTAATGAGCTATCGCATGATTGCAAATAATTTAGAGGTGTAGGCAAATAGATGTAGACTTGTAGATGCAAGCAGTTCTTGTAATATATGAAAGTAATATAATATCTTCTGCTATCTCGTAAAAATGAAACTGTTGCATGGCTTCATGAAGCTATAATTAGAGATATTATTATGATATTTGACAATATAAAAAAGTGTAAATATTAAACATATTATGTAGATAGAAGTAGGTTAGTGCAATTGCATATATTCACATATTTTTGCATATTTACAAATCTTTACATAGTTTGCATATTTACCTAAATCTGCATATTTTCGCATATTGATTTAGAAATTTGCGCTAATGGATTCTGCATGATATTATCAATAACTTGAAAAAAGAACTTAATAAACCAATTGATGTATAGAGATAAATAAAATATAAGATACAAGCTGTGTAATCATCATATAATTATTTGTTAATTGCAATCGAGTAATCTTGAGTAATAAGTTGATATATCATGAGGTGTTAATTTGATGCAGTTTTTATTGTCTCTTACTTTTGTAAGTCTTTATCATTATTTTATTTCATCCTAACATGAGAGTCATCGATCACAGCTTCGTTTAATTTTCTAAATCCTCCATGTTTGAAATTTGCAGCATTAGAACGGATTCCGTCGCCTCTTCCAACATTGACGATATCCTTCCCGACAGGTTGTTATCTTTTTAATCTAAGCATCTCTGTCTATCTGTCTGTCTATCTATATGTTTTTCTGTCTATCTATATGTTTCTCTGTTGCATTTGTAGCAATGCCATTTTGTTCATTTACATTTTAAGTCAATAATTTTTCGTAATATTTCAGTTTTAGCTACTTCTTGCAGTTATTTGTATTGCAATTATAAACATTAGTTCCATATCATAAAAGCAATCACCATTATTCTGTCGAAAAGATAGCAGCTTAATTAATATGAGAATTAGAGTTTGGTTTCAAAATGTTTTTTTTTGTAATTTTTAGCCAATCAGATGCTGAGCCTTATACTCCGGCAGGAGAAAGGTGTTTTTAAGTTTTTGGAAATTTCCAAATTTCCCAAATATTTATATTCAGAAACTTATAAAAACCCTCGTTAATTAACCAATATAGCATCTTGGTCTCTCGGATATTCTTTTGATAGCCTTATCACGAAATCTGTTGTTGGTTTTTTTCATCATGGACATAGTGCATTTTTCCATGCTATACTATGTCCATAATTTTCCCTTTTCATATATTCCATAAATATCTCTATATATTGTTCATTGTATGATGTATTTGTGTTTGAAACATAGTTTTCTTCTTTGTGGTATATTGTGTTATTACGTTTTGTTCGGAATGAAGACTTTAGTTCAGGTTTTGTTCTGTTTCATGTCTTGTTATTTTTTATGTTTATTACATATATATTGTCTTTGGGTTTTGGATTAAGTTTATGTTCATTTGCATGTCATGTTTTCTTTCATTTCATTTATATCTTGGTTATATCTGTATTATGTAATTGTTTTCCTAATTATATTTTGTATCTTTTTTTTAGGATTACGCCTATGGATTTAAGGGATATGGCTACACCAAGGTAGGTGTCTTTTGATTTTAAAGCAATATTAGATACACGCGGCTGCCATCCAATGGTAAATGCTGTAATAAAATGCTGCTGATGGTGCCACCTAGTGTTATGCCTAAATATTAAGCTGAAGAAAGAATAATTAAAGGAAATTTTAGTATTTAAATCTGTGAACCTTGGTTTACTATATTTCAATTTATTAATTATTTAAAAAAAAATTCCACAGTGGAACATCACCACTGCCACGCCCTCCAACCCGCGAGCTGATCAAGAAAGGGGTGGAGCCAGCGCCCTCTGAAGATGACATGTACAACAGAGACCGGCCACGCCCCCCGAAATTCAGGATGCCCCTCAGGCCTCAACTGGGCTTGACGGAGGCGCAACCCGCTCGCTTTGAATCCAGACTCGTTCCTATTGGAGATCCCACAATGAAAGTGGAATGGTTTAAAGACGGACGACTGCTTGATGCAGGTTAGTTGCAATTTGTCTCTGAAGTTTAACTGCGATTGTATATTGTGAAATAGAATACTTTAGAATTCGTTTTACAGGTATTACTAATATACATCAACCAGTATGATATATATTAACATAATAGATTTCTAAGTGAAATCTTATTGATTGCAATCAAGCAATGATTCACCTGTGTTATATTGCAATTGCAGGACACCGCTTTAAACTGACGAATGACTTTGGCTACGTGGCTCTTGATATTCTTTACACCTACCCAGAGGATAACGGAAGCTACAGATGCGTAGCAACCAATTCTGCTGGACGTGACACTGTAGAAGCCACACTGTCCTGCCGAGGTATGTGGACATTGAATTCACACTGAGACAGTACAACATTAGAATATATTGACCAATTTCAATTAGTGACAGCTGCAAATACCTAAGTAATGTCTCAGTGGCATAAATTTATTGTAAATTTTGTAAGATGTTTAATTGCAATTTCACAAATGCTGATCATATGTAATGCTGTATATAATTTGGAAAATAATGGAGAATACCAATTTGTGATTAGTTAAGTCAATAGGGCTAACACAGATATAGTAATTAATACATGTATAAGTCCTAGATTAAGTGATTCCTTAAGCGAATGCCAATGAGTATTTATATTAATTGTTATTTGTGATGTGATAGTCATAAGAGGTTGTGGGGTGAATGACGAGTGCCTAGTTTAGATGACGTTTTGTCGTGTTATGTCATGTAGTTGTCGTGTCTTTGTCTTATCGTGTAGTGTGAGTGTTATGTGGTCATTGTGAAGAAATTGTGCCCGGTTGCGGTGTAAGGCCAATTTAATCGTCATATGATTTAAATGCGAATCGACGTGTCTTTAATTTCTGAAATTGGTGTTGATTGGTTGGATCTGTAATTGCCGTGGGATCTCCTTAAGATCCTGACCTTGATCTGAGTGGACTTTAACCTTCGACCTAAGTACATGTGACCTTTGACCTACATAAATATGAATGACCTTGACCATTCGCACAACTTCTTGAACTGTTGTGACTTAATTTTTGCTTCCTTTTCTACAAGGTGAGTATATTAAAACGGGCGATGGATTTTTTGCTTTTAAATGTAGTGCTAAGTAGATTTAAGAATTTGAGACAAATGTTTGATGTAATTTAAATTTAATTGGTAAGTGGCATTTTAACATAGTGTTTTTTTTAGATAGTTGTTTAACATTCAGACCCATAAAATGATTGTCATAAATGACAGATATCAAAATTTTTGAAAGAAATTACAATCCTTATTTTAGCTCATTTTTATAAGTTGAAAATATTTTGTATTTTTGGAGAGATCCTTACCGATTTGATTTGAACTGCCGTGGTTTAATATGCGGTGTCCCTGTCCACAAAATTAATATTCAAATTATGACCTTCCCACCTCACGATCATTTCATGGGTTTTTACCAGAAGGCATCGCTTACCTGCCACCTGGTGTTATTGCATGACTTTTTCTGTCGCTGCTGCTGGCATAAAAGCGCGTGCCCGTGTCCGCCTAGAGTGGTTGGTTGCCATGGTAATGAGCAGAGGGATCACTGTGGTGTGTTTTGTGAAATTACAGCGAAAATCTCGGTCATCGAGGACACACAATTACCAGAGGGCATGCAAAGCATATCTCACATCGCGAATCTCGAGGAAACCATCAGAAGGTATGTTGTTAACTATAAACAAAATTTTCTTGGCATAAAGTGTGAATATCTACAAATTAATGGATAGATAATAAAGGTTTTTGATTTGTCCTGCTGTTATAAAAATCTGTGAAAACTCTGATTACTTCAGTAACATCTCATAGGATAAATTTCAATATTATTACCACCATTTATAAGCATGAAATTGTATGAATGTAATCTTTGTTATGGGATTGTCATTGGATATAATTTTTTCCTGCAGAGACCGTCTGAGGAAAGAGATCCCAGAGGCCACTCCCGACCAGTCACCCCCTGTGTTTGATCTGATGCCAGAGGCAGTGATCGTTGAGGAGGGAGGTCGCGCTAAATTCATGTGCAAAGTGTCTGGATACCCACGCCCACGTATCACATGGTGGGTCAACGGGTCAATCGTGGTCGCTGGCCACCGATTCCGTCTACGTTATGATGGCATGATCCACACATTAGACATCCCGAAAGCGAGAGATTATGATGCTGGAACTGTCCGTGTAGTCGCCAAGAATCCTCTCGGAGAGGCTGAGTGCTCCACCATGCTCACCGTCAGAGAAAAGGAAGATTGGAGATCACTCCTTAAACAAGCTCCTCGCTGTGAGTAAAACTCTTTCAATGCTTCGGTTTTTTTTCCAGAATGGTCATCTACTGTAAACAGCCACCATATTCCCTGATTCAGATTCAGATATATTTATTTGACTTTAAGCTGGTATCAAAGAAAAAAAATATTACAATCATGTTTATTATAATTTGCTTTAAGTAGGGTGACCCCTTTAAGACATCTTTGATGTCGCTGCCCTGACTGACTTATCATAATTTTACAACTGTATCTATAATGGATGTGGTGAAAAAGTCATTTCTCTGACTGCTTAATATCGGTTTGACTGCATATCAATTTTCATCAAAGTCAGTAATGACCCCTTTAAAATAATAATAGTAAATTTTTGATATTTACCAGTTTGAAACTTAAAAGATTTCATTCTTAGCAATAAACGCGACCACACAGAAATTTAATAGAATGCATCAATTACCTTAAATATTTACACAGCACTTGCAATAGTGCATTATGCCATATTGACCTTTTCGTTTTTGACCTTCCAGCTGCAGCTGAAGTTGAGCATGACAGAAGGAGACCAACTGAAATGAGAAGTTTTGAATTAGACCAAGCTTTGAAGAAACCAAAAACAACTGTCGTTGAGCTTAGGAACTTGGAGAGAGGTTAGTAAATGATTGTTTAATATAAGAATCATAATATTGCTACTAAAATTGTTATTAGTTGGGTGGCCTAGCGTAACAGGCATTGGTTAGTTCTCTAGAGGGTTTCGGGTACAATTCCCAAGTTCCGACACTGCCTAAATGAGCAAAATGTTAGAAAAAATCAGTGACTTAATGGTTTTCACTTAAAGTGCAACATGGCTCCCAAGTTTTACTGTTACTCATAAAAATACTATGGTAAATAATAACAATTGGGTTTATTGAGCGACTGGTTTGAAGTATAACTCAGAGATTAAATCAATAAATGACTGCTCTGCTGGTGAATGAAAGAATATAATTGCAGGTGTCTCTGGTAGCTAAGTTGTTTGAGCTCAAGACCAGGGCTGAAATAATGCAATAGGCAAAATATAAGACAGTTAACCCAATGCAATTGCAATAGAATACAATAGAATACAATTGAATTGTATATTTCAATTGCAGCTACTCAAGAAAAAGCTCAGGGAATCAGGGATTCCGAAGTAACATCAGCCTTCCAAGCTATCAACATGCAACATGCTCAGATGAAGACAACTACGTACTCTCGCCAACTGAGGACGGATGATCCCAATGTCCATGTACAGTCTGAGGTGGGTGCGATTTATATATACATATAATATATATATGCTTTTATTGACAACAGGATGTCATTCTGGACATATGTCTCAGCCAAACAATTAGGTACACATGAAATAACGAAAATACATTGAATAGAAAATAACAAAGTAAGGTTCAAATTGAAAGATTCCAGCCACCATAAAAAGTTTTAGATAATTATGTACAATTGTTATAGAGCTACACTGTATGATAAATATATTACTGTCTGGTGGACACTGGTGGGCACAGGTATCTGTTTCTTGTAAGGGTTGTTTCATTTAAAAAAGATATCTGAAAATTTTTTTTTTAATGGAATAGCCCTAATTTGAATGAGTCTTGCTTCAGGCCAATGCATTACTTCATTGTCATGTCTACTTTTGTTTGGCAGGTTCACATTGAGCGTGCCCGTCACATGCTGGGCATGCCCTCAGACCAGAAAGATCGTGAACCTATCCCTACTATCCCAAGGACGAAGTTCGACAGGAAGGACCCACCTACCTTCAGCGCTCCCATGAGGAATATCAATGCGAAGGAGGGACAGTCCGCCAAGTGAGTAGTTAAAGAGACTACTAATAGTTGAAGATAAAGATATTTTTATTGGTCAGAAAATTGCCAAATTCTTCATAGGCTGTGGCAAATTTAATATCAATTATGTATTATATATTATAAGTAAAAAACTTCTATTCTAAGCTATATTGTACACAGTTTTTCTTTCTGTGTGAATTGATATTATTAGTCGATCTGGGTTGATTTATATTAAAAAATGGGAAATTCTCAAAACAGACAGTATATGCTGATAACATTTACCACAATTGATGAATTAGTTTCATGTTTTCTACTTATATTGCAGATTGGAAGTAAATTTCAACGGCTTCCCCCTGCCAGAAGTACACTGGTTCAAGGACGGAGTTGAAATTGTACCATCTCGAGATTTCCAAATCTCAACTCATGGAAACAGGAGCACTCTGTTTATTCCTCAGGTCAGTCGTGAATCTTAATTGATCGTCCTTATTATAATAGTGATAGTATTTATTGCTTAATTTTTGCACCATGTGTTAAACATTTTCTGATGGCCGGTAAATTAACACCCCACCCCAGTAAACTGGACGATGATGGAAATGTGAAACTTAATTATCATGGTGGACTGTTTTCAGTTAACATGATTTTCTCTATGATAATATAGCAGGTCTCTAAGGCGATGATTCACCACTAATATTAGAAGTTGAAGCAACAATTAATGTCTTGTTTGCACTGTATCTTTTGCAGGTGTTCCCCGAGGATTCTGGCACATACAGCGTCCAGCTGGTCAACCAGTTTGGAATGTGTGAGTGCAAAGCAATCATGGAAGTCCAACCAGATCTCAACAAACCAAAAGATTCTCCACCCGAGTTCACCGTCCAGATGCGAGATATCACCATCAGGATAGGCGAACCAGCCACGTTCGATTGTCAGATCGTGGGGTACCCTACACCAAACGTTTATTGGTGCAAGGATGGATTGAGACTGGAGGAGTGCTCTCGATGGAAGTTAATTGCAGAGGAGCAACATTTCACTCTCCTGATTTACGAAGTTCGCAAAGGTGACCAAGGACGATATGAGATCGTCGTTACAAACAAGATGGGACGTGCAACATGCTCTGCTACTCTTGTCGTAGAAGGAGACGTCATGGACACCACTCCGGCTACCTCAGCTGAGCCCACAAGTGCCCCCAAGTTGGTCCAAACCATGTTCGATCAAACGGTCGATGAAGGATTCTGTGCTGAGTTCGTGTGCAACATCACGGCCTCACCCGAGCCAGTTATCCAATGGTTCTGCAACGACAAACTTATCAAACCAAGCAAATACTTCCAAATGAAGTCAGACGGATCCAGGCACTCACTTGTGATCGCCGGAGCTTTCCCTGAAGACGAGGGCGTCTACAAATGTGTTGCTCGCAACCCTGCTGGCGAGGTGACCTGCATCGCTCACTTGAAGGTCAACCGTAAGTAGGCCGGGTCAGAAATGTAGGTCAGGTCAAAGGTTAACTGAAAACCAGGTCATAGGGTGGATTGGGACTGTTATTTACTTTTTGTGGGCGTTTTATCTCTTGTTTGATAGATGACGTGTACTTGTGAGGAGTGTGAGTGTGCGAGCGGTCATTTTCAAATTTCCCGCCTCAATCAGTGCTGACCTCTGTTGTATTTTTCTTGCAGTATCCCAGCCTGTGGAGCCACCTGTTGACAGAAGCATGGAACCAGCCTCCTTCCAGCAGCCGCTGTCCAGTCTTAACGTAGAGGACGGCAAATCAGTTCGTCTGGAGGCGACAGTCGTAGGAAACCCACCACCCCAGGTCATCTGGTTTAAGAATGGAGTACAACTGTACCCATCTGACAATATCAAGGTGAGTGACTTAATTTTTCATTTTCAATGCAATCAAACTTCTTCAAAGTTTTCTTGAATATGAGTGACATTTAGATTGGCAATATGGCCAAATTCATCAGTTGATAGTGCTCTGTGTGATATCCAGACTTAGCTTTCTAATCTGTAGTATTTCCTAAATTTAGCTTCACTGTTTAACATTTAAGCTGCAATGATATGTAGTGACTGTTCCTTTCAGTTGATATTTAGTTTATGTCTCCTTGGATAGACATTGAACTGCATATTTATGCTGCTTATGCTTAATTCACGTAATGAGCCACAACATTCAATCAATTCTAGTACATGATAACATGCATATTGTGTACTCTTCCGACATTCAGATCACCCATGAGAATGAGAAAGCTGTACTGGTCATTGTCCAAGCCAGACCGGCTGACACTGCTGTGTACACCTGTCGTGTTATGAACCCAGCGGGTATCGCTGAGTGCGCCGCTGATGTCTTCGTCGAAGGTACGTTGTGTTTTTGCATCCTGTAGACGTGTGTTTATTACTTTGATGTGTGTTGTTTCATTAGAGTTAGTATTGAATGAATCGTATATACAGTACCTGCCAAAAGTTTCGAGGCCAAACATCAATAATTATAACATGCAACATAAAAGATTGTCAAAAAAAGACATTTTCTGGATGCATGCAATCTTTGAAAAGTCTTAAATTCCTGTGCTAACTGCTGTATTAAAGAGAATTATCTATGAAGATAGATATCCTACTCAGAAATCTGTTGAAAATAACCATGGCCCAAAACTTTTGACGTGTACTGTATAACGTATTACTATGCATGGTGTGTTTTGCACCCTTTGTTTAAATTTACAAAAAATGATGTTAATTTACTGAATAACATGTAGATTAATTACCTACCCACTGCATTCAGTCATTTTATGCATGCGCTTTTTGTCTTTATTCGTTTTTTCACCTTTTTAGTTTCCCCCGCAAAGCCAAAGAAACATGGTACTGCCAACGATCTAGGTATAACATTTTGTGTCTCACATAACTCAGAAACCTGCATCAGTTTGTATTTCTTTATTATTATTTGTGCAATTTGGCTGCGCGTGAAATGTTTTGATGCAACCTTAGTAAGTTCATTGCAGGATGTGTTGGATATGTGTGGATGAGAGAGATCAAATGTTGAGAGTGTATATTAAGTGCGTATTTGAGGTTTGAATGAGAGAGAAAATGCTTGGAAGGATACAAGGCTGTCGTGAGCATGTAAATACTGTTATGAAGATGTATTTATTAACAACATAATGTATTAAGTAAACACCCTACTGATCAAAGTAACACAAACCGCGATGTTTTACCGACCGAACTCATGGCATGTTTTTGACGTGTTCTGCATGCTCTCAGGAACCCTAAAGGTAAGATGAATCTATTTTGATATTTAATTGACATCCAACAGTATGTAAAATGGTGGTGCAAGGAGCTATCATTATTTCGATGTATGGCCATGCCTTGAGTGTATTTCACAGGGCTTTAATTAAATGTTTGCCAGATTGAAAAAAAAAACGAAGAAAAATTAAATATAATTTTGGAGAAATGTAGAAATTTATTTGGAAACAGTAGTCAAAAGATGCATAAACCACAATATAGTTGACGACCTTAGAGAATTATAATCTTGCAAAAAATAATCATGATCTTATATTTAAATTTGAATAATTTGATATTAATATAGTTGACTACCTTAGTGAGTTATTAATTGAATTGAATAATCTTGCTAAAAATAATCATGATCTTAAATGTTCTTATGTTTTAATTTGACTCTTTTCAGACAAGACACACTCGGCCACTGCGCAGATGGTGCTCACACATCAGCAACAAATCCAACAACAGAGAGTGCTGCAGGTGCAGAAACCACCCCCGCAGGCACCCGTCATCCTCAAGGCACCGTCGCCTCTGAGAGAAGTCTATGTCGGAAACACTACTAAGTGAGTATTATGTCAAATTAATGATGGCTCCAACTGTCGTACCTTTTTTTGCAGTCATTTTTGTAGATTTAATGACCCTTTGTTGGCCTTTTTGTGTATGTTTATATAATTTGTCATAGTGTCCAAAATGGTAGTCATTCAAGCATAAAAAAACCACAAATTGAAAATCATTTGAATTGAATTGCAAATCTTTTATTTGGCATTTATAATTTCATAGTTTACCAACATACGGATATAAATTATATGTGTTTTTTTAAGATGATAAATTATTGTCTAAATAATAATGATTGCCAGTAGACCCCAACAAAGAACCGGATCTCCAGATTGTATTCTTGATGATATATCATTAGACCATCTAAAAAGCATAAATATCAAATTTGTCAAATTGCGCTGTTTAATAGTGAACTGGAACACAATTTGGAAAAGGCAAGTGTTCAATATATATTCACAATCTTTGCGTTTTTCTCTTTTACAGGATTGTGGTGCAACTGTCGGCGTTCCCAGAGCCCCAGTTCAACTGGTACCACCAAGGCCAGGTGATTGAACAGAGCCAGAGACGCAAGATAATGTACGAACAGGGAGCGGTCACTCTCTTGATCTTCAACGTCCAGCCACAGGACTCTGGAGAGTACTTGCTGCGCGCCAGGAATGACCAAGGAGAGGTCACCTGGAAGACGACATTGAACATCCAAGGTCAGTTGAAGGTCAAAGGTTAAGAGTTGCCTAGAATGAGTGAAGGATCCTTTTAATTAGCTGATCACATTGACAGTATTAAGTAAATTCAATTGATTAACTTATAAAACGTTTTCATATTGGAGTATCTATGAGACAACAATGTAGATTGAAAAGTTCAATAGGCTGTTTAATGCCTGTTATTGTAGAGTAATGATGTATGAAAACATCTAATTATGTATGATTAATCGGATGAGCCCTAAAGTAGTCTTATTTCACCGTTTACAAAACAGCTTCCCAGAAGACTGTGGAATTGGCTGCCACCCAGAAACAGGCCGTGACAATCCAATCCACAAGCAAGACCGTCACAACTCAAGAAAGGACGACCATAATCAGAGACGTCGCTCCTTCATTCACCCATCCATTACCGAAGGAGACAACCGTCAATGAACGTAGCACTGCAAGGTGAGAGGCCAAATTTGTGTTATTTGTTAATTGGTTGCAAGTGGTTGCCTTAGCTGAAGACCAACTTGCTGTGAAGTTCTTGTTACATCAAGTGACAGAAGTTGGACCTAACTTACATTTTATTGTTAATTTACATCATTGTTAAACCAACCTACCATTAAGATCAGTGGATTTTATTTGAATGGTGATTAAATAATAAGAGTCACATATACTAATGACTAATGATCAGTTCCCTTCTGAAACTTTTAGATAATAAAAAGACATGATATATGACATTAATATATTTGAAAGATTTTGGGGCATATAAACTAATAAAATACTGAGTATCAATATATAGCTATACATGTCTCTAAATGTGTATATTTTGATTGTAATTTGTAATGTATTGTAATCTGTAAATTTATTGTATTTTCTAATAGAAAAAAAGAAGCACACTTTACTTAGATAAATTTTTTTTATTTCACACTCAGATTGGAGGTGTTTGTTGACGCCATACCCCAGCCACGTATCAGCTGGCATTTCAACGGAATCGAACTGAAACCGTCGATCAAATACACGATCAGTCAGGAGGGCAAAAAGAGCACTCTGCTGATCAAGAACATCACAAGCCAAGACACTGGCGTCTACACTTGCAGAGCATACTCGGAATTGGGAGAAGCTGTGTCGAGCACCACTGTGTTTGTCATTCGTGAGTGATAAATAATACTTTAATTTATCAACTTAGAGTGGTTTTGTAAATATAATTCAAAGAAATACATAAAGAGATAGTTTTGATTCTTATAACCCATATGGAAATATTACTTTAGATTTGTTTGGGGGAAGTTGAAGTGATAATATATTTATATTGATGGACCATCTCCATGATACTGTTATATGCCAATCAGTGACTATAAGGCATATGTGATTGCCCCATTATAAAATGTTTCTTTGTTTGAGTAATATTGTTGTTCCAAAATGTAGATGTCTTTTCACAAAATCTTTTGAGTTGAAATATGCTCCAATATACCCTGAGATTTCTTTCGGAAATATGCTAATAATATACTTAAACAGCGCTGTACTAGACTCAATACATGCTCAGATATGGAATGTCATTTCCATTGGAGATATGTCAATACTTAACGTTCATCATTATACTACTTCAGCCAAAGAGCCAACGCTGGGCCCTGAGCCTCCCAAGTTTATCCTTCCCTTGCAATCTTGCGAGGCGTACGACGGAGAAGAGGTCGTTCTCACGTGCACCGTGACCGGTCGACCCAAACCAGATGTTAACTGGTTCCACAATAACAAGAATATCAACCGAAGCGAAGACTTTGTCATCAGTTACAACAAAGAGACCGGAAAAACCGATTGTGTCATCGTGGAATGTCTGCCCGATGATCAAGGTGAATATTGCGTGATAAAACTGTGAAAAGTAAAAGGGTGCACATGTTTTTGTTTAAACAGGGTTCCCAAAAGGGTCTGGAAAATTCTTTTAAAAAATTTGAAACATCTAAGTCTTAAACTGCTATCAGTGTTAAGTTTCACACCTATTGACCTGAAATGTGATAAAAGAAAAGAAAAAATATATTTAAAGTCAGATTGAAAATTTATGATATTGCTGATAATACGTTTTTGACTTCGGCAAGTCCATTTGGCAAGTTTATTTACCGCTAAGTGACAGCTACACTCAAGATTGTTTACGGTTAATCCACAATGTCATTGCATTGTACATTGGAAGTGGATCAATAGATTGTTGTATCTTGTGGAGAAACCTAGCCTTAAATTTGAGCGGTTGAGGTCTTCTAATTGCCTTAAATTGCCAGAAACCCTTTTTATAATATTATGATGAAGTAACTGATGTGGATTTTCATCTTCTCTCTCTTCCAGGTTCATTCAAGTGCGTGGCCAGGAACGAAGCCGGTCAAGCGACAACAGAAGCAACTTTGGAAGTGCGTCCACCTCCTCCCAAACCACAAAAGGAGGTGGCTATTCAGCCAGAAAAGCGAATAGTCGTCCAAACCCAGATGCCTCCTGTGCAAGACTCTAAGGTCGTCAGGAGACAAGAGTTGCAGATTGACGGTGAAAATCGTCTGGATACGGAGACAGTCCGAACGACAGAAACTAAAACTGTCACCAAGATCGTTAAGAAATCGAGTGGAGAACCACCACGATTCACCAAGCCTATTCAGCCTCAGGTGAGGGTTTATACGCATGCTCTAAAAGTATCAATGGAAAACCATTGTATCAATAGCTTCCAGAAGCTGTGTCTAACCTTCACTTAATATACGATTTCATTTACGTGTGACATTATTAACTGCACTCAATGAGATTATTGAATGCTTACATCATTAAACAATGGTTTGGGCGCAGTTTCCATTAGCGCCCTCTGTAGCCTGATCTTCTCAAGTTTTTGATTTGCCCTTTCTATCAATAAACCAAATACAGAGACCCTCAAACAATAAGAAGCAATTTATTTTATAATGGAAAATTAGAGAGAAACGAAAATAGTTAATTGAGTGAATTACATACTGTAATTTTCTGCATTGTGTTGGCATTTTTCTCATATTCAAAATGTTCTTTGATTTCTTGTTTACAGGTTATCAAGGAAGGAGATAACATCGTGTTCACGGCAACGGCTGCCGGGGCACCCACACCTGAGATCACATGGCTGAAGGACAAGAAGGACATGGAACCGTCTCCAAGGATAAAGACAACCTTCAACCCGAACACCATGGAGACCACCATGACGATCACCAAGGCAACGCAACAAGACATTGGCGTTTATTCTTGCAGGGCTTCTAACACAGCCGGAAGGGCTACTTGCACTGCTAATGCCGTCGTTGTTCGTAAGTACATTTTACCCCTTTTATTTTGCAATTTGTCTGGCCTCAAATTGTAGCCACAATGAGCGAACAATCTTGGGCCAGGGATTTTTTGATGTACAATTATTTTATCTCCATTTATTCCCACATGAAAATAATATTGTATTTTATTACGATTAAGAAATTTATCTCATGCACAGTGGATAATGTATTGCTGTTTAATATGTCACAATTCAATTTTATGAAGGTAAATTGGTTAATATGAAATACAAAGTCACTTGTTCTAACTCGCTTCTTTAGTCACTAATGAATTATTTTGGTATTAACCTCGCTTGAATCTTGAAATATTACATCGCACTGTAATTCAATACACAATATGCCTGGGTACTAACTCACTAAAGGAAAACTACTCAGAATGACTTGTGCATTTAGTTTTGTTGCACATTTTAAAAACTGCAATTTGATTATTTTAATATATAGAGAAGTAATCGTTAGGTTTGCATTTTGTAAATCATCAATAAAAGGAAAATTTGACCTTTTTTTTACTTTTTTTGTTATTGTTACTATAATTACTAGTTTTTTAATAATTTAAATTTAGCAAAATATTACTTTCAATTAAAAAAAAAAAAGTTTTGCAAAAATTAACAACCAATAACATGAATGTGGCTTTTTGACCCCTTCCCTCTTTTTCTTAATGTTTTTTCAGTTTGTTTATTTTAAACTGACTTTCCAATTTTTCGCTTTTCTCACATTTGTTTGAATCTTTCATCTTTTTACGCATGAGTAAACAAGGTAAGTGACTTTTTGCTTCGTAGAAATTTCATCTCAACTATATCTCATTTAAAAAAAAAAAAAAAGTATAAAATCTTTTAAGATTGAATCTTCTGTCAAAGTGGACCTACCTAGACTTTTCTGATATTAGAACTCTGATCATTGATTTATTTCAATTTTTCAACTCCGTAGACCATCTCATATTTCGTCTGTTAGTTTTCAATTTTATCCTTATCTCTATTCAAGCGCTCTTCTCAAAGCTCTTAGTCTGTGTACACTGTACACTTATGATGCATATTTGATTTGGTATCTATTTGTTTTAATTGATTTCGAACAATTGTTACTAAACAATATCTTAGACACTCTTCATGTCGTTTTGTAATCTGTCTGCATTTGATGAAACCAATCCTTAGATTGTTCGAACTTCATAACTTGCTATCTTCTACTGTAGATCACTTTTTTGATGAAATGCATTTGAAATATCTTGGCATTGGAGATTTTTGCGCTTACGAAATTCTATCCCATCTGCTGTGAGTTTATGATTTCAACTGAAAACAATCTTGTGTGGTCTGCCTAGTTCATGACCAAGTAGAGGATTTATTTGGTTTTGTAAAACATCCTGTTCGGTACGACCAGTTCTGAAAATCATTCCATTTTAGTTGGACCTTCGTGTATTGGTAGTTAGATGCTATAAATGGAACTTGTTAAGAGGGCACTCTAGTATTATAATGCAAAATATATAGATGTAGATGATGTCCGAAACTTTTTTTTGGTCATGAGTGGTGTTCAGATACTGGTTATACTGCAGCATGAACTTGACATTGAAATGTTTCGCTTGTCAAAACATCATGTGTTGCATTTTTCCCGTTTGTTCAGGATCAGGACAGCTCAGTTCCGGATCAAGAACACCTTGGTTCGTCAGAGAACTGACGGACGTCGCAGTCACAGACGGAGAAGAAGCGAAACTGACTTGTCAAGTTGACGCTCAACCTCGTCCTCAGATCATCTGGTATAAGGACGGTTTTGTTCTAACAGACCTGGAGGATTTTCATATGACATATGACCACAATTCAGGATTTGCGACACTTTGCATTAGCGAGTGTTTCGATCAAGACGAAGGACAGTACAAATGTGTGGCCACGAATCCCGTAGGGGTTTCTGAGACTGTCGCTAATCTTAGAGTAGTTAGTGATGATCCCACTTGCCAGGAAGATGATAAAACTGTTACTTTCCATGATGAAACTTGGCAAGGCATTAGTCAATCTGGGCTTGATATAGGTCAGTCCACATTGAACCAACCAGATAGTCTAGATCTAGAAGATGAAATGGTGCTAAGCTACAAATCAGCTACAGCAGCGACATCTAAGAATACCCAGAGAAAAGTCTCATTTGCTGAAATTTTCCCTCTTCAAAATTTTGAACAAAGTTTCGCACAGGAGACGATAGAGAGTAGAGTGGATGAAGATTTTGACTTGATTTCCATGACCTTGCCACTCCAAAATGAATCGCAACCAACTGGACAGATTCAAAAGCTTTCGGAAAATCTGTCAGGCAACCTAGACATGGACATCGAGCCTACTGAAAACTATGAACTGGTAAATCTCAGTGAGGCAACTATTGGTGAAAGCACTCAAAATGCCTCCTTCCCTCCTCCAATTACAAGTATAAAGTCAACAGAAGCTAAGCCTTATGAGGGCTATGAAGTACCAGACCAAGGCCTTACTCAAATAACAGGTGAACTTGGTCAAAAGCCTGTTGGTGATCAAGAAATAAGTATCAAATCTAAAGATAATCCCAGACGAAGCTTAGATTCTTCCACCAAAGGTGATCATCAAATGCCTAGTGGAAGACGGAGGTCGTCGACTGTTATTATCCCATGTCAGAACGCATCAAGACGCGACTCTGAGATTCACATAGATTTGACGAACTTCTGTCGGCCTGACCTTGATATAATGATCAGTATGCATGAAGGACAGACGACGGTTTCTTTCGATGGAGATCCTCAAAGCATTGAGCTGGAGAGGGATCAATACACAGGGCAGAGAGTTGTGATTAAAACACAACCGTTTAAAAGTAAAGCTGAAGGCGTTATTAGCGAGTCTGATGAATCAGACTGGGAGAAGATAGATAGGGTGCAAGATTCAAGCCCTTTAGGGAATCAAACTTTTGATTCGGCTGAAGATGACCCAAGTGCAATTGAAATGTCAGATTCAGCTACAGCAACAGAAGTATCGAATGGTGCAATTGCAACTAATCAAAATTTCAAAGTTGAAAAGATAGATTATTGTATAAATGCAGAAATACAACTCACACCATCTGAAGATGTTTTGCTCTGTGTTGACAGTAAGACAGTGGACTCAGATGATCAAAAAACCAGTGTATCAAAACTATTGCCAAATGTACTAACTCAGAATGAACGAGACAAAGATAGCCAAGAAACTGGAAAAGATTGTGAAACATTGAATGCTCAAATTGGTCACACCAAGGTTACTGATGAAGAAGAGATGACATCTCTAAGCCTAAATGCTAACGAGCAAATGCAGACTGATTCTGAACAATGCAAAGACCATACTGATACAGCTGATGAACCTCCAGGTGTAGTAGATAGTGAACCTGCCTTGGAAACAGTTGTAGCTGATGACAATCACCTTGAGAAAGATGTGACCATCCCATTAGAATCAACCCAGTTCTCACACGAATCTGTAACAGATGAAAGTGAACCAGACAAAGGAAATGGTAGTGGATTGCACCAAGTAACCCTTGAAATAGATGCTGTTACGGAGTTGGTTGGCATTCTCTTACAGCAAGAGCATTCAAACTTGCAAGATAATGACTTTAATGAATCTAGTGATTCTGACACGATGTCTCCCAATCATACTGATGCACTTGAAGTGGCATTTCATTCATTACAAGACAAAATCTCTACACTTTCTGCGAGATGTGATCAGTTGGTTGATTCACCTAGAGAAGATGATACAATTGAAATTGATTCACCTAAACTCCAACACCAGGAAGAGGCTAATGCTAATACCATAGTGGATAACAATGAGTCTGCTGGACAGATAATTTATGTTGATGCTGTTGCAACTCCGAGTGAGTATGGTTTGGCCTTCTCATTAGACGTTTCTTCTTTGTGTAGACGTTGGTTGTCTTCGCAGTATTTTGGTTGTCTTCATAGTCTTTGACTCTTCATATTTGTATTCACCATATATCACTTCACATTTGTCTTGCTATCTCTCTTTTCATGTTTTCGTGTAATTCTGTGGTCCGTTTTGATTTTGAATTCTTGTGTAAACATATGGATTAGGAAGTTAAGGAGCGTTTGGTAAAGTGGAAAGGTCTAGTAATGGACTTAGAATAGATTCATTAGTGATAACATGCCAGGTATGTCCACTTTAACAGAACAAATACAGCATAGGGGGAAATTTCAAGGTCAAGGTAAGGTGGCAAAACACCAGGCTTCAGTTATGAAATATCAAGTTTATTGTGCTTTGCTTTATTTGTTTATGTCCATAAAATGCTACTTATTTTAATGGAGATCAGTTAGTTTTAAATTGTTTCCATTGTTAAGAAAAAAAGAAGTTTTTTTATGGATTATATTTTATGTGAACTGAGGGAACCAAATGTTATGGAGGTAACTAGGCAACAACTGGCTGGCAACACACATGTTATGAATTGTATTGTCTTTTCATTGAGTTATGCATATTTACCGTTTTCCAGTTCTTACTAGATCGGCTAACGTCCGTCCCGCCGGATATAACCATAACATGTTGGCGTTGAAGTCACCCGTAACCCTCGGCTGATTTCTCAAGTAGTTCTAGTGCGCACTTCTGGACTTGTTGGCTGAACGTGTAGTGCATATAGGATCGCAATGGTTGCATGGCCATTAATAACAAACAAGTGACTGTGTTGTGTAGTCAAAAAGATAAATGAATATAAGAGTTAAAGTAAAAACTTTCAGAGTCTAAAAGCAGCATTCTTGTTTTCATGCAGCCATTGCGACGAGAATATCACCTACACGTGAGCACTTGAAAGTCCCTTCCTTCTCCTCCGAGCTTCAGCCTAAGACGGTCCTAGAGGGTGACAGCGTCACGTTGACATGCGTCGTTAGCGGCCAGCCGACACCCGACGTTCATTGGTACCACAACAGCAAGTGCGTGGACAACTGCCCGGACTTCATCTTTTCGAACGACACTCACACTGGGGAGGTTTCGCTCACCATTAGTGAGACTTTTGTTGAAGATACGGGTATTTACAAATGTGTGGCAAGCAACTTAGTGGGACGTTCGGTGACAATCGCTGAGATGATTGTCCGTGAACAACACGAAGTCACAGACACTACAAACAGAACTCACATTATACAACAACTTCAGGTTGCCACCACTGTTCCCATCATTGAATCAGGAGATGAAACGGAATACCTCATTCGCATCCCTGTACAACATTTCACATCCAAGCCCTGGGACACAACCGGTCCCATCGTGGAAGAATATGACTCAGAGATGGAGTCCACTTACCTAGAAATCCCTCGCCCTTACATTCGCCGATACACCAAGGGATATCGTATTGAGGAACTTACGACTGAGTCAGAGATGGAAACAGATTACAAGCAGAGAAAGACTGTCCATATATTAAAGAAGGTCCCAGTCAGAGAAGAACGCTCTCATAGTGTTCATATGGAGTTGCATACAAAACCTAAAGAATTTGTGTTCGAGATTCCCACTCAACCGAAGAAGACTACTTCACACATTACATACACGACCCAGGAAATGCACACAACCCAAGACATACATGCGACACATATAACACATGCTGTGCTTTTCCCGAAAACAATTAAAGAATTACGTGTCCCAGCAAAAAAGAAACGTGCGACAAAACGAATGAGAATGCGTCAAACTATTGAAAAAACTGTACCTGTCAAAACTGTGCTGCAAGTGCCCATGTTGAAAACAACAAAGTCTGTGGAAAAAGTCACCAAAGAAACAACTTGGACCGAAGAAGAAAGAGTTGAACTTGTACAAGCCTTAATGCGCAAGAAGCAACCTCTACGGAAGCTAGCCTCTCATAGTGTCAAGATCATTAAAAACGTTCCAGCTAAAAAGCGAGAATTTGTATTTGAAATTCCAGTTCAAAGAGGTGTGGAAATTGCTGCAGCCCCTGCTACAGTTTCTAAAAACATTTTCAAATACATTGGCCCAATTCCAGAAAGTATAAAGAAAGAAGTTATCATAGTTGAAAAGAAACCTAAGCCCATCAAACTAGAAGCAGCACCAACTTTCAAAACGGCCAAGTCTGTTGAGATTCAAACTATGGTTCGGTCCGAAGACATGGGTCCAGCTCCTACCCAGGTCAGAGAACAAGCCGTTCTGAAATTTGTGTCCAATTTCCAACTGGAACCTGTAGAACGGACAAAAGTGTTCATGCTGAACCAAGCAAAGGAGCGAATAGACCACCAGTCGACTGAAGTGTACATAGAGGAGATAGAGGAGACTGAATTCCAGGACGAAGAGACGACCACAATCCAAAATATTCAGCTCAAGAAGAAGAAGCCAAAGATCATCAGCAAAGTCCAGATGCTGCCTGTCCCTGTACAGGAGACTGTGATCAAAGAGGTCAAGGATGTGACCAGTCAGCGCACTAAGGAGCAAAGCACTATAACAATAGAGTGTGGCATTAAGGAAATGGCGGAGTTACTGATCACAGAAGAAGAGCGCTTGATCACAGTCGAACAGATAATTAGGAAGAAAGAGAACATTCAGACGACTGGTGAGTTGTATGAAAGGGTAGATTATGAGAGGACCTCCCCTGTGTTAATGGAGGACCTTGAAATCACCCACATCTATGAGGACACCTGTCCCTCTGTGGATTACTACAAAGCACAGGAGACGCCTGTGGAAATTATGGAGGACATTCCCATGGAACCACAACCTCAGGTCCAAGCGCCCATTCCTAGACCAAAAGAAATAGTAGAGGAAGAGATAGTACAGGAGGTCGCTACAACAGTCAAAGAGCAACGTCAGAGAATGGCTCAAGAAGGATTAGATGTGGTTGATGCGGGATCATTTGAGGAGGTCCAAGAGTATGAGGAAATCCTCCCAGTTATTAACATCCAAAGACCTCGACTTACAAGTGTGGAGAGGGTCATCAAAGAACAACAAGCCATTCAAATCCAGGTCCAAGAAGCGCAAATTGCTGTGCATGATGTGGAAGAGACTTTATCTGAGAAACCTGTACAGCTCGAGTCTGAATTGATGCCTGATGAAGTGGGAATGGCTGAAACCACCATGCAACCCGAGAGTGTGGTGCAGTTTGACCACAGTGAGATATCCATCGAGGCTACCCTGGAGTACGACCAGGCCAATGTGACTGGCATGTTAATTGAGGCATCCGAGGTGACTAGAGAACTACAGGAGGTGCGATTCGAAATCCAGCCCACCTCTCAGATTGAGGAAAATATGCTAACAGCTGAGATCACACAACCAACTGAAGATTCACCAGAAGATGCTCATGTTGAGCCTCTTACTATCTTAACTAAGATGGATGTTATTATGGCAGCTGAACAGCCTGAGAGCGTCATCCATGCTGAGATGCTATCAGCAGAAATGACGCAATCTGTAGAGGATGCTCCTGATAATGCAGTTGTTGAGCCAGAAACCATCGTAACAGCAATGGAAGTGATAACAACTGCTATTAGAACTGAAAGCATCATTCAACCAGAAATCTTCCAGGTTGAAGAAACTAAATCAGTTGAGGATGTTCCTGATAATGAATTTGTGGAAGCAATTGCAATGGAATCTACTCTTGAGATTGTTATGACTCAAGAGCAACCAGAAAGTATTGCGCAGACCAACATCCTAACAGCAGAAGAGACACAGATTGTAGAGGATGCTCCAGATAACGAATATGTCGAACCAATTGCAATGGAATCTAATTTGGAGATAGTGTTCACTCAAGAACAACCAGAAAGTATTGCTCAGACAGATATTTTGACTGCGGAAGAGACACAAATCGTGGAAGATGCTCCAGAAAACGAATATGTTGAACCGATTGCAATGGAATCTAATTTGGAAATTGTACTTATGCAACAACAGCCAGAGAACATTGCTCAAACTGATATCCTCACAGCAGAAGAGACCCAGATAGTTGAGGATGCACCGGACAATGAATATGTTGAGCCAATTGCAATGGAGTCTAATCTGGAAATCGTTTTTACACAAGAACAGCCAGAGAGTATTGCTCAAACGTTCATCCTTACTGCAGAAGAAACACAAATTGTGGAGGATGCACCTGATAATGAATACATTGAGCCAATTTCAATGGAGTCTAACTTGGAAATTGTACTCACTCAAGAACAACCAGAAAATATTGCGCAGACCAACATCCTAACAGCAGAAGAGACACAGATTGTAGAGGACGCTCCAGATAACGAATGTGTCGAGCCAATTGCAATGGAATCAAATTTGGAGATAGTGTTCACTCAAGAACAACCAGAAAATATTGCGCAGACCAACATCCTAACAGCAGAAGAGACACAGATTGTAGAGGACGCTCCAGATAACGAATGTGTCGAGCCAATGGCAATGGAATCTAATTTGGAGATAGTTTTCACTCAAGAACAACCAGAAAATATTGCCCAAACAGATATTTTGACTGCAGAAGAGACACAAATCGTGGAAGATGCTCCAGATAACGAATGTGTCGAGGCAATTGCAATGGAATCTAATTTGGAGATAGTGTTCACTCAAGAACAACCAGAAAATATTGCGCAGACCAACATCCTAACAGCAGAAGAGACACAGATTGTAGAGGACGCTCCAGATAACGAATGTGTCGAGCCAATTGCAATGGAATCAAATTTGGAGATAGTGTTCACTCAAGAACAACCAGAAAATATTGCGCAGACCAACATCCTAACAGCAGAAGAGACACAGATTGTAGAGGACGCTCCAGATAACGAATGTGTCGAGCCAATGGCAATGGAATCAAATTTGGAGATAGTGTTCACTCAAGAACAACCAGAAAATATTGCCCAGACCAACATCCTAACAGCAGAAGAGACACAGATTGTGGAGGACGCTCCAGATAACGAATATGTCGAGCCAATTGCAATGGAATCAAATTTGGAGATAGTGTTCACTCAAGAACAACCAGAAAATATTGCACAGACCAACATCCTAACAGCAGAAGAGACACAGATTGTGGAGGATGCTCCAGATAACGAATATGTCGAGCCAATTGCAATGGAATCTAATTTGGAGATAGTGTTCACTCAAGAACAACCAGAAAATATTGCCCAGACAGATATTTTGACTGCAGAAGAGACACAAATCGTGGAAGATGCTCCAGATAACGAATGTGTCGAGCCAATTGCAATGGAATCAAATTTGGAGATAGTGTTCACTCAAGAACAACCAGAAAACATTGCCCAGACAGATATTTTGACTGCAGAAGAGACACAAATCGTGGAAGATGCTCCAGATAACGAATATGTCGAGCCAATTGCAATGGAATCTAATTTGGAAATAGTGTTCACTCAAGAACAACCAGAAAGTATTGCTCAGACAGACATCTTAAGAGCAGAGGAAACACAAATTGTTGAAGATGCTCCAGACAATGAATTTGTGGAGCCAATTGCAATGGAATCTAATCTGGAGGTTGGTCTGACACAAGACCAACCAGAAAGCATCGCTCAGACAGAGGTCTTGCCAGCAGAAATGACCAGGTCTGGAGAAGATATGCCAGATGATGTAGTAGTGGAAGAGGCCATTATTCCCAGTGAAGTAGAAGTGGCTCAGGTGCAAGATAGACCTTTGGCAGCAGCTGACACAGATGACATGATCTTAGACGAAACTGAAGAGAGTGGCATTGTCATCACTGATGAAGAAGTTGAGCCGTTTGTGATGGTTGATGAAACGGACAAGGCTGATAGCAAGAGACCTGATGTTACTGTGGGCCTGTTTACCGAGATAAATCTAATTGAGACATCTCCAGGCGAGACAGCTCCTGAAGGTCTAGAACCAGTCGGAAATGTCCCAGAGGTATCTGAGGATGAAGCGTTACTGACAGTCGACAGCGTTCAGGACAATGACTTTGCTGATGCTGCAAGACCTGATACAAATATTGATAAGGTGAAAGAAATTGAGAATATGGAGGCTACCCCTGGAGTTACTGCTGCAGAAGGATTGGAAATTGTAACGCATGATGCTGATGTTGAGGAAAGTGAAGCTCTGGAGACACAGGACACTATAGAAGATACTGACATGGCAGATATGATGAGACCTTTGACTAACATCGATAAGGTTAAGGATGTTCAAGACATGGAAGTAGGACCTGAGGAAACTCCTGCTGAAGGCATTGAGTCAACTGCTACTGTCCCTGACCTAGAGACAAATGAGACACTGACAACTATTGAAGAAGTGGAAGACAATGTGTTTGGAGAGGCACACAGGCCTGAGACTAACATTGACAAGGTCAAGGAAACTGAGTACATGGAGGTTCCTCATGGAGAGACTGCTCCAGAAGGAATAGAATCGGCATTGAACGTGCCTGAGGTAGAGACAGGTGAAGCTGTAGGTGCTATTGACAGCTTCTATGACAGTGACAAGTACGATGCATCTCGCCCTGCTGCTAACATTGATAAAGTCAAGGAATTTGAACAAATGGAGGTTGCACCAGGTGAAACACCAGCGGAACACATGGAGCCAGTGGAAGATATATCTGAACCAAGCACCAAAGAAGTTATTGAGACCATTGAATCAGTGGAAGACACTGTCACAGCTGAGAGCCACCGACCTGACACCAGCATTGATAAGGTACAAGAAGTTAACTACATGGAAAGTACCCACCATGAGACAATACAAGATAGAGAAATCACGACTGAGGTACCTGAGCTAGACATGAAGGAAGTACTTACTTCAGTTGGCCTGTCTGAGCAGAGTGTGTCTGAAAAGATACACAGGCCAGATATTAATGTTGATAAAGTGGGTGAAGTTAACTATATGGAGTCAACCCCTGCAGAAACAGCACCGGAAGAGCAAGAAACTACTGGTGATGTGTCTGTGCCAGAAATGAGAGAAGTTTTCACTTCCGTTGGATTCTCCGAACACAGTGTATCTGAAAAGAAGGAAAGACCAGCAGCTAACATTGACAAAGTTGCTGAAGACATTCACATGGAAGCTTCTCCAGCAGAAACTGCTCCTGAAGAGCAAGAAACTACTGGTGATGTGTCTGTGCCAGAAATGAGAGAAGTTTTCACTTCCGTTGGATTCTCCGAACACAGTGTATCTGAAAAGAAGGAAAGACCAGCAGCTAACATTGACAAAGTTGCTGAAGACATTCACTTGGAAGCTTCTCCAGCAGAAACTGCTCCTGAGGAACAAGAAGCAACTGGAGAGGTATCAGAACTTATAACAAACGAAGTCTTCACATCAGTTGGATTGTCAGAGAACAGCATTTCAGAGAAAGCAGAACGCCCGACTGCTAACATAGACAAAGTTGGTGAGATTATTGACATGGAAGTAACACCTGCTGAAACTGCCCCTGAGGAACAAGAAACGACCAGTGATGTTGCTGAGTTGAATACAAATGAGGTCTTTACATCAGTCGGATTTTCAGAGAACAGCATTTCAGAGAAAGCAGAACGACCGACTGCTAACATAGACAAAGTTGGTGAGATTATTGACATGGAAGTAACACCTGCTGAAACTGCCCCTGAGGAACAAGAAACGACCAGTGATGTTGCTGAGTTGAATACAAATGAGGTCTTTACATCAGTCGGATTTTCAGAGAACAGCATTTCAGAGAAAGCAGAACGACCGACTGCTAACATAGACAAAGTTGGTGAGATTGTTGACATGGAAGTAACACCTGCTGAAACTGCCCCTGAGGAACAAGAAACGACCAGTGATGTTGCTGAGTTGAATGCAAATGAAGTCTTTACATCCGTTGGCTTTTCTGAACACAAAGTCTCAGAGAAGACTGAGCGACCTGCAGCTAATATTGACAAGGTTGCTGAATTGATCCAAATGGAAGTATCTCCAGCTGAAACTGCCCCTGAAGAACAAGAAACTACTGGTGATGTAGCAGAATTGGATACCAGGGAAGTCTTCACATCAGTTGGGTTGTCTGAAAATAATGTGTCAGAGAAAACTGACCGACCTGCGGCTAACATTGACAAAGTTGGTGAAGTTATTCACATGGAAACCTCGCCTGGAGAAACAGCTATTGAGGAACAAGAAGCAACTGGTGATGTGCCTGAGTTTGATACGAAGGAATCATTCTTGTCAGTTGGACAGTCTCCACACAGTCATCCTGAGAAAACACATAGACCATTGGAAAATATTGACAAGGTTGTTGAGATTGAGTACATGGAAACAACACCTGCTGAAACTGCTAAGGAAGAGCAAGAAACAACAAGTGAAGTACCACAACTTGATGCAAACGAAGTAATAACATCAGTTGGAGTATCAGAGAAGAATGCATCTATTAAGACGCAGAGGCCCGATGAGAATATTGACAAAGTCCAGGAGGTCATTGATATGGAATCCAGTCCCCATGAAAGTGCTCCTGAGGGCTTGGAATCTACATTAAGCAGCGAAGTTGAGTTCAACCAGCCACTGACCACTGTTGAACCAGTGGAAGACTTTGACTGGAGCAATACCAACCACAGAGCACCTACCAATATTGACCAACAGAAGAAGCTGGAGCATAATTTTACTGCATTTGAAGAACGTGGTCTTTCACCGGACCTCATCTATGAAGATATTCCCAGTCTAAAGGAAGGGAGTCACCTGCAGTCACTACAGTCTGTCATTCTAGACACCTTTGCCAAACAGCAGCAAGAGGTAGAGACACAAGAACAGGTCTACCCTGATCAACCAGTTGATGACATCTCTGCTGAGGTGCCTGAAGAACAGGCAGGAGAGTCACAGTTGCCTGTTCCTGCCCCTGAGAAGTACGACACCGCTGTATTGCCAACGGAAACTGAAGAGTTGAAGAAGCTGCAACCGAACCTAACAGCGGATGAGCAAACATGTCCAAGTCCAGACCTGATCTATGAGGACATCCCAGGCCTCATTGAGGTTGAAATCCTCAAGAGCCAGCAAGCAATGTTGATCCTTGAACCATTCGGAAAAGATCAACAAGAAGTTGAAATCCAAGAACAGATTCGACCTGATGAGATTATTGGTGGCATTGATGACCAGCTGAATGAAATGGCTAATGAAAGTCAGCTACCTATTCCTGAACCTCAGAAGTACAACAAAGATGTGCTTGCCACCGAGACTTCGGAGAACAAAGAGTTTGAATTCACCATCACTGGTCATGAGTTGAAATGTGCCAGTCCTGATCTTATTTATGAAGTCCTGCCAGCCTTCCATGCTATGGAGATTCTGAAGACTTGGCAAGATTCTATGGTCATTGAACCTTTTGCTAAAGATCAGCAAATAGTTGAGACCAAGGAGCAGGTTCGCCCAACTGAATCTCTGCACGACCTAACGGCAGAAGATGAAGACAATGCGAATGAAACACAGCTACCAGTTCCAGCTCCAGAAATCTATAGAACTGATGTGTTGCCAACTGAATCGAAAGAGGAAAACAAGTTAGAAATGACTTTTGTGCCAGATGAACTGAGCTGCCCATCTCCTGACTACATCACAGAGGTTATACCACTGATGAAGGAGACTGAAACATTGCAATCAGAGCAAGAGGTCATTCTTGTTGAACCAGTGGGCAGAAGTCAGATGGTTGTTGAAACAAAAGAGCAAGTAAGACCTTATGAGAGCTTGTATGACCTCACAGAAGAAGTATCAGATGAGGAAGCTGATATGTTCCAACTGCCGATTCCATCACCTGAGACGTTCGCTGTTGACATAATGCCAATGGTGACCTCAGAGCAAGTCAGGCCTGATGAATATTTGGGAGACATCTCGGCTGATGAGAGCGAGGGTGAAGCCGATATATTTGATCTCCCAGTGCCTGCGCCTGAGACGATTGCCATTGACGTGATGCCAACAGTTTCCTTAGAGCAGATCAGGCCACATGAATCAATTGGGGACATTCCTGCTGAGGTCAGTGATGAGGAAGCTCTTGTGTCTGAGAGAGAAGGTCTGGAAGAGGACGACCTTGGTATTGAGATGACTATGTGTGCTGTCAATGTACAGGTCCATCCTGATGAAGTATTAACACAAATCTCGGCTGAGGCATCTGATGAAGAAGCACATATCTCTGAACTGGAAGTCCCTGAACCTGAGGAACTTGGTGTCGAGATGACAATGTGTGCTGTCAATGTACAGGTCCATCCTGATGAAGTATTAACACAAATCTCGGCTGAGGCATCTGATGAAGAAGCACATATCTCTGAACTGGAAGTCCCTGAACCTGAGGAACTTGGTGTCGAGATGACAATGTGTGCTGTTAATCTCCAAGTACGTCCTGATGAACTGCTGGCTCAGATAGAAGCAGAAGCATCTGATGAGGAAGCTTACATTTCTGAACTGGAAGGTCCCGAGGAAGAAGAGCTTGGTGTTGAAATGACAATGTGTACTGTAAACCTCCAAGTCCTTCCTGATGAAGTCCTTACAGATATTGAAGCAGACATTTCTGACGAAGAGGCTGAAATATCTGAGATGGAATGGCTTGAAGGAAACGAACTGGGTGTTGAGATGACAATGAGCGCTGTCAACCTCCAAGTATGTCCTCATGAAATACTGGATCGTATGGAAGTTGAAGTGAATGAAGAAGAAGCCAAAGTGATGATGATTCCCATCCTTGATGAAGAGTCCATTTACGTGGCTCTCATTCCAACTGGCGCAAAGGAGCAGATGAGACAGGATGAGATGCTGGGTTTGCTCGGGGGAGAATATAATGAAGAAGAAGCCTGGGTCTCTGAGAGAGAGCTGTTGGAGGAGGAAGATTTCGAAATCTCTATGACTCTAAGTGGAGTTAAAGAGCAACTTGGCAAAGAGGAAATCATTGCAGATGTTCCTGAAACATTGTCCCCTGACCTAGCTCAGGTGGAGGAGATGCCTGCTGTGGAGGCCGAGTTGGAGGTTGAGATGACGATGAGCAAGACTAATGTACAAGTACGATCTGATGAGGAACAACTTACGAACATCAGCCCAGAGATGGATGAAGAGGGAATGCTTCTTGAGGAGGAAGAAATGTTTGATTCAGAGTCAGATTGGATCGAGGTGAAGAGAACCGCAACAAATGTTAGAGAGCAGAAAAAGAGGAAGACAGTGGAAGCAGTGTTCCACGAAGACATCCCTGAAGAACTAGGCACTGAAGTGACGGATGGCTACCAGTCGTCTCAGCCACTCATATCTAAGGATGAAAAAGTGGTCATATCCACCTCCAAACAATCACAAGTCGCCCTGGCAAACTTACAGAATACTCCCAGTGCAGAGGAAGAAGAACGCTTACTTTCTCCCGATTTCTTGGAGTCTGAAGTGATCTATGAGAAAGAACTGCCCAAACTGGAGCTAGTAATTAGTGAGCCAGAAATCAAGACGCTTGAAATGACAACTCTAGTAATCCCTGCTAAGGAGAAGATGGAAGTGAAGTTGAGACAAGAACTGGAGGAGGAAGTGTTTGAGAAGCCGTACTTCATGACAACCAGAAAGGAGCTCTTCCAGAAGGTGACAGACCTCGGTCCAGAAGAGAGATATCGTATGGAGATGAGAGCGATGATTGTCAAGCAAGGAAGAGTAGAAGTAACCTGGAAGCCAGAGGATGTCAATCTCCAAGCAGTGTCTGAGGATGAGGAAGATTTTGTGAAAGTCAAGCGTAAGATGGTGGACTCCTCCATCCAGGTGAACACCCAGACCCAAGTGTCCAAGGGAGTTAAGCACACTCACACTGACACTGAACGTGCTCTTATGATGGCACGAAGGGACCAAGCATACATTGAGAACTACCAAAGCTCAATGTTCATTCCCAAGAAAGAGAAGAAGCAGAAACATACCAGCACTTTCGTTTACAAGAAAGAAAAGGAGCAGCTAAGAATGCACGCCAGTGCGTTAGTCTTGCGTGTTAAGAAGACAGCTGAATTGACAGCTCTTATCAAACAAGGTGCCCTGCATTCATCCTCATTGGTTGTGCAGAAGATCAGAGAGCAACCTAAGTCTCACATAAGTGCTTTGCTCGTTAAGAGAGAAGTTATCAAGAACCTTGTGGAAATGGATCTTGCAGCAAGACGCCGAGTCACACACACAGCAAGACACCAAGTCACACAAACAGCAAGAAGCCAAGTCACACACACAGCAAGAAGCCAAGTCACACACACCAACACGCTGAACATCAAAGGCAAACGACCTAAAATTGAGTTTGACACTGGAGCTGTCATTGAGGAGAGGAGGACAGAAAGGATCATACAAGCAAGGCAAGACATGCTGGCCATGTTCGAGAGGCAGCAGCAAGAAACGGCAAGGCACAGCAGTGCACTGGTCATCAAGCAGCAGCCTAAACTGCCTATGCAGACATTCGTTCTTGAGAGGTGGTCTTTTTGTTTTATTATCAGAATCAGAATAATTTCTGCCAATAAATTATATTGTAGTTGTTATTTTATTGAATTATTTTGTATCTTTTAATATTACTTTTATTGAAGAACTCGACAGCAACGGAGGATTCAACAAATGACAGTAGAAGAAAGAAACAGGATGACAGAAATGCGAAGAAGGGAAATGAGAATGAGAGAATACCAAGAAGAACCAGAGATGCACAGCACAACGTACATCGTTGAACCCCGCAAACCACAGAAGATGTCAGTCTTTACTCAATACTTGGACCAACAGCAGCAGTATGCTCAGCACTGGCGACAGAGCCACTTGTCAGTGTATGACCGAATGGTTAGACCGCTTAGACCTTCTACTCACTACTCTACTTCATTGATGGTCCAACGCGATGCACCAGTGCACATGCTGGAGATTCCCATTCAGATCCAGGTGATATCTCTGGGAGGAAGAGCTCGCACTGAGATGCGTAGCTTGGAGAGTTCATGGGAATCAAGAGTGACGACTCGAAGGGAAGTGCGTTCAAGGAGTCATGATAGGTACGGACCAGTGCCGATGAACTATGGCACCACGCTGATCATTGAGATCCATACTTACCCAACATACAGTCCTGCTTATATCCACACGGTTGACTTGAGAGACAGGTCAGTAAATTATTTGGAAGAAGAGGAAAGGAACCACCATGAGATGATGATCCAATCTTCACAATCTGCCTTGATGGCCCTGCATAGACGACGTGGAATGAGGGAATTGACTCCCACCACCAGGCAGAACATCATGATGATCCAGTCGGGTCAAACAAGGGTCATCCCTATCACCATCACTGTTTACATCACCCACGAGAACTGGAGGTCATCACAGACCAGTCTTTCTACTCGCACCAGCAGCAGCTACGAAAGCACCACCAGGACATCGGGGACCACATCTACGACTTATTCTGATTCAACCAGACCCGTGCTTCGTACTTACCCAACTTCATTGCACGTGGAGTGTCCAAAGGTTCCCACTATGCGTCCTATCATCACCATCGAAATCCACACCAGGACGTCAGGTTTAGCTCTTTATGGATCGGAATTTCAGCGCTATGCCATCACCAAGGACCGCACGCAAATCGTCTCGCCTCCCAACTTCACAGACCCAATCGAGCCTCAGGTCGTCGTTTACCACGGTGCAGCTGTGTTCATTGGATACATCACTGGATCGCCCCAGCCGGACATCAAGTGGTACTGGAGGAAGCGATTGGTCAAACCAGGAGGACGCATCCGTACTTACTACGAACAAGACACCGGACGAGTTGAGCTGGTCATCATGGACGTCCGAGCAGAAGATTTTGGTGAAGTTAGCTGCGTGGCCGTTAACCAAGGAGGAAGGGCTACTTGCTCGGCTAATCTTATCGTGGTCAAGAAATATTTCGCCAAAGAGGATGGCGAATAAATGACCGATGAGTGGCCATTGAATGACCAACGACTCAACTTCTCATATCACTCTCTACTGAACATGACAAATTATTTTACTCTTTGCACTTTGCTAAACTGTCTTACATATACTTTTAAGGAGTGATTTCAATGTCTAGTTTAGTAGCCTTTGTGTTGCACCAGCCAGTTGTTGTTGTAGCACTTTTCTTCCCTGACATTTTTGTTTCACCCTCGAACGTTTGTGAAATTCAATCGGAAAAAAACTTTTCATGACTTTCAGATTTGAATTCAGAACATTTCAAGCTTACCAAAAAACTCTTTTTATTCTCTTTATATATTTACGATTTGGCAAATATGTTTCTAAATTTGTTATGATAATAATTAATAAATGAGTACACCCAAATATATTCTAAAATTTGATTTGTGCATGGGTACGTCATTCCTTGTTGGTGTGGATGCTAGGAGGTAAGTCATTTATTTCTCTGGGCAAAAACTTTAGATATTTAATTAAGGCGATGTATATATTCCTGATTGTGCTTTGTATTATTCGGTATATTAACCCATGGTATATTTTCAGCAATACATCTATCCACTGTGCTGTTGTAGTGTATGATCTGACTCTTCGTAGAAAATATTCTCCTGAGTCTTGAGTAACTCTTGACATGAGATTAGTTGCTCTTTGCTATTGTCAGTTTTGTCTTCTTTTAGCTTCGTATCACATTAACCTTGTTTGATTGTTTTTCTATCACAGCTCCTGATGCGGAGGTCACAGTCACGGAAAAGACCGTCTCGGTCAAGAAAGAGAAAGTCACGATGGTCGGAGACCAAGAAACGAGGGTCATTGAGACATCGCCTCAGTTTGTGCAGCAACTCCTGCCCCAAGTACAGGCAGTAGAGGGCACCACCGTCACGTAAGTATTACACAAGAGGGCGCTGTGCAGTCAAGTTGATTAAATTATTCTATTAGTTTCTTCGGTAATTTTTTTAACTGGCCACTAGTCTTTTAAGTTAATAGAATAGAGTAGAATATAATAGAATTAGTATTACTACTAACACAACCTGTAAGTGTAATTTATGGCTTATATCTGATAGAGTGACAGATAAAAATACTCCGGTTGTAATCGTGATTTGTAGATGATTATTATCTCTTATAATCAAACTTTTAAACGTTATTTATATTCTTATATAGACTGGATGTTGAGATCAACGCAGAACCCCAAGCGGAAGTCTTCTGGTATTTCAACGGACAAGAACTGAGACAAACAACTCGTCTTGAGATCAAGTACGAGAACAATCGCACAACACTGACTATCAGGCAGACGGTCGTCCAGGACAGTGGAGAGTACATCTGCCGATGCGTCAACAAACTGGGAGAGGTCAGTTGATGAAATAATTTAATCTATAATCAATAATGAAAGTTCCAATACTTGCCATTACACTATCAGAGAAGATCGTTTAATGTTTTTTTTTTATCAATCTCAGGTCACAAGTCGCTGTGTTGTTACAATTACATCCAGGACAACCGGAGCAGTTCAAGCGCCCGTCCCACCACAACCGGTGCCTGAGGCTCCAATCCAGCCAAGCGGGGCACCCGCACCCGTCCAGATGAGGCCAGACATTACAACCCCCGAGGTACCACCAGCGCCTATGAATGAGCCTTGTGCTGTTATTCCTATCAGGCCAGGGGTAAGTGTTACATGGTCCAGTTATTGTTAATACGATGGCAGTTTAAGAAAATAGAACAATGTGAAATTGTTATATTGGTAGATACAATATACCACTATAGCAAATGATGGGTAAAGCTTGTTGTTGAGTAAATGAAGTCCTTAAATTGAGCAAAAGTTTGTAGTTGAATGCACTGATTAATATGATAATATGATTAATATGATAAAGAAAATATGCCTTGATGTAGATGAGGGTTAGATCTGCATGTTAGTACTAATGTTGCAATGTTTTATTGTCTCAGTGGACTTAATTTCTAAGGGAAATAGTATATAATTAATTCCCCTGTCACTTCTTTCTTCCAGCAACCTCAGGGAGAACCACCAAAATTCATCGTTCCGCTGCGTGACCAGACCGCGAACGACACTGAGAAAGTTGTGTTCAAAGTGATCTTCACGGCCAGACCAACAGCTAAAGTGATCTGGTTCTTCAACGGAAAACAGATCTTCCCCAGCGCTGACTTCCAGATCAACACGGACACTGTGCGAGGAGAGTCTCAGCTGTTCGTGAAAGAGGTCTTCCCAGATGATGAGGGAGAGTTCATGTGCAAAGCAACCAACAAATTTGGCACGGCCGTCACCCATTGTCATCTCTTTGTCAGAAGTAGGTCTTGAAGATAATATTTTGTTGCTTGTTTGGTAATCATTCAGTTACAATAAGTTTCAACTTTTTGTGATTTCGAAACTTTTTTGTGATTATTTAGTGTGAAAGTCAGACAGTTAATTGTCTAGTTATATCAATGTTTCGCAAACATTTTTAACAGCTTAAATGGTTCGCTTCAGGAATAAAGTAGCCTCTGATGTATAAGATTACATTATCTTGATTACATATTCATCAGATAAATTTACAGAATTTAACAATATTAACATGTTGATATTCTCCAAATGTTGAACAAGCAAAAGGTAACGTTATTTTTGTTCGAATTACATAAAAAGTGTGGAGTAGGTGTAAATGTCCCTTTTCATTGACATATTCTTATGGTCTATAATTTTGATATTATATTCCACCACTTTGTCTGCAGTTCCATCATCATCCGATGATGAGGTTGAGAAGATGATCGAGAAAGCCGTAACGACAAAAGCGATCACTCTGACGACCCAGCAGACGGCGCCAATCGTCAGTCAGAGGTCGTCCTTCTCAGAGACGTTCAGCCAAGCGCACCAAGATCGTAGGAAGGAGTTCGCACTGAACTTCGGAATCCCTCAATTGCCTCAGATGAGGAGCACCACTCAGATGCAGGTCAAACAGGTAGGTCAAGGGTTAGAGGTCATATGAAATGGGTCAGAGGTTAAAAAGGAATGTTCAAATGTTAAGGCATAAGGATGAAGGTTTAGAATATATTTCAAAGGTGAAAATTGGCAAGGATATATAATTAGAATGTTAAAAACAATTTAATTTTAGATCAGTCAAACAGTAATTTAAACACTGGAGGTATGAAAGGTTTCATTTGTATCTCTTGAAATGCTGGACAAGAGTTAAGAATGAAGTTCAAAAGTTAAAGGTCTAAATTTAGAGTGCAAAAGTTTTCTTTTAATTAAGACTGATTTGTTGATTGAAATTTAAATCTTTAGAAATGCTGTACACTATTTTGTAACAACACTAGAGTACTGATAATGACTAATTTAATTCTCATCCATGTTAGGTTAAGACGACCAGCGGTGCCACTAAGCAGATGCAATTCTTGGGCCAGCCTTTGATGCAACAACGTCGTTTCTCAGAGACGATTGCAATTGACCGTGCGCGCCCCCGTCAGGAGGAAGTGCAAGTGGAGTTCACTCTTCCACAAATCAAACGCCAATTGCAGAAGTCGGCCATCTTGATTCAGCAGCGAGCTGGGCTCAAGGGAATGAAGATGGAGGTGGGTGTTAAACGGATGGTTTTGAATTTTTTACCTCGTGTAAAACACACATGAATGTTTTAACACTTACAGCGCTATACAAATTATTACTTTCAGTTAAATTAAAGGCTTGAAATTATTAACTAATATTGCTTTAATCCAGGTTGAGATCACACACCCACGTAAGGAATACGTCCATTACGAATACGTTCAGAAGAAACACGCCGAGGCCATTTCAACTCAGCGTCAAGAGATGAGACTCGAGTTGGGAGGAGCCACTCCAAGATTCTTGACTCAATTATTCTCTATCAAAGTCATGGACGGAGAAGAAGTCCACTTCAGTTGCCGTGTGACCGGTCTACCCATGCCCGAGATCACTTGGTACAAGAACAATAAGGTGAGAGAAAATAGTTCCTTGTAATTGGGATCTATGATGGGGCAAGTGAAAGGCCCCACCCTAAGACCAATGTAAAATTATCAAACATTTGGATGTTAATACATGATCATCGTGAACAATAATGTAAGCAGGATGCTACTTACCAGTTGGTGTAGTCTATGCTTCGGCAAGTGAAAAACCCCACCCATGAAGTGAATGTCTAACTTGATCTAGACACCTAATATTTATCCTAACTTGTGTCTGTGCTGGAGCAAGTAAAAGGCCCCACCCTAAGAGCAGCAATCTAAAATAGTGAACGCATTTTAACAAAATACATGATCAATGAGCGTCCAGAACATAATGTTGATTCCTCCACATCCTAACACATCCGTTATTAATAATATAATTTAATATATTTCAATGTTTTCTCAGGTGGTCGTAGACAACCCAGACTTCAAGACGATCTACAACAAAGCAACCGGAGAATGCGAACTCTTCATCTCTGAAGTGTTCCCTCAGGATACGGGAGATTACCGATGCATTGCCGTCAACCAGTACGGCAAGGCCGTCACCAACGCTACTCTTACTGTCGAATGTGAGTGATTAATTGTGTACAATTAAACTTCAAATTAAGACCATTTAAAAAGTACCTAGTGTGCAATAAGGCAATATATTTTAAAAAGTACCTGTGTGCTATGATGCAATGTATTGAATGATAGGTAGATTGTCAATTTCTGGAGAAATCGTGGTATAAAATTGAGTTATTGTAATCTAAGAGATGCACAAATTCTTACTTTTGAGTGATTAACTATCAATTAAACTCCAAATTAAGGCCATTTAAAAAGTACCTCGTGTGCTGTGAAGCAGCAATGTATTTTTATAAATGATTGCAATTGCATCTCTGGTGTCTATTTTAACAAACAAGTCCTGACTTATACCTTTTTCTATTTCAGCCTATGAATACGTGGCTGACAGCGAAGAAGCTTCAGCCAGTCAGGCCGAGTCTTACACTAAATCAGAAGATGAGGCTGAGTTCATCGAGAGGACCCAGGCGTTCATCGCCAACATGCAGAAACTGCGTGCTGAATTCCAGGATGAGGAAATCAAAGAAGAGGAGGTGGAAATGACTGAAGAGTTCCACGAGGAGGTCGTACAAATGGCCGACGTCAAGTGGGCCATTCCACAAAAGGCTCCCGTCTTCGAACCTGTAAGTTGTTGGAAATGTATTTATTATAACCAAAATACTTTCAGAATTGACAATAAATTAGGGTGCCTGACAGTAACAAAAATTGTAACCAGTTATTACATGATTATTTAACTGTTGAAATAAACCAGAATAAATTATTACATTTATAATATTATTATATTGTTATATTTCTTATAATACAATATAAATAAAAATTATAGGAGAAAAAAAACAACAACTTGTCTTGTGCATTACATTGTACTGGGAAAACAGAAGGTGAAAAAAATGAAATTAGATATAAAGACATGACTGTATTTTTGTTTACAACTATCACTGAAATCTAATTGATATATTTCAATGAAATGATTCGGTTGACCATGTAATACAAAGTATTTTTCTTCACTAAACTGTTTCTGTCATAATGGTGTATTAGAAATCATTATGGCAAATGTTAAATGCATTTTATTGAGTAATATTTTCAAATTTAATTGACCATATCGTGATCTTTCAGATGCAGACTGAGGAGACGACCCAGGAAGTGATGATGGAGGTCAAGTTGGAACAAGAGGATGTTGTTGACGCTCGTCTCACTTCACGCGTGGAAGCCAAGCCTCTTGCCCATGTCCAGGTCAGTCTCTTTCCCTTGATAGTGGCAATTGCTATCCTCAGAGGGCTTCTCATGCCTTGTGTTCTACAGTGCAGAAGTTAAAATGTGTAATATCTGTTGTATCCTACGCAGTGCAGTATGCGAATTGTACTCTTATAGTAATGGTAACGTTGGCGATTAACGAATGTAAGATGTGTATCATTGATCTTTGCGCTGCTGTGTTTCTCTGTTTTGTGAACTGATGTATCCTAATTGTTGTTTTAATGTGTAAAATTTAATGCTCTTGTATCAGTTTTGTTGTGATTAAAGTACTGTTGTAACTAGTCTTGATTCACGTACAATATGAGATCTGTGATGTGAAAAGTGGACACACCTTACTGTGACATTATGTGACCTCAGTTGACCTATAACCTACTGACCTATTTATTTGGACCTCTGACTTAATTTGACTCATGACTGACCATTGTCTGACCTGTTAGTGCGTCACCTCTGTTGACCTATTAATGTTGACCTCTGACCCGGTTTGACCCCATTAGGCCATGGAGGAGCGCATAGAAGTGTCCACTATCCAAGAAGGCATTCAGCCGACGGTCAGTCTGGAGGTCAGGCCAATGGAGACTCAAGCGATGGCCGTCCAGATCACGTCCGTTCATCGCAAACCCGAAACGCTCGTCCAGGTTCGCTCCTTTACCTCCCTCTCTTTGTCTAGTAACTCGTTATTTCAATCTAATAATGGCTAACTTTCATCATAACTGTAATATGTGTATACAGATCCTTGTAATAACGTAATATGCTTTACCAAAACAAAGTTGAACCTAAATCTTCAGTGTATCGTAAGCTAATTGTGCTTAATCCTAATGTTATTGTACCAACAAATTGTTCATAGAAGTCCTGTACAATATGTCTTAACGTTTTGATGACCTTTATGCATCGACCTTGAATTACAATATTTGGTGCAGGGTCTTTTTGTTTAGTGTCGAGTTGAAGATTATACCTCATGTTTTAACATAATTGTTGCTGATGTTTGTACGAAGTCAATAAGCGCAAGCGTGATCTACTTACAAACTTGTTTTTAACTTTGTCTTTTTCCCAACATTTATCCTGTAAGATGCTCATTCTTACCAATTATTGTGACTAATTGATTGATTTTCCGATGCACCATTTGCGATTCCAGGCTGTGGAGGAACAGGTAGACTTGCAGCTGGTCCAGGAGGGTGTCCACGCACCCGCTCCCTTTGAGATCCAGCAGCAGCAACAGATGCAGTTTACCATGGAAACCACCTCCTTGCAGACCACCATGCTGTCCCATGTCCAGGTCTGCTTTGCGATGATTTGCACTTTGAGTGATGTTTTTGCGATGTGTTGACATTTTTTTTGTTTCTAAGCTGCTGTTTTTCACGCGTGTCTTTAAGCCGCTTGTAAATGCAACTTTACTATTGAGACTTTTAACTATTTTCTCATTGCTTATAATATTTTTTCTGTTGTCTCGGACTATTTTTCTGACATCTCAAGTGCATTTATATTAAGTTTTGGTTGTTGTCTTTTATTTTAATGTGTTTTCTTATTACTGAGAATGCCTCTTTTTTTTCTCTTTTTTTTGTGTACTTTTATTTCTATGATCTGTGTTCATCAGTTTTATTTTACGACTTCACTGCTGTGGGTATGCGGAGAAATGTTCAGCTCATCTGTTCTTAGTCCGTCTTTGTGCTAACTTCTGAAATATTGTGCTTGATGTGAATTTTTTTTTCTTGATATGCTTTTAATGCATGATGGCACTCGATATATATTTGACTTTTCAAAAGCCTTTGACTTTCTGTCCACATTGACATTAACGAGTCTTTTGATTCCCGCACAGGAAACGACAGAACAGATGGAGACACAGATCGTCCAGGAGGGAATCAAAGCACCCTCTCCCCAAGAGGTGGCACCACTGCAGGAAGCTCAGGTCGCCATGGAGATCTCTCAGTTCGAAGTCAAGCCCATGACTCATGTCCAGGTCAGCCATCTTGAATGCTGTGCGCGTGGCGTGTATTTGATTTATTTTTATTTTCAGTATTTTTAGTTCATGTCTCTTCTTCGTTCATTTTATTTAGTTATTTATTTGTTTTTTCATTCATTTTGTCTGCTGTGCTTCTTATTTGACGTCACTCTGTCTTACGCTAATTGTCACCGAATCTGCGAGCTGTTAGTAAACTTCTTTTCGGTGACATGCTCTATACTTAATTTTCTTTTGTTATATTTCTTTATTGAAAATCTGTGTTATTTTTTTGTGCCAGTTTTAGTCCATGAAGTGATTTTTTCGTCACACTGACTGCTGTTTGCCGTGCATGAGAATATTTAGTTTTTAAGTTCATTGGTCTGATGCAATTTGCTGAGCTGTTCTGATAAAAGCAGTTAATATATAATGAATAAATAATGACACTGCAGTAACCATGGCAACATTTTCACACCTTTTTTAGGTTGTGGAGGAGCAATTGGAACCGCAGTTTGTCCAGGAGGGCGTCCACGCCCCTGCTCCCCAGGAGATCAAACCAATCCAGGAACAACCTGTGCAGGTCGAGATCAGAACAGCCGAGGCCAAACCAATGACCCATGTCCAGGTCAGCGCTTGTTTGATTACTGTGTGCGCTTGCTGATTGCTGAATGTCTCTTTATTTTCTCATTATTTATTTACTTCATTCTGTTTCTCGTTATTCAATATATTTATCTGTGGCTGTCGCTGAATTTAACGTCAATTTTTTTGATGTTTTATCATGTATGTTTTTTTTGTATTATTGTCTGCTTTTCTTATGATTATTTATTGAGTCTATGCTTTTGGTCCGTCTGATATCTGCCCAATTGTGTCCTTTGGTTATTCAAGGCATGCATTATCTGTGATTTCGCTTTCATGCCAGTCATTTTTTTTGCGAAATTTTTGTGTTTTCATGTCTTCTTGAGTGCTGTGATTGTTCTATGTAACTTGTACAGTCGAAAATTGGTCAAAATGAAATCTCAAAATCGGAATATTAGATCAGATAGAAAACTTATTGTCATTTCTTACATCGCTCATTGTAAATGTAATGCTTATGGTGATGAAAATCTTACTAAGTTCTGTTCTTACTAGCTCAATGTGACCTTAATTTTGACTGTACAAGATATATTTGCATATAAATGAATAATTAAAATCTTTAATTCCTCCTTGATTTTATTTAGGAGGCTGAGTTCCGAATGGAACAGCAAATCGTACAAGAAGGTGTCGTTGCTCCCGTTCCACAAGAAATTACTCCACTACAAGCGCAGCAAATCCAAGTTGAATTTTCCAGCGTCGAGGCCAAGCCTACGACCCACATTCAGGTCGGCACTCGTGCTAATTTGTGTGGCCTAATAACATCTGTACCACTCGACTTTCATTGTGGAATATTAACTTTCATTTTGTGGGTGTTTCTTTCGCTTATATTTATTTTCAAGCAGTTTTATTTGGCGTCATACTCACATCAAATTTATCGGCGATTGGTGTTCTGCTCTTCTTGATTTTATTACTCTCATTTTTATTTCTTCTGGTGTGTTTGCTGGATTACATATCTTCGATTTTTTATTTAATTTAATCAATGTTCTTATATTACATTCATTAGATGGTGTGATACATTTGAGTTGCTTTGATTTCTTCTAAATCCGTAAGGGTTATTTCATTTGATTTCAGTGGCTCTGCATGCCATTGTGTTTTAAAATGTTATTGCAATTAGCCTAGTTATAAGAGGTTTTCCACAGTTCACCAGAAACCAATGTATAATGTACATGTTTGTTTGTTCATGAATATGTCTTATTTTACGTCTTGACCATTTGCACAGCAAGCCTATTCTGCTAAGATCAGTAAATTAGGGGAAAATTATGGTAAAATCATATCTTTCGTAATAGTTGCATCGTATTTGTCCATACAGATCGTTGCTAATGGCAACATAATGAAAATGAGGCTATGTAGTGAATGGCAGGTGTATGAATAAGATGTATTGATTGGTTTCTTGTGGCTGAATTTCTACAGAAGATTATTTCATTAATTAGAGGAAGAATATTATGAGCGGAGCAGATTATGTTTCATATTATATGATGATGTTTTGACCTCCGTCCTTCAATTCAGGTGGCAGAGATGCGGCTGGACACTCAACAGGTCCAGGAGGGCATCCAAGCGCCCATCACACAGGAAGTGCAATTCACACAGGAAGGAATCATTACCATGGAGATCTCTAGCGCCCAGATCAAGACGGAAAGTCATGTCCAGGTGCTTAAGAATGTCCCTGATTATCTCGTGTGGATTATTAATACATTCCGTCTCTTTTTTTTTATTAATGATTATTTCTAATTGTTTATTTGTGCCAATTCATTTGTCTTCTTTCTTTTTATTTTCATAAATGGCTGCGAATTTTATGACTTTTTGTGGCTTATTACAAACTATCGTTTCAGTCCTTTTTGTTTATCTGATTTTATTATTATTTCGGCTCTCACACAATGTGTTTTATTAATCTTGATGTCAAATGTGACTCTGGCAAATCTCACTCTATGCTTTTTATTTATGTCATATTATTTTATTATGCGTGGTTGACATACATCTTTGCTATCTAAAGATATTAGTCTCTTTTGAGCACATAATTATATGCGTGGATTCACCTTCTTATTCTTTATTTTCTTCGTTTTAAGTCCCAATTTTTTCTTGTACTAAAATTGTCTCATTCACTGGTTGGTTTTTTCCGTAACATTTTCTGTCAATGTTTTTACATTTCCTCTGATAAATGACTTTATGTAGAAATATATTATATTTTTTTATTGTTGGTCTTTTTTGACAAAATGCCATATTTGATCGGTCGCAGGAGGCTGAGTTCAAGATGGAACCACATATCGTACAGGAAGGTATCATGGCTCCTGTTCCACAAGAGATCATGCCTTTGCAAGAACAACAGATTCAAGTCGAGATTTCCAGCGTCGAGGCCAAGCCTTTGACTCATGTCCAGGTCGGCAGTGATGCGTTTTTGTGTGGCCTTAAAATGACGCTTTCTTTGTTTTTTCATTTATTTGTCTAGATCAAGGCTGGACTTGTCTTAACAAACAGTTTTTTTTAAGTTTGATTATCATAAGAGGTGATCTAAATGTGTGATTCTTAACACATTCTTTTATTGTCACTTATTTTATCAGTGCTAAAATTGTCTCTCTTCTCTGTCCTCTTTCAGTTTCTGAGTTATTGTTTCTGAATGTGAATAATTTGAGTCGTGTCATTTGTATTTTAAATATATAACATCATATGATCTTTATTTTCTTCTTTACCGGTCTTCTAATGCCTTGAAATGCCTTCTTTTTCAAGTCAGGTTTTTGTTTAGTTTGATTGGGCTTGCATTTTGGCAAATCCGGGTGATTATTGATATGATATTTAATTCTAATCGACAGGTTTTTTATCATAATGTTAAGTGACAGTAGCTTTGGTTTTTTTCTCAAATTCCTGTAATCGTAAGACTTGTAGAAGAACTACTGCTAAAGTAATGGAATTACTGTATAAGGTGACGCCGAATTAGTGTTTTAGCAGACCCAGGAATTGTTCATTTTACCCCTTTTAGATGACAGAGGTGCGTATGGAACCTCAAGTCGTTCAAGAGGGCATCATGGCTCCCGTTCCGCAAGAACTTCAACCGTTGCAAGAGCAAGTCTTCCAGATGCAGATCACAAGCGTCGAGCAGAAGACGACATCTCACGTCCAGGTTGGCTTTGATTGCCGCATCTTAATTAATGCCTGGTCTTAATGCCTTGTCTTAAAATGCTTTGTCTTGACTCTTTTAAGTCTCTCTTTACTCTAAAAGTCTCTCTTTACTCTATAAAGTCTCTCTTTACTCTTTTAAGTCTCTCTTTACTCTATTAAGTCTCTTTTGATTTTATCTTTTTATGTCTTACATGATCTACTTCATACCACTTTATTTTGCCTTTTGTCCTATTTAACAAACCATCGCAGTCCATATCGGTATTTTTCGTTACTTTATTAATGTGAGCTTCATTTTGTCACAATATTTCTCAATTTATTTTCTTGTTTTCTCTTAACTGATTTTGTCGGTTAATAATTATATGTTGTGGCTTTGTGTTATTTTAGTTCATTTCTGGATACTCCATGATTCCCATCTTCACTTATTCACTCAATTTCTTCACTCTATGATTTTCTCTCCGTGCGATGATTATTTGACTTTGATTGCCTTATTCCATGTTTCTATTACTTCCTTCTGCTCTCACAACTATTGCTGAATGAGTTTGTCAATTCATTCTCTTTTAAATATTGATTTAGTTGACTTTTTTATCACTCTCCTTTCATTGATTTATGCCAGGTTGTAATATTGTATAATTTAACTACTTGAATATCAAAACTTTAAATACAGATCTTAAAATTGATTGAAATGGTCTTATCTAGGAATCGCATATTGCGTTTGAACCACAAGTTGTCCAGGAGGGAATCCACCCTCCCATCACACAAGAAGTTCAATTAACGGAGGAACAGCGACCTCAAGTTGAAGTTTCAAGCATCGAAGCTGTACCTATGACCCTCGTCAAGGTCTTTATTTAATCTAATATCATGTCTGCCGTGGATGTATTTGGTTGTTTTCTTCATTTTGTTTAGTTTGTGGAAAGGTTATTTAAATTTAATTTTGGTCAAATTTTGTGTCTCCTACTGTAACAGAGTGCAGTATTTTTGTTCTACATTCTTAAGGATCATATATTTTACGGTTATTTTCATAATTCATTCAGTTTATTCTGTAATCAGTCGGGTTAAGTATTGCTTGTTGTGTGTCATACTAAGAGTGCCGTAAGTTTAGTAATAAGAATTGGTAACATGATGATTTCGTTCTGAGCATTTATTGACCATTTGCTGTGGCTGATTCATTTCTTACTTACGATGATTGAATATCCTTTTCACAGTATATTTTTGAGTATAATTATTTATTGAAATGAATTTTAATTTACCTGAGGATTGGATATATGTGGATGTATACAAAGCTAGATAAATGTATTATCTAAATACAAGACTTAACGATAAGTGAATTGGCCATTGAGGGAGTGTTTACGAAGATGGTGAAATTCTTTCTTAGGAAACTGAAGTTGCGTTTGAACCACAAGTCATACAAGAGGGAATAATCCCACCCATTGCACAGGAAGTTCAATTGTCGGAAGAACGTAAACAGGAAGTGGAAATCTCCAGAATGGAAGGAGTTCCCATGACCCATGTGAAGGTCACTATCTGTCTCTGTCTATGACCGCTTTGTCTGTTTGTCCATCCTTCTTTTTTTCAATCTTGTTATAGAAGACTCTTTTGTGTCGAATTTTGTCATTTTGTTTGAAATACTATTTTATTGTAAAAATGATTTTGGTTACTTAATTCTTTCAGGTGATTCTATCTCTCTTTTTTTATTTTCTCATATTTCCTATTTTGCATTTTAATGCATTATTTTTTGGTAGTCTTATTCTCATGGGTGACTTTAATGATTTCTGTTTTGATCAGCTATTATGGCCAATAATTGAACAATCTCTTATGATTTAAATAATAGTCGAAGGTTTTTTATAATTTGTTTTCAAGGTACCTTAAGTGTTGCTAAGACCTGAATAGGCCTTGGTTCTTCAATAGAATTGTTTATAAAGGCAAATATTTGTGGTCATATGCTAGTATATACATATAAGGAAGATCTAGGATTATTGAATGCAGCAAATGATCAATGTTTTTAATCATTTCACTCAGGAAACTGAAGTTGCGTTTGAACCGCATGTTGTCCAGGAGGGCATTATCCCGCCCATTGCACAGGAAGTTCAGTTGTTGGAAGAACGTAAACCGGAAGTGGAAATCTCCAGTGTGGAAGGAGTTCCAATGACCCACGTCCAGGTCTCTGTCTGACTGCGCTATTGTTTGTCCGTCCTATCTTCCTATATCTTGAGACTTTCGTTTCAAATGTTGTCACTTTGTTTGAATTGCTTTTTCTAATTTTTGTCTGTCTACTTCTCCATCTTGCTGTGATCTAAATTTGTCAGTTATTTTTTTAAATCCTTTCATTTAGTGTAATTTTTGGGTGTTTTTGGAAATGTCTCTTTTTATATTTTATTTTGTGTGTAAGTAATTTTGGTTACTGAGTTCTTCAAGGTGGTTTAATCTCTCCCTGTTTACTTTTCTCATATTTCATATATAGTGCATTAGTTTTGGTTGTCTTATTCTCAAGGGTGACTTCAATGATTATTATTTTTTTTTCCCTTCAGTTTCATATGAGTCTTGTTTGATTTGATATTATCGTCAACACTTGATATATCTAATGATTGAAATAATAGTCTTAGGTTTCTTATAATTTTGTTTTCATGATACCTTTCGTGTTTACAAAAGCTGAGTAGGCTTTGGTTCTTTAATAGAATTGTTTATAAGTTGCCGATATTTATGATCAAATGCTAATGTATTTGAGGAATATCTATAATTGTAACCTATAATTATTGAATACGGGAGCCAATAGTTTTGAATGATGTACTGAGTAAAGGATCTTCTCCAAAGATATTTTGACCATTTCGCTCAGGAAACTGAAGTTGCGTTTGAACCGCAAGTTGTCCAGGAGGGAATAATCCCACCCGTTGCCCAGGAAGTTCAGTTGACAGAAGAACATAAACAGGAAGTGGAAATCTCCAGTGTGGAAGGAATTCCTATGACCCATGTCCAGGTCTCTGTCTGTTCATGTTGTCTATCTTGTGATTTATCTTGATGTAGCTCATATACTTTTGGTTTCATATCTTGATTTGAATTATATACGTCTGATTGTATCACATCTTGTGTGCATTTCAATTCTGTTCCATCATTTTTGTGGGCGATTTCAATGTTGTCTGAAAAATATTTTTTGGTTATTTTGGTTTTCTCATGTGTTGTATCTATACTTCTCTGTATAGATGTGTACTTACATTTGGTTATGTCATTTTAAATGGTGATTTCAATGTCTTTTACTTTTCTTTTGGTCTGTTTGATGTCTTACTTATTTTATTGTCTTATGTATTGAAACATGTCTTTGATAATGTTTCGATGTTTCAGTGAATATTCATTTTTGTTGGTTCTTTATGTTTGTTGTTTTTTCTTGATTTCTTCATGGGTATTTTAAAATAAGTCTTTCACATATGTTTGGTGTTTGTGTGGTTTTAATTGTGTCTCATTAATTCACCATTAATTGCATCACCTCTAGTATCTCACGTGATGCATTTCTTGACTTGTTTGACACATCTTGTCAACTTTTTTCTCAGGAAACTGAAGTTGCTTTTGAACCGCAAGTTGTCCAGGAGGGAATCCATCCTCCCATCACACAAGAAGTTCAGTTAACAGAGGAACAGCAACCTCGAGTCGAAGTTTCAAGCATCGAAGCTGTGCCTATGACCCACGTCCAGGTGCCTAAGAGTGTGGTTGATGTGGTTCTTAAGTTTTTCAGCAATTATTTGGATTGAAGATTTTGTTTCATTTGGTGTCTACGTATTGGATAATAGTGTGCATTTCTGTTGTTTTCAAATCTTTTTTGTGGAGGAGTTGCAACAATTTGTAACTGTGTATATTTCTTTCATGCGTTTTCTACTTAATATATCCATCTGTAATGTCTACTTGTGGTTGTGATGTTTCCTATTATTTTAAAACTCTTCAAATCTATCTCGTTGACTGAATATTTTGTGGGTGGCTTTTAACTGCTCATTGGCGTCTCCTAGTTGACCAATGACTCTTTTTTGTGTTCAATATTTAAGATGTCTATGTGGACTTATTTTTCTTGCAGTGATTTTGCTAATCTTTGTCCAATTATTTGTGTTACTAATTGATGTTTTTTTCTCTCTATGTTTAGCCTAATTGATCCAGAGTGCTTGGATTTATTATGTCCGCCCATTTATTTTATTTTCTTTTTTGTGGGTTGAATATGGCATTATATTTCAGAATATGTTTATGTTCCTGTCATAGATCAAGTGTGATCTGCGGATCTTGCACTTTTTCACGTATAATTCAGCGAACTTTTCAAGCGCGTAGCTTTTGGAATGCACCTGTGTATTCCTTGTTCCAATCCTCATAATTAATTTGTTCTGCCTGTTTATTTCACCTTCGCGTCCCTCTTTACAGGTTCAGCACGAACAGATCGAAGCTCAACTTGTCCAGGAGGGCGTCCAGGCCGCAGAATTAGCGGAAGCGCAACCCCTCCAGGAGGCGCCAGCGGTGCAAGAAATATCCACCATCCTAGTGAAACCCATGACTCATGTCCAGGTGTGTGTCTGCTCACTAATTGTGTTCACTAATCACTCACTAATTGTAGTCACAAATTGGTCAGTACTTATTCAACAAATGCACCCTCTGTGCTCAACACTTATATGATGAGCTAGTCTCGAAAATGTGACACCAGCGTCTTTAACACTAAAATCTTGAATTTGAAGATAATAAGTAAACAGTACCTTGGCTTTCCTATTAAATGCTTTAATTCTCACATATGCTAGCAATTAATCACATAATTCAGCTGTTATACAGAATATAGATGACAAGCCTTGTTAATACTGTCTGTAGACTGTAAGGCTAAAGTCAGCACCTACCAAACCTTACATATTTAACGCACAGCTTCATTAAATGTAAAATACAAAGCTTCACATCCAAAACACAAAGCTTCATCTCCCGGGCTTTCTTTGTTTAACCCCAGGAAGTGGAGGAGAAGGTCGAGGAGCATTTGATCCAGAGCGAAATTCAAACAACCGATTCTGCAGAAGTGCAACCCTTGCAAGAGGCCCAGGTGGTCACTGAACTGACCACTGTCCAAGCTAAACCCATGACCCACGTCCAGGTGCCTAGACCTCCCTGCTTGTTAATTGGTGTTGTTCATTAGATGCTTATGGGGTATTCTTTATCAACAGTGGGAGCTATTGGCTACTAAACCATTGTTTAATGGATCATTGAGTACAGTTGATATCATATTTACATGACATCATATCAAAGAAGTCAAAAGCAGTTGCTGTGGCTCCCTGTGTTGGCACAGAAGTTCTCCATGACATTGTAGTGTGTGTCATGTCTATACTAGATTGCACATAGACCTTAACATTACGATTGCGCTGTAGCGTTTATTAACTTATTTTATTTACTTGTAGAGTATGTTTACCTGGTATTATTGATTGCAGTTGATTGGGTGTCTATCTAGATTGTCAATTTGCACTTGTTTGTGAATTGATTATTTGTTGCGATTGCGCTGGCAATTGCAGTTATTACTTGAATTATCATAATTGATGTATTGCGAATTCTTAATGATTGCATATGCGCCGCACACAATTGCAATTGTTTGACATCGTTGTGTATTGCAATTGCGCATGCGATAGAGAATGAATTGCAACTGCTGAGGACAAAGTTCTCTGCAATACGAAATTTTTCTGAAGAAAAAATAATAAAAAATTCATAGACTATACTCAGGGTATGCATTGCAATAAACTTGTCCTGATGCAATTGATTTATTCCCATATTTGTATTGTAGTTTTCTGTATAGTGGTATCAGGTAGTCATTTTCATGATGTATGATTGCATTACGAATGCATTGCTAGCGGCGTATATATCTTTGTATATTATATTCAATTACAGCGTGCATGCTCATAGCTTGTGTTGTGCATTATCTGCCTAAACTGTACACCAATCAGTGGTAGTTACTAATTAATGACCAATTTCCCCACAGACCGTTGAAGAGAGAATTGAGGAGGGTCTTGTCGAGGAAGGCGTCCAGGAGCCGGTCACTCAAGAAATCCAGCCGCTCCAGGAGGTCCAAGCCATCATCCAGATTTCATCTGTTGAACGTAAACCAGAGACCCATGTACAGGTGAGGATATATTATCATTCGTATAAGATAATTTGTGTCGCTTTTATAAGATGTTAAACTCTGATATGACAAGCTGGAAGGAATGGCCTCAGAAGATCTCATTTACTTTAACCAAAGTTTTTGTTAATTGGAGCTGGAAACTTGGAATTCTTTATGATATAAAGGTCGTGCAACTTTATGATATAAAGGTCGTGCAACTTTTGTCATCACAGAGTTTATTATAAGTGGCTTTGACCGCAAGATATCATAAGTAATCCTTGAGTTTATTTGTATTATGAGTGCAGTGTCTTGGTGTTTTATTGACGTGTAAGATCACACTCCATCACCATATATCAATTAAATAATAAATAATCTTACAAACCCCAATGAATATTAAAATAAGAAGTGAAACATGCCCCCCTCCCCCAGCACTTACTGTCACCACATATATTTCAAACCATACCGTGTATAATTAAGACCTTTTTACAATACGATTGTCCCATTTCCCCATGTGCTATATTGACCCACCAAATTCCCTTTTGAATATATTCAAGGGCTATTAATTAACAGTAAATTTAACATCCACACATGAGTGTTATATACACAATTAAGAAGTAATTAAGAGAGTGCTGTGCCATCCTGTGTGATGTGGCAATGGAGTCGAGACGTAAGGGCCATTTAATTAAGTATTCTAACACCCATGTGCCACTACATACACTGATTAATTACTATCAAATAAGTGATTAAGAGAGTGCTGTGGTTCCCTGTGTGACTTTTGTGTGTGATTCCCTGATTTTCAGCCAAGCTTAGAAAGCGTGGAGACGTTCGAGGTCGGAGGAAAGATCAGTCCAACGGCCGACGTGAAACTTGAAGGAGAAGAGGAGATGGTCGAAGCGTTTGAGAAATCTGCTCTCGAGCAGAAACCTATGACTCACGTCCAGGTGTGATGAAACTTACAAACAAACTTTTTGGTCTTATGATACACATATGCTTTAATTTATTAACACTTCACTCAGCACCGAACTTCTGAGGTATAACATTGGTGTTTTATGCTGTGCTTGTGTGTTTTTTACGATAAGAAAACATATTTAATTTTAAGACATTTACCATTGCACACATTTCCATTGTTATTCTGCAACATTAAAATTGCCACCGCTCGAACATTGCCCTTTATTTTTTAATCGCTGATTTCATATTAGGGAAGTTGTAATTCAGAAAGTTGTTTTAGAATCTTTGTGACCCACTGGTATTAAAAGCAAGTCTTCATCATATGACTATGCTCTATACACTGCACAATGAAACTTTCCCAAACAGCCACCTGTATAGAAAGGTGATCTGCTGTAAATGGCTACTACTTTCCAATTCCCCACAAGGAATTTTCGTAGTTTTACCCCCTCTTATAGATAATTGCTCAACACCAGTTAGCAGTTTATATGCTATCATTTGTGATTCTGTCTTAGCTCGATATTCAACCAAATTGACTTGCATTGAACAGGTTCTGGAAGAGAAAATGGAAGAGCATTTGATCCAAGAAGGCATTGAAGTCGCTCAGGAGGAAACTGTCTTTGAACACTTGGAAGACATTTCTGCCGTGGGAATATCCACTGTCCAGGACAAACCACTTGCCCAGGTCAGTTCATCTTGGTCATTTGTTATTTTAGCCTAATGCAGTTTAAACATTGTCTAGTGACAGCTCATTTAAGGACAAGCAAAAAACATTGTCAAGATTTTAAAAGGCCAATGAATAATGCCAGTTATTTAAAAAGCAATGATGACCTTCCAAGCATACTTGAGTAAGACTTGGATTTGACTTCGCAGCATTTGGCTGTAAATAGTCTTACAAAGTGTTCAGTTTTAAGAGCTCTTATAAGCAGTCATTATGTTAGATGATAATGATTAAATTCATGATTATTTTATCGTCAATTGCAGGTGGCCCCCGTTGAAGAGCAAATCTCATCAGAAGAGATCTTGGAAACACGCGCTATGTCTCCCCAGGAGTCACAGTCTACGCAAATCCAGGTGGCGCTCTCTCAGGGCGTCATGGAAACCACCATGTCCATGGCAGCTCCCGTCCTGGAACAGGTACTTAGATAGATATTTTATTTGTATGTCACTATAGAAACCGTTTTGGGCAGTGCAATCATATTTTAATCAATTTTCAAGGGAACTTAGTCTAATTCAACTAACTCATTCTAGAACATGCCAAGGTTCAGAACAAGAAAATGAAACTTTATTTTAGTACTTTCAAACCTCTGCATACGTGGCTTTAGTAAAAATATAGGTGCAATCGTAATCGAGGTTCTCCATGCAAACGATGGGCAAAAAAATTATCTCTTTTGAAATTAGCCTTAATTGTATAAATTGTGTATTTAAAGCCACTGCTAGAATTTTATCCAAAGCATTCTTCTTAATAAACAGTTAATAAAATTTAAAGAGGAGTTTACCATCGCACACATCTACAACTTTGCATTATCTTTTTATGTGCAATAGTTTAACGCTTAATTGTAATATTTCTCAACAGGAAATGGTCGAGCAGACAGAGGAATACCGAGGACAGATCCCAAGCCCACAAGAAACGCAAGAGAGGCAGGTGACCGTCCAGTTGGTGCGGTCATCCGTCCAGTCTCCCACTCAATCCCACGCTCTGACCCTAGAGGAGGTTCTCTCCGAAGGTATGGAAATTTTTACTTTGCTTCTAACTGTAGCACTCAAACAATCCAGTAGATGTCGCTGTAGTGTTCCCAATAATTATAAGCCATTTAATTTTTTCATATCTATGCATATGCACTAACGCCTATATACCATTTATATCTTCATATCCATGTCTAATTAAACGAATATAGTCCATCAGTCTATTACTGAATGATAGAGACATTTTAATAGTAATTTGTGAAGTGTATTTATAAATCAAACATACATATCATTTGTTATTGCGACATACCAAATTAGCATGAGTGTAACGATTTCAAACATTGAAGTCTCCCAGCAAAAGTATCTCATCATTGTATCTATACAACTAATGCCATGTAGCAATGTACATGCTGGACGATATCTTTGGCTTACCAGATGCTATAGAAGTTGAATAAGCTTCAAAGTAATACTAAATATTGTTGCATTTTAGCTATATGTATATAGCAAATGTACACACTAAACATTATAATATCATATTGTATGCTTTACTTACCAGGTGCTGTAGAAGAAGGCGCCATCAAGGAGATTGAATCTGAAATGACTCAGGAGATGATGATCCCAGAGAAAGTGGTCGAGCAAGCTCAGCAGCAGGTTGAGATGCAGCACATCGGGATGGTGGAGGAGAGATACTCCCCCGAGGAGGAGGAGGACATCTTCTTCGATACATTTGAACCTGGAATTGAAGGTAAGAAACATCTTTCGTAATACACGCACTATCGTTATTCTAGTTTCAACACAGACACAGCAGGTGATCACTGTATATTGTGGATCACAGTAAACTGACCACTTACTGACCACTCACTCTGATGGTTTGTGTTGCAATGACTCTTATTTGTTCAATGTTAAGGACATTATATCCTTATAAGATCATATCCTTATAAGATCATATCCTTTTAAGATCATATCCTTACAAGGTCATGTACTTTAGCTTTATTTGTTAAGCACATTAGAATAGATTTTACTTGATAATGCACTTTCAAGTTGTAATGAATGCACTTGCAAGCGTCTTTGAGGTTCAGTGTACAAATTCTGGCTTGAGCATTCTTCATTGAATTTCAATCTTCATAGACACCTCAATCTTAGCTCTATATTGCTTAAGACATTAAATTTGCAGTTTATATAGCAACTGTTTGTCAAAATTTATTGTAAAATTTTTCCAATTAAAGGCCAAGAAATGGAAAAGAGAACGAGAATTGCCAGCAGACGCCAACAAGCGACCTGGCAGACCCAACAGCAAGAAGCGTTCCAAGAGATCACATCGACTGAAGAGGCGCACGTTCAGTATGATGAGGAGCGCACCAGCCCAGCCGAGGTGGGTATTGTTATTATGGTGTTTACAAATGTTGGTTTGGTAGAATACTTACATCTGTGTATATTACATAATTATGGTTGACTCTTTAATGGGAAAGACGGGAAATATTGCATTAAAAAAAAATAGTTTAGACTGATTCATGTATCTTACGGATATTTTTGTCAATAAAATTCTCTATATAAATGCATTGGTTTTGGGATTGTAAACAGTCCCAGTTTTGGCATTGACAGCAATCTGAAGTAGTTCATTCAGGCTGTAACTTGATTTATTGGTCATTTAATACTGAAGACTTGTAGAAGGATCATAAATCAATATTCAAATAAGCAGTCATCTAAATTCAATGTGAGAGTGTTACAACAATGGGAGATGAATTTGTGTATATTGTTGCTGAATTCAGGGATCAGATGAGAGACTCGAGCTATAATTAGATGTGAGACTAATACACTTTCCTTTATCTCAATCTCTTAGGTGTCCGTATCACTGGACAAGGCTCGTCTAGAGGACCGCAAACCATCGTTTGTCACAATCCGCGAACAAGTCGTGAGCCCCCACGAAGCCCAGGAGCTCCCCGTCGCACAGGTCACGGAAGAGACGTCACAACAGGACTTCGTCCAAACCACTCTAGAAGTGGCCGGAAAGGAGAGTCCAAAACTGTCGCACGTCACGACGTCGGAAGACGTTGTATCCATCGACCTGACCCACCATGTGGAGGAGTACACCGAGGAGTCTACTTTGCCAGAGGAGGTGAGTCATGAGTTGCCAAAAAAGGAGTCACTTAAGGAGTCACTTATAAAGGAGTTATTTAGAAATTTACTCAGAAAGCAGTCGTATAGGAAATTAGGAGTCATTTGCAGTCTTATGATTTATCATATTCAAAAAACACCAATACAAGTCAAAATAGGTATGTCATTCATAAAGATTGAATTCCCAGGAGTACTTAGTTGTCAGATTTGATGTACAGTACAATCAATACAGCTGGCCTACATTCAATTTCTATAAATGCACGTAATCCAGTTTTTGTTAGCCATGTAACTTTTATCTCATATACAATTGTACACTTTGTGTTGCTCACTTGCGGCTAACATCACAATGCAAACATTTGTTTAATCGAGTTAGTTTAGAGTCAGGATTAGCAGACTCCATTGAGGAGACACACCCAGTGTATCTTACATAAGTTAAAGTTATTCAGTTATTCTGACTGTCTGTCTTCAGTTTGTTTAATCGATCAAATCTTTACAGGTTCACGTGAGTTTGGAGGCAGTGTTTGGCCAAGACAGGCCAGAGACACGCGCTCCTATGTTGGCGGAATTGGTCCCCCCAGAACTTGTATCAGAAGACATTACCCAAAGGTAAGGAGGGTTTTCGCATCTCTCTCATCTGAGAATACAAAATTAGTGCAAATGGATGAGGTGTGAATCGAGTCTAGTCTCATCTCCAAATATCATGACCGAGAAAAGGCGTTTGTAAAAACGTGTTAAAAAAAACAGAAAAAGCATTTGAACTTTGGAATATTGGATTGAGTAGTGATAACAGTAATTGTGTGTAGTAAGCAGTGCTAAGCGCCATTTCAACTTTCAACACAATTTTATGTTAACCAGAGTAGAAAAATGTACAATCGAAGTCACCTTGTACTGATAATAATACACTAATAGGTTTCAACATGCAAAGTTCATATGGTGTGATGTAATTAATAATTTGATTAAATTAAATGTTAATGTATTTTTTCATAAGTCCAGCATTCATGTATTAACTTTCATCTTTTTGTTAATTATTTTAGCATCAAGGAAATCAGGATGATCCCATCAGAAGTACAACCGGCTTACGAACCGGCGGTCGTTGAACGATACCGGTTTGAGACCCGAGTCAAAGGCCAAGTCACCAGCAAGGAAGAGGAACAGGCCGATCATTTTTTAGGGGTAAGTCTGACTTTTGTGGTGAAGTTTAGAGTTGTTTTGCTATCATATAACCTCATTTATCCGTTTGAAGTGAACCCATTTAAGATCAATCACATTTTGCTGTGTTTATCTCAATATAAATTTATTTCATGGTGTGATTTGACCTTAATACACAACCTATACCTTTGACCTTTAACATGCTTTAACCTTGACCCTGCAACCTTTTGACTTTGACCTTGGCAGGAGGAAGAAATGAGCGCTGAAGCCAGCGAGGCTCCCGCTGTTCCTTTGCACCTTCCCCAGGTCTGTGCTTCTATGCCGTTGAATTGTATTTACATCAGTTCGTTACGCTATATTATCTAATGCATATATCTTACAATGCTTATGCTTTATCTGAAGTAAAAAATACACTTCAAGAAGCCAGTGAAACCCACCTCCCTCCAATTGGTGTGAACTCATAACCGAGTGCTTTTTCCATGTACACAACAATTTGCTGTGATTTGAACCTAACGCACAATGCTGTACAGATATATTGTAAATTACAAAACAGAGAAATCAAGAAATCCAAGAAAAATCTTTAAATGTATTTTGAATACTTTACCCCACAGGCAGAAGAGGTCGCAGCCACCGAGTCTAGAATGAGTCCGTTGGACGCTGCTTTTAGCGGCGTGACGGCAGAGTTCCAGACGCAGACCCAGATGGTCCAACTGCAGGTGGAAGCCGCGGCCGAACAGCCCGGAAGGGCGTCCCCAGAAGAGGCTGTTACCTTGGTAACTGGTACCGTGGAGATGGCGGCTGCAAGTATGGAGCAGACCACCATCCGCGCGGCTCAAGAAATTACCGAGGAACGCCACGTAAGTCTTAGATATATACTAGTTTATTTCAACGGGATGTGATTTTTGGTCTTATGAAATATATATTGCTGTAAAATAGTGTCAAGCAAAGCTTTTCTGTCAGAAAGATGGGACACTCCCAAGATTTATTATTTGACTTAATATTTCATTATATCTCCTTCATAACGTGACGCTCTTTGTTGCTCTCATTTGATTATCATGTAATGGGAAAATGGCAGAAAATGTACTGTATTTACTCGAATAAACCCCCCCCCCCCCCTCAAATTGAGGCCAACCTGGAATAGAAGCCCAGGGTAAAGTAGGTGCCTTCCCAAAAAATAAAGGCCTGGCTCAAATAGAAGCCTCATCCCCACATCAAGCAGGTAAATCCAAGAAATTGAGGTGTTTCAAAGCTGTTTTCATAAGATCTTTGCATTTCTTGGTGCTCTTTATTGCCCCTAAAATAATAGAAGCCCACCTTAAATAGAATCCTTCATTTCATTTGTTGCTAACCTGTGACCTTCATTTACCCTTCCAGGTCGTCATGGAAATGGTCACAGAAGAGATCGAGGTCATTAAGAAGCCGGAGGTTGCTCTGATGGCGCCTGCCTTTGAGATTCCTTTGGCAGACACCACAGTCACCGATGGAGAAAAGGCTTTCTTCGAGTGCAAGGTCACCGGAGTACCCATCCCAGAGGTCACTTGGTTCATCGAGGGCCAGGAAATTAAACCTTCCAACGACTTCAGGGTGAGGGTTCTTTTGGTTTAAAATCACCATGACTAATTATAGTGCACTATAAAATGTTCATGAGAAGAATCGCCTCAAAATTACTTTCAAGTGCCCTTGAAAACACACCTAAATGACTTCTTTTGGAAGTATTGCTTCAAGATGACTTTTAACAGACCTTGAAATCACGCCACAATGACTTCCTTTGGAAAGATTACTTTTAAATAACTTTAAGGGACTTTGAAATCTCAAAATCTCACCAAAATTACCTCATCACACCAAAATGACCTGTATATTTAGACAAGCTGAAATCATCTTGGAATTACACTAGAATAGTCCTGAGATGAATAAAACACGATTTAAAATATTTCGCATAAATCTTCGAACTGACTTTGGCTTGACTAACTTATTCACTAAACCGTTCTCCTTTTTCCCCCAGATTCTGCACGAAGACGGATACTGCACATTGGAGATCACAGACTGCTTGGCAGAGGATGATGGAGAATATTCGGTCCGTGCCATCAACGATGCAGGAACCTGTGTCTCGACTGCTTATCTCACCGTTCTGCGTAAGTCTCGGATCAATCTAGTGCCCGGGAAATGCATATATCTGTATTGTATATCACATGTATTACACGTCAACTGCAAATATAAGTATTAGGTATTATATAGAGCGTATGAATCGAGCCTATTGTTATCTGAACCATAAACTATACTACCATTTTGTTTGTCAGTGTTAGCTTTACTCCTATTATAATTCCATCCATGAAGAAATATAGGACAATAAACAAGTAAAATGTGCCATCTGTCTCAATACCTAGTAATTTTCGAGGTAAATTATATTAATTTTTTATCCTCATTTGCAGCTCCATCCAGGGATTCCCCCGTCGAGACGCCTATCTCGGAGGAGCTCGTGGCGCCAGTTGATACTAGCGCCCCCGAAGCCGCTCCCAAGGAGTCCGTCGTGGAGGAAGCGTACCGCAAAATGGAGGTGGACTTCACCGTCCAGGCTCGCAAAGAAGTCATGATTGAAGGTCAGTTTCAAGTTTATTGGGTAATCGATAATATGAATAAAGCATGTACAACAAAACGGCTATGGATGTAATATGGGCGAGGCATAGAGAGTCATTAATTTTCTTTGATTACAATCATCAATTGTATGTGAAGACAATACTAGTAATATATCTGTGAGGATGAATTTTAATCCTGTCCATAAAAAGTAGGTACATATTGGTACATTTCTAAGAAAACATTAATTAGTACCATAGTTGGTATCCATTTTAGAATAAAAAAAAGGCAATTTGGTAGAATGCTCTACTAATTGTATTGGTAGTGATAATTTGGATCTTTGTGTCATTGTTAGAAGATAATCTTTGGTAGCTAATATGGAATTATTCCTATCTTTGAGGAAATTAATTACCTGCTGGTATATTTGAGTGCAACTGGGGCTATTTTTAACTGACATCTTACATTAGTTACAAGTTCTGGATAAAACTGACCTTGTTCATATAGTAAATTTGCTATTCTTTTTTTACAGTGCCCATCCCAAGTGGACCTGAGGCTCCCAAATTTCTCAAATGGCTTGAACACAAGGAGGTGTTTGAGAACATGCCCATCACACTGGAATGCCACGTTACTGGTCAACCCCAGCCGGAGATCGTCTGGTACCAGGTACGTAGATCGGTGGTCACTTTGAGATTAACAGACCAAATGACCTTCAGTGGACAGCAGCTTTAATAGTAGCCTTTGGTTTATCAGGATTAGCAGTCTTGATTGTAAAATACTGTCGTGACTAGTGTTAGATGCTACATGGTTAAAGATAAAGTAATATTCTGAATAGAAGGAGTTCATCCTGCTTGTAAGAACATAAGTGAGGCTGCTACTAAAGGTCCCAACTGAATAGTCTGTATACTGGTAATATATTCCCCTATGTTTCCAACAGAATCAATGGAAAGTTAAAATACCACCAGAGGTCACCAGCATCAAAGCAAAACGTTGTTTGATAACGTCATATATTCAGTGATGTCACTTTGGTTACAATAAATGATGATATCATCTAATTGTGCTTTATCTACTTTGGTGGCAGCGCCCTCTGGTGGTTTTTCCTCCCACTGTTGTGTGTTGTGTATCTATGAAAGTCACAATCTAAAGAGTTTTCTATTTGTATTTTTTCCAGGACGGCAAGAAAATCCTGCACACGGAACACACACAGCTGATGTACCGCAAGGGCGTCTGTCGCCTGCACATCGACCGCGTCACTCTCGAGGACGAAGCGGAGTACATGTGCGAAGCTAAAAACGAACTTGGAATCACTAACACCACTGCCGAAGTGCTCGTGGAAAGTAAGCACCGAAATATGTCTCTATCTTCACTTGTCCAAACGGCCATTGCAGCCTAGGAGGGCCAGCGCTTTCTTGTCCCTTTTACGGGGGTTTTGGTTTATTTATCAGTTTTTTGTTGTTGGTAGAAATGTTGCTCCCTCCTTGAATTATCTGCAGTTAGGTGTGAAGATAGTCTCTGAGGTCCCTTCTTTGATATATACCACTTCCTCCCGTTATTTGGAAGTGAAGTCGATTGATCCTAACAAAGCCTTTGACATTCAACAGTCCGAATGGGATTCAAGTGTTCAGACCAGTTTAATAGTCACATTATTATAATCACTCATTTGGTGGGCAGTTGTCATTACAGAGCCCTGGCTTTTAACTTGCCATCGATAACATACAAGACCAATTACAACAGCTTCACTCTATCTAACAAGTGATTTGAATGTCTTCAACCCCTGACTTAATGATTAAGACATTCATATGAGAAGACTGGCTGAGTAGTGAATCACAGGGGACTTCAATGCTGGCTTTGTTGATTAAACGACTACAATTCCACGAGCATTTATGTCCATTTTATCCATATCCCGGCAGGATTGTTTAGAGTTGCGCGCTTTGCTGGCGACGTGTGTTCCCAAGTAGCATTTTCTGATTTGAATGAATCTGTCTTGAGTCTAAAAGAGATGAGAATCCAAATGCACTCATCCAACCTTTACGAAACTAAGATCTTGAGAAACTTTAGTAGCCTTTTACAAACACTTCTGAAAAGGCAGACAAGTTAAAAACCTACTCCGTTCAATATTATGTAGCTTTTTCTACTGATCTCTCTATTCTTTTATTTGTATTACTGGTCTTTTACATGTTATTTAGTTGTCTATTTTAAGTTATTTCTTAATCAGTCTGGCACCTTAATGTGGACCAACTTGCAACTGTTATTTTGTAAAAATGACCAACATAGTATTTACGAACTATTATATATGTTGATAGAATTGGTGAATTATGTTAAGTGGTGATCTAAATGTCTTTCATTTGATGCATTAAATGTTATTGCCATTACAGCTGCAAAAACTGGTTTTACAGGTCGCTCAACTCTGTATATATATGAAGGTCGCTGTGTATATACTATTAAGCTCTCACACAAACTATAAGATCGCACATGTTCATCGCATTTTGGTTTTAAAAGTTGCATTTAATTTTCCATCCATCATGGCCATAATTGATTGGTCACAGTTTTTGCAGCTGCAATGTCCGTAATTACCCGCTGTGGAGCAGTTAGATTCACTGGTAGTTAAGTGGCACCTCTGTTGCTATGACGACTGTTACCCTGGCAGCACGGTGATGCTGCTTTGACAACCGTTGTCCCTAGCAACCCGTTCTATATTGTTCAGACTATGTAAGGCACTTTGATCAGTTCCGAAGAACTTCAGTTGTTGAGACTGCTTAATGAACACCTTTAAGTGTATTGTTTTGCTAGTTTAAGTACTAAGAGACACAATAGATAATTAACATCATTGAATACCATGGATATACAGTACAATTTTATAAAAGTCGGGTGCAAAACAATACATAAACAGGTGGTTGTTAGTGGCTGAGACCGTTGGAATTCTTTCGTACCATCAAATAGTGGTCACGATCACATCCTTTCCTGTATGGCTGTAAGAATATATGTAATCTTCTATTCAAGTTGTATTGTCACATGCATGCACTGTATATTCTTGTATTGTTGCATCGCGCATGTGAAAATGTAATGAATCGTTTTCCTATCACTATTCCTCTAGAATCGTGAACTGTCTGCTCCACAGCAAAATGCCTCATTCTGATTGGTTGAGACCTCAATCATGTGATCCCCTTCTGATTTGAAAGAGTTCTAAATGGAAGATTTTGTAATATGCTTGAATTGTAATGATAATGAAGAGAAAGTAACATTTGAGAAATGAACTTTTTAAAGATTGGTTAAGTAGTAAATGTAAGTGAAAAGTCATGCTAATGCAAATGTGTTTTTGTGCCGAACAGAGTTGGCCAGTGCTGTTGAGCAAGTGATTCTTGAGGAGTATTATGACATCGAAATTGAAGTTTATGTCAAATGGAAACTGCCCTCGAGCCATGAAATTCAGCAACAAATGCTCGCCTGTTAAAAACCTACTTCGCTCTATCTTGAAAACGATTTTTGTTTATTTAAGTTTACATTCAGTAGCACCATTTCAGTCTGTTGCAGATAGGTAACCCTGGGGTGGTTTTACTTTTCGTTTTATTTATTTATTTGTTTTTTGGGTTGTTGATGAATCTCATTTGATCGTTTTATTCTTTGCCCGTTATTTATCAGTATTTATGACATGATCATTGCTCAGTTTAAGATCTCAGAAAGCAAGAATAAAGCGGAATGTCATTATGTTCCTTTCTGGTTGCTATGGTGATGGGTCGTATCCGTGGTTACCTGTGGGGCAGGAAATGTTCGGAAGCAAGCCTCTTTATTGGACCCTCTTACACACTTGACCATCACTGAGGCTGTGATTGCCCCCGGGTTACCATGGATACACTGCCATAGCAACCGCATCGCTAAGGTGATGATGATCGCCTAAAGGATGAGGTGAATCTAGTCAATTGAGCCTCTTTGTGGAGTATCTCATCGATTCCTTCCTCTAGGTGCTATTTTTGAGTGTTTTTTTGGCAGTGTTAGAAAAACTTTTGAAATTTATTTGCCCTGAAAACTTAACGCTTTTTCATTGTGATACTATTATCGCTTAGTAGTGACTCACAATTCAAATGTGAGATAATTCAATTGGGGTTGAGAATATCTGCAACCGGTTGCTATGGTAACTATGGTACAGACTGATTGAATTGTAGCAAAGCATCATGGGAATGGTCACATGGTAGTTGTAGTGGGGATATTCTGGGTGCATCTTATCTGTCTATGATCCATCTGTCGTAGTAGACTGTCTTAGCTCACTTCTCTGCTAACTTCTTTCTTCTCTGCTAATTTCTTTCTTCTCTGCTAATTTCTTTCTTATCTTTCTTATTCTCTCTCTTTTTTCTATGGATCACTTTCTTCCCTTGCATTTATTCTACTGTCTTCCCACTTCTTTCTCTATTCAGCTTCTAACTCAGGTACTACCCATGATGCTTTGCACCTCTCTTTGTTATGTTGTCATGATAACTGTTCTCTTTGTTAATGGTCGCGGTTCCCTTAGCAACAGCCTCTATATACAATGCTTCATAATCTGAATTAACACATCTTTTCACATATCATGATGTGTTAATTGCATATACGCTTCGAAATGGCATTTATTGTGAGACATGACTGAAAATCACTCAATACTCGTGACATAGTCAAGTAGTCTAACTAGGCTGTAGTATAATATCACGTAGTCTCACCATATGTCATAATGCTCCGATTAAGTACAGATCAATCGTCGAATGTAGAAAGCGAATGAAGCATTAAGAGAGAATGATGATGTTTTGGTCCATCAGGTGATGATGATCATGATACAATTGATGATGATGATGATGAAGTTGGAAATGGTTCTTTTGATGAATGGATTGTTCATGGTGCTGTTGACGTGGGGGAACCCGACCAGTGTTTGTTAGAAGTCACACATCTTGGAGTGGACGCGGGGTGGGGTGGTCAAGCGGTCAGTTGGAAGGGACGTGCTAAACCCTGTCCAAACGCCCAGCCACCCTATTATATCTTCTTGCTTGTTGTTCTTGTGATATTGAAGTCGCTAGCTATGACACTGCGATCGCTACATATTATGTGGACTGTACTAATGACATTGTTGTACGACTGTTTTTTTTAATTAAGTTCAATTATGATTGTCACGTATGCTAAATGGTTGGATGATGCAAAACCTGCTTGAAGTGACATTATTTAAAATGAAGTGATGAGCACTGTGAATGGATTAAGTTGTATGGAGAGAGAATTATCAGTAACGCCAGAATTTCTGACGCCTAAAAGCATTTGTAATGCGCTGTTGATGTGCCATTGTAAAAACCACTCAGTTGTGTGTCTCGCTTAATCTTCCAAATTGTCTTATTCTTATTTAACAAATTCATTACTTTAACATGAAAACTTGACCTATTTTTACCTGACCTTTTACCTATATGATGGTCGAATTGACCTAGTTGCATATTAAATTAGACACACGGCTGGGTACGTCTGCATTTATTGTACAAGTTGGCAGGTTTGTCTCACCTTATAAGATCTTTGATGATAATGATACTGATGATAATTTTCGTAAGATCGAGATTTTGATCGTTTTGATGTTTTACAACAAACCCACAAGACTGAGGTGCTCCCCCCATTTAAGATGTGTGACTTCAAGGGACGAAATGTACTTGATTTTTAAAAAAGTGCAATTCAATAAAATAGAGTGAAATCTACCTAAGCCTTCTCTGCTGTTCTCCTATATAATAATTGAGAAAGATATTTGATGTGCAATGATGCAATGAGGAAGATGCATTATAGTGAAGACTTTGATGCTCAGCAGAGGACGCGATTATTAAACGTAGGTAAATTTCTGGGTTTTAGAGAATGCTGCTACTCCCCATTTCTCGATTGCCAGTTAGCTTACTTATCCACTTTCTCCTTCTCCTTATTTGGGAGGAGCGAGAGTGTGTGCATTTCCACCAGAATGACGTCACACAGAATTTTTCTACACAGTTTATAACAACAACCTGCCAACTTGAGCATTTTGAGTGTGTGAGAATGTTCACCTCCAATGTGACCTTGTGGGTCAGCTTAGTGACCTAGTTAGCTGGTGACCTAGTTAGCTAGTTACCTAGTTATCTGGTGACCTAAGGACCTAGAAGTGTCACATACAAAATACTTTAGAAACATGCACTTGTTTTTGGTTTTTGTTCCTGCCATACAAATATAAATGATGTGTAAAGCGTTGTGACTTATTGTTAATGGAGACGTCAACGTCAAAATTCAACGAGTCATTCGTTTCAAACGACAGTTTGCTGTCACTGCAGCGCACAAGCGGCATTGTGTGTTTTATTTTTTCATTTGGCGATTTTGGATATTGAGCACGATTACTTTACACATCTTTGTTAACCTCCACAGTTTTGTACTTTTTTTATTAACTGCATGTTAATGAGTGTGTTGTTGTATATTTTACCTCATGTCCTTTTTTGTTTCACTGTTTTATTGCATGTTATTTCAAATAAAAGTCGACTCCGTCTTGTGTTTTGTTATGTTTTGATCTGATGCTATGATAGCATCTTTTGTTTATTTTTCTACTTTTTTTCAAGACAGCCTGCATGGTGTGGTGAGTTACCCTGTGTTTTCTTATTTGTCATTTTAATATTTTTAACTAACTTTTTACACAAATGTCACTTCAGCTTTTGTAAATTTGAAGGTCTACGTATATTGTCTTAAGTGCTAGCGAATGTTGTGTGAATGGAATAAATGATGTGTGATGTTTGATTACATTATGCGCTAATTGCGATCTGTGTGTGTCGATTGAATGGGTAGGTGATAAATTTCAGATGACGTCCTTATTTCACTATTGATTCGATATGTTCAGACTGCCATAGGTTGCATCTATACGGTTCTATGCATAGCCAATTGCACTGAAAGATAATTGTGATAGAAATTTAACGTTTCTTTTATTTCCCACAATTTGCAGAGGAGCGCACTGAAGAAGAGACAGTTATCACCCATGAGATTCACACTCATCATCGCATTATTCAAGAGGTGACAGAAGATATGACACAGACCCAGCAAGTAGAGCAGAGAATCCACACTGAAGGTGAGCCAGAAGGTCACGACCTTGAATCCCAAGGTGACCTTAAACAGGTTGTTGAATCAGTTGTTGATTCAGTTGTTGATCATGTAACTAAGCAAGATAATCTAGGTCAAGCGATTGAACAGCAGCAGCAAGATCTAGGTCAAGAAGATGTACCCATGGCCGCTGGATTCATCCAACCCCTGGATGACCTATATGTTCCTGAAGGTCATCCAGCTCGCCTAGAGGTCAAGGTCAAGGGCATACCTGCTCCAGAAGTCACCTGGTTCCTGGATGGAGAAGAGTTAAATGATGAAACCGTTTACGACTTCTACTCAACTAAAGATGGCAGTCATGTTCTTGTCATCAGAGAAACATTCCCGGAAGATGAAGGAGAATATCTATGTGAAATCTCTAACATTCATGGCTCAGCCGAATCATACGGTCACCTCACTGTCCAAGGTGTGTGCTTGTTCCTCCCTTCCTTATCTGCTTTGCTTATCATGTTTATTAATTATTGATGCTGTCCTGTCCGTCATGTGAACGATTGGTGCATCTAAACTCGCAGTAAGTAGATGTAATAGAGAGCCTGCTGACCCCTCATTGTGAGCACTGTTTATCTATCAGTGCTAGGTATTCAAAATCCTGAAAAAGTTGCCACTAAATTAATATTTCAGTCATAATCTCCCCCCACCCAACTATATTCACATGCAGGACAGGACTTTGTTAATTCCTCAACATAATAATGTCAAAAATTAGTTATCAGATGTCTATTGACTTTTCAAACCTTAATGTTCAGCCTCAAAACCAATGAAAGTAAAGATTGTAAATACTCTCTAGAAATAGATGTAACTTCACTTGAAATTAAAAGTAATTGCATTCATTAATTATCTATCATGTAGCTGAAGTAAATTATTTGCAATTGCAATTTCAGTAAGCCTTACCCTCTCTTTCTTGCATTGCAATTAACTGTAAACATAGATATTCTCAATTTCTCCTACAGTTCTGAACTTGGGAAAAGTTTACCAAGCTGACAAATATTGTTTTGCAATTCCTTAAGAGTTAATCCACTGTAGGTTTTCTCAATCAAAAGTTAACTATCTGAAAATAATTATCAAAAGCTTGATGACCTTTTTCTCTGTTCAATTGTTGATGTAGCCTGATGATCTATGTTTCATTTGTAGGTTTTTCATTCTGTATTAGTTCATACTATTAAAAGATATTTGTGTTTTCTTTTACTCTCTTCATGATTAGATGTCTTTGTAGCATTCTTTTCTTTCTGTATTCTGTGTTCTTTGTTCATTTCATAGCTATTTCTTTCAGTTTCATTCAATTCTCCGTTTTAGGATTTTGTGTATAATGTTTGCAATGTAAATTGCAGTTAATGATATCATTGCTTTGAGAATAAATTGATTTCCCTGACAGATATGACCAACTATGTTCAGTCTACGGAGATCATGATACCAGAAAGGGATCTGTCAACAATCGGTGAGCAGTCGGAACAATCTAGTCTGTTGGACTACACTCCTACTGAGGACAATGTGTTTGCATATGACACTGACATGCCGCAGATAACGGCTACAGCAGTTGAGATACCTGCTGCCGAATCTGTAGAAGATGATGGACAAATGCATCGCACTGAGATGGAGTTAAATATACAAAAGGATGCCACTCCCAGTTTCCAAGAAATATCAATCCCCATTGAAATCCCCTGTGATGATAACACAGAAATCACTCAATCATTTGTGTTAATTGAAGAACCCTCATCAAGCGGGTCATCTATCAGCCTGAATGAGGTCATGGAAGAGGTCACAACCTCTGACCAAGAGGTCACTGAGGTCACTGACCTGTCATCTCCAGCCCCTGAGGAGATGCCAGTCATGGAGGATCAAGCAACCCTCGAAGCACCTTTTGTGACCTTCCCAGCTGACACACCTGACTCGGTGGAGGAACAACAAACCGAGTTGGATTTAGAGGAGACTGTAGTATCTCGTTCAGCTGCTACTGAGCCTGTAGATGTACTACTAACCACTCATGACAAAGAAGTTAACCTTGTAACTCGTCACATTTCAGAATCTGAAAAACCAGAAGAAATCTACACGGAACAGATCATTATCAATGTGCCCCAACAGACTGAGCCCTCTTTCCAAGAAGTTACATTAGACTTTGGTGTAGCTTCAGAGATGCAGACTGTTGATTCAATCCAAGTCTCAGATGTCGTAACAGGTGAAGTGCAGGTTGGCAAACCTCAAGAGACTGTGTCGACCACTCAGACTTTCAAAATAGACTTTGAAACACCTGAAACATTGATGGTGGAAGATGCAACCGTGACAGAAACTGACGTTACGCAAGTGACTGAAATTGTTAAGATGACCCAACCAGCAGAGATGGAGACACCTTTACAGATGGCTTACATGGAAACCGAAGGAACTCCGTACCAGATGGGTGTCACAGATGTAGAAACTGCTCTTGCAGATGTTGAGCAGGAGACTTTAAAAGAGACTGGTGTCCAACAAAAGCAGGTGCCGCTCGAAGCGCCTAAACCTCAAGAGGTCGTACCTACAGCGGAAGCACCCATTTCTCAAGTAGCTGGTGTAGAGATCAAGTTTGCATCAAGCCAACCAACTACCTTCGAAACACAACCGATTGAAGTGACAGTCCAGCCTGAAACATCAGATGTTTTGGTTGGAGATGATTCTGTCACGGCCCAAACATCACAGACTATCACAGTCCTTGAGCAGGATGTGACGACTGTCGCTCCTGTTGAAACTATTGACGGCCAAACAGTTCATGATGTTGAGATTCACTATGAGGAAATGACTGTACCAGTTCAGTCTGCCCAGCAAATCACAATTGAATTGCCAAGTGGTGTAGATAAGACCAGTGAAGATAGAACAATCACTAGTCAGTTCACTGTTGATCTGAAAACAACAGAGACTGAACGAAAAGAAGATAGCATCATTTCTCAGGCTAATGTCATAGTTGAAGAAATTTTGGAAAAAGCTTTAGAAGATGTGTCGAAAGAACTGACAACCACTCAAATGCAGACCACTTTGGAGTCTACGGAAATGGTAATACCTATGAAAGAAGAAAGCACTGCTCCGTTTGAGGTCACCTTAGATCAGCCGCTAACAGAAGATGAAATTGAAACTTACAGACAATCACTGAATATTGGTGTGATTGAGAAAACTGAAGGCGAACCCACCACAAGAGAAACCAGTTCATTCTCAATGCAAATAGAGGGAGAGCAACCACAATTTAAGCAGGTTACATTCAGCATACCGCAACAATTAGGTCAGCAAGAGGTTGAAGTCCCCATTGAGGATGATAGCACTTCAGTGTTATACCAACAGAGCATTCAAGTGACCCCAAGTGTCATGGAGGTGCCTCAGACAACCCAAAGCTCGGTCACCATGCAAATTGACAGACCAGTTGAACAAAAAGAAACTGTCACTCATAAAATTAGTGATATTTATGTTGTATCTACTGAAGCTGAAGTGCCTGAAGATACTTTATATCACACTGAATCAACTGATGTCACAATTTTAACTGATCAAACAGAAGAAACGCATGAAGAAACACGAACTGAACAATCAACATTTGAGATTATGATCCCAGGCAAGAAGCCACAAGAGCAAGAGATCTTTGTGACTTTCCCGACTGAATCAGAAATGATTTCTGTCGAGGTTGATAAGTCACAAATCCAGACATCAGAGGCTTCTGTTGATATCAAGGATAAGCCAAAAGAAGATCATAGAGAAGAGATTACCTTCCAGTTGCCGGAAAAGGTCTCTGATCAACTTTTGGAAATGACTGTTCATGAAGTCACCCAAGATCAACCTTATACTGAAGTTGTCACAACAGAAGTGACAGAAAGTAAAGATGTAACAGACAGATACACAACTGAGCTGTCTTTGGAGAGAGAACCCACTGAACAAAAACTTCAACCAATCACACTGCAGATTGCACCCAGTGGAACTGTCACCATGGCCACAGAGCATGAGACAGAGGCTGAAGCTATTGTGGAAGAAGGTGTCACCATGGTGACCCCTGTCACTTACGAGGTCACTGCTGATGTTGAGCAACCAACTGTTCAGGAGCAGATAACTTCTGAAACTGTACCTCAAGATGTTGTTGAAGCTGTGGCTGAGATCCCTGAAATACCTACGGAAACGGTTGAATTCCAGCTGACACAGCAACTAACAGAAGATGAGCAACCAGGTATACAGCCTGATTAGCATGGCTAGACTTGTCTAATGATGAAACGTGAATGAATTTACACTGTGGTTCATCTGTTTATTAATCTCTATACTTCTATCTCGGAGTCATCTATGTAGTGCATCTTGGCTATCTACTTTTAGATCTCATGTCTTGATGATGCTTAGATTACATCAGTATTTGTGTCATATACATCTCTATAATGTATACTACATCTATATAATGCATAGACTACATCTATATAATGCGTAGCTCACATTTTCTGAATTTTTGTAGTCTCTAAGCAGCATGAAACTATGCATATATAGTCTATGATTTCATTTTATCTTATGTCTCATTGATGTTGTGTTTTACATTTTTTGGTATTTGCGTTTTTGTATCTTATGTGTAGGTTTGTCTTTACAGCTTATTTATTTATATATAATACTTCATTTCCAGGTTTCTCTTATTTCTAGTTAATATTATTTCATGGTTTTCTTTTCAGCCTGCTTCGTATCTTACTGTTATGCCACTTGTAAAGGATTGCTTGTCTTTTAAAATTATCATTAATGTGTAGTGTGTGTTTGTGCAATGTAGTAATTATCAAATACTCCATCATGAATGTTTATAACAAGATAGCATGATCTGTTGTTGAGTTGATGTTTACCAGGAAGTGTGACAGTTATGTGACAATTTCAGGATGGAAAATTGGAAGCGATTGTAATGCATTTTAAAGAAATGCATTGTTAAATAACACCAAGTCTTGATTACTGGTAAAGCAAAGGATCATGTTATACTGTTATAGTATTATACAATACATATTTAAATATGATAATAATGTACTTGTTTAATATTGTGTCAATTTATTGAAGAATTACCCATTTGGTTGATTATGATTAACATGTTATTACTGGCGATTTCAATTGTAGCTCAGCAGGCTGAAATGGTGCAGGAGGACATCTTTGTTGATGCTCCAGAACAGACAGAATTCTCCACGGTTACAACTCAGGTGATTAGGACAGAAGGTACCATGCCGACAACTCAAGTGACAGAACAGATCACTCAGTTCCAACCAGAGACTGTTAGAACTGAATTTGAAATCCAGACAACCCAAGTAACTCAGCCACAAGAAGTGCAATTCCAGATTAGCACTGCGGCAATTGAGAAACCAAAAGAAACCAAAGTCACGGAACAGACAATTGTTATGAAGCCAGAATCATACACAGAGACAGTCACTGTGCCAACAGAACAAGTTCAACAAGAAGAAGAAATGAAATCAACTGTCATGGAAGTCATTACCACTTCCCAGATGATCCAAGTGCAAGAGCAAGCTGGCGGCATGCGCACTGAGATGGTCCTGGAGGGTGTCACGGCCCCTAGTCAAGAAATGGTCCAGCCACAAGAAATTCACTTTGAAATTGGCAAAGCTCTCGAGCAGCAGGTTATGACCAAAGTGCTCGAACAGGCCAGTCTAGTGTCTCCCGAATGGGTGACGGAAACAGTGACCATCCCCATGGGAGAGCAAGTGGCTCCTCAAGAGGTCACTATTCAGGTCAGAAAGGTCACAATCGAAGGTCAAGAGGTGACGCAAGTGAGACAGGTTACCTCTCAGGTCACCACAGAGTTGGTAACAGAGGGTGTGACCATGCCAGAGGGACAGATGGTTGCCCCTGAAGAGATCACACGCCATACGTCAACCTACACCATCGAAGGCCAACCTCAGGTCAAAGTGTCTGAGCAGGTCTTCCAACTGACCCCGGAGATGCTGAGTGAGGGTATTGTCATGCCAACAGGACAGGAAGTCACCCCTCAGCAGTTCCAGACCACTTTGCAGCAAGTGACAACAGAACACAGACAGATCACTCAGGTTGGTGAGTTGATGCCTCAAGCACCTCAAGAGGTTGTGTTTGAAGGAATCACTCTCCCCCAGACCCAAGCAATCACTCCCAAAGATATCAAAATCAGCTACTCTAGCTCCCAACTCAAGAGTCCTGAGCAGATGAGAGCCATGGAGCAGATATTCCACATGGCTCTTGAGGAGATGATCAGTGAGGGACTCTTCATTCCTGAGGGTGAATCAATTGCTCCTGAACTCATCCAATACCAGCTTGCGACCGCTGTTATCCAGGGTCGCAAGGAAATTATTGTGATGGAACAGCTGGTTGAGGTGTTCCCTGAAATTGTCACGGAGGGTATCACCCATCCTGCTGGTCTGACGATCACTCCTGAAGAAATCCAACAGTTCTTGTCAACTGAGACTATCAAGAAATACATGCCAGTAATGGCCCAGGAAGAGGTCACTAAAGTACCTCAAGAGACTATCATTGAAGGCATCACCATGCCAACCGGTGAGGTCATTATGGGTCAGGAGGTTACCATGGAAATCAGATCAGCTGAGGTCCAGAAACCAGAGATGACCCAAGTTCAAGAACAGGTCACTCAATTCACGACCGAATTCACATCAGAAGGAGTGGTCCCCCAAGAAGGTCAGGAAATCACTCTAGGAACAGTCGAGACCACCCGCACTGTAGCCATGGTGGGTGTTCCTCAAGAAATGAAGGTTGGTGTGCAGACTGCCGAGATGGTCTCTGAGACATTCTCTGAAGGAGTCACAATGCCAATTGGCCAAGAGGTCGCCCCTCAAGAAATCACCTTCGACATCTCCACTGCTCAGATAGGAGGTCAGCAACTGACCCAAGTGTTTGAACAGGCTGGTGAGATTGTGATGGATGTCACCCAGGAGGGAGTTATCATGCCCTCAGGTGAGGAAGTCCAACCAGGAACAGTCGAGACCACCCGCACTGTAGCCATGGTGGGTGTACCTCAAGAAATGAAGGTTGGTGTGCAGACTGCCGAGATGGTCTCTGAGACATTCTCTGAAGGAGTCACAATGCCAATTGGCCAAGAGGTCGCCCCTCAAGAAATCACCTTTGACATCTCCACTGCTCAGATAGGAGGTCAGCAACTGACCCAAGTGTTTGAACAGGCTGGTGAGATTGTGATGGATGTCACCCAGGAGGGAGTTATCATGCCCTCAGGTGAGGAAGTCCAACCAGGAACAGTCGAGACCACCCGCACTGTAGCCATGGTGGGTGTACCTCAAGAAATGAAGGTTGGTGTGCAGACTGCCGAGATGGTCTCTGAGACATTCTCTGAAGGAGTCACAATGCCAATTGGCCAAGAGGTCGCCCCTCAAGAAATCACCTTTGACATCTCCACTGCTCAGATAGGAGGTCAGCAACTGACCCAAGTGTTTGAACAGGCTGGTGAGATTGTGATGGATGTCACCCAGGAGGGAGTTATCATGCCCTCAGGTGAGGAAGTCCAACCAGGAACAGTCGAGACCACCCGCACTGTAGCCATGGTGGGTGTACCTCAAGAAATGAAGGTTGGTGTGCAGACTGCCGAGATGGTCTCTGAGACATTCTCTGAAGGAGTCACAATGCCAATTGGCCAAGAGGTCGCCCCTCAAGAAATCACCTTTGATATCTCCACTGCTCAGATAGGAGGTCAGCAACTGACCCAAGTGTTTGAACAGGCTGGTGAGATTGTGATGGATGTCACCCAGGAGGGAGTTATCATGCCCTCAGGTGAGGAAGTCCAACCTCAACAAGTAGTGACTGAGATCTCCACAGCTCAAATTGGTCAACAGTTAACGATCCAAGCTGTTGAGCAGACCGCTGCCCTTCAGCCTGAGCTGATTAGCGAGGGAATTACTGTCCCAGTTGGGGAGGAAGTTAAGCCCCAAGAGACGCAAATTGAAGTCACCACCGCCCAGAGAATCGGTGATATGCAGGTCACCCTTGTGTACGAACAGAGCACCATCCAGGCCCCTGAGGTCATTAGTGAAGGTATCGTGCAACCTGAAGGTGTGTCTGCCATGCCTGAAGAGACCCAGCAATTCACTGTCACAGCTGACATGACGCAACCCCAGACCATGCAGGTAGAACAGATGACCTTTGAGCTTGCCCCAGAGGTCACTACAGAGGGTGTTGTAATCACAGAAGAAATGGCCCAGACCTCTGACATAATAGTTGACACAGGTCTTGCCCAAATGGCCCAACCTGAGATGACTACTGTGATGGAACAAGCCACCACAGTAGCACCTGAATCCACCACAGAGACCACGATTATCGAGTCGCAAGAAGTCAGACCAGCTGAGCTGGAGACTCAGACAACGCTCGCAACTATCACAATGCCAACTGCTGTCACAGCTGTTGAGCAAGTGGCCCAGATCCAGCCTGAGAAGGAGGAAGATGTCTTCTTTGATGTTACAGAGGAGACGACAATGGTCAGTGAGGTGCAGGTGGACGCTGGTCAAGCTACTATTGAGATGCCACAGCAGACAACTGTCTTTGAACAGCAGACTGTCATGCAACCTGAGGGTGTCCAAGAAGTGCAAGTCATGCCCTCTGAAGAGGCTGCTGGCTTCCAGGTGACCTTTGACACTGCCCAGGCCACTGTTGGTCAAGCCACCCAGATGCTTATCCATGAACAAGTAGACACAATGCAGACTGAGCTCGTTTCTGAGCAGCAAATCTTGACTAGTGAACAAACCGTGATGCCTTCTGAGGTTTCCGTTGATATTGCAACTGTCGACATCCAGCAGGTACCCTTCGCACAAGTTGGAGAACAACAGGCACAGATGACGATTGACTTTGTCTCTGAAGGAGTTGTCATGCAAGAAAGCCAGACTATCCAGCCATCTGAAGTGACAATGGACATCAGCGAAGCTATCTCTGAGAAGCCATTAGAGACCACCGCTCAGGAACAAGTCACACAGATGACCCAGGAGTTCATTACTGAAGGAGTGGTCGTCCAGCCATCAGAAACCATTGAGTCATCACAAGTGACTCTGGACATTAGCACCGCTCAGATTGGAGCTCCTGCCGAGGTAACGACTCAAATCCAGATGGCTGAGATGCAACCGGAGATTGTGACTGAAGGACTAATTATCCAACAAGAACAAGTCGAACCCGGTCAGATGATGATTCAGCTGGATACAGCATCAATTGGTGCACCTGCCGAGGTAACAGTCGGCGAACAGGTCACTCAGTTCCAGACTGAATTTACAACAGAAGGAATCATTGAACAAACCACTCAAATGGTCCAACCAGAAGAGACTGTAACAACACTCATCACAGCTGATTACCAGCAACATCCGCAGCAGATTGAAGAGCAGATCAGGGTAGTCAGCCCGACTGAATCTGTGGAATTTGTAGACGCTGTTGAGCGAGTGGTTAGTCCAACTGAATCAGTTGAATTTGTTGATGCTGTCGAAATGAGAATTGCAAGCCCAACTGAATCTGTAGAATTTGTGGATGCTGCATCTAGAGTCGTCAGTCCTGTAGAATCAGTTGAATTTATGGACGCTGCTTCAAGAGTTGTCAGCCCAGTCGAATCTGTAGAATTCACAGATGCCGCATCCAGAGTTATGAGCCCTACTGACGAGTTTGTTGATGCTGTGGAGGAATCTGAAATGTTTATCCTTCAGCAGCAGCAGGAGTTTACACAAGCCGACTTTGACATGGCTCTCCAACAGCCGTCAACTACAACTGAAGGTAGCGTTGCATCGTGACAATGAGTGGCATGGATATCTTCAGCAATTCTTATTTATTTCATTCTTAACCTGTGATATTTTTATTTTATGTTAATTTCTGTCTATGAGTGTCTTTTGTTTTGTGTGATGCATGTCGTATCTCTTCTGTTGACTTTCAGATCTCTTTATCAACTCATAGAAGGCATGCGCGCTGTCATTTCTTTTTTCAGCTCTTCTTCATAGACTCTAAGAAGGCATGTGATCTATCATTTGTAATTTTTGTTTATTTTCAAATCAGCGCATTTCTTTTAACTTTATTTTAAAGTTAATGATATTAATGGCATGTCTCGTATTGGCCATTATATTTCATTTGTGTTTTACCAACTCTATTCGAGCATTTTATTTTTTGTCATTTCTTGAGATTTAGTTTGTGACACTGTCTTTGATTTGATGAAAGCTCTGCATAACAGCATGGAAATATCATTGTTTAATATAATGTAAAAATAATGTCTTTATAAGGTAAGAACAATGGCTGAGAATAAGAGTTATATCAGTACAATATGATATGTGTCAGTGTAAAAATAAAGAAAAAAATCATAATTTATTGAGCAAAGCCTTTGGTAGATGTACTACTTAGTTGTTACAGTAGACTATTCAATCTTTAGAGAGAATGGTTTGGTACATTCTTCATTTGAATCAGTAGTGACTGAGTCTTTCATTTGTTTTCATTTTCATTCATTTGACATTGAAATCTCCACACCACACACACACACACATTGCTTGTCCACATCCATTGATATGTTGTACATTTGTATTATATTTCTTGGTTATTAGTGCATTGTTCATTCTGTGTTGTCATTGATTGTTCTCTTTCAGAGTATAGATAATTCTCCTTTATTTCAGATCTATGATTGCATGTAGTGATTACACTGTACATTAATTGATCTTTCTTTCTCTGAATGCTGTACTTTATTTTTATATTTTTATTTTATCTTTCTTTGTACATTGATTTTCATAAATTGCACTTATATTTTTATTTATTTGATTTCACTTCGCTTGATCTATCTGCTTCATTTTTGTCTGTAGTAATTATCTATTGCACTTAAAAATAATGCACTTAACAAAACTAAGCCTTTTGCTCAATAATAAGTATCAAGAGGTAAATGAGATGGTTGTTTATGAACTAAGATTGGGTAAGATGTTTTCACGCTGGTTTTGGTTCTTACAGCCTATCAGCTCGAAAAGGTCAAAGAGGTCACTGAGATCACCATGGAAACAGCTGCCCAGCAACAGATTGATACCATGGCAACACAGTTTGTTCAGTTGGGAGGGCAGACTCTGTTACAGACCTTGCCTCAAGAAGTCTGTGTTGAGCTGGAAATGCCTGGCGATGTTCAGCAACAGACTGAGCTGACCGTCCAGGGTAGCGATGTCATATCCCAAGCAATGACAGCTGAAATTATGCTCCCGCTGCAGCAGCAGGTGTCAGAGCAGTTGACAGAGGTCAGGTCTGATGTCACAGACCAGCTAGAGGAGGAGTTTTTTGACACGGTATCTAGCGAACAGTTCACAACAGAGATTTTGACTGCGACCCAAGACATGCCCACCATGCAAGTTGGTGAGATCCAGACGCAGATTCAGAGTGAAGTTGTCTCAGAAGGAATTCAGATTTCTCAACCTGAGCAAGCCCAAACTAGAGACATCCCTTCACCAACCACAGAAAGAGCCCAAAAAGCTCAGCTGGCCATCCAGGCACTTGAGCAACAAACCCAGTTAGCTCCTGAAGCAATTCATGAAGGCTTGGAGCAAGTTACAAGCGAGATGGCCACTGCCGGACAGATTGGAGAAGTCACAACAACAGAACAGATGCAGTCAATAACAACAGTCCAAGTGGAAGAGCAGACGGCCCCCATCTCATCCGAGATCATACAAGAAGGAGTTCAGCCAGCCCAGCCTCAGGATGCTGTTACAAAGCAAATGGAAATGGTTACCATGGAGGTAGCAAGCACTTTAGAGCAGCAGTCACTCCAGGTGATAGAGCAACAAGTCCAACTGAGTGCTGAGTACACTAGCGAGACGACAGCCTTGAAGTCTTCAGAGGCACAAAGCATTGAAGTCATCAGTGACATAGGTGCTGCAGTTACGGACCAGCAGCAGATGCAAGTGTCCGTACAGCTTCAGCAAGATCCTCAAGAGATAATTGCTGAAACAGACTTCACAGATGCCTCCCAAACAGTTGTTACGCATGAGGTGATCACTGACACCGTGACGGTGCAACAAGGTAAGCAAGTCGCGATGCAAGCCCTAGAGCAACAGGCGCAGCTCAGTCAAGAACAGGTGGCTGAGGTTGTGGAGACAGCCACACCTAGTGATGATGTTAAACCTGTAGAGGTTGTCATGGAGACTGGCACTGCAACTCAGTTGCAGCCAACCGAATTACAAACCCAACCTGTCTCTGAAACTATCGCTGAAGAGTCATATGAGGAGGCGTTTGTTGATGCCTCTGAAGAAGCATCACCAAGTGAGTTCACAACTCAGATTGAAATGGCTCTGCAACAGGAGGCCCCTGAAGTGAGAGCCGTAGAGCAGGTGGATGCAATCATGCATGAAGGAGTTCAGGAGGGCGTGCAAGCGCCACAGCCCCTTCAACCAGAAGAAACTCAATTCACGGTAGAAACGGCTTCGGTCGAAGCTGCTGTTACATTACCCACCCAAACACAAGAACAGGTACAACAGATCACAACGGAGCTAGTTCAGGAAGGAATCCAGCAGCCAGAAACTGTTGAAGCCCAATCAGAGGCACAGATGATGGTTGCTATGGATACTGCTTCCATGGCAACCCAGGCTGAGTTACATACACAGGAAGTAATTGGTACCATGGCAACAGAAGATGTGCAAGCTGGCATTACAACACCTGTTGAGTCTGTCACTGAGCAGCAGGTTACTATGGTAACAGATCAAGCTATGATTCAACAACCAAAAGAAATGCAGGTGGCACCTCTGACAGAGCAGACTATTGTTGAGCAAGCAACATCAGTAACAACCGCTGATGAAACGGTTGCTACCCAACCACAAGTTGTAACAGTTGAGATGGACACCGCAACAGCTGAAACTGAACCGACAGTTCTGGTCCAGGAACAACAGACTGTTGATGTTACAGAAGGAGTGACAGTTGTATCCATGGCAACAGAAGATGCTGCTGGAACAATCATTACTGAGGATGCTGCCGATTTCACTGTGGCAGAAATACAACAAGGTGAAATGAGTCGGCATGATTAGACCATCTGTTGTAGTTGTTTACGTTCAGCCTCGTGGACTACTCTTGTTCTACTTAATTTAAGTCAACTTTTGAACTGACCAGTTGACAGCATGATGTTGCTGCTCTGTTGCTGCTCTGTTGCTCATGAGCTTACCTTTTAATTCTACTCTTTTTATTTTAATTCATTTTCACTCTGTTGCTATAATGTCTGCACTGCGCTTTATATTTCTCAGCACTTATTATCTTCATTTGCTCTTAATTGCACTTTAATGCTTTTACACAGTATGGGCTATTTCAATATGATTATTAAAGATGTAATTATTATCTCAATGTATTGTTGTAAATTGTCTATCTTTAATTTGTACCAGCTCGATAAGCATATATGCTTCTTTTGGTAAATAAATTTACAAAAAAAAAAAAAAAAACTAACCAAAAAAAACTAATTGCTTTTATACTAAAAAGACCATAAGACAAAAGAACCTCACAATGAAGAGAATAAAACTTCATTATTCATAATATATGTATACAATGAAATAAATTGCAATATGGCCTTAATAGCAACAATAAAATGTAGTTTGTCTTTTTGTGAGGTGCTATTGTAAAATTGATCTACCGTAATGGCCCATACTGTGTCTTCTATTTATTCACTTTATTTTGTTAAAATATTTATTTAAGTGCACTTTCGTTTACTTTCTAAGTTTGCTCTATGCACTTTTATTTGTTAAGTGCACATAAGTTAACTTTCTAAGCACTGAGTTTTCTATTAGCACTAAGTTTTCATTCCGCACTTAATCATTATGCACTTCTATTATTGCATTATTTTACACTTTTATTTTCATTCTTCAAAAACATTATATATATTTACATATTCGTGGTTTTGCAGCCTGAACCCTTGTTATATGACCTGACCTGAAGTGTGTTGACTGAAGCCTTTGTTTGTTGCATGTATTAATATTGTATTTTGATGTGAAATACTAATGCATGTATTTTCTGTTTCAGTCTAATAATGCATAATTTTTTGTTTTCTTCCATATTTTTTATTGAATTGTTATTACCTTGAATGTGTGTTGTGCGTTGTATGACATATATCAATATGCCATAAATGCACTGTGTGACTTAGTACAGTATTTTTGCAATACCTGAATAGTAATAACACCTCCCGGTTGATAATTGTATTATTTCATAATGTTACCACCTAATATATGTTTAAAAGTATTGTTGTGTCTCTTCCCCATTTTTTATATTATTGGTATTTGTCTGCGTGAATATTGCATGTGATTTTGAACCCGTGAAAAATAACTTGAATCGAGGTAATCCGATTCCTGAAGTTACCCAAACCAATCTGTGCACCATTATTGACAAACAGCTACTTCACACACATACAAAAAAAAACTATCATGAAAAAATGTTGACTGAATGCATAACATACAAACAACACAAATTATCCAAACCCCAAATCCACAAATTATCGAAATACTGGATCTACATGGCTACAAGCCGATTTAATAGTTTGAAGGAAGCTTTAATCATGGACTGAAATTTCATCAAATAAAACACTTGCAATCAAGCAGTTTCAGTCAAAATTTTTTTAATTCATTTTAATTCACCTTAACCATGAATTTAATTTTAAAATGTACACTTGTTATGTTAGACCTATTCTGGAATATTCAAGTCAAGTATGGTCCCCAATATTGAAAGGAAATATTGACAAAATAGAATATATTCAATGGTATTTCACTAGACGTAATGTAAATTTAGATAACTTATCATATTGTCAAAGAATACAATTCTTAGGATTACAAAGTTTAGAAAGCAGACAGATAAAATCTTATTTGATATTATTGTTCAAAAAGATCAAAGGTATTACATCAATTAATATAGAGGAATCGTATACATTTGTCAATTCATGTAGAAGTCATGGTTTTTCATATAAATATTACTATAGTATTGAGAAAAGATAATTGTTCAGGATAAATAAGATTGCTAATAATTAAAATAGCCTCCATGGATTGTGTATAGCCAATCAGTGCATAACTTAAAGCGAAAGCTGCACAATGCGAGTATATTTTGTGTATAACTTCTACCCCCAATTGTTGATTTTATGTATATGTTTATTTGACTCAATAAACTATCAAACTATCAACTATAATACAAAATCAGCGCATTAAAATTCAGTGTCTATCCAAAACTATACAGCTGTACAAGGTCTTCACACACGCATAAAACTCAACTCTTACAGACAAAAAACAACAAAAAGTCTACTCCCAGACCAATTGCCAAAATTCCTTACACAATTATTACACATCCTTACAAAATTACATGACAATTTCCATACAACATTTCCGGATCATTCACACTCATTCACCTCAGAAGTCATCAATATAAAATCATCAATACATGGTTTTGTAATCTTTCCTTATCTCACGTTTTCAGAAGCTGTTATGGAGATCCGTCAAGATGTCAGAAGTAAGTGGTCCATAAATTGAATAAAATGTGTATATTAAATATATAAGACCCTAGTTGAGTACATCAGCAATCAAATCATAGCATCCCTAGTTTGTAATTAATGATAATGTCCGTTAATGCCTAAAGCACTAGTAAATACAAGGTTGCACTTTCGTTAAATTAAGATGCATATCTCTCTGCATTGTATATATATATTGGTAAGCTGTTATGTAAAAAGCCTGTAGAAGTAGGTAGGAACCAGCTCAGAACTGGTTCTGATCAAATGATTACATGATAGCTTGTATGTTAAGAGTTATATGTAGCTTTCCCAGTTAAGTTTGTTTTGCGTGTGTTTGACTTTTTGTTGTTGCTAACCATGATAAGTCAACTTCAGGAAGAGCTCAGATGTGTTCAGCATTTTATTAACACAAGGAAAGGAAAAAATAAATTTTAATGTACACCAGATTGGCCACACCCTCATCCCTTTCTCAGTGCATTGAATGAGCTCTACTCCACCTCATCCTTTACCGTTCCTCAGATAAAGTGGTTTCCTCTGGTTAATGCAGAAGGACACAAGTTTAAGAAAGTCCAATACCCTTTAAAATATTCTCAAATATCTGCGGTATAATTGCTGGTACACACCAAAAGCATACTTGTCTCATTCCTTGAGTTGACTTGTGTGTTTTGCATGATATGCATGTCTATTCAATCCAGATGAAGGTACAGTCTCCCAAGAAATTACGTGTTCATCCGAAGAGTTACGTGACTTTGATTCTGAATCGATCTATTCGATCGAGGGATCTGTGGAAAGTTCTGAATCTGAAGCATCGACTACGATTAATCTGCAAGAAATTGCCGAAGCAATGCAGAGAGCGAGGTCATACAGACCTCCTGAAGTTTACATCACGCAAAAGACAAGAAGTGAAGAGCATGTTCAGGAAGAGGACGATGCTAGAAGTCACGGCGTGCATTCGCCGTCAGCCGCAAGTCTTGGAGATGACGAAGCGACTGAAAAATCAGAATCAGAGGAAATCTTAAAAGATGGGACGACCACAGTGGAGTCGATTGACACCATTTCAACATCAGTGTTGGAAAAGTTCACTTATGAAGATAAGATCATGTCCAGTTTAGGACTGTTATCGCATGAGTCACAGTCTGACATTGCACCTATTACATCAGACACCGAATCGGAGTCATCGTCTGCAAGCGTCGAGTCCGTGATTGAATCGGAACATTATGAAGAAAGAGATAAAAAAGATAGAGATGATGATGAATTGGTGGAATTTTTAGAGGAAAAGATTGTGAAGAAAATCCCACTTCAACAGATGATACAGGAGATTGAAGATGATGATTATGAGAATAATAACGACCTAGAACAGAAAATAGATGAGTTAAGAATGTCAGAACTGATCGATAGCAGTAAAGTAATTAAGAGTAGCCCAGAGTTAAAGGAAGTTAAGTCGGGATTCAGCATCGTGGAACTCACTGAAGATGAGGAGGAAGTTGGGGCGCCCCCTGGTGTACAGGAAGCAGAAATAATCAATGTGCAAGCGCCACCTAGGAGTCGGTATGGCATGGAGGTTGTGTCATTTAGCCCGTTAGAAGCAGCTGAGTTCAGCAGTGCTGGGGATAGAGGTGAGCGGCTTGTCAGCCGTGAGGAGGGTCGTCATCTGATGGGAAAATCCAGTATAGTAAATGGTGAAGATCGTTTAAGGGCTAAAGCATCAGATGCCCCAGTCGTATCAGAGACATACAGCATCCAAGCGAGGATCACACGAGATGCAACAATGGACCAGAAAGCTACGATCAAAACGACCTTCTCTAGAAGTAGGAGAGACCCTCAGGAAAGCCAAGAGAAGCAGATAGAGACAAAAGAGGTCAAAGGTCAAACCAAAGAGGTCATAGGTCAAGCCAGTAAGGTTACGGATGATGAAGATGAGGTCACATATGAAGTGCAAGTTAAACCAGAAGACTTGCCAATGTGGCACAGGAAATTTGAGGAAGAAGCTGGAATCCAATATGAAACAGATCAAACTGTTAAGACGCATGATACAGAGATAGTTGATGAGGTGACCATGGAGACGAAAGTCACTCAAATTAAGACAATTAAGATGGAGATGACAAAAGGAGGTGAATTCTCTGTAGAGGAGACCACTGAACTCCAAACTGACACTGACATGAAAGAGACTCGCAAAAACTTCGAACGCCAACGAACGACCATCATCCATGCCGTTGGTGAAGACAACAAACTTCCCTCGATCATGCCTCCTCCTGAGGTAGCTGCTGCGTTGAGTGGTGAGTCAAAGCTCTTGGATTTATCACAGGACGCCCAGGATATCGAGAGATTCATCTGTGTTGCTGTCAGTTCATATGAACCTGAATCTGACGAAGTGATGTCGTTACACGACGGTGAAAAGGTCGAGGTCTTAGATGACTCGCAAGAAGATTGGTGGTACGTGCGTAAGTTCTTCAACCAGCGAGAAGGATGGGTCCCTGGACAATACTTAAGGGACAAAGAGGAGTATGACATCATGATCGAGACTCAGCTCCAAAACGCCATTGACAGTCTCACTCCGGAGTCAAGTAAGACATGCATCCACTTATTAAGTGGTGGTGGGAAGCTACTGATTAAAATTAGCATCATTATTAGATACTTTACTGACTTATACTTTCTGCCATGTTCAACATTAAGGCCCTACTCTGCAGTAGCAAGCAATATAGTTCACTTTACATCTAAGGCCTGTCAGATACTGACGTCTTGCAGTTGTTGTATGATTAAGGAGTATTAGAACGAAACTATGCTTATGGCCATCTAGAAGTCAAATATTTGGCAGCTAAAAGCTACTGCAGTACACAAAATGCTAGGCTATTAAGTTTCATATTTCAATTGAACAATTGTAGGAATACTTGCAAATCAAGTGCATTCCAACATTTGGTTGATTAATCTAGATGTTTGATGTTTATCTTGGTTGAATACTTCTGAACCTCTCCATTGGGACAATCCCATATTACAGTCAATGAATTAGTGAAGTCATATGTATTGGGGAACATTGGTCTTCATTGAGACGATCTCACATAAGTAAGATGGCCTGAAAGTAAGGTCCTGGTGAACTCTTCGTAATTACTGTATTGTACTTTTGCATGATTAGTTGTTTGCATGTGTTGTGTGACATTGCTTGCGTGTTATCATTCAGACGAGACTAGTAAAGGACCACCAGAGGGCCCTAGAATCACACGACCGTTACAACCCGTCCAAGTGCAAGACGGTGCTCAAGCGCGCTTGGAATGTTGTGTCACGGGAAACCCTCGGCCAGTAGTTGCTTGGTTCCATGAAGCGACTTCTGTGGAGAACACTCCTGAATTTCTGCAGTTCTTTGATGATGATAATCTCTGTTCACTGATAATCAAAGAGGTGTTCCCGGACGACACTGGAAGGTACACCGTTGTGGCTAAAAATCCGCACGGAGTAGCGATGAGTTCTTGCGAAATAACTGTCACTGAAGGTGAGATATGGAGTCATCTATATGACCATGTGGAATATCACATATGAATGAATTAATTTTTACAACATGTACAGGTCACAAAAGGCACATAAGGCTTATTTGTCAATTACAGTGACAGAAATATCACCATTGTGCAGGGAACGTTTCATACACAGGGATAATATTATGTGAAACCTTAAGGATTTAATTGTGCATGGTCTTGTTTTATTGAAAGCAACCTCAGTGTATAACTGTCCCAAGTTTGTCGTTCATTTGACACTAACAGATTTACATTTACTGTATAGAAGCCTAAACTAATGGTTGTCCCAAATAGCATAGTATCTTATCAACCGATTGAGTTCTCTCTGAGCAAGATATGCTATATAACAATCATAAATTTCATGAGCATTTCTCATCCATTTTCCAGCTGAAGAGACTGTGGAAGAGGGCATCGCTCCTTCTCTGGTCACCAAACCAAAGGCCCAAGTGGTCAACTCTGGAGACACCGTTACCTTCGAGTGTCAGTTGGTGGCTAGCCCAGCGCCTGAGGTTAGATGCCCTGATTTTCTGTGGTGTTTATGTGATAAACATGAAAATATCTGCAACTATTGTCCGTGTAAATTGCTTTTGGGTGAAATATGAACTCAGAACAACTTCAGAACTCAGAACAACTTTATTTAACCAATCACACAAGGAACAACTAATAGGCAACATTATGTACAAATAAAAAATGAAAAATCAGAATCCAAAACTGTTAAAATGGGTGTATCACAAGGGTCTGTTTTAGGCCCACTTCTCTTCCTAGTCTATATTAATGACCTAAAAAATGCAACTGCATGCAACATAAATATGTTTGCAGACAATACAAGTAGATACTTTATCAGGAAATGACCCACAAAAACTGAAACAAGAAGCAGAACAATGTTTGGGGCACCTAACAAAGTGGTTCCAGGCAAATGATTTAAATATAAATGACAGCAAAAGTAACAATGTTGTGTTTTGTGGAATGAGAAGTATTCCTGATATTTTAAAAGAAGTAAAACTAAAGGATAAAATCATCAATAGGAAAAATACAGCAAAATATTTGGGTGTCATTCTTGACTCAAAACTAAAATTTAATGAGCACATATCTCAAATATGCAAAGGACTAGTTAAAGTAATCAGTGCATTTAAAATCATAAAGAATAAGGTCACAAACAAAGGAAAAAATGCAATTGTTCCATGCTTATTTTCATTCAAAGATTAGCTATGGAATTGAAATTTTTGGTACGGCTGCCAAAAGACGCCTAAAAAGGATTGAAATTTTGCAACATAAGGCCTTAAAAACACTCTTTAATCTTGATCCACTAACTGCTACAACATCCCTACATAAAAAATATAAATTATTAACCATCAAAGATCATTATGCCTTAAACATGGCTGAAATAGTGCACCAACATAAAGCAAACTATTTCCAAGAATTATCCAAATACAAGGAATAGAATGAAATTAAAATTGCCCAGAGTAAGAACTAAACAAGACAAAAAATGACAAAATATCAGGGAGCATGAATATGAAATGAAATGATTTCACAGCTGCCGTCACATTTTGAGGTAGAGAAAGTTTCATTAAAGGCATGTTGTAGAACGATAAAGAATTATCTTATATACATAAATTATCAACAATCGTAATTTTTTAAATATTTCGAGATATAATTCCAAATTATTAAAATTTTGCTTTCAACTACCATTTTATAGCATAAAAATTACTTTATTCAAATCTGTCTCATTATAATTTTAATATTATTTTAATATACATTTATTATCTCAATATCACAATGTATTGTTGTATATTCTCTATCTTTAAATTGTACCAGCTTGATAAGCATATATGCTTCTTCTGGTAAATAAACATACAAACAAACTAAGAATTGCGAACTATTGAGCCAGAAAGAGGGAGCTAGTAATTATCAACTATATTCCTAACTACCTTTTAATGACATCGCCTTATCTCGCTTCATCAACTGCACTCAATGACCTCAGTGTTTGCTTAACGATAAAGGTCATATATGAGTCATGACGTATAATGCAGCTCATTCTGATTGCTAAGTATTTGTGTAATTGTATTTTTTTGTACGTTGTGGATGAAACTTGAATTAAACAATGATAAGGGCAGTGCAGATGGAGTCATATATCGATGAGACTGGTAGCCAATTTAGACATCAAGTGTAGGCTACTTCTGCATTAAAGAAACATAATGTGGTTGTTGATGCTTTATATATATATATATATATATATATATATATATATATATATATAGCTTTTATTTTCAAGTTCTCATTATTTTATACATAATATGTAGCTTAACGTTCAAGGTCCCAGTTGCCATAATTTGATGTTTTCTGGGCAGAGTCCTGCTCTTAGACATTCAGTGTTAAAGCTAAATAACATATAAGTACATAAAAGATAGAAAATAAACACAGATCAAATCACAGATACTGATTACAACATCAATATTAGATTAAAATTTTACAAAAATATATACACATTTTGATCATAATATCACAATAAGATTCAAATTTACACAAAGAGATAAGAATGTTCAGATGTATAAAAATTTATTCCATGGTTGCATTTGAATGTATGAGAGAAAAAAAAAATTATAATAAATAAATACAGTGATTATTTATGTGCTAAATATAGTGATTATTTATATGCTGTTTGTAGTGATGATAAATAATAAGTTCCACTTGTAGGTAACCTGGAGCAAAGATGACATCGTTCTTGAGACGATGGGACGTTACGAGGTCACTCTCACCCAGATGGAACAGACGTACCTCACTTCCCTCACAATTCACCAGGTGGAGCCTGTGGAGGGCGGCAATTACAAACTGAGGGTCGCCAACAAATTTGGTGAACTGAATGCCACCATGTCCCTGGTTGTAAATGGTAAGATTTGGACGGAAAATTTAGAGAAATACACAAATTATAGGAGATTTAATTTCATTTGGTTAATTATCTGTACAATGTCTTTGGTATTTGATGTGATAATTGTGTTGAATTCTGGGCAGCTGAGCGAGATTTCACGCTTCATTGATTTGGTCATTTTCATCGGTGTATCATCATCTGGTGATCATGTTTCATCATTGCGTTTCTGCTTTCATTGCTACATATGATTACCATGCATAGTTTTCACTTTGTGACAATTCATGTACTTTTTTGTGCATTTTTTTGGTTTTATTATTGTGAGCCTTTCTCATATAATGCTGAACTAAAGCTTTATAATTCGGGAATATCTTTTTAAATATCAGCAACGCATGAAAATTACCAAAATGGACACTTAATCCTGAAATGGCTAAGTTGAGAAGGACTGACAATCAGTTATTGTTACTTGATAAGCAAAAACGTCAACTGATATTCGTCTTGTTCTTGCGACGTTTTGCTTCATTATCTTTCAGTCTCTCTTTCAATTTCTCATGATTGTCTCTTTTTGCCTTGGAGACCTGCCTAGCAACGCATCTATTTACATTGGCTGTGCATCTTCAACTTCCTGTGCAAACTGCGATAGTCCCAGAATATACCTGTTATGCGCAGCGCTATATTTTTGGGTATTTTTTGCAACTTTGATTTGGTACTATACTCCTCTGTGTTACATACTTCTGTACAGTAGATATTAATTAATCTATAATATCAATTAGTCTTTAGCTTGTTTTATCTTGGGAGTTTTTCAAGCTATAAGGGAAGTATTGTTTCATATTTTTGGCATGGTTGTAATTTTTTTTTTTTTACATATAAATATATTGCAAATCATACAAAAGCTTTTCTTGTAAAATATTAGCATGAATATTTTGGAATGCATATTTTTTTTACACAAATTCATTTAGGAAAAGCTTATTTCCTTTAGACAATGCTTATCTGCATGAAACATTTTGAAGTATTTCATTTCATCACATTGTGCATCAATTCGCATATCTTCATTTATTTGGAACCGTCGTTTATTGTCTGTTTGTCTTGTAACGTGACCAGTGAATGGTTTAGTTTCTTTTTTTAGAAAAAGTTTAGTTTTTAGTAAAAAATATGTGTCCCCCATTTTTTTTCCATTTCTGTCCTGCTCTTGAATAAGTCAAATATATCATTGCACATGCAAAGAACATTTTTTTGAGAAATATTGAAATTTCCTGGCACCCGTTATTTCTTCTTTATATAACGTTATCAATATATTCCTGGCATCAATATTTTTTTCCATAAAACTACATATTCTTAAGTTACTTAACGATATACCCCTGCCATTCATATTTATCTTTTTGTAACTTGAATGACGTATGCCTGCCATCAGTATTTCTTAATTTGTTTTCAATAGTTTTGTGTACGTGTTTCAATGTCTGTTGGGCATCACATCTGACTTGTTTGTCATATTTAGAAAATGTTATTTAGAAAATGTTAATGTGTTGTGAAAGAAAAATGAATGAGTATCATGGGTGTTTTTTTATGTCATATTCTCTTTGATGTCCGCATATTTCCGAACGTTTCATTCGTCTATGACTCCATTTTTGATTTTCATTTTGTGTAATTGGATGAAACTTATTTGACGATCACTGAATTCAGCACATTTTGCAAAAACTTCTTTCACACATTTTTTGCAAAGCCGTTTAATTTGGACACGCTGCCAATTTGTTACAAAATTGCTATTTTCAATATTATCCATGATGATGAGTAACATATTATAGCATAAATACTATTCAATATAAAATCGCACAATTACAACTGATAGTTCCTTGTAATTCATCGTTATATTTCTAGCATCAAGAATAATATTGATCTTCAGCTCTTTCATAGCTCTTTCACAATCTACAAATCTTTTTTCTTGTTTTTACCCTTGTCTTCAGCTATTCTCTGCTCAGTAGTTTTTCCTCGTTTTCTTTCTGTAGTTCATGTCTCAATTCTCTTAGTACTTTTCTAAACTTTATTTTCTATATTTCTTCTTTATTTATCTACGTCTAGTTGACTTTAAATTTATCACTATTAAAAATTTTCCATCCAAATTTTGATGAGAAAAAATTCTTACCTTGGAATTAATTCTTCCTAAAATTGTTCCATTTGGAATCATTTTCGAATTCTATCTTCAGAATTCTCTTCAGCCTTTTCTTGATTGTTCTTAAACTTCTAAATTTTGTACAAACTACGAAATATTCTACATTTGGCTTCTATTTCTGGTCTTTTCTTGACCTATGCTTCAGTTTTCTTTCTCTCTTTCTCAAATGACGATCTTCTGTTTGATGAATTACGTATTTAAACTTTTTATAAAATTAATTTCCAGAAATGCAACAAACCTTTGAGACAATCCAATCTGAAACGTAAGTTTGGAATTATGTCAAATTTTATCAATCAATATTTGCTCAGCTGTAGTGTAAACTTATTTACTACACAATTTTATATCTCTTTGAAAGTAACTTATTATCAATACTGTAATCATTCTTACATTGACAGTATTGTTTTATTAAATGTAATTTTTATGATGTAAGATAATAGATGTAAGATTTTATTAGATTACGTTGTTTGTCGTGCTAATAAACTTGTAGTGGGGTTGGTGTTTCTTCAATTTTTAAGTTCTTGGTTTGGTGTTCTTGAGTTGCGTAGTTTTCTTCTTATGTTGGTTGTTGGTGATCTCAATGCAAAAAATCATGCGTCTATCATGCTACGAGATTTAAAAAAATGTTTTGAACCTAATGAGTTTAGTATTAATAATAGTCAATCAGCAACAATCATTCATGTAGTTATGTAGTATTAGATGTAGTATTAGATTTAGTCTCCTTTAAATTGAGTTCCTCATTCCAATGACCTAGAATAATTATACGATAACACGAAAGCAATCATTGATTTGCACCTCTTTAGATAGTTTAATAGTTTAGTGCGATATCCTCAAATTAGAGCACTTAATATCAATGGAAAAGGCTTTTAGCGATCACAATGAAACGCACCACATTTATGAATCAATTAGCACTAGATTGAGAAGAAAAGATTTTTGCACTTAGTGTAATCACCGTGGTAGTGTAATCACTGGTGGAGGAATAGTACCATGACGACCATAATTAGGCAATTAATAAGTCAATTAACATTGGAGAGGACAATAATTATAGTGGATTTATCACAATACAATACACATGCAGGAATGATGACAAGAGTGATGATGAGACTGAGGATCCTAAAATCCAGACAGTGCAATTAAGACGTCCCAAAGACTTGTCAATTGACGGGAATCTTGGCGCACAGACAGAAAATCCCGAAAGACCGTTATCCGATCTTTCGGAGCCCAGAGAGGGTGAGCCAGAAATGCCAGATTTCCGAGGATATCTTAAAAGATCGCAGTCACAAGATTCTGACTCGCCGACCTCTCCTAATGGAACGAAAGATTTTCGAAGCGCTTTGAAAAAAGCCTCATCCCCCAGAACGCCAAAACGGGTCGACTTTCAGTCGCCTGTTACAACTAGCGAGCAGTAAGTGCAGTATATAGCAAGGAGGAACTTCCTAAATATATCCGTTAAACTCTACAGATACAGTTAGTTTAAGTCCCGAAATGTATCTAAAAATCTTCTAAAATATGTCTTGTTATTTCGTAACGATTCATACAACTCTAGCAATCTTCAATTATTAAAACAGAGGTTGGTTTGTTGTTCTCAAATGACAGGGCATGAGGTGTACGTAGGGATAGATCTGATAGATTTCAATCTGAAAAACTTTGTTGCATGTGTCATATTTGTTTGAATACAATCCAGGTCTCTATTTTGGCACTGACATTTAAGAAATACATGTTATGTATATAAATATAATGTAAGGTTAAATATTGACTACACATCACTCATATTAATCACAAATCACAAACACGGCTTATATAAGAACATTATGAGCCCTGGATTGTAATCGGACAAATTCGGTAATAGCTGAACACTTGATATAAGAAGATTCAGTTGGACAATTATAAAACTATGGCATGATGTTACAGGTAGTGTCTTGTCGTTAGCGTATGTGCAAATCCTTGTTCAACTTGATTGGGACCATGATGGTTTTTTTTTAATGACAGGAATTAAGTTAAAATGGGTGACTTTTGCCATGGAGCAAGGAGGGTAGTCATAATTGGATAGAATTGTTGTATTTTACTCGTTAAATGCATGATGTTTATTTTCCAATTACAGGGTGACCACATTCATTTCCGATGAACAGGTAACGGAAGATGTTCAACCCGAAACAATCACCCCAGTTGTTCAGGAAACCCAACCTGAGGTTTGCTCCCTACCTACTAATTATTGTACATGTTGTACTAACTGATTTCATCGTATATACACACACAAAATATATATATTTGCAAAAGCCAAGCACTGTCCATTTTGATAACGAACCCATTGGAGTCCACTTCATTGATGAAACCAAATTACCATATTTCCATTTCCTAGTCTTCTTTTTGTGTGTATCCATTGAATTTATTATCACTCCTAAATTTGATGGAAAAATCCTTCCCTTTTTTGGTCAGTTTTATTATGGCCCATTCTACCACTTCCTACCTTGCCCAAAATATATTCTTATCACGAATGATGTATTTGATAAATTTCTAACGGAAATTTGTCTATATCAATATTTATTTATTGAAGTCCATTTCTTATTATTGGAAGTATGCTTTGGATGCAGTTTATATATTATGGTACTTTGGGAAAAAGTGCAGTATAGCGGACGCAGATTTATGACCATATTTAGTGAGCCTTGTTAACATGCATATCATGACATCAAATGCTTGAATTCAATGTATGACTTCACAAACCAATGAAAGCGGTTTTCATGTTCATGGTAAAAATGCAGTTTATTTTTTATTTTTCCCAAACGCCCGCTACTCTGCACCAAATGTTATTCTGATTGTGTTAGAACTTCAAACTGAATTATAATTTATAAATTTCATATTTCATGGACGCCAAATATGGGCATAAGTTTGGGTTCGCTATACTTCATTAAACCCTGTACTTTGTAACATTGTTTGGTAATGTAAAGTTGGTGAATGATTAAATAAGCCTTTGATCTATTCAGTAAGAAACATTGCTATCAAAACCAGTATTTGTTGCCCCTTTGACAGCAAAATTGCAGTCTGAATAAGACATTTAATGTTAATAATAATAATTACTCCCTACAGACACAAATTATTGAGGTTCCTCAAGACATCTCAGTTCGTGAAGGTGAGCCAGCTCGCTTTTCGTGTCATGTACGTGGAGGAGTGCCGCCCCCTAGTGTTAAGTGGATGTTCGAAGGCCGCCCGGTGGACGAGGGCGATGTCTATCGCCTTGACGACGATGGGAGGGGGCGCCACTCTCTCTTGATTCCGGAATGTTTCCCTGAGGATGCTGGATTGTACACCGTGCATGTTGAGAATGCCACCTGCGAGCTTGAAGCCTCGGCTTATTTAACTGTCCGTGGTGAGTCTACTAATAGCATGTTGTGTCGTTTACTTAAATAAATTACAGTGTCAATCAATTATCTTAAAAATTAAATTTTCTGCAGCAGAATTAAATATAAACTGTGGAAATTACAAGTCAAAAATGGGATAAGCTTCTGTAGGGTCATTCTTATAAAAATTGTCAGTTATTGTCTGTTGTTTTAATAATTAGATATTTAAAGAAAACAACAGTGAAATCCATAGCCAGTGTTTAAAAATCAGCACAAAAAATAGTTTGAATTGTCAATTTCTACATTTACTGTTGATGAGCAATTTATCACTATTTAAATGATGATGATGATTCTTGATTTGAACAGAATTGTATAGAGAATCACCTCCACATGGTAATTTATGATCAAGGATGTAAATTCTGCTTTTAGTTGACATCAAAGTTTGCAATTAGCTTCAAATTACTGCGATTTTTATTGTAGTTTTCTCGCTGCAAAAATGAGTGAGGATCAATCTTTAGTGTTGTCCTAGTTGTAAATCAATTAGAGCACAAAATTTCTTTCCTTTAAATCTTCTGTAAGATCAGTGGTTCTACTCACTTCGCACTGAATGGTAGCACTATTCTCCTCATCAACTTACTTCAAACACTGTAAATAATTCTGAATCACCTCTTTTTCAAATAAGATCTCTTTAATTTTAAACATAGGATCATTTCTTGATAAATTGTTTACTTTTGATTAATTAAGTTCATTGTAGCATCACTCCAGAATGCATATGATAGTAATATCTTCGATGATTCAAATTGGTGTGATCCCTTCCATGTCTTTACATATTACCCACCTCGGCATGATAAATCAATTGTAATTAAGTTCCCTTGCATGACCCTGATTATGTCTTCAAGAAATCCTAGTTATTTTCCAATATAATTAGTTTTGTAATGTTTCCTGGTATATGTATATTATCTATAATTTAGTTGTAACTCCAGCTGCTATATTTTGATTTGTGAATCCATCAGCATGTGTTTGTCTTACTGATTTTCATTTTTAAATCGTAAGCATTTGTCTGATTGTATCATAAATATATGCCCATAAGTTTACTGGCCAGACATACTGTATTTTATGTTACATTGCCTTCAAATTATCAAATGTTTGATATTTTATATTTAATTGAAATAACTTCTAATTGATCACAGCCTTCGAATACAGTAATATGAGAAGTCATAATAACCTGCCATTTAATTAAAGTTTATATCAATATTAAAACTTATCCTCCCCTGTAATTAGTGTAGCTGTGTAGTATCTATATTCTATAATATTGATATTTATTTCATGTCATACTCGTAATTTTTGCGCAGAACTCTTCACAGAGGAGACATCAGAGGTCACGTCAACCTTGACGATTGAACAACAAGCGGAAGCAGCAATCAAAATCCAAGCTGCTTTCCGAGGCATGCAGGCCAGAGAAAAGGTCAAGGCCATGAAAGTGCAAGAGGTAGGTCAAAGGTTATGGTTTATAGGTCACAAGGTTAAGGTTGCATGATGACCTTCGTTGATGTGTGTGTTGTTTTTGTCAGCCCCCTCCCAAAAAAGTAAGATTGAAAGGGCATTTTAAAGCATGCTTATAGTTGAGTTAGGCATGAAACCGTTCAGTATACTATAAGACGTTGCCAGTTTACTATAAAGCCAAGACAAAATAGTCTGTTTCTGATTGCAGAAAATATATTGAAGTATGAGCCTTAAGATTTCTTCAGGATTCATTATAATTTTTAACTGTTTAGATTTTCTTTACATATAATGTTTCCCCGAGATATTCCCTATTAAGTTCTGTAACATCAATAAAAATATCATAAAAAAAAATGCTCTGCAATCAGAAATAAATTTTAGTTATTAAAGACTTGATATTAGGTTAGTTACTTTCAGTATAATAGAGAATGGTTTGTTCTTTGAATAAGCATGGTGTGCTATTATAACTTTTAATCCCAAACCTTAGGTCATTAGCGTCAATATATCCTTGTGTTTTCTTCCCTGCATGTGTTTGTTGCATGTTGTGTGCTTTTGTTTCCAGCCAAGTGGTACCCCATCTCCCGCTAACCCTTCCCAACCAATCACAAGAGAGTATCTGATGAGCTACAACCGATCAGAGAGCACAATTTCAGACAGAGATACTCTCGGGGAACTTCCCGTTTTGGAAAGGAAAGGAAGTTCGCCATACTTGCGACGTGACTCTGGAGAGTTTGAGTCATTGAGGAAGGAGTCTATTGTTTCAGAAGATGATGATTACGAAGTGTTTCCTTCTAAGAAGTCTGCATCACAATCGACAACTGAGCGGCATCGGGAAGGTCACAGAACTGCCTCAAGTTCTAGCGATTTCTGGGGACCTGATGAAGATTTCCTTGTTCTGTCAAAACCTTTGAAAAGATGGTCAAAATCGCCACAACGAGATGACTCTGACGAAACTTCTACTTCTCTAAGTAGACAAAATGAATCAATTAAATATGCTGAACTTGATCTGGCGGCCATGAGATTGAGGGACAAAAAATCACCAAAGGAAAAGAGACTAAGCAGTGAGGAGCATGATTACCTGGAATTGCTGCCTGATTCACCTAAGCACAAATCACGCGACTATGTCAACGTGGGTAAGTTCTCGTCAAAGAAGGAGACGGGAGATTACATTAATGTGAGTAGCATTACAAGCAGAGGAGACGATAGAGACACCAGTCACGACAAAAGGCAAAAAAGAGACTATGTTAATGTGAGTAACGTCAAAAGCAGTGGGGATGACAGCAATGCTAGCTATGACAGCCTTGATTCTGATTACGATGATCACACTTACATCAATTTCACGCAGAGGTCAGAGGGTGAATACCTGGAACCAGTGTCACCAAGAGATGCTGGACCAGTACCATCAACTAGTTATGATGTTCATGAGGAGTATATCCATCCAATGAGGGCTGGAGTGCAACCACCTCACCCGAAACCACCTCAAGATCTTCCAAGTCCCGTGCAACAGAAATCGTCTGGGAAGTTAGTTCGTACTTCAGATGATGCAGAAGAGAAGTATTTGCATTCACAAGTCCCTCGGACTGAGACTCAAGGGACTACAGATTCAGCAGCCTCCGAGTCAGAGGATGATTATTTGAAACCCCTAAAATCCCCGAACGCTTCGGAGGCACCAGCGTTACCAAATGAACCACCCCCTCCCGCTCCACCACCTCCTCTGGACAGCTCCTTTTCTGATGATCTGCACGAGAGTGATGTAATGGACGATCATTTTTTAGGAGTTAGGGCCTCTGGTGAACAGTTGATGGCAGCAGGAGGACCAGAGGTCAGAGAGGATGCATATCCTGCTGATAGTGAAAGTGAAAGTACCAAAAGTGAAAGTAGGAGCACATGGTCAGTCAATACACACAATTTGGAAGTTCCATCAGAAGCTCCTGTGTTGATTAGTGATGAGGAGTACATAGAAGATACAGAGTCAGATCGTAAACACATGTTAGACAGTGAATCAGACAGTTCTGACCATCTGTCCGAGATGGAGCTTGTCGGATCCCCAGAAGTGTCCCAAATCATCCATCACACAATCTGGTCAGCCATGAAGCATTCGGACGACTCTGGGTCTGACTCAGATCCAGCAGAAGCCACTGCAAGCCTACCACCTCCAACCATTCATGTATCAGCAAGTGATGATGATAAAGTTGCATCTCGTTCCGAAATGTGTGCTACAGATGAAGAAAAACTGGACAAGGCTAAAGCGCTAAAAGCCAAGTTATCACAAGACGACGTCACTGTTGCTTTTGCTTGTATTGATCATCCACCTATTGCCAGAGTTGAACCATTCTCCTTCAAAGATATTGCCACATCCTCGGCTGATAAACACCGCATTGAGAGCACCTGTGACAATGTTACAACGAAGTTGAAATTAGTTCCTGCTGAGGCGGATGACCTTGAGGAACTTGCTTTCCAGATGATGTCAGACGTTATGGTGGATGCTTTTCAGTTTATAACCCATCCCAAACAAAAGGTAGCGTGACAGACCGTGTAACAAATAAAACTAAAAGATCCTCACCTAACTATAACCAGAATCCTATACAATAAATACCTCAACCTGAATGATACTTACAATTTAGATGACTGTACTTAGAAGTATTTTACACCCTTTTCGCGTGGCAGCCATGTTGGCAATTCTGCCTCATTGACCTCATTTTGATTACGTCATATATTATGACATCATTACTTCTACTTTGTTCTTGCACTCTGTGACCTCACTATGGCCATTATCTGCTGATGATGTCACAATAATATCTTAAGTACAAAGAGAGGTCAATGAGGCAAAAATGACAAAAAGGCTGCTCTGTGAAAAGAGTGTATGAAACTGCATTTTTGCGTTTGCTATATCTAGTAGTTAAGCATGGCATGGTTTTGTAAAGGTTTTTTTATGGAAATTGTCCTCCGGAACAGAGTTTTTCTACCTTTATTTGAGATTTATCATTGCAATTGTTTCTCATTTGTACCCCTCTAGCCTACTGGAGAAGCTCCATCCTTTGTGAACATCCCACAAGGCATCAATGTTGTTGTGGGAGACACGATTTACATCGAATGCACATTTGCTGGAAGTCCTGCTCCCACAGTCACCTGGCTGAGGAATGAAGCAGAGCTGGTGGGAGAGAGATACATGTGAGTAGATTATGAATTGTGAATAAGTGTGAATAGATTGAGGTATATATGTGAGTAGATTAGAAAATATGAAAATTGTAGCAGATTAAGAGGTAAGAAAATATATATGAGTAGATTAGGAAGATTAGAATAATTTTGATTAGATTAGGTAGGAGGTGAGATTAAATTTGAGTAGATTGATAAGTCTGAATGTGAGTAGTTTAGAAAGTGTGAGAATAAATGTGAGTAGATTAGAAAGTGCGAGAATAAATTTGAGTAGAGTAAGAAGTGTGAATAAATGTCAGTATGTTAGGATGAGTGAGAATAAAATTAAATAAAAGTAAATATTATTAAATTATTAGGAAGTATGAGAAGAAACTCAAGTAGCTAGGATGTGTGAATATATGCGAGTGGATTAGGAAGGGAGAGAATAAATGTGATTAGATTAAGAAGTATGAGAATAAATGTGAGTAGATTTGAAAGTGTGACAATAAATGTGAGTAGATTATGAAGTTTTAGAATGAATTATTAGAATGAATGCAAGTAGATTAGATTGTCATAATAAATGTGAGTAGATTTGGAAGACAAGAATAATTTGACAAGGAAGTGTGAGAAGATTAGGAAGTATAAGAATAAATATGATTAGGAAGAGTGAGAATAAATGGGAGGTAGATTACGAACTGAGAAGAAATGTGAGCAGATTAGGAAATTTGACAATAAATGAGAGTATATCAAGAAATATGTGAGTAGATTAAGAAATGTAAGAAAAAAGTGAGTAGATTAGGAAGTGTGAGAATAAATGTGAGTAGATCAGAAGTGTGAGAATACATGTGAGCAGATTAATGTAGATGTGAGTTGGTTGTGTAGTTTGAATTGGTTACAGTCAAAATGACAGATTGGATGCTTGAATTCTATCATTGCTGTTATGATTAATATGCCAGTAAAGTTGATAAATTTATCTTTTTCATTTTAGTACCACATATGAGAACTCCACAACAACTTTGACAATTCACAACTGTGTGATCGAGGACCAGGCTGAATACACCATTCGCTTAATGAATGAGTTTGGTATTTCTGAGCTGACCATTCAAGTCCTGATCGACTATGAGATGCCCAGGTTTGACCAACCGTTGCAAGACACGCCGGCTACACTAGATGGCACTGCTGTGTTCGAGTGCCGCGTAGCAGGGCGTCCCGAGCCAGAGACAAAATGGCACATCTTCGGGGTTGAGTTAACCGACCAAGAAAAGTACTACGTGGAGAGGACGGAGACCATTCATCGTCTGTACATCAAACACGTCACGGTAGATGACACTCAAATGACCTACACAGTCCAGGCGTTCAACTCTGCTGGATTCGTGGAGTCATCAGCCAACATCATCTTGCAAGGTGTGTGTCGAGTGTCCCCGCTCCCTAAAGTATTTGATGTTGTTCATCCATATTATTGCCATTTTCTCCAGCAGGCCGGTCTCCTCCTTCCTTGGCTCCAGATTTTCAAGTCATAATTCAATTAATATTATTAGGTGAAACGTACAGAAAAATCCCGATTCATTCACTATAAACATGACATTTAATTCTCGTGTACTCAATGGTGACTTCAATTTCACTTCATGATCACATTCACTCTTAATTATAACCACTTAAGCAACATATACTGTTCTGATCCTTAAGCTACTAACTGATGATGTTTTGACCTCCTTCTGATGGCCGCTGTCACTTATGAGAAAAGTATGAATAATAATAAACCACTCCCTGATGATCAGAATGCGTTAAATGCTAAACATATCTCAATTAAACCTTGTCATTGACTTTATTCGGGAATCTCACAGATCGATCATCATTGGCAACCTCATTTATATAAATAATTTATGATATGATTATACTTATTTATAATGAATATTGACATGATAGAGTATTTTCTACAAACGTGCTAACTATTTAAACAATGCTAAAATTGCCAATATAACTGCTATATTTCCATTATATATATGTTTACTTTAATCTCCTATTAAAGATGGGAGGCCCAGTATGAAACCACTGCATGCGACGAAAGAAGTATATAATATTTCATAATATTACATTATTTGTTGTTGATGGGGCATTGTGTTGATTTCTAAGGTGCTTCAGTTTGCATTTTTGGCCTGGGTTTGCACCAGCATTTTCTGTTTGCTGTTGCAATTGAGTAAATGTACATTGTTTAAAATGGTTACTGGTCCAGACAAAGTTTGACCACGTGTTGTAAATTTTGCTTTCGTACAAAGCAAAGGTGGCAGATTTACATAATTTATGGGAAAGCTAAGTTGTTTGATTTGCATGCGATAACTTGTTAATTGCATGATACCAATCTAAGGCTGTTTGATAAGCACATTCCTAAGCTGTTTGATTGCAATACTTTGGGACATAAGCAGGTAGTTTTTGCGGTTCACACACTTCAAATTTGCATGGCATTTGGTTTTTGCTTTCAGTATTGGCAGTTTTAAATGTCACTATCGGTTATAATTTTGCAGTACAAATGACTTTGCATGGATGCATGAGATTGAATGATGACTTAAGAGTACAGTTGATACCTTTATGTACATAACAGCATGGTAGTAAATGTAATCTTAACTAGGCTATATTTATATGCATGTAATATAAACATTCCATAATAATGTGATGTCTTAAGTGTGACGCCAATTGCATTAGTTTGCAGTATTGCCACTAAGGGGCTGCTATAAGAGCCCTCTGGTGATTACCATGAGCATTATCAAGCAATTGCAATTGGCAGTCATACTCATTGTGTGTTAATTGCATGTCGTTCTCTAACGCTTCTCGTTTCCTCCCTCTAACTTCCAGGTGACTCCCTGGCAAGCTCATCTTACGAAAAGAACGCAGCTCTGTCCCCGGACGCTGTAGCTTACTCAGTAGTCATGGCGATAGTTTTGCTAAACCTTCTTCAATCCCCAAGCCTCGTGTTTATGCTTACTGTGACTGTCATTGCCTTGTTGCTAGGATACTTGATTCTCCATGGCAACCTCAACATGTGACACGTTTGTTTACAACTGAAAGAAGATGGTGCTGACCTCTGGCCGGGGAAAAACACTCTTCTACGTTTTATGGAAAAACAGAAATGGACTTTTTTATAAATAAGAAATGCATGCAAATACTACTTATTAAAAGGAAGAAAGACTTGTGACAACCGTCACTCACTCTCTTCGCATGAAAAGACCGAAAGGCAGCTTTATTATGCATGATAACTGAAAAAGCACTTGATGTATTCCGCACCTGATGTCCACTTAATTCGACTTATGCAAGTTTTATATTCGTGCACTTTTCCGTTGAATTTACTTCACACACCTCAGCACAATCAAAACCACCAATGTACTTGCCATTAAATACACAGCAATGACATTCAAATGTTGATTAATATATTTAGTTAGCATGTGCATTTAATCATTCCTTTGTAGCATGGATTTAATTGGCTAACAATTCTTAACTGCCACCTTTTTGTTGAAGTTTGTTTAACAACGTATGTAGAATTTTGTTAGTGGTTTTACTCACTTGTTAACAAGTATTAATTGTTGCTTGTATTGTTAATTGTATTACTATAACCATGGCAATAATTGTATTATATACTCAATGGAATTGCGGTGAAGGTTTGTCACTAATCATTTTTATTCGAATTGCGTATTTGTAATCTCTTCAACGAGTGAGTTTGAATTAACATGACATATTTACATTAATTGTTAATTATAAACTGAGTATTTTGATGCAATGTTGTGCAATGAATTGACTACTTAATGAATTTTTTGCAATTTTTAAAGTATTTTAAGTTTTTGAATGCGAATGTCATTTGCGACTGTTTTGTTTTGTGACTTGTTTTTGAATGCATTCCAATGGATATCATCCATGATCATGTTCAACAATAAAGGACTTAGCATTTAATCGGTGTTAATAAAAATTGCATCTCCATGTTTTTCCTGTGTGTGTGTGTTTTTGCTGTTAATATTCCTCTTCTTAAAATAACTAACAACATTTTTTAACATCTGACGTGACTTGGCGACAATCCTGTCATATAGTATAAACAAGAACCCGGGTAGTAGCAGTAACCCCATCTTCTAGCACTTGGCTAGGAGGGATATCCTTTGTGGCCGATCTGTTACAGATGCAGGGTAAAGCTGCTTATGAAAAAAACTATCTTTGAAATGACTATTTTCAAATTTTACACTCCGGTGACCGTAATTATTTGTATGTAGAATGTTCTCTGATGCCAAGTTGTAAAATGTTAAAAAATGCTTTGTTAACAAAACATCTAAAGTTGAGAGACGTAGGTGTAATTAGCAGTGCTGGACTACAAGAAATTACAAGCTATTCATTAAATACATGATGTATAGAGACTTCAGGAAACCTGAGATCCTCATGATGTAGGGATTTTAATAAATACAATTGAGCATTCTATAAGACCGTTTGCCTAGTAATGCACCACATTGATGTGACATTGAAGTCGCTCATGACTGAGACTCGCTGTGCTAGATGAGTTATTGTAATTGTCCAAAATCATATGAACAGTACCAGCTCTGCTTTACACCTATGTCAATTGGGGGATCAGAATATCTGCACAACCAAGCAACTAATGCTAATTCCCAAATTCATGATATACATTTCCAAGAATACTGCATTTAATTAGATGGCTGGGGTGTCTATATTTCCTTGAAAGTAAATGCAGAAATTCTGAGCTCCTGAACCTCCTACCTCAATTTCCCAGTGCCTGGATTAACCGTTTGGGAGTGATGATGGAAGTATGAAACTCCGCTTGAGACCGTGTAAGAGTGATGCATCTAAAAAGAATTTTTAAAAAATCATATAATAAAGGGCAGGTTAATTAGGACAGGTAGGGACCATGGCAATGAGATGAAGGATGAAACAGCCATCCAACTTAGGCTCGACCGGGAATTGAACTCTTGACCCAGTGGTTGGAAGCCCAGAGTGCTACCACTGAGCTAGGCCCCCACCCATATAAAGGGAATGCTGAAGGGAAGGGGTTGCAGCCCTGCTACTGCACTGAACCTTGTGAACCTGTTTAAGGATGTGTCTTTCCTAATTTATGTGGAAGTACCCAAAGCAAAGCTCTAGGATATCTACTCAATTGCAAATTATCTCCCACTATTCTCCTTGAAAAAAAGTTTATTGCAATACGATGTTCACAAAATCATGGCAAGTTCAACATCTGATTCATTCAAGCAAAATAAATCAAAAATTTACAATTGTACTGCAATAAATAGAAAAAAAGAAAGTTTTTTGCGTCTCATAAAATGTGTAAAAATGGACATCGGTTTTAACAGCAGACTGACAAAGTATTTAAATTCCAATTGCAATATCCTTAACCCAGAAATGTAAATTTCTATTTCTCTAGTTTATAGTAAAAAAAATATGATGTGGTGGAACTTCCCAGTCAAGGCTAACAACAAGAACACTTAAAGTCCATACATTATTAAGTGCTACCCAGTGATGGAATCGAGGGGGGGGGGGAGCTGAGTCCCCCCTGACCGAAAAATGGGGAGCTCTGCAATGCTACAGCTCCCCCAATGGTCGACCTTGCTATATAATCTTTACTTTGGATTTTACTCTAAATTATTATGGTTAAAGGTAGCCTTAGCATTTTAGCCCTAGGTGCAGGGTTATGTCCATAGACATTGGGCTAGTGAGTCCAAAAAAGTCTGCCAAAATCAGTCAAAAAGAGAAAAACTACAATTGTACAGTAATATGTTTTTTTTTGTATATATATACTTAATTTCCCCAAGGCACAGTGGCCCCCTCCAATGTAAAGCTCTGAAGCCGCCTTTGCTAGTGACACTAGTATGCAGATACAGTAGCAACAACAGTCTGGCTACTGGCACTGCACATGCTGCATGTGGCTACAAACAATATTGGCTATTGACAATTTGACACTGTGGACGAAAAAGGCATGCTTTGCTGAAGGGGCCATCATCTGATGAACAGGGGAGCCTTGCTGACCAGGGCCAACCTTTCAAGGTGCTGGTACCAGCATTCCCCAACCTAGAGCTATCTCCCTGCGCCAATCTCTCTGGTGAAGGGGCCAACTTCCTTATTCAAGCCAACCTTCCCAACTTCCTTATTCAAGCCAACCTTCCAGTTGAAGGCGCTATAACCTCCCACGAGCTGGTGCTTCCTGCCGCTGGAAAGGGACCAGTCTTCCTGGTTTGGGCCCAAAATTGTCCATAAAAGCCATTAAAAGGGCCAGCAAACCATCCAGGGTTGGGGCCATATGTCTGGCCTGCCAACCCATGGTTCTACCATCAAATGATGGTGCTTTACGTAAATTTGCCTTCATCATCCAGAGTTTTTATGCAGTGCCAATATCCAAATTGTATTTAACTGTCAATAACCATAACCATCTAATTATATGTATTATAACTTTAATTTACGTAAAGCCGATCCTGTGTGGCCGGCCACTGGGGTATGACCATCACTGGCACTGCTGCCAAGTAACCCTTACAGAGAAACCCTGACACATAAAAAATATAGCCTACTTCCAATATGGTAATCTAGAACTTCAAATGAGGAAGTTTCATGAGAGACTAGATGAAACCGTTACAGATATTCTCTATACTCAATTGCAAACAATACGATGCTCAGACAAAGTTTGTACAGTATGAACAGTAATTGGTAAACTTCCACTAATATTTTTTAAATGGCATAAAAGTATATACAAATGGCCTAGCGCAGCACAAAATGGACAGAAACGTTCACAACAATTCAAATCTTCACTTTCTAGCAGCTGATACAAACACTTCTGGGAAAGAAATAACTTGAAGTTTGCTATATTCACCATTGTAATTTCTATTGCTTCTTTTTGGCCATAACAAATGCTAAAAAGATGACAAAATGGCCAAAAATGTTATCATTGCAAGGATAGGAAACGTTGAAGTTAATTTGCACCAAGAGGGGTTTAGAAAGTTGGGGTTAGACGTCTTGGTAGCATTTATATCTGTATTGTGCTTCTCCATGCCATGTCTGTAGAAATAAGATAAATAAACAAGAGGTCATCTATTTTGGTTCATACTAAAAGTTATGATTATAAGCTTGGTAACGTTACAGAGCCAACACAACCATTTAAGGTTAGGGTAAAATATATATTACCAGTCTGACCATAAGACCATATCAGGCAGAGTCGGTAGAACAAGCTAGGTCTGACCGAAATAAGGTTGAAGAGCAAAGATCCTGGTAGCAGCTAATTTAATAATTATTAAGGGAGCAAGGCAGATGCAATGCTGTGTATTTTATTTAAACATTTTGTTCACTGGCAATTAAATTTTATTATGTTAAAAGAGACAAAATGGTTGACCTACTTTTAGTGCCTATCGTTGCATGTATTCATTTCTGTCAGACCCTAGATTTTCCTACAGACTGCCTGAGGGTCTGATCGATGTTCAGAAGGAAATATTTTAAAATAGACTGAGATATGTTTGGTATACTCTGAAGGAACAATCATAATTTTTGCACATTTATTGCGTTTAAGGAAGAAAGAGACCTTTTCAGACACAGATTATATTAATAGTTAGAAATCCGAAAAAACATCGTTAATCTGGACCATGAAGAAAGAGGAGACTTGGTGCTGAGCAATGACAGATTCCTGGCATTTGTGGTTTATTTTGCATTAAATTCAAGCATCTCTTTATTTTTAAAACCTGCATTTGTATCTAACTATGAAAAATGTAAGACATACCTAAATGAGAAATTCTTGGGTCAACAGAAACTCCTGTAGAAGAACCAAAGCCGATTGAAGAACCAAAACCGGTTGAAGAACCAGTTCCGGTTGAAGAACCAGTTCCGGTTGAAGAACCAGTTCCAGTTGAGGAACCAGAACCAGTTGAAGGTAAGTGAATTGCAACAGATTTGAAATCTGAATCTTCATAAATAATGAAAAATAAATCATGAAAGGATCAAATGATATTCAGTGATAAAACCATCCATGAATCATCAGTCATTTACTCAACAACCCGTGAACCTCAGGGATGAGTTATTTCCTCTATTTTATTCATTTTGTACACCAATGACTGCATTTGCAGAAAGCAAGAATGCCTTATGATAAACTTTGCAGATGACCCAGCCTTAGCTGGAGTCAGTTATAGAGTAGCAATCTGTCAGCTGGTTGATTGGTGCAATAGAAACTTCCTGCATTTAAATGCAAAGTAAACCAAAAAACTCGTCATGGATTTTTGGATAAAGGACAATTCTCTAGACCTTATCTTTATCAATACTGAGGAAATAGAACAAATGTAGGATTACAAGTACTGAGGCATTCACATTGATGCAGAACTTTCCTGGAAAGCCAATACTAATGCCATATTCAAAAAAGGGACAAAAGCTGTTAAACTTTCTCAGATGTCTCAGGCAGCTAAAAGTGGATAGATCTATCATGCTGTTATTATGCAATACATTCATTCTACCCATCTTATGGTTAAACGTTTCGAGCTGGTATGGCTGTGTCACATTACAGAGCAAAAATAAGCTTTGTAAGACAATAAACACAGCAGGCAAAATTTTTGGACAAAAAACTGGAATGCCTGGATGCAGTTGACAAACGAATGTCCTAAAAAAGGTGGAGAAAATCATGAGTGGGGTTGCTGCTTCCCACGTTTGTCATCTGCACTCTACTATAATGACTCATTTCAATAGTTCAAACTGTTGTATTCTTCTACAATCTTACAGCCTTTTCAGACTATAGGCTAAAAATTATCTTAGCTATTCTTCACTATTATGATTGGTGCTTGCTGTATTTTTTTCATAGAAGGAATATTTATCCCCAGCATACTACTTGCACATAAGAGTTAAACACAAACCTGTATATTTTATTACAAAAACTGTATATTTAAATTGATCACAAGCTGCACGGCCATTAAATTTGGTCCTGCTGCTCTGCTATAATTGCTGTAGAATTCTTTGTAATAAGTCATGTGATGCGACAGCAATTTAAGGAGAAAGGAGCTATATCTAGGCTTTAAAACATGTTATAATATATATAATGCTATTATCCAGAAGCACCCAAGCCAGCCGGAGATGCCCCACAATTCGTGGAAGTCTTCGAATCGATGAACATCGCGGAGAAGAAGACGTTGACCTTGAGGGTCAAGGTTGCAGGAAAGCCCTTGCCACAGGTCAAGTGGTACAGGTAAGGTCAAGGTCATATGAGTTAAGTGTTTGTACACTTGAGCTTTATAATAAACCCTCAGACTGCATAGAAGTCAAAATGTTGGATTATTCACTGAATCTGCATAAAGAAAAGTACATTTAACTTTATTTATTAGTATTTGGAGTAATTTTACCCAAACCCTTGACCCATGACTAAGGATGGTTTTTGTACAGAGGATAAATAAAATGTTTGTTTATAATATGTTTCATTATTTGTTAAGAGTTTTATTAAGCTTACAAGCTAAATAAATTAAACAATTTTATAATATCAAAACATTCCGATGATTCTGAATATTAGGTAATTCGTTAATCCTAAAATACAGAACAAAGTCGAAGTTAAACAGCTTAACTGCAATCCTCTACTTCTGCAAATTTCAGAGAAGAGATTGAGATCAAGAAGACATTCAAGATCCGCATGACGCAAGAGAAGGAGGTCTTCTCCCTGGTCATCTCTGGAATGACAATTAAAATGGCTGGAATCTACAAGGTGGTTGCAACCAACGAGTTTGGAGTGGCTGAGTATGCTGCTGAAATCACTGTTGGTCCACAGAGACCAAAAGAGCAACCTAAACCAGTTGAAGAACCAAAACCGGTTGAAGAACCAAAACCAGTTGAGGAACCAGTACCGGTTGAGGAACCAGTACCCGTTGAGGAACCAGTTCTGGTTGAAGAACCAAAACCAGTAGAAGAGCCAGTTCCTGTTGAGGAACCCAAACCAGTTGAAGAACCAAAACCAGAAGAGCCTAAACCAGAACCAAAACCAGAGGGAGAAGCACCACAAATTGTGGAGACCTTCGAAGAAACAAATGTCAAAGAAAAGGCAAATCTCGAACTGATTGTCAAGGTGCTTGGAAAGCCCAACCCTGAAATCAAATGGTTCAGGTAAGTAGCAAAAAAAGATTATTGAAACATCTTATTTAGGCATAATGAGGTCATCCAGAGATCAAAAGTTGAAAGATTAGTGAGAAAGTCAGTGGTGGAGACACATTCACCTTTTTCAACTCTTGAATAAAGTCAATATTTAACCCAGTAATATGCACATTCACAATATATGACTTAATTTATACATAGTTAATGGTTTGATTTCATAATTACAGAGATGAAGTTCTGATCAAACCAACATTTAAGATCAAGATCACATCAGTTGGAGAGGTTTACAGACTCTACATTTCTGGAATGACCATCAAGATGGCTGGCATCTACAAAGTGGTTGCAACCAACAAGTTTGGAACAGCCGAACACTCTGCCTCCATCACGGTTGGGACTCCTAAACCAAAGGAGGAACCAAAACCAGTTGAGGAGCCAAAACCAGTTGAGGAACCAGTACCGGTTGAGGAACCAGTATTGGTCGAAGAACCAAAACCAGTAGAAGAGCCAGTTCCTGTTGAAGAACCAAAGCCAATTGAAGAACCACAACCGGAAGAGCCTAAACCAGAACCAAAACCAGAGGGAGAAGCACCACAAATTGTGGAGACCTTCGAAGAAACAAATGTCAAAGAAAAGGCAAATCTCGAATTGATTGTCACGGTGCTTGGAAAACCTAAACCCACCGTCCAATGGTTCAGGTAAGATTTATGAACTTAAAAGGATTTTTTTATTTACAAAGACCCTTTGGGCAATCCCCTATGTAGTTTCACTGACTGCGCAATTGTTTTATCACCATGATAAATAATAGTCATGTGATGTCAAAATGCACAGTCTTTCCAATGCAAATGACAAATAATTACCTCAAGCAGCCTAACTCTCTTGAGATTGTCGAAGTAAACGCAGATGCTCCTTGAAGCTCAATAGCATCGACGTCTGTCCCAGTTACTTTATGAGTTTCAGAAACAGTTGCCCATACTTCTTTCATCAAGAATATTTCTCTTTTCTGAAGTTCTGTAGCAATGATCACTTTCATTTCCTAAACAGGGATGAGATTGAAATCAAGCCTACATTCAAGATTAAGATGACATCAGTAGAAGAGGTTTACAAGCTCTTCATTTCTGGAGTGACCATCAAGATGGCTGGCATCTACAAAGTGGTTGCAACCAACAAATTTGGAACAGCTGAACACTCTGCCTCCATCACAGTTGGAACTCCTAAACCAAAGGAGGAGCCAAAACCAGTTGAGGAGCCAAAACCAGTTGAGGAACCAGTACCGGTTGAGGAACCAGTATTGGTTGAAGAACCAAAACCAGTAGAAGAGCCAGTTCCTGTTGAAGAACCAAAGCCAGTTGAAGAACCACAACCGGAAGAGCCTAAACCAGAACCAAAACCAGAGGGAGAAGCACCACAAATTGTGGAGACCTTCGAAGAAACAAATGTCAAAGAAAAGGCAAATCTCGAACTGATTGTCACGGTGCTTGGAAAACCTAAACCCACCGTCCAATGGTTCAGGTAAGATTTATGAACTTAACAGGATTTTTTTTATTTACAAAGACCCTTTGGGCAATCCCCTATGTAGTTTCACTGACTGCGCAATTGTTTTATCACCATGATAAATAATAGTCATGTGATGTCAAAATGCACAGTCTCTCCAATGCAAATGACAAATAATTACCTCAAGCAGCCTAACTCTCTTGAGATTGTCAAAGTAAACGCAGATGATCCTTGAAGCTCAATAGCATCCAAGTCTGTCCCAGTTACTTTATGATTTTCAGAAACAGTTGCCCATACTTTCTTCATCAAGAATATTTCTCTTTTCTGAAGTTCTGTAGCAATGATCACTTTCATTTCTTAAAACAGGGATGAGATTGAAATCAAGCCTACATTCAAGATTAAGATGACATCAGTAGAAGAGGTTTACAAGCTCTTCATTTCTGGAGTGACCATCAAGATGGCTGGCATCTACAAAGTGGTTGCAACCAACAAATTTGGAACTGCTGAACACTCTGCCTCCATCACGGTTGGGACTCCTAAACCAAAGGAGGAACCAAAGCCAGTTGAGGAGCCAAAACCAGTTGAGGAACCAGTACCGGTTGAGGAACCAGTATTAGTTGAAGAACCAAAACCAGTAGAAGAGCCAGTTCCTATTGAAGAACCAAAGCCAGTTGAAGAACCACAACCGGAAGAGCCTAAACCAGAACCAAAACCAGAGGGAGAAGCACCACAAATTGTGGAGACCTTCGAAGAAACAAATGTCAAAGAAAAGGCAAATCTCGAACTGATTGTCACGGTGCTTGGAAAACCTAAACCCACCGTCCAATGGTTCAGGTAAGATTTATGAACTTAACAGGATTTTTTTATTTACAAAGACCCTTTGGGCAATCCCCTATGTAGTTTCACTGACTGCGCAATTGTTTTATCACCATGATAAATAATAGTCATGTGATGTCACAATGCACAGTCTTTCCAATGCAAATGACTAATAATTACCTCAAGCAGCCTAACTCTCTTGAGATTGTCAAAGTAAACGCAGATGCTCCTTGAAGCTCAATAGCATCCGAGTCTGTCCCAGTTACTTTATGATTTTCAGAAACAGTTGCCCATACTTCTTTCATCAAGAATATTTCTCTTTTCTGAAGTTCTGTAGCAATGATCACTTTCATTTCTTAAAACAGGGATGAGATTGAAATCAAGCCTACATTCAAGATTAAGATGACATCAGTAGAAGAGGTTTACAAGCTCTTCATTTCTGGAGTGACCATCAAGATGGCTGGCATCTACAAAGTGGTTGCAACTAACAAATTTGGAACAGCCGAACACTCTGCCTCCATCACGGTTGGGACTCCTAAACCAAAGGAGGAACCAAAACCTGTTGAGGAGCCAAAACCAGTTGAGGAACCAGTACCGGTTGAGGAACCAGTATTGGTTGAAGAACCAAAACCAGTAGAAGAGCCAGTTCCTGTTGAAGAACCAAAGCCAGTTGAAGAACCACAACCGGAAGAACCTAAACCAGAACCAAAGCCAGAGGGAGAAGCACCACAAATTGTGGAGACCTTCGAAGAAACAAATGTCAAAGAAAAGGCAAATCTCGAACTGATTGTCACGGTGCTTGGAAAACCTAAACCCACCGTCCAATGGTTCAGGTAAGATTTATGAACTTAACAGGATTTTTTTATTTACAAAGACCCTTTGGGCAATCCCCTATGTAGTTTCACTGACTGCGCAATTGTTTTATCACCATGATAAATAATAGTCATGTGATGTCACAATGCACAGTCTTTCCAATGCAAATGACAAATAATTACCTCAAGCAGCCTAACTCTCTTGAGATTGTCAAAGTAAACGCAGATGCTCCTTGAAGCTCAATAGTATCCATGTCTGTCCCAGTTACTTTATGAGTTTCAGAAACAGTTGCCCATACTTCTTTCATCAAGAATATTTCTTCTGAAGCTCTGTAGCAATGATCACTTTCATTTCTTAAAACAGGGATGAGATTGAAATCAAGCCTACATTCAAGATTAAGATGACATCAGTAGAAGAGGTTTACAAGCTCTTCATTTCTGGAGTGACCATCAAGATGGCTGGCATCTACAAAGTGGTTGCAACCAACAAATTTGGAACAGCTGAACACTCTGCCTCCATCACAGTTGGAACTCCTAAACCAAAGGAGGAGCCAAAACCAGTTGAGGAGCCAAAACCAGTTGAGGAACCTAAGCCAGTTGAGGAACCAGTTCCTGTTGAAGAACCAAAACCAGTGGAAGAGCCAGTTCCTGTTGAGGAACCAAAACCAGTTGAAGAACCAAAACCGGAAGAACCTAAACCAGAACCAAAACCAGAGGGAGATGCTCCCCAGTTTGTTGAGGTTTATCAAGAAATGTCCATCATCGAGAAATCGAACCTTGACATCCAGGTTAAGTGCATTGGCAAACCAGCACCAGAAGTCCAGTGGTTCAGGTATGACAAACTTAATATCTTACTAGGGCAAATACATTTACATACAAGCTCTCTCTTAAGACGATTGTAATCTAGAGTTTTATTAACAGGGTTATGGTGTCATCATATTGTAATTACAGAGGTGAGGATACAGGATGGGAAAGTTATGGATAAAATTTCAAGGCGGTGAAATATGATTGGTACTAAAGTGGGGTCCCATGTAATAATTGATAATCAATAAAAAATTATATCTATCTTCATATCTTACAGAGATGATGAACTGATCAAATCAACCTTCAAGATCAAGCAAACTAACGTTGGTGATGTATACCGCCTTTTCATCTCTGGTGTCACCATCAAGATGACTGGCGTCTACAAGGTCGTTGCTACTAACAAGTTTGGCACAGCCGAATACAGCGCAACGATCACAGTCAAGGAACCAACTGAAGCGCCAAGGATTACCTTGAAACTGATGAACAAGGATGTCAAAGAAGGCGCCAAGGTCAAACTGGAAGTCAAAGCTACTGGAAAACCAGTGCCTGAGCTGACATGGTACCGTGGAGAGGAGGTCTTGACAACAACCGAACGCATCACGATTGACTCCAAGGTTGTACGAAATGAGACAAGTTCGACCTTGATCATTGACAAGGTCATTGAGTCTGACACAATGGACATCAAGGTCATTGCTAAGAATGAGGCTGGGGAGGACATGACCTATTGTTCCCTCAAGGTCTCAAGTAAGTCTAAAAACTTTTAATTTATGCTTTTAGAATCTCTGGTATGATCATGATGAAGCAAAATTATCATTAAAGAACACAAGAAGTTTGGTGGTAACTTCAAGCACAGAAAGTGCCCTAGTGCTATAAGCACAAACTTACTGACAAGTTTGTTGGTTACCTTATGGGTTAATTAAGATTTCTGACTGAAACAGAAAGACTATAAAATCACGAAATAGTGAGTTAATAATGAACCAGTGAGCTTGCAAAGAGATTTTACCCCTGCTACCTACAAATATATTTAACCAAGTGAGCACCAACTTAGTTATTAAGTGGGCAAAAACATCAAAGCATTTCTTTTGCTATCATTTCAGTTAAAACAGAAAGAGTGAAGATCATGAAGAAACTATCTGACGTGGAGGTCACGGAAGGACAGGATGCCACGTTTGAGGCTCACATCAGTGGAAAGCCCGAGCCAACGATTGAATGGTACGGACATGTTTATACTCAAAAGTTAATAATCTTTCTGAAATGGGTTGAATTTACTTGAACTGACAAATTCTCAGTAAATACAGATTATACTAATCAAATGATATTTTGACCTTTAGTCGAAAAACATCGGAAATCCTTGCCTTCATATTTCATCTTGTCTACATCTGGCAGCTGGTCAAAAAAAATCATATTTAAGCATCTGACCATAGCAATAAGAAAAAAAATGCTAATTTATTTAAAGCTGCAAAAATTGGAATTAGGCAAGACACTTAACTGTAGGTGGTGTTATAAGTAATTGAATCTAACTTCAGGTTCAAGGGTGAAGTCCTCTTGGAGCAGTCAGAGAAGGTTATCTATGAACACAGTGGAACTCGCTACCAGCTCATCCTGAAAGAGACTGAAGTCTCTCAGGCTGGAATCTACATGATCAAGGCGACCAACACAGAGAACTCAATGTCAACCACTGCTCGTCTGAAGGTCATACGTAAGTATTACAATAGTCAAGGTCAAGGTTGTATGCAAAACGCAAACACCTGACACCAAAATTTCTCAGATGACTTTACATCATGCAAGCCTTTACTGCAGCGATATATTTTAGAATATGGCATCAGATTCTGTAGTATCATTCAATAATTAGTGAAAGTGCAGTGTAATTCTCCTTATTTCTCATTATATTTATGATAAATGAATTCTATCATCTCAGCTCTGCCCAAAGAAGAACCCAAACCAGTGGAGGAACCAAAACCGGTTGAGGAAAAACCGGAGGAGAAAAAACCAAAGAAGGAAGAGGAACCTCCCGTTTTTGTGGAGACTTATTCTGATACGGTTTGTTGGTTTTCTGTTGTATAACAATGACAGTATGACTGTAATGGTCATTATTTTTGTATATATAATTTATAAAAACAATATCATTTTTATAATGGCTCACAATTGCAGGAAGTCATGGAGAAAACCAACCTGGAATTGAAGGTCAAGGTGACCAGCAAGTCCAAACTGACCATCAAGTGGTTCCAGTAAGTATACAAAACTTTCACCGTAGCTGAAAAATACATGGCCAAATGTGCCACGTGCATTTTCCATGAGAAGGATAAACGCATGGAAAATACATATTGCACATTGGCCATATAGGAATTTGAAAAGCACTCTGCCAAACTGCTGAATTTGAGTTATTTCTCATGGCGAGAGTTAAAAATGTATTAATAGTCTATCTGGAGAAAAGAACAAAAAACAACTTAGTTGACAGGGCTTCACTCTTTCATTCAATCTGTCGATCAATCTGTCAATCAATCAATATCTAGCTGTCTGTCAACTATCCATCTCTCCATCTATCTATTTATCTATCTACTGACAGATGAATAAAAAGCTGATCAATCAACTACTCAATCAATTAGCCAATCAATCAATCAATCAATCATTTAATCAATCAACTGATATTATCATGTATTGAACATTATAATGATTTCTTTTTCATTTTAGCAATGAAAAGGAACTCGTGTCTACTCTGAAGGTGAAATTGATTTCCAAGGAGAAGGATCAAATCTACATCCTCAAGATCTCAGGAATCAACGACAAACTGACCGGTGTCTACAAAGTAGTGGCCACCAACAAGGGCGGAAGTGCCGAGCACTCTGCTAACATCACTGTCACAGGTGAGTCACAAGCCCTACCAATTCCACAAGTAGACAGGATAAATTCATGAACATTATTTACAAGTGAAGAGACTGAGTCAATGTCTTGTCCTGCAGCTGACCTTCTGTTTAAGAGTTTTGTCTGCTGGATTATAATTGTGAATAGAAAATAATACTAAAGTTTCAAATACAGTTTTTGATTAAAATCTGGTGTAAGTCATGAAAATGCCTCTATTCAATTAGCATTAATCTAATTTCTGCCATATGCCTCTTGTAGCATTTGATGCTCACCATCCCAAGTATTTTCCTTGTGATAACGCTTCAATATTTCAGCCTTTAGATCTTTATCCAATCAAAATGGAGACAGACTAGTACACATGTTCTCCTTAATCATTTCCTGTCTTTCATGCTCTACTCAATATATTTCTCAAATGACTACCCACAAAGCACAAATTTATCCATCAAAAGCGCAGTTACCAAAACTACTCCTTCATAAGTTTATAAGTTCTGGAGTTCTATCGAATCATTTATTTGTTCATTCAATGAAAATTTGACTTCTGGATCTCTCGTTTTATTTCGCCAAAAAATCTCTCATATTGAATGTTCCTTTCTGTAATTTTTTTCTTTTCTTTTAAACTGTGAAGCTTTTTGGAAATTTTCACTTCATTACAAAAATTTTCATGCTGTATCCGAATGAAAGAAAGCATAAAGTGCATTAATTTCTCAAATGCTGCCTTCTTTAATTGTTGTTGCTTTCAGATTATTGTCTGTAATACCTAAAAGGCTAAATTACACATTCACAAATCTGATCTTGAAATGATTCATTTCTTTCCTTTTCTCTGAAATAACTTCTTTTTGTTTCCAACTTTGATCAGTTCCAGGAACACCTGCTCCTAAGCAACCGGAAGGTAGGTCATGGTCAATGCATGCAATTAGGTCAAGGTCACAGCATGACCTAGTTCTCTGTGTCATCATTGGTTGCCTTCATTGTCACATTTCGCTGCATACATCATCTCATTTGCATGATAGAAATACTTTAATTGACAAGTATCTGTAGTCTTTCATCATTTGTATTTCTTTTTTCACATTAGTCAGTGATTTCTTATTTTCACAAGTGCGTCATCTTGTTTAATCTCTGCATGATGTTATCAAACATTCTTCTGTTTCATTTAACTTAAATGATTTTTCTTATTATAAAATGTGTGCTTTTTCTCTTTTTATTTCAAAAGATTAATAAACTTTCCTAGATACTTTTTCTTGTAAACATACTTTGAGAGTGTATTTTTTCTTTCTGATTTTAAGTGTTTCTGTGAATTTCATTGAGAAAACAAAGCTGACTTCACATAAGCCATAGAAATGTTACCAAATTTTTATCAATAATTATCAATCTGGGTCGTTTTGTCTTATACAATTTAAAATGTGTCTGAAATCAGCTTTTTAAGTTTTCTCTGTCATGTCTTCTAACATAGTCTCAACAAGACATTTGTTTTAGTCATCATCTCTAAATCGTCTTCATGCTTCACCTCATCAAACTAATTACTGTGAATTCTATTTATCCATCCTCACTGACATGGATCAGTTTTCAAAATGTAAATATCTTGAATTTCGATCTGTATTTGCAACACTATTTATAATGTACCTCTCTCATGTATCTGTGAACATTCTTCATGTCACTTCTGATACTCGAGCACTGAACTAATAAGTAAGCCTTTGACATAAATCTCGTGATTATAATTCTTCAATACATTCAACTCAACATCATCATTTTCTCATCTTTTTCATTCCCTGATTTTATATTTATTACAGGTTCCATCATTTTGCCCCTTCACATTTCGTTTCCTCATATCCGTATCATTTGATTTTGGTTTTTCATACTTCATTATTCATTTCTTCGATTACTTAACTTTTCATATTCAATGATTATTCATACATTATGATGTTTTGTTATCCCACACATCAATTGAATAGAAAAATCCCATCATGTCATCCCATAAAACCATCCATCATAAATCAATTGTAGTCAAATCTAATTCACCTTCTGTACATTTATCCATTAGCATTTATTTAAGCACCTTATAAATCGCTTTTACAGAAATACTGGAGCCACCAAAGTTCACCCGTGAACTGAAGCCAGTTGAGGTCAGAGAAGGTCAAAAGGTCAAGATGGACGGATTGGTCAAGGCAATTCCCAAGCCTGAAATCCAGTGGTATGACTTTGTATATTTAATGAACAATGAGGGTGGTGTTTTCTAGTGATTAAGACCCAACCAGCTGGGCTAAGGCTAGGGTTCTTTCTTTTTTTGGTTGGTGATTTTGAAAAAGGCACACTTTGTGTTGTTCTTAGAAATAGATTTATTTTCTTAAATATGTACATTTCAACCCTATAGCACATTGCATTCGATAACTGATGCTGCAATGAATGTGATACTGGAGTTCGGTAGAGCAAGAATATGATTAATCTTGTATAATTTTGAGTTTCCTTTCCTTTTCCCCACTTAGGTTCATCGGAGACACCCTACTGGAGGGTGACCGATACTTCATCGACATCCGTGAAATGAGGGGTGAATCCACCGTTACCATGACGATTGACAACCCAGAGACGAATGACAGTGGAACTGTCCGTTGTGTTGCTACAAACAAAGCGGGCGAAGCCACGTCCACTGCTACACTCAATGTCACAAGTGAGTTGATTGATGGCGTCATTTTTGTGAATTCTGCTAATTCCTCATTAGATAATAAATTATAAGATAGTTAGGATAGCATTTTATTAAATGCTGGAGGTGAAGCAATAAATGCGATGCAATAAAACAAACAACGCAAGCTAGAAGGTTTTTACTGTCAAATGATACAACAGAAACAGTTTAAAAGATAGGCATATATTATGGAGAAATGATAAATAATTCAAGGCAGAATACCCACATGAAATGTTTAGACAGAATGTCAAGTGATAACCTGCGACTCGCTGAATTCTTGTAAAAAAAAAGATGTTTTAAAACTGTGTCTTTCCCCTTTTAGTGAAAAGAGAAATGCCTAAATTCCTCAAGAAGCCAGAACCAACTGAAATCTTCGAGTTTGAAGAAGCCACTTTCAAGACTTTGGTGTCTGGCAAACCAGAACCTGAGATTGCCTGGTGAGTTAATCATTTTGTCTTGCTCATATAGATTTATGTAATGATAAACTGTAAGATTGGTTGGTTATGTTATCTTCACTGTTCTCTTGACTCAAAAGAATGGAGAGAAAGTCAATAAAAAGGAATAATGACTGATAAAATACCTATGATGGTCTCAATTCACAGGTTCCGTGGAGACACAAAGCTAGAACCATCAGACAAAGTGGTTTACACTCAAGATGGAGAAGAACACACTCTCCTCTTGAAAGAAGTGAAGAAGGTGGAAGCTGGAATGGTGACAGTCAAAGCAACCAACGACTCCGGAACTATGTCCGCTTCTGCAAGGCTCAAAGTCACACGTAAGTCATCCTTTGACATTGATGAGGATTAAGACTAACAGAGTTTGATGTACAGATAAGGCACAATGAGATGTAACGAATATGACATCATTATAGATGATATAATCAATGGTCATCTGCTTCTGGAGATGCTCTTAGTCCCCATTTAATAACAGAATCAGATTTATATCCATTTTTACACATAAGCGATAAAATATAAGAATTTCCAAAATAAACATCAGTATATGAAAGAACCCCTTGAGAAAAAGAATGGCAGGGGGCCACCAGATTTAATGTTGCCCAGTGGAATGGCCTGTGTTAATATTATGGTTAGCAGAAGGAATGTTGAAACCTTTTGCTCATCTCTAATTAATCTTTACCATCTTAAACATGACATAATTTTGGATGTTTCTGTTTCAGCTGTGAAGCCGCCAGAGATCGTGACTCCACCAAAAGACACCGTTGCACCAGAGCAAGGACCTGCCGTTATGCAGGCCAAGATCACCGGCTTCCCTGCTCCTACCGTAACTTGGTGAGTTGTGTGACGGACCAAAAACTTGCATGATGTGATTAGAATAATCAGAATTAATAGACTAAAATTCCTTAATTTTGCCAATTTTTGGGAAATTCTTGCCGTGTTAAGATCTTAATAAAGCAAAGGCAAGGGTATCAGGTTTCATCTTCTCACTGGTTTAGATAATCTTTAAAAACAGCAGCTTATGAACCATATATTGATCTTTTTAACTCAGTTGAACCTAATTCCTCTCATTTTAATTATCAAAACAACATCGGGTAATCTTGAATAGAGATTACATGCACAGTTAGGCTTTTGGAAAGAACAATATTACCTTAACAGACCTTTTAGCCTAGTTAATGAACTGAATGCCTTTTTATTGAAACCCCTCTCATGAATTACACAATTCTTTCAGGTACCTGAGTGAGCAGCAGCTGGTTGCGTCAGAAATGGTCATCTTTGAAGAGAATACCAAGACGTGCATCTACACACTGACCTTGAACGGTCCACTGGGTGGTCTCTCTGGCCCCGTGAAGGTTCATGCCAAGAACGGAGGAGGAGAGGTGAGGAACCACTTTCATGAGCCATAAACAGTCATTAATGAGCGGTGGAATATTTCCAACTATATTAATGGCAACCTTTGTTGGTGGTCATGGCAACCCTCATTGGTGATCATAGCAACTCTTGTCCTGATTGGTGGTCATGGCAACCTGTGTTGGTGGTCATGACAACTTTCTTTATGCTCATCTACCCACTATATTTTTCGTTGTAACTTTATATCATCATGAATATTTCTGAGCCTTTCCTTTTTATTCTCTCTGGTTAATGAAAGAAATTGTCTGGCTTGATTCTCTAACAATCCCCTTAGCCTGTCATACATGTACTCAGTGAATAGAAGTAACTGCAACCAATGTTAAATCAATTATGATATCCTTAAAGATTTTTAATTAAAGCATCTGGAATCATTGTACGGCTTGTGGCTACATACTTCACTACCAATTAATGCTTTGCTTTTGTTTTAGGCTGAAGCCACCTGCCAACTGACAGTCAGAGGCCGAGCACCAGAGTTCATTGCGAAACCTCTCAAGTGCACCATCCTACAGGACGGAACTTGCGTCTTCCGATCAAGAATTGACGGAGACCCAACTCCTTCTGTGGAGTGGAAGAAAGGATGGAAGAAGATTGAGGTCAGTGTTAAAATTGAAAACCTGTTATAGTAACCCACCACTAATACTTGTAATAGTATGGAAGAAGAATGATGTCAGTACTGAAATATTGCCTATAATAATTAATAATATGTCATTTACAGTAGAAAGGATCCATCATTTCATTTGCCTCTAATGGCTGGTTATTAGCTGAGCTTCAAACCAAAGTGCCACACAGTAGAAAACATTGGAAGATATTGTTTGGAATAGCGCGAGTCTACCACATCTATGACAGGCTGAATAAATATAAACTTGTTTCCTTTATTTCACAGGTCAACGAGAACACTCGCATCTACTATGACGAGTCAGCATCCCAGCACGTTCTGGAGATGGATGTCGTCAAGAAGAAGGATGCAGGAACTTATACGGTCACCATTGCCAACGAATTTGGCTCCGAATCATGCCCAGCGACCCTCATGGTCACAGAGAGTGAGGCCGAAGCTGAGGACTGGGCTTCCAAACTCAAAGCTACGTAAGTTGCAATATCATGTCATGCACAACTTAACCTTGCTTCAAGGTCATCTTTTATTAGGTCACCACATCTGAGGCTACCATCTTGACCTAATGATCATAATCAGTCCATATTACCATTATATTTTTCTTGGAGCAAAGTAGCTTAAAAGTGGACCTATTTCTACTGGAGGGGTTTTTATGTATTTGAAGATATTCTTGATGTTATAGGGTAAAATACCACTATATCAACAATGTCCAACACTGCATCTTGCACAATATTATGCAATATATTGTTGAGCAATGCCCCAACTGAACTTGGCCACTCATGGTATATTTGATAATTTTGATGAATTTAATATTACAGTAATTGTATTTTATTAATTTCATCATGCAGCCAAACGAGGAAATGGACCGCAGAGGAGGAGGAAGCTTTCGTGAACATGTTGCGAGGCACTCCTCGTAACAAGTGGGACCAACTCTGTGAAGAAAGCGGATTCAACTTGAAAAGAATCCTGAGACTCATTGAAGAGATGGAGGCCCAGGAGAGGGCTAACATCAAACTGGTGGGTTATACAACTAATCAGAGTAATTAAATAAATATAGATTAAATATCATTCCTAGTATCACATTGTCCAAGCTTATTTACATGTAGTTAATGACCAAAACCGTGCTATATCATGGGTAACTAGCAGAAACATTAATGAGTCGTTAATGTAATTTCCGAGAATAGCGATCTCTTGCAACTGGTGAATGTTTTCATCAATTTCTATGATTATTCATTATAATTCCACACAAAATATGGTGTCAAAATGTATGAAAGACAGTAGGAAAAAAATTGCAGACAAGAGAAGGTGAGGATAGCTTCCAATTTTCACTTTTGAAAATATGTTGAAGATTTAGTTATAATTACCAATTTCCTTTAGCTTACACTATGGCTCCAATTGCATAGATATCTATTGTCATACGCCTGATTAAGTGAAAAACTGTCCATTTGTACGAGAGGCCACCATAATCAGGGATGTGATTTTTTCGTTTTTTAAAATTGACCCTCGTGATTTGTGCAAATTCAATTTTTTTTTTCTTAATTTTGGGGGGGGGGGGGGGGGAGGAGTTTTTAGCCTTATTATACCATGCAAGTATCATGATTTCAGGGTAAGTGTAGTGTGACTCAAGGTTGCAGACACAAGAAGTCTTGCCTTGTAATACCTAGAAGTTGCCCCTCAGATAGCTTGAAGGGTAATTATTTTAGTTATTTGTTAAAAAAATTTCCAGGGGCGCCATACTTTTGGACCACCCTCACTAATCCTGACATTTTCAGGTTTTTTTTTTATCAATGATCAATCACATCCCTGATAATGGAAATATTCCAGGCTACATTAACGACTCGTTAATGTTTCTGCTACCATTGTATTTAGGAACACACATGCTTAGTAAACTAACAATAAGTAATTCAAAGACTTTCACAAGGTTGTAACTGGCATTTGAAATGATTCTTAATCAACAGGAAAAGCGTGACAGAGTTGACTTTGTCCCAACCAAGCGAGAATCAATCGACCTCGGAAAACTGGAACCAATTCAGAAGGCACCAAAGGAAGAACCAATCAAACCAGAGGATGACAAAGACTCCTACCAGAGGGCACCACAACCAGAACCTGCGCCCCCCGAGGAGCCAGAAAAACTAAAAGTTGGAAAGGCCAAGGTGGGTTTACTAATTCCTTTTTATCTATCTGAAATAGACACTTACATGCACAGAATACAAATATAAAATTTTAACAGAATGCATAAAGCAAATGTCAGAAGATTTCACTGTTTACTATTACAGTTTGGCTTCACCAAGGAACTTGTGGACATTCACATTAAGGAGAAGGAGGTGGCCATCTTTGAATGCGTCACAACCCACAAGAAAATCCCTGTTGATTGGTTCGTCAACGAGTCAGCGGTTATCCCAGGACCAAAATACCAGGTCAGTTTAAAGCAGAATGATGCAGAGTGATGTGGTCAGATAAAGATGCGATTAAGACAAGAAAGATCACTTTGCTTATTGTCTTGAACCTTATTTGTCAGATTTCTTCATCATAAGAAGTGTTGTGGAGGACCTAGCATGATTTTTACATTTCTTGAGATTTCTGATGATTTCTATTATATGGAAATCTCAACCAAATTTTCTTACACTCTCATAATGCAAACATTAGAAAGAGAGTTTTACAGAAGAATAATGATAATCAGGACGCTACAAATAAAGTGGTGCCTGTTGTAGATTATTTTTGAACTCCTATTCCAGTGTGTCCCTATATGGGGCAGGAGGAGCGGGTCCAACTCATACATACATGTACTGAATTGTTGATACATCAAAAAAATGTCTCTCTCAACACAGGTCCTTGAGGAGGATTTCACCCGCAAGCTTTGCGTCAACATCTGTCATCCTTCTGATGAGGGAACAATCAAGTGTGTCTTCAAGAAAGCAGAGACCACCGCCAAGCTCACTGTTGAACGTAAGACTAATTTGCTCATATAGTTATCAAAAATTTCTCAAAAAGACCCCTATGTTAGCTGACTCTGCTTCTAATTAAGGCCCCAGCTGATTTCCATAATAATGCCATGGATGTGTCAATTGCCAAGTACATCCTGGGACAATTCAAAGAACCCACACTTTTTGGGTTAATGTAAAATAGGGCAATGACTCTCAAGTTCACATAAACCAAGCTTAATTAAAAAGAGTAGGAGCAACATTTTAAATAATAGGCTCTTTTTTTTTTACAGCAATTGTCCCAGAATTCCTAAAGCAGCTGGAGGATGTGACTTTACCCGAGCATGAGACAGCGACCTTCACATGCGAACTCAATGACGATGAACTCAAGGTCAAGTGGTACGTCAAAGGTCGCGAGATTAAACAGTCCGACAAGAAGTACAAGGTATGTCACAGCACTGTATACAGTTATACTGTATAGTTATTACAATAGGTTTTAGATAATATGCAACTGAATATAGACTTGAAGAAAATGCTTTTCGGAACATGCCACATTAATTTTATTGGAATTAAAAGCAGTTTGATAAAATGGAACAAACAGCTAATATGAGATTCAAATATGATTCAAGGGTGGTTTATTAATTATTTTGCTACTTTCTTTCAGATCGTAAAGGAAAAGACAGTGCACAAACTAATCATCTCCGACTGCATCAAGAAGGAGGAGGGAGAGATTAAGGTCGTTTGCAGAGACCTCAAGTCAACTGCAGTTCTCACTGGTAGGTGGCTCTTTCTTGTATGTGGCGACACTTGTGGTAGACTGGAGAACTATTTTACTTTGATACTGTTAGATTCAATGTATCAAAATATAATAGTTCTACCATGGTGTCGACCAATTAGTTTAAATAAAGAAATTCTAATATGGTAATGATGAGAAGAATCACACGTCCAGGAATAATGAAACAAAGGTAGGACCGTTTGATTGTTGACCTCACGCATGGTATTTCACCCGCATGCATCAAGTTTGCACTTCGTTTTGTTTCACTTATTTAGTCTATTAGAGTATATCATTATTTTTGCACATGTGCTGCATTTTATATATCAACAATCCCAAGTCAATTGACAAATTTCTGGTGTCTCATAAATAAACACATCTCTGAGACATGCATGTGCAAGAAGTCATGCCAAGATGTCCTAAGACTCAAGTGCCATAATTGCAAGTAGACATGCGACTCAGGTCAACCATCCATCCAAGCGGAAAGAAAGAAACAGACATAAAAAGTTAGGAATGTTAGGAGTCAGTTGGATCATGCCAAATCAAATATATACACATATCTAGTTTAAAGTATGTGTAAAGCATGTCCAGTGATCCCATTGCAATACATGCAATTATCATTATGGCATTAATTGCATTCCATTGCAACCACTCATGACCTGCACTGTTCACATCACTTTTTTATTCATTTGTTTGCACTATTTACTGTTGTGATGTCACATGCATGTACACAATCAACACTTGCTTTTATTATTTTATTATTTACTTTCCTTGTATATAATTTTTGCATTGTCACACTGCATGAGCCTGCACCACCCCTGCATGATTTTTCCATTTTAGGCCATGAGCATGATGAGACATTTGAGGGAGGAGTGATTATCCCTTTAAGAGACATCACAAGTCAAATCAACCATCCTGCCATTTTCTCTTGCTCTGTTGATGAAGAAATCCCTGGCCACTGGTTGCTAGGTGGTGCCCCAATCGTCCACTCCTCCGCCAGGGGTCGACACTCTGCCACCCAGCAGGGGGCGTTCAGGCAGCTGAGCATTGACCCAGTGTGCAGCCATGATCACATGACCATTGTTCAGTATCAACTGTTATCTGGAGTGACTCTGCAAGCCAGGCTCTATGTGCAGCAAGGTGTGTGTCTTTAATTAATTAATAACTGGTTTAGTAAAACATACTTAAAATCTGCCATACTTAAATACTAAGTGAGGTTAAGCCGACTTAATTTTCCAAACTAAATCATATAAATGGTATACATAAATTTATAAGTAAAATTAAGGGAACCTGAATAATTTAGGAATGAGATAAAATTCATAATTGGAAATTAATAATAATGAACTATTTCAAAATTAGCATAGAGGTGTCAAGCAATCATTATATAAAGTGATCTCATAATTAATATGCAGTTGACAGCCTGAGAAGTAATTCAATTTGAAGATAAAACTGTAGTGAATTATCTCAGAAAGAGAAATATCTGTAGCATTTATAAGCCATGGGCCTTGTAGAGAAAGGAGAATCAAATTAGAAATAATACTGCAATGTTATTAAACACAGTTATTTTAAAAATATTTTGAGGAAAATTGTTACTCCCCATTGACATAATGTTCAAGAAACTACCTGTGACATGCAACAGTTATAGTGCAGCTGAAAATATTTAGTCACCTGGAAAAATAATTGGCACAGAACATTTTTGTAAACATTTAGTGCAAAATATCGTGTAAATATTATGAAAATCACCATTAGAGGATAACATAAAGTATGTGTTATTGTCATGATAATATTACTTAACATTCTCAATTAAATACTGTCATTATCTCTGTATTCTGTCATTATTGAGGTCACAATAGATTTCAGTGCAACTTTAAGAAACTTACTCTATTTTTGGAAATTAAAAAAAAAAAAAAAAACCTATACAAAAAGGTCTGAAGTGTTAAATAAACAAAATACAGTTAGTAATGAGTTTTTAATGTCTGATCATACAAAATATTGCCAAGTTATGATTTTTTCAAGAAGCAACACTCCAAACATTAAAATAAAAAGCATAACCTTTATTCAGGTGCCATAACTCCAGAGATAGTCCATAAACAGCCATCACATGATGACAGGAAGGATCATGCAAATGATGATGATGATGATGATGATGATGATGTAAATGATTACCATGATGATGGCATTGAAGTCTCCGACAATTATGTGATTTACAACTGCCCAGCGGATGAATACAAAGAACTCTCGGATTATGAAGGATACGAATCGATCAATAATGAAAAAGATGCAAAGTATTATATTACAGACAATGCTGCTTGCTCTAAGCCAGTGGCCTTAATAGACTTTGAAAAAGCATCTGGTGCTGATCAAACACAATTAACTGGGGACTTTAATGGCTTTAACAGACAATTTGACAAATTTGACAAAGGGTTAGTTGAAGACTTAGAATGTAACAGAGACAGAGATTTGGACAAAGACCTAGACTTTAACAAAGACATTCAGAGAGTATCTGACAACCAGAAATACGAGACAGAGAGCGAATCTAGCCTGGGCACTTTGAGTCTGTTTGACAGAGTTTGTGAATCTGACGATTTCTTGGCTGACTCTGAGAGATCGGATTCTGAATTTTCTGTAGCGAAAGGGTCATTGAGATATTTTGACATTCCAATTGAAGCAGATACTGAGGCATTAGCTGACACAGATGACAGTGAGGAGATAGAGCAAGAGATAGAAGTGCATTACATTGACGATGAAGGGGTAGAGTGGCCTCTTAGTGCGATTGAGGATGACAGACCTCTTGCTCTTGCAGTAATAGCTGAAGAGACTGAAGTCAGTAGTGATGTTGGAAGCATTGATCTTATTAGGCAGGAAACTGAAGATAGTAATGGGCAAATAACAGCTCTAGATTTAACACTGACAGAAGACACTTCATTCAGTGAAGTAGCAGGTTCCTACGGCTCAGATGAAGGAGATCTCAATGTCACTGTAATTGCTACCCATATACCCCCGTTAGGGAGCACAGATTCTTCTGAGAATATTGAGAGTAGATCTGTTTCTAATCCTGCAATGTCACGTCAAGGTGAACCACAGACATCTGTTCCCCAAGCCAATGTCCAGCAAGTTGCGAGTGACATATTCTTAGGCATTGGTCCCCCTAGTAGTCTAGAGAACATCCATGTTGCCTGTGATGACGATGGAAAGTCAAAAGAACATGTTTCATCTTATGACTCAGTGGATGTTGCTGGCACAGAGGTCTTTATCAACAATGATGCTATTTTCTTTGAAATTGAGGATGATCCTTCAAAGACCCCTCTGAAGCATCAGATGTTCCAAATGGACAGGTGGCGCCATCATACAATAGAGGAAGTCAGTGATGAAAACTCAGAACCTTCCCTTCCGAGCGAGTCTCCTCATTCCTCCAGATGGGAGATGTTCTCTAGGTCAAGGTCAAATGTCTCTCTTTCAAGGTCAAATGTGTCTCTGTCAAGGTCATTGTGTGACCTTGGGGAGGACCAGAGATCAGGCATAGTCACTCCGTTCTCTTCATCTATCAGGTCAGAGATCTCAGAATCATTTGAGGAATACAACTCAGATGATTACATTGATATCTCCACAGATGATGAGGATTACCATGCTAACCAAAAGCAAAGAATCCTTCGACGCTCAGCGTTTGAGCAAGTGGAGGTCCTTGCAGGACACCCTGCTCTTTACGGAGCATCTCCTGATGGGAGTTCTCGAGTCAGTTCTCGTTCAGGTGAGCTTCATCCTATCTCCTGCTCCCCTGACAGCTCCAAGTCCTCTGCAAGACTCTCTGATGACTTCAAGGCGATCGGTGCTAAGAAGGCCTGGAACTTTTGCAGGTGGTCCACAGAAAACTTGAGCGGGTCCCCAGAAGACCACATAAAGATAATCAAATACAACAAAGATATGAGATCAAAGTCTTTGGAGCTACCTACTCTGCCAATGAGTGCTGTAGATGTACTACCTGACTGGAATAACAATACCACAGACATACCATCTGAGGGTACATACAAGGACCCACAACATCACCTCCACAGTGGACATGAAGTTGTAGAGACAATGTCAGAGTCCATGAGGGCATCAGAAGTGTTCAAAGAATCTGAGGGACAGTTATCTGTTGTGACAGGAACATCAGCTGAGCAAGAATCGACCACAGAAGACATTAGTTATCCACCAAATCCCGATACTGACAATTGTTTTGGTCAAATAGCAACAAACAAGACAGTAGTTGAGAAAGAACCAGAAGAAGCTTCAAATAAATCTGCAAGAGGTAATTTGATGAATGTACTCTATGGGTATTTCTCAGGAGTTAAACAAAGCAAAGAAATGGCAACCACAGATACCAACTTTGATGATACTGTATTAGATGACTATGATGTCATTGACAGCCATGAATTGTCACTCTCTCCTAATATTGACAAAGATGTATTGAACAAGGAGGTTGGGTTAATAAATGAACCGAAGTTACACTCAACTCCCATCAAATCAAAGAAATCACAAAGAGGGGCAACCTCATTCAGAGATGGTGAATTGGAACCATTACTAAATGAAACAATTACACAATCAGAAAAACCCATCGTTAGTGATACTTCCCATTCAGCAGGAGACCTTTCAACTGAGCGCATTGAAAAGTTTGTCATCATAGGTGACTTAAACAGCTCCCTGTCATGCAGTAGTTTTCTGGATGACAGGGAAAGTATTCCTAGCACAGAGCATGTAGAAAAATTTACAAAGGATGAGGTTCAAGAGACACTGGTTGATCACGATGTATCAGTAGAAAGAACAGAGCACTTCCATCATGAAAATGCCACTCAGTACACTGACTTTGAATTTGTTGAAGTAGGCAATGTCTCAACAGAACATGTAGAAAAGTTCAAAACACTGAGTTCTGATGAAGAAGACTCCATTTCTAATGAGAGGTCTACAAAAAGAGTTGAGATGTTTACGAAGGAGAAAGCAGGTGATGTTGATGTATCAGAATGCTTTGAGTTAGTAGATCATGAAAATGTATCCACAGAACATGTGGAGAAATTCAAAACACTCAACTCAGATGAGGAGGAAAACTTTGCAAATGAAGAATCAACTGAGAGAGTTGAGTTCTTCACTACAGAAAATGTAGCAGATATGAATTTATCAATTACAGGAGAATTGAATGTTATTGTGTATGAAGAGATGAACAACAGCTTTACGGAGCGAACAGAAAAGTTTGCCAAATATAGTCCAGTTTCTGTTCGCTACAAAGACAAGGAGTTGTCATGCTGGTCAGTTACAGCAATAGATGATGATGACAAAGACACAAATCAAGGAGATATGGATTTAGACAAAGACATTACCCTCAATATAAGTCGTTCAAAAGAAGAATGGAACATGGTGCACCTAAATGAAAGTCACCAGTCAATAGACAGTTTGACGAAAGCATATGAACCAGAGCATCTATGGGAAGTATACCAGGAGAGAGAAAGATTAATCCTGCGCAGAAACCAATTATGGAGTCATATATCTATTATTGATGGTGACTTCAATGCCCCAAGTCTCGTAATGGATAAAGAGCATGAAGTGGAGTACTTCAAAGAGCTCTTCCAAGAGCGAGAGAGAATCATCTTCATTAGGAAAGATGAATGGGATAGAATGTTTGAGCAGACCCTGGACAAATCCTTTGATGAACTTGGATTGAAATATGAAGCTGATAAACACAGAGACATTCACCAGGAGAAACAGAAAATGTATCTCAGAGGGAAAATGGTGTGGGACAGACAGGGCGATTACCTCATTCTTGATTCGCCAAAAGACTTCGATGACTTTAAAAGACATCTCTTAGAGACTTATAAGGACATCCACCAAGAAAGACAGAAAATGTACCTCAGAGGCAAAATGGCATGGGACAAACAAAGCGAAGAAACACTTGACAGTGCCATGGCTTTTGGTGATGTACAACAACATACAGATATATCACATAGAGATATTCATCAAGAGAGGCAGAAAATGTACCTAAAAGGCAAAATGGTGTGGGACAAACAAAACGAAGAAATGCTTGACACTGCCATGGCTTTGGACGATGCACAGCAACATGCAGATAAATCTTATAGAGATATTCACCAAGAAAAGCAGAAGATGTATTTGCGAGGTAGGATGTCCTGGGACTATGAGGATGAAGCTGTCATAGATTCTGCTAGAAATTTGGAAAATGTTCAGAGATATGATGCAGAACAAGCTTTCAGAGATATCCACCAAGAGAGGCAACGGTTGTACCTGAGAGGGAAACTAGTGTGGGATGAAGACAATGATGCATTTATGGTGCAAGTGGAGTCAGATGAACCTGTGGCTGTACCAATGTACATATCAAGTCGTATGTTCAAATTTGGGGATAAGAAAGTGTCCCAAGAAAATCTTAGTGGTGTAAATGTCCTGGCAACAAGAACAGACACACCACATCAACAAAGTTCAGAGATTATGGAAGAGATTACAGATGTAAATGCAGTCAGAAACAACATCACTCAGTCCCTAACTCACAAGAAACACATGACACATGAGCTGCTGTCCCCACCACAACATGTTGCATCATACTCTTTCAAATCTGCATCCAATGTGTCAACAGAGTCAGAAAAAGAGACAGAATCTTTTGAATCTTCTTCTTTTGAATCTTCTGCCAAGGCGTTCCCTTCACCTGATGCCTTTGATACTGGTATCAGTATACCATCTCCTAAAAATGAACAGACTGCTTTACAGAAAAGGAAGCAATCTGGCAGACAGCAAACTGGTTTGCGAAGAGGAGGTGTTAAAGATGCTGTTAAACTCTTCAGCAAAGAAGAATTGCAATTAAGAAAGACAAATGAAGAGACTAACACGCCCCGCTCAGACAAAGCCAAGCCTGCATCCACTGCAGTTAGAGAAACTATTAAAACTTTCAATGAAGCCAAAGTAATGTATGGCATCAGAACACCAAGGAGAAAACGACCAGTTCCTGAAAAGATGGAACATGAAGATATGAGTTCTCCCTTTGATTCTTCTTCCATAGCTCAAAGCAATTATCAAAACTTTCCTGAAATTAATGCTGAAGGACAGAATAATGACAATCAAATTAAATCATCCAAGTCAATCAGATCAAGCCATGACACGTCTGGTAATGCCATTGATGAAATGCCACCAATAAAAAGTGAAGTCACAAATGTAACCAGCCCAACAGATGAAGTCAATGATGATAGTTTAGTAACATCTGCTGTCAAATGGTCTCCTAAGCCACCAGACACTATGTTGCAATCAAACCCTCAAATCACAGAATCTATTGACTTAATACTGCAAACTCAAGTTGAAAAGGTACCTCATGAAACTGATGACTCTGTTTCAATTGACACATATTCAACAAGAGTTGACCTTAAAGATGGCTCAGGTGGGTCTGAAGGTCAAGCAAAGGTTACAGCAACAACCAGCACCACAGCCACAGATAACTCATCTCCAAAGAGGGATACCAGAGATCCCCATTCTTCCAATGCTTATATTGCCTTTTATGGTCACTCTGAAGACTCTGTGGTAACTGACTTTAGTACCAAAAGGTCACCTAGACAAACCTACAGTGAGGTTGCTACTGAACAGGAAGATGTCACTCCTAACCAGGTAGGAATACTACAGCCAACAAGAGACCTTGTATGTCGCAATGTCATGACAAGGGAGCAGGATGACCAAACGAAAGCCTCACTTGAGGACACCATTGCTATATGTGATGATTCCCATGTGGCTGAATGTTCTGGCACTCAGAATGCACTCAGCTATGATGACTGCAGCTATCTGGTAGAAAACCTGCAGCCAACAAGAGATCTTGTATCTCGCAAAGTTGTGACCAAGGAACAGGATACTCTGAAGAAAGCTTTAGCTGAGGACAATAAGGGTTGCCAGATGAAGGATTATAGTGTAACTGAATGCACCAAACCTTCAAGTAGTGGCCAGTCACATGGACTTACATATCCAGAAAATAAAGACATTCTTGATAATGCCAGTGACAATGAACGAAAAGATAATTACAGTCATACCCCACTTCATTTGGCAGACTTGAGTAGGCTTCAAAGTGATAAACGTCATGGCTCACAAAATATACTTCACAGTAACAATGACCATCACCATGAAGTGGAACACGTGCAGCCAATACGAGATGTTGCATCTCGCAATATTGCCACCAGAGAGGTGGGTGAGCTGCAGGAAGCATCAGTTGAGGATACTTTCCAAAGTAAATCCAATGATGCTGAGCATTTTTGCACTGAGAATATACCCAGCAATGATGGTCTTCATCCCTGCGGAGTGAAAGAACTGCAGGCAACAAGAGACCTTGCATCTCGAAATATTGTCAGCAGGGAGGAATGTGAGTTGAAGGCAGCAACAGTTGATGTTGTGGGTTTCCATATTGATTCCAATGTTGCTAAATATTCTGGCACTCAGAATGTACCTAGCAATGATGGTGAATATCTGGATCTCGTGGGCAACCTACAGTCAACAAGAGGTCTTGAATCTCGAACTGTTGTCACCAAGCAACAAGTAGATTTCAAGGGAGCATCAATTGGTGCCAGTGTAAGCTTCCATGATGATTCCCATGTTGCTGCAGAGTCTGGCATTCCCAGTGTACATCCAAGTGAAGCTAATAACCAGCCACATGGACTCAGTTATCAAGACAATGAAAGTATTGTTTATGCCAGAGGCAATGAACAAGGAGAAAGTAATGACTGTTCTCCACTAGGCTTGGCACCCTTGCAAGACTTAGTGCAACAATCCTTCCCAATTGAACAAACCACAGGAATTATCAACATGGTCAAATCAACCAAAACTCTATCTCATGATGTGCATTCAAATGACACTGTAAATGTTGCAGGGTCCCTGGAAGACCGACCTAAAAATGTTCACGATAATGACAAAACTATGGTTACTGACACACAATATGAAACACAAAAAGAAGTCCCAACAGAGTCCCTCTACTCAAATACCTTGACATCACAACCAACTTCAATTGATCATAATGACAAAATGCCTGACTCAATGAATGTGTCAAGGAAAAGAGGAACTCGCAAAGATAAACAAGGTACCAAGGAAACAAAGAGCCACGATAGTAACACAGTGACAATAGGCACTAATGATGACATTAAACAAAGTCAGAGTGCTGAAACTGAACAACTGGTATCTGACAACACTTCAAACGACTTGGTAGGCCAAGATGAGTCACATTTACAATCTACTGATGAGTCATTGTTGGTAACAGAACAGTTTCAAACAGTCAAGTTCAGGACTGAAAGTGGTCATGACACCACAGCCCAAAATGACGCAGACCAAAGTCACACACCAAAATCCAGTGTGATTAAGTATCCGAAAAAGGCAAACAGAACCAGAAAGAAGAAACCCTCAGTTGACGTGAAGGGAGAAGCACCTCCTTTTTCTGGCTTTGGTATGGAGGAAAGAAAAATCTCCAAGAGAAGATCAAGACAAAACAGAGAGCCCACAAAAGAGACAAATGACAATTTCACTGATTCTAACAATGGCCAAGCAGCTATCAGATCACAAGATGATAAAGTTGATCTCAGCCAGCCAATGAATGAGACTGTACAGTCAACCAGCCTACATGTTGTTACTTCTCAAGTTTACTCTGAATCAAACAGCAACGTGTCTTCTGCATATACACTGGGATTTACATCTGCCATTCAGGAACCACCCCAGTCCAATGAATCAGAGATAATGTCAAGCACAAATGCTTCAACTGCTGAAGACATAACTGGAGTGCAACCAAAAGTACAGACAACATATCATGAACCCTGGAATGAACAGGTGGACAGTGTTGTTGATGACACAGCCTCTGTTCATCCTCAGCAAAGTGCTGTGACTGCTTCCTCCACTGAAACTGGTGCATCTATGGCTCAGGTGCAGCCAACACATAAGTCAAATGAACAAGAGAATCTGACCACCATAAATGCATCAACTCTTGGCAAAATTATCCCTCTGATATCAACAGCACAGACAGCATATAAATCTAGCAATGAAAACAAGAATGAGGATGGTGGCAATGCTGCTTTTGTTGATTTTGAGCCAAGCAATGTGGCCGGCAGAAATTACATATCCATGATCCAACAAATACATGGCACACAATCTGCCACCAATGATGCTGTAGGATTGAGTGAGCATATAAGTGATCTTCAAAGACAGCAGGAATATGGTGGCCTTTCTGTTTTTGCTGATCACTCTGATGCTCCATTGCCAGAAAATGATGCTCAACCTTTGATGAATGCTCCTGTCATCAATGTAACTCAGGTGAACCACACTCCTGCATCTATTGCAGACAGTTTGCCTTCCTTCGTAAACAATGTCAGGGAACACCAAGCATGCAAATTGTCCACTATAGAAATGCCAGAAGATGTTGACATGCAGATAAGCCTGAAAATTGATGATGAGAGTGAGAAACTTGATTTAAAATCAAATATCAAACCAAATGATCATCAAACATGTGACAGTTTTGCAAAAACTGTCACAAACACCAGTGTGGTAGCTGAAACAACAGAGCCATATCTTGAACAGAATGAATCTAGTCTACCCACTGCAGTCAAAGGCCAAAGCAATCAAGGTACTAGCATAGACACTGACATGAAATCAGATGTCAGTGGAACATACAATACACAGACTGAGTCCCAATCAACCAGTGACATTGAGGGCACCTCTGACAATAGGCGCCAAAAAGAGACAAGTCAATCTTTTGGATCACATGTAGCAGAGAATGATAGCAACCAAATGATAGATCATGGTATTCCTGATGATCAGTCGCCAGGCAAGTTACAATATCCTGTTAATATGGCTGAACCTGATGGTCCAAGTGTTGATGATTTACTAAATCAGACAAGACCTTCAAAAGGTCACACAGATGATGCCAACCCTGCTCACACTCCGGTTAAATCAGTGAAGGATGAGAGGGTACCTACATTTGTCAGTCCTTACTTATTTGAAGACAGAAAAAAGAGAACATTGAGAGCACGGTCACTTTCACCTGTGGTCAAAAGGCCGCTGTTTAAGAAAGCTATCTCATTTGAGATCCCGCTAGAAAATAATAGTAAGCCTAGATCTTTAGAACTGGATGGTAGTTATTTAGAAGGGCAAAGAGATAATACAGAAGCAGCCACATCAGATAGGGCAAGCTCAAGTAGAGCAAACAGAAAACAGGGTAGATCAGTTAGAAGGAGATCAAATTCAACTGAATTACCTCCCCAGTTTTATAAAAAGTCTGATGACCCTAACATACATGATGACAGTGTGCCCCAAACAAACATTAAACACATGCAAGCAGCCACCCCAGACGAAAAAGGTGTGGATAGACATAGCAGAAAGAAAGACAAGTCGGTTAGAATGAGATCAGACTCAACCAAATTGTCTCACAGTGATAATGACAATTCTGATGATGCCTCATTAAATGTAAGAGTAGTTGTACATCAGGACGACAGGCTACATCAAAAAAATCTCACACATGCCCACCCTGAAATTAAAGACCATATGCCTAAAAAGCACACAGGGAAGTCAGGTAAAACTTATGACGGGAGAGAAAAAAACAAAATCATAACTGATAAAGACAGAATGAGAGAGCAGACTTCCCACAGAAGTGATGACCGTCTGACAAGCCAAAGTAGTGACCATGTTAGTCACTTCCAAGGGCTAACAGGCTCTAATGAAACAGGTATATCAGGGCCAAACAAGCACATGTCAGGTACAACTGAGACAGATAGCAGTGATACCTATAAAGACAGACAAAGTAAAAGTAGTAAAAACAGACATGACTATGACATGACTGGACGTGGTGCCACTGGGAGTGATGCTGAGCATGAACAAGACACTAAACAAGACAAGGACAGAAAGACAGACAAATATTCACAAAGACAGTCTCAAAAACGGAAAAAGAAAGCTGGAGATTTGCATCCTGTTTCTCCAAATGATGACAATAACCAAGCGAAGGAATATAATCAAAGACGGCAAAAAGGTAGTGAATGTATACAGTCTTAATTATGCACCATATAATCTTGTATCTTGTTTTATGTAAATACAATTCAGCTTATAACCAGTGGTGTTGGTTTACAAATGTTAGCTAATTGGTGCTTATTAATGATCTTATATTGATGGAATGCTTATTCCTCCACACTGCATTCCACCATATTGTCCGTACACATTACATACTATAAATGTGCAATATACTTTTATGGAGAGAATAAATGAGTTTGACTAAAGACGGTGTTTTGTTTCAATGCTTGCATGAACTAGTTACTATTGAGTGCACCATTGTTTTTGCTTTGCTGTTGACTTCTGCACGCTGATTGTTTTACCCCTTCCACAAGGCACAAATAATCCAGGGCAACTTCATAGGATAAAGGTACAGTATGTTTTATCAATAAATGAACGAGGGTGTTTTTAGTCAGATTACAGTAATATAAGCACTTTACTGACTGTTTAAAATGTTATTCAATTATAATAAAATATATATAAAAAAAACTAGAAACTAGATATTTAGAGTTGAGAAAGCCTGCTTGCTTACAGTAGCATACATTTTTTTTCCAGTTGAGGAGAAAGTCGTGTTTAAGGAAAAACTTAAGAACGTAGAAGTTCTCCAGGACGATACAGCCATCTTCCGCTGCGAGGTTACCAAACCAGGTGCACCTGTGAAGTGGATGCGTGATGGCAAACCCATTGAGCCGTCTGACAAGTATGAGATCCTCGTGGAAGACACCGTCCACACTTTGATCATCAAGGATGCCACTTTGGAGGACATGACAGAGTTTACTGCTACTCTAGCGGATGACTCCACCACAGGAAAACTCATCGTTGAAGGTAGAGTGGAGTGAAGTGGTGGTCTCCTAATAATATAATCTTAAGACTCGATCTCTTAAGCCCTTTTATTCCAGGTTGTGTGACTTTGAATCCTTCCATAAATGAAATGGTTTGCAAATTGTACCCAAGATGTAGCGCATGCGATCTGGTCCCCTCTGGATTGAAGTGTTTGCACAGGAATTTGATCGAAATATGTCGCGATTTCAGTGCATTCCTTTTTCAGGATCTTGCTCAGTTTTGACAATCTCATCAAGTACTAATAAAACATAATTATGCCATTTCAACATTTCAGGATATCAATTTCATTGTTCTGTTGTATATGAATGATCATCAATTCATAACTTGATTATAAATGATCATCAACTCATCGCACTCATAAAATGTCAAAGAAAGGATTTACATGTCCATATCATTTGCATAACAAGATGTGTCGCTTCTTTTGCACAGCCATCATCACATATATGGGTCATTATGCTCATAATTATTACTGTTTATTGAGATTCCATTGGAAATCCTTCATCAGACATTGTATTCATATTTCAGCAATATATCACTATTAATCATTTCTATTTCAGGACATTATCAAAATTGTATGTTATTGTTATCACCATTACCATGCTCTCAGAAATATTGAACAGATCATTCCTGCAACATCCTTTGTACTTCATGTCATTTCTCAGATTATCTAAATATCCAATCAACTATCGCAATGCAATGAAACTCCTACATATTTTCATTATTTCTTAACTAAATTGCCTTTCTTGAATAAACATCTCCATTTCTTCTACTTCGCTCTTCAATATTTCCTACAATGTATTCATGTAGAATATTTAGTTATGTTTTATTAAAAGGTTCATAACTCATATCTCATAACTCATATTGGACAGGTGTAATTACTGTCAGTGACATCTCATACTTTATTCATCACACTGTGCCTGAGATTGCCATCCATACTTAGTCAATAGTTCATAACCAATTCTTTTCTTGAATATTTCTGCCTTCTTGAATTCTTCAGTACCTTCTATGATATATTTCATGCAGAATGTGTAGTTTTGTATGTATAGTTAGTAGATATATAACTCACAACTCGTACTAGACAGGCATAATAACTGAACATGAAATTTCATACCATTTTCATTTATTCATCACACTGCATTTGAAATTACTGTTTACTATATTTTTCCCAGAATTCTTTCAAGATGTCTACCTTAACTCTTCACAATTTTCTATGATGTATGATGCATTTCATGTTGTTATATAATACCCATATTTGACAGGCATAACTCATTTCAATGACATTTCCTTCTTCATTTATTTATCAGAAGTCACATTCACCTCTGAAGGTTTCATTGAAGAAGTTGTTGAGCAAACAACGACTATAACAGGGGACACAGATGAAGAGACAGAATTTGTGGATGCCACTGAGAGTGTGGACCAAACGACAGTATCTGTTTTAGAGACTGTTACTACGGTTGAACCACAAGACATGACAGATGTCACTGAGGTGATTGAATACACTCAAGAAGCTCCTCTAGAGTATTCTGATACCATAGTTACTGATGAGACATTTGAAGAGGTTACAGAAGTAACTGAGTCTACAGAGGAATCAGTCGAGCAGGCTCCAGAACCAAAACCAGAGGAAAAAGCTCCTGAGCCTGAGGAAGATGACAGGCGACCAGCCTGGTTGAGAAAATTGAAGCCCAAGCAAAAGGAGGAGCCTAAAAAAGAGGAACCTCAGAAAGAAGAACCAGAAAAAGAGGAACCTAAACCACTTGAAGATAGCCAAACTATTACCTTAAGTCAGGGTACGGTTACACATATCAGCATGGCACTGCCTATCATTATACTCTATTATTCAGTTGCAAATCTTCAACTTAATATGGTTATGTTTTTACTCCTTGTATAACTATCTTCTTGGTTTATTTCATTTACTATCTCTCTTATCTTGATGAGCTTAAATCTTCTTTGCTCTTTTATCAGTTTCTTCTCAGAATTTAATGGTTCATTCTTTTGTATCAGTCTTGATACCTGATTTATTTTCATTCTCCAACTCACATTTGTTGCTTTTGCATTATTTCATTAAATTTCTTGCATCATGCACCTTTGTGAATTTTACATTTGATACATTGTATTTTGTAGATTAGTTATCACTGTATGGATGTCATAAAGTTCATAATCTTTACAGCAGTTCAAGACAAAACCCAGACAGTAATCAGTTCTGAAGAAACAACAGCTATTGTTGAAGAACCTAAAAAAGAAGAGCCTAAGTCTGTTGAGGAGCATATGAAAGAGGAGATTGTCGAAGAAACTGCTGAGTTAGTCATCACTGATACCAACGACACTGTTGTGGAAGAGACAGTTGAAGAGATTGTGGTTCCAAAAGAGGAACCTAAAGCTCCTGAGGAAAAGGCTCCTGAACCAAAGCCAGAGGAAAAGGCTCCTGAGGAGAAGGCTCCAGAGCCTGAGGAAGATGACAGGCGACCAGCTTGGATGAAAAAGCTTAAGTCAAAGAAAAAAGAAGAGCCTAAGATAGAAGAACCAAAAGAAGAACCTAAACAAGAGGAAGTGGTTGAAGAGACCACTCAATTGGTCATCAGTGACACTCAAGATACAGTTGTGGAGGAAACGATTGAAGAAGATTTGGTTCCAAAAGAGGAACCTAAACCTGAAACAAAACCAGATGAAAAGGCTCCAGAGGAGAAGGCTCCTAAGCCTGAGGAAGATGACAGGCGACCAGCTTGGATGAAGAAAATGAAACCAAAAAAGAAAGTGGAACCAGAGAAAGAAGAGCCAAAGCCTGTTGAGGAGCCCAAGAAAGAGGCGGTAGTTGAAGAAACTGCTGAGTTAGTGATCACTGACACCAAAGAAACTGTTATAGAGGAGACAGTTGAAGAAGTTGTGGTTCCAAAAGAGGAACCTAAACCAGATGAAAAACCTGAAGAAAAAGCTGAACCAAAACCAGAAGAAAAGGCTCCTGAGGAGAAGGCTCCTGAGCCTGAGGAAGATGACAGGCGACCAGCTTGGATGAAGAAACTCAAAACCAAAAAGAAGGAGGAACCCAAAACAGAAGAACCTAAGGTTGAAGAAGCTACAGAGGTTCACCTTACAGAGTTAGATGTTCCTGGTAGGCTATGAATCTTGCAATATTAGCATCTTGTATACTTCTTGGCTTTGATGGTTCCTTTTTGTTTGGATTATTTACAACACTCATACATGTATATATACTTATGTTTCTTCAGTATGTTTCATTTCAAATTTTGCACATTTCATTTCATTATCAATGTTTTTATTCTTAGCATATTTTCACACACAGTATTTCTCTTATTTTCTGTCTACATATCCTTCTATTCTATCTCTATTTCACATTGATTCTTTCAATTACATAAACATTTCATTTATACATAAACTTCTTGATCAACTGTTTTGTTTTTTTGATTTTAATGATAGTTTGTTCTATTAATATTCGTTGGTATTTATTCTGTACTTGAATCAATTCATTCTACATGAGATTATTGCTTTGAATAGCACACATTATTTGATAAAGGTTATTACAATCATCTGTGTGATTTTTATATATTTGACTAAAACATTTAAACATAGAACATTCTCATTTATGTATACCATTTCTTGCAGGGTCATACATTACTTATATGTTGCCAAACATTCATCTCTTGATGTAATGATATATTTTATTTTCATCCAGAAGTTTACGAAACATCAGAAACTGTCATTTCTGAGGAAACCATAGTAATGTTTGAAGAGGATTCAGTTGTCCAAGACACAGACGAAATTACTGAGCAGATTACTGAACAGATAATTGAGGAAAAAGTTGAAGAGACAAAAGAGCCTGAGGAGGATGACAGGCGACCTGCTTGGATGAAAAAACTGAAATCAAAAACGAAAGAGGAGCCTAAGAAAGAAGAAACTGTTGAAACCCAAAAGGACACATCAGAACTTGTCACAGACACAATAGAAACTGTCATGGAAGTGACAACAGAGGAGCTTCTTGTTGTTGAAGAGGAACCAAAAGAAACTGTCATGGAAGAGACAACAGAGGAGCTTGTTGTTGTTGAAGATGAACCAAAACCAGAAACTGTCATGGAAGAGACAACAGAGGAGCTTCTTGTTGTTGAAGACGAACCAAAATCAGAAACTCAACTAGAGGGAGCTCCTGAACCAAAGCCAGAAGAAAAGGTTCCTGAGCCTGAGGAAGATGACAGGCGACCAGCCTGGATGAAAAAACTCAAAACCAAGAAGAAAGAGGAACCTAAAGTAGAACCACAGCTTGTTGAAGAGCCTAAGAAAGAGGAGGTAGTTGACGAAACTGCTGAGTTAGTGATCACTGACACCAAAGACACTGTTGTGGAAGAGACAGTTGAAGAGGTTGTGGTTCCAAAAGAGGAACCTAAACCTGAGGAAACGGCTGTTGAGCCTGAGGAAGATGACAGACGGCCAGCCTGGATGAAAAAACTCAAAACCAAAAAGAAGGAGGAACCTAAGCCTGTTGAGGAGCCAAAACAAGAAGAGGTAGTTGACGAAACTGCCGAATTAGTGATTACTGACACCACTGAAACTGTTGTAGAAGAGACAGTTGAAGAGGTTGTGGTTCCTAAAGAGGAACCTAAACCTGAGGAAAAGGCTCCTGAGGAGAAGGCTCCTGAGGAGAAGGCTCCCGAGGAAAAGGCTCCTGAGCCTGAGGAAGATGACAGGCGGCCAGCCTGGATGAAAAAACTCAAAACCAAGAAGAAAGAGGAACCTAAAGTAGAACCACAGCTTGTTGAAGAGCCTAAGAAAGAGGAGGTAGTTGACGAAACTGCTGAGTTGGTGATCACTGACACCAAAGATACAGTTGTGGAAGAGACAGTTGAAGAGGTTGTGGTTCCAAAAGAGGAACCTAAACCTGAGGAAAAGGCTCCTGAGGAGAAGGCTCCCGAGGAAAAGGCTCCTGAGCCTGAGGAAGATGACAGACGGCCAGCCTGGATGAAAAAACTCAAAACCAAAAAGAAAGAGGAACCTAAGCCTGTTGAGGAGCCAAAACAAGAAGAGCCAAAACAAGAAGAGGTAGTTGACGAAACTGCCGAATTAGTGATTACTGACACCACTGAAACTGTTGTAGAAGAGACAGTTGAAGAGGTTGTGGTTCCTAAAGAGGAACCTAAACCTGAGGAAAAGGCTCCGGAGGAGAAGGCTCCCGAGGAAAAGGCTCCTGAGCCTGAGGAAGATGACAGGCGGCCAGCTTGGATGAAGAAAATGAAACCCAAAAAGAATGATGAACCCAAAAAAGAGGAACCAAAATCTGCTGAGCAGCCTAAGAAAGAGGAACTTGTCCCACAGACAGAGGAAGAGTTTACGCTCGGTACGACTTTACTCAACTTTGCTTTTTTGGAGCATACAGTTTATTTGCCATGACTTTAGTTTCTCTTGGTTACACTTTATTCTACACTTCATTTATCTTCTTTTTATTGTCTTTACTGGCATGTCGTATTAATTCTAAAATGACTATTGCATTACTTGGTGCATTGTGTCAAATTCCTTTTCTCTTTATTATCTCTTTTTTTTTCCATGCATTTTTATCATCGAATTACTCGACTCTCTTATTTGATGGATATGCTCTTAATTTTCAATACCTAACAGGTATTGGCTCTTATCTTTCATATTATTTTCTTGTTGAACTTTCTAGTTTAATTTCACTTGATGAAAATTCATTTTGCATATATTTGCTGATATATTCATTTCTCATTAGCATGGATTATGAAATTCCGTTCACTACTATTGGCTCTTATCTTTCATATTATTTTCTTGTTTAACTTTTTAGTTTAATTTCACTTGATGAATATTCATTTTGCATATATTTGCTGATATATTCATTTCTCATTAGCATGGATTATGAAATTCCGTTCACTACTTCTTTCCAGTCAAAACAATGGGACTCTTTTTCCTGCAATGCTCACTTTATCATTGTTAAACATATTCATTTTTTAAAATACTCATATAGCAAATGTTGCACCAACTGACTACTGGTGATATCTATTTCATAATGTATTTTCCTAGTCTTAGAATTGCAATTCATTCTTGTGGCATTCAATATAATTTATTCTTGTATCCAGTAATGGAAGACAAACCTCAGACAATGACTACTGAAGAAACAACTGTGACTTTTGAAGAGTCTGTAGTTGTTCAGGAACAAGTGGAGGAAAGTACTGAGACAGTTCAAGAAACAATCGAAGAAAGGGTTGAAGAAGTAAAGGAACCTGAGGAAGATGACAGACGTCCAGCTTGGATGAAGAAACTTAAGACTAAAAAGAAAGAGGAACCAAAAGAGGAACCTAAGCCTGTTGAAGAGCCTAAGAAAGAGGAGGTAGTTGAAGAAACTGCTGAGTTAGTGATCACTAAAGACACTGTTGTGGAAGAGACAGTTGAAGAGATTGTGCTTCCAAAAGAGGAACCAAAACCAGAAGAAAAGACTCCTGAAGAGAAGGCTCCTGAGCCTGAAGAAGATGACAGACGGCCAGCCTGGATGAAAAAACTCAAAACCAAAAAGAAGGAGGAACCTAAGCCTGTTGAGGAGCCAAAACAAGAAGAGCCTAAGAAAGAGGAGGTAGTTGACGAAACTGCCGAATTGGTGATTACTGACACCACTGAAACTGTTGTAGAAGAGACAGTTGAAGAGGTTGTGGTTCCAAAAGAGGAACCTAAACCTGAGGAAAAGGCTCCTGAGGAGAAGGCTCCCGAGGAAAAGGCTCCTGAGCCTGAGGAAGATGACAGGCGGCCAGCCTGGATGAAGAAAATGAAACCCAAAAAGAAAGAGGAACCCAAAAAAGAAGAACCCAAGCAAGATGAGGTAGTAGAGGAGACGGCTGAGTTAGTTATTACTGACGTGACAGAAACTGCTCTTGAAGAGACAGTAGAGGAGGTTGTAGTTCCAAAAGAGGAACCTAAACCTGAGGAAAAGGCTCCTGAGGAGAAGGCTCCTGAGCCTGAGGAAGATGACAGGCGACCAGCTTGGATGAAGAAAATGAAACCAAAAAAGAAAGTGGAACCAAAAAAAGAGGAACCCAAACCTGTTGAAGAGCCTCAGAAGGAGGAACCTGAGCAGGGAGTTCAACAAACAGAGGAAGAGTTCACTCTTGGTACGGCTCTTGTCTCTTATGAGCATTTTGTTTTCTTAGGTTGATTGCAACTTGAAACGAATTGCATTCGTGCCTTGAACGTTTTGTTACACACTTGACATGGCTTCACATTTCTTTCGCTGTCTGTAGCATGCCACACACACACCCTCAAACCATTTTCTTTTAGTATTTCTTCTTGGATGGATACTTTATTTTCATTTTGTCTTTCAGATGTATTTTTTTATCCTTGGCACATGTTTTTTTTTTTATTCAATTTGTATGCAAATATTTATTTCTATTGCACTGAATTTTTTGCATATCTTGAGTTTCATTTCTTGTATATATCTTTTAGCTCATTCTCAGATTTTTCACACATTTTGAGTACTCTTTACTTTCATATATTTTCTTTTTCCATGTAGTGCATATTACAATTTTCAGTTTTGAATGCCTTGCTCATGCAATTTATTTCATTTCTTGAATAGCATGAATCTTGATAATGCAAGGTTTTTTCATCACTTTCAGAACTTCACTTTGCCTGCACATGTTCTGCCTTATTTTCATTGCTCGTCAATATTGTCTTTACAAACACTTGAATCTTTTTCATTCTGTTTCATTGTGTTGTATCTAATCAATTTAATATGAATCTAATTAAGAGCAATACACTTAAGATAACTTTGAATAGATGCATTGTCATTCTACTACAATGCTCATTGACATCCTTCTTCAGATATCATCAATCCTAATTATGACCGTTGTCATAAAATCATAGAGCTTCATTTCTTTATCCTTAATTCTGATTTTTCATTCAGTAGTGGAAGAAAAACCCGAAATAGTGACATCTGAGGAAACTACTGTGACTTACGAAGAGTCTGTCATCATTGAAGAACAGGTTGAGGAACCAGTGCAAGAGCAAGTAGAAGAGAAAGTGGAAGAGAAAGTAGAGGAGAAAGTTGAAGAAGATGACAGACGTCCAGCTTGGATGAAGAAACTTAAGACTAAAAAGAAAGAGGAACCAAAAGAGGAACCTAAGCCTGTTGAAGAGCCTAAGAAAGAGGAGGTAGTTGAAGAAACTGCTGAGTTAGTGATCACTAAAGACACTGTTGTGGAAGAGACAGTTGAAGAGATTGTGCTTCCAAAAGAGGAACCAAAACCAGAAGAAAAGACTCTTGAAGAGAAGGCTCCTGAGCCTGAAGAAGATGACAGACGGCCAGCCTGGATGAAAAAACTCAAAACCAAAAAGAAGGAGGAACCTAAGCCTGTTGAGGAGCCAAAACAAGAAGAGCCTAAGAAAGAAGAGGTAGTTGACGAAACTGCCGAATTGGTGATTACTGACACCACTGAAACTGTTGTAGAAGAGACAGTTGAAGAGGTTGTGGTTCCTAAAGAGGAACCTAAACCTGAGGAAAAGGCTCCGGAGGAGAAGGCTCCCGAGGAAAAGGCTCCTGAGCCTGAGGAAGATGACAGGCGGCCAGCTTGGATGAAGAAAATGAAACCAAAAAAGAAAGTGGAACCTAAAAAAGAAGAACCCAAACCTGTTGAAGAGCCTCAGAAGGAAGAACCCAAGCAGGAAATTCAACCAACAGAGGAAGAGTTCACTCTTGGTACGGCTCATTTCTTGTCTTCTTTGAGCATACAACATGACTTCATTTTGGCGCATGAAATATTCATTTTGGCGCATGATAAATTCTCCCCCTTTATCTTTTTTCCATCAGTTGGTATTATTTTTATATACTGGGTGATTCATTTTGTGCTTAAACAGTTTTCTTTATTGCACACTATAAATTGCTTCTTTGTTATCTTCACAACTTAGTGATACTTCCTTCTAATCACACATTTTATTGCAATATCATTTAGTTCTTTCATTTATCAATCTTCTTGGATGAAAATTATGCCTGTCATCTTTATTTCATGATTGATTTGGCTGAAAAAATTATCATTTATGAAATTTTCATTTGTTTTCTCTCCTAATAAGCATGTCATTTCTTGCCAATTTTTTTTATTGGTCTTGCACAGTCTCATTGACTTCACATGTGTAGAAAATACCTTGTTTCTTCTTGTATCATATTTATATGAGTAAAACTGCCTTTTCACTCTTCCTAAAGGAAATATTTATTGCATTTCATATCTAATTTAGTAATGCTGTATTTTTTCACAATACAACACTCTTGCAAGGAGGTCTAGTATTTGCAGCTCTTTTAACTTCTTCGTACTGTCATTTTGATATCAACCAATTTCCTCAGAAATCAAATGTCTCTCTGTAAAAGTAATTCATTACATGACTTGTTGCACTCTATACACATATTCTGACATGTGTGTTTATAAACACAATCCATATCTCATATATCTTCTTTTTTTCAGAATGTAAGTTAACCTATATTCAATACAACTTTTCATTTAATACAGTAGTAGAAGACAAGCCAGAAACAGTGACCTCTGATGAAACAGTGACCTTGGAAGAGTCTGTTGTTGTTGAGGAAACAGTGGAAGAGAAAGTAGAAGAGCCAGTAGAGGAGAAAGTGGAAGAAAAAGTTGAAGAAGATGACAGACGTCCAGCTTGGATGAAGAAACTTAAGACTAAAAAGAAAGAGGAACCAAAAGAGGAACCTAAGCCTGTTGAAGAGCCTAAGAAAGAGGAGGTAGTTGAAGAAACTGCTGAGTTAGTGATCACTAAAGACACTGTTGTGGAAGAGACAGTTGAAGAGATTGTGCTTCCAAAAGAGGAACCAAAACCAGAAGAAAAGACTCCTGAAGAGAAGGCTCCTGAGCCTGAAGAAGATGACAGACGGCCAGCCTGGATGAAAAAACTCAAAACCAAAAAGAAGGAGGAACCTAAGCCTGTTGAGGAGCCAAAACAAGAAGAGCCTAAGAAAGAGGAGGTAGTTGACGAAACTGCCGAATTGGTGATTACTGACACCACTGAAACTGTTGTAGAAGAGACAGTTGAAGAGGTTGTGGTTCCAAAAGAGGAACCTAAACCTGAGGAAAAGGCTCTTGAGGAGAAGGCTCCTGAGCCTGAGGAAGATGACAGGCGTCCAGCCTGGATGAAGAAAATGAAACCCAAAAAGAAAGAGGAACCTAAACCAGTTGAAGAACCTGTAGTTGAAGAAGCTCCTAAACCAGTGGAGAAGGGGCCTGAGCAACCAGAAAAACCTGTTGAGGAATCAGCAGAGTTTGAAATATCCCTACAGGAGACGGTTACGGTTGAGGACTCTGTCGAAACAAAAGTTGAAGAGAAAAAGGAGGAAGAGGACACTCGTCCTGCTTGGATGAAAAAGATGAAACCTAAAAAACCAAAAGAGGAACCTGTACCTAAGAAAGAGGTTGAGAAAGAGGAGATCACTCATGAAGAGACAATATCTATTGCACAAGATGTGGAAGAGAAAATAGTTGTAGAGACAAAAGAGAGACCAAAAGAGACAGTTGAAGAAGAGGTTAGTCTCAGAGGTAAACAGAAGAAAGAGGAGACAGTTGAGGAAGAGTTTACCCTGAAGAAGAAAAAGAAACCGCAAGAAAAGAAACCTCAAGAAAAGAAACCAGAAGAAAAAGTAACGAAGGAGGAGGTTGAGGAAGTTTCCCTCACTGTTGAAGAGAAAACAACGGTGACAGAGGATGCAACTGACCTTACTCTTGGTATGCCCTTCTCTGTTCTATGCCTTGTTCTTTCTGTTCTTGTTGCTTCACTTTTCATTTTCAGTTTACTTGATATATTTTGACAATGTCTTGAAAATGCCTGCATTTTATATCTTTAATTTCATACCGTCTTGTGCCACATGTACATTTTATTTCTTATTGCCATGTTCCATGTTCTTTTGGTTTCATCTTGTGCCGTACCTTTTGCATAATGCATCTTTAATTGTGCCTTGTTACATTACGTATCTTTTATTTCTTAATGTCTTGTGTCTTATGCATATCTTTTACTTCATATTGAGTTTCATCTTTTATTTCTTGTCTTCTTTTATGCCTGTTTATTCCAATCTTATTTTCATGTATGCCATTGTGCATCGTATGGCTGTGAACCTAATATTTCCATTGCCTTTTCATATCTTATTTTGCTTCTTAAATCTAAAGTGCCTTTGGTACCTTGATTAAGGTGCTTTGTCTTGAATACATTTACTTCTTAATTTTAATTCTTTCTTGCCTTGTCTTCTGTTCTTGAGAATTTTCTAGTATTGCATTGTTCTTAACATGCTTTTCTGTTATTCATTCTTCAATTAGCACTAATAGTTATACATGACTAGTTCGTTTTTTTTATATTTTTACTTCAAATCTCTCAGCCTTGCAAACAAATTTATTTCATTGCTTGAGATTTGAAAATTATGCCTCTACTGATTGTGATCTCCCTCGTATCATTTGATTTTATGGTTCTGGGACCAATGGAAATCATTCCTTCTTGCACGGAAATAAAACCTTTCTAGTGTGACATATTTGCCTGAGCCATATCTTGTATATTCTTTATCATTTTTTGATTGTCAATCAAAAAACTTAGTAATTTTAATTAATGCATTTTGTCTTTAATGTGTGCATGACACTTGATACTCACATTCTTATTTCTTTCAGTGTATTGTTATGATATTGAGTTAGTATATGAATAGATAGACAACTGTTGTAGGGAGGTTAGTAAGTTAGGTTACAGGTGCTGATGTTTATTATTTTGGATTACATTCGTTTAATTTTACAAATCTCATAATCTCATTCTTGTGAACTCATCATTACATCTTCCCTTACTCTCTGACTTGTGACTTCGAGCTCTCCTTATTTCTGCTCACTAAGTTCTTTATACCCCAACCATCGTGCAACCTAAAGAATCATGCCGCGGAAAATTCATCAGCCACCAAATCATGCACTGCTGCAAAGTGCTCAATGCTATGGCTCCTAAAGTATTACTTATGCCTCATATAACATTGCCACATTTTCAGTATCAGTATCAATGGACATGGAAGAAATTGAGACCATTGAAATCACTGATGAGATAGAAGTCATTGTGGAAGATACATATGAAGTAGCTCCAGAAAGTGGTGAACCAGCAGCCATTGAAGCAAAACCAGAGAAGAAGCCAGTGGCACCCGCGAAAGCTAAACCTCAAGCAGAGAAAAAGGTTGATATTCCTCCACCCAAAGAACAGAAGCATGTGGCACCTGTCAGGCAAGGAAAAGTTAAAGCAATGCCAAAAGAGAAACCTCAAGAGCCAAAATTAGCGAAGAAAGAGGTTCCTGATGGGGCACCAGTACCTGTTATCCCACAGAAAGGGAAGCTTAAACCTCCACCTGAACCTCAGGTAGTGAAAACCCCTGAACCCAGAGAGGAACCAAAAGTACTTGAAGAGAAACAAACACCTCAAGAACCAAAGAGGGAAAGGAAACCGAAAAGTATAGCTAAAGAACTGCAACCTGAGTTAATAGTAGATGAGGTACAAGAGCCAAAGCTGATGCAAAAACCAAAAGAGGTGCAAGGAGAGATTGAAGTGCAAGGAGAAAGTGAGGAGGAATCATCTGATGATGAAAGACAATGGATGGATGATAGAAGAATGGAAGTGATACCAGAAGACCCACATGAAGAAGAAGAAAAGGTGGAGGTGCCTGAGGAAGAACAAAGTGCAACAGAACCAGAAAAACTGGAAGAAAAGATAGAACGAGAAAAAGTAGAGGAACCAGAAGTAGAAAAAGCACAAGCAGAAGAAGTAGAAGCACCAGAAGTAGAAGAGCAACCAGCACCAGATGTTGCAGATTCTCCTGATGGTAAAATGAATTATTTAAAATTGTCAAGACAAATTAGATTTGTCGTAGTAGCCAAAACAAACATCACTGAAATATGATGCATGTACATCATTTGCCTACCAGGAAAAACTGAAAAGCATACATTCCATACAATCACATCATTAAAAATTGCATACATTTTCAAAATATGCATAATTTATTATGAAAACTGACAGCTTTTGAAGAACATGTTAGAGATCTGCATTTTGTTTGTATGAACAATTTGCTTTTTCCGCTGAGATAATTTCTCCATTTTTCAAGCCATTCTGTACATGATAATTACAGGTTTTCTGGCATACACTGCCACAAATGAAAAAAATGAGCATGTAACCTTTACACATAGCCTAGTTATTAAGTAGATCTTCATTTGTATTTTGTCTTATTGTACCTCATAATACTGCATCGATTTTGACACAAACATTGCATCTTCATTAATATTTGTATCATCTTCATGCCTATCTAAATTATGTAAAATATGCCAAAACAAATGTTTTAACACAGCACCGGAAACATGAATATTAATTTTATCCATTCTTTAGCACATGTTAAATCACAGCAGCTGATTACATGATTGTACATATATTTATATTCATTCTTGAGCCACTGGTCTATGTATGACAAGTATGGTTATTGTATTGTAATATTACATGTTTATGACAATTTATGATCAATGCAAGCAATAAGTACGTGTGGTTTTTTAAAAATTGCATGACACCATTACGCATAATACTGAGCTTAATCCTTGAGTTACTAACCTTTATGTCAATACATTGGTTTTATGCACCCTTCACTGTATATGTGTTTGTTATATGTGAAAAGTTCATCAACTGTCAATTGCAATTTCATTTTCTTAATGTTTAGAAATATTTAATTGATGTCTGATGACTGTGTATTATAGATTGTTGTAACATTCATTAAAAGACATTTGACTTTCGACATGCAGAACCATCAGTGACCTTCACGGTGCCCTTGAAGGAGACAACCATCACGGAAGGACAAGATGTGACTTTGGAATGCCAACTGTCCTTGCCAGCCGATGTCATCTGGACCAAGGATGGCAAACCATTCAAGCCGGACAAACATTCAAAGGTAAATAGCTTTACAATTAAAACAAATACTACAAAAAATATGCAACAACACATTCACACAATCTTTGTGTGCAACCTGACAAATGTTGCAAACAAGTTCCTATTTCATTGACCACTGAAAAAATCTGACATCCTTTCATCTTGTATTTAGTTGCGTATCTTACAATAAGCAGGCTTTGGTTGATTTGTAACAATTACTACACATACCAAGAGTTTGCAAATTATTAAATGGGTACATTTGAAAAATCAGCTAAAATGAGTCCATATTTTTGTTACCCAGGTGACAGTGGAAGACACTTGGCATCGTCTGACCATCACCAAGCCATTACTTGACGATGAGGCTGAATATGAGGTCACAATCAAGAAGAACAAAGAGAAGTCCAAAGCCACACTCTGGGTGGAAGGTGAGGGCCATTTGAAATTTTACTCTTTATGACGATTTTCTCCTGATGACGTATGGATTTGAGAACTATTGCTCCTTGAAAGTGTCCATCTTGTTTGACCTCAAGACACATAATCAGAGTCCTCATTATGGATAATCCTATGTGCTTCATGTCTGTTCAGAACTATTGGTAATATATCATCATTTTCGTTGTTAATTAATATCACGTACACTAGCATTCCTTGAATTACTTGATCATCAAAAGAATTCTCAATTTATTGAGTCTTCTGTTGATTACTTCATAAACAATTGCCCCAAAATTGACAACAGTCACAAGAAGACTGACATTTTTATTTATTATGGCCCAAAAAGTGCAAAGAATTAAAGTCAACCCATAATATTTGTAAATTCATAACCATCTCCATCATCCATCCTCAAGACATTTTGATCCTTTTGCATCATATCTGTCCATCATTTGTAAATATATTATCATTGCAACACTCAATGTATGTTGTGGCTATCACAAATTTGTTCAACAGTTTGTCCTATTCATTCCAAGACATATCCTTTCATTTATTAGAACTCAGGGAACAATCATTCTACCTCGTCTAGACTGTTTTTTCCTCATTTTATGTGTAAATGTGTCAGTTAACCCTATGTGCTGTAACCGTGGCCCAATTTTTGTGCCTTTGACCTAATTGTTCTGTGACCTATATGTCCTGTGACCTTTGTCTGACCTATGTGACCTTGCAGAAGAGCCAGTGGTCATCATACAAGGCCTCACTGACCAGAAGGTATCTGAAGGAGATGCTGTTACATTGCAAGCAGAGGCCTCAAAGCCCAATGCACCCGGACAGTGGTTCAAAGATGACAGCCCCATTGAAAAGAGCGACAGAGTGGACACGAGTGTCGCTGACACAACCCACAGCCTCACCATCAAGGACACCCAGCCAGAGGACGAGGGCGAATACACCATCGAAGTGGGAGTAGACGCCTCAACTGCCAACCTCAAAGTGGAGGGTAGGTTGCCATGGCAACAGAAGCGGCCACAGCATGCTTTCAAGCGTAACAACAGTGGTTACCACAACAGCAATGGTTACCATAGCGGCATGACACCATAACTGCCAGGCACAACACAGCATGAATTATTATTACATGTTAGCAGTGTCCATGGTTATTGCAGCAACTAATGGGAATGAGGCTATTGTCTTGATGATGGAGGCCATTATGCAATGCATTTCATCCATAACTTCTCACAAAGCAAGAACTTTACTCACACAAGAGCATTTTATTCAATCAAAAACTTCCTCACAAAGCAACTATCACTCTCTCATCTCTTCTGAGCAGCTTAAAATTGAATACCACGGAAACAAGCATGACTACCAGCTCAACTAAGTGTTTTTACATCTTGCTCTATTCTGTCTTGCTTTTTTTGTTTCAAGAGCTTTACTTTGCCTTTTTATTATATGAGACTCTTATCTTATTCATAATTTGTTTATTCTTATCTTTTATTCTTCATTAGTGATTGCTTAGTACACTGGAAAATTTCATAACACAATTGTCACTCACCCACATAAACCCAAATAAGTTATTTGTGAATATTACAATTCCTCACATCTATGCATTATTATATGTAACCTCAGCAGTTTGAGGTCCATAGTATTTTCTTGAAATTATATTTTACAACAAAGTATAAATTTTTCAATGGACCTACAACTGCTAGGATTACATATTGTGTCAATTACCTTGCCCTGATTTTTTGTCACCTTGACCCTTCCAGAAACCCCAGTAACCTTCACCTTGCCCCTCAAGGACACAGAGGTCACTGAAGAAGAGACCGTGACCTTGACATGCAAGGTCAACAAACCCAACCAGAAACCAGTATGGTTGAAGGATGGCAAAGAGATCACACCCAGTGACAGAGTGACCTTGTCCTCTGATGACCTCACCCACACCTTGACCTTGCCCAAATCTATGGTGGAGGACTCGGGAGAGTTCGCCGTCAAGATTGGTGATGCCACTTCCTCTGCCAAACTGACTGTCAATGGTGAGTCCCATGTGTCACATCAGGGAACCTTGCTTACTAATCAGTGCTTCATTTCTCCTGCCAATGAAGTGCAATGCTGACTTCAGTTATCCTATTATTTCCTTTATTTGGTCATTATCATGCCTTGCTTGCTCTTTCACTTTAGTTCATTATTTTGCCTGGCTATTATTATTGTTTTTTTATGATTCAGCAAAGCTTCTATTCATTATGTTACATTTACTTTTTCTTTATTTCTATTTTGGGCCATTTATATGAATATTCCTTTAAATTTCATTGCCTGTTCCCTTTTGTTATTCCGTATATTTGGTCATCTATAATTCAATAGATGCTTCATTTAAGTCTTCTTTGGACGTCTTTTATGCAACTACTACTTCATTTTCATTACATTGCGTTTTTCAAATTAATTTTCCCTCGTTGAAGCTGATATCCATCGCTTAGTTATGCTGATGCATGTACATGTGGACACATTAAAGACATGAACTCATAGATAATTGTGTTTTCCATTACTACAGAGTCTCCAGTCACCTTCACTGTTCCCTTGAAGGAGCAAACTGTGACAGAGCAGGACACGGCAACCTTCACTTGCGAGGTGTCTAAACCAAATAAGGTCGTTCAATGGTTCCGTAACGGAGAGGAGATTAAACCAGATGAACGATTTGAGATCGTGGTTGATGGAACTGTCCACAAACTGATCATCAAAGACAGCCAGTTAGACGACACTGCTGAGTATACGGCAAAGATCGGTGATGCTTCAACTGCAGCCAAGCTTGCTGTCAATGGTCTGTGTAGTATTTATGCATTATTATTTATATCAATGTTTTAATTTAATCAGTCACCAAATGATATCAGAGTACTTATGCTACGTAAATTCAAAGGAAAAATAAAGACCTTGTCTTGTGACAGTTCAGAAAGTCTGGGTGTTACCTATTAAACTTAGGCCTTGTCACATATCAATTTAGATGAGTATAGTTTTACCTATTTATATTTATATTGTTCTGATTACCTTTATATTGTAACTATACTTAAACATTATAAATGGATTATTTTCATGAAATTCAACATCATCAATGCAATTAGTTTCTATTGCAGTAGATTTATGTTTTTCTTTTTTATATTCCAGAACTTCCTCTGGAGTTTAAGAAGCCACTGAAAGACATCCGCTGCATGGAGAATGAGACTGTGACATTCGAGTGTGAACTGAACAAGCCAGACGTCCCAGTCACCTGGTTGATGAACGGCCAGCCCATCAGTGCTGACACAGAGTTCACTGTGAGTTTCATGCTTAACTAATTTCTTTGACTTATTCTGCTGCTTTGCAATCTGTAGCATAACTGTATTACTCATTGACAAGTCTTATACACAGGCAAACTTTATTGTCTGCACACTGATACAAGTAAATGAACCCTGTGCAGAAGATGCTAAGAATTTGCCCCTTTCTCTCATCTAATCAACACTAACAAGCAGCATGAACTGTCTTAGAGGTCTGCACTGCACTCATCATTTATACTTGATCATTATTCCATGGGAATCATGTGTAGCAGTTTCCCTTGCCGCTGATTTCATTAAAATAATGAGCATATGATCATTCGATGCACTTCAGGCGAATTGTAGGTACCCGATAAGCCATACCTTGTACTTTAAATCTATATTCATGATTAATTCAAGATTATTTCGTAATTATACAATAAATTTGTAATTCTACAGGTTAAGGTAGATGGCAACAAACACTACTTGACCATCCCCAAAACGAGCACCGACCTGGCAGCAGAGTTCACCATCACTCTTCCTGATGGAAAGACGTCTGCAGGAAAACTCATCGTGGACGAGAAACCAGCTGAGTTCACTCTCCAACTGAAGGACCAGAAGGTTGTGGAAGGTGAGACGGTCGAGTTCACCATGAAACTGAGCAAGTCTGACATCCAGGTCAAATGGATGAAGGGCAAGGATGTCATTGAGGATGAAAGGTCAGTTTACCAACACTTTATTTACTTCATTAGGCCTACTTGCAAGTGAAACTTAAACTCATTTTATACCTGGTGTAAGTTAAGGTATTCAGGACCATGGCGGCTGTCAACTCAATTGACATTATTCACTTTTGTTTTCGTGTTTGTGCAAGACCTAATACAACCATAAATATTATGCCAAAAAACAAATACCATCAATTCTAATCCGTGAAATTTTTTAATATTTTGAGTTTTCTGGAGCCACAACAAGGCATAAGTTCTCCAAATACTCTTGTTGTCCATGAGAATATACTCCATTAATAATACTGAGATACTATGAAAACTCATCTAAAAAAGTGCTCATTAATGACAAATTTCTTCTTATCTTTATCTAGGTTCACTGCCACAAGCACCGATACCGAGTACAGACTGACCATCACTGATGCCAAACTTACGGATGCTGACACTTACACTGTCGTACTTCCTGATGGCAAGACATCTAAAGCTAAACTGACCGTCACAGGTAACCATTTGATCTCTACTCTTTGTTCTCTATGTTTGCAAAGACAAAAATCGGTAAATTCACAAACAAATGCTCTAAAATGCATCCTCAATATACACCATGAAGTATATTCCCATTACCTTTGAAAGACTTCATAATTTACATATATATGTTTGCTGTGATGCCGTGTGTCTGTTGTGACAAGTAGGAAATTGTCTTTTTAGCCAAACCTTTGGCAATCGTCAAGGACCTGGAGGGTCAGGAAGTGATGGAGAATGAGGATGCCACCTTCACCATTGAGCTCAACAAACCAGACCAGAAGGTGGTTTGGTATCACAAGGGCAAAAAGGTGGTTGCAGGGGACAAGTATGTTATCTCCTCAGAAGACAATGTCTACAAGTTGGTCATCAAGGGATGCACACTCGATGACACTGCTGATATCAAGATGATGGTTGAAAAACTCAAACCAACCGCCAAGCTTACTGTCAAAGGTATTAGGAGTGAATATGTGTGGTTTAAATCTTCAGTTCATCAACTAACTTTATTTATTGATTTGAGAACGTACTAATGAGGAAAAGCATGAAAAAGGTCAATGGTGCTTGAGACAAAGCAGAGTGCATGATGACTTTATCGGGGAATAGTCCCATTGTACTATTGCCTCAGGTTGAAAGAAGAATACATTATTTTCAGATAAACTATGAATGATAACTGATATCCAGAGTTTATGTTAATTCAACTCTAGGGCAATGTGCTCATTGTAGATAAGCACGCTCAAAATCATGATGTTCATGCAATGTTTTCACATCAGATTCTTGTGTTCCAATAACCACTTTTCAGTATAGTCTGTAAAATGGTGTGACAATAATATTGCAGAAACACCAATTACATTTGTCATAGAACTGACAGATGTAGAAATTGATGAAGAGTCAACCTTGACCTTGACATGCGAGACATCCAAACCCAAGGTCGATGTCAAGTGGTTCCGAGATGACAAAGCAATCACTGTGACTGACAAGAGGGCAAAGTTCACCAAGAAGGACACTGTCCACACACTGACCATTGAGAAAGTGACCAAGGATGACCAAGCCAAGTATTCTTGTCAGATTGTCAAGAACAAAGTCAAGACTGAGGGCAAAGTCACAACCAAAGGTATACTTGCGAACATATTGAAATGGCAGGATTGCACGTCTACTTGAATCTACGCATGTCTACTCTTAAGCTACAACTATCAGCTCTGATGTATGCTCTTGAATGATCTTTCACTCTACTGTCTGATCTTGGAATGCTCTTCAGCACTGGATTTAATGGCATAAATTCTAATATTAACCATCTATTTTCTTCTTCTCTTCTTCTTCGATACTTATCAAGATAGATTAACCATTGTTCTATCTAACAATGTTCACTTCAATACTTCTGCTTTGCTTCTCTATTACAAAATACCAATAAGAACTCAGATCTCTCTCTCTTTCTTCGCTGGGCATGTGAATGCAGTAGTTCATGAATCATGTTGAAAAACAATGATATCTTTATTCATGAACTATTCACGATCTTCTTTAAAAGCTATTTCAATAATTCGCATTCGGAGAAGCTTTACACTACAGAATTTGATATCTCTTCTTGGTCTTCAACTTTGCATTTTCAGCATTTGAAACTAATTCAAATTTTCAGTCTAATAAGAACAAAATCGATGCTGAATTAGATTTTGTTAGCAATGCATCTGTTGCCAGTTTTTACTAAACTGCTCTTTAAAATAACAACAGGAATGGACTTTCACACTTGACGATGCATGCTGCACTACATATTTTCAACCTATACAAATGGATATTTGACAAGTTATGAGAAATTAAACAACATTTTTTCTAGCTCTTCCTGTGACCCTGACGTCCCGTCTGAGTGACCAGCAGGTCAATGAGGAAGAAACAGCCACTTTCACTTGCACACTCTCACAACCTGGTCAGAAGGTTGAATGGTTCTTTGGTGAAGAAACCATCAAACTAAACGACTCACACTACAAGATCTCATCCAAGGACAAGACATACACTCTTCAAGTTAACAAGAGTGTTCTCAAAGATATTGGCGATTACACTCTTAAGTGCGAAGATGTGACAACCACTGCCAAGTTGGATGTCATAGGTAAAGCATGTAGATATTTCATACCTAGTTATAATATAGTTATAAACAATTAGATAGTGTACTGACATACATTGTACGTTTATAGCTGCCTTGGGAATTGTCAAGGACCTGGAAGGTCAAGAGGTGATGGAGAATGAGGATGCCACCTTCACCATTGAGCTCAACAAACCAGACCAGAAGGTGGTTTGGTATCACAAGGGCAGAAAGGTGATTGCAGGAGACAAGTATGTTGTCTCCTCAGAAGGCAATATCTACAAGTTGGTCATCAAGGAATGCACACTCGATGACACTGCTGAAGTCAAGATGATGGTTGAGAAACTCAAACCAACTGCCAAACTCACTGTCAAAGGTATTAAGCAAAAGCTTCATATAGCCCATACTTTAACAATTACAAAGCAATAGTGATAGGTCTGCATGAATGTCAATGACTTTAAGGCTTTCATTATACCAAACTATTTAATTAACATCTGCCTACATTCCTATTCAACCTCTGATCCAGGCAATAAAACATCTATCCATTTTCTGTTTATCCCTAAAATTGATTACTTCTACAATGAAGTTTTCATAAATCTATTGCCAACTGAAGCTAAATCACACCAAAATTCTTGTAATTCGCAATTGTTTTGGTAAAGCTAAACTTACTGCTATTTCAAAGCAGGTACAACTGCAGTAAGAAATGCTCTCAGAACATATGAGTGAGAATGCTTACATGCATGAATAATCTAATGTCAAACATCAAATAACATTGGATAGCATGCATTGCAAATTATAATAGATTGCATAGAAAAATACATTTAAAATTCCTTTTAAGTTACATATATTGAAAGTTATGCATTTTACAGAAACACCAATTACATTTGTCAAAGAACTGACAGATGTAGAAATTGATGAAGAGACAACCTTGACCTTGACCTGTGAGACATCCAAACCAAAGATTGATGTCAAGTGGTTCCGAGATGACAAAGAAATCAGACTGACTGACAAGAGGGCAAAGTTCACCAAAAAGGACGCTGTCCACACACTAACCATTGAGAAAGTGACCAAGGATGACCAAGCCAAATATTCTTGTCAGATTGTCAAGAACAAAGTCAAGACTGAGGGCAAAGTCACCACCAAAGGTATAATTCTTGTTGCAACTGACAAACTTAATGGCATGTAACTCTGCTTCTCTACTTGGCATGGAAATGGTCCATCTGTCAGCTCTTTTGACAACGGCTTCCATGGGAATAATGATCTATCTTCTACTTCTTGGAATGCAATGTTCTCCTTCTACACTTCGCAACTACTCTAACTCTGCGACAAAGGGTCACTACAAGAATGTTCTATCTTTCTCTTCTACTATTATAGTCTGACTCATACGTTAAGTTTCTAAAAAAATGCTCTGTCTTCTCTTCAACATTTCCTTTTACATATCTTTCTATTGTCTCTGTAGGTTACTTACTCATAGTGGTTGCTACTAAAAGCTTCACTGACAACAGGAATCTATAATTGTGATCAACTGACAACAATGTCTAATTGTGATCAACTGTCTCTCTGTATTTTGAGATAACCCTCTCTTTGCATGAGTTGACAATTCAACACAAACTGAATGACCAAGTTTTGAATTTCAAATCTATGTATTTCAGGAAGTATTTCAAATGTTGTGATATTTATGATATTATTCACATGTGCAGCTTCCAGATCATAAGTAACATAGATTTCATTTTACCTGCTGGCTCACTTTTCTATATGAAACCTGAAGCTCTTTAGTCATAATATGTTTACCTAAGATATGTTCTTCCTTTAGACCTTTTCTTTCTGCATACCTAGATGGTTACAGTTGAAATGATTTTGTTGTTAGCACTACCCGTGACCTTGACGTCCCCTCTGAGTGACCAGCAGGTCAATGAGGAGGAAACAGCCACCTTCACTTGCACACTCTCACAACCGGGTCAGAAGGTTGAATGGTTCTTTGGTGAAGAAACCATCAAACTAAACGACTCACACTACAAGATCTCATCCAAGGACAAGACATACACTCTTCAAGTTAACAAAAGTGTTCTCAAAGATATTGGCGATTACACACTTAAGTGTGAAGATGTGACAACCACTGCCAAGTTGGATGTAATAGGTAAAGCATGTAGATATTTCATAGCTGGTTATAATATAGTTATAAACAATATGATAGTAGACTGACATACATTGTACGTTTATAGCTGCCTTGGGAATTGTCAAGGACCTGGAAGGTCAAGAGGTGATGGAGAATGAGGATGCCACCTTCACCATTGAGCTCAACAAACCAGACCAGAAGGTGGTTTGGTATCACAAGGGCAGAAAGGTGGTTGCAGGAGACAAGTATGTTGTCTCCTCAGAAGGCAATGTCTACAAGTTGGTCATCAAGGAATGCACACTCGATGACACTGCTGAAGTCAAGATGATGGTTGACAAGCTCAAACCAACAGCCAAGCTTACTGTCAAAGGTATTAGGAGCAGAATTTTCTCTGCATGAACTTTGCTTGTTAGTATAGTTCTGCATTGTGACAAATGATTGCAATGTTTGGGGGACATTTTTACAGAAGAATGCTTCCGTCATAGTATCACACACTGCATTTGAAGCAGAACACTTGTTTCTGCATGTACTGTTTCAGAACAAATATTTTAAAATTTGTGCTACTTTCACAGCTTTATCATCTTAAACACTTAAAATGTTTATAAGTAATGGACTAAAGGAAATATCACACATTAGACAACTTTCTTTTGAAGAATTTGTTTTCATCTACGTAAGTAAAAAATTTGCAACTAACCACGACTACTTAGGAGTTAACTTCAAGTACTGCACGTTTAATGTGGAATCTTCATGCTGTTTACCACATTTCACTTTAAAGAAACTGCATGTCTGCTCGAGTCACAAGAAGGAAAAAGCATGTCAGAAAAGCTTGGTATTTGAGGGAAATTACTGGTCTAGGAGCACTAACAACATTGCTGAAATGTTGTGCATGGTGGGGTATTATCAAGATCAATTATCTGCAAGACATTTGGCATATTTGATGATCTTTCAGAAACACCAATCACATTTGTCAAAGAATTGACTGATGTAGAAATTGATGAAGAGACAACTTTGACCTTGATCTGTGAGACATCCAAACCAAAGATCGATGTCAAGTGGTTCCGAGATGACAAAGAAATCAGACTGACTGACAAGAGGGCAAAATTCACCAAGAAGGACGCTGTCCACACACTTACCATTGAGAAAGTGACCAAGGATGACCAAGCCAAATATTCTTGTCAGATTGTCAAGAACAAAGTCAAGACTGAGGGCAAAGTCACTACAAAAGGTATCATCTTTGTTGAATACTGACACTCTCTACGACTTCATTGCATGGCCTTCAACTATCTCTCTAGACTTTACAATGCTCTTTTCTACGAATGACCTCTAGACCATCTTCTATGAATGATCTTTCTTTTAATTCATGGAATGCAATCTCTTCTGAATTACTGCTCAATTTACCAATTACATGTGTCTTCTACTGTTCTTCATCCTGACTCTTCTGATACGTTAACATGAATACTCCGTATTCTTCTTTGCCATAATAATACAAGTTTTCTCCTCCATTGTCTACTTACTCTTAGTAATCTTTATTACTGATAAGGTGTTGATAGGCATGACTCAATCTGCTAAAATGATGTCTTTATTTGGGGGATACTCACTCTATTGGATTGATTGAAAGATTCAAATTGATATCAAAGGAGAGAATACTATATCATAAGACATGCAACATGCAGTTATGAATGCATCTATTTAATATGTTTGTTTAGCATGACAATGATTGCTTGGAAAATTAGACATCGTAATGTGGAGTATATATTTCTTTTCCTATCCATGTATATTGATTGTGATAGATGAAATGATTTTGTTATTAGCACTACCCGTGACCTTGACATCCCCCCTGAGTGACCAGCAGGTCAATGAGGAGGAAACAGCCACCTTCACTTGCACACTCTCACAACCTGGTCAGAAGGTTGAATGGTTCTTTGGTGAAGAGACCATCAAACTGAACGACTCACATTACAAGATCTCATCCAAGGACAAGACATACACTCTTCAAGTTAACAAGAGTGTTCTCAAAGATATTGGCGATTACACACTTAAGTGTGGAGATGTGACAACCACTGCCAAGTTGGATGTCATAGGTAAAGCTTGTAGATATTTCATAGCTGGTTATAATATAGTTATAAACAATATGATAGTAGACTGACATACATTGTACGTTTATAGCTGCCTTGGGAATTGTCAAGGACCTGGAAGGTCAAGAGGTGATGGAGAATGAGGATGCCACCTTCACCATTGAGCTCAACAAACCAGACCAGAAGGTGGTTTGGTATCACAAGGGCAAAAAGGTGGTTGCAGGGGACAAGTATGTTGTCTCCTCAGAAGGCAATGTCTACACGTTGGTCATCAAGGAATGCACACTCGATGACACTGCTGAAGTCAAGATGATGGTTGACAAGCTCAAACCAACAGCCAAGCTTACCGTCACAGGTATTAGGAGCAGAATATTCTCTGCATGAACTTTGCTTGTTAGTTTAGTTCTGCATTGTGACAAAGGAATGCAATGTCTGGGGGACTATTTTACAGAAGAATGCTTCTCTCATAGTATCACACACTGCATTGAAGCAGAACACTTGTTTCTGCATGTAATGTTTCGGAACAAGTACTGTAAAATATGTGCTACTTTCACAGCTTTACCCTCTTAAACACTTAAAATGTTCAGAAGTAATGGACTAAAGGAAATATCACAGATTCGACAACTTTCTTTTGAAGAATTTGTTTTCATCTACATAAGTAGAAAATGTGCAACTAACCAGGACTCCTTAGGAGTTAACTTCAAGTACTGCACGTTTAATGTGGAATCTTCATGCTGTTTACCACATTTCACTTTAAAAGAAACTGCATGCCTGCTTGAGTCACAAGAAGGAAAAAGCATGTCAGAAAAGCTTGGTATTTGAGGGACGTTACTAGTCTAGGAGTTCTAACAACATTGCTGAATTGTTGTGCATGGTGGGGTATTATCAAGATCAATTATCTGCAAGACATTTGGCATATTTGATGATCTTTCAGAAACACCAATCACATTTGTCAAAGAATTGACTGATGTAGAAATTGATGAAGAGACAACTTTGACCTTGACCTGTGAGACATCCAAACCAAAGATAGATGTCAAGTGGTTCCGAGATGACAAAGAAATCAGACTGACTGACAAGAGGGCAAAGTTCACCAAAAAGGACGCTGTCCACACACTAACCATTGAGAAAGTGACCAAGGATGACCAAGCCAAATATTCTTGTCAGATTGTCAAGAACAAAGTCAAGACTGAGGGCAAAGTCACCACCAAAGGTATAATTCTTGTTGCAACTGACAAACTTAATGGCATGTAACTCTGCTTCTCTACTTGGCATGGAAATGGTCTATCTGTCAGCTCTTTTGACAACGTCTTCCATGGGAATAATGATCTATCTTCTACTTCTTGGAATGCAACGTTCTCCTTCTACACTTCTCAACTACTCTAACTCTGCGACAAAGGGTCACTACAAGAATGTTCTATCTTTCTCTTCTACTTTTATAGTCTGACTCATACGTTAAGTTTCTAAAAGAATGCTCTGTCTTCTCTTCAACATTTCCTTTTACGTATCTTTCTATTGTCTCTGTAGGTTACTTGCTCATAGTGGTTGCTACTAAAAGCTTCACTGACAACAGGAATGTCTAATTGTGATCAACTGACAACAATGTCTAATTGTGATCAACTGTCTCTGTATTTTGAGATAACCCTCTCTTTGCATGAGTTGACAATTCAACACAAACTGAATGACCAAGTTTTGAATTTCAAATCTATGTATTTCAGGAAGTATTTCAAATGTTGTGATATTTATGATATTATTCACATGTGCAGCTTCCAGATCATAAGTAACATTGATTTCATTTTACCTGCTGGCTCACTTTTCTATATGAAACCTGAAGCTCTTTAGTCATAATAGGTTTACCTAAGATATGTTCTTCCTTTAGACCTTTTCTTTCTGCATACCTAGATGGTTACAGTTGAAATGATTTTGTTGTTAGCACTACCCGTGACCTTGACGTCCCCTCTGAGTGACCAGCAGGTCAATGAGGAGGAAACAGCCACCTTCACTTGCACACTCTCACAACCGGGTCAGAAGGTTGAATGGTTCTTTGGTGAAGAAATCATCAAACTAAACGACTCACATTACAAGATCTCATCCAATGACAAGACATACACTCTTCAAGTTAACAAGAGTGTTCTCAAAGATATTGGCGATTACACACTTAAGTGTGAAGATGTGACAACCACTGCCAAGTTGGATGTCATAGGTAAAGCTTGTAGATATTTCATAGCTGGTTATAATATAGTTATAAACAATATGATAGTAGACTGACATACATTGTACGTTTATAGCTGCCTTGGGAATTGTCAAGGACCTGGAAGGTCAAGAGGTGATGGAGAATGAGGATGCCACCTTCACCATTGAGCTCAACAAACCAGACCAGAAGGTGGTTTGGTATCACAAGGGCAAAAAGGTGGTTGCAGGGGACAAGTATGTTGTCTCCTCAGAAGGCAATGTCTACAAGTTGGTCATCAAGGAATGTACACTCGATGACACTGCTGAAGTCAAGATGATGGTTGACAAGCTCAAACCAACAGCCAAGCTTACCGTCACAGGTATTAGGAGCAGAATATTCTCTGCATGAACTTTGCTTGTTAGTTTAGTTCTGCATTGTGACAAAGGAATGCAATGTCTGGGGGACTATTTTACAGAAGAATGCTTCCCTCATAGTATCACACACTGCATTGAAGCAGAACACTTGTTTCTGCATGTAATGTTTCAGAGCAATTACTGTAAAATATGTGCTACTTTCACAGCTTTACCCTCTTAAACACTTAAAATGTTCAGAAGTAATGGACTAAAGGAAATATTACAGATTCGACAACTTTCTTTTGAAGAATTTGTTTTCATCTACATAAGTAGAAAATGTGCAACTAACCAGGACTCCTTAGGAGTTAACTTCAAGTACTGCACGTTTAATGTGGAATCTTCATGCTGTTTACCACATTTCACTTTAAAAGAAACTGCATGTCTGCTTGAGTCACAAGAAGGAAAAAGCATGTCAGAAAAGCTTGGTATTTGAGAGACGTTACTAGTCTAGGAGTTCTAACAACATTGCTGAAATGTTGTGCATGGTGGGGTATTATCAAGATCAATTATCTGCAAGACATTTGGCATATTTGATGATCTTTCAGAAACACCAATCACATTTGTCAAAGAATTGACTGATGTAGAAATTGATGAAGAGACAACTTTGACCTTGATCTGTGAGACATCCAAACCAAAGATCGATGTCAAGTGGTTCCGAGATGACAAAGAAATCAGACTGACTGACAAGAGGGCAAAGTTCACCAAAAAGGACGCTGTCCACACACTAACCATTGAGAAAGTGACCAAGGATGACCAAGCCAAATATTCTTGTCAGATTGTCAAGAACAAAGTCAAGACTGAGGGCAAAGTCACCACCAAAGGTATAATTCTTGTTGCAACTGACAAACTTAATGGCATGTAACTCTGCTTCTCTACTTGGCATGGAAATGGTCTATCTGTCAGCTCTTTTGACAACGTCTTCCATGGGAATAATGATCTATCTTCTACTTCTTGGAATGCAACGTTCTCCTTCTACACTTCTCAACTACTCTAACTCTGCGACAAAAGGTCACTACAAGAATGTTCTATCTTTCTCTTCTACTATTATAGTCTGACTCATACGTTAAGTTTCTAAAAGAATGCTCTGTCTTCTCTTCAACATTTCCTTTTACGCATCTTTCTATTGTCTCTGTAGGTTACTTACTCATAGTGGTTGCTACCTAAAGCTTCACTGACAACAGGAAAGTCTAATGTGATCAACTGTTTCTCTGTATTTTGAGATAACCCTCTCTTGGCATGAGTTGACAATTCAAAACAAACTGAATGACCAAGTTTTGAATTTCAAATCTATGTATTTCAGAAAGTATTTAAAATGTTGTGATATTTATGATATTATTCACATGTGCAGCTTCCAGATGATAAGTAACATTTATTTACTTTTACTTGCTGGCTCACTTTTCTATATGAAACCTGAAGCTCTTTAGTCATAATATGTTTACCTAAGATATGTTCTTCCTTTAGACCTTTTCTTTCTGCATACCTAGATGGTTACAGTTGAAATGATTTTGTTATTAGCACTACCAGTGACCTTGACGTCCCCTCTGAGTGACCAGCAGGTCAATGAGGAGGAAACAGCCACCTTCACTTGCACACTCTCACAACCGGGTCAGAAGGTTGAATGGTTCTTTGGTGAAGAAACCATCAAACTAAACGACTCACATTACAAGATCTCATCCAATGACAAGACATACACTCTTCAAGTTAACAAGAGTGTTCTCAAAGATATTGGCGATTACACACTTAAGTGTGGAGATGTGACAACCACTGCCCTGTTGGATGTCATAGGTAAAGCTTGTAGATATTTCATAGCTGGTTATAATATAGTTATAAACAATATGATAGTAGACTGACATACATTGTACGTTTATAGCTGCCTTGGGAATTGTCAAGGACCTGGAAGGTCAAGAGGTGATGGAGAATGAGGATGCCACCTTCACCATTGAGCTCAACAAACCAGACCAGAAGGTGGTTTGGTATCACAAGGGCAAAAAGGTGGTTGCAGGGGACAAGTATGTTGTCTCCTCAGAAGGCAATGTCTACAAGTTGGTCATCAAGGAATGCACACTCGATGACACTGCTGAAGTCAAGATGATGGTTGACAAGCTCAAACCAACAGCCAAGCTTACCGTCACAGGTATTAGGAGCAGAATATTCTCTGCATGAACTTTGCTTGTTAGTTTAGTTCTGCATTGTGACAAAGGAATGCAATGTTTTGGGGACTATTTTACAGAAGAATGCTTCCCTCATAGTATCACACACTGCATTGAAGCAGAACACTTGTTTCTGCATGTAATGTTTCAGAACAATTACTGTAAAATATGTGCTACTTTCACAGCTTTACCCTCTTAAACACTTAAAATGTTCAGAAGTAATGGACTAAAGGAAATATCACAGATTCGACAACTTTCTTTTGAAGAATTTGTTTTCATCTACATAAGTAGAAAATGTGCAACTAACCAGGACTCCTTAGGAGTTAACTTCAAGTACTGCACGTTTAATGTGGAATCTTCATGCTGTTTACCACATTTCACTTTAAAAGAAACTGCATGTCTGCTTGAGTCACAAGAAGGAAAAAGCATGTCAGAAAAGCTTGGTATTTGGGGGACGTTACTAGTCTAGGAGTTCTAACAACATTGCTGAAATGTTGTGCATGGTGGGGTATTATCAAGATCAATTATCTGCAAGACATTTGGCATATTTGATGATCTTTCAGAAACACCAATCACATTTGTCAAAGAATTGACTGATGTAGAAATTGATGAAGAGACAACTTTGACCTTGATCTGTGAGACATCCAAACCAAAGATCGATGTCAAGTGGTTCCGAGATGACAAAGAAATCAGACTGACTGACAAGAGGGCAAAGTTCACCAAAAAGGACGCTGTCCACACACTAACCATTGAGAAAGTGACCAAGGATGACCAAGCCAAATATTCTTGTCAGATTGTCAAGAACAAAGTCAAGACTGAGGGCAAAGTCACCACCAAAGGTATAATTCTTGTTGCAACTGACAAACTTAATGGCATGTAACTCTGCTTCTCTACTTGGCATGGAAATGGTCTATCTGTCAGCTCTTTTGACAACGTCTTCCATGGGAATAATGATCTATCTTCTACTTCTTGGAATGCAACGTTCTCCTTCTACACTTCTCAACTACTCTAACTCTGCGACAAAAGGTCACTACAAGAATGTTCTATCTTTCTCTTCTACTATTATAGTCTGACTCATACGTTAAGTTTCTAAAAGAATGCTCTGTCTTCTCTTCAACATTTCCTTTTACGTATCTTGCTATTGTCTCTGTAGGTTACTTACTCATAGTGGTTGCTACCTAAAGCTTCACTGACAACAGGAAAGTCTAATGTGATCAACTGTTTCTCTGTATTTTGAGATAACCCTCTCTTGGCATGAGTTGACAATTCAAAACAAACTGAATGACCAAGTTTTGAATTTCAAATCTATGTATTTCAGAAAGTATTTAAAATGTTGTGATATTTATGATATTATTCACATGTGCAGCTTCCAGATGATAAGTAACATTTATTTACTTTTACTTGCTGGCTCACTTTTCTATATGAAACCTGAAGCTCTTTAGTCATAATATGTTTACCTAAGATATGTTCTTCCTTTAGACCTTTTCTTTCTGCATACCTAGATGGTTACAGTTGAAATGATTTTGTTATTAGCACTACCAGTGACCTTGACGTCCCCTCTGAGTGACCAGCAGGTCAATGAGGAGGAAACAGCCACCTTCACTTGCACACTCTCACAACCGGGTCAGAAGGTTGAATGGTTCTTTGGTGAAGAAACCATCAAACTAAACGACTCACACTACAAGATCTCATCCAAGGACAAGACATACACTCTTCAAGTTAACAAGAGTGTCCTCAAAGATATTGGCGATTACACACTTAAGTGTGGAGATGTGACAACCACTGCCAAGTTGGATGTAATAGGTAAAGCATGTAGATATTTCATAGCTGGTTATGATATAGTTATAAACAATATTTAAGATTGTAGACTGACATACATTGTACGTTTATAGCTGCCTTGGGAATTGTCAAGGACCTGGTAGGTCAAGAGGTGATGGAGAATGAGGTTGCCACCTTCACCATTGAGCTCAGCAAACCAGACCAGAAGGTGGTTTGGTATCACAAGGGCAAAAAGGTGGTTGCAGGGGACAAGTATGTTGTCTCCTCAGAAGGCAATGTCTACAAGTTGGTCATCAAAGAATGCACACTCGATGACACTGCTGAAGTTAAGATCACAGTTGACAAGCTCAAGCCAACAGCCAAGCTCACTGTCAAAGGTACCAGGAGCAGAATTTACTCAGCATGAACTTGCTTGTAAGATTAGATCTTGCATTGTGACAAAGGAATGCTAAGTTAGGACATTCTTACAAATAGATGCTACTGTCTTTGACGATTACAACACTTCTTCAAATTTCTTCACTGCATTGAATGGGAGTAAGGTTATTTCTGCATGTCACTATGAAACAAACCATTGTGCTATTTCCACAGCAGTATCAACACAAAACTTCATTATTAGTACTTACAACGGCATTGAGAAATATGTTCACATAGAAATTATTCTAGTTGTTAAGAAGTTGTTACTAATGAAGGTAACAAGGGCCTGTTCTGAGTCAACATTACTAATGAAGGTAACAAGAGCCTCTTCTGAGTCAACACGGGGACATTTGAACAGATGAATGTTCAAGAGGAACAGTTACTTTTTACATTCATAGAGACAATGTTTGTCTGAGTCACTAGACAGCATTGCAGCATGCCGGGAAATCTTGCTATTCCAGGAGGGTTTGCTTTTCTCACAGCATCGTTCACAGCACTTCAATGACTGCATGATGGACTATTAATAAGCCAACTCATTTCTTAAATACTCAGCATATCTAATGCCCTTTCAGAAACTCCCATTACATTTGTCAAAGAACTGACAGATGTAGAAGTTGATGAAGAGACAACCTTGACCTTGACCTGTGAGACATCCAAACCCAAGGTCGATGTCAAGTGGTTCCGAGATGACAAAGCAATCAATGTGACTGACAAGAGGGCAAAATTCACCAAGAAGGATGCTGTCCACACACTGACCATTGAGAAAGTGACCAAGGATGACCAAGCCAAGTATTCTTGTCAGATTGTCAAGAACAAAGTCAAGACTGAGGGCAAAGTCACAACCAAAGGTATCAGGCTATGCGGAATGCTCAAGATAACTATTAACAGTTCAATGAAATACTGCAACGTATGAGGAATGCTTTATCTCTCTGAACTCAAACTAACTTCAGTAATCTGTAAAGGTCACTCAATTAGTTTGTGAACATATACTGGTGATTTCATAATACCTCTTCTGGAAATTATCAGTCTCTTCTGTCCTATCTGTTTTCTACAATTATTTTCATCTATGTAAATTTGCAAGGTTGCTAAACCCATGCGTTTGAAATCAGAGGTTTAAAGTTCAGTATTGATACTACTTATCTGACTATTTTGCCTGTATCCAATTGCTCGTTTACAAATCCTGCATCCTGCCGTGGCCAGAGCATCTGATAATTCATCATAATTGCTCCATGAAAACCATCAGTTGTTTTCATCCTTATGCAGAGCAATACAATTATTGCAATCATATTACCACAACTCATGCTTTATTAGCTGCACCATGCTGGTCGTTTTATGATGAATTTTCAGTCTATACTTAAGACTGCCAATTCAATCTGTTTACATGATACTAACAGCAACTTGTTCTTATCCTTACTGTAACTATTTATTCTTGATTCAGAATCACATGCACAAATCAATTATACATAAAATGATGGGGTTTACTATGTCATCTTGATTATGATTTGTTGTGATGATGGCAGAAAATGTATGTTAAACACAAGATAATACGCATATATGAAGAAACATATGTGAAGTATGATGGTGATAGATGTGATGTATGATGGTGATAGAGAATATTTTCTTAATAGCTCTCGAGGTGACCTTAGCAATCGTCAAGGACCTGGAAGGTCAAGAGGTGATGGAGAATGAGGATGCCACCTTCACCATTGAGCTCAACAAACCAGACCAGAAGGTGGTTTGGTATCACAAAGGCAAAAAAGTGGTTGCAGGGGACAAGTATGTTGTCTCCTCAGAAGGCAAGGTCTACAAGTTGGTCATCAAGGAATGCACACTCGATGACACTGCTGAAGTTAAGATCACAGTTGACAAGCTCAAGCCAACAGCCAAGCTCACTGTCAAAGGTACCAGGAGCAGAATTTACTCAGCATGAACTTGCTTGTAAGATTAGATCTGTATTGTGACAAAGGAATGCTAAGTCAGGACATTCTTACAAATAGATGCTACTGTCTTTGACTATTACAACACTTCTTCAAATTTCTTCACTGCATTGAATGGGAGTATGGTTATTTCTGCATGTCACTATGAAACAAACAATTGTGCTATTTCCATAGCAGTATCAACACAAAACCTTCATTATTAGTACTTACAATGGCATGGAGAAGTATGTTCACATAGAAATTATTCTAGTTGTGAAGAAGTTGTTACTAATGAGGGTAACAAGGCTTACTAATGAAGGTAACAAGAGCCTGTTCTGAGTCAACCCGGGGATATTTGAACAGATGCATGTTCAAGAGGAACAGTTACTTTTTACATTCATAGAGACAATGTTTGTCTGAGTCACTAGACAGCAATGCAGCATGCCGGGAAATCTTGCTATTCCAGGAGGGTTTGCTTTTCTCACAGCATTGTTCACAGCACTTCAATGACTGCATGATGGACTATTAATAAGCCAACTCATTTCTTAAATACTCAGCATATCTAATGCCCTTTCAGAAACTCCCATTACATTTGTCAAAGAACTGACAGATGTAGAAGTTGATGAAGAGACAACCTTGACCTTGACCTGTGAGACATCCAAACCCAAGGTTGATGTCAAGTGGTTCCGAGATGACAAAGCAATCAATGTGACTGACAAGAGGGCAAAGTTCACCAAGAAGGATGCTGTCCACACACTGACCATTGAGAAAGTGACCAAGGATGACCAAGCCAACTATTCTTGTCAGATTGTCAAGAACAAAGTCAAGACTGAGGGCAAAGTCACTACCAAAGGTATCAGACTATGCGGAATGCTCAAGTGATTTAACATCATAACAGTATTACTGCTTATGAACAGCATTAAGATATGAGGAATGCTCTATCACTCTATATTTTACTGCTGGGCCTATGTGGTCCCTTATGTTCAATAACTGATAATTCCTCATCAGTTCTTCAAGGGAATTATCAATCTCTTCTTTTCTACCTTGCAATTGAAGCTCTTTCATGTTTTACTCCCAGACTATGCTAATAACACTCGTTTTACACTTTCATGGAGACAAGTTGCTTTCCTATATTTCTTTACAACTTAATTTATAAACCAACTCTGCTTCACAGCTGATAATTATTTCCCTCGTGGAAATTATCAGTTTCTGTGCTCCTCTCTTTGCATATGGAAACTTTTAGCAGATCTAAGCATGCAGGGATGAATTGAATACAAAACTAGCACTGTACAATTGTGCATGCTATTTCAGCAATGAAATAAATGACAGGCATGGGTTACATAAGCACCATTTTTACATTTACACCTTTTTTAGAGATTCTTCAGCAACAACCTTCTTGCAAAGAAAGTTGATAACGTTGATTGATTTATGTTCCAATTGAAACAGTATGTAATTGTTCACCTGGCACAGTTGGAAGTTTGTTTCAATGCCTGGATGATTGCTTCTGAAAAAGCATGATAAATCTGAGCATGTACTTGAATTTATACAATAGAAGATGTTTCATATTCTTGCGAGATTTCAAATAATATTTCATTTTTTGCATGATTTGCTCGTTGACAAGAATAGGCAACTTCACTGGCTATTTTTAAGCCTACTCAACCATTATTTCAGAAACATCGATTACATTTGTCAAAGAACTGACAGATGTAGAAATTGATGAAGAGACAACTTTGACCTTGACCTGTGAGACATCCAAACCCAAGGTCGATGTCAAGTGGTTCCGAGATGACAAAGCAATCAATGTGACTGACAAGAGGGCAAAGTTCACTAAGAAGGACGCTGTCCACACACTGACCATTGAGAAAGTGACCAAGGATGACCAAGCCAACTATTCTTGTCAGATTGTCAAGAACAAAGTCAAGACTGAGGGCAAAGTCACTACCAAAGGTATCAGACTTTGCGGAATGCTCAAGTGATTTAACATCATAACAGTAATACTGCTTATGAACAGCATTAATATATGAGGAATGCTCTATCACTCTATATTTTACTGCTGGGCCTATGTGGTCCCTTATGTTCAATAACTGATAATTCCTCATCAGTTCTTCAAGGGAATTATCAATCTCTTCTTTTCTACCTTGCAATTGAAGCTCTTTCATGTTTTACTCCCAGACTATGCTAATAACACTCGTTTTACACTTTCATGGAGACAAGTTGCTTTCCTATATTTCTTTACAACTAATTCATAAACCAACTCTGTTTCACAGCTGATAATTATTTCCCTCGTGGAAATTATCAGTTTCTGTGCTCCTCTCTTTGCATATGGAAACTTTTAGCAGATCTAAGCATGCAGGGATGAATTGAATACAAAACTGGCACTGTACAATTTTGCATGCTATTTCAGCAATGAAATAAATGACAGGCATGGGTTACATAAGCACCATTTTTAGAGAAATCTAAACTGTTTAAGCAAGCTAACCTTTCCAAAAAGGTTAAATAGGTATGCATGGGCAACAATCTCCATTTGCCTTGACAAAGCATGACCTAAACTCAATGGTGATAGATAATATTTTTCTCAATAGCTGTTGCTGTGGCCTTAGCAATTGTCAAGGACCTGGAAGGTCAAGAGGTGATGGAGAATGAGGATGCCACCTTCACCATTGAGCTCAACAAACCAGACCAGAAGGTGGTTTGGTATCACAAGGGCAAAAAGGTGGTTGCAGGGGACAAGTATGTTGTCTCCTCAGAAGGCAATGTCTACAAGTTGGTCATCAAGGGATGTACACTCGATGACACTGCTGAAGTAAAGATCACAATTGACAAGCTCAAGCCAACAGCCAAGCTTACTGTCAAAGGTATCACTCTTTGGCACAAGTTTTCTTTAAATTAAAATGGGCTATGTACCCTTTGAATTCTGAATGAAGTTGGAACAATTCCTTACAGAATTGACATTGTTTTGGGAGCCATAGCCATTTAGAACGTGCATTCTTGATGATCTTGCTGGCTTATATTACTATGAATTAAAGTATTGCCAAATTCTGCTATCAACTCGTCCATGAAGGAGCATGCCTATTCTTCAGATATTTCAGCAAGACCATACTTGCAGAGGAATTTGTAACTTTGAATGCTGAGGTTAAACTTGAAGCAAGATCTAACTGTTCTCTTAAACCATTCATGTTTCATTTCAAAGCCTTAATAGCTGAATTTTTAAATGGGCATGGTAGGCTGTGCAATGTGATCTACTTTAAATAACATGCAAGAAGTTGCTTCATATTTCAGTAGCATGACTGATCGGCTCATTCAACATGACATAGTGCAATTTGCATTGTGACATGTTTAGCATATTCAATGGCTATTTTTAAGCCTACTCAACCATTTTTTCAGAAACACCAATCACATTTGTCAAAGAACTGAGTGATGTAGAAATTGACGAAGAGTCAACCTTGACCTTGACCTGTGAGACATCCAAACCAAAGGTCGATGTCAAGTGGTTCCGAGATGACAAAGAAATCAAAGTGATTGACAAGAGGGCAAAGTTCACCAAGAAAGACGCTGTCCACACACTGACCATTGAGAAAGTGACCAAGGATGACCAAGCCAAGTATTCTTGTCAGATTGTCAAGAACAAAGTCAAGACTGAGGGCAAAGTCACTACCAAAGGTATCAGACTATGCGGAATGCTCAAGTGATTTAACATCATAACAGTATTACTGCTTTCAAACAGCATTAAGATATGAGGAATGCTCTATCACTCTACATTTTACTGTTGGGCCTATGTGGTCCCTTATGTTCAATAACTGATTATTCCTCATCAGTTCTTCAAGGGAATTATCAATCTCTTCTTTCCTTGCAATTGAAGCTCTTTCATGTTTTACTCCCAGACTATGCTAATAACACTCGTCTTACACTTTATGAAGACAAGTTGCTTTTCTATATTTTTTACAACTAGTTTAACAAATCCACCCTGCTTCACACCTAATAATTCATTTCCTTGATGGAAATTATCAGATTCTGGGCTCTACTCTTTTTGGACATGGAAAATTTTAGCATTATGCTTACAAGTCAGTCACTATTTATGAGCTGAGATCTAAGCATGCAGGGTTGAAATGAATACAAACCTTGCACTCTACAATTTTCACATGCTATTTCAGTAATGAAATTACAGGCATGGGTTACATGACCACTATTTTCCACTACAGGAATCTAAACTGTTTAAGCATGAAAGGTTAAATAGGTATGCATGGGCAACAACCTAAATTTGCCTTGAAAAAGCATGACCTAAACTTAATGATGATAGAACAAAGTTAAGACTGAGGGCAAAGTGAGTGTCTAAAATGACCCTTTTTCTTCTCTGCAAACTGGTCTGCTTATCATGACTGCTTAGAACATTTTGAACTTATTTAATCCTTCTTTGGCCTAAATTGGAGGATATGTTGCTGAATGACTACAAATACTCTTTCTACTCATAAGTTTTCATTGCTTTCTGACTTGTTTATCAAACCAAATACATATCAGAGTTTTGATGAATGAGGTTAAATTGTCTTTGGCACTCATTCATTATTCTGGTTATTGACATTTTAAAACAGTGATACTTCTCTGAATGTCATCAATCATGAATTATTCAAGGTCTGCATGTATGCATGTTCTTTTAAATCATTTCTAATTGGAAGAATAATTCTTGCTATTATTCTGTTTTGGAATGAAATGCCTTGATGAAGTTTTACATTCTAAATAGAACTTTCTTTCAGGTTTTCTACTTGTCTGTAATCTTTTGTTTTGTAATATATGCACCTTAGCCAGTGTTAAAGTTAAAGTAGCTGATGTAAACTGATTAGTCACGTCATATGTTGCGTAAGTTATTTCCTCAATGTTAACACCACCGATTATGTCCTATGTGCAGAGGTGCCTCTTGACTTCCTCAAGCCTTTGGAGGATCAGACTGTCACCGTGAAACAAACAGCAATTTTCACCTGTGAAGTGTCTAAACCCGGCCTCAAAGCCAAATGGACAAAGGCTGGAAAGATCCTCAAGGTGTCAACCACAGTGGACATCAAAGTCGAGAAGACAGTTCACACGCTGACTCTCAAGAACTGTCAGCTGGATGATGCTGGACAGATCACCATCGAGGTGGACAAGAAGACTTCTGAAGCCAACCTCACCGTCACAGGTTCTGCTTTTGCTGCAGTCTTAGACTTACATATAACAATTGAAATTTAGTGTTTGCATGCAGAATACATAAGAATAAGGGTTTCACTGAAACAATCTACAATGTCAAATAGCGATGTTATTACATCTGAGTAAAGTACTGGTAGATAGCAAGAAGACATTGAGGAGAACTGGTATAGTCTGTTCTTCAGGTAGACATTGAAAAGTAAATAATAACATTGAGGCTCTTGTATGATGAGCTACAGTTCTTCCTAGAAATATAAAGTGAGCAAGAACTAATTTATCCATGATTCAAACAGAGGGTGCCTCGGAGTTCCTCAAACCACTGTCAGACCAAAAAGTCAAGGAAAAAGAAACTGCAACATTCAATTGTGAAATATCTAAAGCCAAACTGAAAGTCAAATGGCTGAAGGATGGTGAGGAGATCAAGGAAGATGACAGAATCAAATTCAGGTCAGAAGGAAAGAAATATTTCCTGGACATCAACAGTGCTACCCTGGATGACCAGAGCAAGTACACTGTTGTTGCTGAAGAAGGAGTGGAGTCCACTGCCAAACTGACCGTCATAGGTAATGAGTACTTTCATAATGGATGGGTGCAACTGTATTAGTCAGTGGGATTTTTCTATGAAATGATAAAGAGGCTAAAGATTTAGTCAAATTAGATTTGACCAATACAAAGAAAATCTTGTATTATCACAATCATGGGAGGAGTGAAGTCAGCCCGTAGCGTGGTAGTGAATCTTAAGCTATAGTTGTGTAACATAAGATGTCTAGGGTACTCAAATGAACATATGGATTGGGAATTACAGAACTACCCGCCTCTTTCGTCCGTCCCTTGGAGGACCGCTCTTGCGGAATCAAGGAGACGGCCGTGTTCGAGTGTGAGATCAACAAAGCCAACCTGAAGGCCAAGTGGTACCAGGGAGGAACTGAAATCACCAAGAAAATGAAGAGGTTTACTCCAGAGGTTGATGGAGCCATCCACCGCCTCAAGATTGTTGAAGCGGAACTGGATGATGAAAAGAAATACAGCTGCTTCATCGAGGATGTGAAGACATCTGCCAAGCTGACTGTCAAAGGTGCTCTTTCATATTCAGCATGACAGCATATAAGATGGAGAATGCGCCAGACTTATATTTACTCAGCATGGAGCAGCACATTGTTCAGCTAATTCCGTTCAAGTTTTACTTTATCAGTTGGTTCGGCATATTTGCATTGATTTATTTGTTCAGCTTTTATTTTTGATTATTTCCAGCACATTTTATATTGACTTATTTATGTCAATATTGCATGGCTTATTCAGTTAGAAGCAGGAATGAGTTTTATTTGCAGGTTATGTATTCTTCGTTATTGCATAAGCCATATCAATGCATCTTGACTTTCGTTTGTATCAGTCATGATGTTTATGATGTTTTGAGTTGATAAGGCTTTTTCTGTTCCTTTTATTTCATTCTCTGTCTTTGTTCTGTTATAATACCTTGATGGTATTTACAGCTTGTTTCTTATAAATATTCTTTGTGGCATTTCGTTTTGTTTGCCATTTGTTCCAATGTATTTCTTTTCTGGATGCTGCATTTCTACTGTGCATGAGAACATGTACTGGAAATGTTGACGCTTCTTATTTCGCTTATTGTCTTTCATATAGTTGTTGTGTCATGATTTATTTACTAAATTTGGCAAGGGTGTTTCAAAACAAATGTTGGGATTTTTTGCTTATTTTTCACTGATTGATTCTGCAGAGGAAAAATTACCTGAGTTCTTATTTTCACATCTAAAATGACCCCTTTTCTTCTCTGCAAACTGGTCTGCTTATCATGACTGCTTAGAACATTTTGAACTTCTTTAATCTTTCTTTTGACCTACATTGGAGGATATGTTGCTGAATGACTACAAATACTCTTTCTACTCATAAGTTTTCATTGCTTTCTGACTTGTTTATCAAACCAACTACATATCAGAGTTTTGATGAATGAGGTTAAATTGTCTTTGGCACTCATTCATTATTCTGGTTATTGACATTTTAAAACAGTGATACTTCTCTGAATGTCATCAATCATGAATTATTCAAGGTCTGCATGTATGCATGTTCTTTTAAATAATTTCTAATTGGAAGAATAATTCTTGCTATTGTTCGGTTTTGGAATGAAATGCCTTGATGAAGTTTTACATTCTAAATAGAACTTTCTTTCAGGTTTTCTACTTGTCTGTAATCTTTTAGTTTTGTAATATATGCACCTTAGCCAGTGTTAAAGTAAAAGTAGCTGATGTAAACTGATTAGTCACATCATATGTTGCGTAAGTTATTTCCTCAATGTTAACACCACCGATTATGTCCTATGTGCAGAGGTGCCTCTTGACTTCCTCAAGCCTTTGGAGGATCAGACTGTCTCCGTGAAACAAACAGCCATTTTCACCTGTGAAGTGTCTAAACCCGGCCTCAAAGCCAAATGGACAAAGGCTGGAAAGATCCTCAAGGTGTCAACCACAGTGGACATCAAAGTGGAAAAGACAGTTCACACGCTGACTCTCAAGAACTGTCAGCTGGATGATGCTGGACAGATCACCATCGAGGTGGACAAGAAGACTTCTGAAGCCAACCTCACCGTCACAGGTTCTGCTTTTGCTGCAGTCTTAGACTTACATATAACAATTGAAATTTAGTGTTTGCATGCAGAATACATAAGTAAAAGGGTTTCACTGAAAGTAAAATAGCGATGTTATTACATCTGAGTAAAGTACTGGTAGATAGCAAGAAGACATTGAGGAGAACTGGTAAAGTCTGTTCTTCAGGTAGACATTGAAAAGTAAATAATAACATTGAGGCTCTTGTATGATGAGCTACAGTTCTTCCTAGAAATATAAAGTGAGCAAGAACTAATTTATCCATGATTCAAACAGAGGGTGCCTCGGAGTTCCTCAAACCACTGTCAGACCAAAAAGTCAAGGAAAAAGAAACTGCAACATTCAATTGTGAAATATCTAAAGCCAAACTGAAAGTCAAATGGCTGAAGGATGGTGAGGAGATCAAGGAAGATGACAGAATCAAATTCAGGTCAGAAGGAAAGAAATATTTCCTGGACATCAACGGTGCTACCCTGGATGACCAGAGCAAGTACACTGTTGTTGCTGAAGAAGGAGTGGAGTCCACTGCCAAACTGACCGTCATAGGTAATGAGTACTTTCATAATGGATGGGTGCAACTGTATTAGTCAGTGGGATTTTTCTATGAAATGATAAAGAGGCTAAAGATTTAGTCAAATTAGATTTGACCAATACAAAGAAAATCTTGTATTATCACAATCATGGGAGGAGTGAAGTCAGCCCGTAGCGTGGTAGTGAATCTTAAGCTATAGTTGTGTAACATAAGATGTCTAGGGTACTCAAATGAACATATGGATTGGGAATTACAGAACTACCCGCCTCATTCGTCCGTCCCTTGGAGGACCGCTCTTGCGGAATCAAGGAGACGGCCGTGTTCGAGTGTGAGATCAGCAAAGCCAACCTGAAGGCCAAGTGGTACCAGGGAGGAACTGAAATCACCAAGAAAATGAAGAGGTTTACTCCAGAGGTTGATGGAGCCATCCACCGCCTCAAGATTGTTGAAGCGGAACTGGATGATGAAAAGAAATACAGCTGCTTCATCGAGGATGTGAAGACATCTGCCAAGCTGACTGTCAAAGGTGCTCTTTTATATTCAGCATGACAGCATATAAGATGGAGAATGCACCAGAATTTTATTTACTCAGCTACATTTGCATGGAGCAGCACTTTGTGCAGGTCATTCCGTTCAAGTTTTATTTATCAGTTGGTTCGGCATATGTACATTGATTTATTTGTTCAGCTTTTATTTTTGATTATTTCCAGCACATTTTATATTGACTTATTTATGTCAATATTGCATGGCTTATTCAGTTAGAAGCAGGAATGAGTTTTATTTGCAGGTTATGTATTCTTCGTTATTGCATAAGCCATATCAATGCATCTTGACTTTCGTTTGTATCAGTCATGATGTTTATGATGTTTTGAGTTGATAAGGCTTTTTCTGTTCCTTTTATTTCATTCTCTGTCTTTGTTCTGTTATAATACCTTGATGGTATTTACTGTTTCTTATAAATATTCTTTGTGGCATTTCGTTTTGTTTGCCATTTGTTCCAATGTATTTCTTTTCTGGATGCTGCATTTCTACTGTGCATGAGAACACGTACTGGAAATGTTGACGCTTCTTATTTCGCTTATTGTCTTTCATATAGTTGTTGTGTCATGATTTGTTTACAAAATTTGACAAGAGTGTTTCAAAACAAATGTTGGGATTTTTTGCTTATTTTTCACTGATTGATTCTGCAGAGGAGCCATTGAAGATCTTGGAGCCCTTGGCTGACCAGGATGTCATGGAGACCCAACAAGTGGTTCTGACCTGCAAGGTCAGCAAACCCGGGGTCACCGCCACCTGGCTCAAGGACGGCAAGCCCATCAAGGCGGGCAAGAAGTACGAAATCCGGGAGGAGAATGGTGTCCACACCCTGGTCCTCAAGGATGCCACGCTCGATGACGAGGCCGATTATACCGTCAACTTCGGTGATGACGTCAAGTCCACTGCGACTGTATTTGTTGAAGGTACTAGGTGGTTGTCTTTCAGCATGTGCCTTGGTGGATATACCTATGAAACCTCTTTCCTGTGGAATATACATGAATTGCATGTTGCCCAACTTTCTACACGTACTACATGATATACTCTTAACTTGATTGATGTCCTCCCTAAATTCATGTTGCTTTCTTGTGTATGTTTTCCTCCTTGTCACTTGAAACAAATCTGTGCTTTTCACAGCTTTTATTAGTTTCATCTCTGGGTTGTACTCCTGACTTTACTTGTCCTCTTACCCTCGAGTCTGGTTTGATTAATCTTACCAGAATGATTAATCATCACTTTCCTGGGTCCTTCCTTTGTTGATACTTTGTTTGATACTTCCTTTGTTGTTGAAATATATTTTTGAGACTGTCTTCCTTTAGCATGATTTAGCCGATCGTTGTGGTGTACTGCCCATTTGCAGCAAATTAGTATCTTCTATTTCCATTTTCAGCCGAGGTCATTGACTTCGTGCGGAAACCAGAAGACGTCACCCTGACGGAGTTCGGCCTAGTCGCCAGTTTTGAGTGCGAACTGACCAAGGCTGGTGTAGGCGTGGTGTGGACCAAAGCAGGAAAACCCATCAAGAAGGACCAAAACCACGACGTGAAGAGCGATGGAGCTGTTCATCAGCTGACCATCAAGAGCGTCAAGGACACCGACCTCAAGGATTACACTGTCCACATCGTGGACAAGGAAAAGTCTGCAAGCGCCAAAATTTTTGTGTCTGGTGAGTTTGTTACTGTTTTTACTCTTCACCAATTATCTATTTAGTAAAATTAAAAATCTAAAAAATTTGACACCATTCAGAACTTAATACACACAACTACCTAGTGAGAAATATTACTTAATATCCCGCAATAGATTGTCAACCTCATAGAAAACACCATCAGGTTCACACTATGAGGTTCATTGTTGTGAACCTCATAACATAAATTATTCCTTATACAGAAAACAGCCTGGCCAATCATAGGGCAGCATTTAGACTTAGTGAACGTCATGAACGTCATCAGTAGAACCGGATATCTCTTTACAAATTACATAAAATAAACAAACTAGCTTTGGCTGGCACAAGAAACCCTATTTAATTTTATATTCCTTCCATGTGAATACAATCTTGGCAAGGGAGAAGCTTTAGAAAGTCTTTTGAGGCTGACAATGCATCAGTTTGTTGACTGTCTGCATGCTGAAATGTTTTTTGAAATGGTGATGTCATCACCATGGCAACTATTCAGAGTGAAGCAGAACAGATGGACAAACAAAAGATCCGTACTCAATGCTGCAAAATAGTTCCCACAAAAAAAAAAGAAATAGAGGGGTTATTGCAGGATATAAATAAAACCTAATAACTGTGTGGTTCAGAGCCTTGAATTTTACTCATGAAGTTTGTTTCTGAACCACACAGTTATTAGGTTTTATAATAATAATTGTTTAATAAAGTCATCCAAAGAGAACAAGAAGTTTAACATATTAATGTAGCTCTTGTTTATGCTGTCATTTCTCTTTGTTTCACAGCGGCTCCTAAATTTGGAAACTTCAAGGACACTTTGATTCTGAAAGCTGGGAGTTCCTCGAAAGTGGAACTGCCCTTCACTGCAAACCCCCAACCCGATGTCACCATGAGTTTCAACGGAGGCGCCGTCCCCGACGCCAAGAGGATTACTCATGTGACAGCAGAAAACCAAACAACTTTCGTACTGGATAAATGTGAACAATCCGACGCAGGAGAATATGGATTGACAATTACCAACACAAATGGATCGGCTACAGCGACCATTAAGGTCATCGTGCTGGGTAAGTGCAAATAGGTCATCTAATCAAGGTCAATGAAAGTAATGATGTTTGGGAAGTTCACATCAATCCTGTCTTGTCATAAGATGTCAATACGAGCTTCATTCAACCGTTATTCTCTCTCCCTTTCCCTGCAGACAAACCATCACCACCACGAGACCTGACTGTGACTGAGATGACAGCTAGCACAGGTGCCCTCTCCTGGAAGGAGCCCGAAGATGACGGAGGCTCCCCCATCACAGGTTATGTCATAGAGTTCAGAGAAGCTTCAAGAACCAGCTGGAACTCAGCAGGAACCAGCGAGACTCTCGATTTCACCGTTGAGAAGCTGGTCGAGGGCAAAGCATACATGTTCCATGTAGCCGCAAAGAATGACCAGGGTGTCAGCGACTTTGTAGAAATCCCCGAACCTGTAGTTGCTAAAAATCCCTTTGGTAAGATATTTGATAAAATCTACCTGTGCATATTATGCCATTCATGTTATAGCTTTGGCAAACTATAAAAATGTTCAATTGAGTGTACTATTTATATAACAGAAACAATGTAAAGATATCAATGCAAATTCTATGTAACAAGCTGTAATTATATGAGATTTGTATTTTCTTCCCAGATGTCCCTGGAGCACCCGATGCTCCCCTGGTGGAGGACATTTTGGCCGATTCCTGCAACGTCACATGGCAGCCACCTCAAAGCGATGGTGGTGCCCCTATCACTGGCTACTACTTAGAGCGCCGCCTTCTGGGACAATCCCGCTGGATCCAGGTCAACAAGGAACCAGTGCCAGACCTCAACCTCAAGGTAAAACAACGTTTAGATTTTAGGGAACCGATATTGTAAAGTGACAGTATTCACAACACTAACTGTAAAACTGTTCGTGTAAATATAACTGAAACATCGTCAATAAAAGAGAACTGATGTATGCTTATCTGGAAAATTGAAAAACGGTATCATTATATATTATAGGTTTATACATCAGAAGATAAAATACAACCTCTGATTAACTCCTTATATATTTTTTACATTATCAGGTTGGGGAGCTTGACGAAGGCAGCGAGTACGAATTCAGAGTAGCTGCAGAGAACAAGGCTGGAATCGGACCGTTCTCCCCTCCTTCCATCCCCATCACCGCAAAGAACCCCTGGGCACTCCCGGGCAAACCTGGTCGCCCCGTTGTATCAAACGTGGCTGGGTTCACCCTGGACCTTAAGTGGACAGCCCCCGAAGATGACGGGGGTGCCGAGATCACCCACTACTTCATCCAGTACAGAGTTGTAGACTCAGCCAAGTGGCTGGACTACAACAACAAAGAAAAGGTCAGACATCCTGCAATTAGTAATAGCTAATATGTCATCAAAATATTGCTTATTTCATATGCAATAAATCATGCCATAAGCTATAATTGTTACTTTTTAAAATTTGTTTAATTAATTGACTACTCCAAAGTCTGAAATTTTCCAGCTATGAAGGACTAAATTATTTTTGTCTGAGTTACATTGAAAATGAAATATATACAAACTTTGGTCAAATAAGTTATTTATATGACTTATATGAGAGTTATTTTAACATTAAGAGTGTAATCATTGCATTGTGTTACAGGTGCCGTCACTTGAGCACCCAGTGAAGGGCTTAAAAGAACAGACAACCTATGAATTCCATGTCTGTGCTGAGAACAAGGCTGGTTGCGGTCCGTGGTCAGATCCCAGTGAGCCAGCGACCACCCTTGTTGTCGGGGATGCTCCTGCCTTAGTGGAGCCTCTACAGAACCTCACAGTCGTCTCTCCTGACTCTGCGGTCTTCACGTGCAAACTCATCACGGGAGAACCACGTGCCAAAATCACATGGACCCGCGACGGAGACACACTGACGAGTGGAGACAAGTACAACACCGTCTACGAGGGAGACGTCGCCACGCTCGAGATCAAAGACACGAAACCGGGCGATGCGGGAGAGTACCAAGTAGAGGCTCGGAACAAAGTGGGCAAGTTCTCCTCCCAGGGAACACTCACTGTACACGGTGAGCATTCAAGTTCTTTGTCTAATCATTATTTCCTATTAGATTTCCAATTACAAATCATAAATATATTAAACCAATCAATGTTCAGTCTTAAAGTTGATTATGCAAATTCTGAAAGGGCATCCATCAGAATATTAGCAACTTCTTGGTTTCAGACAGCTCTTGTATAAGATACCATATGTGTATAGGAACTCAAGTTTTTCAAGTATTATGTGGTATTCATGCATTTAACATCTTTTGCAGTACGCCCAACAATCGAGTATGATGACAGACTCAAGGACACAGTCAAAGCCAAGGGCGGAGACAAGGTTGTCCTGGACACCAGGATTGGAGGACTGCCAAAGCCCTCTGCCGAGTGGTCCTACAAAGACAGTCCATTGGAGACCTCTGGAGACATCTTCGAGGAGACCAACACGACCACCAGCAAAGTGACTCTGGTGAACGTGAAGAGGAGCCAGGAGGGAAGCTACAAGTTGAAGGTCGAGAACAGCGTCGGATCTGCCGAGGCCGAGTTCAACCTCATTGTTAAAGGTAAACTACTGCTGTTCTTAAACACAATGGACACTTTTATATTTTACAACATTATCAATTCTTAAGAAGACTACATTGATTAAATCCTAGACTCAAGACACTTTATAAGACTCAATGCTTTCAAAATACAAATATGGAACAAACATACTGTCATAGTTGTTTTCAAATATTTATCAAAATAGTGTAACTTGTTTGTGTAGACCAGGAGAGCATTGTAAGACATAATAAGTATTGCTATCAAGTGCCCACCTGAGTCTCTGCAAATGATTTGTTCTAATGCCGATGTTTGTTGCTTTCAGACCGACCCTCACCTCCTCGCAACCTGCACTCCACAGAAACAGGATTGGACTTCATCACAGTCGCTTGGGAAGTTCCCAAGGATGATGGAGGCGAGCCAATCAAGTCATACAAGGTACTGAAACAATACTGAACAAGAATACTACATAACTGCACTAATGAATCAGATATAAATTTTCTTACTCTCTAACTAATAATTAATGATTCAGACAAACATATCATTATATATGCATAATACTGTTTACAGGTTGAAAGACGCAACATTGAGAAAAAAGCCTGGATTCTCGTCGGAGAAACAGATTCCAAGACTTTGACGATAAAGGCAACCAAACTGACAGAGGAACACAAGTACTTGTTCCGTGTCGTAGCAGAAAATGCAATTGGCGTCAGTGACCCTTGCGAAACTGACGAGCCCATCACTGCCAAGTTGCCTTTTGGTAAGTGCGATTTTGATGCATAAGTGAGAAATAATATTCCCATACACTTTGCACAAAACTTTTTTTGGGAATCATTTGTCTACTGCATTGGTTTGCCATAAGTGAAATGTTCAATGTATTAAATGACCTTTGCAATTTCAGACAAACCAGGACCACCCATCAACCTCGAAGCAAATGACACGACCAAGACGTCAACAAAACTGACCTGGGAACCACCAGAGGAGGATGGAGGAAGCCCAGTTACAGGATACTGGGTAGAATGTTTTCCATCCTACGGTTCCAGATGGAAGAGAGTAAACAAGAAAGCAATCAAGGAACTCGAATTCTCTTTTGATGATCTTGAAGAAGGCACTGAGTACAAATTCCGAGTTTGTGCAGAAAATGCCGCCGGAGTAGGTGAACCGTGTGAGCCAATCAGCATCGTGGCAAAGGATCCTTATGGTGAGTTTCCCTCAAGATCCTTATTCATTAAGTGTTAATTTTCAGTCATATTTACAGGTATCATAGTACATCAGTGCAGGAGTACCAAATAAGTTGAAAAGTGTTGCCTGGTTTGCCAGAACTTCGTAGTTCAAATCAATCCAGGGCTTGAGATAGACCTAGTTATGATAGGTAAATAATCTTGAGTCTTAATTGAGTCTTGAGCAATTGAGTCTCTTTTGCTCCATAAAGCAAAAGCACCATGCACTTGCAGAGGTTACTGAGGTTCTGATCAACCTCAGCGACCTTATAGCTGGCTGCATCCCTGTATGGCAAATATTCTGGACGTTCCAGTTCACATGTGATATTTAATAAATTTTATCATATAAGAGACAGCTAAGTGGTCTAGAAATGTGGTGTTAAATGGTGGTGCCTAGTATGTCTACACGACGTAAATATACATCAGATGTAAACATAGCCCCCAAGTTTAAAAACTGGTTTGCTGGTCACCTGAGTGAGGCCACAGTCCAGGGGTCCGCAAGCATCTGAGGACAGTGAGGTGCTCTGTGGTGTAGGCCTATTCTGTATTTTGGACAAATAATAGGAACTGAAAAGGATATTGTTTTACTTTAAATTGCTAAATTTGATCTTTAACCGCCAATTATAACCTTGTAATCTGGGCTTAGCCAAATGAGGGTTGGCTAATGTATGCTGGTCAGATCTAAATTGAACATGGTGTAGATTCCAAGCCTTATAGCACTGTATCATCTCATCATTACCCTTGCCGCGGGCAGATATACATCTCAGACGGTGAGACCTCCGTCATGGGTTAATGCGAGCATATAGGCTTATATAAAGGCATGTCAATGTCATACGACGTCAGTTACGCAGCGATGACGTCATGAGTGACGTAGACTTCACTCACGCTGCGGAGCGTAGGGGTCAATCAGCAAAAGGAACTTTAAAGACTTACCTGCCAGGCCAAACAACGGAGGAATTCATGAGAGGCACCATTTTGCTATATCCCGCCAAAAGCAGCGCCGTTGATAATGACGTGCGACAATGTACATGGACTATCATGGTGTTCGTATTGCACCAGGGACCATAGTTATGTTATGGTCCCTTGATTGCACAGACGTCGCACGTGTCGTCTGCTGCAGAAATCGTTCCATGAGTGCGGCAAACTGTCAACAAAAACAAGTCTTTGAGCAGGTGGAGATCGACCAGTGGGGCTCAGTGACGGATCCATTGATTTGCAAGGTGGGGGGAGTTGGTAGGTTATCAGAAGTACTAGAAGTACTAAAAGTGGGGGGGGGGGGGGAGGGGGACCTTGCACTGTAATATCATTTAGGAAATATCCTTGACCTATTGCAGTTGAACCTCATCATGCAAATAATAACCAATTTTGTGCACTTTACTTTTACTTTAAAAAACTGATCTATAGGGAAAACTATTGCCACTTTACTAGTCTTTGACTCTTAGTATTCACAAGTGTTTATTTATGGGTTCATGGTATATTTTGTTAACATTCTAATGTGAGTTTTGAAAATTCCTGCCCTGTCAATAATACCCTACTTTACGGTACTCCATGTATTGGTTGCAAGCATTTTCATACGCAGTTATAATGCATAGTCAGCTGAAATAGTCATTGCAACATTAAAAAAACAGGTCTGGCAAGGGCCAACATTCACAGCAACTGGTTGCTGAAGAAAAAAAAAAAAGTTAATTAATTATCAATTTTTGCAGATCTGCCAGAGGCAAGTTAATTAATTTATCAATTTTTGCAGATCTGCCAGAGGCACCCGGTCAACCCAAGGTGGAAGAGATCACCAAGGACTCAGCGACCATCTCATGGACACCCCCCGAGAATGACGGAGGAGCTCCAATCGAAAACTACGTCATTGAATTCCGCGAACAGGGCCAGAAAAAGTGGCAGCAGGTCAGGCGCGATGAGAAGTCACCTGACTTGACCTTCAAGGTCCCCGGACTCAAAGAGGAGACCCAGTATGAGTTCCGTGTGGCTGCTGAGAACAAAGCAGGACAAGGACCTTTCTCCAAACCATCCGAACCTGCTAAGTTCAGTAAGTAAACAATTGTCATTTACATACCTGATGCATTGATATGAGGCTATTGGCAAAAGCTCTTTCACTTCATTTGCCAATTAATAATTTTATGGTGGCACCTGGATTTTCTTTATCATATTATGTCAGATGTGCTCAAGTAGTCTATGGAAGTTGTTCATTCATTCACTTTACCATCTGACTAATTTATCAATTTTTAATCAGTCAATCAATCAGTCAATCAATTAGTCAATCATTTTATCAGGTAGTTATTAAGGTGATAAGCTAGGCCTTTGTAAATAAAGCAATCAATTTGTTCAGTGTTCAATCAAACAACCAATCACCCAATCAATCAATTATTCAACATATATATTCTTCCTTGCAGTTGAGACAATTGGCTTCCTGCGTCCCTTGGAGGACCAGACGGTCAAGGAGATTCCAGGCCAAGCGACATTCGAGTGCGAAATCTCCAAGATGAAGCAGAAAGCGGAATGGAGGAGAGGAGACAAGAAAATCACAGCCGGGGACAAGTACACGATGAGCGTGGACGGAGGAATCCACACACTCAAGATCAGTGACGTCTCGGACCAGGATGAGGATGAATACACCGTCGTGTTCCCTGATGCCAAGTCCACTGCTAAGCTACATGTCCAAGGTATGTGCTCGGAGTGTTTTGACACAAATTATGAGAATATACAGGCCACAACTGTACCTCATACGAAATGGGGACTAAACATTGTACTCATATAGAGAGCTATCAAACTGTGCTTAACCGTACGCTATGCTCCCCCACGTGACCTTTCTATTGTTCTCAGGAGGGATATACCCAATGCAAATGTTAGTTAACTCCCTCCTGGGTGCAAACTGAACTTTAATTGCTTAATAAGAGCAGTTAAACAAATCAAACAAATTAGCAAATTTGTCTAGGGGAGTATAAGTCAGTCTTTGACGTCGGGATGTAACCCACAACATTTTAGTTAACTCCCTCTTATTCGTGATATAACTATTAGTTTATGATGGCGTCATCTAAATGTGACATCATTCACTGCACTCATTGACCTCCTTAAAAGCTCAAGTAGATTAGGATCTTAAGCAATGGTTTGGGAGCAGTTGCTGAGAGCTCCGTCTTTTCAGTTTATGCACATTTTAAGTAGAAAATTAAATTGCTCTTGTTAAAGTAAAATGAGTTGGTATATATATATGGTGGTCTAGTGGCAAGATGCTCGCCTGCTCCTATGAAGAAACCCAGGTTCAATCCCAGGCCCAGGCACCCTTCATGAGCAATATCTCGGCTGGATGTCGTTCAGATAAGATCTAAATTGGCGGTCCATTGTACTCGGTGTCTATGCTGAGGCAAGTAAAAGATCCCACCCATGGGGTAAATGTGTAACATGGGTGGACTCCTCCTCTCCCTCGCCTCATCAATCAACCCTGGGCAAGAACTTGCCTTAAAGGGCTGCACTTTCCATATCTATCTATCTATACTTCACAATAATGTAAAATTATGAGACCTAGTTCAAGGCATGTGCTTATGTTTAATATGCTTGTTCTTTCAGTTGGACCAAGCTTCCTGTTGGACTCCGATGAGGAGACTCGCATCCTGAAGGCGGGAACAGCGACTGTCATTGAACTTCCCTTCAAGGCAAGTCCTCAGCCCAAGGTCAGCTGGACGTACAAGGACAGACCAATCAAAGAAAAGAGGATTGAGACCGAGACCATCCGAAACATGACGTGTCTGCGTCTCAGCAAATCTAAGAGAGAGGACTCCGGATCTTACAAGGTCGTTCTGTCGAATGACTTCGGAGAATCCTCACTCACCGTTCACATCATCGTACAAGGTAACTTTAAATTTTCGTGTTTGAATAAGATTCAGGATTGTGTTGAATAAACTTGAGTGCTCCTCATTGGAGCTATGATAATTTTTCACTAGCCCAGAGCTGTCATAAGATCTCAGTACCACTGTCTTTTTTGAAATTCTAATTGGCTGTCCAGTCTTCCTGATGAATTATTAACACTAAACATCCTATGACGTACACACTCATCATGTTATCCGTTATTTGTAGACAAACCTGGTCCACCAGAAAACCTCGGAACGACCGGCTACGATGAGACGTCAGTCAGTCTCAAGTGGGAGGAACCAGAGGACGATGGAGGAAGTGAGATCACTGGATACGTCATCGAGCGCAAGGAGGTCACACGATCTTGGAACAACGCCATGACAACCGAGGACTTGGAATACAAAGTTCTCAACTTGAAGACAGGCAAAGATTATCTGTTTAGAGTGGCAGCCGAAAACGCCATTGGCCAGGGTCCCTTCGTGGAGACACCTAATCCAATCACTGCCAAGTCTCCATTCGGTAAGTGTGCTTCTTTCGAATAATTGAATTTAACAGGACTATTTGATATTATCTTATCATATCATCATGAACACATAAAGGTAGTTCTTGTTGGTGAACGTATTAAGGCTGTACTCCAAGATAATATATCAAGTATGGTTTAAGTCGAGTTCACATATTTCTAGCCACATCAAAGAAAAAAAAGGAACTATATTAATTAAAAACGGGAAGAAAGATGTGGTTCTAATACAGCCAGACACCTGGTGGCTTATTTGTTCAAAATAGTATGTATTTTCATAGTTATTGTGAAAACGATGCCATATTTAATGATTATTTTTTCTCATCACAGATCCTCCAGGCCCACCAGAACATGTAGAAGTGAGTGATGTCACCAAGACGTCATGCACGTTGATATGGCAACCACCAGCGTTCGACGGAGGAAGTCCCGTCACTGGGTACCACGTTGAGAGACGCCTTACTTCATCCTCTCGTTGGTTGAAGATCAGCAAAGAACTGATCACTTCCCTTGAGATGAAGATCACTGACCTGATTGACGATAACGAGTATGAACTGCGGGTCATGGCTGAGAACAAGGTGGGAGTGGGACCACCCAGTGAACCCACCAAGCCATTTGTGGCCAAGAACCCCTATGGTAAGGCGTTCTCTTGATATATATTAAGTTAAATCCAGTAAAATTTGCATTGACAGCATAGAAAGATTTAAATGATCATTAAATAGCTATTTGAATATTATACTCAATAAAGTTTAGAGCAAAGCACACTATGTCAGTTAGAGTAGAGGCATATGCTTGAATACAAGGTTGGTAACCTCGAAGTGACTCTATGGTGAAGTCACGTCATTTGTTATCTCATTATATAAATATATACATTGCCACTGTAAATTGCAGACGTCCCTGGCAAACCAGGAACGCCCACATTCAGTGACATCAAGGACACTGCTCTGACGCTCGCCTGGGCTGAACCAGAGTCAGACGGAGGTGCTCCCATCACCAACTACGTCATCGAACTGCGAGTGGAAGGTCAGCTCAAGTGGAAGCGTCTCACAGAAGACACCATTGAAAAACTGACCCACCGTGCGACCAAACTGCAGGAGGGTCAGACGTACGAGTTCCGTGTCGCGGCCAAGAACAAGGCTGGACAAGGTCCATTCTCAGATCCATCAGCTCCTGTACTGGTTAAAGAACCCATTGGTAAGTGGTCAATTGGTGATTTTTTGTAAATTAAGATAGTGTGCCTTTGCTGAGACTGCAACTTGACCCACCTATAGGATAGGTGAACTTTTTTGATTTCCAATAAAGCCTGTGTCCTTTCTTCATGACATATTCCAATGGCTACTGATTGAATCAGCCGAAAATTCTTAATATCATATTTAAATAAAAAATGGTATATTGATAAATATTCCTAATTAGGGTATAGCTCTAACTAGGTCATTGTACTGTAATTGGTCACCATTAAGCACCTCTTCATTTGTTCTTATTCACATCGTTTGTTCATTTGCAGTCGGAACAGCTCCTTCCCTTGGAGGTGAACTGGGTGACGAGACAGTTGTTGCTCCAGAATCAGTTGACCTTGTGGCCAAACTTGACCTTGGGGAACCTGAAGCAACCTTGACCTGGTTTAAGGAAGGGTCGGAGGTCTACCCAAGCGACAAGTATGAGATGATCTACGAGAACAATGTGAGTAAATTGGTATAATTGATGGAATGGTGAATCATTCTTTAGTATGGCTAATCAGGATGAAATATAAAGTTATAATTTCTTACTTTGTGTTACATTATTTGAGCTGTCTCAATTAGAAATGTGCTTTGTAGATACTGAAGGCAAATGAAATAATAGTTTATTGTCGTACCTGCTTTAAGGCACAGTCTATAATTAGTAATCACTGTTAAGGATAATTAAGGTGACAACTGACATATAATAATGAAACTGTTTGAAATGTGGAAAGTTAGGGCATTATATTATATCATTATTTTTCCCACACTTTTCAGTCGGCCGTTTTGAGGATCACCAACACAGAAACCAGCGATGCAGCCAACTACAAATTGACTGCTGCCAACAAAGTTGGAAAAGTTGAGACCAGCGGATCTCTCTTGGTCTATGGTAGGTCTTTGAAAACTGAATAAATATAAGCTAAAGCTATCTTGTGTTTAATGGTGCAAGATGAGATATACGTGTAACTTAACATGGTCATGTGACTAATAATTTCAGTGGCACCGAAGATCACATATGAAGACAAGTACAAAGAGACGCAGGTCCTCAAGGCAGGAAAAACGCTCATTATTAGTGTCAACCACACTGGTGTTCCCAAGGCAACACTCACCTGGTCTTCTGGTAAGTAGGTCAAGGGCATGTCAAGGTTAACTGATGACCTTTTGAATGATCCATAGCCATATCTAATCTTAGAAGTTGATGAATTTGTACGAGTAAACTATATATATAAATAATGTTATTCCATCATGAAGAGAAAACCATTCAGAAACCGTCTTGTTCTAATAGGATCCTGTTTATTAAACGGAAAGATCAATTTGAAACTGATGCACATGTGTGAATGCAATTCAAACCTGACATGGCATTTGTGTGACTTTTGTATGATTATTTTCTAGGCGATGACATCTTGACAGACGGAGGCAATGTCACCATAGAGACTACAGACGTGCTCTCAAGTCTGACCATCCGCAAAACGGAAGGAACAAACGCCGGAAAATACACAGTGAAGGCTGAGAACACCGTCGGCTCCGACGAGGCTTCGTTTGACGTCACCATCATCGACCGACCATCTCCTCCATTGAACTTGCGAGGAACTGAATACAACAAGGACTACATCTTGGTCGCTTGGGATGTTCCCGAGTCTGACGGAGGATCTCCAATCACAGGATACAAAGTGGAGAAGAAAGATGCAAAGAGAGATACCTGGGTTAAAGTAGACGAGGTTGACGCCACGACTCTGACCCTCAAAGCCACAAAATTGGTGGAGGGTAATCAGTACTACTTCCGCGTCTTGGCAGAGAATGAGGTGGGAGAAAGCCAGTGGACGGAGACAGCAGAACCTATCACTGCTAAATTGCCATTTGGTAAGTAGATCGTATGCTTCGCTATTTCCCTTTGGGGAAATTTTGATTGATAGTAAGAAGAAAGAACACAAAAATATGCTTATTCTGGTGTTCTAAATGTCATTTTCCTTAATGTTTCCCAATTTACAGATCCACCTGGCCCACCAATCAACCTGGAAGCCGATGATGTAACCAAGACATCTTGCACACTGACCTGGGAACCACCAGAATTTGATGGTGGACGCCCGGTGTCTGGATACTACGTCGAGCAGTTGTCTGGAACACGCTGGAAGCGTGTCAACAAGAAAGCCACCAAGAAACTTGAACTGGAGATTGAGGACTTGATCGAAGGTGACAAGTACCAGTACCGAGTGTGCGCTGAGAATGAAGCTGGTGTCGGTGAACCTTGCGAACCAATCAGCATCATTGCTAAGGATCCATTTGATCCTCCTGGAGCACCTGGTCGTCCTGAGGTCACCGAGATCACAGCTGATCACATGACCGTCACATGGACCCCACCAGAGAGCGACGGTGGCGCCCCCATCCAGAACTACATCATTGAGATGCGAGAGGCTGGCCAGACCAAGTGGAAACGCGTTCCCAAGGATCACACGACCGAGCTCAGCTTCCCTGTCAAGGGATGCGCTGAAGAAAAGCCTTATGAGTTCAGAATCATCGCTGAGAATAAAGCAGGAGAAGGACCACCTTCTCAACCCTCTGAGCCTGCTAAGTATGGTGAGTTGTATGGAGAACCTTTCATTTAATTATCTTCATCACAAACATTTCTTGTAGTGTATAAGAACAGCCAGATAATCAGTTTGAGAACCTTTCATTTAATTATTATTTCATCACAAACATTTCTTGTAGTTTATAATAACAGATAATCAGTTTTATTAATAAAATTTTTTCACTTCACAGTTGAGCCAATCAATGTCTTGCGGCCATTGGAAGATATCACGCTAAATGAACTCGGACTCAAGGCCGTCTTTGAATGCGAAATCACTGTGGTGAGTATCTTTAAAAAGTTCTGGAAAATGCTCTAAGTATTACAAAGGACGTAGAATTTTTGTCACAGACCAGATGATTGTTTATCACATGCGGTCCAAAAGTAAACATAAGTTTGGTTTACTATATATATTGAGGTTATGTTGATAGGTTTCTGCCTTTATAATTGTATTTAGAATAAGCTTTCATTAGCAAGACAAATCCTGGATTTAATTAAACCTTTGCCAATTTTTTCACCAGAAAAACCTTAAAGCTGAGTGGTTCTACAAGGGCAAGTCGATCAGCAAAGGAGAAAAGTACGAGATGATTGACGAAACAACCGTCCATCGTCTGGTGATCAACGACTCCGTGGGAGACGACGAGGGAGAATATTCCGTCAAGTTCAAGGAAGCCTCCTCCAAAGCCAAGCTCACCATCCGAGGTACGCTCTATCATCATCGTCTTTGCTTTTATCTATCACATAAAACTACTCCCTACTTTAGAACAATCGTATGATTGCGCATTCAACTCCGAGCTACTTTAATGATGTTTATTTTATCAGTATTATTGCCATTCACATACATTATTCAATTAGGGCTTGCCTTTTTTAATGTAAATTGAAAATAAAATTGAAGTAATTTCCTTTAAAGATAGCATCAAGTTGTGTGCTTTGTGTAATATTGGTTTAAGTTATTAATACCAATTGCTGTCTATGGATCTTGGTTCATGCTATGTTTCATTTTAGTTTGTTAAGCAATTGTGTCGGAATATTCTTTGGTTTGATTAGATGTATCTATCAAGATCAAAATACAATAGTGAGTTGAATGCAATCTATCTGAATTGAATGAAACTTATGTAATTTTGTATCTTTGTCTCATCCAGCTCCTCCCAAACTTCTCGACTGCAAACTTGAAGACACAATTTACATGAAAGTGGGAGCGACCACCATCTTGGAAGTGCCGTTCTCTTGCTACCCCAAACCAACCGTCACCTGGACATTCAACAACGGCTCCATGCCGGACAAGAAACGCTTCCGGGAAGAGACCATTATCGGAATGACCTGCATGACCTTGAACAAGGTCGTCCGCAAAGACACCGGCAACTGCAAGGTTGTCATCAAGAACGAATGCGGAACGATCGAGAAGACTGTCAAGGTCATCGTTCAAGGTCAGTTGCAGCTATTGCCATTTTAGTCACTCAGACACTCATTAACTTATCGATCCTGAAATACATCAATGCTGATCAAAAATTGTAGAGATGATAATGTTGTTTCCGTCTTACAATTAGTTCTGCAGTCACTAGTGACTTACGGAGAGGGTTATTGATAAGTTATGTTTCAAACAGCAACTTTTGGAGTCTTTCGTGCCAATAATTAGCCAAACTTCTTTCTATTCTCAACAGACAAGCCAGGTCCTCCAACAGACTTAGAGGCCGAGAAAGTTGACGAGACATTTGTTGAACTTTCTTACGAGGAGCCAGAAGATGATGGAGGAGCTGAAGTGATGCATTACGTCATCGAGAAGAAGAATGTCACCAAGAGGTGAGAGCAGAATCAAGACTTTCGGAAATAAGATCTAATTTCCTGGGTCTCATGTTCTCTGGTGTAGAGCTCTTTTATGAACAGATAGGCTCCATTCAATTTGAGACGTCAAATTGAAGTTGCCAAATACTTTGCGAAAATTCAGTGCAAGTACAATATTCAGTGATTGCATACAAGTGCAACATGGTAAATAATGATAACCTGATGATCTCAACATAACATCTGCCTCTTGCTGCTGATCATATTAAACTTAAACTGCGGACCAGTAGCTGAAATTGTGAAAAAACAGTCCAATATCATGTTGATTGTAATTAATTTTTAGTGGTATTTAATACTATTTATGTGATTTAGTCACAGCTGTACTTCATGTCATCATGGCAAAATCTTTGTACTTCAATATGTGCTGGTACTGATGGAAAATATGACATCTAATTTCAGACAAGACTGGCTTGAAATGAAGCAGACGGAAGACCTTGAAGCTACTATCGAGGGTCTTCATGACAAGAATGATTACAAGTTCCGAGTGGCAGCCGTCAACTCCATTGGACAAGGTCCTTGGGCCGACCTCGGACCTATCACATGCAAGAGCCCACATGGTGAGTCGAGACATTCAGAATTAAGATGGTGGGTGGGTGGGACGCCCTTTAAGTCCCAGATTTTTGCACAAGATAGGGCTGATCAGGGTAAGGGTTAGGCAGGTGTCAAGGCATTGAGGTGAATGATGGAACAACCTTCCAACATGGGTTGGATTTGAACCCAGGACCCAGTAGTTGGCGGCCCAGTGCACTACCACTGAGCTAGGCCCCTGCTTCTTTAGAATTAGAAGAATAGGATAAAATAGAATATGATAGAATGGGATATAATAGGATATGATAGGATAGAATAGAATAGAATAGATTATAATGGAATGGAATAGAATAGAATAGAATGCAATATAGTAGAATAGAATACATCAGAGTAGAATGGTGTAGAATAAAGTGGAATGGTATAGGATAGGGTAGAATATATGATATTATACGTTATTTAACTCATCGGGTAACGTAATGCTTGCATATTTAAACTTTAATTGATATTAGATCTTAGTTATATATCAAGTCAATATAATCCTTGACACTGGTCTTTGTATAATGTATAGTGGACAAGGTTTTTTTCTAACTTTCAATTCTTGTATTCCATCAACAGATCCCCCAGGCCCACCAGAGGACCTCCAGATCATGGAAGTATTCAGGGACCATGTGACGTTGTCATGGAAACCACCTAGTAATGACGGTGGCTCCCCTGTTACTGGATACTTCGTGGAGCGTAGCATGCCCAAGTCGGCTCGCTGGCTCCGAGTGACCAAGGAGCGGGTGACGGAACTCACGTTTGTGGACAAAGATCTCATCGAGGGAGAGGAGTACGTTTATCGTGTTCTGGCTGTGAATAAGATTGGAGAGGGACCACCCACGGATACATCTAAACCTGTGCTGGTTAAGGATCCCTTCGGTAAGTGAATGACTCTCAGTTTGGCAACTTATTATATCTAGCATGGTGGTCAGTGGTAGTGATAGTGAAACTTAGACACTTAAGCGTTTCAATGGAAGTTTGTACTTATTATTGACAGCAAATTGAACAGAATTTCATAGGACATACACAATACATTGGTCAATCATATAAATTAAAAAATAGGATACAGAGAAATAAATAAAAAGTAGCCAATTATCCAATCTACTCCCAGAAACTATGGGAAATTATGTCTATAATTTTCTGATTGATTGTTAAGTTTGTTCCGATCTTCTAATTACAGACAAGCCAGGACCACCAGGTGTGCCCAACTACGTTGAGATCAAGGATGGTCAAATCTCACTCAACTGGACCCCTCCGGAAGACGACGGTGGCGCCCCCATCACGGGGTACGTCCTAGAGTACCGCGAGGAAGGACAGATGAAGTGGAAATCGGTCGATGAGGAAATTTTCGACACAAAACACATCAAGCGAGGACTGAAGAAGGACTCCGTGTATGAGTTCAGAGTTGCAGCCGTAAACAAGGCCGGCCAGGGTCCATTCAGCGAGGCTTCTCAACCTGTAAAGGCATTGGAGCCTATTGGTAAGTTGAAAATATATAGATACTAAAGGAGAGAATTATCAAAATTAAATGTGCACCATTGATGCCATATGATATCATGAGGTCATAGCAATGAAAGAAATGCGACTATATGTGAAACTAAATGGAGCATGCAATTTATGACAGCTATTTGAATTGCAATATGTACATGTATTTAATTTAGTTCATTAATTGATTCTCTCCAATGACTTATAAGCAGATGCGTTATCCAAAAGATAGGAACTTGATTACTTTAAAAGGCAGTAAACAGAAATGAAAAACTATTTTTGTCATGACCGAAACCTTAACTCAAAGCTTATCCGTGAATGAACTTATTTATCTATATTACATCTGTTTGTGTAACTCATACTTGATTGCGAATTAATGTCTTTCTTTTTATCACAACAGTTGGAGAGCCACCCAAACTGCTGGTTCCTATGAAGGACCTGACCGTGGTGTCTCCTAAGGACGCTGTTCTCAAATGCGAGATTGCGCCTGGCAAACCAACTGCCAGTATTTCTTGGTGAGTACATTTACTGGGAAATATCCTTACATTTTTCTAGACTCCTTTACATTCAGCTTATGATGCTCTAATTCAATGTAATACAGTGTTTGAAACAAAATTGCAGTTAATGTCATTCCTGAGGCACTTGAGTGTTGATGTACAAAGTCATGGGTCCAATGTTTAAATGCTCAACTAATAACATATATAATGTTTTATTGACGTTTTGGAATCATGGTTAGATACATTCGTCATACACAATAAACAAATACTACAAATTGAACAACTACAATTTTAACAATACAAGCAATTTCAAGTATTAGAACAATAATGCTTGTGAAATAATAGCATAACATAAAATATATACATGATCAGAAAATTGATGAATGTTTAAGATAAAGCTAAATATATATACATTAATTGAATAAGTAACCATGTGATTAAGTATTAGTTTCTGGTCCCAGTTAATCAAGGTAATAATAGTACAACAAAATGTCGCGGTAATGTTAGGGAGCTCAGCGAGATGAGGTTATAACGCTATCATCTTTGCTACATGTTTGTATGATAACACTCATGGGAAGACAACATAATGTAGATTTAAGGAAATGTTCATTCTGTCTGTCTTTGTTTTATTCAACATTTATTCCAACTTGAATATTTTTTCCTCTAACAGGACCCAGAACGGCCGCTCAGTGGATGACGACAAGCGTCACACCATCGTGTATGAAGACGGCTCAGCCACTTTGACCATCAGCCCAGCCGAACCAAATGACTTTGGAGAATACATGTGCACTGCTACCAACAAGTTGGGAAGCGTAGACACCGAGGCTTCTCTTATTGTGCATTGTAAGCGACTGAATACGCATGCCATTAGATTGTCAGATTAGTTACGTCACACATAAAATGTAAAAATATAATCATGTAAGAAAAGGAATTAATGCTTGTTTTAAACAAAACATCAATTAGTTGATATGTGGCAGGTGTGTTTCATCTTAAACATTGGTTTATTATGGAAACTAAATAGAAGTGCTATTTTCCGCAGAAGGACATTAATTAGTATCAGTAATACCTTGAGAAGTTTGATTGCATAAGGTCCAGTTATTAAATGTTTTTGCATGACTTGTCAATTAGATTAATGAAAGTTCATGTTGACATCCTATTTTCAGTGGCTCCCGAGATCACCTACGATGACAAACTGAAGGAGGAGATCGTCCTGAAGGCGGGTGCGACCTTGAGCATCCAGGTGGAGGTCAAGGGCATTCCGGAACCCACGGTGTCATGGAAACATGATGGAAGTATCGTCACTTCCTCTGGAACCCTCTCCATCGAGAAGAAGAATGGATATTCTACTCTGACGCTCAAAGGAACTAAGGGAACTGACAAGGGAATGTACAGTGTGGTGGCTGAGAACGTGGTTGGGTCTGCTACGGCAGAATTCAACGTCACTGTTAAAGGTGAGTAACTTTGACTCACAGCGACTCACAGGGACACAGTTGTAGATAAAAAGGAATATATGAAGTAGACTTAATTCTATGAGGAAATTGAATTTGGGCCGTCGAGGAGCCACCGCTTTAACAGTTGATATTGAACAGAAGTCAAAGCAAAGAAGCAAAAAATAAATCTCCACTTAATATTTATCTATTCATGTGGATTGTTTGATTGTTGAACAGAGGGAGCAAGATTATTTAGTGAGTTTATAACAAATATACAAACGGACAATGCTTATGAAAAAGATACATGTATGGTATTCTACTTCTAAGAAGTAAATTACATCTAACCCATTTTAAAATTTATTCCTATTAGACCGACCATCACCTGTCCAGAACTTGCGAGTGACGGAGACCAATGTTGATTACGCCGTCATCGCTTGGGATGTTCCCGAGAGCGACGGTGGCTCCCCCATCACCGGATACGTGGTTGAGAAGCGTGACACCAAACGCTCTACCTTTGTTAAGGTCAGTGATTGAAAAACAGGTTTAGTTGAAGTGGAGTTTGTAAAGACTCCGTTGTGAACCTGAAGAAGCATAACATTGTTTGGGAGGCATTTTAAAACAATTTAGCTGCTTTTAATAATTTAATATTACGATGAACTGCAATGTATATGTTTATGAAGACGGCAGATATGCATGAATTAGTTTGTTTGTAAAATGAGAAAATATTTCTTTTGAAGAATCATTAGCTGAGTTTTCTGCTTGTTGTAATCTGTACAAAGGAACAATTCACTAAAATACAATATGATTTCCATGGCAACAGGTTGACGAGACAGACGCCAATACACTGACCATGAAGATCCCGAAATTGGTGGAAGGCAACCAGTACATCTTCCAGGTGGCAGCAGTGAATGAAATCGACCAATCAGATTTCACCCAGACGGAGCCTATCACCGCCAAACTGCCATTTGGTTAGTATTTGTTTTTTAGACAAAGAAATTATAGAAATATATATAGTTCTTCAGTTTTACTAATGGCACTTCCATAGTGTATAAAAAGTAACACATATTTGAAATAAAATGATAGCCTGAAATAACTATAATTGGCACATATTTTTCAACAATTGCATTTGTAACTTCGAACTTACATAGTGTATATATACTAAACAATTGGACACGACAGACCAACTGCGCTGGCAGTGTATTTTATCTTTTATGGAGATCTGAACGAAGAGGTCCATTGACCTACATAATTTATTTACATAACATAACATAACATTTCCTTTCAGATCCCCCTGGACCACCAATCAACGTCCAAGTGGACGACATCACCAAGACGTCATGTGTGCTGACCTGGGAACCTCCAGAGAATGATGGAGGAAGCCCTGTTACGGGATACATGATCGAACGCACGACCGGATACAGCACACGCTGGTCTAAGGTGAATATATGTTCTGCTCATTACCAACAGAGGGAGCCTCTCACTCTGGGATATATTGTTAACGAATGATAATATTGTGATTTTATCGAAGTCAAGATATTGCCTCAGTAAATTGAAGAAGCTCATAGCATCTCGGAATAACAGTATTAAACTTAATAATGAAAGGGTGGAGGGGGCAGCATATATGCACTTATAGTCTTGATTTCCTGACTTTTAGGGCTCATTTCTATGTCTGTTGGACTAAGCAAGTTCAAAGAAATTCATTGATGACTTCCAAAATTATTTCCTTGTGATAGATAATAAGGAATTTATAACCCATAATGTGATGGAGGTCGCCAATCCTAAAAACGTTGATAAACGAGTATGCAGTTTATGAAAAAGGGATATTTTCTAAAATTAGATTTTTTTTTGTTTTGGGGTGTTCACTCTACTTACTTTTGCGGAAAAAAACAGGAACTAAGTTTTGGACACCTCAGAAAACTGCTGGGGGGGGGGGGGGGGGCAAGGTTTTCAGATGGTCTAAACATTGTTTAATGATGCAATTAAGCAATCAGGTTATAGTGCATGTGATGAAGTCACCTTTAGATGCATCATAAAACAATGTTTTAACGAGGTGCTCATAGAGTCATTGGTTTTTTTGATGGTACACCTACACCTATATAAATGAACTCTGATGTTTGTCTTGCAAATATATTTGAAAATTATTTTATTGTGGTGTCATATTTGTCAGTATCAAGCTAGTGTCATATGGATAATATTTTTTTTAGTAAATACTGCGGATTAAGACTGATATAAAGTGGTATTGATGATAACTATGCTTAGTGAATTTCAACGACATGGACCTAATTTAATGAGTGTTGCAATTTTACCTCCTCAGGTGAACAAAGAGCCAATCAAGAACCGTCAGTATGACTTCTCAGACTTGGTTGAGCGCGATGAATACGAGTTCAGAGTATGCGCCGTCAACAAAGCAGGTGTCGGCAAACCGTCAGCAGGATCCGGTGTCATCGTTGCCAAGGACCCGTATGATGTCCCAGGCAAACCAGGGACGCCCAACGTCACTGACATCACCAAGGATACTGCCACCATCGAGTGGGCCGCCCCTGATTCTGACGGAGGCGCTCCCATCGAGAGTTACATTATCGAGATGAGAGAACAAGGCACCACAAAGTGGACTAAGGTATGCTTAATTATTGCCTGAATAAAAATACTAGAGGATATCAAACAAATTTCCACCAAACAAAGGCGGCTTCAGGAAATAAAACTCCAGTTGTCGTGAACAATAGGTTTCTATAACTAAAGTCCAAGTGAGCAAAAGTCATTCCTGAAACAGGCGCTATAAAACCATTTATATTTGTTATTTTAATTATACATCACAAATAATTTTATATTACTGTCACTGTACGGTTAGTGCTATCTAAAAGTTGTCAAACACATTCTGTAGGGTTTTTGCTTTTATGTAAAATTCACTTATTCTCCTCAAAATGCTTAAAGACACCACTTATTGTACCTCTGTAGACATTTGATGTCAGTAGTTCTACACTCATAGAACTTGTCATAATTAAAAGGATTAAGATTCGCATGTATTCATATACATTTTTGTCTAATACAGTGTCTGTTCTCTCACCAGGTTGTCCGTGAGTCACGTTCTCCCGACCTGAAATTCACAATCCCAGGACTGAAGGAGGAGACTCTGTATGAGTTCCGAGTCACAGCCGAAAACAAAGCAGGCGAGGGTCCACCATCTAGCCCTAGCAAACCTGCTAAATATGGTGAGTCAATAAGTCAGGTGCAAAAAAGTTACAAAATGGAACAACAAAATATGGACTAAAAACTTGTTCACACCTTGGGGCCACCCTACATGATATAAGATTCCAAATGAGGTTAAGAAATGTACCATCAAAACAAAAATTTAACTGTCTCAGCTGGTTTTACAGTTGTTTGACACCTTTTTTTTGGTCCTATTCACGTGGTCAATGACGCTAGATTTCAGCTGATGATTCTGTTAAAAAATCGACTCAAAATACATGTCTATAAATTTTGTCAATTATCTATAATGTTTTTGATGACATGATCTTTAGTGACCCAATCTCATTTCTCATTTTTGCCATTGCAGAGGAAGCACTTGTGTTCCTCACTCCCCTCCAAGATGTCAACCTGGAGAAGGTGGGCATCAAGGCCGTCTTCGAATGCTACGTGTCCAAGGCCGGACTGAGACCAGAGTGGCTCAAGGGAGACACTGTCATCAAGCGAGGCGTCAAGTGAGTGGTCTGCTTTTATAGTAGCCTGTTAGACATAAATCATAGCAGAACAGTGCCACTAATTTGTCATCAAGAATGGATGCTTCGACCGGCGAATTTAGTAGAAAATTGTGTTTTTGTTGTCATATTTAATCAGTATTGCCAAAAGATTCACTAATGTCTAAATGCTGGCAAAGACATACTAGCATGATGGAACACACTGATGCAAACAAAGTCCATCTAGCAACTATTGAAAGTTGCTTAGGTCAAAATGCACACATATTCGCTTTTGTAGATTAAGCTAATAATTAGTGACCTTCATTAAGATTTTTGAAGGATCTTGAAAAAATAAACAACTGCAACCTGTACTTTCCTATTGAAGTCTATCTACCTACCTACTAAACTCACTTCAGCCTTTAAAAAAGCGTAACTGGTATTTAAACATTCAGGTTTAAATTTTATGACATTTTAGTGACTCTGTGTTGGAGTTAGCCTAAAAGCTTATTTGAGAAAGTTGCAAAATGAAGTTTGAAAGCATCTACGAATTTGTAATAATTATGATGTTATGATCTTTTCCGTTTCAGATATGATATGACATCTGACAACGGCAAACACGCACTGGTTATCGAAGAGGCTGATGAGAAAGACGAAGGAGCTTACACGATCCGATTCCAAGAGGGAGCCGAGTCTACAGCTAAGCTGACCGTCAAAGGTAAAGCCTTGATTTAATGAATCAATCACATCATTGACATATTCTCATATCTGTGGCGCCATAAATGAAGTCATTGTCTCAGTAGATACATTTCATACATCAGTAGGTTCTTGTTACTCATTAAACATCATTTGATTTCTGTGTCAGTTACATGTAATGTTTTCTGTGTCTGTTATGCTTAAAGTTTTCCGAACATGGTGTTTTGCAATTTAGTATGGTTTAGTGTGGTCATTCATGCCATTGACAGTCGGGATTATCATTGTCCTACACACTAGTTATAGCATCAAAATCTTGTCAAATGTTTAACGTTTACAGAAATGCTAAAATATTTGAATTGAGAATATGTTTGAATGTTATGTAATACATCATCTCCTGGTCATCCGTCATTACACCATCGGGTCATTGCATCGTATCATTATCGGATGTTTGTTGCGAAGATGGGATGCACCTGGTGCTTTCTGCTTCATGAACCGAACATTATGTGGAAAGATAATTCAAAACAGTCGCTTAGGAACTCGTGCAGCTCCTATATATCACCTTTTTAAACTTCCCTTCCAGTTAGTTTTTTCTGGTTTAACTTATTTCTCTTTTTGTTAGTGGAAACAAACTCTGCATGAGCCAGAGTCCAGGAATGTGAGTTATGTCAATAATGCAAGAAAAGCGTTGATTCAGCTCTTTGCCTTTTCTCTACCAATAATCCCTCAAGGAAATTTGTTGCTGGTGAAAGAATCTGATGTATTTATTTGGTGTGAAAATGTTAGCATTGGTCTTCGGAGATTTGCGAAACAGGCCCCTGAGGTGTGACAGACCATAGTAGTTCCCACATATTTTTTGGCTGGATACTGGAGAGAGCTCGGTTATACGCTATAGCTGCTAGGAATTCTGTAAATTATCCAATGTTTAGGGAAATGGCTGTTTGCCCTCGGTATGCATGGGAGAGGATCCCTCCGACAGAATCTTCTATATTGTTACCATGTTAAAAGTCTCAAAATTGTGGTGCAATCGCAGATTATGCATCTTTTATGCGATAGTTTTTCTTTTTAGAATGTTGTTTGTAGGAAGTCAACCTCCATCTGCACATTATGTAGCTCATTGTAGCTCAACATAGCCCAATGCAGCTCGGCTGAAAATAATTTTCAGATTCATGATATACTCATATTGGCTGTAAAATGGCTTTGGCCATGAACCCTTGGGTTAGGTGTGTTCTACAAGGAGGTTTCTTTTATCTCATACGAGTTATTTCTTATTTATCTCCATCTTGTTATTCTTGTTTGGTTCTGATTTTCCTCTTGGCCCAACCTTCCAACCACCTTGACTGGGTCACGTGGTCTCATTGTAGGTTTTCCTTGGCAACCGTTCATGTCCCATAGCAATAAATAAACACACCTAACTCCTCCAAAATACAAAAGAACTAAAGAGGCAACCATGGAGCTTGTGTTTGTTTTGAGAAATATTTTTGGGGAAAGTTACCCCCCCCCCTTGTAGTACTGGATTGTTGGGGGGGGGGGTCACCCTAACATAAAAAATAAAGTAAACAAACAGATAAATAACAGAGGGTTCATGTCAACCTGGGTATACTGTGAGGTAACATTACAAGTCTTGCACAATTGATAAGACAATAAGACAAAATCCTTGGCAGTTCTGTTTGTAAATAATTCATTGAGAGTAACTCCCCCCACCTGCTCTACATAATCTGAGTTTCCTGGAACATTTCCTAGAGCTGATAATCCGGAGTGCAGCTGTTCACAACTGAGAACTGATTGGGTCAGCACAGAAAAAAATATATGTGGAAAAGAGAATTCTACATTTCTCACAAGCTGACTGAAGTCAAAATGTTTGCAGAATATTAATGCATGACTTTTTCCAACCTTACAATACACTGTTTGATATGAAAGAAAAACGAAAAATTTATATTTTATGTTTATAAACCAACTTATAACATTTTAACTATCATTTGAATGTGATATCATTTGAATCAGGACAACATAATGATCTTAAATTGGTGAAATGAATGTGAATGAACCATAATATTATTGTATATTGTGTTGCCAGAATGCACACACCTATTATCCTACTATGTTCACAATGAATATAATACATTGTACAAACAGTTGAACCAGAAATTTTGACTATCTTGCACATAGTCTCACACAACAGAGAATAAGTCGTAGGGAGGAGCAGGGCATTGTTTAATCAACATTCCTCGACTATATTACACCCTTCTGTCCTACTCAAGATGTGCCAAGGGGTAAAGATATAACCCCCTCCCTGGAACAGAACCCCCTGGCAGGTGCAAGGTCAAAGGGGCAACTGGTTCAACCCCAGAGCAGGGCAGAGCCACGACAGCTGAGTTGAAGCATTGGGCCAGTACAGTAGACAGCTACTGTAGATAGGGGTTAGGGGTGGCATATGGGGTTAGGAGTGGCTGGGAATATAGCTAGTAAAAGGGGCATAACTCTCCACTTTGATTGAACCCATAAGTTACTCTGAACTAGCTAAACAGCTTTCATGGTTTCTGTATTTCTTATAAATATCAAGTTTTCAAAAAACAGAATTACACAGACCTACGCCACAGTGTAGGACAAAGACATTTCTGCGGTGGAATTGATTTAAGTCAAGTAGGCAAATTGCAATAATTTCCACATATCCTTGTCATTTAAAGATGTGATCTTGATCGAAATGCTGGAAGTTGATTTGAGTGAAATTAGGGCTGCTAAAACAGTATTTAGCCAACCAGAAAGTTGACCATCAAATGCTTCATTTCAAGAGCAGTTTAAAGTAATGAGAGAATAGAGTAATGAGCTCAGGTGGACTGCACCCCTTGTCCTCCTTCCAGGAAGGGGCGCCCCCCCCCCCCCCACCAAAGCTACAATCTCTGCCCCTTCACCCCTCAACCAGCCAACATCTGTGTATTGCCCTCCCTGCCTCCCTAGAACTCTCTCATACCTCACTCTCCCTCCCTCTCACTCTCACTGACTTCATTATTTCGCAACTCAAAGAGAGGCACAAAGGCCCAGCAGTCTTCCGCATTGTGACGTCATAGTAACAACAATGGGGCATTGTGATGTCATAATCATGTCTGGATTACCTCTTAACAGGAACATCATGGAGCTCTAGTTTCGTTGACAGGATTTCTGGTTTTGGTGTCTGGTTTGGTATGGTGTCTTTCTTGCTTTGTTGTTGCCATGGTCAAGTGGAATATTGTGTTATTAGTTTAACAAATATTGGATATAATATGTTATTTCTTTGATATACCTTTTTTCATAACACAGCTACATTTGTATGGTACATTGTCTTCATTTACATGCTCCATGCAGTTGTCTTATATAATTATAATAGGCTGATATTTGGGCCATGCTCTCTGTTATGTGAGGAGAATGTTTTCATGGGATGCTTGCTGTTTACAATGATATATTGGTCTCTGTTTTGATAGTGATAGTGGGCTTCTATGACACACTTTTACTTTCACTTTGTTACATATACATCATATGATTTATGTTGCCATGACCCACTTTCACTTTGTTGCATATATATGTCCCACTTTCATTTTCAAGTTCACCGTGTTCAGTGTTTTCATCCTTTCATCAGTTGTGACATTAGTTTCAGTTTTTGCTTTCACTTTCACATCTTTTAAATAGCTATTAATTAATATAAATTCAGCCATATGACACAAGTTTCAATTTCACTTTCAGCTCCTCCCATGATGCTGACTGACCTGGAGGACACACTGATCCTGAGAGCGGGCGAATCCAAGGCGATCGAGATCCCGTTCTCCGCTCACCCAATGCCGACCGTCACCTGGAAGTACAATGACGGTGCGATGCCAGACCGTAGGAGGATGAAGGAGGAGACAATCAGAGGAATGACAAGTCTGATGCTCACCAAAGTCATCCGCAAAGACAGCGGAAAGTATTCACTCACCATGCAGAACACCCACGGCAAAGCCACTCACACCATTAAGGTCATCGTGCTGGACAAACCTGCTGCCCCTGAGGAGTTCAAGGTCACAGGAATCAGCGAGGACACGGTCACTCTCTCCTGGATGCCCCCAGAGGACGATGGAGGAAGTGAGATCACCCAGTATGTCCTGGAACGCAGAGAAGCCAATAAGCGCCAGTGGCAGGTAGGGGACACTTGAAGTCACCTAATTGATATTCAGACACTGATAACTTTCCATATCATAAACAGCCACACAACTTGATTTGAAGTATCCTTTCGAATCTGATTTTATTCTGAATTTACATCAGTCGCTGAAGAGTCTGAATAACTCTTGATCTGATTTCATTTAATTGAAGATAACAGTTTGCGTTGAATGATATGTTGTGTTGCATTCAAAGCTCAAACTAGATATTTGTGTTCAATAAATGTACCATAATATTATTGGAAAGATGAATTATCTGACTTTATTTTCAGTCTGTGGGCACAACGTCTGAAGATGACCTCAAATATGCCGTAACTGGATTGACTGAAGGTCAAACTTACATGATGAGGGTCGCTGCCAAGAACGAGGTCGGAGTTGGCGAATTTGCTGAGCTGGGCAAACCAGTAACACCCAAGAGCCAGTATGGTGAGTTGCATCACGTAAAGCGATGATGTCATCAGTTTGTGTGTTCCTGTTCGTCTGTCTGTCTGGAAATATGTGCACGGGCTCAGCTGGTGTTGAACCCCCTTCAAAATTGCTCGATATATCATTGAGATATCATTTTTGATATAAAATAAACAACTTGAACTTATATATAATTTCAAGAAGATCCTATTCAGTCACCAGCCTCCGTTGCACTTTGTCTTGTCGTTTGTTCGTCCATTTTCAGTTTCAGGTCTTCGCTTCAATCTCACAGCCACTGCCGATTTAATCTTGGTCTCTCTCGCGGATACGTTTATTTATTTGCATTTATCTGAAGCCCTTCAGCTGATGTGCGGTCTTTAGTCATGATGTGAAATATTTTAGATGGTCTATTGGCTGTACATCAGGGCAGAGGGCTGCAGTTCGCATTATTTACGCTTCATTTGTATATCAAATGCGCTTATCATTTATTATAGACTTATTAGTCCAAGCTTAGGCAATGCTTTCTCTCCATCCAAACACGCGGCATAGTATATTTATATTTCATTCAGTTATTCACCAGCCTTTGAGCTGGTTGCTTGCTCAGCGCGCGGTTTTTGTCAGACTGCAGTTCAAGTTAAAAGCTTATTAAAGCTAAGTGGTAGGTATGGATGTTTTGTTATTGGGTGTGGTATTGGAAATCAAATGTTACTTGGATGTTCACTGTTTGTATAGTTGTAAATCTTTATCCGTAAACTGAATGTTGAATTGTACACTTTTCGGTAACATCTAGCTCGTGATATGAACAAATATATATATAATCATATTTTGTATGAGGGACAGTTTTTCAATAAGTCACTAATGGATAAAACTCAATTGCAATCAAAGGAGTTATTGGATCTATCATGGTGTTTTGCATTGAATGTATGCCGTTCAAATGAAGAATCACACTTTCATCACGGTTGTATCAGTATGAATAACACAACACGATTGACCTCTTAGATCCACCCGGTCCACCAGAGGCCCCTGAAGTGACAGAGACATTTAAGGAAAACGTGACTTTGACCTGGCAGCCGCCTGCTGAGGATGGAGGAACGCCCGTCACTGGGTACCATGTGGAACGCGCTATGGCTGGGTCCTCTCGTTGGATGAAGGTCAACAAGGAAATAATCCCTGAACTCACAACAAAGGTATTGTCTAAGGTTTATAGAGTAAGATCCGTATCACTTGTTTTTTGGTCATATTTTATCATAAAATGCTTGGAGCAGCACAAAATGGACAGAAATATTAGCTACAAGTCATACCCCCAACTTTCTGGCTGATGAATACATTTAACTAAAAGTTAGCTATATTCTCTCAATATTGTAATTTCTGCTGCTACTCTGTGACCATGGCTATATAATGATGAGTAGATGACAAGTGACAATTCTGTACATTTTGTGCTGCTCAAAGTACCATGTGATAAAATATGACCAAAACTTGAGTGGACATAATTTATAGCCATTGCTGTAGCAAATCTGTCATTATGGAGGATTGAAGCAGGATAGCTATATGTTTTAGTGATATATCATGCCCTGAGAAGATTTGTCACTATTCTGTTTGGTTTATCACATTTAAGTTAGGTTTGTTGCACCTAACAGCAATGTCCTATATGTCAAGTAAATGCAACATGTTTGTCACATCAATATCAGGTTTATCACACTTCTCAAATTGTTTTTAACACTGTTCCCTAGGTTTATCACACCATATATATACATTTGGATGTTTAATAGCCCATATATATACTGTATTCAAGCATCATATTGATAAGGAAGTGTCTTTATTTTGCAGGTGACTGATCTCATAGAAGGAGAGGAATACCAATTCCGCATCATGGCCGAAAACAAGGTTGGAGTAGGACCGCCTAGCGAGCCTAGCAAACCAGTCGTGGCCAAAGACCCATGGGGTGAGAATTGAACCTTTTTAATTAATGATATTGATTGACTATAACATTACAAATGATAGCATGTATTAGCAAATCTACCTATCTACCTACCTATCTATCTATCTATCTATCTATCTGTCTATCTCCCTATCTATCTATCTATCTATCTAGCTGCCTATCTATCGGTCCATCTATCTACCTATCTATCTACCTACCTATCTACCTATCTACCTACCTATTTACCTATCTATCTAACTATCTATCTAACTACCTATCTATCTACCTATTTACCTATCTATCTACCTATTTATCTACCTATCTACCTATTTACCTATCTATCTACCTATCTATCTATCTATCTATTGTGTCAATTCTGCAGAGATTAATTTCATTGGCCAATGGTGTTGCTCAAAAGACAGTGTACATTTGATAACACAAATCATCATTGTTTTATATATAAATCAATGTTTCTAATAAATAAATGTAATTAATGTATTTTTTAAATTAATTTTCACAGAAACGCCAGGCAAACCAGACCCACCAGAAATCCTGTCGATGAAGAAGAGCTCCTTGGATCTGAAATGGAAGCCTCCGTTTGATGACGGAGGGGCTCCCATCACCTCCTACACGGTGCGCTCCCAAGAACACGATGGAACCTTAAAGTAGTCCCAATAAAAGTAGTTCCGAGGTTGTCCTGATAAAAGTAGTCCGACTACAGATAGCACATCTACATTATTATCATGAAAGACAAAGTCTGTAAACTGTTTTGTTCCTTTTGGTCAAACTTTTTGATGTCAAAATTACTCACTGGTCTTTTGCTTAGTTGATATAATATAGTGAATGAATGGGTATTCTGAAGTATTTGCACAGTTTCTAAGTATTAAAATAAATGTGATATTGACCAGGGGTCAGACAAAAACTAATGATCACTTTAGAGCATAAGATGCTCGGAACAGTGCAAGGAAATCGTCGGTCAATACTGACAGTTCGAAGTCTCTGAAGTGCGGTAATGGATCCATGAAATATTAGCCATTACTATACAAAACAATCAAAATATGACATAAAACAAAGAATTCAAGCTATAATAGCTGATAAATACTGACAGATAATCTCCTATTATCAGGCCCGTAGCCAAGGGGGGGTCAAGGGGGTCGTTTGACCCACCCAACTTGGTCATGTCCACACGTTGGTCCCCATCAGGGAATGCCATTTTTAACAATTTGTATTGAAGGTCCACAATTTTATGAAAAAGACCCACCCAACGCTAGTGGCTGGCTACGGACCTGATTATTGCAATAAAAAGGTTTGGGTCTTGATGAATTTGGATGTTTGACATAATTCAGGTTGAATACCGAGTGGAGGGTGGCTTCAAGTGGATCGCCGCCTGTCAGTCCGGAGAAGTGACCGACACAAAGATGACCGTCCGCGGTCTCCAGGAGGGAACGATCTACGAATTCAGAGTGGCAGCCGAGAATCGCGCTGGTCTGGGACCATTCAGCGAACCCACGGCGCCAGTGGAACTGAAAGATCCTGATGGTAATTGATGGGAAAATGATGATATGAAATGGGTGAAATTGAATAAAGAGATATAAAGATGTGTGTTAACAGATTTCATGGTGACTGCCATGAAAATGTGTATTCTATGTGACAGTAAATTAAGATTAACAGAGTATGTATGATTAAATGAAGAGACAAGGTTTTAGGTGAAATGCAATAAACTAGGAATGCAGTTTTTGTTGCTGAATAAAGAAATTTACTGAAATGAGCCCATTTAAGGTCAAGCTGTAGGTTACAATGACCAACAACATGAATTAATTAAATATATTAGGCCCAGAAATTTATTGAACTATGCAAGTGGGAAAAAAGAGGTAAAAATAGCCTGCCTGGCTGTGCTATACGAATCACTTTATACTGTAGGGCCATAAAAAGATAGGACAAACTTTTATGCAGAAGTAGCAATAAGTAAAAACTAGTTAATGAATACGTAGGGTATGTGGAAAATATACTCGGTCATGTCAGTGTGACACTAGAGGGCAGCACCTTCTAGACAGTAGTAGGCCCAGGTGGCAGCACTTGCCACATGGAACAATACCCCCATGACCAGTAACATGTGAATGACATGCTAGCAGATGCTAATTCATAGAAATGCCACTAGGGGTGCTAGGTGCTGTTAGACTGTGGTACACCTAGTGGTCACTTTAGATCCACCGTTTTATAGTCCACAATTTTTTACGTACTCCCTTGTGAGTACATAGGTAGTTTTAAAATAATGAATATATTTAATTTTAAAATGATCAATTCAAAATTTGGAAGAAAATTTGGTTTGGTATTCTTAAAGTCATGTAAGATTACTGATCAATTAAAGTCGGCTAATTTTAATCTAAAGCATATCCCACATATGCTCTTTAGTATTTACTCATCATGTTTTCCCAGATCTCAGTAGAATATAATTGAACAAAATTGGATTGAAATTTTTTAATTTATGATTCAGTTGAATCACTCTGTATTGATAATAATATATTTGAGAGAAAAATAAATGAATTGAATTTAAAATGACTAAGTACAACTATATATCACATAATTTCTTGGATTTGCAGCGGCCATCCCACCAAAGATCACGGAGGAGTTGGAAGACAAAACGACCGTTGCTCCTAAGAACGCCGTCCTGGAATGCAAGATCAACCCAGGAAAGCCAAGAGCCGAGGTCCACTGGTACAAAAACTCCAAGGAGATTTACCCAGGGGACCGTTACGACCTCATTTACAAGGTACTGGGCAACCTCTATCAGGAAAATAAAACAAATGGTGTCTGGGTTGGGTTAATAAAATGCCACAAAAACCTGTGTTGCTTTTATTCACAAAAATATTCATGATGCTTTTCATTTAGTTGAAGACTAGGGCCTGTGTTTTTATGTTATCCGCACATCCCATATATCACATATCCTTGTGCAATGAAATTATTATTTGTTAAATAAGATGGTTCAACTTACTAAAAAGCAATTCGGTTGAAGAGTCTCTCCTTGAAAGTTATCGATCAAAAACTGAATGTCTGCATAACATGGCATTAGAGATTACGTGAATTAGTTAACATTAAAACAATAAAGCTATCATATGACTGAGCCTGTATTATTTTGGAGAACAGTTAAAATTTTTTTTTGGGGGAAAAGCAATTAAGAAACATCTATTTAACATCTATTTGTGTTAAAGAAAGCAGCCCAAAATATTCCGTGACTCGACAGATATGTATGTACTCAACTACATGCAATTACATTTCATAATATATATGTCACTGTATGGTGTGTATATGTATATGAAATTGAGGGGTCAGTTGAGGGGTCAGTTAACGATCAGTCATTTAAGGTAAACAAAGTGTAACGAAGTTGTAGGCCCCAGATACTGAATTTGCAAGAGGCACTATATGAATTCTTACGCACAATTAAGGTGGCTCGATATCCGTGAACTTTTGACATAGGAATCGCTTTGAAATATGTTTATTTTATACGTTTTTTCATATAAAACAAAATCATGGAGAAAATTTGGGGGTCACGGTGCTAATTTTCAAATTATTGGAGGTTTTCTATTCTGGTGCCCAGAGCCAACAGGGCTTAAAAAAGATCCGCGTTTTTTTCCCCCGCTCATTCCGTCTCATATTCAGTCTTTTAATTTGATTAATGTAACTATAAAAGAAGGTGATGTGCATTGTATGGACTTGAAGGACCATTTTGGGACCTTTTTCAAGAGAAATTCATAAAGAACAATAATTTTAGGGGATTCGAATTTCAACAAATCTTGCAATAAAGAAATGTCCAGCCATATTAATTTATTATAATTTTTCACATGATTGTAACTTATTATAATCAATATGAGACAATAAAAAAGGGGACACTGCCTGTGTTTTCTAGAAAAAATGGCCTTTTATGATATCCCCCAATTCCACCGAACTGATACTCAGAGCATCATTTGCTCATATGTTTTAGTTTTCCACAAATTTAAGATATTGACCAGCAAATCCATAGACTTATAGTAGAGCCTTTGGGCTATCATTTGGTATATTTGGCATAATTTTAGCATAAGATCCAAATGAGTGCCGTCCTTTTTTAACTCAATGTTCTTACTGTAATGTACTCCTGTTCTCCAGTGAAATTAAGAACATTAACCTCAGCTGGTAGCCCATGTTTGAGGCTCAATTTCATTAAAACTATTGCACATAGAATTTTTTAATTTCAGAAAGAAATATAAATTGTTATGATTAGCATAAAGCTAGATTTTGGTAATTATTGGTAAATGAACAACCGAGATAAACATAAAAATATGGAGGTTATTTTTATGCCTGAAACCGGCTTTTAATGCGCCAATTGAACAACGGATGGCAAAGATATACCATAAAACTAAATGCATAGTTTTACAAGCGCCCGTGTTGCTCCTCATTACGTCTGCAGAGGCCTTATCTTTACAATTATTATGTGCGCAAACAGCTAAGCAGTGCAATGCTTTTGATGAGTACCGAGCCACCTTAAACATATTCTGCTGCTGAATTTAAATGATTACAGCGAGATCACTTTTTATGTTTATGTATGTTAAACATTTTCATGAAGAATTTTGAATTAAGACATTCTTGGTGCCCTTTTTGAGACTCTTGGTTTACCCTCAAGAGTGGCAAGCACTTGCCTAAGAGGTCTGCGCCATCCAACCCTAATCAATACTTGTCCAATTATTTACATGAACCACAATTTGTCGACACTTTTCATGAAGAAGAAATGCGGATAAAATGCAAATCTTGTCATATTATGTCCTTATGTGAGTTACTCAACAATTAGGCCAGTGTTTAATTGGTATTCAAATGGTGATTTTACCTGAGATGGAACCACTTCAATGTTGCGGATTATGTAATATTCTTGTGAGTAATGTACTAATTCAAAGTTCCTATGTCTCTAGATTTAGCATAGGCAAATAATTATATAAACCAATACCACCTTCTTGTCTCATGATATGTTTTGCCATTACATGCTCATTTGTGGACAGGAATTTGACTTTAAGGTGTAATAAATAATATAAGTAGAGTTTTTCATGCCATCAGAATTCCAATATGTAAACAAACCCAGTGATGAAGTCACAATACTGAACAATGGGTGATTATGTCATATCCATTGTTTTTCCAATGTTTTGGTCTGGATTTTCTCTCAATTTATGATTTTATTTTTAGTAATTAATGTCCGATAAAATCCTTAGTTCACACACACACTTAGTATATATATATAAATTTTATTGACAATCTCAATATCATGAGTTGATACATGTGTCAAAACAACAAAAACAGAAAACTACAAAACATTCACTACAAATACTACATAGGTAAAGACTACAGAATATGTACAGAAGACTGAATAAGAGCGAATATAGTACTATTAACAAATCGATAAGTTTAAATACCTCGTGCAGAAGTGCAAAACACTTAGTGTTCCTTGATTAATAAAGGTTATTTTCAACTATTGATACAGTCTTAGAAAATTGCACTATCAACAGACAGTGCAACTTTAAGGCAAAGGGGTGATGTAAAATATACTCTGTGGTTAATAAGTAGATAAAGTGAGGGAAGTTAAAAGCATTAAATGTATTAAATTCAGGGCCCAAGCCAGGCATAATTTGTTAACTGAGATTCAATGAGTTAGTCATAATGATAAAAAAATAAAAAATGCACAAGAAAAGTTATTAAGGTCTGGACCTATGTGACTGGATCACCTATGTGACATGGTGCCCTCCTAGCTAGCGCTGATAAGTTCACGCTGAATTGTCTTAAAAATCCACTAAGTACAGATAAATGTCAAAAGGTTATTTAAATTTGTTGTATTTTTCAGGAGAATGACGCAGTCCTGGTAATCAAGGACACCAAACTGACCGATGCCGGACGCTACAAATGTGAGGCGTCCAACAAGGCTGGAAGAGTGGACACCCAATGTGATCTGCTCGTCCACAGTAAGTTTAAATACCTCGTGCAGAAGTGCAAAAATAATGAAGACTGAGATCATATTTTGTCGCACATAAAACACAGCTATGCTAGAGTTGTTATATATTTTTATGTTACATTTGGTAGATGTTATGAGCATTCTTGGCTAAAGTTTTTCAGTTCTTATTGGTATTGTCATTTTGATTTTGAGGTTTATAAATGGCAGTATGCAGACTGAGCTTCTCTTTCATTGTCTTCATGTAAGAGGAAACCTCTATGTAAGGCTCGGAGTGCAGTAATTACATATTAGATTAATTAATGGCATTTTCTAAATTTGGCGCTTATTTTACCAGCTTCTTGGATCTTCTCAGGAAAATTCTTAAAGGTGCCCAAACATGAAATTTCTCTTTCTATGTTTTGTATGTCATGCAAAAGAATATACCCAAAAATGCTAATTTCCAGAATCCAAGGTTAATTTGTGAAGGTTGAGCCCTAAAGACTTACTTTAAAGTTGACATTCTCCAGTCAGAATTACTGTAGTTAAAGTTGTAGCTCATTACATATGACGTCACATCAGGAATTAATTACCCTGACCAGGGGTCAAGTACCTGGGAATCACTGAGGTGTGACCAAGATGCAAGGATCCTGCAACCCAACATCGCAGCTCACCTGTTGTTTATTGGCTGGCTGCTGCTAAATGGAATCATCAGATATCCTGATGTGACATCACTGGCTCACTAGAAGGGACTGTGGCATGACCAAAAGTTTAAGCAGGAGAATAACTCTAAATATGCATTTTGTGGGGTTTTACAATCACGTAATGGCAGTGTGATTAGTGAAAGTTTGTTTGAAAGATATATTCTAACACTTTGATGAAATAAAAAAAAAAAAATTTAGGGCACCTTTAAGGGTCGGTTGATTGAAAATCAAAAATAAGATGACATTTTATATATAAAAATATTGTGACCTAGCCTTTTATTTTTTGTTGGCACATGTGTCATCAGTTATTGGCAGATCTGAGAAGCTACAACGCTTTGCATTAGTATATACATGAAATGACTTCTGCATAATCAGTGAATACCAAATAAAGGCCAGCAATAGAATATTATTGTACCCCATATCACCCTGGCATGTTATGTCATTCACAGGCAAACCAGAACTGACGTACGAAGACCGTTTGAACGACACACAAGAACTGAAAGCGGGCAAGACGCTCATCCTGTCGGTCAACATCGCCGCTTGTCCCAAGGCCAGCATCGAGTGGTACTGGTTCAGTGAGGATGAGAAGGAGACCCGCATCACTGATGCTCCCAAGGTTTGTTGCTATGGATACTGGTGCTATGTGAAAAATAATGCTAAGGAACGGTTGCTATGGATACTGTTGCTGTAGGTACTGATGCTATGCAAGCTGTTGCTATGCAAAGTTGCTCTTGGAAATTCTGGCTCAGTTACTTGTAATTGATGCATTGGGTCTTAATTGGTTGAACATTAGAAATAACGCAAAGTACCAGTGCAGTCTCTTCGATAAGCATTTAGATGATTATTGCTAGCAAGGCTTTGCTGTTGCATAAAATATATAAGGAGGTTCTAAAGACTTCTTATCAGCAGGTAATTCAAAGGCGGCAGCATTAGCTGCCGACTGTATGCATCGGTCTTCGGAAGCCAGCGTGACAAGGCATTGTATCTGCTTTTACAACTAGGTCGGCGGCAAATTTGAAAACGTATGTTAAGTCAATAGGCACAAAACAATAGTGTCTGTGTGCCTCTACAGACTTAGCGTTTTGTCAGCAGGCAGTCAACGACTTGCTTCAGAGCTGTATACTTTTTGGTAGCATTTCGTCCAGTAGAAGTTGGTACAAATCGCTGGTGAAAAGATGCATTTTTCACGCTGTGCCTCTCAGATGAACAAGATGGCGAACTCCAACGGAATTGACTAAATATTGTTGTATGGCTTCATGCATGTTCGAGCAAGGCCCCCGGCGGGGAATTCTTGCAGTGTCTTAGCGTTGATTGGTCCTTCAATTTTGAAAACCCACCGGGGGGCCTCTTACCTTACTTTAATGTAATCGGGCATGCGCAGTCACGTGTCTAGACTGCTAATTAGGTCACGTTGGGGTTGTCAGGCATGTTAAAGGTATGTTTTCAGTAGAATTTTGCAGTTTCGACAGTGTCTGCATACGTTTCTCTTCAGAAATTAATTCTCTGACGTTGTGGCTTTCATTCAATGTATAATTTGTGAAGATTGATCACTTTTCACGAAGTTATGCGCTCCTGTTGTCGTGGTTAGCGAACGTTCGCTTTGATAATATCAGCTGTCAAATGGTACGGACGTCGAACATGTATACAACAGTCCTCCAGCTGCCTTTGTTGCACATCTTATGTGCTCTAGTTTGTACATGCAATTAAAGAAAAGAGACGTCAGTGAAATATGTTCAGCTTGTCAGGTCCTGTATGTGAAAAGTTTTCAATTAAATTTCTTGGTTACCGGAATGTCAAATGTTGAATTGCTGTAGTAGTGGACTGAGATTGTAAATTGAGAGTTTATTGCAGTTGATAAAATGTTTTTGCAAGATAAATATTTCATTAAAATCATAAATGCTTCAACGATCCATTAAATTTGAAGTTTTAAGGACTAGAATTATTGATCAATAGTATTAAAAGTAGTTGCTAAAAGATTGTGATGCATTTTCAGGTGGATGTTGAAACGGATGACGAGGTGACCTATTCAACATTGAAGATCTCAGATGTGAGCGGAAAGAACAAAGGTCACTTCAAGATCACGGCCGAGAACAAGGTCGGCAAGGCAGAAGCCTCCTTCAAGGTCAACATCAAAGGTTGGTTGAAGCGTAAAAAAATGAACAGTCGTTCAAGGTCAAATGTGAAAGACACTATATATAAGTGAATGTGTTAACATCAAATTGCAATCTGAGGTCAAAATGTTGCAATTGTGTAAATGGTCAAAGATACATTACGGAAATCAATGCAAAAAATTTGTGATTTTTTCCTCGCAAAGTAGTCAAGGTCAGATGTAGGTCAAATGTCACCAAGCATTTGAGGTCAATTCACTGCAGTATTTCAGCTTGACTATTATTAGGATACACCCTCAGTTCCATGCCAAGCTGTCTTTTTATCAAACGGGCATTACAAAGTCTTGTAAGTTATAGATTTACAATGTTGAATGTATACATAGGGCTGAAAATATTAAGATATGATCTTATAGTTAAGGTGACCTTTCTTTACGTTGCGGAATGTTGTGGTGTCATACTTGACCTTGACTTTGTTTCAGATGTTCCTTCACCGCCTCTCAACGTGCGCGCCAAGGAGGTAAACAAAAACTACATTGTCCTTATCTGGGACGTTCCGGAGAAAGACGGTGGCGCCCCCATCACAAACTACGTGGTGGAGCGTCGTGACGTCAAGAAATCCTCCTGGATCAGTGCCGGAGAAATCATGCCGAATGTGCTGGAATGCCGTGTTGAGAAACTGACGGAGGGCAATGATTACGTCTTCAATGTCTTTGCTGAGAATGAAATCGGACGCAGTGAGCCTGGTTCAACTGAACCTATCAAGGCTAGACTGCCGTTTGGTGAGTCAATTCAATCCAGAATGAGCTATTTAAATTATAGTACGCAACTATATATTCCTGTTTCATCTGTACCCTTCCCACGCTCTCTCTGTTTCTGTTCTGTGAGACAATGAAACTATGAATCAACTCTTTGTATTTGTAATTAAACATCTGTGATGTCAGAAGAGCTTGATATATGTCAGAATTGAAAATACACAGTCACACTCATATTTACATTTACTTCTGTGTGTTTCTGTTATTTTGAATCCACTCTCTATGACTTCGTCCTTGGAATGTTAGTATAAGGTCATTTTGGCCATCTCTGATTTTTATCAGCAATTTATTCTGATGTCCTTCACAGATCCCCCATCCCCACCACTCAACGTCAAGGTCAACGACCTGTTCAAGACCTCGTGCACTTTGACCTGGGAACCCCCAGAGAATGACGGAGGAAGTCCTGTCACAGGATACTACGTGGAGAAGCGCACGGGAACACGCTGGTCAAAGGTCAACAAGAAAGCGGTCAAGAAGTGCCGCTTGGACATCGATGATTTCATCGAAGGTGGGTTACGATAACAAGTTGCATTGTGTAATGCTATGATGGTGGTTTCTTATTTACTTGTAGAATGCAGAATATAGCTTAATCAGAAATTCGTGAATATAGTATTATAGTATAGTGTAATTAACAACCCAGGCAGCAGCAGTAACCCCATCTCCTAGCACTTTACTAGAAGAGTCTTCTTTCTGGCTCTACTGGTAGAGGTGTTGGGTAGGCTGCTCATGAAACTATGTAATGTATGGAAAGAATATCATTGTGTCCTGGCCACTGGTACAGAAAAAATTGCAACATGATTGTGTGGATAATACTGGTCTACAGCTCGATAAGTCCAATATGATAAACTGACGATCAGTGATTAAAGATGACATCGTCCACACCATCTATTGCAATATATCTGACTTCAAAGTAATTTCTTAACAAAAGAATTGCGCATGAAATGACCTATTGATTTTATGTATTAATATTTGCCACACAGGTGACGAGTACGAACTGCGAGTGATTGCAGAGAACGACGCAGGACCAAGCGAGCCGTCTGACAGCACGGGACGATTCACCGCCAAGGATCCGTTCAATCCCCCCGACCGCCCTGACGCTCCCAACGTCGTCGACATAACGCGGGACTCCGCGTCATTGGCATGGCAACCGCCGGCTCATGACGGAGGAGCCCCCGTCACCCACTACCTGTTGGAGATGCGGCGCGTTGGTGACGTCAAGTGGCGTACGGTGACGCAAGACGTCAAGGACCTCTCGTACAATGTCGAGGGTTTGACGGAAGGCGATCAGTATGAGTTCCGAGTGTCAGCCGTGAACAAGGCGGGACCTAGTGCCCCGTCTGCTCCTTCCAAACCTGCTAAATACAGTGAGTGTCTTGCAGTGGTTTACTAGACTTCGTTATGGTTTGTTATGAAGTGGCATTCAAAGTCAAAATCAATATTTTTCACCTGTTTCCGAGCCTGTGATTTAATCTTCCCTTTTTTTGCCTATTTTGGTTGATTATAATTTGGTAAAATATATCATTAAGTTCTGCCAATTATTTTGCTGAACAAATTTATTGAAATATCAAGATATTTAGACCCGGAAATCTTAGGTCATGTCTGTAGAGGTCTGGATGACAGTTTATCTTTTGAGATATTTTGCCAGAATTTCAAGGCAAATAAAACAGTCTGAATTCGGAAGCAATTATTAGATTAAAACGTGCATATAATTTAACATGGACAACTAAACCCCAAGAGTTCAACGATGACTAATTAAACACCTGTTCTCTTTTCTTTTCCAGCTGAAGTGATCTGCTTCACCCGCGAACTGTCGGAAGTCATCGTTCGCCAGATCGGTTCCAAGACGACTCTTGAGTGCGAGATCTCTAAGGACGGTCTCCGCGTTGAGTGGTTCAAGGATGACAAGAAACTGAGAAGAGGAGAGGACTACGACATCGTCGTGGACGGCAAGGTCCATCGACTGGTCATCGAGAAAACCAAGATGGATCATGCTGGACAATACTCGGCCAAGTACGAACAGGCTACTACAACTGGAAGCGTCAAGTTCCAAGGTGGGTGGAGAGTTGGTGATAAAAGTGATAAAGTGCACAATAAAGTGAGTTTCTATATATTTTACTGAGCATAAACATGGATTGGATCACCCTCTAGGTTTGTCATAGGCCAAGGCACTGGTCCTGTGTGGCATTGTATGTCAGTTTCAATGAAAAAAGTTGCATATTAAGGATGTTAGTGACACTTCTGTCAGAGTCAAGTTTTTTTGTGAGTCTAGTTTGACCAACACGACATTAACAAATTATGTATATTTGGTTTTGTCATTTTCACCAATACAATTTATTTACTCCGTAAGTATCATTATGTATAAAGTGTAAAAATAAACAAAGTTAATGAGGCAACGAGACCTCCACCCTCCCAATGACAGAAAAAACACTGTTGCTGGCTCCTTCTGATATGATAAAGTCATACATTATCATCTGTAAGCTCTTTCCGTTAGCTGGGCCAGCGTGTAAGTGCAACTGCAGCTTGTATATTAATTAGCAATAATTGTCTTTTTGTAGTTGCACCCAAATTTAAGACGGACAAATATGATGACACAATCTACATGAAGGCGGGCACATCAGGCGTGATGGAGGTTCCGTTCGACGGCTACCCCATGCCCGACATCTCCTGGACTTATAAGGCAGGACGTCTGCCCGACTCTAGAAGGTATGGCGAGATATTGACATAAGATAATTGGGAAGGAGTTGCATAAAAAATGAACTAGAAAATTTTTAAATAATATAACAATATGAGAAATTAGCGTAATAAATGTTGAAATACATTGGAATCTTGTTGAAGAAAATGTGATTTATCAACATTAATAGATAAGATGATTAATTTTATTGGAATGATCAGCCAATTAGGCAGATGCAAAGATGATATTTGATGTGTAATGATGCTTTTTTTTTGCGACAAATCTTTCTATCCACATTTTGTAATTTCAACATACATGAATTCGGTGAGATTAAGAACCTAGTAATGTTGAATCATCGCACAGGTTTGAGACAGAGTCCATCATCGGCATGACCACCCTTCGCATGAGCAAAGTGGTCCGCTCGGACACTGGTCAGTACTCTTGCGTCTTGAAGAATGACCACGGAGATGCTACGCTCAACATCAAGGTCATCGTTATCGGTCAGTGCTTATGGTTTGATCTGCGTGGAAGATGATCTTTGTCTACAGAAACGAAAACAAATTTTGTTATCATAGATTTTATGGCTGGTCAAGCCCCAGACAGTAAATTTATCAGATCTATTAGTACCAGAAATGTCATACATGGTCAATATCTTTGTTTTCAGATGTCCCAGGCGCGCCTGACATCTTGAAGGTGACAGCAGTGACAGAAAACTCTGTCACGCTTCACTGGGATGAACCGAACGACAATGGAGGAAAGCCAATTACTAGTAGGTTTTTGTGATTTTAAGGAGCGAGAGGTTATTAGCTGCAAGAACTGTCTGTAAATAGGTGCACTCTCTTGATATATGTGTGCATTTTTTCATCTATGAAAGCATACATGTGTAGCTATATGTAGGGTATGGAAAAATTAGGAACAGATCGGGCAAAATCTATTTGATATATATTGCACATGTAGGACACTTACATCTTCATAATTCAAAGGACAAAGTCTTAAATGAAATCTTCACAATGAAAATGCTAATCCTTGTAATTAAATGCTCTTTTCAGGCTATGTCATCGAGTTCCGTGATCCTCGGGGTCGTGACTGGGCGCAGTGCGGCAAGACAACTGATATGTCCTACACCGTAACGTCGCTGACGGAGGGAACTGGTTACTTGATGCGGGTGGCGGCCGAGAATGAAGTGGGTCGGGGCCCATACACTGACCTCTCTTCTCCCGCTACCCCCAAATCTCAATTCAGTGAGTTTTATGATGGATCATGATATTTAATGGATCTGTACAAGGTTTTATAGGTTAATTTCTAGTGGATTCACTCCACAAGTCTCAATTCAGTGAGTCTTAGGGGTCATTTGTGATATGTAATGGATCTATAAAGGATTTTGTAAGGTTAATTTTCTGGTGGCTACATTTCCCAAGTATCAGTTCATTGAGTGTTTCAGTCGTTTGTGATGACAAGAAACAGACACTGAATCTATCTAATTAAACTATGAAGGTTTTGTAGTTCAGTTATTTCATATTTCCTAGTAGTTTTGGAGTGGACCTTCCCTATGTATAAATTAATTTAAGTTACCTATTGGGGGACTACACATTAATCCAGCAGACCTCATTATATGAATCAAGGCCTAAGTGTTCTCAATGTCTTGGCGGTGTTTGTATGGATGGATTCGTAATGGGCAATATATTGATTGGGGCGCGATTTAGTAGCAATGATTGAGAGGTGTCCTGTATCACTTTTCAAAATGGATCAGTGAAAATGTTGAAAATTTGGCTACATCCATGCTGTAAAAATATAGATAAGATGTGGTAAATTACAATTGGATAATCTCAGAATGTAGTTGTACATGTAGACCTAGCAAATAAAAATGTTGGTTAAATATAATGTGAAATTTTCCTTGTAGACCCACCAGGTGCCCCGTCAGCCCCCGAACCAACCGAGGTGAGGGCGGAGAGTATCAAGTTGTCATGGCAACCCCCCGAGGAGGATGGAGGAACTCCCGTCACTGGATACTTCATTGAGAGATGCACGGCTGGCTCTTCCAGATATCTGCGCATCAACAAGACTGCTGTGAGTGATTCAGACGCAGATTTCTTGTTCAAATGTCATTTATACTCCACTTAGACTGTTTTCCTATTATTCTCAGAGGGATATAACCGACGAAAATGTTAGCTAACTCCCTCCCGAGTGCTAGCTGAACTTGTCTAGCATAATAAAGGCAGTAAAACGAAGCAATAAATCAAACAAATTATTAAATATGTCTATTGGAGTATATGATAGTTCGGTGGAGGGATATAAGCAAGAAAAATGTTCGTTAACTTGCGACTATTCGGGATATAAATATTACTTAATGAGCAGATTGGTTGTTCAGTGACCTCTGGTTTTCTCCCCATTGGACGATGTCGTAATTTTAAGGAATATAAAATGACATAATTGTCACCTTGGCGAATATTTCCACACAAATGCTTCCGTTTGATAAATAAAGATTATTACCATTTTCACAATGTATTTGTCCCAATTGTACAGTTATATCAGTTGTGGCATCATTTATAATGAATTGCAGATGGCTAGAGGACTTAATTATTACATGACTTTGTTCTGTCTCTTGAAGGTCGAAGATACGACCTTCACAGCACCTGACCTTGTGGAGGACACTGAGTATGAGTTCAGAGTCATTGCGGTCAACAAGGTTGGAGAAGGACCTCCTGGACCCAAGTCCAAACCTGTCCTGGCCAAGGATCCTTGGGGTATGTGCTTAATTATTGATGGAAAGGTCTCTAGGGATTTTTTAAAATATAGATTAAAGATGGATTGTCACTCAATATGAGTGGCCAAAATCTATTGCATTCACTTCATTGTCTCCTTAATACTGATTACCTACCACCCAGAGCCTTGCTGGGTTCACTGTCTCTCTATCAAATTAATAAACTTCACCTAGTATTAAATTTTTCATGCCATCAAAAATCCAATATATGTAAGCACTAAAAAAACCAAGTAATGACGTCACAATACTCAATAATGTGTGATGATGCCATTTCCATTGTATTTCCAATGTTTTAATTTCTTTCAATGTATCATGTATTTTTTGTAATTAATGTCTGATAGATTCATTAGCTTACACATATCTGGTGTGCTTGATCAAATTAAGTGATTTTCAATCATTGATGAAGTTTTAGAAAAAGGTAATTCTGACAGACAGTGGAGCTTTAACAATGAAAAGTTCACGAATGTCATGAGTCTTAAGTGAGATTTTTAAAGGGATTGATATAACGTAGAAGTTGGCAGACATGAATCAGCAAATAACAGAAGATGACCTGAAGATCTGTGATAGTTTATTAATTTTTAATTGTGTATGTGCAGACAAACCTGGCAAACCAGACCCACCCAAAATTGACAACATCGGAGCGAGCACTGCCGGACTCTCTTGGAAACCTCCAAGCGATGACGGCGGTGCTCCCATCACCAACTACGTCATTGAGTACCGCATTGAAGGCGGGTTCAAGTGGGTGCGGGCCACCGAAAGTGAGATATCCCGCACAAATTACACCGTCAAGGGACTCCAGGAGGGTAACATGTATGAGTTCAGAGTCGCAGCTGAAAACAAAGCAGGTATAGGACCATTCTCTGAACCCACCGCCCCTGTGGAGATCTATGACAAGTCTCGTAAGTTGATGGTTTAAGTTTTTGATTTAATAAACACTGTTGTTATTGCATGAGATCTGCAGATAGGTTATGAGAGTAGATTTTTTTGATGGAGCAGGTAAGTTTGTGACATGATGTGATCACCTAAAATTAATCATTTCATAATGTGTGCTTGCCACCACAAATTATTTATGAAGAACAATGAGAAAATATCTAACTGAAATAATACAAATCATTTCAAGAATGTAATGATACATTATCTTTTTATACAGAGCCATGATGCTATGCATTTTCTAAGGTGTGATGAATGACAATTTTATGACTTTATTTCTTTCAGGAGGCAAGCCACCAGTGGTGATCGAACCCCTCCTTGACATGGAGGAGAACGCAGGGGAGGACCTGACCTTGGAGTGTGACCTTGACCTAGGTGATCCCAAGGCTAAGATCACATGGTACAGGGACAGCAAGGAGATCTATCCTAGCAAGTGAGTGAAATGAAGCGTGGTGCTAGGACCATTGAAGAAAATATATATTCATATTGTTATATTGGGAAGAGTTATTCTTCTTGGGTGACACTTGATTGATCTTCAGCTTCTCAGGACTGCAGAGTGCTGACAGTCTGTGGCCCGCTGTATTTTTTAAATTTAGTTCATTTGTGACTTTTTGTCAGACTGTTGAAAAATGTAATGCTCACCGAGAGAGATCTAAGAAGCAAAAGATCAAACAAGACTTCTCTTAGCTGGCTCCTGTGGTGCATAGAGTCTTAATCTACAATTGATCTACCAATAACTGATAATATATATCAGTGTAATTAATACTAAAATACCTCTGGGTACATGATATACTGTGGCTTGTCATTGTCTATTGGTAATGTATTGTCATGCACATCTCACAGGAAATACAGCAGTAGCTTCTCAGATGGAGTAGCCGCCCTGGACATCAACGACGCCAAACTGCAAGATGCAGGATGGTACAGATGCGAAGCGGCCAATAAAGCTGGACGGGTAGAGACACACTGCACGCTCGTCATCAACAGTAAGTGGGCTTATCAGTCTATCAATGTATCGATCGACCAATCAATAGGTCTGTCTATCTTTCTATCTATCATTAGACCATCAACCAAATGATCAATAAATCAATCATTCAGTCAATCAATAAATCAATCAATCAGTCAGTCAATCAGTCAGTCAATAATCTTTCTTGTTTCCATGTCCAATGATTTGTGTCTGTCTGTCCACAGGTGCGCCAGTTGTGACCCCAGAGCAGAAGGACACAGTGACGGTCAAGGCCGGTCAGTCCATCATCTTGACCGCCAACATTGAGGGCCACCCCACCCCAACCGCCAAGTGGCTCCATAACGACCAGGACCTCAAGGTAAGTGTACAAGATGCAGTAGACCATTTTGTTTCAAAGTAATGTGAGAAAATGTAGCATTGCTCACTCAAGAAATGAGTTTCCAAGTATATTTTTGAATCACACCAGATGGTAGCAGGATCAGCCACCTGGTGGATTGGAAAATAGTGGGAAATTTGAAATGCCCTGCTGTAAGAATTAAAGTATTTTGAGTTTATTTTTTCATTTGAATTTCACACAGGTTGGTAGCACAGCAAAAATTGAGGGCGATGGAACATTCTCTCGCCTGACAATAGGTGGCTCTGCTGGCGACAACAGCGGCACTTACCGCATCGTCGCCAAGAATGAGATTGGTGAGGACAGTACGGAGTTCAAGGTCATCGTCAAAGGTAGGTCACAGTTCAAGGTCATTTAAGAGCAGTCTTGAGTTCTAGGTCAGCCAAAGGTCATTTGCAGAAGGTCAAAGTTAAAGGTCTTCGAGCCGAGCCATTCAAGGTCATCCAAGGTTCACAAACTTTGAATTACTTGATGACATAAATACAATTCATCCATGATCTAAGTTCATTCAAGGTCATCCAAGGTGCACAAACTTTGAATTACTTGATGAGATATATACAATTCATACATGTATACTTTCTTCATAGGCAACCATTCCTGTGAAATATACCCAAGTTATTTTTATTTACTTTCCTAATAAGAATTAAATTTATATATATGCTTCTTTAGAACATCAGACATAAGAGATATGGGCATGCTTTTTTGGATTTTGTTTTTTGTTTTACCGACTTAATTTTTTATATGATCAATTATTGATAATGTATATTATATTATTAATAAATCTTTATTATATATCAATTGTTAATTATGTTATATATCAGGGTGGCCTACCTGCAGCAGCCTTACAGGCCTTTGGAAGGTCTCCCTTGCTGTGTAGGATCTAAAAAAATTTTACATGTATGGATGTAATGTACAGCAGAATAAATGTATTTCTGAGTCCGAGTCTGATATTCATAATGCAGTTTCTTACCATGATATAATTGTACGACTAATGAAGACGTTTATCGCTCATTTTAGACCGTCCATCTCCTCCCAAGAATGTACGTGTCACATCTGTATCTCCCAATTCCATCTCCCTGGCCTGGGACGAACCCGATAACGACGGAGGGTCACGCATCACCGGTTACCGCTTGGAGAAGGCTGATGCCGCCCGACGCTCTTACATCACGGCAGGAACGTCCGAAGTGACGTCCTTCACTGCCGAGAAATTGTACGAGGGAACAGAGTATCTCTTCAAGGTGTACGCTGAGAATGACATCGGCTCAAGTGAGCCCGCTGGTCTGGCCGAGCCCGTCACTGCCAAACATCCGTTCGGTGAGATGAGATCTTGTATTTTTTAAGCTTATTAGCTTATTTTGGTAGTCAACAATTAATGAATACATGATATGTTCACTGATAAGTAAGGTTACTCCAGATTCATCTGTAGCTTCATTGGTTGCTCAGATATGCCAATTTCTAGTTTTTGAAATTCTAAGTTTAAATGGCTGTATATCCTTGAAAAATAGGTCAAGTACCGTGTATTATTTTGAGTGGTTTTGTAAAATCCAGAGAAAACCATTTGCTTTTGCTGAAAAGAATCAAAATGTTTCTAGTAAACATTGTTTATACAATCATATTGCTGGCTGTTAGTAAGAGAACATCGTCAATGTTATGATAAAGTGACGTAATTCATGAATAATTCTTATTTTTTTCTTTCTCCAGACCCACCTGGACCGCCCCAAAATCTGCGCGTGGATGACCTCTCTAAGTCCTCGTGTACTCTGACTTGGGAGGCGCCTGCGTTTGATGGAGGGTCTCCGGTCACTGGGTACTACGTCGAACGCTCTTCTGGCTACAGCAACCGCTGGGTCAAGGCCAACCGGGAACCAATCAGCCGAACGACTTTCAAATTCACCGACCTTATCGAAGGAGAAGAGTACGACTTCCGCGTCATGGCCGAGAACAAGGCTGGCGTCGGAAAGCCCTCCGCTACTACCGGTGGCATCGTCGCCAAAGATCCCTTTGGAAAACCGGGCAAACCAGGACAACCAGAGGTGGTGGAGATCACAAAAGACTCCGCAACCATCACCTGGCACAAACCAGACAGTGACGGAGGTGCTCCAATCGAGACCTACGTCATTGAGATGAAAGAACAGGGAGACAAATGGCGTGTGGTCAAGACGCCCACCATCAAAGACCTGAAATACACAGTGACAGGCCTGCGAGAGGAAGTCCAGTACGAATTCAGAGTGACTGCTGAGAACAAAGCTGGACGAGGACCTCCTTCTGATCCCTCTCTACCTGCTAAATATGGTGAGTCTCGCCAGACATTGAAATCGCTCGTTATAATCATGTCTTCTCTTTCAGATGTATTTACCTCTGAGATGAAAGTAATGATTTATCACAGGGTATTTCAAGTAATCTTAGACACAATGGATAACTATTATCTTTATAAAATTGGAGCTTTGAAATATTTTTATCCTGAATTTTATTTGCAAATGTATATAAGTGCTTTATCTAATTTAATTAATGTAATAAGTATACTAAAAATCATGATGTTTTCCATCAGTAATTCAAGTAGACATGAGTATGTGTATCTTGCTAACATATGGACTTCATTTCAGGCTTGGGATCCTAGTGGTAGTTAATTTTTATAATTTAATGAATTACGGTAACTCATTTTAAATGAAATGCAATTATGATGCTGAAGTGAATTTCGGCACTACTCCTTAATACATGATGAAAGAGCATGTTGTTTGATGGTGGAATTTAAGACTGCGATTTAATTATAGACAGTTAAATTGGAGGATGAACTTTAAGGTCAAAGATTAGGTTAGATGGAAGGTCATGTTTGAAGGTCAAACTTAAAGGATAAGATTGGGAGAGGTTAATTTAAGGGACAAAGTTTATGGACTAAGTTGAAGATCAGAGTAGGAAAAAAAGGTTTTTATGTTAATATAAGTGTGAGTTGACAGTTGACTTTAAGGTAAGAATTGAAGGTCAATGTTCAAGGTCATCCATGTGACCTTCGGGCTGTAATGTCTCAGGAGGAGAGGACCTTGAATCCCGAGTGAGGTAAGTGACCTTTTGCCAAGAAAACGACCTCTGACCTGTCACATGCCCTTGCAGTGGAAGCAGTCATCTTCACCCGTGAACTCAAGGAACTTGAGGTCAACGACCTTGGAATAAAGGTCACCCTGGAATGCGAGATCTCCAAATCAGGACTCAAGGTCGACTGGTACCATGACAACCAGCGTCTGCGCAGAGACGATCACTTTGAGATCATCGCGGACGACAAGGTCCATCGCCTGGTCATCCACAAACTGACCAGTGAGGATGCTGGATCATACAGGGCTGTTTATGAGAAGCTGGAGACATCTGCTAAGCTTAACATTCACGGTAACAGTCAAACTGATAATCACTACAAAAGGAAAACTTAAACTAGATAATGTAGACATACGTATCATGTGACATACAGAATATGAATTAACTTTCACTCAGTGATATCAATTATAGATATTTCATAACAGAAGAATTTCAGATTGAAATATGTTGTAGCATCCATACATATAAGAGGATCTATTTTCATCTTGTACAAAATGAACCCTAATCATTTCAGTCGATTATGGCGTATGAGTATAATTTCCCATGCATGCAATCACTAACATGTATATTTCAGTTCCTCCCAAATTCGGCCAGCATTCCTACAAAGATAAGATGACGGTCAGGGCCGGAACTCACCTCGTTCTAGAACTGCCCTTCAGCGCCGCACCGATGCCAGACATCACGTGGACATACATGGGCAAGGTGTCGCCACCTGATGGCAGGCGCTTCCAGGTAAAGGGGGTCACATAGCTTGTGGTGTCAATGAAAGGGGGGTCTTTGCTAGCAATAATGGAGGATGTTGCTTTGTAGTTCATATCTCTATATTTATTATGCACTAATGTAAAGTTACTTCATCAGTGACGTTATGGTACATTTGAAATTTTTGCATTATCAATCAAAAACAAAAAGATCAATACATTAGTTACAGTGTGACAGTGATTGGTTTATTAGTTTTACGAATGATGCATAAGATAGGTGATAAATTTGTGATAAAAAACTGCATGGTATAGCATAGCGCATAAAGCGTAGGTCGACCCGGGGTACTGTATATGTGGCTGAGTTGTCTTTGTTCCTTTATGTCTGTCTGTCCTTAGCTAATAGTCGCTGGAAAAGTCCACTTGCGCATTACAAGCAATGGAGGCAGGTTTGGAATGGAATTCACGAAGCGTATAACCTCTTTGAAATACAGATATCTATTTTTTAATTGAAGCTTTTTTCATAAAGTACCTTATAATTGTTGTTATATGATATGATCTGATGCTAACAATGGTTGCTATGGTAACAGGATGAGACAATCAGAGGCATGACGACGCTGCGCATGAGCAAACTGCAAAGGAGTGATACGGGAGACTACAAGGTCGTCTTGGAAAACCCTTACGGAAAAGATTCGTTCAGCATCAAGATCATCGTCATTGGTGAGATAATTGATTCACGTTGCAGGGAAAAAGTTTTCATGATTATGTGGGATAAATTGAAGTCCTTTTATGGGCTATGTCACCTTCTAAAATGTCTGAAATATAGCAACATTCAAATCTGGAGAATTCCAAATTGATACTTTATCATGAATGGCAATCCAGTTCTCGATATATGAAATGGCACGAGGCAAACTAGAGAGTTGTTGTAAATAATTTAATGTTAATCAAAGTGACGAGTCATACACTCAAATCAATGGCGTTCTTTTCAAAATTTCTCTCTAATATGTATGAAGCTTTAATGGCATGAAAATAACTAGATGAATTAATGACTAAGAAAGTGGATGCACATTGCAACATTTATGCGACACTACAAATTATTTCTTCGCAAATACAGACAAACCAACACCTCCTCAGAACCTGAAGGTCACCTCGGCCAGCGACAAAGAGATCTCGATCCGCTGGGAGCAGCCGGAGGATGACGGAGGAAGCGAGGTGATGAAATATCAGGTTGAGGTGAGAGAATCTCTCCGTCATTCTTGGCAGAGAGTATCGACCGTCTCGGCTGATGACAAGTTGGAGTACACGTCGACTCACCTGATGGCAGGACAGCAGTACATGTACCGTGTGGCTGCAGAGAATGACGTTGGAACCAGCGATTATGTTGAGATGGCCAAGCCAGTGCTGGCTAAGAGCAAGTTCGGTGAGTGGAAAATAAACATTTGTCACTGATGTATGCCATGATAATATGTAAAAAGGAATTGTTTTCTACAAGACAATATCATGATGTTGACATTAAAGTTGTTATGGTATTAGGTGAGAAAACATGAACAAATATATTTTATGCAAGAAAATAAGGTTAGAGCTATGATAAGATTGTATGACAAAAGGTGAACAAAGATATTTTATGTAATAAGTGACACAAACTGAAATCCGGTGAATGTAGCATTAGATAACTTCTGGAACAAAATTTACAATTCAATAGTTGAGGTCCTGCAAAACAATGTTGATCAATAACAAAAAGATGCGAAGTGTTGAACGATCGACACCTGTAAATATTATGGTTTTATGTAATGGGGCCACTAGTTCTAGTTTTAGTAACGAAGTTTGTTTGAGATTGATTTAAATGTTCCGATATTTCCCCAGACCCACCTGGACCCCCAAGCGCTCCCGAGGTGGATAACGTAACAAGAGACTCATGCACATTGTCATGGCGACCTCCAGACGTGGACGGAGGAACCCCCGTGACTGGATACTTCGTGGAGAGGACACTGGCCAGAGCCAATCGCTGGGTCAGGGTCAACAGGACCGCCCTCGAGGGAACCAAATTTGAGGTCTGTTTTGATGATTAATCTCTTAATAAATCCCTGACACGTTACAAAGTGTTTGTGTATATTGTCCCACTAGATTGAAACTTGATTTGCTCTGAGATTTACAATTTTATTAGGGTATTGTTTACCCCTTTAACTTTACCCCTTTGTTTTTTGACTTTAGTATTCGACTGTCAATTCTTAACAAAATTATAATGGTGGATCTCTATAGTTGATATTTTTCTCTTTATTTTATGAGCTATATCTTCTTGTTTATGCATTTCTTACTCAAATTGATTTAAATCTTGCTCTTAAATGCTTCATAACTGCTCTTTATTCTTTCATAATTTGCTCCTAATTTTTCATAACTTGCTCCTATTTGGTTCATAACTTGCTCGTTTTTATCTCTTTTGTTTATTTACCATCTTATCTTGTTTTAAAGGAAGATCGTATGCTCTTAATCTTTCAGTACTCGGACATGGTATGGGTTGATTTTGGGTGTTTTCCTTAAATGTACATGACCTGTATTTAGAGATAGTACAAATAATCCAAACACATGATGTGGCACACATGCGCGTCACTATTTCTTGAACAAAGCTCAACACACTTGTAATGCGCCTATTTAATACACACACATACAGACAGAACATTCAGAAACAAAGCCTCTCCTTCCCAAGAAAATGTGGTAGTCCTGTACAAGTTTACAAGTCAATGTAGATTTGACCCCTACAACCGTTGAGTGTCTGATTTGGGGTGGTGCAATTTGGGTGTTTTCCTCAAGCGCTGAGAGCTACCGTACCACACAATGTACAAACGTCTGTATATCCTCCATATATTGTTTAAACTACATCAGCCATGTTGTCCATGATAGAGTTTGAACATCTACAATAACACTGGAGCTCACTGATCTGTGTAAAGTGGTTGCAACATGCTCTGATTTTAATCTGCTATTGACTTATCAGTTTCCTGTCTATCTCAGTATAATCATTGCGATATAATGCCACTGTTTTGCTCCACAGATCACGGACTTGATCGAGGACAACGAATACCAATTCAGGATCATCGCAGAGAATGAGGTCGGTCAGGGACCGCCCGGCCAACCATCTCGTCCTGTCATTGCCAAGAACCCATGGAGTAAGTCATGCATCTGCTATAAATATGATCTTAAATCTAACATCATTTTATGGAAATACTGGGTAAAAATGCTGTAATATCATAACGGTAATTTCTTGGATTGTTCGGTTAATGCCTTGAGCATTTTTCTGGGCCAGTTACATTGCAATTTTATGTTTCTGGCAAGCTATAAGTTTTGTCCAGAGATATTGCTGCACAAATCGATACAAATTTATGCAATTTCTTTTACAGCCAAACCAGGTCGCCCTGGAATTCCTGGCATCAAGATCGTGGACAAGAAGAACTTAGAGATCAAATGGAAAGCACCTTCAGAAGACGGAGGTGCTCCCATCACCAACTACGTGCTGGAGTATCGTGCGGAGGGTGCCTTCAAGTGGAAGAGAGCAACCAGTGACACCATCACGGAACTGACGTTCATCATCAAGAGCATCAGTGTTGACGAGATGTACGAAGTGAGGGTTGCAGCTGAAAACAAAGCGGGTGTCGGTCAGTTTGCCGAGAACAGCATGACCGAGATGGATGGAGATGCTTCAAGTGAGTAGCCGAGGAATTGGGCCGTTGAAATCGCCAGTTAGCTTAATGGGGATATGTTATGCGATATAGTTGCCTTCTCATTTCATCATTCGCCTATGCCAGCTGGTTATATAAGCTGGCTTAGCTTCAGACCCAGTAGCTGTGAGGCATTGATACAAGATCACCAAATAAGCTTAGGATTCTTGTTATCATGGGATGATATTGTTAGTGGATTATTCAGGCAGTAGATACAGAAACTAAAGTTTAATATTTGGTTGGTCTCTGTATGAAGGAAAATTCACTGAAGAAATACAAACTGAGCAACATTTTCTCTACTTTTAGCCATGAAGAAGCCCAAGATCCTGACTGACCTTGAAGATGTGAAGGTCGTAGCTCCCAAGGTCGCGACCATGAAGGCAGAGGTCGATGGAGGTCAACCGGAGGCCAAGATCAGATGGTTCAAGGATGCCAAGGAGGTCTACGCCAGCAAGAAATTCGACATGGACTTCTCTGGAAAATCCGCCACTCTCACACTCAAGGAGACGGAACTGAACGACAGCGCCACCTACAGGATGGAAGCGAGCAACAAGGCGGGACGTGTGGATTCATCTGCAAGACTCACCGTCATGGGTTGGTATTGATTATGAGAATGAATGGTCTTCATGGAGGATGACGTTTATACAAATAAACTTCATTACTGACTGACATTTTATAGCATGGCATTGAACTTCAGTGATATGTGCAACAATCAAACGTAAACCTAAATGACGTAGAGTACTTTTTACTGGCTATAAATTATATATAAAATGAAGCAATGACCCAAACTAGATTATGACTATGATTTTCCTTGATAGTGGAAAGTTCTCGTAGCAAACAGCTGCACTGACAATTAATGCATTTACCCCATATTCTGTTGCAGCAAAGTTTTCTCAGATCATTGGTTCCACTGTCTAATAAATAAACTGTATGACCTTTTCAGCTCCACCTCTCCTTGATTACGACAAGAAACTTGAGAAACAGACGATCAAAGTTGGATCAATGCTCATCATCAACGTGAACATGAGTGGAGAACCCGCTCCGGCCGTGACCTGGATGCTGAACGGAAGGCCATTGGACAGGGCCCCTGGGGTCTCCATGGATACAGGCAGCGACCATAGTAACCTGGCTGTCAAGGGAACCACTGCAGGGCATGCTGGGAAGTACACAATCACTGCCCAGAATGAGGTTGGATCAGCAACCGCTGAGTTCGAAGTGCAGGTCATAGGTCAGTGTCTGTTTTGATGCTCAGATTGTTATGTAATGCAGTACAACTGTAATTTCTTGTATAAATCTCATAATTAGTAAGACTTGGGTTTAGCAAAGCATTTAGCTCAATGTAACCTTAATTTTTTACATCAAAGCAGCTTGAAATGACCAAAAGTCTGCTTTCAATAAATGGACTTAATCCTATAGCTATTGCATTTCTACATTTTGGTCAGTATATATATTATGGATATGTGTGGATTACAACCCCAATTGATGTTTGCAGATAAACCATCCGCTCCCAGGAACCTCAAAGTGAAGGAAGTCCTGAGCGACCAAGCCTCTCTCGCATGGGAGGAACCAGAGGTCGACGGTGGTGCCACCATTACAGGATACGTCATCGAGAAACGCGACGTGTCCAAGAACAACTGGCTCCTGGCAGGAAACTGCTCTCAGTCAGACCTCAGGTTCACGGTCAAGAAGCTCTTCGAGGGGTCAGAATACCTCTTCCGAGTTGCAGCTGAGAATAAAATTGGAGTTGGAGAATACGCTCAGATCACTGATGGAGTGGTCTGCAAACTGCCTTACGGTGAGTTACATTTATTTATTTTTCTACACTAAAATAGAGGTTTAATTCATCAATAGTGGTAGAGGTTCAAAAGCTCATAATAGCTCCCATGGTGAGGTTTGCGCTAGATGATACATTCCTCCTCTAAATAAATGTATAGCTAGGCTGAGCTAGACTGATCTAGACTGAGCTAGACTGAGCTAGACCACTACTCAAACACCCTGCTGCCAGCTACTAAACCTATTAATCAGACTATAGCTGTTCCTTAGAAGCTATAACGCAAGTGTTCCATAATGTCATACTGTATATTAGTATAAGACTCAAAACCCAGACGTATTACTCTAAATATAATTCAACAATATGTTCACTTAAGTAGCTGATGGTGGTAGCACCAACGTAACACTAATTGGCACTGTTTTTAATTTTAATTTACATTGTAAACTATCAAATGTGATTTCACCTGCTACAAAAATGTAGCATTGTAAAGTTTAAAAGTTAGAGTATTGTTTGTATAACCAAGAGCTGCATGGGGACTTTAATATCACTGGAGTAGATTTATGACTTGCTTACCTCATCAATATATCAATGTATATCAAGGAATGATTGGACTTTACATGGTATATTTGTATATATTAGCAGTAAATGGCCTGGGGTATTATAATGCATCTAAGCATGCCATTTATTTGCTCAATGGGGTGTGTTGACATGACCCCTCCCCATCCCTCCCCCTAGCACGATGCACCCCTGGAAAGGGTTGTGTCAGGGTAACTAGTAGCCTTCCCTGCCTGGCTAGGGGGGTCACTGGTTCATGAACTCATAACATACCCCTCCCCCCCCCCCAAATCATCCATCCCTTTGATGCCTCTACAGGGCTTCTGCAGCTGCTGACAGTTGCCATGGAAACCAAATGTTTAATCTCCAATTCCTCAGGAAGTTCTGATGTCTGTTAGTTTAGCCAGGGATATCAAGATGCACACTGACTGAGGATTAATAGATTAACAAATCACATATCTTGGACTAGGTCATTTCATGGATTAGCACAGAAAAGTGGGGTACATTTATTCTGCCATGATTGAACGAGGGGATATGCAGTGCATTTTGCAGGATCTTTATTTTTTTGCAAAGGTAAAAAATTACATTCATCTTAAATTCTTTAGTCGAATTTAAGTGCATATTAGTTCTGGCTTGATAGTTCGATTCATAGCCGCTATATGCAAAGTTGCCTTTTTGCCAAGAAGTATATTCCAAATGATATTGTTCTTTGGTAAAGAATTGTTTAATTAGCACATTATACACTGTACTGAAATATGAATATGGGAATTTTTAATTAAGTGATTTAAGAAAGAACTGCAGGTTAGCCAACCAATGTAAGTAGAGATTCACAGCTTGGGCAAAAACCTAGTAACAGTTGCAATATGATCAGTTACCATGGCAACTGAGTACAAACAAAGAAGCACAAACTAGGAGTGGGGGCCACGTGGCTGCTTTGGGGACATTCTTTAGGAAAATGTTCAAAAGAATTAAGACAGCTGAGAATTATTTCAAATTATTGATTAAACTAAATATTATTCATGCATTTTTAAATGCACAATTTAAGTCAAACCCAACTTGACAAACTAGTTGATGAGTGTTCTTCTTTCTTAGTACATCATACATTAAGGAGTGGCTGTTAATACAGACATATCCATGGCTGAGAGAGAGAGGAGTGTTATGACTTGTGAGAATGGCAGCCGTCTGCTCAGTACTCGTTTATTCTTTACTCTGAGCTATTTGTGTTTAAGTCTGAGCTGTTTATGAGTTCACCCGATCTGTTTATGATTCACTGAAGTTGTTTATGTCTCAGCCAGGTGAAAATTGCCCCAAGTAGCTCCACTTGACTTACAAGAAGCTGGAATTTGTTGATGTTATTACTTGCAAGACTAAATACATTATCACAAATCAGGAAAAGACCAGTCTCTTATCTTGAAGTACACAGCAATAGGCTAGTCCCAAAACTAGAATAAAATGTACAATTTGAATGACAATTTCAATTGCTTAATGTAATTAATATAATGTATGTTTTGCTATGTTGCACTTTGTTTTAGAAATTGGTATTTAAGTAAATATAAACATTAATTTTGGTCTAATGTGAATTGAAGCTTTATTTTTTGCCAAGTTATTAATATTTATTTGTAGCGATCTTAATGACTCAAATACAATTAGATTTAAGACTCATTCATTGTATTACTTGGGCAACCACTGGCAGCTGGTTGTTAGGGCATCCCTTCTGATTTAACTGTAATGACTTGATTTCCATGGCAACCACTGGTGCAAGGAACCTGGAAAATAACTTCAGTCATACATCGGTCTAAACTCGCCACAAAAAGTAGTACCTGTTAACACTCCACCTCCTCTCCAGCAATGAATGTTTATTTTTGTAGACAAGATAACCAGGTGGTTTCGCAATATTTTAGGAAATCTTTCTGGCAGATGAAATTGAGACTCACAGCATACAGACTTATCTTATCTTAACTTTTTTAATATGAATGCAATTGCAATAAAATTGTCTTCAAAAAGAAAGAATTTAATTAGGTTCTGCAATACATTTGTTTCCTAGTGCATGAATCAGTTTCATATGTAAGCCGCGATAAATCCCTCTTTGAAAAAAATTGAGACTCCAGCTGATGCAATTTTAAAACAAGTCAAAACAAGTCGATAAATATTGCTTGTGAGAGAATTTATGAAGAAATTTCTTCACTCTGTTTAGAACTCGTAAAACCAAGTGAATTGAATTCCTGGAACTTCAGCAACCTGCCATCTCATCAATCATGACGTGTTATCTTTCACTAATGCATCTCCCAGCAGTGGGATGAGCCAGGGAGGTTCTTTCTCCCCTGATATTTTTAGACTCATTTATAGCCAGGCTGGCCTCTGTGTCCACTGATATAGGCACCTGGTATTTGGGATATCACTTTGTATGAGAATATAGCTGTTTCTACATCTACTAGAAGTAATGCAGTCTGTAGGGTGTCCTGTTCTTTGAAATAAGCCAACTACTTGCAACACTTTACATCTCATCACTTGTGTACAGCAATGCTAAACTGGGTGAACCCTTAGTGTCAGAAAAATCTGATGCCATCTTTGGTTAATTCCACTCAATTGAGTTATATTATTGATATTTTAGATGTTCATAAAAATCATACAATGTGTATTGATGAATTTTGTTCTTGCGATTGCAATGTACAGTATAACTGCTGCATATCTCTGAGATTACTGTACTTTTACAGCAAATTAAAAATGAATGTATGCATGGCCCTGTATATTTCTGAGATAACTGTACTTGTACAGCAAATTAAAAATGTGCGCATGCAACAGCTAGCAGTACAGTATGCGTATCCATGCATATATATAGCAAGGTATTATATGTTGGTTCTATGAGTCACAAGTGAAGAACAAGGAGACACAGGGCAATTAGTAGCCCCATGCAAGATGTGCACCCCATATGTCCCACCAGGGGTCACTCTCGTCATAGGGTGCACCTCTTTCAATGCCAAGGTCATGTGACTTGGGCGTACGATGCCACATGGTGGTTAAATGATGTGAGAGAAGTAAATTCCCTGTTAGTCATTGGAGTGTTAGCTATTTCAGGTTAGTCACTTGTGAGTCATTCTGACTGACTCCAGTAGGCAGAAGGGGTTTTGGCAACCGTTAGCACTGTTTGAAATTTTTTTTTAGCTATAACGGTTAACGAGGTATTATTAACAGTTGCTTGGTGTTAGGAAGTACCATGTGTATGTACAAGTGATGGGCATGAGGTGTACAGTTGTTAAAACAATCTCCATTGCAAATATTTGCAACTCTCTCTGGAAAAGTATAATGTATTGCTCTATAGAGACAAGATATAGACCTACAATTTATATAGTACTGCTTGTCCAACTAAGTGATAAATTTTCCCCAATTCCTTCTTTCTTACTGTATAGATTCTAGCTATGTTGTACATGATATAATGTTTTATATAGATACATATGGCTAGATCGGAACTTATGGAGACACTTTTGACTTTGCAAATATTACATTCTCCGAACTTGCAGAAGTCATTGACAAATTTTAGTTCAATGATAGTCGAGAATCTTAAGTCGTTTTGAACTAAGTTTGATTCTGGTTCAGATTTGCATCCAGAAAGTTGAAAGGTTTCTCATCAGCCAGCTCGATGATTTAACTATTTATAGGATATTATTCGTCATAATGAGGTTTGTTTCCTTTATTTCTCACAGGACCCCCCGGCCCACCTCGCAAGGTCCGAGTGGAGGATGTCACGAAGTCATCTTGCGTCATCGCATGGAAGGCTCCGGAGAACGACGGAGGAAACGCCATCCGTGGATACTATGTGGAGAGGATGCAGCCTGATATCTCTGATATATGGGTCAAGGTCAGTGCAGTCTTGTCTTGCAAGAACTTTCTCACTGACTATGATAATTAAAGATTAAACTTCATTCAAAGGTGCTTCTTAATTGGGCACAATTTGCATCCATGTTGAAATTAAGCTGTTAAGCAGTGGGCGTCTTGATGCTAACAGAAGGAGCCACTAGCAAGATGGCTAAAACATTTTGATGATGTGATGATCATACAATTAGGTTGTTGATGATGTCACCTTCAGATGAATTGTGATGTCGTGAAACTATTGTATAATGTAACTAAATGGATTAGATTTATATTAATGAAGTCAAAATTTGCATGAACTGCACTCATAGTATATTACTGGCCTTCTGATCCATTAAATGTGTAACTTATTTGTAAGTGTTTGCTGGCATAAAATATACTTTTTTTTTTGCTGAATGAAAAATTAAAACAAATTTGAAACTGATTCTTCTGCAGGTGAACCGTCAACTGGTGAAGCAATGCCGTCTCGAAGTGAAAGATCTCGTGGAGACAATCGCTTACGAGTTCCGAGTGGTGGCTGAGAATGACGCTGGCCTCGGAAAGTACTCGGATTCAACCGGAATCTTCGAAGCAAAGAATCCGTTTGACAAACCGGGCAAACCGGGAACGCCGAACGTGGAGGAGGTCAGCAAAGAAGGAGTGACCATCGCATGGGAGGCTCCTGAAGGTGCGTGTAGATGATTGATAGATGTGATTCTGACTGTCAGCTAAGATCATTAAATATTACAGAGTTTAGGTTGAAAGATGTTCAGATAGTTTTAGACTGAGATACTGCAGTTGCACTTATTCCAACAGAATAAAGTAAATTTGAAAGTGACCCAGTGAATAATGTCTATGGACATGAACTTCCGTTGTATTTTTCATACCTCGAACAAATAATACAATAAATCAAACATATCAAGGGTAGATTTTTAGCCTTAAAGATATGTACATTGTAGAAATGTGCCTTCTGAATCTCAAATATAAGATTCCAAACAGTGACCATTCTGTGTGTTTGTTGACAGATGACGGCAACAGCCCAATCATCAACTACATCGTCGAGATGCGCGTCGCTGGAGACTTCACTTGGACCACGGCTAACGTTGGACAGAAATGTGTGCGCACACGTTACACGGTCAAGAAAACCAAACCAGGAACTCCATACGAGTTCAGGGTGACCGCTGAGAATGAGGTGGGCGCTGGTCCACCCTCAGACCCCTCTGACTCTGCTAAATATGGTGAGTGGGACTTGCAAGTTGTAGCATCAGAATAAATGCATTTGCTTTCAAAATGAAGAATCTGTTTTATAATTTAAGCTCATCTGTGAACTTTTGTGAGTGGCAAGTTCTCAAAGAGGGCTGCAGTGTTTTAATTCTCTCCATTTTTAACTTTATTCTACTCAAAATACAGATATTGCTTCCATTTTGATGGGTGCTGTATTCTCATGTGCTCGTAATATATTTAGGGAATCTTATAACAAAACTGTTTAATTGGTGATTATAGAGAAATGTCCATTTTTTTACTTGTTGTTTCCATTCGTGAAATATTCATTAGAGTGCTATTTTCTCATTTGCCAGATGCTTGTTTAGGAAATATTGTAAAAAAATAATTCAACCAGTAATGATATGTTCATGTCTTTTTTACCTTGCAGTTGAGCACATTGAAATCATTCGACATCTGCAGGACAAGAAGGTGACCTCTATTCCTGGTCAAGTGACCTTCGAGGTTGAATTCAACCAATCAGGGCTCTTGGTGGAATGGCTCAAGGGCGACAAAGAATTGAGGAGGAGTGAGAAACATCACTTCAAGGCGAAGGACACCGTCTACACGCTGACCATCGATGAGGTGGACGATAGAGACATTGGCGAATACACAGCGCAAGTCAAGAATGTGGCTTCCACTGCCAAACTCATTGTCGAAGGTGGGCTTGGATTAATAACTTAATTGCTCGTACTGTAATGCAGAGTCATGACTCATGATACAATGGGTTAAATATGATTAAGAGAGATGATGAATGGCCGACCCATTAGTATGGATAGTTGGAATTGAATAGACATTTTAATTATCCTAATATTATCCTTGGACTTATCTATTATGACGCCATGTAATGACATAAGTGTCATTACTAGTGAGATTTTTCGTAATATTGCAAATGCAACATATAAGTATTTTGTGACCTCTACATGTCGGTATAATTTATTCATTCACGTATATATTTTCCTGTAATTTTGTTATTTTGATGGGGATCCTTATTGTCATTTAAAAATGTGACTATAAATTATTCCAAAACAATGAATGATATAATAGCAATGTATGTCATCATTCACAGCTCCACCAAAACTGACGATGGAAAACAAATACAAAGACGGACTTTTGATGAAGGCCAACACTTCTGCCATCATCGAAGTGCCCTTCACAGGAAGCCCTCAGCCTTCAGTCTCCTGGACATTCAACGGAGGAGCCCTGCCTGATGCCAGGAGGGCCTTTGAGGAGACCATCTACAATATGACCTGTTTGACCTTGAACCGCGTCAGGATGTCCGACAAGGGCAACTACAGCCTGACCCTCGAGAACCCAAGTGGAAAAGTGTCACTCACTGTCATGGTCACTGTCATTGGTACGTGTTTTTCTTTGCATTATGACAATTAGTAGGCATCTTTAACACTCTTTCTCATTGTGCAATGATTATTATATCAATATCATGTGTATTTTTCGTAACATTTTCAAGGCTACTCCGAGCAATGGTTGGTGTTGTAAGCCGTCTTCATTTTTTGTTTGAACAGAAGTATCATTATATACAATTAGTCGTTGCATTACTGCATTTGATTTGGTCAAGTATTTGTCACTAGTTCGTACATTATGTCATACTCAGTAGGATTTAGTTACAAATGACATTGAATGGGAAGTTCCTTGAACATGCACTCTAGTGTCTGTGCTGAGGCTGGTAAAATATCCATCTACTTGCTATATCCATGTCATATATTCAGTCTAATCATAGCAAATATGCAATACATAATTATGCACCCATTATCTATTTACAGACAAACCAGGGGAACCCAAGAGCTTCGCTGTCAAAGATATCTCAGAAACAACCGTGACTCTTCGCTGGAGCGCACCAGACTTCGACGGAGGCACGCCAATCACGAACTACGTGGTTGAGAAGAGAGAAGGAAACAAAAAGATGTGGCAGAATGTTGCGTCATGCTCCGAGTGTGAATTCAAGGTGACCAAACTGATCGAGGGTAACTCATACCAGTTCAGAGTCAGAGCGGAGAACCAATGTGGAGTGGGAGAGGCCGTGGAACTGAGGGACCTCGTTACTCCCAAGTCTGCCTTCTGTGAGTAGATGAATTGCATGAAGATGTCAATAATCTGTGGTATTTTCCATAAAGATAATACCACCCAATGGGCCAGTGTCCTACACACGTAATGAGTAGTTTGCATTAGACTGAAAGTGGTATAACTGTGCACCTACTATCAGTTTTGAGGTAATTAAAGTCTCCCAGCCTTATTATATCATTAAATTCAGGTGCTAGCAGCTGGTCACAAAACCTTGCAAAGTTAAACACCGTTGAGGTGAAAAATAATGCAATTGTAGCCAGAATGTAAGATACATTTTCATTCTCTCTTACTCAAAACAGCTGTCCCAGGAATCCCTGGTGTCCCAGAAGTGTCTGACATCACGGCCAATTCGTGCCGTCTCACGTGGAACGCCCCAGACTCAGACGGTGGCGCCCCCATCACAGACTACGTCATCGAACGTAGATCCGGAATAACTTGGTTGCCACTGAAGAAGACGGCAACTACTACGTCATTCGAAGTCACTGAACTAAAGGAGGGAGCCACCTACGAGTTCCGCATCATTGCACAGAACAAGGTCGGAAAGGGTAAACCAGGAATGCCATGCCAGCCGTTCGTGGCCAAGAACCCGTACAGTGAGTATGATTATCTATTGTAGTAGCACAGAAAGATTATTCTGAAACTTTCTCCAAACATTTCCGTCCCTGTAGCTTGGCTGAAATAGTAAATTTCGTGAACCTTCTCTGAAATTCGAAAGTGCATGATACAAATAAATATTATTCATCATTATAGTCAGTCACATGGTGGTTTCTTACTGTAATGTACTCGATCTGGGAAAAACAAACTTTTCCTCGATACTAGCTTCTTAGGAAGTTAATTAGTCAGAAGAGATGGCTTATTGAGTGTTTTGCTTCATATCAGACCCACCAGGACCTCCTGGCAAACCAAACGCCAGCAACATCGGAGGAGACAGCATGGACCTGGACTGGATGCCTCCATCGTCTGACGGAGGGTCCCCCATCATTGGATACGTCATCGAGCACCGCATGGAGGGTTCCTCTAGGTGGACAAGGGCTAATAAGGAACTGGCCCCCAAGAACAAGTACAATGTAAGTCATTGATTATATTGCTATTAGATAGCCATGTTCATCTTGTCCGATACATTCAAAAAGATGCAAGTACATGCTGATTCAATGATTCGGTCCGACTCAACCATTAAGACCACCCTTGGGACGACGTGGTCTTAATATTAAGGTGGTCTTATTAAAGGGTGATCTTTATTGAGGAGCTCCACTGTATTGCTCTCCCTTGAGATCCATCATTGAATAAAAACAAAAATTTCTGACTTTCGTGTATTATATTTTTTCAGGTGACTGGCTTGATGTCAGACATGAAGTACGAATTCCGTGTAGCAGCCGAGAATAAGGCAGGAGTCGGAAAATTCTCTGATAACACTGTCCCAATTTTGGCCAAGAAGCCACTGGGTGAGATAAACTGCTAATCTCTTCAATTTACGAATATAATATAGGACGCTTAGTGGAGATTTTATTTTTATAATACTTTTATTTCGTTTATTGTGGTATTTTTATGGCATATTTCGTAAAATTGATGATGTTGAGTTGTGAATGCTTCGCTGACTCTGTTTTTCTGTGTCTTTTAGTCGGCCAAGCACCTGAAGTGGGCAGAGATCTTCGTGACGTAACAGTCACTGCTCCAAAAGAAGCCGCTTTGGAATGTGTGATCGATCGCGGGGAACCACCAGCCACAATTTCATGGTCAGTGTCAAGTAGCAATAATGTGAAATACATTAAAACATCGACTACTGTTATTATATTAAAAAAATGAGCACCGAAATATTCGCATCATAACTATTTTGATGTCCTATGCATTTTAAGCTTTAATATAATCCTTGTAGTGTTCGGTATTTTAATAAGAGACATAAAATTGATAAATATCTCCAAATCATTACGTTTCTCTCCCAATAATCAGGTTCAAGGACAACAAAGAGGTGTACCAAGGTCGTCGTTACGCAATGGAGTACCACAAGAACGTCGCCAGCCTGACCATCCTTGAGACGGAGATTAACGATGCGTCCAGATACAGATGCGAAGCAAGCAACAAGATGGGAAGATGTCACACTGATGGCAACCTCATCGTCTATGGTATGTTGAATAGGACATCTCTCTATTGTTAAAATGCTAACCTAAAGTCGTCCAGAAATTTTGGCATTCTTCTTGCCTTAGCCCTGTGTACATCTTATTGATTATAATTTACAAACATAAACACGTTTCTCCCCAAACCACAAACACCAAATGATATTTAAATAATTTTAGAGAATTGTACGTTGAATAGCTTTAAGTAAAGAAATAGCTTATGATAATATATTGATAATTATCCTGCAATATTGGAGTTATAGATTCAATCATAAAATCTGTAACCATCCATTTTGAATATTCGGTACGATTGTAAATATTTGAAAATATAAATGACAATAATTATCACTAATTGGTTTTCCTTTGTTCTTCAGCTGCTCCTAAATTGGATGTTGATGACAAATACAAAGGAACTCAACAAGTCAACGGAGACACACGTCTGATCCTGACTGCCAACATGACAGGTAATTATAATGTGTTTTTTATTGATATGTATTTTGTGTTGTTTTTCATGTATTTTGATTTTTATATTTTTTACTGTACGACAAATAGGTCAAATTTGACCTAAAAAAGTGTCAATAAGATTTATCTATCTAATGCAATCTCCTTACTTGAATTACAAAAGGGCTTTGTGGCATGATAGTATGACTGTCATTGACAACAGTGTGTAAATGATATTAATCCTATATCTTGTCTATTTCCACAGGACTCCCTGATCCTGAGGTACGCTGGTTCCTGAATGATCAAGAGATCCAGAAATCCTCCGACGTCAGCATCGAAACAACTAAAACCTACACAACACTGAACATCGCTAAAGTCAACCGCAAACAGACAGGAACGTACAAGATCCTGGCTGAGAATGATGTTGGTGCCGATTCATTCGAATTCAATGTCAATGTTAAAGGTGAGAGGCTGAATCATAATTTCTAGTTCATATCACTCTAATATGTGGACTTTAACGCTGATTATACTCTACCTAGATAGTTTTCCAATTGTTCTAAGAAGGATATAACCAATAAAATTGTTAGTTAACTCCCTCCTGAGTGCAAACTGTACTTTAATTGCACAATAACAGCAGTATAACAAAATAAAACAATCAAAAAAATTAGTAAATATGTCTAGTGGAGTATAAGTTAGTTATATCCCTTTGGCGTCGGAACATAACCAACAAAACTGTTGTTTAACTCCCTCCTATTCGAGATATGACTATTACTAATACTATAAGTTATCAGTTGGCATGAAGTTTGCATTACTTTTCACTTAATGAAATTAGCTCCTGTTAGTAACAAGAGGACTGTACCATCTAATTATGCTTCATGAAAATTGCACAAATATGACCTTTGTTTTCCAGACAAACCATCAGTGCCCAGGAACCTCAAAGTGACCAACACACAGAAGGACTACGTCAGCATGACGTGGGATTCTCCTGAAAGTGACGGAGGTACGCCAATCACCGGATACGTCGTGGAGAAGAAAGACGCGTCTCGCACTACGTGGACGGAAATCGGAAACATCACGGAAGATTTCCGCAGGTACAAGGCTCTCGGACTCAATGAGGGGTCGGAGTACTTCTTCAGAGTGGCAGCCGTCAACTCGATCGGAACTGGACCATTCGTGGCCCTTGAGGATCCAGTCACGGCCAAATTGCCCTTCGGTGAGTCTTTATTGCTGCTTTTGTGTTTCACTATTTTAACTGTTGTATTACTTTGTATTAAGTAACTGATGAATTACAAGTGCCTTTCATGTTAAAGTTCAAAATTAAATTTTCAAATTTCCTGCCCAACAGATGTACCAGGCCCACCGAGACACCTGGTGGCAGAGAACGTCACTTGCAAGAGCTGCACGCTTGTGTGGGATAAACCCTCAACAGACGGTGGCTCCCCCATCCTGGGGTACACAGTGGAGAGACGTTTGCCCTTCTCTACTCGTTACACGAGAGTTAACCGCATTGCTGTCAAAGAGTGCATGTACAACGTGAGTATTTTGTGTTGAATTACTGATGACTTGGATGTGCACAGGTGATTTGTTGTTTGATATTATTCATACAGTGAACTTGCAGGATGTTGGAATAACTGAACAACTTTCAGTAAAAACAATTGATGTGCTTAGTTGTTGGCTAATTTGCCTGACTATAGTGTTCACCTGCAGCTAATGTTTATAAAAATAACTGCTACTTTCTAGTAATATCTCTTGAGACCATGTAATTTGCCTCACCGCACAGACCAGTAAATCTTGCAGCAGATAGCAAAGTTTTAATGCTATCATGATATGAAGGAGCTTCCAACTTATCTGAAACAAGCTTTGCCAATTGTATGTCTTTATAGTCTATTCACATTTTACCATTTTTTCTCTAAGGTGACCGAGATGGTGGAAGGTGATGAGTACGAATTCCGCGTCCTGGCAGAGAACGAAGCTGGTTTCAGCAAACCCAGCGAGACAACAGGAACATTCCTGGCCAAGGACCCGTACAACCGACCCGGCCGTCCCGGTAGACCGAATGTGAAGCTGGAAGGAAACGCAGTCACGCTAACGTGGACCAAACCTACAGAGGACGGTGGAAGTCCCATCACCAACTACGTCATTGAGACAAAGAGCGTTAACCAGGTATGTCTCTCAGATAATGACTCAAGTTATTGAATAATAGAAGAAAAGTTTCGTTTTGATTAATTAGTTTCTATTTATTAATCAAATCAAACCTGGCCATAAACTGTTCATTATAACAAATTCAGATGATATCGTATTTTGGTCCATGATTTTTAATGATTTCAGTAATAACCCTTTGGTAATTATCATTGATCAACATGTACCAACTAATAATTATGACTGGCAACTGACCTAACTGATTAGTATATGATTTAGGCCTCATGACAAGTGAATAGTTAATTTATGACCTTGTGATTCACCTTGAAATTGTCTTCTGTCACAGGTGCGCTGGACAGTGGTCAATCAGAGCGAGAAGGTGACCAAACTGACCTACACAACAAGCGACCTGACCCCAGACACAGACTATGAGTTCAGAGTGTCTGCCCAGAACAAGGCGGGAGTGGGAGTGCCATCCTCTCCGAGCAGTTCGGTCCGATACGGTGAGTATGGATGAAGGTCATTCACTTGTGAGATGTGAGATTGCAAACACTGAGGAAATGTTTTAGTGCTACTCTTTTGACACTAAAATCATGTCTAATACTATGAAAAAAAAAATTACATACTGAAAGCCTCAATACCTAATATTGTTCCGAAGGTTCATTTTTAATTAATGTGATTGCTGAAGATGATATTCACCTCCAATCTTGATCTCTTTTTGGTGACCTTAACTCTTGACTCTAAGTGACATTGAAAACTAACATTGACTAATACTGACCTTGACTTTGCAGAGGAGATCATTGAATTCCTGAAGCCTCTCCAGGACATCGAGGTCAAGAAGCTTCCCACCACTGTGACGTTTGAGACAGAGGTCTCCAAGAGCAACGCTCAGGTCACATGGTACTTTGAGGATCAGCAAATCAGACGCAACTACAAGTACGACCCTGTGGTCGAAGGTCGCGTGCACAAACTGGTCATCAAGGATGTGGAAGGAAAGGACGAGGGAAAATATACAATCATCGCAAAGAACAACAAGTCATCTGCGTCTCTCTCCATCAATGGTATGACATGACTTAAAAGTTATTGCAAAAATGATTTTTTGAATGTTATGAGCTTTGGTGTTGGACTTTTAAAGAACATCTTTGTTACTGGTTTGATATGACCCCAGCCTAGTCAGTGTTTAGATTTTGCATTACGTGTTTTCAATGTCTAGGTGATGCCAGCATCTTAGTGACTCAGTCAATACGAAACATGTGGTGATAATTGTGATGTCTGCTTTAATTTCAGCTCCTCCCGTCTTCACATTTGACGAATCCAAATTCAAAGATAAGGTCATCCTGAAGGCGGGAACATCCACCTCGTGGGAAGTGCCATTTGCCGCTTGTCCTCAACCGAAGGTCAAGTGGGCAGTGAACGGCGATCCCATCCCAATGTCATCTCGATTCGTGGTCGATGTCATTTACAACATGACTTCTATCTGCATCGGACGAGCGGAACCTGGTGACTCAGGCAATTACACTCTGACACTGGAGAACCAGTATGGCAAATGCACGCTCTCTATCCAGCTGATTGTCATTGGTAAGTGTCTTGAATAAGAGATGTTTTGGATTCTTAACACAACCATCCCATTGTAATTTATTATATCACAGTAATACAGTAAAGTTATCTGTAATACTTTTGAATATGATTGATGTTACAACAAGCACCGCAATAAATCTTGTAACTTTGCTCACCAAAAGTCAGACACCACTCTTTGTCTAGTTAGTTAACTTCTGAATGGGCATAACTGACTGACGATACTCATTTTATTACCCAGGTGCTCCAAGTGCTCCCAGGGACCTAGAAGTGACGTCAGTGACAGAGAACTCAGTGTCTCTTCGCTGGACGACTCCAAAGACAGACAATGGCAGCCCCATCACGGCTTACGTCATCGAGAAGAGGGACCCTAAGCGTCAGTCTTACATCCAAGTCGGACAAACTTCTTCTGATAAACACGAGTTCACGGTATCTCGTCTGGTCCAGGGCAACAGCTACAACTTCCAAGTGATGGCTGAGAATGAAGTCGGACTCGGTGAACCTGCTGAGCTGTCTCAGGGCGTCACTGCTAAGAGTCCTTACAGTGAGTGTGAATTGCTATTATTATACATTGACAGTTGTACAAATGGGTATCATAGGTTGTACAAATGGGTATCATAGGTTGATGAACAGCAGATAGATAGCTATAAGATTTAAAACAATCTTAATCAAAATGGCAGTTTCCTCGTATATTACTACAAGGAATAGTCTACAAATACATATGATCATAAGTCTTCAGACCAATATGTTAAATTATAGGTTATTATTCTGTATGCCATCTAGCTATTTCATGTGCCTCTAACAAAGTAGTCATATGAGCTACTGTGTTTCTGGCATAATTATGATCTTACAAAATGAAGTTTAGTGTCATGTTCTCAGTTGAATATAAATTCTGAATGAATTTTCTTCCACTTTTACAGAGGTGCCAAGTGCCCCATCTGCCCCGACCATCAAAGACGTCAAATCAACTTCCATGATGCTCAACTGGCAAGCGCCTGCGAACAACGGAGGAACGCCGATCTTAGGATACCACATCGAGAAACGCTCGTCCACGTCCAAACACTGGGTCTTCCTCACCTCAGCCCTCATCCGTGACACATCTTACAAGGTATGCGAGTGTTCGTTTAGGCAACTGTTACATAAGCATAGAAATGTATGTCATGTTGCCTGCAGAAGCAATAATTCATTGACATGTCATATCATTAAAACTTGTCATGATAATCGTTATCTAATGGTCCAATGATGAAGTTGATTATACTGACAAAACTTGCAAGGATTAGATTAGTTAATGAGCATGAGTTATTTTAATAGCGGTATAATGTGTTCTTGTATTTTTTTAAGGTGACTGACCTCATCTCTGATACAGAGTATGAGTTCCGTGTGTTAGCTGAGAATAAGGTGGGAACGGGACCACCGTCCGAACCCAGTGTGCCGACCTACGCAAGGGACCCTTGGGGTGAGTTAAATGGTGATGAAGTAGGAGTAACAACAAATTGATTTATGGAAATATAAAGTATACAAGAGTATTCCAGTCTGAAGAATGTGCTTTAGATGAAGAACACCGATCTTTATTGTGATGTCAATGAATATTGCAGGAAATGAGAACTGGAATTTGCTCAGCTTAATTTTGTGATGGTCATGCATGATTCAAGTGGCTTGGTGGTTATGACTCAATATGAAAATAGCTGATAACTGCCGGGAGTTTCTTGATGAACATATTGTATTATTGAAGTTGCTATAATAATATATTGTATAAAAGTTAAGCATATATATGTAATGATATAAAATAAGGACAGGTAATGTTAAAAAAGGTTGCAGACTGTTGCAATGAGTATGTTGTTTCTTTCCACAGACCCACCAGGCCCCCCTGGTAGACCCACAGTGTCGGACCTCAAGAAACGATCTTGTGTCTTGAGCTGGACGCCTCCACACTCCGACGGAGGCACACCGGTCACCGGTTATACCGTAGACTGCAAGATGGAGGATGGATTCAAGTGGAACAACGTCAGCGAGGGAGAGAAAGTGCTGGACACCAGGTACACGGTCACCGGCCTGCAGGAGGGCTACCGTTATGATTTTAGGGTAGCCGCCATCAACCGGGCTGGAACCGGAGAATATAGTAAAACCAAGGAACCTGTCACCCTTCAGGAACCTATTGGTAAGCTAAACATCCCATTATTGGTCATTTTTACTGCAGAGTAGCATAACAATAATATCAGTTTTTGCATCAAGCCAATCAGACAAGTTCAGTTTAGTTAAGTTAAGTTCAACATTGTAATATATGAATCGCATTGACAGCATTTTGTTAAGAAACAACTTTCCTCAATTATACCGTTTATTTGAACTCGTTTTACTTCAGTTGGCAACCCGCCCAAGATTCGACAGGGCTTGGATGACTTTGAAGTGATCAGCCCCGAAGTCGCCACATTGGAGTGCGATGTCAACACAGGAGGAACCGACGATTTCGAAATTAGATGGTGGGTGTTCCCTCGTATTCTTATTGTGTAATATATTAAGTGTTGTAGATTATGGACAAAGTTATCACACTAAAGAGTAGCACTAGTAGCGTTTTATTTATTGTTATGATGACTCAAGGAAATATCTTCAACACAAGATTTTATGATTTAAATGTTCAGGTTCAAGGAAGCCAAGGAGCTCTACCGCGGCAGAAAGTACGAGATGCTCTACTGGAACAACAAAGCTTCTCTGGTTGTCAAGGATACAGAACCCTCTGACTCCGGAAAGTACCGCTGCGAAGTGAGCAACAAACTAGGAAGGGTGGAGACCACAGGATCCCTCGCTGTCTACAGTAAGTAAATTAATATTCATAATGACATAATATAATACTTTGCCAATATCAGAAGATATGGTACATGTAATTTATGACAAATAGGTCAGAATCGACCTCTCTCTGTCAATAAAAAGATATCTATTTATGAACCCGTTGTCCCTGGCTGAAACTATGTGAAAATGACAGTATGTATTTGATGTAAATGAAACTAAGTCTCACAAAGTGAAAAGACAGATATTTGATGTTAATGACATAATATAAAACCACTGTCCCTGACTGAAACTATGTCTCTCAAAAGTGAAGAAGACTAAAGTGGTGTTCTGTGGTTAAAGCAGAGAGCGAGTATCATTACGTTAACCAATCCTCAATATGTTCCTTGTGTTTTCAGGCAAACCCCAGCTTGAATACGACCCCAAACTGCAGGCACCAGTGGTTGTCAAAGCCAACGCCAGCCTCAGCATCCAGGTCGACTTCACAGGCGTTCCCAAACCAACAGCCGAGTGGTACTTGGGAGCCATGCGTTTGGACCACAGTCAGAGAATTGCAATCGACTCAACTGAGTACTACACGACTCTACACGTCAGAGGCATGACAGCCGACGATGTGGGAGATTACCGCGTGGTGGTCAAGAATAGAGCAGGATCTGCGTCTGCTAACTTCGATGTTAAGATCAAAGGTATGACATTAATCTTATGTGGTGTGTTTTTCATCTAAAGAGAAATTGTATATTTTACAAATCATCCAGAGATGAACGTCAACCAGTGTTAAAACATTGTTATGACTGATGTCTAATGGAATTCATGATGAATAACAGTTGTTGTAGTGATGTTTCTGCTCAAGAAAAAGAGGACAGCTAATCCAGATGAATTAGTTTCATATTAAAAATCGAAGTGAATCCATTTATTACCTTATTCTGACAACAGTGAAATTTTTGTATCAACCCCAGAGGACGATGACATGGTGGGACACAGACACTCACTGGATGCATTATGTGACCATGACTTATTTTAAGTTTCTTTTGTTCCATTTCAGACGTCCCATCTGCTCCCAGGAACCTTGAAGTGGGCAATGTCACCAAGGAAACAGCTGACCTGTCTTGGGATGCACCCACCGGAAACGGTGGATCCCCTCTGACTGGTTACGTCATCGAGAAACGTGACGCTTCCAAAAAGAACTGGATGAATGTCACGACCGTGTCAGCAGACAGAACGGCTTTCACCGTCACTCGTCTCTTTGAAGACACTGAGTACTACTTCCGAGTTGCTGCTGAAAACGCAGTCGGAACTGGCGAATATGTGGAGATCAGTCGCCCAGTGACTGCTAAATTGCCCTACCGTAAGTAGACTCAGTTATTTAACCTATTTCTTAATCAGATAATAAGAAAGTTGAGGTTGGAATGGTTCAAATGTCACTGCTGTTTGATATAATTAAATGATAAGTTACTATGCAACAATTAAATTGCCCACAAATGAGATGTCCCTTTTATCTCATTAGTAAAATGTATGTTATATTCTTAAATGGGGGTAATTTTGAAAAGATATTTCACTTTGTATATTTAAAATGGTCAATAAATCTTGAATAAAATTATTTTCAGTAACATAAATTGTCATAGAGAGTTTCCCTATTTCATTCCTAATCCTCAATAATATAATTACTTGTCTATGTTTCCAGGTGAACCAGATGCGCCACGAAACGTGACGATCTACGACGTGACCAGAAGCAACCTGACGATCAGTTGGGATGAACCCCGAGATAACGGAGGATCGCCCATCAAGGGATATTACATCGAGAAGAGAACACAATACAGTCCAAGATGGTCTAGGGTAAGCTGTCACATTGCACTTTTCAAATTGATATAGATGTTTGAGACAACAAAACAGCTCCAGACAAGGTTTATATGGACATTGCTTGATATTCCCAAAGCTTTTGTTGATAGGAAAACAGAACTATATTAATCCTGGGAACTCAGGCAAAAGGAATTATAGTGTTTTCCAAATACCATGTACTTAAAAATATGTTTTGAATGATGATATTATGGTTGAGGACATTGAAATCGCCCATAAATTTAAACTGTTGATAAAGGTATTTTGTGTCAGTTGAAGTAGGTACTTATGAATGGGACATTAAAATCACCTGTAATGTGTAAACCGCATGCTTTGATGACTAACTACGAGTAGAGTATATCTCTATATTAATGCAATTTTGAACAACGTCGGATATTTCTCATTAAGGTGAACCGCATCCTCCTGCACGACACAACATACATGGTATCAGACCTTCATGACGGAGATGAGAACGAATTCCGCATCATGGCTGTCAACGAAGCAGGTGTCGGAAAACCAACCGAAGCATCTCCCCCGGTGGTTGCTAAGGATCCTTATGGTAAGGAAGTAGATTGATTCCAGATTGATATTCAAATGCTCCTGTGAATTAGACAGCCATTGTCAGGCCAATGCCCTGCTGGTGACTGCATTGAGATCAATCTCAAGACAAGTCAAATCAAACATCATTGGATTATCTTGATGTACAAGCCATTGATTATGTCATAAAAGTTGATATGCCAAATATTACTCGGACTCAGACATTTATGCACATCACAGAAATATAAAATAAATTGTATTGTATGCAGTCGTCTGATTTGTTACATTATGTTTGATTTTTCCAGAAAAACCAGGCACACCAGGACGTCCTAACATTGTAGAAATCAGCAAAGGAGCAGCCAAGATCAACTGGTCAGCCCCTGGAGATGACGGTGGCTCCCCCATCACTAACTACCGCATCGAGATGAGGACAGTCGGGTCTTACAGGTGGGACATCGTGAACGTTGAACGTGTCTCTGGTACCACCTACACGGTCACCGGATTACTGGAAGAAACGGATTATGAGTTCAGAGTGTCTGCCGAGAACAAAGCGGGAGTCAGTCAGCCATCTGATGCTTCGCGCTCTGCCAAGTATGGTGAGTAGGACAAAGAATAAGATAAAAAATGATGGATAACCCAGTGGTAATTTACTGAACAACTTAGACTGATCATAAAGATGAAAACTTGAGCCATTATTGGCTGATATGTTCATCTGTAGATATAATGAAGAATCTATAGTGCTACTAGGTGATACTTGCTCTATTGCTCTAATTGTTCTTTAAAGAGTCTTTGTCTTTTGTTTCAAGTTGAGGCAATAGAGTTCCGCAAACCTCTCTCTGACATCACAGTCAACAGACTGAACACATCTCAGACATTCACCTGCGAGATCAACAAGGACAATGTCCGTGCCCAGTGGCTCAAGGACGGTCAAGAAATCCTTCCTGATTTGGTCAAGTATGAAGTGTCCATGGTGGGCAAGATCCACAAACTGATCATTAACAAAGTTGACAGTCGAGATGCTGGTGATTACGCCATCGTACTCAAAGGACACCGATCTGCAGCCAGGATGTCAGTTGAGGCTAAACCTGCCTTCCTTGACATTGAGAAATACAGCAAACCCCTGGTGTTGAGAGCAGGACAATCGGCTGTCATTGAGGTCGGCTTCAGTGGATCTCCTCAGCCAAAGGTCAGTTGGAAACTGGATGGCCAGACTCTGCTTGAATCGAGACGTGTCACTATTGACACCATCTATGGCATGACGTCTCTGACCATCGGCCGAGCAGAGAGGGGAGACGCTGGACGCTACACTCTTAAACTGGACAACACATTTGGATCTGCTGAGATCAACATCGAAGTCAAGGTCCTTGACAAGCCAGGACCACCAAAGAACCTGGACTGCACTGAAGCTGCTGAGACATCTGTCACGCTTGAGTGGTCGGCACCCAGGGATGATGGAGGCACACCAGTTACCGAATATCTCGTCCAAAAGAGAGATGTCAGTCCTGTTTTTATTATTTTTATTTTGTAGTAATTTTCAAACTATCTCTTGATTAAGATCACTTCACTAGCAATTATGCTGCTTTCAAAATATTTATATATAGGTCAATTATTGATACTAAGTTTGAAATCTTTTCACCAGGCCTTGAGAATGGTATGGAGCACGTGTGGAGAGACTTCAGACCACTCCTTCAGAGTTGGTCGCCTGCAAGAGGGCGGACAGTATGTCTTCAGAGTGGCGGCTGTCAACAAAGTGGGAACAGGACCTTTTGAAGAACTAACCAAGGCCATTGCGGCCAAGAGTCCTCACAGTAAGTCCTGATTATGAATTAATGGTGTCTAAATTTTGTTGAAAATCAAGACATAATATAGTGACTGAACGGTAAAAACTACTCAGCTAATAGCCAAATGATCATGTGAGGTGCTAGCTATAAAATATAAGACGAATGTGGCTGATTGTCACAATGCAGGAGATTCAAATGAACGGGGGAATTTTCAAGTCTTAAATTTTGGGTATACCAATAAACATTATTTTCTATTCATTTACAGATGTTCCTGGATCCCCAGGCGCTCCCCGTGTCTCGGAGATCTTCCACGATTCTTGTGTTGTTTCCTGGTCAGAGCCCATGTCTGACGGAGGATCTCCAATCACCGGATACGTCTTGGAGAAGAAAACATCGACATCCAGCTGGGCTAGAGTGACCCCAGTGCCTGTCAGGGACCTCAGCTACAACGTGCGCGACCTTGTAGAGGGAGCCACGTACCAGTTCCAGGTCATTGCTGTCAACAAGGTGGGTTGTGTCAGACAAATTAACAAATAATACAGAGAATTTATTGCCAATGAAATTATTATTGGTGGGCTTTTTTCTCACATCAATGGAATATTAGATTGGTTTGTTTTTCTTTACCTGAACAGGTGGGCGACAGTCTGCCATCTTCTCCTAGCTCCCCGTTTGTTGCCAAGGACCCATGGGACAAACCAGGTCGACCCGGAACACCCAATGTCTCGGAGGTGACCAAGAGATCTTGTGTTCTCACCTGGACGCCTCCCGTGTCTGACGGAGGATGTCCCATCAAGACTTACGTCATTGAATACAAGGTATCCACTTTGAATCTTTAATCTACTTATCTACTTGATATATTCAACAATTATTAAACAAGGAAATTGTCATAGACATTTTCTAGAAAGACTAAATGTAATATTTAATGACCCTGACCCTGATAACCCAAGGAATGAGCAGGTTACTCTTTGTTATGAAATAACTTATTAATCTTCGGTCAGGCTACTTAAATGCTCTTTTCTGTATTGCAATTAGTCTTACCAATGAGGCCTTCTGGCCAATGAACCACAGTTGCTTTGAACCCAGTGTGTCCTTTTCGGTAAATCAATGCTTCATTTTGTGTCTTAATTTTCCCCACAGATGAGCAGTGGCTTCAAATGGGAAAGAGCGAACGAAGGTGAACGTGTCCTTGAAACAACCTACAAGGTCACAGGACTGAGGAGTGACACTGAGTACGAGTTCAGAGTGGGAGCTGCGAACAAGGCTGGAGTTGGACCCTGGTCAGAGGCTACAATGCCACTACAGGTCAAGGAACCTGTTGGTGAGTGTATTGGTCAATTAGGATGAACTAGAAAGATTTGTATTTATTTTATTTTTTGATAATCAGTAAATCATTAGCATCATTGTATATTTGCCAAAGTGTAAGGAAAATATCTTTGTATTATCATAATCAGGACTAAAATTCATTATCAAAAGTCAGTAGAACAGATTCTTGATTTAGGCTCTTGAAATGAGGACTTGGGTTCACTAAAGAACCGCAAATCAGCTGATGAAGTATGTAATGGCTTCAGCACCTATTGAAACATGCCTGATGTTATTACTCTTACAATAAACCATCAGTCTGCAGCTCATACAATGTCAACCCAAAAAGGTTCTACAATAGTACAACATCTTTATCAATTAGGATACCGATGCAATTTCTTAATTGTATTAATGTTTTCCAGTCGGAAATGCACCAGAGATCTTGTCCGACCTGCATGACCTGACATCAATCGGTGGGAAGACCATCAAGATGGAGTGTGAGATTTCAGCCGGAAGACCCAAGGCAGATATCAGATGGTCAGTCTTGTGTTTGAATTGAAATAAGTGCTAGGTTAGCAATATCGCCTTGCATTTGAATTACATTATATGATTCTGGTTCACAGGTTCAAGGATGCCAAGGAGATATACAAGACACACCATCGTTACAGGATGTCCTACAACGAAAGAGAAAGCGTGGCCTGCTTGACCATTCATGGAGCAGAGGCTACAGACACAGCTCGCTACAGATGCGAGGCGTCCAACCGTTTTGGAAGAGTGGAGACCAACGCTCGCTTGGTCGTTAATAGTGAGGATGGCCTTAAATTTGTCTCTTGAAATTTGTTTGTTGGGCATTGTTTTGTAATCTAAACAACTGTTCATTTTGTTGCAATTGACGTAAGTGTCCAGGTTGGCTGTATAGGAACCTTGCAAAAAATGAAATACATATTGAAGATCGATAGTATAAAATTTACCACAAATTTTGAAGAAAGTACTTGATCAAACATTGATATGATTGTAACAGTGAGACAATGATAGTAGCCCATTTGTGCATATCTTTCTTGTGCTTTTTCCAGTTCCACCCAAACTGGACTATGACGGACGTTACGGTGCACCCCAAGAGGTGAAGGCCGGTTCAACACTCATCCTGCCCGTCAACTTCCTCGGTGTACCCACACCCAACGTCTCGTGGTACAGGTGAGTCACTCAGTGCCAGACGTGGAGCTGTTATAGGGGAACAATTGCCACTGATTTTTGGCCATATGTAGAATTCTGATGTGGTTATGAAGTCAATTTATGTCTTAGTAATTTGCACATATGACCTCTGTTTAAAGTATGACCTCTGTTTCAAATGTTAGTAATTCTTCTAAAACTATTGTTGTAACATTGAACATGTAAAAGATGGTGAGTTTTGTGACATCACTGGCTGTTATTAGCAATTGGACATTACAGAAAGGCTAGCTGTGCAAATGACTGACCTGTCAAAGTGTCAATTTTACTGGCGTAAAACTGCATTAGATGGTCATACTGAGTTTTTTCAATCGCAGAAACGGCGTTCCCCTGGGACCCATCAAGGGCCACGTGCACATCGACACGGGTGACAACTACTCAACGTTGACCATGTTAGGAATGGAGAGAGACGAGGGAGGCATCTACCGGGTGCAGGTTGAAAACGCAGCTGGCAGCACTCAGGCCGAGTTTGACGTCAGAATCAAAGGTCAGACTGAAGAAGTGGCATGCAAATAACTAATGTAATGGTCAAGATAGATTTCGGTGACCCTATAAATTGGACGTCAGAAAAGCCAATTACACAACACATTGAAGTTCAAATTGGAGATGAACGCAGTGGTTCTTGAAATGTTGTAAAATCTAATGTTCAGGTTCATTGTATTGATGGCATTGTGATAATCATTTAGATGACCAATATTAGCTCATCGCACAGTCACATTTCTTGTGATGAGGTTAATGAAATTAATTGCAAACTCAAGTATACTGGAATTTATTTGCGTGCTCTTACCTTTGTTTAAAGTATAATGGAACACTGACAAATCGTGAGTAAATGCCATATTTTGTTATGTTTGTTTTCCTTCCAACAGCGGCCCCATCTCTTCCGCCAAGTCTCCGAGTGACGGGCATCAGACGCGACTCCGTGTCTCTTGCCTGGGAGGAGCCTGAGTATGATGGAGGCTCTCCCATCACAGGATACGTCATCGAACGCAAGGACGTGTCCCGAGGAGGATGGACCACCGTTGGAACTGTCCCCACACACACTCGTTCATACACTATCAAGAAACTGCTGGAAGGAAACGAATACTTGTTCAGAGTGATGGCTGAGAACTCAGCAGGCGTCAGTCGCCCTGTGGAGACGTCCCAAGCCATTGAAGTCAAGAGTCCTTATGGTAAGATGATGATGATAATATTACCAACCCATGAAATACATGTCTCGAAACACAGTGAAGTCATTGAAATCTCCGGCACTGCTCAGTTATCTTGTCTTAAAATAAATCAGTGGTCTTTATGTTGAAGAATCATTTCTCATTTAGTATTGATGGGCTGTATTAACATGCTTTCTGTTACACAGACGTACCTGATGTTCCAAGGAACCTGGAAATTGTCGAGGTTAACAGAAACTGCATCACGTTGGAATGGCAGCCCCCAAGGAACGACGGTGGTGCCCCCATCTTCAGCTACATCGTGGAGAGACGCTCTGGCCACAGCAGTCGCTTCGTCAGGGTGGCTACTGTGCACGACACCTGGTACAGGTATGTAAAAGAGACAGAATTAATTTCAATGCTAGAAATTGTGTAAACCACAACCTTAATTATTATAGATATTGAGTATTAATCAGTAAATGATATAATGGAGTATTTCTGCTCTTAATTTGCTGCTTGAGGAATACACAGGTAATTGTATCTGTCATATATTCTCGTTAACTGTAGTATGCACTTGCTATGTTTGTATGTTGATATTTGTGGCTGTTCTATAATCTATTGCAAGCATTTAACAAATGATAAAGCATAATAAAGCATTTTAAATGTTTAATCATTTACTTTACAGAGATACTGGGGTGTTTGGTGACTCAGATTATGAGTACAGAGTTCTGGCAGAGAATGAAACAGGAGCAGGACAGGCGTGCAAACCGTTTGGTCCCGTCATTGCCAAGGATCCATTCGGTAAGTTAACGGAACGTTTGCTTAATTGGTGTTGAGAAATGTCTCATAGATACCTTTAGATTTACGATGACACTTCTTATTTTGTGCAATAGACGTCCCAACAGCCCCTGGAGTACCAGAGGTCATGAGCGTCACTCGTAACTCTGCCACCCTCAGCTGGAGGGCGCCACGAGATGACGGAGGCTCCCCCATCACCAATTACATCATCGAGTGCAAGTCCAACTTCAGCTACGGCTGGACGGTGGCTACCATCGGCACTAAGGTGGGTGCAAATTATGATAAAATCACGAAATACATGGTTCAATTTTGTCAACACAGGTGGTATGAAATGCTAATGTATCAAGATAGATACTGCATAATGTGCAATTAAGTAAAAAGGAAATGCATTTATAAGCTGATGATAGGTTAGGTATAATTTTATATGAGCAACACCATAACAGTAAATGTAAATGATCTAACCAGAAATATAACATTTCCCAATAGGTTATCGGCAACAGCTTCACAATAGGCGACTTAGTGGATGGAACATCCTATGAGTTCCGAGTGATCGCCGAAAACAAAGCAGGACGCTCAGAGCCTTCAGGACCCTCTCAAACGGTCGTGGTGAGAGAACCCGTCAGTGGAAATGCCCCACGCATCGTTGAACATTTGGTGGAGATTGTTGGAAATGTTGGAGAGACAGCGACATTGAGATGCAGGATTTCTGGAGACCCAGAGCCTGAAATGCAATGGTCAGTCACCCACGATGCTTAGAAATTCTCTTATTATTTAGAAGATTTTATTGTCTGAAGTGGCAGAACTAAGTGATAATTAATGTGAAATGCTTAGCCTTTGAAATGCTGATGCACATTGTGAATGCCATTTTAAGTTCGTGAAATGACGCTTCACACTGTCAAATGCCTTTTTCAGGTCGAAGGACTACCAGCCCCTGAGCAGTGGTCGCAAGCACACAATGGCCTACAGAGACGCGGTGGCTTCACTGGTCATCAAGGACGTCATTCAGAAGGATGCTGGAAGATACGTATGCGAGGCGGTCAACAAACACGGACACGCTTCTACCACCAGTCACTTCAAAGTCAGAGGTAGGGCTCTTGTATATAGATATATGGATGGATAAATAGATGCATAGATAGGTAGATAGACTAATGGGCTCTATTGGGTGGGAATTACCCTTCTTATCTCAGGATGCTGCTCAGTCTTACTAGTTGCTCAATTATAACTTCTAATTTCAGCTCCTCCAGTCCTTGAGTACGACAGACGCCTGGAAGACATGATCGCATCATCAGGCACCATGATGAAACTGAACGTTGCCATGGATGGAGTTCCAGCTCCAACCATCACCTGGTACAAGGATGGCGCCCCCTTGCGAGGGCAGCCCAACATCGCTCTCATGTCCGACGACTTCTCGACCAACGTGATGGTCAAGAGATGTTCCAAAGAGGACGAGGGAGATTATCGCGTCGTGGCAAAGAACGAATGGGGAAGCGCCCAGGCCACCTTCAGCGTCCGTGTCAGAGGTGAGCGATCCCATGCGCACTGTTCAGTTTATATTTGTTAGAAATAGTCTCAAGTAGGTCATTTAGGTTACCTATAGTTGAAGTAATCTGGATTGTTTAGCTAATAAATCTTGAATTATTCGGCTAATTGGTCACAAAAAGTGGTTCATATTTATATATTCGTTGTCTATCACAGATGTACCAGGTACTCCCACCAACTTGAACGTCACGGATGTGACTCGTAACTCTGTCACACTTAATTGGACTCGCCCTCGTTACGACGGTGGCTCCAAGGTGAAATCTTACATCATTGAGCGTTGTGATGCATCTAGAATGATCTGGACCCACGCAGCTGACGTTGACGCCTCCAAGACGACCATCACCCTGCCGAAACTGATGGAAGGAACCGAATACTACTTCCGAGTTATGGCTGAAAACGAGATGGGCATCAGCGAAGATTGTCGCATTGAGATCCCCGTTAAGGTCAAGGCACCTCAGACGGAAGCTCCTCTGCCTCCTCTTGGCCTGCGTCACGTAGCCATGAGGAGAGGAAGCGTCACTCTTGCCTGGGACGCTCCAATGGCAAGAGCCATGCAAGGACTCAAGGGATACCTGGTCCAGAGGAGGGATGAAGTCAGTGACTGGACTGATGTCGCTGCTCTGCCTGCTTCTACAACTAGGTAAGGCTTCATCTGTCATCAGTGGACTCAATGAATCAATTATTTGAGACAATTATAATTTTGTTAACATTTCATTTCATTAGAAGTCTTCAGGAGGGTCCCTCTAAGACTAATTAGAAGTCGCTGTCGAGGGCTCCTCCTTGATGACCTTTTACATTAATATTACTCAGTCTAACTATCACAAAACAGTCTCACAATGTCCTTTTCTTATCTCAAACAACACTAAAACTCCATATTGATAAGTTAAATCATCCTTTATATTTTGCATTGCACAGTCATTTAAGATACAGACCTTGTCAGTATAGGAGCTACAAAAGAAGACGGTAATTCTAAATGAATTTCTGAATTATGGTGGTGGAATCTAGTAGCTGGTGCTGAACATTTCACAGATTGTAGGGGTCTTGGAAAATATGTTGGTTTTAGTTGTAGATGTTGTAGATGTTGTAGAGGCAGGTGAGGATTGACATAGTTAGGAATACAGATTAATTTGTAGTGTATCAAACTGCACACATAGTTTACCGTAGAAATAGACTGTCGCACATCTTGCTTCTGGGTTATCTGTGAAGATGTATGTCTTCTTGATGGGTTTAATTGTGTATTTGCTGATGTTTCAATTGTCTTATGTTTTGACATTTATGTTTGCAGGTACACAGTGCCAGATCTGACCGAAGACCGTCAGTACCGATTCAGGGTGTACACAGAATCGGCAGCGGGAATGAGCATCCCAGTGGAGTATGAGCCTCCTGTGTTTACCCCACGTTCATCTCGTAAGTTATGGAGTATTTAAGGACTTATATCATCTTTTATTTGTCGTTGGTACAGCACATGCAATGAAGTCAGGCCCATATCTCAAACATTTAACGTTAGATCAAGCGGCAATTTGAATAACCAATTCTAAGCTGTCGATCAATGCTGTGGCATGTATTAATTAACTCTTAATTGGTCTTATCCGTCTCTGCAAGATGTTTTGATGATTTAGCTGGGGCCCCAACTGTTGGTGTATAATGTGTGTAATGTAATATCATATTAATAATCATGCACGCTACACTTCATGTTGTTCTTTTCATACAACAAATTTGGTAATTTCAGAAATCCCATACCGTCCCATCGGACCAATGATCATCAAGAAGGTCACTGACCGCTCTGTGCAGATAGAGTGGCGCCCCCCTCTGGATGACGGAGGAACCGGCATCAACGGCTACATCATTGAGATGAGTGAGAGTGGAGGGTCATGGAGACGGGTGGGCTATGTCAATGCTCGTGAGACGATGTACACCATTGCAGGTCTACAGGAAGGACTCACTTACTTCTTCCGAGTGGCAGCCGAGAATGCGGTTGGATTCAGCGCTCCGTTGCAGTCCGACTGCGTCATTCCATCAAAGCCTGACTGTAAGTTTTTAGTTCTGCTAGTTTTCACAATCAGCATGATCACTGAATAAGTGCATTTAAGTCAGAGCTATTCATGAGGGCTTTATTTGATTTTGACTAATATCCATAGACCACAACAGCAATGTCACATTCATTTAAGGTATGAAAATGACTTCATTTAATTTATTTTTTTTCTTTGTGGTTGACCTAAAGTAGTGTTATCTCATGTTATTTGTTTATTGCAGCTGCACCAGCTCCACCTACCCACATGGCCGTCACTGACCTAAAACGCGGTGGCGTCATGCTTGAATGGCAGCCAGCAGAGCAAGACGGAGGGTCACGCTTGACCGGATACCTCATTGAGAAGAGGGACATGGCCAAAGGAAAATGGGCGTTCGTCCAGAAGGTGTGTGTCTCAAGATGAGCTAATTCCTGGGTGGTTTCCTTTGGTGAAAGCAGTAATAGCTCAAATTCAGATATATAATTATCTATACTATAACTGTACCTATGTCTATCTTAGGTTGAGCCATCACTGACCAGCTACGATGTGCCTGGCCTCTTGACCGGTCGTCAGTACCAGTTCCGTGTGCGTCCAATGAACGTGATGGGACTTGGAGATGCCGTTCAGCCAGAGGATGCAGTGATGATCAGATCACAGTATCGTAAGTTATTAAATATTATGAATTTGAAATGCAGTGATGATCAGATCACAGTATCGTAAGTTATTAAATATTATGAATTGAAATGATAGATATTTGGAATGTGAACAGTAAATGCACTAACAACAATAATTTTGTAAAGCTAGTCTGCTAAATGATAATACAATGTCAGCTGACGGAGTTTTGTCAATACAATTAATACATTTCAAAATGGATCACTTCAGAACCACCAGCGCCTCCTCGTGGTCCTCTGACCATCTTCAACGTGTCCAACAACTCAGCCGACTTGAAGTGGAGCACCCCCGATTACAGCGGAGGATCTCCCATCACCAATTACATCATTGAGATGCGAGACTCGAGCCTCGGCAGCTGGCAGAGAGTGGGTTTGGTGGATCCACTTGAGACTCGTTACAGAATCAACAACCTGCTCCAGGGACAGGACTACATGGTCAGGGTGATTGCCCGCAACAGAGAGGGACAGAGTGTTCCTTTGCAGTCCGAGATCTTCACTCTTGTTCCCGATACTTGTAAGTGGTCTACGCTGCTTGCTTTTTCTGTTTTGATAGCGCTCATACATTTTTACTGTGATTCTTATATTACTTTAAATTCTGAGGGAATGTATTACTTTTCTTTTTGTGTGTGAACTGTCGGAAAACTGTCTTACCTAGTGATGTTCAACACAATATCAAATAATATTTGCTCTCACAGCTGTGCCCAGCAAGCCCAACATGGTGCGTGTACAGAAGGTGACCCGAGACAGCGCGACTCTGACCTGGCTGAAACCAATGAACGACGGAGGATCAGTCATCAAGAATTTCATCATCTTGAAGAAAGTGTCCCCAGGATCTCGCTGGGAGGAGATTGGTACCGTCAGTGGCAACGCAACGTCGTACACGGCCATCAACCTGAGGGAAGGACGCGATCATGTCTTCGCTGTTTATGCAGTCAATCGCAGAGGAAAGGGTGAGGCGGCTGAGACCATCACGCCCGTCATACCTCAGCGATCTGTTGGTGAGTGTCTGTCTAATGCACCCGCTGGTCTTTATATTTAATACTTGGTGTATATAGAAACATACCTTGAAATGGATGCTTAGTTGAAAGTGATAGAGATAATCGATTAAAGTGTTAATTGTCGAGGTTTTAATCACAGTGAGTTGAAAGTCCTGGGCCTAATTTGAGGATTGTTTGGTGCAGTTGCAAACAAATATTCAGTAGTGAATGTAGTCTCATGATGGCACCTCAGGCCATACTCAGATAGGATGGTAGATCCTGAAGTTCAACTTCAAAGGTTTTCAGGTTCCCATTTAATTTCTTTACCTAGGCAAACCAGAGAGCCCAGAATCGCTGGACATCTCGTCATACAGAGAAGACTCCGTCCAACTCTCCTGGAGAATGCCCTTAATGGCTGGACCCATCTCAGGCTACAGAATCGAGAAGAAGGAGTCAGGAAAGAGTCGCTGGGAGTTGGTTGACTCCGTGGACTCCATGGAGAACAGTTACACCGTCCACAACTTGCGTCAAGGGGTCAGCTACAGTTTCCGTGTGTTGGCCGAGAATCTGGCCGGAGTGTCAAAACCGAGGGTGCTGGATTCATTCTGGATGCACAGGCGCAGTCCTTACAGTATGTTCAGTTCTTGCGGTCACTAATCTTAAAGTTTGCTCAAAGTTTATTGTACTTTTATTCAGTTGTGGTTGCTTAATCTGTGTGTTCTTTCACTGTCCTGTAACTTTGAAGGTGGTATCTAGAGTAGAATTCAGTTTTAACACTTGCCATGAAGAACGTAGCTAAATTTGGCCCTAACTCTTTTACCATCGCTAGATATACTACAATATATGCCATCTTAAATATCAGTTAATATTTCGCCAAGAATGGTCTTAATATTAAGTTCCTATAATGTTGTGAGACAATGAATTGTCATTGATGTATTTTTCCATTATACTCTATATTTTAAATTTCACCCCACAGCACCACCAGCGCCACCTTCAGGCCCCATCACGGTGACCGAAGTGACCCGCACAACGGTGACCATTGCCTGGCGCCCTCCGATGTCAGATGGAGGCGCCGCGATCAGTGCGTACATCATCGAAAAGAAGGAATCGATGAAGACCAGCTGGACCAGAGTGGCTAGGATCTTGCCTCAGAATCTCTCTTACACCGTAAGCTTAAGGCTCTAGATTGTCTCATACAATGCAATTGTCGAACCCAGTTATATGTGATATGTTTGTAAGTCATTGCAATGTTATTTCACAGATCGTCAACCTGACTGAAGAGATGGACTATTCATTCAGAGTGTTCTCTGAGAACATTGAAGGACTCAGTGAAGCTTTGACCATCGAGGAGTACATCGTTCCTCGCAGAAGAGCATGTAAGTAACACTCCAGAACATGCAGTGCATTTTACACACTGAGATATTTTCTCTTGGATATAAATACAAGTGTCTTTGGCTTTGATCATCCCCCATCTTGTGTCTTGTGTCTTTGCAGCTGTACCAGAGCCACCTAGTGGGCGCATCAAGATCAGGCGGGTGACGTCAAGTTCGGTCCTGATCGAATGGAATGCTCCTCATGACAACGGAGGCAGCCGCATCACCGGCTACATCGTCGAGTACAGAGAGATCGAACAGTTCCACTGGATGAGAGCGGGTGCAACAGACGCCTACAGTCTCTCCTTGGAGTTTGGTCGCTTGAGAGAGGGACATGAATACCTGTTCAGAGTGGTCGCTTGCAACGCTGTTGGAGAAAGTGACCCTGTTGAGGTCGACATGGCTGTCAGGCCACTGAGGGAGAGGGGTGAGTGTGTTGCTATGTATGGATTCATTGAATACTTTGCTCCATATGAATGGAAGACCATAGTGGTTTCCTCTGGTTATAGCAGTTAATTAAAGAAGCCATTTGTATGTGTACCTGTATGGCACGGCATCAATCAGTTTGCGGTCATTCTTGCAGAACCACCATCTCCACCAGGTGGACCCCTTGTAGTCACCGACGTTCACAAACATTCCATGACGCTGACCTGGCAACCACCTGCCTCAGACGGTGGCGCCCCCATCACTGGCTACATCATCGAGATCAGAGACACGTCGGTCCAGGGCTCTTGGACGAGAGTTGACCGCGTGCGTCCTCACATCTACCACTTCACAGTGAGTCACCTGACAGAGGGACACAACTACGTGTTCAGGGTGATCGCTGAGAATGGAATGGGAAGGAGTCATCCGCTGGAGGCCAGGATCCCTGTGGAAGCCAGATCACCTTACAGTATGTATCATATTATTGTACTTGAAATTCAAGTGAATTCATTTTGTCAGCCTATTTGATTTACCAATTGCAATGTAACTCCACAATTAGACCATTCGATAGTAATTAATAGAATACAGCTGTGGGTCCCTGAACTCTGATTACAATGTAATATAAGGTTCAGTAATGTAGGTAATCTTAATTGGCAGTTCCATGGTATTCTGAATTTATATAATGTCATATTAATCTCTAACAACACATAAGAATACAATTCGGCAATGTCTCATGTGATACTCACGAATATTTGAAACTGCCCACAAATGATCATTTATATTCTTCTTCTGCAGGCAAACCAGATGCACCCGGCAGATTACGCGTGGTGGGCATCACAGAAGACTCCATCACCATCGAGTGGTCGGAGACTATCACGATCGGAGGTGCTCCCATCTCAGCTTATGTCATTGAGAAGAAAGAGAGCTCCAGCCAGTCATGGACCCACGTGGCGTCCGTCAGTCGTGACACCACAAAGTACAAGATCCAGCACTTGCTGTCGATGATGTCCTACGTGATCAGAGTGGCAGCTGAGAATGAGGAGGGACTCGGACGCTGGAAGGAGCTTGACGAACCTGTCACTCCTTCCAAGGCCAAGAGTGAGTGGAGAATGTAGATTTATACAAAGCAGAAGTGTATTAGTAGAAAATATAACGATCAACAATGAAAAATTTCAGTAGCAGTGTACATTCTAAGAGTAACTTAAAGAATAACAGTAAGATATAATAACTCATATGCTAATACGTATGACTCCAGACCTACCATCTGCCCCGACCAACCTGCAAGTCGACTACATCACACGTGACTCGGCCACCTTGAAGTGGGACAAGCCCACAGATACAGGCGGAGTACCTCTTGTGGGATACATCATCGAACAACAGGACGGAAAAGGACGTTGGCATGTCAGAGGAGGCGTAGATGCCTATAGATTGTGGTACACTGTGCACAACCTGATGCAGGGATATCCCTACAGATTCAGAATCAGGGCAGAGAACCCTGACGGTATGGGACCACCCGCCACCCTTAAGGAACCCGTCACACCAAAGGCCGTCATCTGTGAGTAGTGATCTCTCACTCTATTGTTTCTCTGTTATAACCAGATACTAGTTAATTTACAATGACGGTGTGGTGACCAACTATCTTTGTTATGAATGAGTTAACTTCCTGTGAAGATGGACCATCCCAATCCCATTATAACCACTTCAACTTTTTATGCCGTCTTAATATATCAAATGATGACAGCTTAACATTCCCATCTGAATAACTTATAAATAATTCCACAAATAAAAAAAAACTTATGCCACTGTCAGGAACTTTGGACGGCCATTTTTTAATACTTGTAAAGTGCTTTTGTATTATCTTCACGCAAGTGCCATTTAGCTTTATCGGGCCTTATATGACCATCTGCTCTCGGCAAATGTGATGATGAGATGATAAGACTTTGCATCTTCTTTCACCCACAGGGCGTCCTTCAGCCCCTGCTCTCATTGAAGTGGCCAACATCTCGGAGGACAGCGTGACCATTAGCTGGTTGCCTCCCGAGAGAGACGGAGGATCACGAATCATCAGATATGTCGTGGAGAAGTGCAACCCATCTGGCTCCAAGGGATGGGTGCCTGTGCATGAGGTTGACTCCTCATCAGTGCTCATCACTTGTATTGAAGGTCAGTGCTATGTTCAAGGTCGTACTGCTGTTACAAAAAAAGTATTGGTGGGGAGTTTTAAAGCTATTGATATCATTATTATATGAGACATTAGAAGAAGAGTTATGTACGAACAAAGCGCAGAGGAAATTAAGATTTGATGTAATTAGTTGCTTTAGCTTTCCTGTGCCTTTTAGCAATGCTGCTGTAGGCAGTATGATTCCATTTAATTTGTCCTTGACTTTCATGCCGTGCTGTCCATTAATTTTTGCCTCAGGACTCAAAGAAGGTAGACCATACCTCTTCCGAGTCTTTGCTGAAAACGAAGTTGGACCAGGAACGCCCGCTGAGTTGCGAGATGCGGTTATACCCCGTGGCCAGATTGGTATGTTTAACTTTTCAATATGCATTCAGTAAATATTAACTCTGAAGTTAATTAAGATGAATTGTAATGATAGTTGTAGGAGTGGTGTGTCATTTTCCCCGTTTCCTTTCTTTCCCAGGTGCTCCCAGTTCCCCTGAGGGTCCAGTGCGTCTGATGCGCATGACTCGCAACACAATCTCCCTGCAGTGGTGTCCTCCCAGAGACAACGGAGGATCTCCAATTGAGCGATACATTATCGAGAGGAGAGTAGCAGAGCGCTCTGTCTGGGCACAGGTAAAGCATGCTATGCCATTCATTATTCCGTTTATAGATGATATGAAATCAATTTGATGCTTAATTAATATTTTATTCCTATCTGTCAAGGCTGCAACGAGCCCACCAGACATGACGGCATGCACAGTAACAGGCCTCACAGAAAACGAAGTCTACTTCTTCAGAGTGATCGCCCAGAATGCTTACGGCCACAGTGAGGCCTTGGAGTACGACAAACCAGTCATCCCCAAGCGCGTCCTGGGTGAGTAGAGCTGCATTCATATTCAATAAGGCATGGTGCATCCAGCGATGTTACTAAACCTGTTATATTTTATGTATTCTTGTACATACATTTATGATCTTGTTCCAACCGCTGCATAGTGATAATAACTACTGGCGGAAGTCTAGCTTAGTCTAGTCTTTGTCTGACCAACCTTTTTTTTGGGTTGTACTGTACTGTCTGTCTACGTCTGACAGCGTATGTCTGTCTGTATAAGTAAGCATCCAAAACTTGGTAGGTTTAAGAACTTTTTTGTAAAATTCTGAATTTTATCTGTTATTGTTCCTTATTACTAAGCTTCAGTGAAAAAAGAAAATCACTAGATTCCTGAGATTAGGCTTATTCATTGAGATTTTTAAGCAAATTTTAATAGAATTAATTTCAGGAAGCGTTGAATGTTGTTTTGTCTCTGTATTTTATGTGACAATATTTTGCATCACTTCATTGAATGATTTCCACATTTCCCACAGTTTTAATTTACATGTATAAGTTGCGAATGTATGTATTTATTAATAAGCTACACAGCATGGCGCAAATTGCGACACTAGGCGCGAACTGACCACAGGTATGTTAGTTTGGAGCGAAAGAGCAAAGACTGCCATTAGAGACAATGAAGGACTTTGCTGTTCTGCTCCAACGCCTTTTACTACTGTCACAATTTACCTATTTAGTAACAGTTCTGCTGTTTATGTATCTCTTGTACATTGTTTCATCTTATGATTCTAGATGATTAGGATTATTTATTATCATTAATAAATAGTTTTATTTACTCGGAAGTTCAAATAAAGCTGGATTTCTGATGTGTATTTCAAAACCTAGTCAATGAAATAATGCTTGATGCTGCGCTTTCTTGCAGAATCAACGTCAATGAGAGAGCTGGAGTTGTTCACGCAGGAGAGTCACATGACCTCGGAGCGCACGGTTGTCAGGGTATCACAGACATCGTCACGGTATCATGAGTACGCAGACGAGCCTCTCACAGCCACTTCTGACTCACTGCAGTCCTCCTTGGCCCTTATGAGATTGTGATACGCTTCATGTGATCATTGCAATCCACCAGAGGGCCTCTGTGACAGGACCCCATCTGCTGGATATGCACTGTAATTAAGACTATTTGTATATATGGAATCTACACAGACTTATATTCGACTTCTGGCAACGGCAGCTGTCTGTGACGTGCTGCCCTCTGCCGGATTAAGTGCTCACTACATGCGACTCACAAAGACTCGCTGACTGAGTTTCTCTCATGAACGAAACAATCCTACCATTACAAGTGGAACGAAACTGAACTGACTCTTTGTTATCCAGCATGACTGAAAACGTACGTTAAACTTTCAGAAAATTTTTATAGGAAATTTTCATCAATTGGAACAAGTTTAGGGTTTCATTTTTGTTAAGAAAAGTTTTCTTAAATTTTCTATTCGAAGCAAGACAAGCAGGATTATGTCTAGATGTTTTTACCCAGAGTGAAGTGATCGAATCGAGTGTTGTCTTCAGGGGCTCATCGACGCCCTGCCCTGATTGATACTTAGACCTGACATTGAAGTCCCCCGATTATGACTATCGCTCTCGGACTCTAATCTTCTCTTATACGCTCTATCTCTGTGCTATTCTGTGTCTGTCTCTGTCAAACGCCTTTCCCATGTAAACCTTAGTGGTTTGGTTGCCCCGTAAGAAAAATATATTAAGCAGCAACAAATGACAAATGTACCTGGAGTAGTCTCACAATGTATCGCTCTGTGTGAATGCCGTCTTATAATCTCTCTTGTGAATTTGTCTTGCTTGGGAGTTGCTTGGTCTTATTTGCATGTAATTCTGCACCGCTCTCCCTTTACTAGTTGGGGGGTTGTCCTGCAGGTGGCGTGCAACTGCAGACCATCGGCAGCCACGTTGCTATGACTACGACCCTTCTCACCACCCAATCATCATGCAGCGGAGACGTAACATCTTTTCGAGGTAGATTTTCGCCTTCAAAGAATGAAACACAATCACTCAAGTCGAGCAACGTGGAGGAATGCCCCCGCCCCCAGGACCCTCCAGCTATTAGCCCTGACACAATGTAGAAATGATGAGATCTGTTAATGTCACCTTTTAGCAATTATCAATTCATTAGGCTCTTTCTAGGTGATACATGAGTGCTCAAATGTACTGTTGTGTAGGATTAGACATTATTCCAAATATTGTATAGTTAGATCAAATGGACGCTATGTACAGCAGTGTGACCCACGTGTTATTGTGTAACGATTTACTAATTGTGTTTTTTGAGTTTGCTTCATTTAACAGTCCAGGTGTTTTGATGTACTGATGTTTTGTAAGCCAAGAACAGTCTCCAAAGGAAGCCAGCATTTTTGGGGTGGTTATTATAAAATAACCACTTCATTCAAACTTGCTACTTTGGAATTTTGTATTTCTTTTGCTTTAAGACGATCGTTGTTTTAATGTGCAAGATGTTTCGTATTTTTTTCCTTTCAAGTTTTCGTGGTGTAGTAACTGTAAATAAGCGTCCATTCTTATATCAAAGGGCGGAGTGCGGTGCAGCACAGACCCTCCTTGAACAAATTTCAGCCCTTCTGGGGCTCAATTATGTCGCCATCAACTCCCATGCAACTACAAATAAGACATAGTGTCTGTATTTCACCCTTTCTTGAAATAAATTAGGTATTATAAAACAAGAGTGTTTGTTTTCTGTTGTGTTGATGACTCTTTTCATTTGAAGGTGTTCCAACTCTGTGACCTTGACCTTTGACCAGCTCAAGATCACATGACTTGGGATGACCTTGACCTTTGGCAATGATGCGATTGCTTTCAAAATGGAGAGAAACAAGAGAGACCTTCTCAAGCCAGTTCCGTATTCGTGGATTTATCGGTGTTTTCATTCGACGAGAAGATCTTATTCCGGGCGACGTTGGCAGTGGCTGTGCAGACGGGTGGGAAACTAACTCTTCGGTTCTTGCGGCTCAAGACTTAGTTTCTCATGCTGTCTTTGGTGCATTTCCTGAGGAAGGCGAAGAAAGATGATGGCTGTTGTTTGAATTTATGTTTGATATTTATTGTTGTAAAATTTTAAAAGTAATTCAGTAATGTATATATATATATAATATTGTAATACAATGTTCATATTGTATAATAATGTATTATTGTAATTGGTAATCACACACATACCTGTTAGTGTCATTTCATGATTGTATTGTACTGATGAAATGAAATAAAAACCATTTTAGATGACGAAGAATCCAAGGTGAAAGGAACGAAACCGTACTTCATCAAGAAACTCCCGGCGAGAGTGGAACTCCTAGAGGGACAAGGATTGTGCTTCGCCTGCCAGGTGGGCCGTGGATGCAAACCGTGGTTCATCAAGAAGTTGAATTCTAAGGTGGAGGTTGTTCAAGGTCAGAACATTGAGGTGGAATGTCGCAGTGGACAGGCGACTGATGAACAATTCCAGGTGATGACAACAGGAAACGTCCTGGCCAAGGTCATCCGCCGAGAGGGTGAGTCTCACGAAGTCAGAATCAACTTCAGATACCAGAAATTGCAATCTGTATGATTTAGCCGTTAGACATCACTTTCTTTAGGGTCAATCTTTAAGAGTTTCTTAAAACCTTAACACAGTTCTATATGAATATAAGTAAAGACGGATAACAAAAAGAAATCAAATAACTTCACTGAGGATTAGGGTTAAATTGTGTAGATAAATGCAAAGATATAAGATCATCATGAATCATTTACCAACAAACTGATGTCTAACATTGATTGATTAACACTCATTGCAGATCCCCCGTCTGCTCCACCTACGCTGCGTGTCACCCACATCTCGGGCAACGATGCTTCCATCCTGTGGGACCGGCCCTTGGAAAACGGAGGAAGCCCTGTCCTGCACTACATCCTGGAAAAGATGGAATCAGGAACTGGAAAATGGGAGACTCTGACCACCCTGCCACCTACGGTCAACGAGTGCGAACTAGAGAACATGACTCCCGGAAAGGACTACTTTGTGCGCATCATGGCCGTCAACAAGTTTGGGGTGGGAGCGCCCATTGAGCTGCAGGAACCCATCAAGGTGGAGGGCGTCAGCCGAGGTTTGTGCCTTGTATGCCCAATTGTGTGTTTGAACCGTACTGTTGTAAGTGGTTGATGCCCTAATAGGATATTTTACTGAAGTAAATGTTAAAGGTACACGAAATCAGTATTTAAAGCTAAACACAAAAGGACTTTGGATGAAATTAGGTGATTATTCTGAGCTGATATTAGGCCCTAACCTGAGCTGACGTTTGTCCCATAATGACTTAATTTGACCTTGACCTTGCAGACATCCCATCTAAGCCAGGCCGACCTGCTATCGTGGAAATGGGAGAGAACTCTGTAACCTTGACCTGGGAACCCCCTGTGTCAGACGGAGGCTGTTCTGTCAACAGATACATGCTAGAGCGTAGGGAGATCAGAGGTAATTTATTCAGTCATATGCAGTATTAAAGTCGTAATCTGTAAACTACAGTTCAGTGAAAAGGTACAATCATCGATATCATTGACATAATATCTTATCCGTTTAGTTTATGCATGTGACAAAATTGATGAATTCTAATCAGCTCTTTTACATTGTCATTAACAAAGGAACTACAGGATTCGTATCTAGCCGTCCAGGGTTAACTACCTGTAATGATGGCAATGAACCGTTGTAAGATGGTGCCTTGTCAATGGAAATAATCACCATCTCAAATGAATATTTATGTGTCATGTGCACTTGAGCATCTTGTACTTCTGCAGGTCCTCGCTGGATTCGCGTTCACAAGATGAGTGTCACTCAACCTCCTTACTCCATCCGCAACCTGGTCGAGGGAAGTCAGTACGAGTTCCGTGTGTGTGCCGAGAATGACGTGGGACAGTCGGCGCCCTCTGAGATGTCCGAGCCTGTGTCCTTCCAAGAAATAGGTGGGCAGAGAGAGTTAATCTTTTTCGTATTGTTAATGGTACAAATAAGATGCCCGCCTGCTATTTGTAGGGTGTGTGGTTTAGAGCTTTATGTCCTGCATTGCTGCTCCTAATAAGCTAATTAGGACAGGCAGAGACAACCTGCTACTTAGAATCTAACTGTATAATAAATCTGTAAGTGATGACAATATGTAGAATGTTATTGGCAGATGAATTAACGCATGAAAGGGAATAATGACGCAACTGATGCTGATTTCAAGATATAAGATGTAGAAAGGAGGATTGATATTAATTGCCAATAGGGGATATGCCAAATTTTGTGTTTGGTGATTTCATTATGATTGTCAGTCTCAGAGTCAGATTGAAGTCAGAAAGAGACAGTACTTGAATCTTGGATTGTATTTCCAGACACGGAAGCACCCAAGTTTGACGGTGAATTGGAGGACGCTCTTGTGCAAGAAGGGGACAAGGCGGAGTTCAAGTGCAAGGTCAACGGCATGCCTCGACCTGATGTGCGCTGGTGAGTCCTAGATCAGCCCATGATACAAGAGATCAGTCAGAATTATCTCTCCTTGCCATCTCATCATTACATCTGCCTCTGTTAGCAAGTCATGAAAGCTGAGTTTTGGATCAGTAGGATAGTGTGACAAAGATTATTAACTGGAACAAATGAAATGTATAGGGACAGCTGAAAGCTAAAATGGGACAGCTGTTAGCTAAAATGGGACAGCTGTTGGCTAAAGTGGGACAGCTGAAAGCTAAAATGGGACAGCTGAAAGCTAAAATGGGACAGCTGTTGGCTAAAGTGGGACAGCTGAAAGCTAAAATGGGACAGCTGAAAGCTAAAATGGGACAGCTGTTGGCTAAAGTGGGACAGCTGAAAGCTAAAATGGGACAGCTGTTGGCTTAAGTGGGACAGCTGTTAGCTAAAATTTTGAGTAAGTAGATAAGTAGACATACAACAGCAAATGATACTTCAATCTGCATTCCCTCCATTGATGAAATTTGTTGGTAATTACTAATGAATGTTGTGATTTATGAATTGTATCCATTTCCATGGGATTGTGACTGGTGCTAATATCAGTTGTTCCATCATGTTAGATGAGATTTGAATGCAGAAACTGAAACTTCCAATGGTTCCTATTTCTTCACTGATCTGATATTATGTCTCAGGTTCAAGAACTTCTGCGAAGTGTTTGACGGCTACAAACACAGAGTCCATCGTGACGGCAACTTGAGTGGACTGACTGTCACAAACGTGGGTCCTGAGGACTGCGGAGAAATTGAATGCAGAGCGTTCAACAAGGCAGGCAATGCGTCCATAAGAGCCAAGCTCGTTCTGCAAGGTCAGTGTCCTGATGTGTTTATGTCAGAAAATGATTATAGATGTCATACTTCTGAGGACTTATATACAAACTCAGCATTTTTTGCCTTTGCTTTTGTTAATTACTCAGAGAGTGTTAGGTATTGGGACACAAGCCTTCACAGAATATGCTGCTTAAATATGAAATAAAATGCAGCATTGCTCAAATCTAAAATCAATCATCTTAAAAGACAGATGTCCAGCAAAGCATCTGTGGTTGATAGTTATATTAAATGTCATCATTTTTGCATCTCCAGCGCCTGCCAAGATCAAGGTGTCTCCAAGACTGTACGAGGGACTCAACTTCAGCCGAGGGGCAAAGATTCGCCTCCGAATCCCCGTGACAGGGATGCCCTTCCCGAGGGTCACCTGGGTCAAGGATGGAGAAGTTATTGAACCTGGAGGTCAGTCTGGGTGCTCTCGTGCACTGTAATGATTATAGAAAATAGCCAACTAGTATGCAGAATTTACTGCTCAAACAATGTTAGAAGTATATTAAAAGATGAATTGTCAGGACAATGGATTATATTGGCTTTTTGCACCAGACAATGAAACTGTACACTGATGGTCTGATAATCTCATTTTGTTGTCCAGGACGATATGAAGTGACTGCTGGGGACGGACACGCCATGTTGGTCGTTCACGATGCAGAGAAAACGGACAAAGGGTCTTACACGATCAGCGTGGAGAATGAGCTGAGCAAAGACTCGACCACATTCAACATTGCCATCACAGGTAAGATAAGATGTTTATATCATACTTTCAGTATTAAATACAAAGTTCTGCTCTATGTATTGATTGATGGAATATATTTTGAAAAGATTGCTTAAGGTTAGTAAAGCAATATTTGGCTTGAGTGTCAATGTTATTATGACTTATACTAATAACATCATCATTGTAATACAATACTTTTTGAGTTCATGAGCATTTGTTGAGTGTATCATGTATTGACCAGTGCGAATGTAATTGACCTGTGCCGGCTAACTGGGTATAAAATTATATTAATAGAATATTGATAGTTTATTAATTAACAGTATATTCTAGGTATATTTGCAGTATATTAACATTATATTAATTGTATATTAATGGTGTATTAATAATAGTTTGATAGTATATAAACAGTTTATCAACATGCTCTTCAGATCGGCCTGACCCTCCCCCTGGCCCCGTGAAGGTGTCCGAGGTCTGTTCCGACTCAGTCCGTCTCGAGTGGCAAGCGCCAGCGTATGACGGAGGAGCGACTATCACCTCTTACATGGTGGAGAAATGCGACGTCAAGTCAGGAAAGTGGGTCATGTGTGGGTCGAATCATTTGACCCACATGACGGTGCATCGGTTGCGGGAACATAGGGTGAGTGTGGTTGACGGTAGGACTGACAAATTAATACAGAGGCTTGTAAGAAACATGTGAAAAGTATGAAAAGTATTACGTCTGAATTTGAATCTATTTCTCTTTCTTATGAGGAGATTAGGGACATAGTTTACCAAAAAAAAAACTTTCAATTAAGAAATAATATCGAAGTACTTACTTTAAAGCTGTAAAGAAGTGCTCATGCTGGAGTTCAGATTATAGACAATATCTCGTTACAAACTAATAAGCCTTTTTCTGTGCATGTTAATTTGAACTGGCTCTGACTGGCGATTTTCTTGTTAATTCTAGGAATACAAATTCCGCATCATTGCTGAGAACGCTCACGGTCTGAGTGACCCCAGTGAAGAATCGGAGAAGGTTCTGACGCAGGAACCAAAGATTGAGATAAATTACGACAAACTGGGTGAGTGTATTTTCATTGTATCTCTTGTCACCATGGTAATAGACCTTCTAAGTTTTCAGCATTTCTCTTCCGGATCTTGCCTTACTTCGACAGTTATGTCTGGTGTGATTTGATTTGATTTGATTGGTACCAAATTACAAATACAAGTACGAGTAATATGGACCCTGGATTGAGCAATGAAGTATATATATACTTGTTTCCATTGCGGTCTAGTGGTATGAGGCATGAAGTGGCTGTGGTATAGAATAAAGATAAGCAGATATATATAGCGTGTACATTCCTGCCATTTCATATATTATCAATCGCCAGCAGTGTTTTGTCCTGTGTACAGCCACCTGTAGAATTCCTTGAGTGGTTCACATCTGCTTGATTTAAAAAAGATGAATTTGTTATGTATCACCAAAGATCAAGATTAATTTTGACAAACTGGGTTAGTCCCTCCAGATCTGTGTCACTAATAGATCTGCTATATGTCTCCAGCATTTCAAAGGAAAATGTTTTTGTCATGTATTACCAGTTTATTTGTGCCAGAGAATCAATGAAATATCTCTTAACAGTTTCAGTTGACACTTTGGGAAAGTACTCAGGTAACTTAGGTTTATTAAGGAGCGTGGTGTGGTTCGCTTCAACTAGTAATTAAGCGCCAGTTAGATCTTGCTGTCATTACAAAGTCATGAAATAAAAATCTGCAAATTTTCACTATTTAAGATATGCTCATTTAGACATTTAAATACGTTAAATAAGTTATAATTATCAGTTTCAATATAGAGCTGTACTGGTTTTCCTCATTTGAACTTATCACTGATACATGACAGAAATGGAAAAGGTTTGAAGTTTGTAATATGTGGCACTGTCATTATCTGACTAACACTTAGAGCTCTATGAATAGTCTCACACTCACCATAGAAAATTAGTAAAGACCCGTTGCACTCTTTTCCACATACAGATACGCCACACTGCATTGACACATTCTCTGGTTTCAGATTTCTGTGTTGTTTTTTAAATGTGTGTTGACTCAGTCTGTAATTTTTGTTTCAGTCACTCAAGACTTTGCGTACACGAAGGTGAACGTGGACCAACTGCCGAGAGATGTTGGCTCTAAGTACATCATCTGTGAGGAAATAGGAAGGTGGGTACTGTGTATTGTATTGTATTGTATTGTAATGTGTTGTATATCGGATAAAATACCCGAGGTAGACGTAATGATGAGGTGATAAGACTTGTACATTAACACTTGCTATGGTAATCATATTATGTTGGTGACGTCACTAATTCCAATGCTCCATGGACTTTGTCAATTCCAGAGGGACGTACGGCGTGGTGCATCGTGCCATTGAGAAAGCCACTGGCAAGAACTGGGCGGCCAAGTTTTTCAAATGTGGACCAATTGAACGGGAACCAATCAAAAAAGAGATGGACGTGATGAACGACCTGCATCACCCAAAGCTGCTGCAACTGCATGAGGCTTTCGAGATGCAGGGAGAGATGGTCATGGTGTTGGAATTGTGAGTTGATTGAAATTATTATCATAGTGCTAGAAATGTGCGTTTACTGACATTGTCTTAGATTAATTGACCGTTAATTCCTTTATTTCAGTTTGTCTGGAGGTGATCTCTTTGAACGTCTTGCCGAAGAAAACTTTGAACTGACGGAAGCGGACGTCATCCACTACATGCGCCAAGTGTGCCAGGGTGTCCAGCACATTCACAATAACAACATGGTGCACCTGGACCTCAAGGTAAGAACAAGCTCTTGATTAACATCTCACAATTGATGTTAAATTGATGCATCAAGCTCTTCAGCTCAGCCCTTAGTTAATAACCCGCAATTGATGTATGAAGTTAGTCATATCAAAACCAACTGTTGCATTCCTAAATCTAAACAAGCCTCTGTCACAATTTCAATCCATGAATCGTGATATCATTAATGAATTTGTTTTCAGCCGGAGAATGTAGTGTGTACCACAAAGGGCAGCAAGGACGTGAAGCTGATCGACTTTGGTCTGGCACAACGTCTGGCACCTGGAGTCACGGCGAAGGTTCTCTTTGACACAGGAGAATACTGCGCTCCTGAGGTCTTGATCTTCGAGCCGGTCTCCTTCGCTGCGGACATGTGGAGTCTGGGCGTCTTCTCTTTCGTCATGTGAGTGTTCTATTACAAAATATGTTTATTTACGTCATCTTGTCCCCTGCAGAATGTAATTCGGATCACCCGAAGACATGACATTATATGACATTTATCCTAATTTGTTGTATACATGCCTACGATTTATCTCAGTCTATTCACAACATTTTTAGAAATCTTAGCTGCTAACAAAGGAGATAGTGGACCCAAATACTGAAAAGGTTTAATCAATGTACATTGTCCATAATTACAGGTTAAGTGGGTTGTCTCCCTTCGGGGGTAATGATGACGAAACTACATTCCAAAATATCACTTCATGCAACATTGACTTTGATGATCCGGTCTGGAAAGATGTCTCTCGAGAGGCCAAGGACTGGATCTCTAAACTCATTAGACTCGACCCTAAGTGAGTATTATTATGAGGCTCGTTAGTTGGTTTTAATAACTAATTACATGGCAAATAGACACACTTATTCGAATGCACTCTGGATTATTGCATTACATGATAGTGACTACGTATCGTATAACACACTAAATGAATGAATTAAGCATTAGCGCATAACAGTCAAACTTGATCACTTTAATCAACTCGTTATATGCATCTATTTAACCAGGTGTCGACTGAACATTCACGAAGCTTTGGCCCATCCATGGCTCAATGTAAGTTGTCATCCAGCATAACAAAGACAAAGCTGAAGTTAATTTTTCTGTAATGCTTTCATGTGCAAGATGTGATTTAATGAGGTCTTTGAAACTATTTTCCAGGGCACAGTTGAAGCAAAACTGCAGTTGAAACCTCTGTCCACGGTTCACCACAAGAACATGCTCAACCAGCAGGAATGGAGGGTCAGTTTTATTCAGTCTCATTCTGCTATTGTGTTGCTTTACAATATCAAAGAAAAAAGCCATTATGATGCATAGCGCAATATGGTTCCGCTATTATCAGGACAATTGCCTAGTAAAGAGTGTGATGCACCAATTTGGGGAGGGTCTCCGTACCTAAAACCCACACAATTGCAGTATATATTAGCGTGATAGGAAATATCGTTTCAAGAAGTTTTTTCATTCATTCCTCATCTTATCTCTTACAGAGCAAGACAATGGACGCGGTTGCCCTCGGACACATCGCCCACCAGAGCAGCTTCATGCGCCGTTTCAATCCAAGGTGCTACTTGGAGAGAGAAATCATCCTCGAGATGCCAGAACGACCACCAGAGGTCAGCGTTGAGCTGTGTAACTCAGAGGCATATGAAGGTGGTACCGCGAGGCTCAAGTGCAAGTTCCAGGGTCATCCCATGCCTTCCGTGCTCTGGTCAGTGACTTGCTTCATATATCTAATTGTCTTAGTGTAATTTTTTCATCTAGTAGTTCGCACATTTTTTTTATGGACTTTTTGGTGCTGCTGAGGAATCCCTCATAGTAATATTGCTGCCAAACAATGAACTCGACTTTTGTGACCAATTTAATTGTTGTTTTAACATTTTTGAGAGGCCATATTGGAAACTGTCGCTGAAAATAAATTCTTGTAAGCTGATTAGTAGCTGAGAGCCTGAGACCAAATAGTTAAATAAAGTCATCAAATTCATAAATGTTCGATACCTGGTCAATTAGTTTCACATTTTCTTTATGAGATCTTTCCTTTATCCACTCACATTGTGTGACATGTGCAATTTTATCTCATCTTCCGTAGCATTTATTATCTTATTTGTGTATCATATCCAGGTATCATGAAGACAAATTGCTTGAAGAGGCAACGACCAAGTTCGACTTTTGGTACAAGAGAGGTCTAGCCATGCTCAACATCAATGACGTCACAACGGATGATGGTGGACAGTACATGTGTGTTGCTAAGAACACTGTTGGAGAGTGCTTCACCATTGGAGAGGTCAATGTACAAGGTGAGAGCTTATTATGCCAGCTTTTCTGGTTGTGTGGTGTGCAATACTCTCATGTTTATACTTTGGTAACTTTTGTTACTGATGGTGCAACTTTTTGTGTTGTTCGATAAATATATATAAATGCAATATTATTTTTAGAACTTGGGGCATGGAGGCGTCGGTCCATTGATTTGGGTCAAGGACGTCACCGAAGCGTGAGTTACGAACGTCAGAGTTCCGACTCGGGACTGGCGTCCAGACGCAGAGGATCTGACTCGAGTCTCCACGGCAGCCTATGCGGAAGCAGGGCGGGATCAGATTCCAGCATGGACATTGAGATGAACATCCCTCCCATGTTCCATCTGGCCCTGCTTGACCAGACGCTCCAAGTGGAAGAGACTGCTGTCTTCACAGTCATGTGTAAGTGTCGCCTTTTGAAGTCAGGTCTTTCATTGGTTCTTGCATGGCACTGTCACGTGCATGGCACTTGCATGGCACTGTCACGCTTTATTTGATACTTTCATATTTATTAATATGGAAACAATTGTCACATCATTTGATTCTTGTTACACATAGTTCATGTCCACAGTGGCCCAAGTGTCAATTCATCTACCTTTCACTATAATTTACAACTTACTTACTGTAAGATGTTAGCATTGAGTCACAAATGCCTTAGTATCGTAAGACTGACCGTTATTAATTATGTGGACGCTGGCAGCATCAATCCTCATAATACATACTGTAGAGGACAACAATTTTGTAAACATTCATTTTGCATCTGATTTCAGCTCGGTGTCGCCCTGAGCCAGAAGTAACGTGGTACCACGGCCAGAAGTTGATCTTCCCATCAGAGAAATATCGCTTGAGCAAGAACAAGAAAGGCGTCTTTAAGTTGGAGGTCCAAGACCTGAACATTATGGACGCTGGTGTTTGGAAGGCCCTGGTGGTCAATGCTTATGGCCAGGCACTCTGTTCATGCACGCTGGCCGTTCTAGGTGAGTCTGCAATAGATATATCTTTGTTGTTCCTTGCCTGAGTTAATCTTTAATCATGAAGTTGTTGTTTTTTTAACTTAGTCATACGATTGTTAATCTCATCCTTCAATCACAGATAACGTTCCATTGGATTCCATGGCTCCTCGCTTCATGAGGGAATTACGTCGCATGCACGTGGCAGAGGGCAGCACTGTGCGCTTCGACTGCAAGGTCTATGGTGACCCTGATGCAGAGGTCAAATGGTGAGTAGCTCAAATTATGATTTATTCTTTCATCAATTTTCTATTTCACAAGGTGTTTATTCGCATAACGAAATGCTTATGACCAAACTATGACATAGATGATTTAGATGTGATACTTCGTCTATAGATTAACTGAGCTCAGTTGGGGTCTGATCAAGGTCCAGTGGCTAGAGTGACCATCAACCTCTATAATGGTCCTGTTTAGATTGTACTGATCCAATCATTGGCAGTGATTTCTGATCGGAATTGACATTGAACAGGTACAAGGACCGCAAGCCCATCACGGACGGCGCCAGGTACCAGATACTGATGGAGGAAGATGACACTCGATCGCTGATCATCCCAGACGTTGTCCTGGAGGACAAAGGGTTCTATTTGTGTTGTGCTACGAACATCGCAGGAACAGCCATGTCAGAGGCCCAGCTTAGAATTGAAGGTGAGAACAGTAAATTTAAAGGTTATTGCTAATGAAACTGTCTCAACCAAAGTTCAAGTATTCATGATGTAGTTGTTCAAAGAGTGCTGTTGGGTTTATTCAGTGTACAAGCTTGTTTACAAGTCATCTTTTGCAAATAAGACCTTTTATTTGTCAAATGTATGGAGTAGGACCTACCCTTGGGTTGTCCACCAAATGTAATTACATGTATTGTAAATATTTGCTTTCAGGTCTCATGTATGATGACATCTACCAGCGTTCAACGTCTCGTGTCTCAGGCAGCTACGCATCTTCCATCACATCAGACCAAGAGTCTACCAGGTCTTCTTTGTCTTCTCGACGCAAGAAACGCTACGACTCTGCTCCCACATTCACTGCCAAACTCAGGCCCAAGCGCTGTGCAGAGGGACAGACCGTGCGCTTCAATTGCTCCGTGTCCGGCCTGCCAATGCCGGACGTCACTTGGTTCCACGGCAATAAGACCATCGCAGAGGGAGGTCGCTACAATGTATCGGTATGAATAGCCACTTTTATTACTCGATTATTGTCATAACCGTCTGGTTAATACTATGCATATCTTTTCAAATTTGTATGCACTTAAAAGTGGAATTGACCCAACATTGCTGTATGTGCAATGACGATGTTTTCTTCACCTGCAGAACAACTACGGACTGCTGTCACTGGAGATTAGCAAAGTCACCAGGGAAGACGGAGGTCTGTACACGGTGAAAGCGGCCAACCTGGAAGGAGAAGTCGCTTGCAGTGCTAGCCTGGATGTCCAGGGTAAGCTGGTTCTATAAACTACATCCTGCTGCTCATTAAAGATGGTATATGTACCGTATTATGTAATATATCAAGAAATGGAATGCTCTACAATTTTGTCTTTGTGTTTCAGACACGGAGATGGACCAAGAGAAGCGGGACGGCAATCGCAAACCACAATTCATCCTGGAGGCAAACAACGCTTGGGCAGAGGTTGGCTACAAAGCGGTCATTGAGGCACAAGCGTCTGGAAAGCCCGCTCCCACATTCAAATGGTCAGTTGAGGATCAAGATTAGTGCAAAAGATTGCCCTAAAATATGAAAGAATATTATTTGAGGGCCCGGTACTAAACTGCACCAGATGAAATTATCGCTAATTTTCATCTGGCTTTTGAAATTTATACATTACTGTTCAATTTGGAGATGAGAAAAACTGTAATGACTAAGTTAAGACCATCACCAGGTGTGTGCACTTTCACCATGTTTGTCTTTGCAAATGCACTAAACCTTGCTGAAGTTGAATTTACCGAATTTTTCCAAAAATTGAATTGCTGTTATTATAGTTATAACTCTGAGCATAGTCCAAATCCTACCTATCTCAAGGTAAATCAGGTGGCAATTTTAATTTACAAAATGGCTAACTGTAGCTTTTACCTTATCCTGAAAAACGACGTTAGAACAAATTTGATTGCGCATTGCAGGTTGAAGGACAATGCTCTGCTGGAGGATGGCGAGAGATTCAAGATGTTTTCAGACGAAAACGGAAACACGAAACTGGTCATCAAGGACATCACACCGTCCGACTCTGGTCTCTACTTCTGTGTGGCTGAAAACAAAGCGGGCAAAGCCAAATGCGCTGCTACACTCAGGGTTGTAGGTAAGTGAGATCAACATTGAAATGTGTGTTGGAGTGAAGTTTCAAGCCTTGTTTCCTGGCAGATATCTATGCTCAGGTTTATAGGTACATCATCACTATGCTCGTTAAACGTGTTAAAATGTTTTTTCTGGCAGATATCTAGAATAAGATTTCTCAAATCATCACTTTATGTCTTGACTCAATAATTATTTGAATCTGTTAAAAGAGCAAGTGCAACATTGGGATAAGTCCTGCTTTAGGAACAATATTTGCATCTCAAACGAGAATTCAAGCTTCTCTCTCTGAATTATCAGATCAGTTACAGGATACAATATCTTTTCAGACAAAGGTCAGCTGGCGGAACAAAGAAGATCTCGCTCCAGGAGCAGGGAGACGACCCCGGTCAACATTCGGGAGAACGTGACGATGATGGGAGAAATGACTATGCCCAAAGCGGGACGTCCTTGGTTCATTCAACTGCCTCCTCAAGAAGTGACGTTGAGAGAGGGCGACCCGCTCAACATCAAGTGCGTGGTCGACGGAGATCCCCGCCCGGCTGGTGAGTCAATGATTTAAGGACTTATCATGAAACGGGTCGCTTGATATAGTTCGACCATATGTTTATGTAGGGCTTGATGTGTACACGTGTGACTCATTAAAACTTCAAAAAGTGTCTTTAACTTGTCAAATGGTTTGGTTGAAAGGTTAGGGTAAGGGTTAGTTATTTATCTGCCTCCACTTTCACTTTCAGAAATTTTCAGTTTATTTAATTCCTTGTTTAGTTTCATTTAAAACTTAAAGCACCTCAAGCTTCACTTTTTTCGTAGTTTCACTTTCACTTCAAACGCTTTCCTTTTCAAGTGGGCAGTTGCACTTTCACTTTGCAGTTTTACTATTACAATTTGAGTAGTTTTGCTTTTTGGCTTGAAGTTTCACTTTCATAGTTTTCATTTGGCCATTCTATGTGTGTTGCAGTGACCTGGTTCAAAGGAGTGCGTGAGCTGTCTTTTTCCAAACGCCACAGCATCTCGAGCGAGGGGAGAGACCAGTGTCTCTTGCAGATGCAGAACGTCCTTGAGTCGGATGCTGGACAGTACATCGTGTGTGGTGAGAACTCTAACGGAAAGTGCCAGGCATCAATCTGGGTCAACGTCCTCCCGGTCGGAGCTGACCTGGACGAGGAGTCGGTTCTACGTTCACTGCGTCTGCAGCTGCCTCACTTGGACTACGACAGTGAGTGTTGCATTGTATTGTATTGTTGTATAATTGTCTCAATACCATTTGGTCAAAGCTTAGACGAGTTTTAGGATGTCCTTAGCATCCAATACATTTACTAAATGAGAAATGTCTTAATTGACGAAAAAATTAATTTTTTCATGTCAACACCAAATAAAAGAAACGTTTTTACATAATAAAGAACACAATAAAAAGATTTTAACTTTATTATAGAGCATAGCACTATATAGGTCCAGGACTCTCATGTCTGCCCCAGCATGAACACTATTCATACGAGATGCTACCATGCAGTTGAATGTGTAATACAAATGAATTCCAATGTAGGTCATAATAAGCCTGGGATCAAACGCAGCATTTCCAGAGAGGCTTTACGCTAACATTTTAGTCATGACTTGATGCCTATAGTCACGAAATTGTTAATATGGTCTTATCTTAATTATGACTCAGCTGACTCTGATACTATGCTCATGAATTAATGCCATCATTGAATTCACAACCACAAGTTTGTAATCAGTCTCTTTGTGTTTTTCTTTCAGTTGAGAAATCAAAAGAGTTTGGCAAGACCCGTAAGTATTTTTGCTTGGTGCTTGTGTAACACGCTGAATTGAGACCATCAGAATATGTTGCTTAATTATCTGGTGTTCATTGTTGCATTTTTCAGCTCCCAAATTCATCAAGAAACTGCCACTGGAGACAGAAGTTTCCTCTGGAAGCAGTTTCGAGTTCTGTTGTGCCTTGCAGGACGATACTCCCCTGGAGGAGTTCAAGACGACTATCACTCGCAAAGGTACTTTCTTCTGTCATTGTCATTCGACATTAAGACCCTAACTTAATTTGGTGATAATAAAAATGTGAAATTTTTCGATGCAGGAAGTCAGTTGACCACCTGAGTGATATATGTTTCAGGATTGCTCGAAAGAAATGAGGTGGAGGTAATGAATGAAGTTGTTCTTTTTCAGTTGAAGGAGAACTGCAAATGACCGAAACCAGTCAAAGCTTTACTCACAAATCAACGGAAGTGATCAAAGAAAGCCTTCCCAAGATCCTGACGCCCCTCTCCGACATGGTGGTCTCACTAGGGGGCACTGTGCGCTTGACCTTGAAGGTCAGCGAAAAGGTCAAGGTCACCTGGAAGAAGGACGGTCAGAGAATACAAGATGGAGGTCGCCTTAGAATAACCACGGAAGGAAAAACTCTGACCCTGGAGGTCGCTGAGATTGAAAAGAAAGACGCTGGTCTTTACGAGGTCGCCATTAGCAATGAACGAGGGACGGCCTCAACTTCCTGTTCACTCTCTGTCACAGGTGAGTGGCCTCACCAGGGTGCAGCACTGCACATTCCACTTTGGAAGGGATCTTAAGTCATTCAAATGAGGACTTGGCTCAACTTGCTCAGTTATAAACAGCTGTATTTGTGCTACAGATTGTCTTAAACAAAAAACTGATGTATTATATGTTTAGAGCACAAGTTTATCATTGGCAAATGCAAAAAGTGATGTTATTATAAATTGCTAAACTTTTGTGTTCTCTTTTCAGGGAGTGAAACTTTCGCCATTTAATGGTGGGTTTGAAATATTTTAAAATGAATGATTCATGTAATATTGTTGTAATTTTCTTTATTACTGACTTTCAAATATCCTCTTAAATTTTCCAGTGCTGGACTGAAGCACAGCTTTTCATGGTTGGTAAGTAACTTTCAAATTGTCCCATAAACTTTTCTTCTCAATATCATTTTAGTACACATGTTATTATCATCTCAATGTATTGTTGTAAATTCTCTATCTTTAATTTGTACCAGCGCGATAAGCATAATTGCTTCTTCTGGTAAATAAACTTACAAACAAACAAATGCGAATTCTTTGTCAGAGACATAATTTAATCTTTCTGTTCTTTTTCAGTTTGTAACCAAATCAAGATTGGAAAAGAAAACATCTTCATCCCGGCTCTCAACAATCACTCTACTCCGAATCTGAAGATGTGCAGAACAACAACAAACAACAACCTAAAACAACAACAGTCAACAACGATTACAAATATTTCATGACTTGACTTAACCTAGAATCATTTGACTTTTTGTGTTTTTTTTTTCTTTTTATTTTCCTTTATTCCATACTTTTGTCAGAATTTAAGCGAAAAAAACGAAAGAATTCGTGTGTAACATCAGTAGCCATTGAAAATGGCAAGAACATCAACTGTCTGTGTAGTACGAGAGAAATATGAAGCCCATGTTTAATTGAGGGAAAGCAAAAAGTTCTTAACCCTATTTATGACATCATTAATTGCTTTGTCTGCTTTTGATCCAAACCATCAATCTAGTGTGTTCCAATATTACAATGTAGTTGTGTGCATTTAAAATATTACAAATGATATAACAATGTAATTATTGCAAATTTGTCTAATTACAAATTTGTTATCTAATTGCAATCTTATTTATTACACAATTTGAATCTCATTTTTTAATTGTAATCTTATTTATTACACTATTTCAATCTCATTTTGTGCTGTTGCCATGTATTTTGTATTAGAAATATCAGTTTATATTTAGTAATATAACATTATAATGCTGTATCTGAAATGCATTTAGGGAATTTTAGCATTCAGACGAAACTGCACTTTTCTCTCTTTTATTTTTTATTTTCGAGGTCCCCATTTTCGCCTCAATGCAATATAAGCAAGAGTGTGATACTTTGTGGTTTTTTGTGTCCCCTGACAATAAACAAATGCTTCCTATTCCAGATCTTGCGTTTGTTTTTATTCAGAAAGAGCAAATTCCATAATGATATACGTCACCCATAAGGCCTAGAAAAACAATGCTTGATTCCGATGACTAACCGTTGATAAAAAAAAGTCAGCAAGTAGGGGGAAAATGTTTCTTAAATTTTTAATTATTTATTATTACATCTAATTCAGAGATTTCAGAATATTCTCCAACTTTCAAAACCACAACTGCTGGTATTGAGATCTTATAAGTCTTAATTATAATGAATTGTTTTTTAAAAGTTAAGGTCACATCTTCAAATAAAAAATATCTTAGCTAAGGTGACCCGACCTTCCCTATTTTGGAGAATTTCGAATATATCCTTCAGTGGAGTTTAGTACAGGTTCGAAATGCCTCCTTCGCTGTTTCTGGTTGTGTTACAGTCTGCTTTATATGGCAGCTTCATAATTCACATTAAATGAAAACTGACGAAAAGTAATTAGTTCAGTATTTAGATAAACATTAACAAGCTTACTCTCCCTCTTGTGGAGATCACTATACTTGACTACCGTTGCACTTGGCTACTTTTTGTGCTGATGGGGCATTGCAATGTGCGACATAGGAGCTTGATAGAGTAAACGCCGCAAAGCTAATGCTGCATGAGCCTTTCTCAACTCCCTTCAGAGTATACAGCCCCATTACAAATTTCCCTGCAGAGGGCTAAGCACTTCACAGTTGCCATCACTGCCTTTAGGCTAGTTACCATTAATTTACAACTGGGTGGAACAAAGAATTACAAAGGATCTGCTCTAACTTGCACCCTTGCAATTTGCAGATAAACCCCTTACACTATAGACCACAGCGTGTTTTACCTGGTAATAAGTAATGTAAATATAAAACAAAAAGTACATTCTGTAAATAGACAATATTCTTTAATATAAAACAATATTCAAATTATAATTATAAACCAATTAATTTACAGCAAAATCTTACACAAATCAATATACATAGGAAAAAAAAGTTTTTTTAATAATCATCTGAATTAGAATTATAACAAGGTAATTTACAATTAAAAATATATAGTATCTATGTCATGCAAGAAACAAGAAAACATTACGACTAAAATTGAAAATGATAGTATATTATCAATTATAAATGATAAAAACAAACATATAATATAAACCCTGTGTTAACCTCAGAAGCTGAGATATATTTCAAGTGACATTCATGAATATAAAATTGTTTAAATAACCTCAGAAGCTGAGATATATTTCAAGTGACATTCATGAATATAAATTGTATAAATAACCTCAGAAGCTGAGGTGTATTTCAAGTGAAATTCATGAATATGAAATTGTATAAATGATCCGTATTGAAACTGGTTAAACGCTCACAAAAGAACACCACAAACCTTTACATGAAATATTTAAACGAAGTAATATATTCACCAATAAACAATTATCAATCCTCCATGAAGCACTTTATGTAAAGTGAACAGACTACAAATGTACTTAACGCTATGATATTTACACACACTATCCATAGTCACATTCACAACAGAATTGCTTTATTATTATCAATCACGATATAAAAGCTCTTGAAGAAGGCCCAGAAATCTGTTCATCAATTTCCATAAATAGGTGATGATTAAATCATCTATATTAAAGAATGTTATCAACATGTAGATGTCAAATACAACAGAACTACAATACTTTGATAAAAGTCCGTTAAAACAATGGTTATGTCATTATAATTTTAATTTAGCAATAGAATCATGAAACCAATAATTGACAACAATGCTTCATAAAATAGCTGCTTAATGTTAACAAAAAAACAAAACAAAAATAACGCAATCTATATTCATAACATACAAAGATATTCTTATGACACACATTCTAATATTACAATGCACATGTTGAACTTATATTTTCTTCATAACTCAGTGGACTCTACTAAATATTTTAGCTATTTTTGTTATTTTTTACAAAATATAGAAAAAAATTTACACATTAAAAAATATATTTTGCTGCATCAGCTTGAATTTTCTAATATTTTAAAATGAACTCTAATTGACATTTTAGTAAACATATTAAAAATTCTAACTTATCTTTTAGATCTTTGTATCCCTTTTTAATAATTATTCATTTAAAATATTGAGTTAGAATGCATTTTTCTTTAGGCAAACTAAAGCACAGTCACAAAAATCAGATATATACTCAGCCTCTCCAACCCCTGTTGTTTGAAGATTCATTACTTCAACAGGCTCCCGTCTGTCCCACTAGCTGTTTAGCCTCATTCCTTGTTCTGCAAGGTGTTTGATCAGTAAGAAAATCTTGCAGGCCAAAACTCTTGCTTCCTCTCCATGTTGATGCAAATCTTCATCTGTTGTCCATCTATTGTCTTTCAACTTGGCCTTCTGCATGATCCAATGCATTCCTCAATGCATTTCTCAATGCCTTTATGCTTGCCTCAGATATTGTCATGAAAAACTCATCAATATCATCATTCGCTATCAGTTCAAGTTCACTTGCCTGGTTGGCAAACAGGTGAAAGAGGGCAGTCTTTATGGTGTATGATGTGATCGGCATTTTGACATGCACCTTGTTGTCCCCCCCCCCCCCCTCCTCCGGCACCAGTCATAGGCCTGCGAATCAAAAGAAAATAAATACATTACGTATACGCAATTAGGTAAAATATACTAAATCCTGTTACCACTACAATTCACAAAGAACATTTACTGTACATGAGATTGTTATGAAGTATTCATTATTTTTAGTGTTTGTGATTCTAAAGACCTATTTGCTATTTAATAGGTTTATTTTCTAAAAGTTAGAATAAAATTAAATATTAAAACATTTACTAGAACCTTAAGCTTCAACATTTAGAATTATGAAATGATCATTATTTGATATTACAGTGGAATCTTGCTATTTCATCCATGTAATGAAGTACAATTAATTTTGCTCTTTAAGAATTCTTAATTGTGAGGTGTCTTTAAAAGTGAGGTAGCCCTTAAATGAGGTTCTTTATATTGAGGCGGATTAATTATACATTATTTATTAACATGATGAGATTATTTATGGTATGGCTTTAATAGCAAGGCTGTGGTTAGGTGAAGTTTCAATTCAATGACATTCTATACTCACACATGAGCTTTTTAAACTTATGGCATGGCTTGAATTACAAGGTAGATTATATTATCAGTAAAATATCTTTGCCCTAGTCTCCATTGCATCATCATGTCCACATTGTCCAATAGAATCACTAATTATTACTCCATTCAAAAGCTTCAATATAAAATCAAAATGTAGTTTATTTTAAATCAGATTATTTTGTTGAATAGAAGTGAAGACCACAACATACTTTAAATGATATTCAAAGATTTGTGAGAAGGGCTCCAGTAAACCAATTAAATTAAAATATTGTTGCGAAATTAATTAATTAGCCTTCATCAGGTACCTTAGTTCAGACTACATGCAATTCTTTGATACAATTAAATTAAAATATAAACAACATGTGACTACATGTAATTCAATTGGATTCAAGCATAGCAAGTAAACAAGTATCCCTGGTCAGCATCCCAGTATTAAAAATACACACACACACAAATAAAAGAATACATTTGGTGTAATTCGAATTACTGTTATTATCAATATCCATGTTATTGCTTTAAGCGTAACCATGGTAACCAGGTTACTATGTACACAAATATCATGGACTGTCTGTCAATCAATGTCAACAGGTTTGCCGTTTTGCATAATAATTCCAATGCCTGTTACATTTTGAGTCATCACAGCCTGCTTGATTTTGTCTACAATTTAATGAAACAAATAAAATAAGTAAACTACCTGAACAAAGGGCTTGCTTACAACGATGGCCAACCGGCAGCTTGGAGGGAGGCAGTCGATCATGTCCCACTCAAAAACTCCTTCATTTGCTTCTATTACTCCACGACACAGTTCGTAATGTCTGACGTCAGGGTGGGGTTCTTTTAATGAAGCGTTTTTGTCGTAAACATCAGTTATTTCAACACTGCTTCCAAGATCTTGTAGGGTAAATCTAAATTGATCTGTGGCACTTTCATTATTCCTAAAATGTAAAAGGAACTGAATTGCTTGTTCATTGTGGTGCAACTCTGCCAAATGCAAAGGGGTGCTCCCATGCAAGTCTCTTGCGTCAATGTATTTCTCAATTATTTTTTGAGGAAGAAATTTGAGAGAGCCAAGGAATATAACGGCCAGATGAAGGGGACTTCTTTTCATCCAGTTATAGTAAACAAATGTTCCTTTTTATTACAAAAGAACGAGAATTATTCAGTGAAGAATTAATAGAATAATCATTTAAAGGTGGAAGCAATTGATCAGTTTTCCTGATCTTCCCATTTTTCGTACATCGAATGCACCACTTTCCTTCCTGACTGAATCATGTCCTCAGAAACTGAATGAAGTTCTCCCAGGAAATTAAGATCAAATTTAGATTCTAAAATCATATCTTGAGTGAAATTCTTTTTCCTGCTCATTGAAACAAGAATCTTCAAGTAAGACAAAGTCCACTCTTCACTCCTTGTTAATCTTTTGGTCAACAATAGAATCACTTTCAGTTGATAATCTGTGGGTTGTGCTCCACCCTCTGCACACACACTCAGCATTTCCACAACAGTCAATCTATCCAATATTCCATAAAATATCACATGCCATACATGTTGTGCAGTGTGTCTGTTCCTCACAATAATCCTCATTATGTCCATCACAATTCTCATGAAACTTGGATTGCTCATTTTCTTCAAATTCTTCTCGGCTGTATCAGTCAGTTTCATCTCGTACGAGTGCGATTCCCAGTTTGTCACAGTCTTCGTCAAATTCAACAACTTCTCAAGTCTCTCTTGTGTCCATTTCTCAGCTCCTAATTCTTTCTCAATCCGTCTTGGACTGGAATATAAATCATTATGCTTTATAATATAACAAATAAAAGAATTTTCAGTACCTAAACTCTTAATATTCTTTCCCATAGCTTTTATCATGTAACATCACTTAAAAACAAATTATAGATTTATATTCATTCACTAAAAACTAATTATAGATTTATATTCATTCACTAAAAACTAATTATAGATTTATATTCATTCACTAAAAGCATCAATGTTTCGCATGTTGTATATAAAATTACAAAATCAAATGCTATCATTTTCATGGACCTAATATTTTTTTAAAAAGGTAAAAAAAAAGATGTGCTTCACAAATAAAATACAAACGCATAGATAGCTGGAATGATATAGACCCAAGTGTGAAAGCATTCCACAAAACACACAAGAGGGATTTTTAAGGAGGCTGCTCAACCTCCCCCCACAGACACACACCAGACTGTTACCAGGGTTTAGTGGACTGCCCCTGTCGGTTGACGGTGTCAACAAAAGATGTGTTAAGACTATATCAACATGATAAACTGTGACAATGAGAAAGTGAGGTTTCTGGCCAATATGGCAAGTCAATCTGCACAATCTTTGATTGTTGGAAACCTGGACTGGATCAGGAGACAGTATGGAAGCCCAGACATATTCAATGGCCATTGTCAGCTCAACTCAACTTGCTACACTGATGATGAGCAAGCAACTGTAGTAGCTGTGAACGACTTTATTCTTCGAAAACTAGACAAAGACTTTACACCATTAATCTTCCATATATGTATTAAATAACATTTGAAAATTAACTTTATAAATTCTGTGTATACCTTTAATCAGCAGGCGCCACCTGAGGGAACAATCACTAAAATGCCTAAGCCATTGACCCCCATTACAACAGAGATCACATATGATCTGTAAGTGCACTTTTTGAAATTATGATAGTGATAGGGTAGACTAATTATGCAACTATAACTAAAAGTTTAAACATTACTTCTGCTTTATTTCTTTTAATGGTAAAAATAGTAAAATAATTTACAAAATTTAATCATATTGTAGCTTATAATGTTTTTAATTGTCTGTAAATTTATAATATGGATTGATTTTTTGCTTGCTTTTGTATCCAATCATGCGCCAATCAAGGAGTAAATACTAGAAATCCGATTGGAAGAACGATGTCCATTTATTTTTTGGAAGTCACAGAACCCAAACAAAGTCTCTGGCGAAATGTGCGCCGTAACAAAAGTCTAACGCTGTGGCGATGGAGTTTAAATATTATAATCCATTATTTTATTCACCCAGCACCATAACACTTTATTATTATCATCATCTATTCGTTCTATAAATGTGCACACTATGAATTTTTCAAAATTTGACTGGCTGAGTGTCTGCCCATCCTCATGCAACCATTTTGCCAACTTGCTCACCAGGGGGAGTGTAAGTCAGGGGTGTATTCACCCTTCATGAGCAAATTTACCACATATAGTTCCTGGGTTGTTCTAAAAGAGCCATTCTAAAAAAACTATTCTTTTGGTGAAATAACAAGAAAAGAGACGATATACTTTGACGCTGTAAGTGATACGGACCACAGATTGCAGTAAGCATTGATATATGAGTAAAGCGGTTAATTTACATGGCGAAGTGCCTGTTCAAATCACTGCGCCTGGCCAATGAGGCTAGGCCTTCAGCTGAAAAGGGGAAAACCAGTGGTAAAACCACTGAAACACCGTTAGTAAGCGTTACAACGGTCATATTATTGACAAAATGATCTGTTTGCAGAGATTAATTGAGGCTATTAAAAGTTGATCTGAACATTGCAAACTGGTCTTATGCTCCTTATGAGTGAATATCATTAGCTGTCCACGGAGGACACGCCTATCTAATTGCAGTTACTAGTTTGACAGTTGTGACCACGTGGGCTTCGTGGAAATTAGCTGAAAATATTTCGGCGTGCCTGCAGCGATGGAATGACGGAATGAGATGGGGGCGGTGCTAATTGGGTCATTCCAGAGATATATAAAATGAGGTGTGGCACATTTATAAATGCTTGTTTGTACCAACGGCCAAAGACGTCTTCTGGTCGTTTTCAGAGATTTGAAAATATTTTGCCGCCGTTGCTTGTAATAACGCTCTAAGCACGCCCTCATTTGCCACCAAAGTCGCCTAAACATTGTATACCATAGTACTGACCTGAACCTCCGTTTCTCGTGCACTTTCATCGCCAATTTATGCAACAATTATCAAACTTGATCACTATTAGCGACAACCGGCGGTGTTCAGGCTATATCACTATCAATTGTCTTCCCGGAAATGCGGAATTCGGGTCAGTGTAAAATGCGGAATGTCAGTCATAACGGCTACACGCGAAAACGGCTACAACCCAAAACGGGACAAAATTAAATGGCATCCTCGAAACCGCTACAACCAAAATCCCAAATTAAGAGATGACCAAAACGGCTACAGGCGATGTCCACAAGCCATGTCCAAAACGGCTACACATTTTTTTTCGTAAGAAGATACGATCACAAGGAGAAGCCACGATTGCATGTCATTTGATGGTACGGCCGGTGGCAATTAAAGAACATGCAATTGCATGTAAGTGTATTCTGTTTAATATTATATGTAAGTACACCATATTTATCTAAGGTATTCCATGTTGATTTTGAATATTAACTTTTCAAATCCTTTACTATGAATTAATTTTCATATGGTATGTTTAATATTTTATAATATTATGTAATTAAGTATAGCATATTATTAAAAGTATGCCATGTAGATTTATTTAATTTGTGTTTATTATTGAATTTTAACATGCTCTTTATTAAGTCCTTTATTATTCAATTGATGTTTTGGTCTGATGCCGTTTTGGTCTGTTGCCGTTTTGGTCTTTGTGGTTTTGGTTTGCCGTTTTGGTTAAGGCTTGAAAAACACTGTTGCCGTTTTGGTTATGTCCCCAGAATTGGTGTAGCCGTTTTGGTTATCATCGTGTAGCCGTTTTGGTTGTAGCCGTTTTGGTTATCGTCGTGTAGCCGTTTTGGTTGTAGCCTTTTTGGTTGTAGCCGTTATGGTTGTAGCCGTTTTCGCGTGTAGCCGTTATGACCGCCACCCAAACCTGCGGACCATGCGGACCAGCGGTAAACAATCTAAAATGCGGGGCGGGATAGCGGGTAGACGCTAATAGGCATTTTACTGTATCTCACCTTTTTCCATCCATGGGAGTTAAAACAAATGATTACACAATGAAATTATTTTAGTTTAATATGTAGCTGTCAATGCCAGGAGTGAGTGAAGCTATATTATATGTATATTTATGTCAACTTAAAGTTACTGTGTCTCCAGATTTAGCACATTAAAGTATTTATATATAATTATACAAATGCTGCCTTCTTGTCTTATGATATTTTTTTACCATTACACATGCCCACTTTTGCACAACAATTTAGTCTTAATTTACAATAAATAATTTAAGTATTAGTTTTTCATGCCATCATACCCAGTGTGTTTCCAATGTTTTAGTCTGGAATTTCTCTCAATGTAAGATTTATTTTTAGTAATAATGTCTGATAAAATCATTAATTAACACACAAATTTAGTATGCCCTGAATATTTCTGGCGGGGATTTTTGCATCCAACATAAATATTGGCCCATTAGTTATTTTCAACTATTTGATGAGTTTTAGCAAATTGCAAATTTGACAGAGTGCAGCTTTAAATCTCAACTATTAATTAGACTTCATGTAGGTTTTTAAATTTTCAAAATCAGACAATAGATAACAATTTTAGAGGCAAAAGAAGTCAGATGATGGTAATGCGTTTCTCAGCCGCCAGGGTCGCTGCGATCGCTTACAACTGCCCCCTGGTGTGATAAAACGTCATCGCAACAATGTCGTTGGCGCGAGCGTGATCGATTCAAGATAATTTGTTATTCTTATCTGGTGAGTTCCCCTTCTAAATAAACGCTATTTCTAGTCACAGTTGTTTTCTCCAAGTTTCAAGCTGGATGTGTATTCGTTACGAAATTATGGACATCGCAACTTTTGAACCGACGACGTTGTTATGACATGATGACGTAGTCTCGTTCTGGACCATTGGTCAAAAAGCGATATTAAGTTGATCTTCCATAGGATTACATGTATTTTAGAAATTTTGGGACACTTTGGGACACTTCCGGTTCAGCTTGATCACTGTGTAGCCTCATTTTGGAATCTCTCTCTAAGGGAAGTGAGCTGCGCTCGCCGCCTGCGGCGGCGGAGCTTTGCTCATAATATGTAGCTGTCAATGCCAGGAGTGAGCGAAGCTATATTATATGTATATTTATGTCAACTTAAAGTTACTGTGTCTCCAGATTTAGCACATTCAAGTATTTATATATATACAAATGCTGCCTTCTTGTCTTATGATATTTTTTTACCATTACACATGCCCACTTTTGCACAACAATTTAGTCTTAATTTACAATAAATAATTTAAGTATTAGTTTTTCATGCCATCATTCCCAGTGTGTTTCCAATGTTTTAGTCTGGAATTTATCAATGTAAGATTTATTTTTAGTAATAATGTCTGATAAAATCATTAGTTAACACACAAATTTAGTATGCCCTGAATATTTCTGGCGGGGAATTTTGCATCCAACAGAAATATTGGCCCATTAGTTATTTTCAACTATTTGATGAGTTTTAGCAAATTTGACAAGAGTGCAGCTTTAAATCTTAACTATTAATTAGACTTCATGTAGGTTTTTAAATTTTCAAAATCGGACAATAGATAACAATTTTAGAGGCAAAAGAAGTCAGATAATTGTAATGCGTTTCTCAGCTGCCAGGGTCGCTGCGATCGCTTTTAACTGCCCCCTGGTGTGATAAAACGTCATCGCAACAATGTCGTTGGCGCGAGCGTGATCGATTCAAGATGATTTGTTATTCTTATCTGGTGAGTTCCCCTTCTAATTAAACGCTATTTCTAGTCACAGTTAGAATTTTTACAGTTAGAGAAACAAGTTTTCTCCAAGTTTCAAGCTGGATGTGTATTCGTTACGAAATTATGGACATCGCAACTTTTGAACCGACGACGTTGTTATGACATGATGACGTAGTCTCGTTCTGGACCATTGGTCAAAAAGCGATATTAAGTTGATCTTCCATAGGATTACATGTATTTTAGAAATTTTGGGACACTTTGGGACACTTCCGGTTCAGCTTGATCACTGTGTAGCCTCATTTTGGAATCTCTCTCTAAGGGAAGTGAGCTGCGCTCGCCGCCTGCGGCGGCGGAGCTTTGCTCATAATATGTAGCTGTCAATGCCAGGAGTGAGCGAAGCTATATTATATGTATATTTATGTCAACTTAAAGTTACTGTGTCTCCAGATTTAGCACATTCAAGTATTTATATATATACAAATGCTGCCTTCTTGTCTTATGATATTTTTTTACCATTACACATGCCCACTTTTGCACAACAATTTAGTCTTAATTTACAATAAATAATTTAAGTATTAGTTTTTCATGCCATCATTCCCAGTGTGTTTCCAATGTTTTAGTCTGGAATTTATCAATGTAAGATTTATTTTTAGTAATAATGTCTGATAAAATCATTAGTTAACACACAAATTTAGTATGCCCTGAATATTTCTGGCGGGGAATTTTGCATCCAACAGAAATATTGGCCCATTAGTTATTTTCAACTATTTGATGAGTTTTAGCAAATTTGACAAGAGTGCAGCTTTAAATCTTAACTATTAATTAGACTTCATGTAGGTTTTTAAATTTTCAAAATCGGACAATAGATAACAATTTTAGAGGCAAAAGAAGTCAGATAATTGTAATGCGTTTCTCAGCTGCCAGGGTCGCTGCGATCGCTTTTAACTGCCCCCTGGTGTGATAAAACGTCATCGCAACAATGTCGTTGGCGCGAGCGTGATCGATTCAAGATGATTTGTTATTCTTATCTGGTGAGTTCCCCTTCTAATTAAACGCTATTTCTAGTCACAGTTAGAATTTTTACAGTTAGAGAAACAAGTTTTCTCCAAGTTTCAAGCTGGATGTGTATTCGTTACGAAATTATGGACATCGCAACTTTTGAACCGACGACGTTGTTATGACATGATGACGTAGTCTCGTTCTGGACCATTGGTCAAAAAGCGATATTAAGTTGATCTTCCATAGGATTACATGTATTTTAGAAATTTTGGGACACTTTGGGACACTTCCGGTTCAGCTTGATCACTGTGTAGCCTCATTTTGGAATCTCTCTCTAAGGGAAGTGAGCTGCGCTCGCCGCCTGCGGCGGCGGAGCTTTGCTCATAATATGTAGCTGTCAATGCCAGGAGTGAGCGAAGCTATATTATATGTATATTTATGTCAACTTAAAGTTACTGTGTCTCCAGATTTAGCACATTCAAGTATTTATATATATACAAATGCTGCCTTCTTGTCTTATGATATTTTTTTACCATTACACATGCCCACTTTTGCACAACAATTTAGTCTTAATTTACAATAAATAATTTAAGTATTAGTTTTTCATGCCATCATTCCCAGTGTGTTTCCAATGTTTTAGTCTGGAATTTATCAATGTAAGATTTATTTTTAGTAATAATGTCTGATAAAATCATTAGTTAACACACAAATTTAGTATGCCCTGAATATTTCTGGCGGGGAATTTTGCATCCAACAGAAATATTGGCCCATTAGTTATTTTCAACTATTTGATGAGTTTTAGCAAATTTGACAAGAGTGCAGCTTTAAATCTTAACTATTAATTAGACTTCATGTAGGTTTTTAAATTTTCAAAATCGGACAATAGATAACAATTTTAGAGGCAAAAGAAGTCAGATAATTGTAATGCGTTTCTCAGCTGCCAGGGTCGCTGCGATCGCTTTTAACTGCCCCCTGGTGTGATAAAACGTCATCGCAACAATGTCGTTGGCGCGAGCGTGATCGATTCAAGATGATTTGTTATTCTTATCTGGTGAGTTCCCCTTCTAATTAAACGCTATTTCTAGTCACAGTTAGAATTTTTACAGTTAGAGAAACAAGTTTTCTCCAAGTTTCAAGCTGGATGTGTATTCGTTACGAAATTATGGACATCGCAACTTTTGAACCGACGACGTTGTTATGACATGATGACGTAGTCTCGTTCTGGACCATTGGTCAAAAAGCGATATTAAGTTGATCTTCCATAGGATTACATGTATTTTAGAAATTTTGGGACACTTTGGGACACTTCCGGTTCAGCTTGATCACTGTGTAGCCTCATTTTGGAATCTCTCTCTAAGGGAAGTGAGCTGCGCTCGCCGCCTGCGGCGGCGGAGCTTTGCTCATAATATGTAGCTGTCAATGCCAGGAGTGAGCGAAGCTATATTATATGTATATTTATGTCAACTTAAAGTTACTGTGTCTCCAGATTTAGCACATTCAAGTATTTATATATATACAAATGCTGCCTTCTTGTCTTATGATATTTTTTTACCATTACACATGCCCACTTTTGCACAACAATTTAGTCTTAATTTACAATAAATAATTTAAGTATTAGTTTTTCATGCCATCATTCCCAGTGTGTTTCCAATGTTTTAGTCTGGAATTTATCAATGTAAGATTTATTTTTAGTAATAATGTCTGATAAAATCATTAGTTAACACACAAATTTAGTATGCCCTGAATATTTCTGGCGGGGAATTTTGCATCCAACAGAAATATTGGCCCATTAGTTATTTTCAACTATTTGATGAGTTTTAGCAAATTTGACAAGAGTGCAGCTTTAAATCTTAACTATTAATTAGACTTCATGTAGGTTTTTAAATTTTCAAAATCGGACAATAGATAACAATTTTAGAGGCAAAAGAAGTCAGATAATTGTAATGCGTTTCTCAGCTGCCAGGGTCGCTGCGATCGCTTTTAACTGCCCCCTGGTGTGATAAAACGTCATCGCAACAATGTCGTTGGCGCGAGCGTGATCGATTCAAGATGATTTGTTATTCTTATCTGGTGAGTTCCCCTTCTAATTAAACGCTATTTCTAGTCACAGTTAGAATTTTTACAGTTAGAGAAACAAGTTTTCTCCAAGTTTCAAGCTGGATGTGTATTCGTTACGAAATTATGGACATCGCAACTTTTGAACCGACGACGTTGTTATGACATGATGACGTAGTCTCGTTCTGGACCATTGGTCAAAAAGCGATATTAAGTTGATCTTCCATAGGATTACATGTATTTTAGAAATTTTGGGACACTTTGGGACACTTCCGGTTCAGCTTGATCACTGTGTAGCCTCATTTTGGAACCTCTCTCTACGGGAAGTGAGCTGCGCTCATATAAATTATACATGTGGCTATTGCAAACTTATTTTATGAAATAATCGAATAAATTAATGCAATTACATAAATGTGCATACACAATAAGAAATATGGTGCCAGACAAAGGGAGGATGAAAAGATATTATGCATATTTTACTGAATTGCAACTGGATACTTATTATTGAATTGATTTCATTTTGTGGGTATAACACAAAATTGATTGATACTTCAGAGGGACTGGCTGAATAGCAGCCGGGATAAGTCTCCTTTGAGGTGTGAATTACAATTACTCGGTATAAGCTGCCTAATATTATAATATAATTAAGCAATTAATAATATGGCCTAATTTTGAAGTGGTCTAACATCACTTTTTTTTTTAACTCAGTGCCGTTGGATTTCATATTAAAAAATCCTAGTATTTACATTTTGTACTTATTATTATTATTAATTATTATAAATACATTGAACATGCAGTCAGCAGAAATTTGAATGCATGTTATCTTTCAGTTTAGAGATTCTCTTTGAATTCACGAGTTCTGCAGCACAATGATTAGTACAAGCACTTTACTTCCCCATCAGCTTTCAGGAAAATAATTTGAAATAACATAATTAGATCAATACTTAAAATGTAATTTAACTGGGGATAATGACAAACAGGTCATATTTTGACCTTTTATATTCACAATACCACTACTACTACTGTACTACTACTACTACGACCTCTATGCATATTCCATAACGTTATTTACAATACCTGATCTGTAAACTTTGATGAAAACAATCAATAAAACAATGGTTGCTTCCTGTATTATGGTGTCATTGTAAGTTTTATTAAATATTTCATTTTAGAATGTAATTTGTGAGGTACCATTTTGTAGATCGTCGGTTCTCCATCTTTGCCAAGAACCACTTGAAGCATCAACAGTGTGAATGCAGGTTGCCTGGGAAGTGATCCTATCACTGTGTGTCACGCTGCATGATGACGTACGCTCTTCCTTCTGCAACAGGATAACACAAGAGCTCTCACAACCTACATTTTGTTTTATTTATTATCACAAGCAAGTAACGACTATTGCTCTCTTTCATATGACACATGCGGTTAAAACATCCAAGCCAGCCAGCATATAGGGTAAAGTTGGGTAATATGGGCATACTTTGGTGTCCCTAATGCTGTGATGAAAGTAATTAGGGAAAATGTACCATTCCATTTGTTTGATTAAGTAATCAGCTATGAATCCAGGGCATATGATATGTATATCCATAATATTTTTGTAACAGCATGGCTTTGAATTTTTTTTTTAAACTGCCGATATTAAACCACAGTGGAATTTTTATGGGCACCTCAATCTGAAAATATGAGCACTACAATGCCCAAATTAAACTATACTAATTTCAACTATAAAGCCATTTGATATGAGCAAGATAAATGTTTAATATGAGCACACTTTATAATCATACACAAAAGTCTTGTCACTGGTGTAAATTTCAACAGAACAGACTTATCCCACATGCTAGCGGCATCAGCTCTCATAATGTCATTTTTTGCATAATTCAAACTGTAATGAGTTTCTGTCCGAATAAAAGTCTTCTGTATCTGAATCTGTATCCGATGTTATCCACATTTGATTGTTATTTTACGTTTCACTCCTTTGATATTTTTGATTGACAATAAGTATTATTTAGGAATGCATACATCACCTCTGCCCATATTACCCAACAAAGTGCGCCTTACATTTTAGGCTGCTCTGAGAATTGCTGACATAACTTGGCCATTACAAATGAGTGAGAATCAAAGAAAAGAGTATTTGCTCTGAAAAAAAAAACACACCAGGTTGAGATATCTACACCAAATTAGCAAATTCTACTGGCTATTTGCCTGAATAAAATCAATGAAAAAAAATGACAGGTAAATATTTAAGTCAGCATATCATTAAAAAAAATGTGGCCTCTAATGGGCTGTCTGCTCTGGAGATGATGACTTTCAATATACTTGAAAATTCCACCAGGTGTGAGCATGTACCCCTGATGGCTTTCAGCGACTGCAAGGTGCCCATATTATACTGCTGCCCATATTACCGAATTTTACCCTATGCACCATAATTTGATCTAAATAGACATAATTATATGTATAAAATTTGGCTTTCGTCCCAAATTTCTTTTCCATGAAGATTGAAACATTCACACTTCAATATTAAAGCTCTTGCTCATAAGAAATATTTCATCAGACAGTCTAACCTTAGCCCAAGAAACCCTGATGCAGTTACAGCCATGTAGCCCCAATTTCCGCACTCGTTGATCTTATTACATTGAAGAATAAAATACTTGTCACCAATTAAGTGTCCTCAAAAAGATCAGTGTTGATGATGCTTTGTACTATGATCAGCTACCATGGGCAGATTGTGTGTGACTAGGGCTTTACGTCCTGTATTTCTGCACCAGTTGGGCTAATTAGGACAGGCAGAGACCATGGCAATGAGAGGAAGGAAACAGCCATCCAACTTAGGCTCGACCGGGAATCGAACCCGGGACCCAGCGGTTGGAAGCCCAGAGCGCTACCTCTGAGCTAGGCCCCCACCCATGAGCAGACATAATGATCAGATGATAAAGCTTGGAGTCCACACCATGTTACACATTACCCCATGGGTGTCCCTTACTTGCCCCAGCATAGACACCTATTACAAGGCTCCTCCAATTTAATTAAGGCCTACATGATCTAAATAGACAATCTGAAATTTTACTTACAAAATCAGATTGGTACTGAATGTATTTTTATTTTTAAATCGTATTTCCAAAAAACGAGGTATCTGACATCTCCATTTTAACCATCTCTTTTGTTTCTCTGCTAAGCGGAAATAGTAAGTGAAACGGACACAGTGGTGATATCTATTTGCATCAATCCTAAGAACCCAATGACCTGATCGACGGTCTTGAAAAACCATTTGTTTCTTATATGAACAGTTCAAAACTTCACATACCTAGTTACTTGACCATTTTGTCCCTTTAATTGTCTTCTCTTAACTTTATAAATCAACCCAGGGCTGCCAAAATCCCAAATCCTGTTTTTGGCCCTATAGCCCAGGTCCTTCCACCTTCTGCTATTTCCCACCGACTGTCTGTTTTTTATCCAGGGATGGCTCTGTTCTATTTATCAAAGTAAAACTATGTATTTAAATAATGGCTTATTAAACACTAACGATATTAATGAATAATACAAGTTTTAGGTGTATGAGTTACATTTACAGTAAAAAAGGGTGACTTCAAAACGCACTGCACAGCAATCAAATAGCATATATTTCAACTTCTGTAGGATATTTGTAGCAGGGCCTTATATTATACATCTTTAGCCCTTATAGGATAACCAACTCAATCGCATGTGCGCATATTATTACTCTTTCAATAAGACAATACATTAATTTGTCTAAGGGCATAGTATCAGCATACATGGCCCGTGTGTTTTCCATGCGTTTGGATAAACGCATGGAAAACGCATGGTTTTTGCCTCATTATAATTAGCTAAAAACCATTTGCCATGCGTAAATCCTTCTCATGGAAAATGCACATGGCACATTTGGCCATGTAGTATCAGAAATAAGTGTAGTTTTTCATAACCACAATTCACATTACTTTGTACAATAATTGACATGGCTTGTCCTACAATTATGAACGTGTTGAGGGATAAGCCACTTCCAAACAGTCCTTTATACAGAACATTGTAGAGTTGGTAAGGTATCCACCTATCATAGGGGGTCATAGGTATGCCTAGCATCCTACGATAATCTCAACTTACATACCTACATGCATGAAATTGAACTTTTAGATATCCGAATTATAGCACTTTAACTCGTTTTATGCTACATTTCCCAAATCATGGTACCGTTTGTTTGCAATGACAAAAACTATTAAAGAAGTAAAGTGTATATATACCTATGTTTTAAAATTGTCATACTATTTGTGTGTAAGATATCAGATTTATGAAAAAAATATCAAAATAATTAGTGGAAAACATGATAATTTGCTACTTAGGGAGTAAGTTTAGAGAGTAATTTTACTCCCTACAGAGACTACACACTTTACTCACAGTAAGGGTAGAAGTTGTACTACAGTGTCGGAGGGATTTTTTATATGTAAGGCTCTACCTGATAGTGGTAAATCCACTTTGATACATAATTGACATTGGTTTTCATAAACTTGGAACAGGGCCGTAGCCAGGCTGAGGCAGAGGAGGCAGTCGCCTCTCTGATTTTGGAACAATTTATCCTATTTTTGGCAATAAATTGGTGTTTGATGGACTTTCTTTATATAACATTTGTGACCTGCCTTTGTACATAAACTGAAGGAAAACTATTGAGTGTACATCTCTTGCTTGCAATTAGTTTGGAAGTTATAAGCCTATTGAACTTGTGAACAATTAACATTCTATGATATTTACTTCTAAAAATTAACCTTCTATGATATTTTTTTCCAGAGTCAAAGCCACACCATGCTGAATTTCGTAAATCTTTGCCTTTTTGCACCTGGTATGTTGGTTGCCGGAAGCTTTCAGATCATACACTCTAATGATTGGGTAAATTTTACAACTGGTTATAAATTTATATTAAAAAAAATACAAAATTGTTGGGCAATTTTCATCTTTATTTTTTACTGTAAACAATCACCATGAGCATGAAAGCAAAATGTTTATCCTCATACATGCAGACTATTGGGTGATGCGCTGGCGAAGGAATGGTCCCACTGAAGTTCCGCATTAAAAAATATGTCCAAAAAAATAAAAATTGTTGCTACGATAAGTAATTCACTATAATAATAATGACAACAGAATACGGTATTGATGTTTTACGATTACGTACAGGGAATCGAGTTTCGTCACAGAGTGGGCATTACCACTGTAGTTCTCGCAGGCATCATAATGATACTGTCCCTCATCGTTTCCATGGTGAACTGCTGCTGTCCTGTTGGGCCCAAGAAGGGCTTCTACTACACGGTGAGTTGCATTTGAAATATATCTTATACATCATTTATTTTATTAACTTGTCCTATTCCACATAGATTTATTATTGATGTTATTTATTTATTGAAGTAGCAACTCTTCCCAATGGCTTAGTAAGGGACGAGTGAAGTTCATTTATAGAGCATGTCAAATAAATATAACAAATGTGAAACTTCCATGTCAAATAAATGAAATAAATGTGAAACTTCCATGTCAAATAAATGTAATAAATGTGAAACTTCCATGTTAAATAAATAAATAAATGTGAAACTTCCTGAAGCTAATTAGAATGTGATGTGATTTGTATATATTTATGGTTCTTGAACTGACACGAATAGCAATTTGGAAGATTACATTCCTCAATATTAGTCTCTGTTGTCTCCATTGACTTCTTTTGTTGTCTCCATTGACTTCTTTTGTCGTATCTATTGACTTCTTTTGATGTACAATTTTCTAAGTATCTTCATGGAGTCTTCCACATATTATTGCGAGTTAATCATTTCATAAACGATATTTTCATAACAGTAGATGTTTCTCTTTTGCAAATTCCAGAGACTCGCACAAGATGAGGGCTTCCCCGAAGACGAAAAGGAAAAGAATGACGAAGATTCAAACATCACTGTCGCTTAGCAACAACTTTGAATAGTCATACCCAAAAATCAGACCCATATATTGCTTGATATCACAAAATGAAAACTTAACTTTAAAAATCAATGTGAAGGATAATTTAATTACTTATAAAGTGTTTAATAAAGCTTTGGATGTTAAGAACGTATACAATTCCATAACCATATATTGAGTCACACCAAATTATTCGGACACACTGATTTCGGTTTTCATGGTACAAATTTAAGCTTTGTCATAAAATTTCATTCAAAATCTGAGGTATTTCGTGTTAGGTTACTTTGCAGAAATCACAAATACACGGTTAAAATAACATTGAATTTTCTTTCATCAGGTCTTTAAATTTCAAAATTAGTTGTTTGCACTTGTTATAATTGACTGAATTATATTTTTATCGTTGCGCTTCTTTGATGAACTGTTGTGAATAAACATTTGAATTTATACCCCAGATTGCATCGAGAAGAGATTATTTTCAATGTCTTCCTTATTATTGGACAAAAAGTACTGCTTAGGTTTCTTTCATAAGGCCAAATAGCAAACATGGCATTATCTCACCAAATGCTCAATATATAGACACCAATGAGGGTAAACTCACACCTTAAAAAGACAGTATTGTTTGCTTAATATTTTCAAGGTATAGGGGTATAGGGTTAACATTTTAACCTAAAAAGTCATTAATGTTTGACCATGGTAGAGATATTATTCCCCAATTGCAGCTTTATCACTTGAAATACTGGGTGATACGGGCTGGGTGGTTCACGTAATGCCCAAATAAAGGAAACTAAAGACTTGTACTAAAAAGTGGTCAAGGCACGGAATCAAAAAACAATGAATTTAATGGCCGTTGAGCCAATGGTGTTCAAACATTTTTGACCAAATGGTCAAATGCAACTGTTGGTCTGTGAGTTGCCACTTTTGTTGATACTTAATCAACCAACCACGATAATGTTTGGGTTTGATAAGACTAAACAAAGAGCAAGGCAGTGATCTGACAAACGAGTAGCTATAGTCCTGTAGAATGGATCAATGGGTTTGGCCAACATTCAGAAATTATTTTATTATACAGGCAAATGTATCAATATATATAATCACAGCATGTCTCTCTAAAGAAGAAAAAAAAAGAAAAACCACCTTTATTGAATTATGACAAACAACTGGTACAAAAAACGAAAAAGAATTTTATATAATCATTCAGAAAGGCTTGGTATGTGTGACATCTATCTATCTATCTATCTATCCACTTATCTACCTTTCTATCTATGTCCATGGCAAACATGTGCTTATAAACACAGGTTTGCTACATGTACATAGATAGATAGATAGATAGATAGAAAGTTTTAATATTGTAGTGGGTGATTATAATTATACAGTGCATTGTATAATAATAAGTTTTTTATATTTCCTTTTAGAAGGTATCGTATTTCCTTTGAAACTTCGGTAGTCAGGGCACCTTGCAAATATGAACAAAAATAAACCTAATAACTATTTCCGCTAATTAATCCACACATTTCCAATAATGCATGTATTTAAAATATTTTCTTTGTGTGATAGGATAGGACTAAATCATTGATTTTTAACAAGACAGTGGTGATGCGTCTGAGCCAGCAAATAAAAGTAAAATTGCTTCAAACTGCATTGGAAACTCCAATGATACTAAAGCAACAACATTGCCATGGTTAAACAAGCAACTGTCAATCAAAGTGACAACAATACAAACAAATTAGCTTAATAGCATATAGGCTGGCTTATGGCATTGAATGTCTTACAGATTAATTGCATATCAATTTGTTTTGTTTGCATTTGATTATGATTACACTCAATTCTAAAACAAAGATTACTCAGTTAGGTCACTTAATTAAAACTGACAGCAGACTGTGCTTGGGAGATATTGGCCAATCAGGAGCACCATCATGTGTGTAGATGGTGAAATATGCAAATCTGGCATTAGAGATGAGAATTGAACATTCCCAGCATACAGGCAAGGAATTTCTTGTATATAAGTGGTAAATACCCATAAATAATGGAAGTTATCACTTAGAATAAGAAAGAAAATTGTTTTTGTGTATAATATAGCCATTTTTGATGCGTAATATGATATTATTGAATGAAACTAGCCCCATCATTGAAGGCAGTTACGCAGGGGGAGTAAAAGCTGTTCTTGACAAATTCAGTAGCCTTGGTCTTACAGTATTCTAACTTGCTAAGGGTTGTCATGATGGCAATTGCCTGTGGTTGTACTTGACCATTTGGTAAAAAATATTTGAACGCCAATGAGACATGGCGATTCATCAAAAGACTCGCCTGCTAAACAGCCCGAAAGCGTTGCAACCAATTTTTTTTAACTTGCACGTTTTCTTAGTGCACATACCCCCGAATAACCGCCCGGATATATGGCCGGATTCTGGCCAAGATATTATTAATTTCAGTAGGCCCTATTTCTAAAATCAAAGATTATGGTCTGAAAGGCCCTTATCCCTAGTTTCATTCTTGTTTCACATTTTGCACAATTCTTAGGTTAGCAGCTGAATGGAGTGACAATGGATAAGTAATGGACTTTGCCAAAGGAGGTCACCATCAGCGAGGGTGCACCTCCAAATGAATATATATTAGCTGATATATGTCAGATGGCAAAGTAGACAGAAATGCACATCTGGTGCATTGTCATGAAAAACTCTTGGTAAATTCCGATGTTCACTTCATTGGCCACACGTAATGTATTTGGCAATATCCAAACATGCCCCCCCCCCCCCCCCCCAGCCCCTGCGGACTTCGGCCCTGTTTTGCAACCTTTACTTATAATCCCGTTATTATAATCATTGAGCTAAAATACATGGAGCTTATAATATGGTATCCAAGTTATAACATTCATGCTATATATGGTAATATTTAGAAGCGAAGTTTTATCAAATGCTATCCTAATTTGTTACGCTATATTCTTGTTGTGTGATAATATATGCTCAAATGTAGAGTGGGTGTTTTGGGAAGAGGGGTGAATTCAAGTGCTATATTTTGCTTTATTATATATCCACATGTGATGACATTGTATGTTAGGCCAACATTGTAATTCTGAAGTAGCTTACCTTGTTTGTATATTCTGTTTCAATATTGATATCATGAATAGACATTTCCCATGTCCGTACAAACAGAAGCTGTTTAGCTGCTCTTCTAGGTCAGTGGGTTGTCCGTCACATGACCTTTAAATATGATAGTAATAATAGCTAATAATTTGAAAACAAAAACAACAACAACAAAGAAATCTATGTCTATCCGTCTACTGTCTATCTTTTTCTCTCTATCTCTCTATAAGGTAAGATAAGATAAAATTTATTTAAAGTCGGTGGTGATACAAATAACAATAAAACGCAAGCAATAAAAGCTTTTCGCGACAGAAAATTATAATAAAAAAAAAAAAGTGCCGTATCATCAGCTAGATTTATTTTACGCGTAACATATGACATTCTTTTACCTGTGAGTTTTACAGTAAGTTATCATAGGGGTTATCATTGTCATTGCAGATGAGTCTTATTACCCTTTTATTTAGTTTTTCAAGTTCTTTATCCTGCCCTATCGTAAAAGAGATATGAAATACAAATGATTCACAGATCCTGAGTTTACTTGTGTAGTCAAGGTTTTTACATAGCCTCTGTTGGGCATTTATCTGCTGAGCTGCTTTTTTTACAGATAAGTGATACATGGTTATGAAAGTTTAACTTGTTATCAAAGTTTACCCCTTGTAGTTTAACAGTGGTGTCTGACTTTATTACATAACTACCAATTTCAAAGTCAATAGATACATTCTCTTTGCTAAGGCCTGAAATTTAGATGGGTTGGCTTTCATGAAGTTTACATTAAAACCATCTCATTGCTTGTTGAGAGGCTTGTTCTAATGTGCTTTTAATTATAGATTGGTAACTGTGTGTTTTCATCAGCGTAATTATATACATGGCATGTGCTTTCAGATCATACAAGAAGTCATTTATAAAAATATTAAACAGAATAGGACCCATGAGAGATCCCTGGGGCACACCTGTTTTTAGGTTGAGCCATTCACTTTTAATGTTACCTAATTTTACAGCTTGCTTTCTATTCCTTAAGTTATTAGGTATAAGTTTACATATTTTATTGAGACACCATTAGCATTTTACTTGGCTATAAAAAGTCCATGAGGTAAGCAATCAAAAGCCTTTGACAAATTTATTAGAATGCATCACTGCATGGTGGTTATTATTGAGTGCTTTTGTCCCAATTTTCAACACATTTTACCAAGACATTCATTCATATAGGGTAGCTGTTTTAGGGTCACAATCTTTTGTTTCTTGGGCGCATTGTTATCTATAACATTAGTGAGTAAGCTAATAAGGAACCATATTTGATCATCGACATCACTGAATACTTAATTGTGACATATAAAGAAGGGGCTTCAAGTAAGTCTTGTTTGTAGGCTTCTTCTTTAAAATTCTTATATGATCTGTAGTAGATTAGTTTTGGCTCACTAGTTGGGCATTTGCTTTTGGTTGATGCCTAGTGGTAGGTTTATGGGTGCTTTTGAACAATTTGTTAGTATGGCATCTATTAAATAAGGATTGTTTGTACTTTTAAAACAGGTTGGGCCTTTCACAATTTGCTTGTTTTCATGTACATCACATGCTTGTGTTAAATGATTTTGGATTTTGCATGAAATTTATGTTCAGATCTCCTATAATAACTATACATGAAGGCACTGATTTAACATAGATTCAATAGCTTTGTTTAGCCATTAACATTTACACTGGGAGGTTTATAAATATGCAAGAAAAACATATTAAAATTCTATCATTTTTGATTTGAATTACAATACTTTCAATTCCATTAGCGTTAGGCCACCTACATGGGCTTTTCTGTCAAGTCTGTGGTGAAAAATGAAGGGACATTAAAGACAATTGTGGGTATTCAGTTCTACCACTGAGAATGCCATGAAATTTTGCAAAGTTAAAGCAAGTGTTCTTGTTCAAAATAATGAAAGAAAAATTAGGGGTCACCATAGTTTTTAAAAATTTGTCTGACATATACCAATTGCATGTTAATTCAATGAGAAAATTGAAAATAATATTTTTCTAAGCATAAGAATGGGTTTAAATGAGTTATCTCAGCATCTTTTAAGAAGAAAAAAAGTATAGGTCACCATCAATATAAAGAAGCTGCATGACATTACTTGTCCCACTGCATCTGGCCCCCTGGTGGTAAAAACGAAATTGATTTGATGGTTAGTTCTTGCATATAAATGATATATGGGACATTTTTACTGGTATATCACTTATTTTCATAAATATAACATAAAAGTAGACTATATGTGCTAGTTCTGGAACTTAACCCCCAAAAAAACAGAAAACAGCAGAGGCGACTGGAGCGCCGTCTGTGTTTTTGTCCATGCTTGACAGTGAAAGATTATACTGAAATACTGCAAGAAAGGGGTCTAGTCAACTGGTCCGCCAGGTGATTTGTCCTCTGACCAACTAGCCCGCCGATACAACTGGTCCGCCAGTCAGGTCAACTGGTCTGCTACCTGTGGTCAACTGGTCTGCCACTAAGAGTCATTTGGTCCGCCAGAAAGTCAACTGGTCCTCTGCAGAAAAAGTCAACTGGTCCTCTGCAGAAAAAGTCAACTGGTCCTCTATGAAATTGTTTTGGGTTCTTTTTTTTATTTCAATATTAAATTATAATATTAATCTCTTTAAGAAGGGTGTAAAAAAAAAACATGATAGAGAAGTGGTACAACTTCAGAAAGATGTAGGTCAGTCCGGCTAGATATATAGGCCCTACATATATTTCTAACTTATAAAAAAAAGTCAAAGTAACAAATTTCTAACTATTTTACTTGTATATATTGTTACATTAATTTGATGAAAAAAGCAACAGAAAACTTCAAACTTGAGCAATAATGATCAGGTGAAATTGCTAAATTCAATTGTGCACAACTTATCACTATTTTCCTTTCATTTTTGCCCAATTTATGGATCTACAAATTACGCACTTGATACAAGATCCACAAAACAAACCTTTCTGGGAAAACAAGAAGGTACAAAAACTATTCTCCTACGATTTTTAGTTCTCAAGATATTCCAGTTTTGATTTTGTACAAATCTGAGTAGGCTTTGGCAGCGGACAACTTGACTTTGCCGGCGGCCCAGTCGGTCGGACGGACGAGTTGGTAGCGGACGAGTTGTCTGGCGGACGAGTTGACTATACTCCGCAAGAAACCATTGCAACGGCGCTTTTCGTAATTCTCACAAGAGAGCGCACTTGTGTTTCTGACAATCTACACCGTGTGGCGCTGATGATCCCCGTATTTGTCTTTAAATCACAGACAACATACAGATGTTTCACTCCCATTTCCCGCCATTCAACTGACAGCTGCTGCCCTCTTTGGGCTGGTGTGGAGCAGGCAGGACTGTTGTATCATTTGTATGTGATGTACAAGCATGAAACGTGATGAATATTACAAATTCTCCATAACCAGAGGCTAATAGATTTAAAACTCAGTTTCCAGCTGCACTGTACAGTCTGTAGCAGTACATATTAGTTAATTATCTGTCAAGTCAAGCATAAATCAGAGAGCAGAGGATCCAAGATCAAAAGGCTGGCAGGGACTTTACAGTAGGGAATGTTTGTCAACCCCTAACATTTTCATTCAACCTCAGTTCAATCTTAACCGTATAACCCTCATAATATTTACAACTTGTAGCAAACAAATTTAACCTAGTAGGTTATTCAGTCAGTCTTTCCTGAAGCAAGGATATGTTGAGACCAACAGTTTAAGCCTTGGAATGTATTGCTATTGATTCGCAACAATTCTGAAGTTCAAAGGATACAGATTTCCAAACTTGTTAGAGAAAATAAGATGGGTTTTTAGTTTTTGTTAATTGAAAAAACAAATTATGTTGACTGTTCATTTCAAACTGTCAATCATACATGTGTACAATCTGAAATACACTTCTTTTTTTTAATTCTTCACTTTCAAAACAAAGCAAAGAATTACTATCTATACTGATGTGATAGTTAAATGACTAAACACCCAACTTTTTACATTTGGTAAATGATTTGTTCACTAATTAATTTAAACTATTTTAATAGTGCAAATAGAAAATTAAATTTTTTGCAAAAAATGAGCCATTTTTTTTATTTGACTTAGACTTTGTTTATTTTTCTTATATATGACAGGTTCAACATACTTTTTGTAAGCGCATTGGAACTCCTCATAAAGTCAATTGCTGGCCAGCGATACAAGATACAAAAGACTTTATTGCAATATGTAAATAATGATCATTTGAAAATTTAGATATTGTATATCGAAAAGCACTACTGAGATAACCTTGAGGAAATTAAAGCATAAGGGGGGTATTCTTATTTCTGATAGTTGGTATAAAATCTGTGGGACTCTCAACTCAATGAGGCATATATATATATACATTTGTATATATATATTATTTACCCAAGAAAACATAATTTATTATGTGCACACGTTTTATCTTTCATAACTCTCATAATTTGAACTATTAAATATTAAATTTCTTACTATAATTGTATGTATATACTCTTCTACATCATGGCTTATCATAATAATAGAGCATCATTTACATTTCTGATCTGGATTTTAGAAATTATTAATTATATGAGACATATTTTTATGTATCTCCTGATCAACCCAAGAATATATTCTTGAATCTTGAATATCTTGTATTTCCTAAAAAAAAGAGCCCTTTCTTTACTGCACAGATTTAGAGCAGATATGTTCATGGTAACAAGTTCATCCTGTATTTAGTATATGGTGGTTTTATATTACATATGGCAGTTAACTCACTAATTGCAGCTCATTATGACTCTATTCTAAGGTGAATCAAGGATGTGTAACTAGAATACTTGTAGTTGTTTCACTGACTATATATCAGATTATTGTCAACCCAAGTGAGTAGTTCATGGATAATTATATCATAATAATGTCGTGTATGCACATTTATATTTAAAATATTTTTGCATAATTATGAATCCCCCTCCCCCAGTGGTTGTGGTTGTTGTCATACTTGATCATTGGTCATGAATGACATGTAACAGCTGTCTTTTGACATCTTTTTCCCATATAATTTAACACCCTGCCTCAGCCTGCTCCACACCACCCGCTAGATGTCGCTATCTAGGTCAGTGGCACTATGGGGTTCAATGGGAGTGAAATGTCTGTATGTTGTCTGTGTTTAAATTAAGCGCTGGGGTATGAATTATCCAATTTGGTTTCAGATAAGAAATATATGTCAGTTACCTTTCTGGGGAATCTCATGTATTTCCACAAATTTGCTAGACAGGCTATTGATATTCATAGCCTATCTATCTATCTGTCTATCTGTCTATCTGTCTATCTATCCATCTATCTGTCTATCTATCTATCGGTCTATCTATCTCTGTATCTCTCTATCTGTCTATCTATCTATCTATTCATCTATCCATCTATCCATCTAACTATCTATCTATCTATCTATCTATCTATCTGTCTATCTATCTATCTGTCTATCTATCTCTCTATCTGTCTATCTATCTATCTATCTATTTATCTATCAGTCTATCTATCTGTCTATCTGTCTATCTATCTATCTAACTATCTGTCTATCTATCTATCTGTCTATCTATCTATCTATTTATCTATCTGTCTATCTATCTATCTGTCTATCTGTCTATCTATCTATCTAACTATCTGTCTATCTATCTATCTGTCTATCTATCTGTCTATCTATCCATCTATTTATCTATATGTCTATCTATCTATCTGTCTATCTATTTATCTATCTATGTACTTTCTTTTCCTTTTGTGTGTCTGAATTGTTTCGAACATGTTGGAGTGATATGTACGAAGTGTCAGTAAAGAATTCAAAAACATCTGGAGTAGCTTACAATGGAATAGGTTGGAATGTACTTCTGTCACATGACTGTCACTTGACACTGCAAGCTAATGGTGTAAAGGTTTAAGGGCTTTCAAGGGTCTTATGTAGTAACCTTCTTAAGCTTTGAAAAAGACAGAGATATATGAAGAAATAAAACAACAGAAAGAATGTCAGAAAACCTGTTTCAGGCAGTTTTGTCGTAAAATACATAATATTTATATGTTTTAATATTAAAAAAAAATTGCTAGAAAACAATAAATTAGGACAATCCTACATAAATAGATATTAGGAGTGTATATTGCACACAGACTGACAGATCGCCATAAGCAAGACAATGATAACAGCACAGAAATAAAAGCATCGTCGATATGAACCTAAAGTGTAGATTTAAAGCATAAAATAATATATATTATAATTGAGTAACATTAGATATTCCATGTCATTCCGCAAACTGTCTTTGTCAGAAACGCAAACAAAATAGACAGCCAAAAAGATAAAAGTGACAAACGCCAAACCCAAATAAACGAAACCGTATGCAGTAAATCAACGTTTGAAGTAAGTGAAAAACCTGCCTCCGAGCCATGCCCCCCTCCCCCCCCCCCCCTCCCCAAGAGAAAACGGCCACCAGGTGTTGCATAAGTACATGTGGTGCCACCTATGAGCATTGAGCACTTCAGCACTCTCCGCTCCCTCTCCGCTCCTCTCTGCACCCTTGAGCAGTCTTCTTTAACCAACATGGACTACAGACTAATATCAATTTCACTCTTAATAGCATCCATACCTGCAGCGTTCAGTCAGTCAAATGACATTAATTTGGCCAGGGAATTTTTAGAAAACTACGATGCAAAAGCGGGAGAGTTGTACAACGATGTGGCCAGAACAGCATGGGCTTATAACACCAATCTCACTGACTACAACCAGAAGATATATGTAAGTACTATATTATATTCATAGACAATAATTCAATAAAAAATGGCACCACACAATAACGCAATGGACTTAAAAGTGAGGTGTACTTAATAGTGAGGTGTTTCTAGTACTGAGTTGGTCTCAATAGTGAGGTGTTTGTAAAGGAGGTGTTTCTAATAGTGAAGTGGTCTTAATAGTGAGGTGGTCTTAATAGTGAGGTAGTCTTAATAGTGAAGTGGTGTCAATTGTGAGGTAGTATTATTTGTAGGTTCAACTGTTGTAGAAATGCCATGCAGATGAATCCACTTTTGTTGCTAATATAAGTCATGTTTTGTTGCATAAACTGACAATAGACACAGGAGTGCCATTGTATTTCCCCTCACTATTAAGACCACCTCACAATAAAGACGAAAACATTTTCTGTAGCATACATAAATGCTCGTAAAGTATACAGGCATTGTACAGTGAAATAATACATTAAGACCACCATTGGTTGACATCAGAGTTCGTGGAACTTCGCAAGTTGCTATCACCAAAATTGATTGAAAATTCATGTACCTCATGACCACACTTTTCAGGTTGTTGCAAGCAAATTGTGGTTTCTAGTGATTGATGCATGATAATTGGATTATTTCATGGTAATTGCTGTAATCGTTAAGTGCATTGATGGATGCTATAATTTACTGTCCATATAATTCTGTTAATCCTGTTATTGCTCTTCGACCCGAAGTGGAGTGTAATCTATATTACACACATATTATGTAATGTAGTTTTGCCATTAAAACAGACTTTAACACACACGTTTAGTACAAAATATTTTGATAGTGAGGTGGTATTAATTGTGACGTGGTATTAAATATTGTGAGGTGGTCATTATTAAGATGGTCTTTATAGTGAGGTGGTCGTGAATGTGAGGTGGTCACAAATGAGGTGGTCATAAATACATTTGGTCTCCTTGTTTTAAATTTATGACCATGAATGTGATATGGTAGTATCAGACGATAAGCTGAAAGTATGCATAAATATACTATTACAACTGTGTCATAAGCTGGCTGAGGCCTAGACCCTGAAGCATTCATTTTAAAATAAAAGGCATTTATGTAAAAAATAATGTATGCAGTTGTGTCATCAAAAACTTGAAAATTTAAACTGAGTTTATAAATTTTGGGATTACTGGATAATGCAAATTTCAAAGGTGCAACGTTTCTCAGGTGTTTTTTAAATATAATTTTATTCTAACAAAAGTTGTTAAACTCGTATGGTCGTCTATCTTTTGAACACGCCTACATGCCCCCCCCCCCCCCCCTCCTCCTTCGTGGCTAGATCTTAGCTATAGGCCATATTTGCTTAAGGTCTAAAAATATTTGCTTGAAAACTTGGAATTTGCATTCGTTTTTCAAAGTAAAGAATAGATGGTACAAAAATAGGACAGAAAATAGTGTGAAAAAAAAAATTTACTGTGTTAATCAGTGCGATAGAATTCGTGTGAAAATGTGAATGAGGCTAAAAGAATTAACAAACGAATAATTGCTTATACCTGTCCAGCAACTTGTCGCTTAAATGCAATGGAAGAATGTGGCTAAGACAACAGTCACGGCTAAGACAACAGTCACGGCTAAGACAACAGTCACGGCTAAGACAACAGTCACGGCTAAGACAACAGTCACAAGGCTTGAAGGTCAGATTGTTTTTGTGCAACTTCTACTGGAGAGAAATGGGAGCTGGCAATGTCCAAAAGCAATCCAAGCCAATCCTGAATATTAGGACCTTCTCAACCCTGTGACCATGCAGCAGCCAGAAAGTTCGCCTAAATGGGTCATAATCTTAAACGGTCTCTTAAACAGCCCTATCATGGCCCTATCATGGCCCTATCATGATAGGGCATGGCCCTATCATGGCCCTATCAAACGAGGCAGCGTGTGGTGCTCGGTAGCAGAAAGTTCTCTCCTAGTGTTTTATAGTCATGGAACAGACTTCAACATTTTTTCTGGAGAAAGAAAATTAAAATAGAAGACGATTGCTGAACATGCTAAAAAGGTAAATGTAGCCGATTATTCTAGAATCGGCTAAGCAGTTTCAACAGACTTTACATTGCACCCTAGGCAGGCCAATCCAGAGTCTTTCTCAACTCCCTGGGGAGTATTCAGCCTTGGACACGGGGTTAATTACAGGGACTTAAGAGCTCACACCAGTGCCATCACTTTGGGTGCCTTATGCACCTGGGTGTAATCGTCATATAAAGAATTCCATAATTAAAATGAAGATACTGGGAAAAAGTATTGTGACATATATCTTGGATCTTAGCTCGCTGGTTTTGCATACACATTTTTATTTATTTATTTTTAATTTTGCTCACTTTGCCATCTGCACTCGAAATAAGATCAAACTGAATCCACGGTGTGAAGATTTCATGAATGTAATGACTTTTATTGAAGAATGAATGAATTAATACGAATGCATGAATAAAATGTATGAATGAATGATGTATGGATATATATATATTCAAGCGATATGACTGCAGAACCTTAAACCTTGAATGTGAGCTGTGAAAATAGCATGTGTAGCCTGCGCACTTTGTATGCATTAAGAGTCCACTGTCACGACCTCTGGTGTTTTCACATGCAATTAGGGGTCTAGATTATCGCCTGTTTATTTTATATATGTATCATCCGTCGACCAAAAATGCGAAAAAGAGAAAGTGCAATGCAAGTTAAATGTAAGTTATACACTCTATCAATTGCAATTAATATGTAATGGAGGCAGGGTGATTGTTTTCAGGCATGTCACAGATTTCACTATTGCATTGCATTGCATTGTATTGTATTGCATTACATTGCATTGTATTGTATTGTATTGCATTACATTGCATTGTATTGTATTGTATTGTTGTTTATATGTGTAGTACATATATCATATATAGCGGGGAAGTTACAGTTCGGTCCATAAACGCTCCATTATAATAGTATAAAAAGTCAATAGAGTGAAGATCATTGAGAAAAGAGATTTGCTACTACAGACAGTGTACTGCATATATAATAATATATGTACCTAAATAATCTTTAAATTGTTTTCACTAAATCAGTTTCATTGCAAAGGAGTCCACTTTTAGCAATGTTTTCATGTTTTTGAAATGAAATATTTATTCAACTTATCAGTGATTGGGGAAAAATTCCATTCGAGTGAGTAAAGTTATATTTAGCCTGTTTTAATGGTGAGGTGGTCTTAATGGTGTTCCTTAATTGTAAAATGGTTTAAGATGGTTCTTTATGTCATTTTTTTGTGACATAAATCCCAAAGTTGTGAGCACAAACAATCTTGTGTATATCTTCCATATGTCAGTCAAGAACTTAGTGGTCAGTCTCAGTGTTTGTTTGTTAGGGGTGCTTATTGGCAGCTGAGTGGTCTACTTATTTGAGGATCTTTGGTTTTAGTGATTTGGCACTGAATATACCCATGACAGAATAGAACTGGTTCATCTCAAACTGTCTATAACTGACAGAACTTCAAACTGACAGCACCTGAGAATCATCACCATATGGTCTGCAGATGACAATGCTGGGCTCTGGGTTCAATGACCTCTTGTATAAACAATAAACGTGTGGATGGTAACCCAACTTTAAGTTCACCTCATTATTAGCATCACTTCTTTTTTAAAACATCACTTCTTTATTAAGTCCACCTCATTATTAAAACCACCTCACTAATTTTAATTATAGGACAGCTGATTTCTGACTACTCGTATTATCACAATATATATATATATATATATATATATACTATGACCTAGGAATATTCCTAGCTATGACAGTTGCATACCATTATGGTCACGATTAAAACAGAATTAATTGGTTAAGCGTCTTACTCAGGGCTAAATGTGTAACGCGGCATAAACAGTCTTTTGCATAAAATCCATTCGATTGATTACAAAGTACCAAAAAGACGATTATAGTGGATTCAACCACACTCCGCAGCAAATGGAAAAGAACTGGGACTGGCATAAATGAACCACTTGATCAGAGATTGGCGTGTAATCTGAGATGAGGCTAATCAATGGGTAGACTGGTGTAATCGGAGAGAACAGAATCAGGGCAACTGAGTCGGAATTAACTGCCAAGATCAATACGGCAGTCCCAGTGTTTGTTTGTTGGGGGTGCTTAATGGCGTTTAGATCAAACACTTCGCGAAGGGACATTTCTTCAATTAAACGGGAATGTTATCCGGGTAATTTATAAATGCAAACGGATTCAATCAAGCAATAATAAATGGAACAACGTTGCTTTGAGATATTTTGCCAGCAACCCTGGACATTCTTGTTTTAGGAATGTCTTTGCCTTTCTTGCTTGTGCTGTCTGAGAAGAGATTTTATCATTTTATAAAATGTACAAAGGACCAGTCGGGTGGCCTAATGCTTTGAAGGCACCACCCAATTCCCCCATGGGATAAATGCCTGACATGGTCCAGGCCTTATGCCATCATCACATCTGCCTCTGGCAGCTGGTCATGCAGCTTGAGACAAGCCAGTAGTGCCCGTAGCCAGTAGTGCCCGTAGCCAGTAGTGCCCGTAGCCAGTAGCCAGTAGTGCCCGTAGCCAGTAGTGCCCGTAGCCAGTAGTGCCCGTAGCCAGTAGTGCCCGTAGCCAGTAGTGCCCGTAGCCAGTAGTGCTCGTAGCACTGTGACATTGAGACAAGGTCATTGGATGACTATTGGTGTTGCCCAGTTATTCGTCATGTCTTCTGTCTATAATAATGTCATGTTGAAATATATAAATGCCTCTATGATTATGTTCTTTTAGCTACGATGGTGCTATTTTATGGAGTAATCTCCTAGATTATTATCATGATTTAAAAGTTTGTAATGATGTATTTGATTTTATATTTTCAATTTAATTTTTCTCACGGTTTTATTGTAAATATTATTTCTCGTTTTTATCTTCAGCACCACTTGAAAAAGTTTTTTTTTACTGATAATGTATTGCCGATTAAATATATTCAACAAAAAATGAATTACCAGGAATAAGAGACATCTCCATCAATTCATGTCCTGAAGCTGGGATTAACATCTGCGTCCACCAAATGATTACATATGAAACCTGCACCTTATACATATATTATGCCTTCCTTCTTATTGTATCCCAGCATGTACTTGACCGTGGAGTTAAACAATGGCGAATACAGTTACCCATTAGCATTAAGGAAATGCACTACAAAAAACTGACTCCTTAGCAGTTTCGCTCTCACAAGGTATAATATAGACAGTTGTAGGCTGTAGAGTGTTATGCATGTCATTAGTTGTAAGGACTCTTTGTCACAGCTAAAGGGGATTCGAAATATTAGGCTCAAAGATCAAAGTGTGAGGTGAAATACTTTGAACGAACGCCAGAGGTGTTACCTGTGAATATTTGCAGATGGAGTGCAGATGTGTCCTAGGAATATTGCTCTTAATTGCCTTAATACTTGAAAGTGATGCCAATTCGAATGACATCGAAGCGGCTAGAGTATTTCTGGATAATTATAATACAGAGGCTGAAGGTTACTTTCACAATATGATGATGACTGCATGGGCTTACCAGACCAACATCACAGATTACAACCAGAAAATACATTCCAAATGCTTATTGCCCAATTCCAAAGTGTGTTACACTTTTTGAGAGTCCAGAATAGTCCGTTAAATTCGGGTAAAACTGTAGCTATTTCATGGTTGCCATGGATACCAGTTACGCCCTAGTTACAATAAATTTTACAGTTAATTGAACATGGGCCAACAACTAGACTATCAGACTCAACATGCATTTTGCCTGAATCTATGGGTCGGTCAATAAAGATGTTTGGGTGCAAAGTTATAAAACTTTCGGACTAGCATCATTTCAGACCTTTATAATGTTTCTATGTTGATTAAATTAAACCTGACTTTAACGGCCATGACACTACGATGTAGTAAGAGCTCATAATTCATGACAAATAAAGGTATGGTATAATGGTATAATTTATTTAAAGTCGTATATGGTCAGATTACATGGTAATCAAAGTTACAAACTTCTGTACGACAAAAAATAAAATAAAATAAAATAAATAAAATGGAAATAAATAAATAAAATCAAAAAGTAAGAAAAGTCTTTAAATCAAAGAGTCCATCAAATATGTGATGTCAGGTTCATGTCATGTCAGGTTCATATGATGTATCCTTGTCGGTATAAATTTCCGTAGTTTGATATTCATCTTCCGATCCTGCACCTGAAGGTAAAAATAGATTGATTGTAGTGCTATTCCCTTTTTGACCAACTGATTGATAAAATTAACAATTGAGTTCTTAAATAGCAGTTTCGCGGTTTAGTAGCCATTTAGTGATAGCTGTATTAAAGGTGTTGAGTGAGACGCTTCTTTTGATCTCCACTGGGATGTTATTCCAAAGTTTTGCCCCATGATACCTAAAACTATTCTTCCCGTATGTGACTGTATTGAAATAGTGACATTCTTTCATTGTCATAAAGACAACTCGATGTTCCTGTCATTATGAATGACACTGTAACGATGTGGAACAGAGGATGATCTCAGCAGAGAGGTTAAACTGTGTGTATGACTCATAATGGCTGTTAGATGATAGCTCAACCCTCGCAATGATTATACCCAAATTCTGATCATCAAAGCGTCAAATCGTCAGATTGTGAATTTATGGACATTTATGGACATTTGAACATTATAGAATCTTTATGGGGCAAATACATGACTAAGCTCATGAAAAAAATGCAGTAAAAAAAAGGAATTGAATTTGGAAGTGTAAGGTTCCCCAAGAAAGACAAAGCGTTGGTATTCCAGTTTTAAAGTTTATTTTGCCCTGCCCCGCCGCACAGCCTGCTTATCCTCTGCTTCTTCAGCTACTGACGCGGTCTGGGTGTATTCCCGCCAAGACCCCGTGGTCACGTGGTCCGGGTCACCCAGTGCGCGTCAAAGTCGGTCACTGACCTAGTAAGGTCAGTGACCTGGGGTCATCACATTACCCCCTTCTTACTGGGAATATGCCCCCATATTCAAACTAATACACTCAGTAGGCTGTGCGACGACGATCAGAACCACACAAAATCAACGAGATTCATTAAATCACAAAAATCACAATTATTACATATAATCAATCAACAACCATCGCCCTGCGGCGTGACACTAGGAAGCTGTCACGTCCGCCCCGGAGGCTGGCTTTTTCCCCAGACATCATCCACGTGGTTGACTCCCTGGCACCGCTGCAAACACAACATTCAACACATAACAATACACATAGAGTCCATCTTTGCCTTGGACACAGGCCAGTATCCATTTCTGGATTCTGCAAGGTCTTTTATCAGCTGCTCGTAATTTCCGAGTGAGGACATTCTTATAATTAGCCGTGACACAATTTTTCCAATTATTCACAGTTTCTAACTGCGGCCATTATAAAAGTCACTGTCCCACTCGTTACCATCATTGTCTCCTGACTCTCCGCAGGGCGTTGGGTCCGCCCCTGCACGATGTGTTGATGTCCAGCGTTCACGTTGTGCCTAGGTGTCATTTCGTGTTGATGTCCAGCGTTCAAGTCCAGTCCGTATCCAGGCTTCGTTAAGTGGGGGGCGTGGTCCAGGTCGTCATCGTGTTCAGTCCTCTGCAAGACCTTGCGTTCAAGGCCTTGCAGATGAGGATCCAGCAGCCCTGGCCTCCTCCATCCACCGGTTCCTGTCAGCCGTCAGCCGCTTCACCTCCTGATACAGGAGGTCCGACTGCCGGGCCTTGGCTTCGCGTTGCTCCGTTTCGGCGCGAAGCCTGGCCCTCAGCTCCTCGTTCTCTCGAGCAGCTGCAGCCGTCTGGGACCTGGCCCTATGGACTTCCAGAACGATGTCCTGGTACTGGGCCCTGGTCACCATGTCCTCGGCTGCTGCTGCTGTTGGCGTCTTGGTGGCTGCTGCTGGTGTCCTGGTGGCTGCTGCTGGTGTCCTGGTGGCTGCTGCTGGTGTCCTGGTGGCTGCTGCTGCTGGGTGAGGCCGCTTTGGCCTTGTCTGGCGGCTTCGGGGCGTCACGCTTGAAGCTGCTTCAACGCGGCGCAACTGCACCGCCCTGGTGCTGGGAGATGCTGTCTCCAGGGTCCTCGTCTCCGGTGTCGCCGGCAGGGATCCATCGGAGTTAGGGCCCTGGATTGTCGTCGGCTGTGTGGCTGCTGTTAGCTCCTCCGCCTGTGTACGGGTGTACCCATGGGACCGCTCCAGATGACGCCTGAAGTTGGTCCTCCGGTCCGAGGGCAACGCTGCGGGGCACACAGGGCACTGGAAGCCCACGTATGCTGCTGCATGGGCCACGCTCACGTGGCGAGTGAGAGACTTTCGATCCCTCACGCGTTTCCCGCACGTGGCACACATGTAGTTCAAGCCCTCTACACCCTGTGGCGCGGCCGGCAAGACGACTTTCGGCGTGGTCTCTGGAGTGGTCTCTGGGGCCGAGACGTCACTCTCCGTCTCCCCATCGTCCGTTGTCCCCTCGCTCTCCATTTCCTCCAGCCTCCCTCCCCGCGGCCGTTCCTCGGCCCTGGCTGGAGTGGCTTTCACGTCTTCCCTGGCAGACTCCGTGAGCGGAGCTGCCTGTTGTTTCACGTCTTCCATGGCAGACTCCGTGAGCGGAGCTGCCCGTTGTTCCACGTCTTCCATGGCAGACTCCGTGGACGGAGCTGCCTGTTGTTCCCTTGCAGGCGACTTGGTAGCCCTGGTGGGAGAGACCTCGCCCTCTACGCTGGGCCTGGCCACTCGCTCCCTGGCGTACCAAGGTCGCCTCTTCAAATTTTCCAGCACTTCCTCCTGGGTGGTCGCCACACCCAGGTCGCCAATTATCCATCCACTCAGGATAGGCATATCTTCTCTCCGTGGACGGAGACGAAGATACCTCCGCATCCTGGCCGTTTCTGGCAGCTCTGCTGCCCCGTAACGCTCCACTGCTGGATCCTCCAGCTCGTACTCCTTCCTGGACATGTAAGCCCACATGTCCAGGTGCAGGAGACCCAATCGCTGCGGGCTCCAATAATCCGGGGCCAGGGAGATTGGGAGCTCCGCTGTAGGTGACAAGCCGCAAACGGCAGCCACCTCAGCATCGTTGGCAGAGACCTCCAGCTCAGCTCCAATCTCGAGGCCCGCTGCCTCCATGGCAGCTAATACCATGTCCGTCTGGGCCGATGTCAGCTGAGGTCCCTCTTCCTCCACTACGCTGCCCAGGGGCACTGCTGGCATAGCAGTAGCCTCCTCACTGTTTGCATTCGTGGCAGACATCCTTATATCTCCCAAGTTGTTCTGGTTATATTCTCAAAATTCTGGTTGGCTGATGTGTCTTCTCCGCTGGTTTCAGAAGGTGTGAGACAGGGCGCCCCACGCTCTCCAGCTTTTTGCCGCACTTTCTGAGTCATGTGACAGGTCATGTGACCAGAATCACAGGTCATGTGACCCTAATCACTTTGTTGACCAGTTGACCCTTCCTCCCCCCCCCCTCATAAAATTTCTTAATTGAGGATTGCACCGAAAATGACAAAATTAATACAAAGGGGTGCCTGTTCGTGTTTCGAACTTGGTGACCTTTTTTCCCCCAGTGGAAATTTTCCATGAATGCAGGTCACTGGAATCAGTGAATGCAGGTCACTGGAATCAGTGAATGCAGGTCACTAGAATCAGTGACACAGTTTCACAAGACACAGAAAGTGAGAATTTTGTAGTTGCTAAATGTATAATCCAGCAACTCCTATCAGCCAAATAAAACAAACCATCAGGAACGTTTCACGTTCCCTGATGACAAATAGCCAATTCCTTATCACTAAATGACAATACCACAAGAAAATAACCATTTGTCCTTGTAACCATAATCTAGCAAACTATATCCCTTTTGCTGACCTTTCCAGATTACCCAACTTGCTATATAAAGTTTATCATGGTACTTTAAACATTTCCATAACCACTACAGCCCTTAATTCTTGCTAATTAAGTTATTTTGCTGATATTTCCAGTGTTATGAGGCATTTTAACCATTCTCATTACCTAATTTCGTGTTTTGCCCCTGCTTTTAACCAGCAGTGCCCAAATTCTACCTTTGCAGTATTCCTCCCTCTTTTATTCAAAAAGGGCTGCACCTGTAGTGACCATTTGGGTGGCACGTCTAAAAACCCACTCTGCAGGACACGACCACGTGTTCCGTCCACGAGAATCAGGTACACGAAATGTCCAGTCACTAGAAAGTGACTGCAGCGACGCGCCGCTTTAGTATGTCGACATTTACCACTTGTTTGAGAGAATCTTTAATAAAAATAAATAAAAATCATTTGCATGGGGAAGACTACGTAAAATCAAACTATATATTGTCTAAATGAAGCTACAACCGGTATTTATTGTATAAACATGTGATATCACTAGACTCTCAAAAACAAAGTGCCAGAAGTCAAGCAATAAGTGCTATTTCCCTCTGATATGCAGCAACCAGAATCTTAAATTCACTGGTAGCCTACATTGTGGCCTAACCTATCAGGTGGCTTCCTCAGCCTACCTGGTAGAAATGGAGCCGCTTCCGGATCCAATCCCCGAGAAGGAGCTGAGGGCAGCTCCAAATCCGGAAAAGGAGCTGAGGAAAGCTCCAAGTCCAGAAAAGGAGCTGTATCCAGATTCGTACGCGAATCTGCCACTCTTCTCGTATCCAGGGAATCGCGTGTTTGCAAGCCGCGCCCCCTGTGTTCTCCTGTCCTCGCAGCTCCGCCCCGCTCTGGCTGCCCAGACCAAGGCTGCGCTGCGTCACCACTCAATTCTCCGGGCAAGGGCGGATCCCGCCCCTCGTCTAGGGGGGTCGCACTCGCTCCGTCCTCATACAATAATGGGTCCAAATACGGATCGTCTGATGGGATGTCAGGGATCCGAATCATGTCATCTGGAGTCACCTCAGCTAAGTACTTCTTGAGCTGATTAATGTGGACTATGCGTCTCTTTCCCGAGGCTGGGGCCTCAATTTCGTAGTTGACTTCTCCCATCTTCCTCGTCACCTTGTAAGGTCCCAGAAACTTCAGAGCCAGCTTCTGCTTAGCCAGTGGCGGATAAAACAACAAAACCCAGTCTCCAATATGGAATGACTGCTCCATTGCCAGCCTGTTGTAATGTTTCGCCTGCTTCTGGGCCGCTTTCCTCATCTGGGTTCTGCACTTTTCGAAGGATTCTTCCATGGCTTCACGTATCCACTCCACATATTCCACTGGACAGTGGTGCTTATGTTGGAGTGCGTGACCATACATCAAATCTACAGGGAGCATCGCTTCTCTGCCCAACATCATTCGATTTGGCGTGATATCTGTGGATCTATGGGGCGTAGCCCGATAGGCACACATCACGTAAGGAAGCATGTCATCCCAGTCATCTCTCCTTTCGTTCACCAACTTCGATAGCATATCACCCAATGACCTATTGAAGCGTTCCACCAACCCATCGCTCTGGGGATGATAAGCCGTGGTCCTGGTCTTATTAATCCCCAATATTTTGCACATTTCTTGGAATAACTTCGATTCGAAATTGGTCCCTTGGTCACTATGCAAGTGATAGGGAGCTCCAAATCGCAAAATCACATTGGTCACCAAGCAATCAGCCACCGTGTAAGCCTCTTGATTAGGAAGAGCAAAGGCTTCTGTCCACTTAGTAAAGTAGTCGGCAACGACTACTATATACTTGTTATTGGACTTCGTGACAGGCAATGGTCCCATTATGTCAATGGCCATCCTTTCCATCGGCATTCCTACTGGCACCTGATGCAGGGGAGCCTTTTTCAGGCCGCCCTGTTTCCGCTTCTGACACACATCGCACCAACCTATCCAACGTATCACATCCTCCTTGTAGCCAGGCCAATAGAACCTCCGTCTCAACTTGGATATGAGGCTGTTGATCCCCATATGGCCACCAAGACGAGACGTATGAAGCTGGCTGAAGATGCTGCGTCTGATGCTGGCTGGGGCTACCATTTGGCTGACTGATTCACCTGTAGGCAGCTTGTGGCTTCGATACACGATGCCTCGCTGCAATTTCAAGCAATAAAACTGGGCCCATATATTTCGCACCTGGGCCGAGTGCGTGACAATAGCGTGATAAGGCGGTCGCTGTCCAGCATCTAACCACTTCTTGGCGGTAGCTAGGGCCATATCCTGGCCCTGAGCACACCGTATTTCCTCCAAGGTGAAAGACTCTATCCAATTTGGATCCAGAGATCTCTCACTGCCGTCTCCAGCTGTCTCTCCAGCTGTCTCTCCAGCTGTCTCCGCCATATACACTCGCACCTGGGGTCCTTCAGCCTCTCCTGGGCTGATTCCAGTCGCCTCTCGAGGCTGTCCACACGTAATCGTGCGGAAGCCTCGTACTTGGTTCCACTGCGTGATGGAAGCCACAAGGTCAACATTCTGACCATGACCTTGGTCAGGACATTCCTGGCGCTTACAGGCTCTCACGGGGATACGTGAGCAGCCATCTGCATTCGCATGCTTCTTGCCTTCTCTGTATTCAATTACAAAGTTGTACTCGGTCAGAGAAGCTATCCATCTCGCCAACATTCCTTCCGCATCTTTAAAGTTCTGCAACCACACCAAAGCACGATGATCAGTGCGCAAACGCACTAAATCCTGTCCATACAAGTAGGGCCGAAATATTTTCGCCATTCTGACCACAGCTAACAATTCCTTGTACGTAGTGCAATAATGCTTTTGCGATGAAGACAAACACTGCGAGGCGTAGGCAACCACGCGCTCCTCTCCCTCAATTATTTGCGACAATACACCTCCTATCGCAAGATCAGAAGCGTCTGTGTCCAAGATGACAGGGCACCCTTCACGTGGGAGCACCAATATTGGTGCAGTCGTGAGGGCCCTGATTAATCTTTTAAAAGCGTTTCTGCATGTCTCATCCCACTTAAAGACGGCCTGGTGCGCTGTTAAAGCATGTAGTGGTGCTGCTAGTCCAGCAAAGTCACGCACGTACTTTCTATAGTACGATGCGAAGCCCACAAAACAGCGCACCTCCTGCACTGTAGTTGGCTCTGGCCACTCTCGCACCGCCTTTATCTTCTTAGGATCTGGTTTCACACCCTCTCTACAAATCACATGCCCTAGAAAGGAGACCTCACTTTTAAATAACTCGCATTTGCTAGCTTTCAGCCTCAGCCCAGCCTGGCTAATGCGTTTCAGTACAACTATCAGGTTACCTAGACACTTCTGGAATGTGGGCCCCTGTACCACTATATCATCCATGTAACATAGACAAGTGGACAGGTCCAATCCTCCTAGCACTAGCTCCATCAAACGTTCCAGTGTAGCTGGTCCATTTGTAACACCAAAGGGCATCACTGTAAAGTGGAAATGCCCTCTGGGAGCAGTGAATGCGGTTTTCTCTTTGTCTCTGTCATCCATAGCTATTTGCCAATAGCCAGATGACAGGTCCAGGGTACAAAACCATTTTGCCCCTGATAAAGTGTCTAGACAGTCATCAATGCGTGGCAAAGGATAAGCATCCTTTTTAGTGCACGAATTCAATTTCCTATAATCCACACAAAACCTGAAAGTTCCATCTTTCTTTCTAACCAACACAGGGGGACTAGACCAGGGGCTGCTGCTGGGCTCGATCACTCCGAGTCTCAGCATCTTATCCACTTCCTCTGACAGCGCCCTGTTTTGAGCCCACCCTAATCTCCGGGTCGGCACCTTGAAAGGCCGATTGTCACCCGTATCGATCTTGTGCGTGGCTTGACTCGTACGTCCCAGCCCGTATTTACCTCCCTCAAAACAATGTTCATACTCCATCAAGACCTTTCGGAGCTCTGACCTTTGATCTGCGGTCAGATCGTCAGTTTCGTCCAAAAGAGGCTGCAAATGAACGGGCAGTCGTGTTTCAGTGTTCTTCTGCTTGAGTTCAAAATTGACCTCAGCAGCATTCACCGTTTTCGGTGAATCCACCTTTTCGACTTCGCTCAATTGACCTACCACTTGACCCTTTGCAATATGAACACTCTCAGTCGTGGGATTGGCTATCCACACGTGAGCCCCAGAGCATTGAGATGCCAATAATCCTCTAGGTATCATTATGTGTAAATCCTGGCAAACCGTGGGCAACGACTCGAATACGAGGTCGCCCCCGTTAGATACGCCCCAGGACACCAAATTGACTGAGACCTGCGACACGTGGCGAGCTGGTATATGGACGTCTTCGTGTAAGATTGCTCGGCCTGTTTTTCCAGGGCGACCTTCTCTACACGCGATATCGACGCCTCCCAGTCTCAGCATTCCTACTGAACACATTAGCAATGCACCGTGTCTCTTCAAGAAGTCCATCCCCAGTAGACCAGGGAGACCTCCGATATCCGCTACCAAAAATTCACAAGGATAAAGCACCCTCTCTAGACAGAGAGTGAGCTCCACCTTACCATAAATATTAATTGGTCCACCGTTTGCCGCCGAGATCTTGCCTTCCACAGGTCTTAAAGTCTCTCGTTTTGCGCCAGGTATCTCATCGTACTCCTGCTTACTCAGCAGAGACACCTGCGCACCGGTATCGATCAGGAGATCCACGTGACGTGTCCCTACACTAATCGTAATATACCACGATGCGCTCGAATTCTGCATGGCCACTTGTCTTGGCCAATGCTGTCCCACTTTCACCCCTTCCCAACATTCCGGAGGCTGAGGAGCCGCTTCTTCAGCAGGCTGAGGGGCTGCTTTTTCAGCAGGTGAAGGATCCGTGGATACTTCCTCCACCCTTACTCGTTTTCCGAGTGTTTCCTCTCCTTCTTATCCTTGCCCCCCTTTTTACCCTGATCGCTCCGCCCCTGGGACCGTTTATCACCGTGTTTACTCGATCGGTGTTCCCTGTCCCGGCTGGGCGCTCGTTTCTTGGAGCGATCATCATCGACATTTCGCTTGGGACAATCCCTGCGGAGATGCCCGGTCTTCTTGCACCGGTAGCACCTCCGTGTTTCAGGTGAATAATCGTGGTCCTGCCGGCGAGTATTACTATAAACCTTCCCCTTGTCTTTGGACATAACCTCGCCTAATATCGAATATACCAAATCCTTCAAATCCTGTCTCGTGATGGCTCCCTCTTTTTCAGAGGACGGGCCGCCACGTATAGACGCTGAAGCAGTAGCAGCCAAGGTAGCCTCGGGCTGCAGTATTGGCAAAGCGATAGCGCCAGCCGGCCCGACGTCAGGCTTACTCGTTTTCGTGGCCTCGTACGCTGCCTCGTACTGCACTGCTAGATCAATGGCCTCCTGCAGGGTGGGTGGCTTTAAAGCCGCCAACCAAAATCTCATACTAGTAGACCCAGCCGTCTCCATGAAACGCTCTTTTGCAAAGCGTTCCTGCTCGGCGGGGGCGGAAGCGGGGTTCGCTTTCCTGGAGAGATCTAACAGAAACAACCCATACGTCTCGAGGTCCATTTCTGGGCCTCGTTTTGCATTAAACCATTTATTTCTATACGCATCGAGGGCACGATTCGAGCAGAACAGAGCCGTCAACTGGCTCACCATCTCTCTCCAATCGTCCCGATAAGTTAGGGGCCGCATTTTCAACTTAGCTTGACCAGTGACGCTGGTCCAAAGATGAAAACACTTCTCCTCGTCCGTCCACTTATTGAAAGTGGCGACCCGAGTGAACTCGTCTAAGTGGTCTATGAAGGCCGTACCCTGGCCGTCATATTTTGGAGGAATAGCTTCTTTTCTCCGCCTGTACCCCGAAGAACCCAGACTCCGTTGCGGAGTACTGGTGGCCGCCATGACAGCCCGGGCTGAGCCACGTGGTTCCGCACGCTCAACCACGGAGGGCCGCTCATCAGGCGAGGAAACAGGCGTCGACGCGGATGAATCATTCGACTCATATCCAGCTGGCGAGGGCTCCTTTCGGCGCCCTCGATCGCTGGTTGTCCGCGTATTTTCCTGACTCGTGAATGCGAGTCCAGGGCTTGGAGTCCTATCCGCCGTGGCCTCTCGTCTACGAGGGCGTCCCGGCGTTCGCACTACTTTACTCCTAGTCGAAGCACGTAGAGCTGACTCATCCGCCGTTTGCGAGGGGCCCGGCACCGGAGTCGATGCGGGCTCACTCGTGTCGGCTGATACCAAGCCAGGCCTCTTACGCAACTTTGCAGGCATTATACGTGGGGCTAAAACACACTAAATAAGGTAGAGTATTGTAGCGTGAATTCTACTTAACTGTAGATATGTGTAGCTTGAAGTTTGAAGTCGCAACGTCGCTGCTGCTGACGCTCAATGTAGATGCTGACGGTTCCTGTGCTCCGCTGCAACTGACTAAACCACGCGGTCGCTGGCACCTTTATCCAGCGTGGCCGTGGCGAAGTCATGTTTTTTTCAAAAAGTTCAAAACGTTTTTTTATGTCCATGTCCATGCGTCGTCCATGTCTTCTATCCAATTGGGGAACCCTACATCCGATTCTTCAAGTCCCATATCGGGCGCCAATTTGTAAGGTTCCCCAAGAAAGACAAAGCGTTGGTATTCCAGTTTTAAAGTTTATTTTGCCCTGCCCCGCCGCACAGCCTGCTTATCCTCTGCTTCTTCAGCTACTGACGCGGTCTGGGTGTATTCCCGCCAAGACCCCGTGGTCACGTGGTCCGGGTCACCCAGTGCGCGTCAAAGTCGGTCACTGACCTAGTAAGGTCAGTGACCTGGGGTCATCACATTAGCCACAGTTTTAAACATACATTTTTGAACATCCAGTAGGAGTATTAAAAAGAATGGAATAATTTATTATGAAACCTTTATAATGAAAGTCTGGTTATAACAAAGTCTGGTTATAAGAAAGTCTGGTTACAACAAATGTCTGCTATAATGAGTATTGTTACGACAAAGTCTGGTTATAATGAAAGTCTGGTTATAACAAAGTCTGGTTATAACAAAGTCTGGTTAGAACAAAAGTCTGGTTACAACAAAAGTCTGGTTAGAACTAAAGTTGATTATAACTAAAGTCTGGTTATAACAAAGTCTGGTTACAACAAAAGTCTAGTTATAACAAAAGTCTGGTTACAACAAAAGTCTGGTTATAACAAAAGTCTGGTTATAACAACAGTCTGGTTATAATGAAAGTCTCATTACAACAAAGTCGGGTTATAACATAAGTCCGGTTATAACAAAAGTCTGGTTAAAAAGAAGTTGTTGCTAAGGAATGATCATTTGCTGACCTTTCACCCCAAACCCAAATATAACAAAACTTGGTTATTATATGATGAAGTCATTTTTGAGAGTCTCAAATTGATAATAATCATTAAATTTCAACCATATTCTATTATAACATTTTATTATAAAGATTCCATTAAAAAAGAAAATTATTGCGGAAATCTGGTTAGGTGTGACTGATAAATGAATACAATGATTCTATTTGTATAAAAAGTTACTCGCTGAGGGTAAAAACTCTGTTCATAGAAACAGCTTGATCTTGGTGCTGGAGGATCCTCCCTTGCAGTCAAGAGTGAGCTCATGTCATGGTCACTGTGACCTCACCAGACACTCCTCGTGTGATGTTAACATTTTATTATAAAGATTCCATTAAAAAAGAAAATTATTGCGGAAATCTGGTTAGGTGTGACTGATAAATGAATACAATGATTCTATTTGTATAAAAAGTTACTCGCTGAGGGTAAAAACTCTGTTCATAGAAACAGCTTGATCTTGGTGCTGGAGGATCCTCCCTTGCAGTCAAGAGTGAGCTCATGTCATGGTCACTGTGACCTCACCAGACACTCCTCGTGTGATGTCACACATGACAACATCACAGTGAAATCATGATGAGGTCATGTGGTGATCTCACTGCTACGAGCTCAGTGTGAGCTAAATGCAAGGTCAGCTGTATGACCATGGTATGACCCACCACAGATGGCATTGCAAGCCCATTGATTACGGGCCAGCTAATAACAGAAACTATAAATAGGATTGCTGCTTTATTGTGATCCTTTCAAATCATCACCAGGACCAGTGGCATCCATGGTGTAGTGGTTAGCATGCCTGCTTTCTGTGTGGGTAACCAGAATTCAATTCTCACTTCTTTTCCTTTTATAACGTTTTAAAGTATCTAACAAATAACTCATGCCAAAAATAAGCAGCACCCAGCAAGACATCCAGTGTTCCACTGCACCAATCCACCAATATATATGAATTACCTTGTAATGTAGGATTTGATAAGAGTGGCTCACTAAAAATAATATAGGGTTTAAACCCAGCTTGGGTCATCATGAATGAAGGGTGTTCTTGGAGTTTTGTTTTATTTCATCAATAGTTGTAACAAAGTTACACAGCTAAATCGCTCAGAGCTACCATGGGATGGGATTGTTGCAGAAACACAGGATCACACATGATCAGCTCACAGTTAGCTCACATAGAGGTCATACTGTGACCTTACAGTGCGAGTTCACTGTGGGATCCCTGTGGGGAAGTTTTAGCTGACAGTGACCTCACCAGGTGAGCTCTCCATAAAGGGTTCTGTGACCTCTCAGTGAGCTCACTGTGGAGTCACCAGAGACTGCATGCTTTGGGGCTGTCACATTCTTGTTATAACTGAGTCTAATCAAGGGACGTTAAAATGAAACGTCCTTGTGTTAGTCTCCTTGTTATAATTGGTGTTTGGTGTAAAATATAATGACACCCATTCTACAAACTTCCAAATACCTTTAGTGAAACATGCATTTGCAAAAACGCAATATTCGTAATAAGATTCAATCCATATTAAACGATACACCTAATGAAATAATTGATAAAATAAATACACATGAAGAGCTTTAGTAGTTTTTCACGTTATGTTAAGCAATTCTACCTGTCCTCTTATTCCAATACATGCACTATTAGAAACTTACGTTTGTCACCGTTAAGCATCATCCTAACCCCCTTCTACTTCTACTTCTACTTCTACTTCTACTTCTACTTCTACTTCTATTTGAATTCTAAAATCATCGACACATGTTATTTGATAATTATATACCTTTATAATATACGTAAAATAATACTTTTATGTACAGTTATTTGTGGTTGCCCTTGATAGCGGAAGCCAACTTCCTTAGAGGGCAATCCCTGTCTCCGTAACTGTTTGGTTCATCAATTGTTCATGGGTAAAAGTAAATAATGAGAATCTGAACCAATAACCAGACTTGGGTCACAAGTGTGCTAGCTTGTTATAGACACTGTTAGACTGTGTATGATCCAGTGTAACAATTAAAGCAATCGCATCACATTAAATAGTAAGACAAACCAATCCTGTGTCCATTGTTCAAGTCCAAACCATAGATTAACAAGAATTACCAGATGAACGAGATCGAATTTCTCAATTAACCATGTGATTAACACACAATGACTTCATCCAACACGTTAATGTTTGTTATGCGTTAACAATCTTATCTATCTATCTTATCTATCTTATCTATCCTATCTATCTATCTATCTATCTATCTATGTATCTATCTGTCTATGTTATCTATCTATCTATGTTATCTATCTATCTATCTATCTATCTATGTATCTATCTGTCTATGTTATCTATCTATCTATGTTATCTATATATCTATCTATCTAATCTATCTATCTAACTATCCATCTATTTATCTATCCATCTAATCTATCTATCTTATCTATCGTATTTATCAATCTATCCATCAATCAATCAATCTATCTATCTATGTATGTATCTACCTATGTTATCTATGTATGTTATCTATCTATCTATCTATCTATCTATCTAATCTGTCTAATCTATCTAATCTGTCTATCTTATCTATCGTTAATCAATGAGTCAACATTTTTAAGAACCCTAACCCTAACTAAAAATACTGCAGTCACATGGAATAGTGAAGTTCATATATATCAATTCACAGACAGACAATGATGGATGCCTGGGGTTTAATAGCTGTTGGGAGTGTCATGTCACATTTTTTGTGCTTAAATGTTACAAAGTGACATTTAGGCCGGGTAACTGTCACCACATCACTAAAACTGTCTACTCACAGTTTTGCAGATTGATTTAACGACTGTGCGCACAGTTGCAACTTCTTCCATTTTCTGTGAGACAACTTTTTAATATATTTATGAAAGACCTATTTATATTCTGGCCAGATTCGAGTCAATTCAATTTATTTGACCAACTGATTAGAATAAAAAGAAAAAAAGAAAAAGATTTACACAATAATCAAGTACAAGTAGTATTGACATAAACAGGTTCCAATTATTACAATAAAAAGTTAACAAGAAAGAAAGGAAAATTTAAATAAAGAAAAAAAACACTAAAAAATGAAAAATAAAGAATTTAACGAATATATTAAACAGAAACTGTGAGAAAACTTAGAACCTGAAAAAGCTTAAATATCTCAGAAAACAGCTCGAGAAAGCAAACAAAATCTGCAATAAAGATGAGAAACCCCCACTGCATGAACACTTTTAATGGCTACCTAGTGGAAGGAGACTGAGAGCGCCACGAGCACCAACCATGCACCAACCATGCACCAACCATGCACCAACCATGCACCAACCAACCAGGAGGTTCCAGGGAATTGAATAATTTGGGGGCCAAAATTTAAATAATTAATTGCTGCTCTGACATGCTCAAATATTGCTTTTTGCAACCAATAAAATATTTGTATTTTCATATTTCAAGAGTCATGATTAGTCAGATATAAATGTATATTTCAAATGGCCAATTCATGCAAGTTCCTGCATGGGTCTATGTTATACAGCAATAGTGTGTTGGACAGCTGCTAGGTAAATTGGATAACTCATGGATGATAACTGCGCAGTGTTAGTTGGACAACTGCAATGCTGGATGGCTGCAGGGTATGTTGTGCAATCTAGTAGACAATCTGCACACACAAGACACAGTTTTTGGGACGATTTTTCATCCCACCAAACTCAATATTGGATTCCCCACCATAATATGCTTCCTGGTGGAGGGCGAGTCGCCTTTGATTGGATGTCTGTATTAGTGCATGTCTTGTTTTTATTATCCGAACAAACGCCTTACACGCAGAAGAAGCGATGTATTTTCTCCTATTTCATGTAATTCTTTACAGGGAAATCCACAGAAATGTTTGAATTGACACGTTTGGCCAGTTTTAAAAACTAATTGAATGTCATTATCTTTTGTAAATTTAACTTTAAAAATTGTTTAGGTGCATTTTGAATGTACAGCGACTGTTTTGTTGGTCTATGTTTTTTATTTGTACTAGAAATAGTGCACTCGTAATAACACAAGCTTAAGAAACAAATATTATGCATTAATTAAAAGGAATGCCACAGTATTTGTAATGATGAGATGACAAGGCCAGGAGTCCACGCTCTGTTAATTACTCCATTGTACATACCACTTACAACGATATAATCACAGACAATTATACAACCAATATCGCGTGCAATTTCATGCAGTGTAGTCCGGAGTCAAGTAAAAGACCCCACTCATGGGGTAAATGACTAAACGTAACATGGTGTGGACTCAAAGCGCTTTACCTTCTCATCCTTACATCCGCTCGCAGCTGGGCACATAGGCTAAGCTAAGAGCCACCGGGTCAGTTAGGTGGAATGGGGAATAATGATTTATTTGGCACCACTTTTACACAACAATATCTTATGATCAATTTCAGACAGAAGCCAATGTAAAAAGCTCTCTTTTCGCTAAAGAAGCTGCTGCGAACTGCAGTCTGTTCAACTGGAAAGACTTTGAAGATGAGTCAGTTCGGAGACAGTTCAAGATCATCTCCCGACTGGGGACTGCGGTGCTGCAAGAGCATGAAATTGAAGAGGTCTGTTTCATTTTGTTTATTTCTAAAAAAATACAAATATATAATATTTGTATTTGTAAATACGTACCAGTTGTATTTAAATACTTTTGTAAAATTCTAAGTCAGAATTCACATTCAACCTTATAATATGTCATTATGACTTACTGCGGTAAAGTAGACACATGTAGGACAACAAAAACAGGCAATTACTTGAGAGATACTTCATCTCAGTTTGTTTAGAAACATCAACCCAGTGATACTTAATTTATTTATTTATTATCTATTCATATACTGATTTCAATGTTAGTTTTACTCCCATATGTCCAGGAAAATTTGAAAAACAATCAAATTTAAATTAAATGTAGTTATAAATACTTATTTATTTAATAATATTTAGAAGATCAAAAGCCTAAAAGTTAAAAAAACCAATATGTTGCTCAAATTTCCATTACATTATGTATCTGAGAAATGGTTGACATGGCATGCCAGTGAATTATAAGTGTCACCTCCCTACTTTAAATTGCATTGTCTTTGATGATCATCAATGAGGGTGAATGGACCCAATTCCAGCCACTTTTGATTTCTTCCTTTTTCTGTGTCCATGGGTTAAACTGTGTCAAAATTGGCAAATTCTATATTTTGTGAATGTTTTCTTGGGCATCCACATGTTCTGAGATTCTAGGAGGCCTTTTTGCGTTTAAATAGGTCTGTATTCCAGATGGCATTTGAGGAGACATTTCTGGTTTGAAACAGAATAGAATGCCAGTTAAACGTTTTTCAACTTGATAACTCATTTAATGGCATAATTACAACAACCTGTGTTGCTTCATTAGTCAAATACACGCATAAACTTCTCAAATGGAAGCATTTCACTCCTATTCTCTTACAATGTTTGATGGGCTACAGATAAGTATGTCAAATGAACCTAATTCATACTAAGGGTCTTTAATCCAGCCATGGCTAGAATTAAGACCACTTATTATTCTTACACCCGCTGTAATGTCTACACATGAAAAAAAGTGTGTTTTTGGGGTAAAGGCCTGGCTAATGCCTAAATTTCCTTGTGTTATTTAGGTATATGTCTTGCACACAAAGAATATATATTTGGGTATGAGGTGATCAAATCGAAGCATATGTACTTCAAGTCTTCATAATTACGTGGATGTCCTTGTAAAGTATGAGATATATATTGGAAGGACATCACACTCGCTACCATTGAAGAACAAGTATGAATTGGGGAAAAGGCTTCAAAATTGCAAAAACAATAAGCACAAATCGATATAGTGATAGATTATGTTAATATGTTAACTGACATCACCTCATCAATTCCTATTTCCATAACACAGGCAAGTAGTTAAAGAGTGCAGGAATTGCTCGCAAGAATTTGGCTGGAATTTGGTACATCCTAGGCTGGAATTAAGACCAAAGGCTGTGGAATTTGGTCTTTTTTTTTAAATTTTTTGACATGTCTGATTTGAAGTTATTTGGTATCAACGTAAATTAATATACTTTACTCAATTATAGGCAAATGTCTTGCGAATAACATACATTTTAAATTTCAATCAACTTATTTCCCCAAGTATGTCTAGGAATTATGTTATTTTGATGGAAGTTAACAGCACTGTGATTTGGGGCTGGAGTTTGGTCCACACTGCTCCATTATTAATAGAAGTATAGGCCAACTTATATCTTCTGAGATAGTTATGTATGCTTGTATATATTGAAATGTTTTCAATAGAAGTATTCACAAAATCACATTCTATTTTATAAATGTATGCTGCGTTTATTAAATGTGAACAATTCATTAAAAACAACAGCTCTTTTACCCGAATGTGCCTCCAATATCCTATACAAGATGGGCTCAGCATGAAATAAACTTACAAATTTATTGTTAACGAATTTCATAGGTTGAAACACTGGTGAATGAGATGGAAAGACTGTATTCCATTGGAGAAGTCTGCGACAAAAGAAAAGAAAAATGTTTGAGTCTAGAGCCAGGTCGCGTTTTTTATTTTGGTGCCAACCCGCCAATTTTTTCTTCGATCATGTTTATTCTACTTTCGATGATTTTGGTGGTTTGTGGAATTTGTATGGCCCCTATATGGACATGCAGATGATATGCAGATAATAAAATTTGACTGTACCCGCTAGTCTTTGCATTCGCTCACAATATCATTGCAAAACTGTGCGATTTTTAACATATTTACCCTTTCGATGTCTAAGCACTCCTTTGCGATCATTACAAAGTATTAATCACAAACTTGGTGTTCCCTTGTGATTCAGTTCCCTGGTGAATATTACGTTCCCTCCTGATGATTGCTCCATCTGCACACCAAGAAACCCCATCATTGTAACCATTCAAAAATTGCAAGGCATTGCGAGACTTAATAAGTAAGCAAGGGAATGCAAGACCTTCTGAGCGGATGTAAAATATCATTCATGTTTTTGAGAACGAATGTAATGATCTAATGAGGGAAACAGACTTTAAAAATTCTTTACAAAGGATGCAAATACATATATGTGTAACACACAATTTTCTCCCTGTCCATATAGGGCCAAACTGACCATTCTTACCTCCAATCAGGATTATTCTTCTATGCTGATTTTGGTGCTTTGTGATTTCTACTAGAGGGCAGCACTGACACTCCATGGCAAGTGGCTCCATCTTGCATGCTTCATTGGAACTGGCTCATGTACTAACAAAATAAATATATATCTCCTTTTCTAACTCAATAAATAAGATAATAATTTTACACGGTTTTATTAATCTCCTCTGCTTACTAATCAAGGTTGACCAATTAGAAAATGACATGACTAAAATGTACAGCACGGGACAAGTGTGTGATAGCGGGGAATGTCAATCGCTTGATCCAGGTAAATCATTTACTAGAAACATTAGAAATATCTTGAGTTTTGCTGATTTATTCATCATTCTGAGTAACCCTCAAACCAAATATAGTTTTTAATAAATGTAATGAAAACTTGTCTTTATATAACCAGCTTCAAGCATGCAAAGAGAAGCGCTTAATAACAATGGCATTATATTCATCTCCATAAATATGATAATCATTAACACTGCTATAATGTTATGCATCGACTCCATTATTACTGTTTTTCTCAAATCCCTCCCAATTGTGCTGAGAGCGGCTTCATATAATGCTAAAACTAGCCGAATACATTGATATAACTTGAATCTCAGTGTACAACTTTGTAATACTGATAAATATAAATATCAGATTTAACAAACTACGGAATCCCTTATTATAATCTCAGTATTAAGACCACTTCACAAATACCAATTATTTTCTGGGACAGAGCATTTTTTCAAAATCAGTCACAAAGGCAAATTGTCGAAATGTTCCCCAGTCAGGATTTTGGCAGTCATTAAGTACCAAATCAATGCCCACTGAAAATGTTGCCCATGCAAAGTTACCCAGTCAAAATCTCCCAGTCAAAATGACCTCACCAGTGTTGCCCAACAAAATGTCAACCATTTCAAATGTTGGCATCAAAATATCACGAAGACAAAAATGTACCAACCAAAGTGTTGCTCGGATAAAATACCAACCAGTCAAAATGTCCAACAACAATACTGCCACTCAGTCAAATGTTGCCCACTCAAAATGTTGCCAAGCCAATGTTGTGCCTTATCAAAATGTCATGCAATGAAAATGTCTTCCAAATTGAGACCAGTCCGAATATCATGCAGTCAAAGTATCAACCAAACAATCACACTCAGTCAAATTGTTGCCCATTGAAAATATCACCCAGTTGAAGTGTTGCCCATTGAAAATATCACCCAGTTGAAGTGTTGGCCACTCGAAATATCAACTTAGAATAGCACCATTAAAAATGTTGGCTTTTCAAACCTTAGCCCAGTCCAAATATCACCAGTCCAAATATCAGCCAAGCAAGATGCCACCCGGTCAAAATGTTGTCTCGTCAAAATGTATTAAAAATGCTCAGCTCGGAGTGGTCTTAATGTTCTGCTATATAGGTTCTGCTATATAGGACCCAAACCCTTCTCTACCGACAGATTTGACTCGTTTGTTCGCCAGAGAAAGAGATTGGAATAAACTGCAGAATGCCTGGAAAGGCTGGAGAGACGCCACGGGGCCTAAGATGATCAAGACATACGAGCGCTTTGTGGATCTTCAGAATAAAGCGGCTAGGTTAAACGGTAAATTGATCCGTCCAATATACAGTTGGGTCCAATGTTTGCATACCGTTCAGAGCGATTAATTAAACTGTGAATGAAATCATCCGAGTGATAAAAAGCTGCTAAAATATTTTATAGAAGTGATTGAAACTGTTTTGGGGTATTTATTTAAGAGAAGAGATGTGGAAATAGAGAGCTGTATTCTGCTGAAGTGCATGTGAACTTTTGGGCCTAACTGTAGATTACAAAACGGTGTGAATACGTTGAATAAGAAACTCAGCGGACGAGCAATTTATATCGTTTTAATTGTGAGCCGTTAAAGCTCTTTATAATTGCTGTGAGGATCTGAAATCTGGATCTTTGTAATGTTCTGATGTCAGTCATTGGTTTGTCATAGAAAATTTCCTTTAAATTGATGTGAAGGTAGAATGTTTTGTCCTGCAGGACACAGAGACAACGGAGAATTCTGGCGAGCTTTTTACGAAGCAGAGGATTTTGAAGACCAAGTGAAAAATCTCTGGCTGACCGTTAAACCATTATACCAGCAACTGCATGCTTTTGTCAGGAAGAGGCTAAAGCGGGTTTACAAGGAAAGGGACTTCCCCGAGGGAGGACAAATACCAGCTCATTTGCTTGGTAAGAAAGGATAAAATAAATATTTGCCATTCCAGAAAATTATAGATTATATGCTTAAGACTTGACTAGGTTTGCATTTTCAGTTTGCTGGATTGTAGTAAGAGTTTAATGCTACCAATGGGAGTTGCATGTTGTAGGAAGTTTCTCAAAGTAGTGAAAATTAGAGAGTTCAAATGTCTGAATTTGTAGCTGCTTTTTCATTGTTTGACTAGGCCATACCTTATATTGGCTTGTGCTGTACTATACATTTGTGTTAATGGAAAGTAAAACTCTTGAGAAATGTTTTCCTTTTGTTCATATCAGGAAACATGTGGGCCCAAACTTGGGGCAACATTTTTGAGCTTGTGACACCTTACCCAGATGCAAGTGCCATCAATGTGACAGAATCGCTCATTAGAAAGGTAATCACCTCATCACATGTCACCTCACCTCATCACATGTCACCTCACCACAATCACATGTCAACTCACCTCAATCACATGTCAACTCACCTCAATCACATGTCAACTCACCTCATCACATGTCACCTCACCTCATCACATGTCACCTCACCTCAATCACATGTCAACTCACCTCAATCACATGTCACCTCACCTCAATCACAACTTGCACAACTGCACCTGTGTACCTCTCATCACTTCATAGCCATACCTCACCACATATCAAGTCACCACAACACACCACACCGCACCACACCACACCACACCATACCACAACACAACACAAACACACCACCCCACACCACAACACATTTCATCTCAATATACCTCACCTCACTTCACTTCACATCTCCTGATTTATATAATTCTTTGAATAATTCTTTTTTAGGGTTTCAACATTACAGACATTGTCGAGATGTCGGAAGAGTTTTTCGTGTCTCTGGGCCTTGAGCCGATGCCGAACACATTCTGGGAGAGGTCAATGTTTGAGAAGCCAAAAGACGGAAGGAAGGTCGTCTGCCATGCTTCTGCCTGGGACTTCTATAACAGCCGAGACTTCAGGTCAGTTTCATTTATAATAAGATAGTATTGTTTATTTAAATTAATTTGTGGTCATTTACTTTTATCTTGTGCTTCACAAAATGGCAAACTAAGACAAAATATAACACTGCTTTATTGCCAAGGAGGTGGTTTGATTTATCTGAGATTGTCACAGCCGAAAATCGGATATTATTTGTAATATTATATGTTAATAAATTATATAAACCCAATACTAAGTCTTCTTCCTGCATACAGTGGCATGCATATGCATATGTACACCCCCGCCCCACAAAAAGACTATCTAGAAATTGTTAGATAGTCAGTCAAAATGAATGAAATTTAGATCAAACTTCAGACTGATATATTAAATAGTCGTTTAATCTCATAATTTCATACTGTTTTGCTGATTTATTTCAAGAAACCCAAATACACAGAGTTACAAAAATTGTGTTTTGTTGTTGTTGATTTTTTTCAGTGGGGTTAAGTTACTTATGCATGGCACTGTATGTAAATAATGTTGTATAAGTAAAACGTTGTCATTGATGGTCTAACTTCGGCAGGCGATGTGTTCATTGGATGTATATGACCTCTGTGCTTGAGAATTGAGAACCCTTATCATCAAACCCTACAAACCCTAACTCAGTTGTGGATTATAAGAAATGATGTGTTTATGTCAGGATCAAGCAGTGCACAGACATCACCCATGGCTGGCTGGTGACCACTCACCATGAAATGGGCCATGTCCAGTATTACCTGCAGTACAAGCATTTGCCTGTCAGGTTCCGGAGAGGGGCTAACCCAGGTTCAAGTCATTGGAGACACTTCTTGTAAACCCCATCAATTAAGGTCACCTCACTATTAAGACCACAATCACCACCATAACATTATTCTTGTTTTGAACACCCCCGGAAAACATGCAACATGAGCACCGTCCAGTGTTGGTCAGACCCCAATATTGCGTAACATAAATAGTCATTTTATTTCAACAAAAGTGGTCTTAATAATCAGGTTTGGTTGCAACTGAAGAAGGCCATGTCCTTCATCTTTCCGAATGATGAATGCAAACTGATAATAACAAATGTGTCGAATGTCGCGATGAACTGGCAGCTGACTGTATCAGAACATTTTTAATATCAGGCCACACAAGTGTGCTCATAGTAAAGACTGCAAGTTTTGTAGATCTGGTTATGTTTTCAAGATATCATAGTACTGAAATTCATAGAGAATGTGACATAGTTTTTGCAAAAGAGAAACCTGTGCAGATAGTCATTTGCCTGTGCATCGCAGAAATTCGTGCATTTTCTTCAACTAAATTGGCAACTATTAGTTTAGTCTTAGTAAACTGCCTTCCAGAAGCATAAGACCACTTGAACATGACATTGCATAGTGTACAGTGGTCAAAGTAGTTTTATATTACTGGAAGGTGGTGTATAGTACGCCTTTCCACCTGCAGTTGGTGTGTGGTATAGAGTGATCTCAACGGTACATACTAACCTCAGCCAAATCTGGTTTCTTGACTTTACAAAAGCATTTAGCAACATCTCTCTCATCTTCCACTCCTCGCTTATTGTTGGCAGGATCAAGCAGTGCATGGAAGTCACCCAGGAGTGGGTCGAGGTCACCCACCACGAGATGGGCCATGTCCAGTACTTCCTGCAATATAAGGACCAGCCTTTGGTCTATCGAGACGGAGCTAATAATGGTAATATTCGAATAATTTTTATGTTTAGACTGCGTAGTGTTCACAAGTCTATGCACACAAGACCTGCCAACAATCATAGTGTCACTTTAATACCCTAGTATTTTAGTTTAGTCTACAATCTTGCATGAAAAACTAAAATCGCCTTTCAAAGGTTCTAGCCTGGTATAAAAATCATATCGAGATACTATCTCTGACGAAAGTGAGCACACCCTAATCGGCATTACTAAAATGTGGTGTAAATTCACTATCTCATTTCATTAATTCAATTTTGAAGCATTAATTAGTAACGTTTAACTAAACATAAATATTAGTGACATACCGGCTGACTTTGGTATGGGAATGCTCACTTTTGTTGTCACTGTGGCCCTGTCCACACTCTCACCATCAAATTATCATATTTGAATAGTTTATTATATGGGTTTTTAGGTCGTGAAACCATTTATCTTAGTCCTGTAGCTCAAACGGATTGCATGATCTGTATTATGATGTATGATCTGTATTATGATGCATGATCTGTATTATGATCCATGATCTATATTATGATGCATGATCTGTGTTATGATGCATGATCTGTGTTATGACGCATGATCTGTTATGATGCATGATCTGTGTTATGACGCATGATCTGTTATGATGCATGATCTGTGTTATGATGCATGATCTCTATTATGATGCATAACTGGTTGTGCATGATGCATGATTGGTTAGAACTATTAGTCACTTAACCTTTTGTAATAACCATTTTAACAGTTATAGTTAGTGACATTTAAACTTCCTATTGTAGGTGAGCATAGAATGGGGACCTTGAATAAATTGAAAAAAGAAAACATGTGAATTAAGTTAATATATATAATTTAAGTAGTCACTTATCATTTAATGTTCAGATTATAGTTAATTTTGGACAATTTTAGCAACATGAATTCAAACTTGATTTAATATTTATTTTAAATGAATATACTTGCACCCACCAGGATTCCACGAGGCAGTGGGGGATGTCATGTCGCTGTCAGTTGCCACACCCGAACATCTGCATAAAGTTGGGCTGCTGGAAACTTTGGACACTGATATAAGTAGGTTTTGTGGAAAGCTTTCAGTAAATCGTTCTTGCTAGTAAATGTTAAAATTTCATAAATAATTCAATATCACTTATCGATATTTGTTGATGCAGAGGCTGACCTGAACTTCCTAATGAACCAAGCCCTCGACAAAGTGGCTTTCCTTCCCTTCGGATTTCTTATCGACCAATGGCGCTGGGGAGTGTACCGGGGAGACACCACTCCCAAAGAATACAACTCGGATTGGTGGAAACTCAGGTACAGTATAACCTATAATAAATGGTAGGTCTAACACGGGTGGTGGAAGGTCGCTACCTGTCCTGATCAGCCCTATCTCTTGCAAAAGTATGGGATGTACAGCCCGTTCACCCACTACCCACCACAAGCTAGGTAGAGCTACATTACCAGCCATAAAACTAAAGGAGATAATAAGAACTTAATGCATGCGAATAATAAAGGAGAGCTGAGTTACTGCTGCAGTTATGATATCACCTATGCAGTTTTCTGAGGAATGTAAAGAACTGTTTTCTCGATTCCAATTTATATCGAGATTGTACAGCAATACTGATCTAAGAAAATTAATTTATATGAAAATTGAAAACAGAACTTAAGTACTGTTTTCTTTTATTTGTAAGCCGTTTAGTGCGACCAGCAAATTAGTCGACCTTAGAGAGTGTTTGGCCATTCCTCATTTCGTATCTGCATTTTATATGGCTACTTTAATCATTCGGAGTCATGCGGCTAAATATATACTGTTCTTATAAGCATGTAAATGATAGTTCAAGACTTCTCTTATTAATGCAAGGACTTTTTGTAATCCATATCAACAAAACAACATGTTATTGCATAAATTGACAATGATTTATTTATTTTTGGCAGATGCAAATACCAGGGCATAGCTCCCCCGGTGACTCGCTCAGACGAAGATTTTGACCCCGGAGCTAAATACCACGTACCTGCCAACGTGCCTTATATCAGGTCAGCTTTGTTCATAACGCAATTCAAATAAACCATTATTCGTGTATTGTTGTACTTAATGTACCATGGAAATATATAGAAATGTTTGTTATAAGACTTTTATGTCCATATGATTTTTAACAGGAACTACATAATAGTTTAGATAGCTCTCAAGTGCTTCATCCAAATATCAGACAACTGAAAAAAAAAAATCCCTTTCTTCGTTTGAACAATATATTCTTAATTTTGCTCTGCTGTTACCGTGTATTATATTTTTTATTTCATTTGAATTATTTGTTGGTCAAGGCATGTACTCCCAAATGGAGTCAGCCTGCCTTTTTTTAGGAATGCTATTTTCAGAAATAAATAAATATGAAATGGTTATGTATATAAAAACGGCCAATAACTGAAACTGAATCTGATTTCAGATATTTCGTCAGTTACATCTTGCAGTTCCAGTTCCACAAAGCATTGTGTGAGATCGCCAACAACACGAACCCACTTCATCGCTGTGACATCTACAATTCCAAGGAAGCTGGCCAGGCACTCGGGTAAGGCATTCAACTATCTTGAGTAGATCAATTGAATATTTGGAAATAATACTCTGGCAAATGCAGTGCAAACTCGAAAGAGTATTCAGTTTGAAAGTATCAAAGAATTATTTTGGCAATTGCTGCGGCCAGTGTATCAATCATTATATACCACAGAAGTCTCTCTTACAGTCCTGTGTCAATAACTACATTGACGCCACACCCATGATCTTAAAACAGGTGGTAACTATGTTGTGCATGCAAAATAAACCTAAAAAGCCCCACAGATGACTAACTACAGCTCCCAGAATCTCATATATGGGAAGCCAATGTTTGAGGTTGCTTTTAGACCATGGGATTTTGAAAATGGTTACATCTTATATTTGCATCCACCTTATGTTGCATCTATTCATTCAGAAACATGCTGAAACTGGGATCTTCGGTACGTTGGCCGAAAGCATTGAAACAAGTAACGGGAACAGAGCGAATGGATGCACAGGCATTGATGGATTACTTTAAACCGCTTTACGACTGGTTGAAGGAGGAAAATAAAGACGAAGAAATCGGCTGGGAGGAAAAGTGCCCTCCTGGAAGCATAGTCACTGGTGCTGCCATCACACGTTCTCTCGATACCAACGTCATTTTGCTGTTTATGTCAGTTGTCTTCATCGTGTTATCGTACACTTTTTAGTTGGAATAATAACGCAATTTATATGTGGCTGTGATTTCTATTAAATGTCAGGCCTCACTATTACGACTGCCCCAATAAATGAAATATCGCCAAAATTGGACCAAGTTTATTTTTACCACTATCCAGTGGATCGATGCAGTAGGTCGACCCCTAAATCTTAAGATGGTCTCAAAATTAAAACCAATAATTATAATTAATCACAATATCAAGACAACCTCACTGAAAAGCCAGTAATACCTGCAAGGTCTCAATGACAAGGTTCCTGTACATCAGACTTTCCAAGACCTGTGAAGTAATTGTCCTAATACTCAGACACTATTGTAATAGTAATGATTTTTTTTAAATCAATAATTCATATTAATTTATTAGCAAGGTTTTTTAATTTTAATGGGAATTTCTTATGATGAAAGTATTTAGTTACACTAGAAAGTTTTTGTATCAAATATTCTAGCAAATTATTATAAAATGGCAATGACCACACGATTTTTTATCAATAAATATACTGCAATATTCTGACGTCAATGGAATGTCTTATAATGAATGTAATTAGTTGTATCCGATTTTTTTCTAACTTCTTCTTACAGCATATATACCACAGCAATAATTAAATGATACGCATTTATATTGTAATCGATATAAAGTAATTCGTTCAGTGATAATGACAGAGAGAAACGGAAGATTATACACGTATAACAATGACTTTATTCCTTCGGTGTAATTATATCTGGCAGTTCGACATTTAAGCTCTTGGCCAGATCCTTCTGCAATCAAAATGTAAATAGTAAGCATATTAATTTTTCATATTCAAATGTATACATGTTGTTGTAGATTGATTATATGACATTTGCTACTGTTTTACCAATAAATTGTACAACAACTAATAAAAATGTATATTTTATTACGAATAATTGGACTTACAACAAAGTCAATCTGGTTGGGATGGTAGGGGATTCCCCCAAGGTCATCACATTGCTTCATGTGTTTCCTCTCAGGGTCCCCTGCGACTAACACCTCTGTCTCTCCTTCAGCCTAAAATTAAAAATGCAAGGAATAAAATATGCTAACGAAAATCCAGTTCCCACCTCCTCAAACTGCTTGCCCAACTCCTATGACCTATATACAAGGTCAGTAAAAATCTGTCATAATTTGTCCAAATTCATAGCTAATAGCCGGAGTTCGTCACAGTTCCTGAAAGGCTGTGCACATTTTTTGAAAGTGTTCAAAAATCATGATAGCCTTCTTCGATCTAAAATATGACATCACAGTATAGTCATATTAGTTCGTAGGAGTTTGTAAATATGTTGAAGCAGTTACTAAAAAGTTTGTTATTGGTCATATACGTTTTTTAGAAATTGGTACTTTTTTCAAGGAAAAAGATTCTGGAATTTGAAAGATCATGGAACAGTTTGATGCAAAATTCGCAACAGTGATTACAGGGTGGGAATGGGGTTTTATGTTTTAAGCAACCAGCATGCATAAGGCTAATTAATTCCTCTCCTGCGGCCTAAACCATTGAAGTCAATGATGAACTATAAAGCAGTTTAGGTTTTAAGCAACCAAGAATATATATGGAGGATGACACTGGCTAAATCTTTTGTTTAATGTTAAAGAAGTAATAGCAATAATGATGATAATATTAATAATGATAGTATTTCTATTCTTCCCTCTCTCTGTAACAATATTCCCATAAGCCAAGTAAATTTAAATAAAGTTGAATAGTAACATGAATTGATATATTATTGTACTTCAAATATGCATGTACTTACTTTAGGGAGATTTCTGCATAAGTTGTTCAAGTCAGTCATTCTGTCTTCAAATCCAGGTGCAAAAGAATCAGGATTGACTGCGATGAAGCACTGGCCCTGTTCGAATGTATTTCAGGAAATTATCTTTAGCTATTTACCACTAGATCATAACAATTATAGTTGGTTAATGTAAAGTACTTACGTTTGCTAGTTGTTCATACTAAAATGCCCTTGATGACTCATGAACCTATGTAATGATGACTGCTCAGCAATGGAACTCCTTCGCATGGTTCACTGACCCCAGGACAAAACTGACAACTGCATTTTGACACACCACTGCGATCATGACTCTTGAAATGCACGTGTGCAGGACAGCTAGGCACGTGTGCAGGACAGCTAGGCACGTGTGCAAGCACCTTGTCACTTTCTCACTTTCTCATCAATGACGAGTCCCAACTACCGGGTGAGTACGTAATGGAATGGATAGGAACGTGAGTCATGATAGCCAATTTTTCATATGAACAATAAGCAAAAGTAAGCACTTTACGTGAACCAACTGTAATGGAAAACAGCAACTTAAATTTGGGTTAAAATTAACCAATAATCTGGATAAATAAATGAATTCTATATCATAGCTATAAAACAAACAACAGCAATGTCAGTTTGTGTGAAAATATTAACCAATATTCGGGATGAAATGAATTGCTAGATCAAAACTTTCAAAAGAAAAACTTTAATTTGTGTTAAAATGAACCAATATTCTGGATCATGGATGATAAGAATCAAATCAATTTACCAAGTCAGCAATTTTATCGTTCGTCTTCCACCTTCTAACATTAGGTCCGTAAGTTCCTCCAGAGAGAATTCCGCAAAAGACTTCAACCATCATGCTCAGCCCATAGCCCTTGTATCCACCTGGTGGATGACAAAATAATCACAAAATATGATATTACAATGTAAGATAGACATGCATCTTTTCAAGAACAAATGACAAATATCAACTTATGCACCTAATGGTGCTACATGTACTTTTAGCTCAAGATTTGAGTAGCCAGCAATAGCCAGACAGTTCCATTTAGTGGCAGGTAGCATCGTATAGCAGAAGTTGTCTGTCTCTAGTTTCAATTTGACGGCCGTTTTTGATGAATTAACTGTAAGTAAGTTTATCTTACAAAACCTAAATAAAAATGAGCTTACCAGACACTTCAGAGCCACCTAGTGGAAACAACCCTCCTTCTTGAACTACGAGACCCGCTTCGTGGGATTCCTGTGAGAATAAACACGATTAAGACCACGTCCCATAAAGCGACACAATAAAGCAAAAAAAAACAAAAAACCATGACAAATGGTCAAATGGAAACAGGAAATAATATATTGTTATTAGCAAGATAACATTTTATGTTAATAGGTATGTGTGCGTGGTTTTCACTTCTCTTAGGCATGCGACTTACTTTTCCCGAGCCATCGCAGCCCCATCCGTTTGGCAAGGGGAGGTTTTTTCTGTCATTCAATTCAATCTGAAATATTCGTTGTATACCATTACATAAGGGAAGAAGTTACAATTCAGTTAAATGACAATAAAATTCGTGAAATATAACTTATAGCAATTTGTAGAGGAGCCAGACCCTTTTGTAATTTTTTAATGATAACGAGGTCATCAGCCAGACCCACATGTAAGGAAACCTGATCATAACAAAGACTTCAACAGTCCCAATATTCAATTCCAAGTGAATCCCAGCACAATTCTGGCCATGGATCATTAGAACGAATATATTTGCAATGCAGGAATGATGTACCTTCCCCAGAGCGACCGTAGAAGTGGCCATGTCCAGAACGAAGTCGTCCCCTTCCTTCCCCGGGGCGGCTACTGAAATAGGGTTCGTGCCTATCGCCCTCTGATAAACGAATAAGAAAAAGTGAACATAATTACGGTTTGATCAAGGCAAGATACAGATTTGAAAGTTATGGAAAATAGTGTATTTTATGTTTTGTGTCGTATATTTATTTATTATTTAAGTCGCACCATGTGGTACAATCACAAATTCACAAAAAAATATAATTAGTTAATAAATACAATATATGCCCAGTACTCACAGCACCATGTTACCATTCCAATTGACTTTGTATCTCAATCTAGTGAATACAATTGTCTGTCTTTCTCTCTGTCTGTCATTATCTGTGTCTGTCAAACTGTATCTGAGTCAATTAAAAAGGTTAAAAAAAAAAAAAGTCATACCTGCCTAGATCTTGTGGGGACCACTAAAGGGCTTGTGTTAGTGTAAGCCATGCCCTGTGTGGGGGAAATGTGGAATTCAGTGGAAACATAACGATATTGCCTTGATGTGTAAAGTGAAATAAAATTGCCAAGAAACATCTCAAATAACATTAATATGAATTGCAATTGATAACTTATATATTTTTTCATTACCATCAGACCTTGTTCTGCAGCCCTCATGCTGTACCAGCCTGCTATACCAAAATGGTTTGATCCTACAATAGATAAATAACGATATAAGTAAATAGATAAGAAAAAATATAAGTAAATAGATAAGAAAAGAAAAAATAGATATACAAACGGATAGGTGAATTAAATAATAATTATAGATTACATTTGTACATAAATGATAAATAAAGACAACAAATAAATAAATATCACAGCAAGGCAATTTGTGCTCCTGGTAGATGGTATGCTCAATACAATGGTTAAGATTCCAATGCATTGTGTATCAATATCATCACTATTGAGTAATTGATAGCTTCATACAATTCAGTTACATAAAATATGAGAGAATCACCTTTAGCTGCAACCCAGCCCACCCCAACTTCTTTGGCTTTCTTGATGGCCAAGTCCATGCAGAACTTCCCCACTACTGGACCTGCATAATATAATTTACATAACATTTACAACTCTCAACAAAGCTCAAATGCAATTTAACAAACGTCTTGGATATCTGACAAGTTGGGATCCAATGGGATCCAATTCCAAGAATTTCCCGCCATTTCCGCTCCGACGATCAGCCAATTTCAAACCAATTCAGAAGAGCCAATGAAACCTGGTTTCTCAGACAGACTGTATGGAGATTGATTTCTACACACAACAAAGGTCTTTATCCACTGTCATCTGCATGTTTAGTTTCTCAGTTTAATACCATAGGGACCCTCCCACTTGCTCCCCAAACAGTGGCTGGATTAAAACAGAATCAAAACACTCCAGTGACTCCCACCAACTCACCTCTCATAACAAGAGAGGTGGCAAAGACAAAAATGAAAACAAACATTTCTACAGCACCCGTTTAAGTTTACTGAGGGTGATGGTTTGGAAATGATTAACCATAGCTCCAAATTAAAAACATTAATTGTGTTTTGCTCATAAGATATGCACCCAGGAAATGTACCCCAGGCAAATCTCGCAAAGTTGGGGTATTATCATAATATATTTATGTGGCCCGGCCAGGGGTAGTGGTCAGGCACGCACGGCAGGGTCAATTCATTTAAATATAACGTTTGGCTCTCTGCTGATTGGCTAGTTTGGAGCCCTATCTCGACTTATTATCTGGAGCCTTTGCTGGAGTGAAGATATGAAACTTCATCACTAAACCATGAGTTGAGAACTTCACCGATGAGACAAGACATTTCATTTCTTGTGCAGTCTGAATTTTGAAATGCAAACACATGTAAAGTAAAATTGTTAACATCACAAAAAATGGCTTTAAACACAGTGGTACCATGATAATCACATATTTGTTAAAATGCACATTGTTCGTTCTAGCACAATCTCATGAGAATATTTTACGACATTCGGGTACTTATACCTACCCAATACATTATTGCCATCTACCCAAGCAGTGGCTGCACTATCCTTCAATATCTCAGGCTCCTTGTCACTCACTGTCATTCCTGTTTTAAAGTCATTCACGTACATGTCTGAATTGAAAAAAGAAAAGATTAGACAAAATTAATCAAATAACCTTTTACTATGAGCACAGGCATTTGCCAGCATGAGAGCACAAGCATGTTAGCATACAATAAGACCAAGGCTACCGACTTTGTCAAGAACAGCTATTACTCCCCCTGCACAACTGCCTTCATGGATGGAGCCAGTTTCGGTCAAAAACATCACATTACACTTCAAAAATGGCAATATTATACACAAAAATAATTTTCCTTCTTAAACTTAGTGATAAATTTATTTATTTATGGGTATTTACCACTTATTTTTGGGGAATTCCTTGCCTGTACGCTGGGAATGTTCAATTCACATCTCTAATGGCAGTTATTTTGCATATGTCACCATCTACACACATGATGGTGCTCCTGATTGGCCAATATCTCCCAAGCACAGTCTGCTGTCAGCTTTAAGCCAATTAAGTGACCTAACTGAGCAATCTTTGTTTAAGAATTGATTGTAATCAATGCAAACAAAACAAATTGATATGCAATCTCACTGTTAGACATTTAATGCCATAAGCCAGCCTATATGCTATTAAGCTAATTTGTTTGTATTTAAGTCTAACTGGTAAACTAGCAAAATAATTGCCATCAAGCTCAGGGCATTTCCTAATGTATTCAGCTACATTCTGATTGGCTGTAGCAAATGACATTGCAGCCTCTTGAGATGAGAAGCCAATTAAGGCAGTCAGTAGCCTTGGTATTAGTTAAAGTATAAGTGCCGTCATCACTGAGCAATGACATATTTGTTGGCAAACGCCTGTGCTATGAGTGATAATTAGTAACACACCATATATTTCCGTAAACTATATTTCAATGAAATATTTTGCCACATACAAATGGTTCAGTATAAATAGTATGTACTATCACGGTATCACCTATAACGATAAACGGCTGTCAGAAAGTGCTTGTTATGGCAGGGTTTCACTATATGTAGGACTAGTGTAGAAGATAAGCTTCATATGAATATTTGCTATAAATAGGTCTGAGAGTACATTGAAAAAGTTCAAGAAATTAGGTAACTTTCGTGGCCTCATGAGGGGTCATTAAGATTGATATAAATATCGCTAATATTTGTTGTTTTTAAAACACAGATAACATTTAATATACCCAGTCTGTTTAGCCCATGAGAGTAATGCCCCCTATAATCTGCTGTGATGAGCAGTTCAGCTAATGACTCTGCGTGTTCCGATTTGGTTCCAACTGTCTCCATGCATCGAACGATGAAGCCCCTCATGGCTTCCCTTGGAATGTGCGGCCATTGTTTGGAAGCCATTTTGCCTGAAAATATAAAATTAATGAAAGTCAAAAGTAAATCATATTACTGTCCAAAGCAGGTGTGAAATTCATCTTCCATTTGAAGATTAAAAATGCATAAGACTCAATACAACTTTATTTGCCTTCATACAAAAATATAATAAGTGGAAACAATCAATATGCTCTATTTACAGTGTATGAGAGGCCAGGAGGAACACTCTAAAACAGCAGTGCTATCAAGTGACCTCCTGGTTTTCCGAGAGATTCAAGCTAATCATTATTAGTGAAAGACAATGGCATATTTTTTTACACAAGGATGTCTTTTGTTTATAGAAATCAAGCATGTTTGGAAGAAGGAGATCACTGATGACATTCACATGCTATATATCTAACTGAGCATTTTAATGTTGCCATATCATTTTGATGACATTCACATGCTGCACTACGACTGAGCATTTTTAAGTGGCCATTTATGGGTAGTCAGTAGTCTCCTTCCCACAAACTAGCTTGATGAATCAAAATTATATGGTATTGTCTAATATTTGAATTTAAAGCAAGGCCTGGTCAAGTAAATGAAATTCACCTGTTATTTAAGCTAAAAATTGTTTGGCCATCTATGAATAGGAGTCATTACATTAAAGATTATTCAATCTAAGTATAACTGTGTACAAAGTCTAGGGATTTTAATTGTGAGGCAGTCTAGGTCTTTTATGCTATTGATATATGATATAGTATATTGTATTACATATTTATCCCATGACTGAGCATGTTTTTTCCATGACACTGGTGTTTTTCCCTGGGTGATACTGGTCTAAGAGGGATGATATCATAGGCTTGGAGGGATGATACAGCTTTTCGAGGGTCGATACGAGATTCAGCAAATCAGAGACAAGAACTGCAGGGATGATATAGCTTTTTTTATATTTTTAACCAATGAGCAATAAACATGGATGATATTGATTTCCACCAATCAGGAGCAATTTCCGGGACACACCTCCAAAACTGAACTGGTCAATGAAATGCTGTTGCTATCAGTTTGTTTTGTTCAAAACAATGACAAATTTGGGATTTTCAGTGTGTCATGAACGTCATCAGTTCAAATGGCATTTTTCTACATGAATGAATTGAGCTTAGTTTATGGGCTCCTAAACCAGGGAGATACAGCCTCTTGCCATGTGATAACCTATAAGTATTGATCAGAAATGTTGTCGGGCAATATGCATTTTGCATTGATAGCTATTGATTTTTGTATCCTATCAAATAAAAAGCTTAGCTAAATCATGTCAAACGAGTCAGTTGAGCTTCACATGTAAATGTAGGCACATGGTAGTGGGAGATATTCACACATTACAAGTCACAGAAAAGGGAAATTTATATAAGGTAAGTGCATGAGTGGTTAGGTCATTGCCATGGCCACTTAACACATATCAAGTCTAGGCCCATGCACTCTTCGTGAGCTACGTCTCAGCTGCTGAATTTCGTTTGCATATTTAAATTGGTGGTGTCTGGCACTCAGTGTCTATGCTGAGGCAAGTAAAAGACCACACCCACGGGGTCAATGTGCACCATGGTGTGGATGACCATGCTAATAATAAAACTAAATGTTAAGTGAACTAAAATATTCAAATGTATCCATGCAATGTACTGGTACAAAGTACAAATTTCATGTAGAATTAGCTTGTCATAATGAGGCATTGATGGCATTATTAGAGTACATTAATACACAAACATCTACCATATGCATGTATTAAGTATAGTAAATAAATTACCTTAATTCAGCAGTCAGTACTATTTGTTTAGCATGGAAACTATGAAACCAGGTCTGGCTGGCCGTGACACACTTAGTTGAAGCTCAGCCAAAAATAGATCAGTCATGTGGGGCAGCAATAGACTTTGTAACACTCTGTGTGTAAAATTTGTTCTGGCCTTTTTGTTACAGTACACTGCCTAAACTTACTAACATATCAAATATCACAATCAATAAAAAAACCTTAGGGTAGGTCTTCATTTCAATGTTGGCTTGATGTTGGCGATGTTAATACAATGTTGTAGTGACAGTGGCCTATATGGAAACGATGCTGGGCCGATTTGGAATGCTATCTGGGTACTTGCACAATTATAATGACATGACATATTTTTATATCTGGCATCTAGACCTATCACAATATAACCCTGACTAATATCAGCTTTATCAATGCCAGATATTTATTGCAGCAGTCTCTCAGATTAGGTCAAATGCTGATAGGAGATTGGGATCTGTAGGCCTAACATACATAAATGTTTAAATATAGTTTGCTTTGGTGAAAAAGAAAAAAAAAAGAATCTCTTTAAAAGATATATACGCAATCTTAAGACTGCATATATATTATGTAATTATTGTAAATAATGTCAGAAGAAGAAAATACATTTTGTCCAAATTTCTACTATCCTGACGATTACCAAATCATGATAATTCGCTTTAGCCAATTTTGGATAAAGTCCTTAGTTACCGCATTCGAAATGCATAAATGTTTTAGACATAATTTGAATCTGTAACAAATGACTGTGATAGACATGAACATTACAACTGATTAGACTATATTTGAAAAACATTTGATTACTTTTAAACTATACATATATTTTAGTATCACCGACAAACTTCTAACCCCAGTAGAAGGATATAAATTAAGATGATTGATTGGTTAACGTTGGTATCATCTTGTTTGGTTCTTGTACTACAGTTTAGTTCCAATTAAAGGCCTCACCATCACATTTTATCATTTTTACGCCATTTTTATTGCTACTTCTGAAATTATAACAAGCCCTTAGCAAACTACGGCACTGCACAATTTATGATCGCATAGTGATAGCATAAAGAGTGAGATTTCACTGACACCTTCACTTCGTCCTTTAAGACCTATATTCACTTCTTTTATGTCACTTTGACTTGCACCAGTGTTCCGTAACATTATCTCAAATGAAGCCGAGGCAGATCTCAGTCACTACACTCGCACAAGTGGATCTAAAACAACATACATCGTGATAGGTAACACAAATGCTTATCTGTCCTAAATTAGCTTAATAGCATATAGGCTGGCTTATGGCATCAAATGTCTAACAGTGAAATTGCATATCAATGAGTTTTGTTTGCATTGATTACACTCAATTCTTAAACAAAGATTATTCAGTTAGGTCACTTAATTGGCTTAAAGCTGACAGCAGACTGTGCTTGGGAGATATTGGCCAATCAGGAGCACCATCATGTGTGTAGATGGTGAAATATGCAAATCTGGCATTAGAGATGAGAATTGAACATTTCCCAGCCTACAGGCAAGGAATTTCTTGTATATAAGTGGTAAATACCCATAAATAATGGAAGTTATCACTTAGAATAAGAAGGAAAATTATTTTTGTGTATAATATAGCCATTTTTGATGCGTAATATGATATTATTGACTGAAACTAGCCCCGTCATTAAAGGCAGTTACGCAGGGGGAGTAAAAGCTGTTCTTGACAAAGTCAGTAGCCTTGGTCTTACAGAATTCTAACTTGCTAAGGGCTGTCATGATGGCAAATGCCTGTGTGTAAACCTACGATGTTACCATATAATTAACTAGTTACCTGAATGTTATTTGCTGAGATGAAATGTTAACAGAAGATATCTGACGCTTTCCTACTGAAGATAATCCTTAAATTTTTGTGTTAAATTACTGTAACTATCTGTAATGTTCCCATAACCTGCCTGAAATATATCATTTGCTAGAATATTGATTCATAGAATATATCACTGACAATATTGAAATTTAAGCACAGTGGAACAAACCTTTACAGGTCACCTCGAACTCACATTTAAGTGAATTTGCACCACCTCACTATTATAATTAGCAGTACCCATTTTTGCACCTATGTGTACTCGTACAATTGTATTTAACCTGACTGACACCATCTCATCATCGAGACAGCACACTTTGTTCCAAGGCTAGTCTAAATGGTGTATCTATTTTTTCTCTCGAAGAAAAGTAGCAATGGAGTCATCTGCAAGTTGGCCTAGAGTTCGACCAGAAGAAGTCCGCAGTTTCATCATTCGTTCTTTGGAAACAGTCGGAACAAAAACAGAACATGCCAAGATTATGGCCGAACTTCTGGTGATAGCGGACTACAGGGGGCACTATTCGCATGGCATGAATAGGATAGGTCTGTATGGAAATACATATCTCAATCCCTGTCCCATCACATGGGATGTACTTACTCATCAGCATCTCATCCTGCAGATGCATGGGTTCAACATCTTGCACTATTAATGAGCTATGTCTGTGTCCCATCACACAGTAGTGACTATTATAGTTTGTGAGCCATATCTCTGTCCCTGTCCATGAAATGTGCTCAATTTATCCTTCTCAGATATCAATAAAAGACCAGAGCGGAATAATTTCGATAAGGTGGATGATTGCAATTTAATTACAGAGGTTTATGTGGATGACATCCAGGCTGGAGTCACACTGAACAATGGGGAACCACAGATCATCAAAGAAACTGTGTCCACAGCATGGGTGGATGGAAACAATTTGCTCGGTAAATAACATTACATTCCACAAAAAAGATAGAGGCTGGCGTTTCATTCTGAAAGTTAATAGTAGTTACAGGGCGACTATAAAACGTACCCCGAGGCTACGTGACGTACACGTGACGTAGCAGTGACGTGGAGGCGTTGATGGGCTATGTGCAGGGGCACGTACCTCGAAGGGACCCTCTTGGAATGGTTAATAAGGATGTATTGAACCCGGGGCTATAGTTGAATGGTGCTTCTGGTGATCGACGACAGGCGGCGCTAGTGGTATAGGATAGTGGCCACTAGGTGGTGATGTTGTATAGAGCCGAAGGCTATAGTTTATTGACTGTTAATGCTTATGCTATGCGTGAGATGTATGACAATATGTTGAACTATTGTTTAGACTGACTTATAAAAAGATTAAATACATTACAACATACTCATGGATGATACACCAACCAAAAAGGCTAAGACTGAAGGACTTAGTACTGATGCAAAGCCATACATTATTCACCCAGTGAGAGAAAGAGTATTCAAGTGTGTGTTTATCTTTACAGAATAAATGCAGTTCTCCAGCCGAACAAATCTTTAAATGTCGATGGTTGCATGACCAATGAGCCCCTACGTGACGTACACGTGACGTAGCCTGTGACATAGCGGTGATGACCAAGGGAGCACGTGTCTTGAATGACCCCCCAGAGGGAGTATGTGCCTCGAATGCCGTGAGATGCTGAACAATATGTTTATGTTGAACTATTGTTAGACCGATTTATAAAAGGTTAACCTGCTAGGGGTTGTCCAACAGAGTGACAAGTACTTACCAATATATCGATATGTAGATATAAACGTTACCAGATTTAAGTACATTACAATACTCGCTGATGATACGCCATTAAAGTGAACACATCACAAATACCCATGGATGATATGTCAGCCAAAAGGGCTAAGACTGAAGGACTTAGTGCTGATGCAAAGGCATACATTATCCAACCTGTGAGAGAAAGAGTTTCCAGAAAATTTGGTATCGAAGAAGTGACATATAAAGCAAAATTTAACAGTGACTTGCAGGGTGAACAACTACTAGGAATACAGGATGAACTACGCAATATGTTTACAGACATTATGGATATAGTTAGAGATAAACATCCTAATGGTGAAGACAAGGCTCGTATTACAATTAACCATGTGGGATTAGAGAGAGAGGTGTTCATACACTGTCAACCACAGCATAACATTACTGCAGATGTTATAATGGAGAGGTGAGATTAGTAACTAGTATTAAACATATATAATACAACAACGTTGCACTATTATCACATTTATATAATTCTGTAGTCTAATAGTTAATGCGTTGTGTCTTTACAGGATAACTACAGTCCTCCAATCGAACAAATCGCTGAGTGTGGATGACACATTTGAGGTTAATGTTGGTATAATGAGTGCAGACGATCAGGGGGGTGGTTGTAGTAGGGCAATCGTTGATACAGATCCCTTATCAGCTACCTGCACAATTAGGAAGAAACGCTCTATGGTATTTATTCCTGCTGTACACAATGAATATTTATGTGCCTCCAGAGCTATCATTACGTGTAAAGCTAAATTAGATAACATGCCAAGAACCGCGTTTGCAAAACTGATTAGGAAAGATAGAGTGATGAGTAATGATTACGAGTCACAGCGCAGCCGCTCTATAAGACTTCATAGCCAGGCTGATGTACCAACTGACAGACCTGTTAAAGTTAAAGATCTACATCGATTTGAGACAGTTCTAGACATGCAAATTGTAGTTATATCAGGTGATACAGGGAACGATATCATTTATAAAGGTTTAATAACAAGACCCCACAAGATTTTTCTATATCTCAAAGATGAACACTATCACAGTATTACCAACATCAAAGGTTTTTATGTCAATAGAAAGATATGCGTCCACTGCTTAGATGTATATAGTAAGAACAACAAACACGGCTGCGACGATGTTTGCAACACATGCTGTTCAGAACGTTGTACGTTCGACGATAACTCTACAGAATGTACCGACTGCAATATGACATGCCGTAACCAAGACTGCTATCAGAGACATAAGGAGCCCAGACAGTATAACAGAGGTGTACTTACAGGTAGTGATCAACCTTCTCTTTGCAATCAATTTTACAGGTGCAAGACATGCCATGTAATATTAGACACGCACAAAAGGGCCAAAAACCTTCACACATGCAGTGAGTGGCTCTGCACATGCTGTCACGAGTACGTTGTAGGCGACCATCTATGTTATTACAGGATAAAGAAACCTAAGACATCATCAGGGCGATTTATTTATTACGATTTTGAAACATGTCAAAACACTACCATTGCTTGTAAGGATGGTTACAGAAATAAACCGCATGACGACTGTGATAAGTGCACAACAACATGTCTTTGCACTGTATGTCGTAAGTGTATAAACTGTAAGAAGTCTTATTGCGGGTTACAAAGACATATACCTAATTTTTTGGTTTGCCAATCAGTATGTGACGAATGTAAGGACAATGTATTTACGTCTCAATCCAAATGTATGAACTGTGGTGACAGATGTAGCATCTGCTCAGTTAATGGTAAATTAAACAAAGCTTACGCGAGGGCAACATGCCCAAATGATACATGTGGCATGCGTGAGAAGATATTCAAAGGCCCCGATACAACAGAGGAGTTTTGTAAATGGTTGTTAACGCCCCAACATAAAGATGTTACAGCCATAGCTCATAACTCTAAGGCCTTTGATGCTCATTTTATACTTGGCTATTGTGTGGATAACGGCGTCTTTCCTGAAATTATATTCTCAGGTACTAAGATTATGCTGATGAATATAAAGCAGGGTGTGAGCATCAGGTTTATAGACAGCCTGAATTTTCTACCCATGCGGTTGAAGAACTTGCCTAAAGCGCTAAACTTACAGGGGAACCTGAAAAAAGGTGACTTCCCACACTTGGCAAACACTCTAGACAATCAAGACTATGTAGGCCCGATGTTTGCACCGTATTATTACGGCGTTGATTTCATGTCAACAGACGATAGGAACGATTTCTTTATATGGTACAATGAACAGGCTGGCAAGACATTTAATTTCCAACAGGAAATGTTGGATTACACGCGTTCAGATGTTTCCATTTTGAGGGAAGCATGCACTAGTTTTAGAAAACTTATCCAGGTTGTTACAACTATACCAGAGTGTGGTGTTCCAGGTATCGATCCGTTTGCACATGCAACTCTGGCATCTTGTGCTATGCAGGTCATAAGACAGTTGATGTTGTACGAGGTCCATAATGTTACCTTAACTGATGGCAGATCAGGCGAGGCGGTTCTCAGGAGGGGCACATGGTTCTTTGATGGTGACACTATTAACCCAGACCTCATATCTACATCAAACTTTATCAAGTCACCCATACCTCAAATACCTGCACAAGGTTATGGTAAACATCATAATGATAGTCAAAAGTCTGCATTATGGTTAGAATGGATAAGTCACTCCGAAGGTAGACATATACAACATGCTAGGAATGGTGGCGAATTTCGTATCCCTGGTACAAGGTACTTCGTCGATGGTATACATTTGCAAAGTAATACAGTGTACGAGTACCTAGGGTGTCGTTTCCATGGACACACCTGTTTACAAGATCGAACATTACGTGATCCTCGTACGCGTATGTCGCTGAAGAAGTTATATGACAGAACTATAGCACGTCTCCAGGAAATTAGAACGTTAGGCTACAGTATTATCTCAATTTGGGAGTGTCACTACGACAAGCTCATAACAACTAATCCTGTCATGAGGGAGTTTATCAATACGTGCGACACTGTCAGACCATTAAAGATCCGCGATAGTTTTTTTGGTGGTAGGGTTGAACCCACAACGCTATTTTACGAGGCTCAGGATGGTGAGAGGATACGTTATTATGACGTAACTTCGCTTTATCCTTTTATCACGATGTCGGGGATTTACCCTACGTCACATGCTACAGTGATAAAAGACCCGTCAAGCTTTGATTATACGCTACAGTCGTATTACGGTCTAGCCCAGGTGCGAATCCTACCTCCACGAGGTCTTTACATTCCCGTCTTACCAGTTAGATGTAAAGGTAAACTAAAGTTTCCTTTATGCGGTACATGTTCCTCACGCGAAACACAGTCATCATGCAAGTGTAGCGATACTAAGAGGGCATTATTTGGTACATGGACAACACCAGAGCTACAAGAAGCTGTTAAACAAGGTTACATACTGATCAAGATATACGAAGTGTACCATTTCCCTACTACGACGAAGGATGATGCGTTTGGTAGTATTTTCACAGATTATGTGAAAATGTTTCTTAAACAGAAACAGCAGGCATCTGGCTACCCGCAATGGGTCATTACAGATGATGACAAAGATCGTTACATAGACTATTATAATAGAGAACAAGGTATCATGTTAGATAAAGATTCAATCACACATAATCCTTCTTTGAGAACAATCTGCAAACTGTTCCTCAACAGTGTGTGGGGTAAATTTGTACAGCGCCAAAACTTACCTAAATCTATTTACATGAAGTCTGTTAAGGAATATATGCAGATGAAAAATGATCCGACAAAGTGTATAATGAATTTCCATTTAATCTCCGAGGACTACGTTGTGGTAGATATTACGAACACTGAGACTTTTGAAGAGGAATCAACATTCACAAATGAAGTTATAGGTATATTCACAACATCATTAGCACGCTTGCATTTACTACAGGTTCTAAATAAAACAGGCGACAACACCTTGTATTATGACACAGATTCTGTCATATTTGTTGAGCGCAATGGTGAAGCAGTTGTTGGAACAGGTGACCTGTTAGGAGAGTTAACAGACGAATTAGAACGAGATACATATATTAAAACCTTCCTATCTACAGGTCCTAAGAGCTACTCGTATAAATTAAACACGGATGCTACAGTTCGTAAGATCAAAGGTATCTCATTTAATTACACAAATGATGCAATTATAGATTTCGAGTGTATGAAACGGATTGTGTTTGGTCAGGAAACATCAGTTAAACTTCCTCAGAGTAATCAAATATCACGTGTTAAGCATAGAGGTATAGTGTATAATAGGTCAGTAAGTAAAACATTCAGAAAAATCTTTGACAAAAGAGTCATAGGTGTAGATACATACAACACATTACCTTACGGTTACTAAGTTAGGTTAACCTGTATGCGCTTGTGTGTATGTGTACCCCAGATATGCGTTGTTACCTAAAGCTTACATGATAACGTACTGGATGTTCTATATTATGACCTTGGCAGGTTCAGCTATCGCAATGTTCTATATATTAACCTGCAGCACGTGACAGCTGATATGAATATAGAGAAGTAGCTCAAACGTTTTTGCAGCGTATAGAATGCTGTTCGGTGCTGTAACTCTCTTCTACATGCCACTTATCGTTAACGGCAATATATTGTGTGGATCCTATGTATCCAGTGGTCATTTTGGTGTATGTACATGCACAACATTAAGGGATGGATTACATCTTCAAGCGGATTGTACCAAACTGTCATGGCTCCGACAACTCCCCTCGTTTTCAACGTACATTCTACAACTTATAACGCTGATCGATATGTCAGGTACTATGTTCTGCCATAGTCATAGTACATCATTAAAGACAACTGCGCATAATAAAACAATCTTATGCCGTGGCAGTACTACAGGTGAGTTACTCTGTTGCATAAACATATTATATATATATATATATATATAATACACGTCATTAATAATACATTATTATGCATTTCAGAGAGATCTATCAAGCATACGAGTAACATGGCAACTGTACATACCACCTCAGTGATTACAACATTTACGCAAGACGATCACAATGTTTCAATAGTGCACAATGTAGTGCAATATTCATCTAGCACAGAACTTAATCAACATAGTACAATGAATAGTCTCAACATCTTCCAGTTCTGTGTATCATGTATAGTCCTACTATACATAACGTTCAAGGTACATGTGCACAATGCCTAGCTTATACGATTACACTGTAATTGAACAGTAGCATTATGTAAGCATGCATTTAGGATTAATTACCAAACTGTTCTTTCGTTTACAGATCGGTATAATAACTATTACAATGGTGCAACGTCTCAGACGACTGGTGCTACGTATAAAGATAGATACCGGCGTGACCAGCTCACACGAAGAACTTGTGTAACACTCGTGACATCGTTAATAAACGTCGGCGCAGACTTGTTAATATCAGCATATATCCTTGTAGATACTAGCGTTAAAGTACTACTAAATGTTCTCACACAGTAGTACATATTGCAGTGTTAATAATACATATGATTGTGGATATAATATATGTATAACATACACTACCAAGTGTCTCATTAAATGTATATGATAAAGTTATTTGGTCATAATACATCTATGTAGTATGCCTATTTACAGTTATATATCTCCGTTAATAATACATATGATTGTGGATATATATGCATAACATCCACTACTGGTGTCTCATTAATGTATCGTTACATACATAGTATATAATAAAGTTACTTGATAATAATACACTTGTGTAGTATGTCTATTATTGCTATATATCTCTCTGTTAATAATACACATGATTGAGGATATAATATATATGTATAACATCCACCACCAGATGTCTCATTAATGTATCGTAACATGCATAGTATATAATAATAAAGTTATTGGGTCATAATACACCTATGTAGTATACTTATTATTGCTATATATCATATTTGATATATACGCGTAATCATTACTTGTTATCCATGTATTAGGGTTGGATGGGTTCAGCGCTACACATAATTATAATACAGTGTAGTTCCATCATTTACTAGTTAATACATAATTTGTAATTTGTCAATAATCCTGCAGAATATATTATGATAGACAGCTAGACTATTGTTCATACACAATGACCTATTGTAGTAGTGTTTGAACTGTTAGCATCACTGTGTTTATAACAGCCTGTATTACCTAAGTAGTTGACACCACCCTGCTAATTACCTAATATTGTTTGACACCCTCGTTTAAAGAAATCTTAAGGGGGTGTTAATTATATAATAAATCACGAGGGTAATTACATAATGAACCCTTACAATCTGGGGGGTTTCTATTCACTCTGTTCTGGACAGTCAAAGAGATAACATGGAAAATTTATTGAGACAGTCTTTTAGCCTTCTATTCGCAGCAGCACTGGTATTAAGTACTGATGGATACCGCTACATATGCGCTAGTCGTATGTGCTTGTGTAAAGTTGTGGATGATGGCCGTAGTATTAGGGCTGATTGTACTACTTCACCATCTCTTGATCATGTACCAATCGAGGAGTTTTCGTCAATGGAGTACAGTCTTCTATCCTTCATAGACATGACTGGCACACGTTATTGCAACCTGCACACCCCTCCTACTCACGATGTAGCCGCGCATGTTGTTTGCTCACGTATGAAGGTCACAGAGATGCAGAACCCGGGGCTCGGAACCTACAACCTTGGATCACGTGGCAGAGTTGTTAACAATTCTAACAACACGTTAGCTATTGTTATACCCACAATCTCCACGGTGTTGTTAGTGATTATACTAACTTGTGTTGGCGTTTGGCTCTATAAGGTACGTTATTGTTGTATATAGTACACTGTAAATATAGATATATATAGTACATATTACTGACACGGCTGTATATTCTTAACAGTATATATGTATTGTGCAATATAGTCCTTATACATGGTAGTACTACGTGTGTTATTGTTGTCCATTTTCTTTTTAACATTATACATGTACCAGCTCTCTTGCGGTGCGATATGGTTACACTTCATACTGTACATTATATATATATATATATATATGTGTGTGTGTGTGTGTGTGTGTGTGTGTCAGCTGTACTATACTTTTTCATGGTTGTCTGAATACAATGCTGCTTATTTATCCTACAGAGAGACCCTGCCGCCGGTACGGCAGTACTGACAGGTGTCGTCAGCATGGCTCGCCACACTCTTACAGGAGCACGTAATAGACTGCGGCGAAATAGCACAACATCCAATAGTAGCAGGTATACATTGTATATATTGTCATGTTATTTGCTAGTGTACTGTATACATACATCTATATGTATACAGTATATCTGATATATATCGTACCATTGCAGCGCTACATTCATGTTACTGATGAGTTGTTGTACATATCATACTATTGTATAGTAACAGATGCAATTACAGACCTGTTGTACATATCTATACGGTGTTATTATCAGTACAGATAACTGTAGTTATGTAATGTAATGCTATCACACTGTATAACTTATATATAACGTTGACTCTTATTGTAGCTCGTGTGACGACTCTACCCGAGCTGATAGCACTGTTGCAGAACTTCTATGCACACCCACCACTCACGATGCCACTGCCTGCAGCTCAACCACCACACCTCTTACAAGTACAATCGCTGATGGATCCACCGCCGACGTGAAAGTCAAGCTGACTTATACCAATCCCGCTGCTGACAGGTCACCTCCAGATTACAGATCAAAGTTGAGGGCGTTCACCGGCCACGGTACACCAGTTTAGGATACCTTTGCGTCGTGTATCTATATGTATGATGGTTTGTAACAAGCTTGATCATTATATTAGCACGAGCTAGCGTTATATTGTAGCAGCGGTAGTTTACCTTAGCATAGTATTATATATGCATATGCGATAAGTGCTATAGCAGGGTCCTCTCTCTGGTAGATATGTCCATATACATGACGGCTGTAATCAGCTTGAGTTTTATTACATACTATTTTATTTTAATGTACTTTAGACACAACTGTAGTACAGTTGAGAACTTGTTAATATGTAGCATTGTTACAAATGTGTTTAATAAAGACAGTGTTATCAAGGTGTATATATAACTGGTAACGTAATATGTAGCTGCAGTACAGTTATGCGTTTAATATGTCAACTGATTATACCCTGCCTGTACGAGGTGAACAGCAACAACAGTGCAGGCACAATCTGTAGTATACTGTCTATAATCGTATGTAGGCGAACAATGTAATGTTAGATGTATGAGATGTAATGTTATTATATGTTAACTGGTTTATGGCAGGAATGCATGTTAACTGATTATGTTATGATGCATGTTAACTGATTATGTTATGAATGTACTAGACGAACAGCAACAGCAGTGCAGACGTAATCTGTAGTATAAATATGCGATGTAATGTTATTATGTTAAATGGTGTATGTCCGGAATGCATGAGATGTAATGTTATATGTCAGAAATGTATGTAATGTAACGTTATATGGTAAATGATTTGTGTTGGACATGTACGAGATGAACAACAACAACAACCGCATTGCAAGCGTACTCTTTATTATGCAGTCCATAATGACATGTAACGCGCACAATTGTTTGATATGATATGTAGTAGTTGACGGTGCATTAAAAATATTATAAATGAACAGTCATTTATGTGTTATCGTAATCATTGTATATATATATATAATAGCTTACTTAGGATATATATTGAACGGTTAACAGTATATGACTAGATGTAACAAAAGTGAGGTGTTAGAAGAGTCATTTCTGGAACAGCATGTTCAACATGTTCTAACAACATATTAATAGTCTGTAAGTCCTCAGAAGTTAAGGACACATGTTCATCCTTCTTAGAGCTATTAGTAGTCCTGCATACCGTTGTGGTACATCCTTCCTTAATTAAGTAGTAGAAACACCCAAGATGCGCAGTTGTATCAATATCATCAAAGGCTAAGGCAGGTATATAGTATACCATGTTCACAAACTGTTGAAGTGGTAATGATACAGTCAACTCCTCTTTAAGAACATCATCCTAAACAAAATGAGAATAGGATTATAGTTAAAGAATGTGTATCAAATACTAGTGCAATATGTAAACACATATGTATTACTAACCTGATTATCTGTCAGCTGAATGGTTACATCGCCGTCTGTACACATAACACAGAGTGTTAATGCCGTATTAATTGTTAGACTTGTACGGCTACCTCCTATGAGTTCAGGAATTGTGTTGACAACGCTCTTGTACTCCCTTTGCAGATACTTAAAAAATAGTGCTGTACCTTTGTAACTCTTCCCTGAATACAATGTTTTTAGCAAAAGCTTCGTTTTATCGAATCGTGTTGTTTTAGATCTGATAAGAAGTAGATCAGAATCCTTAAGCAAACCTTCACAACGCAGTATTATGCATATTTCGTTGGTATTAGTCATATTGATTAATACATCGGCGTAATCCCTTAATATTTCCATAGCGAGCTATGTGATAGTACTAGGATAATATCTGCTCACTTATGGTTAAAACTTCTTTATATATACTGGGTGAGTAACACATTAACGACTCTCGTTATGTACACGCCTTGGGGGCAGCGGTAGTAACCAGTATTAACGCATCTCATTAAAGTGGATCATGACATGCATCAAGGGAGGGCGGTAGCCGTGTACTATAACAACGTACTTATACTCTGACAAATTGAGTGATATAGAACACAGAATGCGTTAATGGATATATATTTATCATGGTATACATGGTTACAACATATACTTTGACAAATTGAGTGATATAGCACACAGAATGAGTTGACGGAGATATATTTATTATGGTATACATGGTTACAGCATAAGTTACAAATAACTAGAGTAAATGTAATTACAAGAGATATATTAGTAGTATACATGGATACATTATAATGCACAATGGTATGTATTGACAAGATATATAATAGAGACACAGTATAGTATAATATGCAGTATATATAGAGTAATACATGTATGCATTGTGATGGTAAAGTGTGACAATTATAAGCATAGCATATACAGTCGTAACATGGAGAGTATAGTACTACAATATATCGTTTTATAACAGATATGTACTGGTACAACGATCTAGCTATAATGTTATGAGTTTTGCAGATACAGGGGTGGTTGTCAGCATGTAGTTATTGAATCACAGGTAACTCGTCAATTATCACGGTTGTTGAAGTTGCGGCACCAGGCTCCCTCGTATTTGAACGGATGATCAGGGGTTTAGGAGGTAAGGGTTTAGGCGTGCAGTGGTGGCATGCTTGGAGGGCATCTGGAGTTGTGTGTGTTGTGTAACAGGCTGCTAAGTCAGCCAAGCCCTTCCATTTCGCTTCCAGCTGAGGGAGGTACTTAAGAAGCTTGGTAAACTCATACTTGGTCAACTTAATTCCCCTCTGTGTAGGGTGCTCAGATGTGGTGGACATGTTGCGAAAGAAACTATGGCGCACGTCTATGGTGTTCGATGCTTTCTTTGCCCTGCAGTGAACGTTCTTCCCAATGTGCACTTTATAAATATTCTGGGAGTATTCGTCCATATCATCATTATCGGCAGACAGCTCTCTACCATCGATACCCCATTCTACATCATCAACCATGGCATCAGGTGTAAGGGTTTCATCAGCAATGCCATCGTCATCTGAGCGGGTTATGCTGTTTGGTGCAACCTGCAAAGTGATAAGAAATAGTAGTGTCATGCATATCAACATGTACAGTGTGTATTATGTTTAGTGTTAAATTACTTACGACTCCTATGAACGTTGCAAGCTCATGCATTGTGGCCATTAGATCCCTGGTTTGTTGTTTGTCAAGCATAGCCCCTTTCTTTGTGGGGATAAGGCAATAATCCTGATCGTCAATGGTGTAAACACGAATGTGCAGGGAGACCTTTCCTCTGTACCTCTGGAGGGATAAGAACTTCCTAGAGTTTATCTCTCTGAACCAGAGGAACTGGCCCTTTACCTTGGTTCCACACTGGTTGTAATATGCGCCTGTTAACGGACTGGTTGCCATCGTATTGAGTAGATAAACACAGTGTGACGATCTGATAATACGCTGTAGAACTCTTAGGTCGATTGGTGTGTGAACTGTCTGCATGTATTAGGTCTTTTATACTCTGCTTAACGGTCTGCATTAAGCTGATATGTATGGCATACACGTGTGCCAACTGTAATAACATCAAACACAACCGTATCATAGTACTACTGATTATGTCCTTAAATAACCACATATTGTTTTAGCATCACAATACAGTGCTATCGTTTTGTAATACTGATCCAGTTAGCTTAAGCTTAGACCTCCTTGTGGTAGGTGATTTCGATTGTTTATTAAACATTAATGTTCATACGTTATCATTTGTAATACCAATCCCATTTGCTTTAGACTTCTTGTGGTATGTGATACTACTTTCATATTGTTCCTAGATTTTGTTATCAAACTTCATATGTTTATCATTTTGTAATACTGATCCAGTTTGCTTTAAGCTTGGACTTCCGTGAGGTATGCGATTTCGATGGGGTGACCTTAGTTTTTATATTACGCCTAGATTTTTTTTGTTTTTTATCGAACTTTTTCATAAATATATCAATATCCTTATTCTTAAGACCAGGAGGGTGAAAGGCGTCGTTGAGAACAATGTCGTCTCTTGTTCTTGGCGTGTGTACAACTATCGAATCATCACGTTGTTGTGTTACATCGTCAGAGTGTTTAATATCTGCAGACTGTGTTAGTGTAGCCTCCTCCCTATTGTCATTAGTTGATTGTGTTAATTTATCGTCTTTACTGTTTTTGAGCTGTTCCACCATTCTGTTGTACTTGTCTCGAGGTATAACAACATTCTCCTCAGCCATGACCAACAACTTTCACGAGTTTAGAGAGCACGCTTTTGACCAAAAGCGATACAATGTCAGCTTTACTGTATATTAAATAACGTTTAGTTCTGAATGTTGTGTCGTTGCTAGATAATTCTCTAATGACGCGTTTGTACGCTTTGAGGGAACTTTTATACTTGCGAGGAAGCGTTACAACGCCTGTAAGTATATTCCTAGCTATTTCTGTTACAACTAGTACTTGATTCCTGTTTACATGTGACAAGAGCGTTTTAACCTGATTCTTCTTAAGCGATGCAACAGCCTTTAAGAATGTTATGTTTTCCTTAACCAGTTTCATGACTGCGGGAACAACACGACTGTTACCTCACCTGAAAAGATATTAGAACGTAATTTATATCCATCATGAGCATTGGGTGATAATCAATTACAACTAACCAGTACTATAGTTGTGTTTAGTAGCACGTTCATTACTATCCTTAACCAGTTTCATGACTGCGGTAAAAACACAACTGTTTCCTCGCCTGGAAATATATTAGAACGTAATTTATATCTATCATCACCATTGGGTGATAAATCAACTATTAAATAACCATAGTTGTGTTTAGTAGCACGTTCATAACTATCCATAAAATATTTGGTTTGACCAGGTAATATTTGGCTTGCTAAAGTTGACACCTGTCTGCCATTTCTATGATTACGAAATAGACATATACAGTGTGAGTTTCTACTTATTAATCTAGCTGCTTTACTTTCATAAAACATGTCCTGTAACGTTATAATACACGATACATGACAGTGGTGACTGAGGACACACACTATCTCAGCTACATGTGCGCCTTGTCGGTTATCACTCAAATTACTCATCTGATCGTCGAGTACGAGTAAACTTGGTGCTCTGGTTTCCTCCCACAGGTTTATTAAATACTCTTTTGATGGAATATCTTTCCTAAACTCTATTATATCGCCCAAGGTACTTTCCAAGTGATCAAACTTGCCCTGCCATACGGAATATACATATATAATTTTGTTAACTAGAGGCGTGAACATTGTCTTGTAATTCAAGAGTAAACGTTTGACGAATTCTGTTTTGCCTGCTTGTGTTGAACCTTGTACAGACATATTCTGAGGGAGTGTAAACGGTATTAAACATGTATTCCTAGATGACTCTGCCATGATGTTCCCTCTGCAACAACTGTTTATCAACTAGCTATATATCAGTGACACTACGGTATTTATCAATCATAACTGAGGCAGGGAACTTTGCAAAAACAATTAGAGTTGTTGGTTCAGGTAAAGCATCAGAAAATCTTAAACTAATGCGTAAATTTCCTGAACGTTTCAGAGGGAGTACATCATCATTATTAGAATCGCATTGCGAACCAGCAACAAATCTATAAAATGTGTAACCTTTCATATACTCCTCCTTTGTCAGAGGATTGAAGTGATCACTATATTCTATACCGCACAAAGTTTTGTATGCATCAATGTATGAACTTGCCTCGACCTTGCTCTTATATAATGGTGTGATAGGACCTTGGCCTAGATCCTGACCGTCCACTGTGACCTGAATAAAGTTGAGCGATGCATGCTCAAACATAAAAGGGTTAGTGAACAATGTACCATGGTTACCTACATCTGTAACAAGTCCACACACCAGTTCACACGGTATACGACCTGTGAATGGATCGTTAACTGTGCATGAGAACTGGCCTTTACCTAGAGTGAATTTCTTAACCTCCGTTTTAATGTATGGAAAAATTGCAGGTTTATTCAGCATTATTTCGGCATGTGAAACCAATATTTCAGGAATTACTTCTATCATTGAAACACTCAAAGAAGCTCTAGTAATCTGCACTTTGTAGGTACCCACTGTTACCTCTGGAGCCATCAAGCAGAACTCTGGTGTACTGGGATATAATGTAATACCTAAACTCACACCGTTTGGAATGAACTTATATATGTCTAACACATCACAATACAAATGTCCGGACATATCAACTTCATGAGAGCTGGCAAAAAAGCTTGATCGTTTGCTCAAACCTTTGTTATCGCCTAACTGCCAGTTAGGGTCTTCTAATTCGCCTGGTGTATCTTTGTAAAACATCCCCATCTGCAGTGTTGTTTCTTTCAGCTCAGTGTTTGAGTGTAGTAAAGCTTTGAAATAAGCAAGATAGGGGTATGACTCGTCAGAGTGAGTTAACACCTTGTTCTGTAGGGATACATCAACACGACTGAACATCGAATGCATAAAATTGTTAACAACTCCAACAGATGCCTTGTTATCAGTTGTTGCTGTAGCAGTGCTGGCTGCAGCCGGTGTCTCTTCTTCCTCTTTAGATCTTTTATTCCTAGCACTTGCTACAGTGACAGGCTCAATCTTATCACCATTCTGCCTTACTACTTTACATGTAATATTAAGCCTTGTTCTACGTAAGTCTAAATAGTTACTGCTATTATTGGTTACTTGAAACTGAATAACACCTTGTGTTGAAAAGTCGTTAACAGGGTAGAATGCTGTCACATGTGTATTCTTAATGCCTACATTCTGAATAGGTTTCTGGAAAATAGCTAATTCCTCAGAATAACCTATGTATGCATCATCTAACACCTCCTGACTCATTGTTATTAGTTATTAATCAAAAACGTCCTTCGTACGTTGTATAACCTTATCAACAGTCTTCTTCAACTTTGCCTTCCTTGCTGTATGTGACTTACGCGTTATGTGTCTCTTACTGTTTGTCTTACCATTAGCTCTGCTCAAAACAGAGTGATTAGGATGGGTCTTCTGTTCAGTAGTTATATTAGTAGCTGCAACTTCTAAATCATGTAACGCCCTACGGCGTTGTGCTTCTGTAGGATCGATCACGTCGCCTATACTTATACTTCTATCATTTGTAGGTTTGGTATTAGTTTTTGGTTTATTAACGATAATTATACGGCGTGTGTGAGGATTAATGTGGACCCTTTTGCTATGAAAACGTGAACTAGTTAGATAAGGTGTGGTCCTACCTTCCGCTTGACCTTTGAAATGCTTCAATAAAATGTCATAATCTACACCCTTGTTGAAAGAGTTATACTTAGTATTATCAGTCATGCTACAACTGTATATACGTACACTAACTACGTTATTAACCTGAAGTGTAGTGTCCCGTTGACCTTCCCTTGTTTGAATGATGGGTATATGCCTGTGTTATCTGTTAAATATATATCTATAATGTCTAAGTCTTCAATGCATAAAGGTATATAACGAGGGTTATCAAAATGTACTGGTGCACCTCTGTTAACCTGGTTAAAGTACACCCTATTTAAAACAGGTGCCAGTATAGCATTGACAGGACTAGGTTTACATATAGACGAATTAATAGTTATATATATAGCATTATACTTGTCAATAGGCCTAGGTAAATCTATGTCTAACAGAGCAACTTCCCATTGACCTTGAGGTCTGAATGTTACTCTACCTGGTAGTTTAACCCTGAATGATGTTGGTGTATTACCAGGAAAGTAGTTCTCTTTATCAACATCGGATGATATGTACACAAACATTATTGTTTACCTTTGTAACGCTGTATGGATGTTGTGGGTATATAGGTGTTAAACTTATCAGAATAACCATACCATTTAACAAGACTGAGTTTGTGACCTTTAACCCGCTTAGTTTTTATAACTCTGTCGATTTTATATGTTATATCGTCTAAGTTCTGGACAGATGCTAATAGTAGTTCTTCTGTATAGAAAGAACCCTTGATAACTTCACCGCTGAGATCCTTCACTTTATACCTAGGCGGGTGCGAGGGAATGTGATTACAAACAGTGAATAATTCCTCAGTCCACTTCTCATGATAACCTCGTGCAAATGGGCTAGTGTATAAGCTCAACCTAACCAAACTTCCTAGAGCTATAGTGAACGTGACAGGTGTATTAGCCCATCTGTTTAGTATAGGCATGTACACTTGTTCATATATAGCATGAGAATTTGCTGTATTAACAGAGGCAGGCGCTATGTTAATAGAGTGATGAACTGTGTTATTATAGCTAAACATTGCATCATCCAGAATATCTATGTACATGGCTGTCTGTCGTTCATAAAAGTACTTGAACAGTTTATTTTCCAATGTACGATTGAATCGTTCGCTGTACGAAGCTTTATGACGACCATATGCTATTAAGTGGTTAATACCTTTACTATGCAACATTTTTTGAAATGCTGCGCCCATATATTCTCCTCCTTGATCTGTACGTATAGTCTTGCATACTCTACCTGATGTCTTAATGATGTCTGTAAATGCTGTTGTAACATCTGCAGATTTTTTAAACTTGAGCGCACGTGCCCATGCAAAGCGTGAAAACACATCTATACATACTAAGATATATTTGTATCCTCTATTATACTTAGCAAAGTCATCCATCTGGATGATGTCACTGTCCCATTGTTCATCAATATGTTCAACTATTATATGCTCCGTATCAAACGTTTTTACTGGTGTCTTATGTATCATGTATGTTGTCTGCTCCTTCAACCATTTACTCACCACTGACAATGTTATGCCTTGAGGTTTACGTGGTCTATTCTTTACTTCATTCCATAATTTTCTTACGCCGGAATAGCTACTAGGTTGACCTATTGCGTAATAGATACCGCTCAAAAACAGATCTATCTCTGGTGTTCGTGCCATGATCTACATTTAGATAATGCTGTGTTATTACCAGCTTGTAAACTAGTCTAGGCGTATATATACTAATAGTATCAACAGTATAACCTTACTACCACAGGCTGGTTTATTAGTTATGGTGATGTAAAGACCATGTCCGACTTTATATAACAATGTAGTCTAACAACAGTTGTTCTGTAATGTGTATGTGATGTCTGAGATATATGACAACAACTGTTATTGCGTGAAGCGTGATCTATGTTTATTAACATTAGTGTACAATGTATACATTGTTAATGCTGTCTTGTGTAAGGACACCTTGCGATTGCGCTGTGTGTGTAGTATCCATCTGCAACATAATTACAGTTGGTATCAATCATAATGATTTATTAATAAATTAATATATACTATATATAATATACAGTGTATACTAACCTTATATATGAGATGGTATCCTGGTCTCTAGTTCAATGATTATGACGACTAACTTCAACATTAACAATAGTTCTATGTACAGGATCATATTTATCAATGGTAAGATTATCCTGGTAGTTCTTTAAACAGGTAATAAGATCGGTGAATGATTCATGACTCCTTTCAACTTCTATGTAATGCTCTTCAGCACACATTAAGCATGGTACAATGTTAAATGCAGCCCATGTAAGATTGTATGTCTCTGCTGGTGTTGGTACACGTTTACAGTCACCTAAGGCATAGAACTTAACAACCCAGTTTGAACATCGTTCCATACATTTGGTTGGTACACCGGAAAGATAATAATCACTTATGCACTCATTTAAACTTGTGAATACATTATCAGAGTTGTAGAGCAATGTTAAACAGTTAGGATCCTCACAATCAGGATAAGAATAAACATACCAGCTTATTGTGTATGACATGTTAATGGTTATCTGTGTGCTTATGGCTTGTCTGCTCTCAAAAGCGACACATGTAATGTATAGTTGCAGTATATTCCTGAGTTGTACTGTTCTGTATATATAGCAGTCTTATACGCCTCGCATCCTCCATAAACAATTAACTACAGCACTTTGCATTCTTGTGTTGGTTGACACTGGGGCTACTCTCAGGTACATTATACATATATAGTAAGGAGGTATTGCTCAGCGACTTGGGTTATAGTACCATTAGCACAACCTGTCGTGCACTGCAGGAATTAAAATGTGTAGCCTCTGGGTTATTCCGTACACTCATTTCTCATGCACCTCAGATCCATGCAGAATCGCCACCCAGTGGTCACTAACCAGTACCACTAGCGCCGCCTGTCGCCGATCATCAGAAGCACAATTCCGCCCCCTGGTGGCCACTTACCAGTACCACTAGCACCGCCTGTCGCCGATCATCAGAAACACAATTCAACTATAGCCCCTGGCTCAATACAATCTCATTAGTCAATCTAAGACCGTCGCTTTACCCTCGGGGTACCCATTCGCGGCACGTGCCCTTGTAACCAACCTTCTACGCCGCCTGGAGGTCACCTAAACTGGCCCTAGGTCTGACTACGTCACTGCTACGTCACGTGTACGTCACGTAGCCTCGGGGTACGTTTTATAGTCGCCCTGTAACTACTGTTAATATCAAGTATGACCCGAAATTTGCTAAATCCTTACAGTTGGTTTACATAAAGTGCTTGCTTTAGCTGATTATGCATGTGTAAATTGGCTATCATGACTCAGGTTCCTATCTGTACTATTACCCAGCTAACACGAAAACGTTATAATTACGTTAAAATAACATCATGAAAAAGGTCAGAATAACGTTATTTCATAGCATCAAAATTACGCAAAATTGGACGGTTGCTGAAATGTTATTTTTACGTTCTATGTATCATGTTATAGGTATGTTAAAATAAAGTTAAAATAATGTTATTTCAAAACATTTTTTCAAACTGTGGCTTTTACATCAGAAATACATTGTTTAATAATGTTTTGCATTAATATCAATTTAACATTATATGACAACATGAATAAGTGGACCCCTTTATAACGTTATTATAACGTTATGTGATAACATAAATTTTACATTATCTGCCACATTTAAAAAAACGACTCTTTTATAACGTTTTTATAACGTTATGGGATATCATAATTTTAACATTATTTGGCAACTTGAAGTTATAACCTTTTCACAACGTTTTTATAATGTTTTAGGGTGACATCAATTTGATGTTATCTGACAACGTTTTCATGACGTTTTTGCTTTGACATTACCTGGGATGAATAAGAGAAAACTTTTTTTGCATTCAAAAAGCAACAGTTTATTTTGGAAATCACTGAAGAATAATACTGTATTCAGTACAAGAATAGTAACAGTTATAATGAAACATGTAATTTACATTGATAAATTTCACACCAAATAAACTTGCACACAAAAACCTTTCAATCTGAAAATAGTCCTTGATTTGTATTATGAAAGGCATAGCAGCCTAGTTTTTTGGCGACATACAGTGCATGAGTTAATTGTTTCATCATTACAGTTTGTGTGAGCTTTCACATAACCCATGGCCAGGCAATCATTCCAGTCAATTTGATATTCTACAAATGTTAATAACATTGCAGCGCTCATTTGCCTCTTCAGTAAGTTAGTCCAATGATCAAGCAGTAGGTCTTCTCTTTCACATTCCTGGAATAACAAAATACATGAACTTAATCTATCTTGCAAAGCTTTTGAATGCACATTATAATGTTTTTTTGTATGAAACAAGGCACTGTAATGTGTGCATTGCTGATCTTCAGTTTGTAATTATGATAATAACTGACAAATCGTGAATATTTACCTTGCCAGAGAAAAGCCTTCAAGGTGGGTAGTGTTCATACCAGGAGTAAGATGTGGTCATCTTGATAGTATGGCAATTGGTCTTGAAGAGCAACCCTGTAAAAATGCAAAAATTTACATTTAATTGACCTTAATTTACATATATATGCAGTTTTCCAAACTGAATGCTAACGATTACAATATTTCAATAAGAATAACATTTAATCACCAAGTGAAATACTATTTGAATTATATCGTTTAAGGAATGTAAAACAAATGAAACAAATTTCATCATCATGATCATTGGACATAATCATAAATGCCAACAAACATTATCACAAGGTAATTGCATGACATTGGATCTAAACTTTGATTAAATCAGGAAAGATATGTTTGGCTATGATCAATCTCATAACAATGATACTGAATTTTCTCCATGTATAGTGTATTTTAGAGTTAGCTGAGATATGGCATTTCTACACTTATATCAAATTTTAGATATTAATAAAACTTCAAGCTTGATAACAAAATAACTTTCAAATATATAAAACTTTATAAGCCAGAGTGATAAGAAAACAACTTGCAATATTATGTTATTTTTGTGCTACAAAAAAACTACTTATATGATTTAAAACTTATCATGGTCATTTAAGTTTTTGTAGCTCACCTGTAGATAGTAATTATGCATGCATGCTATAATGTATGCAAATGGTTCTGCTTCAGTGATTTGGGCCTAATTAGGGAAGGGGTACTGCAAGTTCACTCACTAGATACTGTAATATGATGCCTCCTCAGTCTATAATGTCTTGAATCTGAGCTCTATAGAGTCTAGAAATCACCCATAGCTATCTATATTTTACAATGTATATTTGCACAGTTTTCAGGAGGTCTAACTAATATCATATAGTGGACTATAGTCTGTGTAATTTGTACCAGCAAAACAAATCATATATTATTAATTAATACTTGCTCATATTATTGTAGTTACAAAATTTGTCTTAATATCTTGACCTATACAAATTAAAGCCAAACTAATTTAAAAATAAAAGCACAAGATCAGTTAAGGATAATTGTCTGTATATCATTGTATATTGAATTAGCATATTTAAACATGGCCAATATATAGATAGATAGACAAATAGACAGAGATAGATAGATAGATAGATAGATAGATAGATAGATTGATTGATTGATTGATTGATTGATTGATTGATTCATTCATTGATTTATAGATAGATAATTGTAAAGTCATAAAGATAAGTTTTATAAGATTGTACAAAACCTGTAACTTACCTACTGTCTGTGACATGCTGGCCTGCTATCCCAAGTCAAAGTGCACCTGTCAGTGATGACTGAAGTTAATTGTGAAGAGGGGGGGGGGGGGGTGCAGAAATGGCAGAATTTACAACTTTCCCTCATTGTTGCAAACTGTGTGCCAAGTCCTGACTCTGGTCAGTGTTTAATATGTGGGTTATTTTACCTAGGAATATTTAGAGATATTCCTAGATTTTACTATTGCATCAATCTTTAACATAATTATAGCAGATTTTGAAAATGCCATTTGATGCCTTATTTAAATCATTATGATGTTTATTATTGAAATTTTATAAAAACGTTATAATTACATCATCCCATAACATTAGTAAAACATTTGTGCCTGACATTACAGATTTACATTGAAATTATGTTATTTATAAACATCATGAATACGTCACAACTTTACGTATAACCTTGATGTTTAGAAAACATGTTAGAGTTATGTTACAATTGCATCAATCCTTAACATTATAATAACTGATTTTAAAAATGCCAATATTTGATGTTTATTTTACAGCATTATCATGTTTTTCTTTAACATATTCTAAAAACGTTATGAAAACATCATCCCATAACATTTTATTCTAAAAACGTTATAAAAACATCATCCCATAACATTGGCAAAACATTTGTGTCTGACATTAAAGATTTACATTGAAATTATGTTATTTATAAACATCATGAATACGTCACAACTTTACGTATAACCTTGATGTTAAGAAAACATGTTAGAGTTATGTTACAATTGCATCAACCCTTAACATTATAATAACCGATTTTAAAAATGCCTATATTTGATGTTTATTTTACAGCATTATCATGTTTTTCTTTAACATATTTTAAAAACGTTATAAAAACATCATCCCATAACATTGGGAATACGTTTTTGACTGACATTACATCTTTATGTTATAAGAATGTTATCAAAAAATGTTGCCATAATGTTAACAAATAGCATCATTAATACATAACACCTGTAAGTGCTGTATAATACATTGAAATAACATCATTGTGAAAGCTTCTTAAAACATCAATATTGTAATGTTTGCAAAATGTTTTCAGAAAATGTTATAACACTGTTATTAATTAATGTTATGAATAAACATGAACATACAACATCAAAGTAATGTTAAAAAAACGTTATTTGAAAAACTATGACTCATCAGGGATGAGCAAGTGATCTGGCGCTTGCACCTCTGTTGTACATTGTATTTGATGAGGTCATGAGGATTTGGCTGCTTCCAGACATGATTACGTGTAAAGTATTTCCTAGATTTAATAGGAACGAGTAGCAATAGAAAGCACTTTACGGGAACCAATTGGAACAGTTCTGTAGTTACTATCTCAGATGACATGTCAAAGTAGCTGGCCATTGGCTGGACATTGGCTGGATATTGGCTTGATGTTGTCCATCCATGTCTGACCGATGTCCGACCAACATCTAGCCTAAAAGGCATGCTATCTGTGATGTCAATTATGCACGATAAAGTTTCTATGAAATATCTTTCATTTCTGAAATATCGCTCATCAATGGCAGGTGGAGTGGTGGGACAGTTCTGCATTGACCTCGCCATCCAAAAGGCCAAAGAAACTGGGATTGGATGTGTATCCGCAAGACGTGTGTATTTCTTTACATATTTCTTTACATAGTAAAATTGAATTCTGTACTACAGGCCTTTATTTGCCCTTCAATAACAGCAACTCGCTAGCTTTTTCAATGTATATTAAATATATGGTGATAATATTTCAGATTCTAACCATTTTGGCATTGCGGGATGGTACAGTCTGAGAGCAGCTGAACATGGCATGATTGTGGGTATAAGTTGATCTAGAGACCGACAAATAAGTTGACCTAGAGACAGAAACAGATCGACAGATAGACAGACTGACAGAGAGATACACAGTTAAAGAGATGGAGCTAACTAATGGTCTCATTGTCCAAAAAGAAAAGACAAAATAAAAGTGTCCCGTAGACCCTTTCTCGGAACCTAGTCATGAATATCTAAAGTCCATACACAGTATTGCATTCGGAGTAACGCTTGTTTCATTGACATACAACTGAGAATTGAATCTTGCAAAAGCTCATGGACCTTCCTGTCAGGATACAATTATCATTAATCATATTAAAGACCAATAATATATATACAACTGAAGTGATATTCAAATAAGCATTCTAACAAAGCGCATTCTTTTTATTCACTCAAGTATTTCCAAACTACATGGCTGGTATCCAATAATAAACCAAGACTGTACACAAATTAAAAGCTGTAGAAATACGACATTAAAACAACTAGCAGCGTAAGAACTCACATTTCCAGAAAGGTATTAACCACCATTCTACATAAAGTACATCCAGAGATAATTGTGCCTAAACACAGGCTCCCAGACTGCATGAGAGGGGTACGAAAGTTGGTACATTTCCGGTGCAAAAATGGGCAGCTTTCGTGTCACGAAATTGGCACTGTCGTGGTGCGAATGTTGGGACTGTCTTGGTGCGAAAGTAACTGTCTCCCCACGAAACCACGAGACCGCAAAGTGTACTCCTCGGGCACCATCTAATAATCGAAACAACCGAGAATTCAGAATTATGACCACCTAATTTAAATTAAATGGATAGCATGCCAAGTGTCATCAACTTTGGGCTCATGTAGACTGATCAGTTATATCTGTCAAACATTGGAATACTGTCTTGGCAGTTCTACCTGATGTATTGTGTTACCTGGGGTTGGCATATTATCTGGCTTCAAAGTTCTAGAGTAGGGCTGGTCAGTTTACGTCTGACCTGGGACCGGGAAGTAACAGGACAATGCAAGATGTCACCAATACCCAATATCAGATGACGTAATTAAAAAAATTCAACTGTCATGTATTGTGCTATTCCTTCCAGGTGGCAGGTCAGGCGTGAACTGACCAGCCATATAAAGGCCGCCTCAACCGACCAGGTGAGCTGGACCTTGGGGTGGCTTTAATATTGTTTCGACTGAAGCTGTTTGGATGCCATCAATACGGAAGTGTGGTACCCAGACAGCATGCCTGATCAAGTAAGATAGCTTACTACCTTTTTTTTCATTCAGGGAATGACTATGACAAACTCTACACCATGGGTAGTTCCCACCCGGTCCAGTCAGGTATTATTCATTTCAATATCCATGTTACATAAAAACTGTCATTCGGTATTCAAACATTTTACTCTGATTTTAAGAACAAACATTTTCCTGATTGAACGTTAAACGAGTCTGTGTCCGAGACAGTGCAATTGTTTTATACTTTTCAGAAAACACTGGGAACCAACCCAATTGCAGTTGTAGCACCAGCCTTAGATGGGGACAGCTTTGCCCTGGACATGGCAACCTCCACAGTAGCACAAGGAAAGGTAAAATAACTTAGCTAAATTATACACTTGTCGATCTTACGGAGAGTGATAGTGTGATGGTCTTCAGGTAGTTTCTTGACATTGAGCCAACATTAGGCCAAACGCCTAATAGTGGGCCAAACTTGCATTGCATCAAATATGAGCCAATATTATAAATACAAACCAGACAGTGGGGCAGACAGTCACTATTTGGCTTACCATAGGCAATGACCAAAGGACCAATATAACATTGGGCTGTCAGTAAACAGACGGAATATTGGACAATTAAGTAATAAGGTAGTCTGATCCCAGAGTGGTCTGACTTGAAGATTAGCCAACATAAAAACTTGGGCCAAAATGTGGACCGGACATTGACCTGACAATGCATACCGTGGTGGTGGTGTTTGTGGAGTAGGGTTTAACGTCCTGTATTTCTGCACCGGATGGGCTAATTAGGACAGGTAGGGACCATGGCAATGAGACGAAGGATGAAACAGCCATCCAACATAGGCTCGACTGGGAATTGAACCCAGGACCCAGTGGTTGCAAGCCCAGTACGCTACCACTGAGCTAGGCCCCCACCCCTAACAACAACGCATACCGTACTTTGGGTTGGCATAGGCCTTGGCAGAGGTTTGCACTCTCTGAATTCCCTCTGCTTGTTACTGATGTGTCTAATTGATGAAAATATTCCATTAATTTAATGTAGCTTGAAGTCTGCAGAGTGAAGGATATTCCAATTCCAAAAGGCTGGGCAGTTGATGACCTAGGCAGGGTTTGTATAATTCAAGCACAATATTAATTCCCTATTTTCATCAGCAAAAGGCAGTCCTATGCTCGAATGGGCCTGTTTGTTCATCAAAATATCACTAATCATAATACAGATACTTGTTTAAATTGTGCTGCCCGTATTCCTGTTGACATTTACAGGAATCTACTGACCCCAACCTTGTACTGAAAAAGGGAGGACTGTTCCCACTTGGAGGCTCAGAGCAAACGGGTAAGACAGCCAATTGTGGTAGTCATGGCAACCAGTGTAGTTACTCGCAATGTTTTTCATATTGTAAATAGAGATATTAAGAGACCCTTGATTTCATTTCATATGGACACGAAGCAAAATGTGCTCCACAAAATGCCCAGTTGGATAGGCCCAGTGAGTTGGTCAAGCACCGAAAAAACTAATGAAAGTGCTCATGCAAATGCGCTTGCAATGTCACCATTATTTTTTTAATTCCTTGCTTAGATGCTTTTATTCATTTGTCACTTCGGTGCATTTAGCTGTAATCAATCAATATCACTGGAATACTCATTGCTGTGTGCTAGTGCATTATTGCAAGTCAAATTACAAATGTAGAGTCTGTATGTTGTCCTGCAATGATTATGTGGCTAAGTTTCAGACCAGTACCAATGAGACATTGACATGTGGAATATATAGCTCTCTAATTGTTCTTCTGTCAAAAAGGACATCGCTATTGTCTGAATTGAGATTGTACATTTTCATACATTTATACTTTGCCGACGGAGCAATGAACAATGAGACAAGAACATGAAAAAATAGTAGCCACTGTAAGTAGTCACTGCAAGCCTTTACTGTTGTCTAAAAATGCCTCGCCCATGCAGCAAAGCAAAACTTTATTCTACAAAATTACTACAAGACTGTTAGCTTTATGGTTTATATTTTATCAACCAAATATGCGTTAAGAATTCTGTTCCTGCCTACCAGGTGGCTACAAAGGCTATGGGTTGGGTCTCATGGTGGACGTTCTATGCGGAATACTCAGTGGCTCCACCTATGGACCTAACGTTAAACCATGGAAGAATTTGGATAGAATCGCTGATTTGGTATGTTAGAATATGTTGAGAACTAATTTATGTTCCATATATTGATATTGGAATTTAAACACTTCCATGCTTTATTTCAGGGTCATTTTTTCTTGGTAATAGACCCTAAGAAATTTGCTCCTGGATTCGAAACAAGGATGAGTGATATAAACAAAATTTGCAGAACAAATAAACCAGTGAGTGTTAGAATTACAATGGAATCCAGATTAAAGGCACCCAGTATGAAGATTTCAGTCGATTGTAAGATCAGTAACGACCTAAAACTGATGGTGGATAATTCCAAAACAAATATCCACAACTACGACTACTTCAATGTCTTTCTACTGTATTTGTATCATCAGCAATTTATGATGCATTTTTGATTGTTAATATTTTCATTGCATCAATACTGTGATCAGTTATGTGACCAGTTGAAAGAAATAGCTACTGCAAATTGATTTTTTTCAGGCAGAGGGAGAGACAGAGGTGTTAGTCGCAGGGGACCCTGAGAGGAAACACATGAAGAAATGTGATGACCTTGGGGGAATCCCCTACCATCCCAACCAGATTGAAGTCACTGTGAGTCACCTTCCAGCATCTGATTGAATAATTAATGTAAATGCTCAGACTAGTCCAGTTTGAAGCTGACAACACTTTCGTGCAGCACTGGCACTTCCCAGGAAGTTAATATATAACATCATTGTAACAATTAATCTTAGTTTAGCCTATCCATGAGAAAATGACAGCATTCTTCCCATAATACACGTGTGAAGATTTAAGCTTCAGCAAGATGAAAAAATTGTGAATCGGTGGTGGTCGTATTGAGGATATTAATTATATATTGGGACCATTACACAGCAGCAAAAACGTATTACATATATTAAACATTCAAACATGTCACAGGTGTGCATATACTTTCATTCACTTTCATTCACAGTCCAGTCTTGTCAAACTAATCCAACCTAACCTTTGAAGTGGAATTTGTGTCATTTTGTGTTTCGTATTTTCTGAAAATTCGCAAATTTGCAAATTCATCTTTTTAGGCTCAAAAATAAATTAGCAAGTTACAACATTCATGCTTAATTCATCCTTACTTTCTTCATAAAGTTGGGACTGAAATTTCAGTCTCTCTTAGCCGAGAGCCCAGGGGGCCTGGCAATGTGGTGGCCGCATCGCTGCGGCTTAGTATACTGTCGTCAGTTGATGACACTTGTCTCCCTTCAATATTAAAAAGTTGTAAAAAAGATGGTTTAAGTTTTTTCTACTTCAGTGTAATGATCCGTTATGGTAATAATTATAATAATTATGAAGTATTCACATGTTATTGATATCATTTTTATTTATACAATTTTCATTCAGTTTATTGATGTTGTTTCTATATTATTTCTTTCTTCGTTTTTCTATTTTGTCTAATCATTATTATTTCCTTTATTTCACACCATTGTAATCTAGACAATTATATATTATGTTTATTATATGAGCTATATATGCCACTTGGCATCAGCTTATGTTTTTTTTTTCGTGTACCTGTATTTAACTGATATGAATCAATGATATGAATCAATAAAGCAACATATATATAAAAACAGAAAAAAAAGTGTGGGAGCAAAGCAAGAAGTCGAAGTGTGCACTTTGCTAAGTTTTCAGGCAAGTATACGAATGGTCAAAATTACAAAACAAGAAATGACAAAGCTCAACATTCTTTGTTTACTCAGTTGTACACTTCAAGCAATAATAATATTGTGACATTAGACCAATTAACTGATTACAACAGAGCAGGATGAACACCCAAGACATCAAAAGGTGTTACCCTAACTGCTCTCATTCAGTTTTGTTGGCTTCTCTTTGTTGAGGATTTTCCTGTTGCTTAAAGTTGATATTACACCCATTCACATAAATTTGATTGAATTATTTTCAGAGGAAACTGGCTGCTCGACTGAACATACGACCGATGACAGTAAATGTCCCTTCAAGCCTGTAGACAGAGACCATGGGATATCTGTCAACTGATGATTGATCTTAAACTCTTTGGATGTATATAAATAAATTGGATGAAACATAATATAAGAATGTTGTATTTATTTGCATGATCTGGATGGGGATCTGGCTATTTCCTCTCTAGGTGCTGGTCGGATTCACTCCCAGACATCAAATTAATCTGTTATAATCTCAGCTGAATGTCATTGTCACAAGGAACGTGGTCAGTTCTCCTAGCTGGATCACCTGGAAAGGCTGACTCGGCCTTTACTGAAGACAATTTGTCTGACTTTCTGATGCTAGGTCATCAGTTATAAGCCTTATTTACGCATTGGTATCTGGGCTGAATTACAGCTTCCGGTATCAGAATGTGACACAATATACTAGATTTACTTCTCCGCGAAATTTTCTGTGCTCTCCTGGCGATGTGGACTAGTCCCAGTGAGGTGATAAAAAATCTACCAGGCTGTCTTCACCAGGCTTGTATTCCACTCATATGACTGTGCTGTTGCAGTCGGAGTTCCCATTTTTTGTTTCTAGACGAAAGCCATGTGAGCGGGTTGTTCAGGAAAGTGATGAGTGGATCATGAGCACCAAGGGTGCAGCCAGAGGCTGTTATCACATGAGTCTAACTACCAACGTCATATATGTATCAGACTCTGGAACATAATGTCCTGGCATGACAAAAAACAAGTGACCCACTCAGACAAGGTGGTGGCCTCCTCTGCCTCATGCTGGCTACGACCCTGTGTGTGCACTGTGAGCCGACTTTCATACCTGTAGGTACAACTGTGTTTGCACTGTGAACCGACTTCCATACAGGTACAAATGGTATTTTTCACCAAACACAAGTCCAACGTTTGGGTGCCAGAATGTATCATCTGGAGTCATCTAATGGTATTCCTGATTAAGGTCAAGTTTTGAGCTCCATTCAGGTCACATAGAATGCCATCAATTTTCTGAGTTATGGGTCTCTCTCCCTCTCTGGATGGCTTGGCCCCTCATGTCTACCCAAAGCCTGATTTTGTCAGTGTTGTTCAGATTTTGTGGTGTGACGATTAGAAATAGCCATGAGGTAGGACCATCCACTGTTTCAATAATGCCTTGATCCAATTCTTGTAATTTGCGTTCCACTAACACACACAAGTGAAATTGCACGTCTCTGGAAATGCGCCACAGGTTGGACAGTTTTGTCAATGTGTGGCTTGACTTTTGATTTTAGTCAGCTTTTCAATACCACTAGAGTACTGGGAATCTTGCAATGACATCAGTTTGTAAGTTAAAGTGTGATCTTCTGTGACCTACTGTGTTTATATTCACAACTACGTGGGCTTCAGATGACTGCTATCCCAACAGATAGCCAGAGTTGTCTCTTGCCACAAAAACAGTGATGCTTTCTGTAAAGTTCTGATGACACAACACTGTTAAACTGCCCAAAGGTATTGTTATTTACCAGACAACCTATATGGAAACAGGCTGGTTTGCCAAGCAGTTTCTCAATTATGACGGCCTCCAGCCACTCCCAACAGCCGTACCTTCTCCTCCATGTCCCATAATTACCTGTTTCTCAGTTTCTCAATCTATCAACATTCCCAGGAAGGGAATGCTTGTCATGCGATTCTCAATTTGACAACACTCCCAGGAAGGGAATGTTTGTCATGTCATTCTCATTTTACCAACACTCCCAGGAAGGAAATGCTTCCAGAAGGAAATGCTTGCCAAGCAGATCCTCAATGTCCAAGAACAGGAATTACTCCCAGCGCATTTTAAAATGCTGACACTCAAATCGAGGAGCGCCTGCTGTGCACTTTCTTGACTCGCCGACACATCAAGGAAGCACATTCTTGACAAGCAGTTTCTCAATCTGTCAACACTCCCAGGAAGGGAATACCTGCTATGCAATTTCTCCATTTGCCAACACTCTAGATTGTTATGCAGGGGCCCCGTTTCATTTCAAAATGTGGGGGGGACATGTTGACCTTTATTCTGGACACCAACAGTCAAATTATTATGTTGGTACAAAAAAAGTGGGGGGGGGGGGGGGACTTGTCCCCCTGTCCCCCCCTTAAACGGGGCCCATGTTGTTATGTAATTGGTATTAATTAGATAAATCTGAAAAGAAGCAACTTTATTTTACAGCATTTTGTTACCTAATTTTAAAGTAGATCTATTACCCACATGTATGAAAATGGCATCAAAGTATTATTTTAGTAAATCACACCTTCTGCGGCCTCTCATGCACATTGCATTATCATATTAGTGGATTTATTTTATTGTAACAAGGTCCGTTTCTTAAAAAAACCGCCGTCAATCACGGATTTTGAGAGCCCTGAATTTGCACTATGATCAAACTTTACTCGGCTTCTACTGGTCGGATCTTCATCAAATTTGGTATGAAAGTTGTGCTTTTTACTGCGGTTCTAATGGAGTTATTATTGATGCCCAAAACTGTACCAAAGCGCAAGTTAAAACAGTTTTGGCAGGATTTCCCTATTATCATATGATTATAAATGTGAAACCGCGCTACGCCACGGTCACTGATCAGCTGATTGGTTCTGTAATTGAGTGCCTCATGGCATTGTGCTGAAACTGAATGAGTTTACTTGCATATTAACAATGTTTCTTGGAACTCTCCTGCCTTTTGACGCTTCTGCTGCAGTTTAGTTTATGCACAGCATTGAACTAGAAGAGTGGAATGGACGAAGCCTATTGGTTACCATTGTCTGTGACGTGCGCCGCAAGGCGCCATTGCTATGTGTTGATCGTGGACGTCAACAAACACACGTGCATAGCTGGAAAACAGTGACCTAATCATACATAAAACGGCCTAGCTCCGTTAATAATAGAGCTACAATTATGTTATACCTATTGCCAGAACCGTCTTGACCTGGGGAAGCAATTGGTTCAAGTAACAAGATCATATGTACAATATAATGAAAAAAAAACGGGCACTTTAGGTTGCGTCGGCAATGGTGAAAACTGCTTTTTGACTGTTATAAATTTGCTGACAACCCCAATACTTAAATGATTATGATATTTCAAATCTGATATATATTTAGCAACAAAATACTATGTCTATGGTTAAGTGAAAGTATTCCACAGGTTCAGCTAAATCACGTGGGTATTTTATTTTCTACACTCAATTGTCATTTTTAAATTTTAGCTTATTATTGGACATATAATATTATGTCAAGCTTAATTAAAATATTGGACATATATATATGATTGTAATTTCTCAAAGTCATGAGTACACTAGCTATTATAAACATACTGATGTTATTTTCGATTCATTAATTTAATTAAGATGGTTAACACTTATCAGCTGGTGTCTATTCTAAGCCACAATAAATTTGGATGGTTACCTTGGTTTTCATTATTTATTGTTTATTGTGTGCAGGAAAGCTGGACAAGTGGCACAAGGTGGTCGCATCATATTATGATGGTCAAATAAACGTTTCTCTCTTTTTCTCTCTATGATGCGCTCACATCGCCTAAATAAAACCACCAGTGAGTCTTATTCAATTTTTAGTTTTGCGGATCCATCTACATGATGTGAAATGTGACAAAATATAAGGTGATAGTAGAGATCAAAATGTTATTTCATTATTTTTTATGTAACCTTTGAATTTTCGAAAGACTGATCTTTAAAATTTTACCCTGAGAAGATATGCGAGAAGCTAAAGAGATCAAATACCCTTATCAACATTTATTCAAGAGACTGTCCAAAAGGTGCTTGAATGGTACCAAAAGTGCCCCCATCCCCCAGTTCCACTGATCAAAATTAAAATTGCAACTTACACAACCATAAAATTGCTGTGGGCAGGGCCTTGTCATAGGGCAACGCAAGCAAGGCACCTAAAGACCCCGCACATCGGTAATATTAGGCCATGCTTATAATTGAAAAGCAAAAAGGAGGCAAATTAGGCCATGCTTTGGGCCCCGCAAGTTATATGACCGGCCCTGGCTATGGGATACAGCATGTGTGGCATGTGCTGTGTTTAGGACTCGATCGTCAGCGTGTGGGGCACAACACATGGATCACTTTTGTAACCTGCTTTAAAAAGTCACAGAATATAATTGTAAGGGCCATTTGTAGTCCTTTTTTTTTGTATGGTGCCTATCAGAGCAGTGCCCATGCAATTCATTAACTGCAGTTTTTGCGTTGCCCCAGGACTGATCCCGGCTGAAATTTTGAGGCCAATATAGGGATAAGTGGAGGTTTCTATTTTTTGAGCAGCCTGTTTTTTACATTACTGCATGTCGATGTGTTATCCAAGTGACACATCACATATATATATATATCTGCTTGGCTGCCCTTAGGACTAGAAAGTCAGGGCTCAAGGCAACTGGTAATTTTTTCCTGCATAATACGCTTAATTTACACCTTTTTTAAATTAACTTTTTAAATGGGTAGGTGTCTTCAATGCCTTATAGCATCCCAATAATAAGTACAAATTGAGTGGTATGTTTCATGTCCCTTTTTTTAATGAATATGTTCAGTTTCATTCAAATACAAATTGACAAAGATCTCTGTAATAAGTGAAGTTATAATTCATTAGCACACATTGACAAGTAAACTAGGTATCCTTCCATTTTACTTATAGACATCAATGACAGTGAGAATATAGTAGAAATTTGCTTGACAATATCAAACTATAAGGTCAAATTTGTCGAATGCAATACAACAATACAACAAGAAATATATATATGAGCCAGCCAAAAAAGAAAGGAAGGCAAATCATGATAATTTATGAATGACCTAATCGATATCACCTGGATTGCAATGATTTGAAAATCTTAATATGACAATCTTACCTTAGTACATTATTTCATTTATCAATACAGTAAAATTGCGTTTTTCTATAAAATCACCAAGTGTATTTTTCTACAGTTTTGGCAGAAATGTCATAGCAGCTTACACTCTAGCATTATATCATATCAGCATTTCGATAGTAAAGTAAATTACATCTTGTCTGTCAAACTCAAGCCTATTCTATATGTCCACATCAACTACATGTATATAATGCCGCTATGCTAATTGCTAAATTACTAGTTATCTGTTGATTCATTTCTATATTTTACATTTGTAAATGATAATTGCATCAAACAAATCTTCAGTGTTTCTTCAGTGAGAAAAGAGTCTACAAGTGGGAAGCATAATGTCATTATTGTCCCTTAAACAACACCAACTTTGTACATTTCTGTCGGATCTTCTTTCCTTGAAGTTTCATGTTGTGAAGGCGTACAATATGATGGAACCTAAGATTGAAGTAAGTTTTCACTAGCAGACGAACCAGGTCATAATAGTGATTGTTTATTCCAACAGTAGTTGATCTAGCATGATCATCCATTTCAAACGCATTGCATCCCATCTGAGAAAGAACTGCACTCTCCAATTTCAGCTGTGAGCACGACCTGTTAATGTTTTGAATGTTGGTAATCTGTCTCAATTTCCTTTCGGCACATAGTAAGATGTCAATGACACTTGCTGCTGGTTTTATCAAACCCCCACAATTCTTTGCATTCAGCAGGGTAAATGCAGCTTGGTGTTCTGTTGATGCTGTTGTAGTCACCAGCTGTTCATGACACACATCACACAGGAGCTTTTCCATGACTTTCTTGACAACCCATCCTGAAGATATATAGAGCAGTATTGGATTAGATTCTACTTCATTTTACTTATAGACATCAATGACAGTGAGAATATAGTAGTATACTCAGTAGATATTTTATTGACAATATCAAACTTTTAAGATTGATTTCAAAGTGGATGGACAACACTGCGTGACAGAATACACGCTGTACTAACGCAACGCCTCAAGGGTAGAGGAACGTCACTTTAGGCGTTTTTGCATAACAGGGCAGGAAGAACGTATACAAACAAACAAATAAATAGGCAATGAATTTGTTAAACTAAATTACTACTAATATGAAAAATTATGTTGGAGGAAAAAATGCTGGAATAATGCCAGTACATAATGCAAGCTAATGTAAGTACATAATATCAGTACCCCATGATAATATGTATAATTACCTGCGATGTAAACGACTACGTTCTCTACCAGGGGACTCAACTGGCCATGAAATTCTGCTGGTGGTGTTTCAAGGTCAAGGTCTTGTCCAGGTTCAACAATGTCATTGTCCAATCTGAAGTTGGTAGGGGGTAGGTAGGTGGAAGTAGCGGCACTGGTGATGTTAAATTCCTCCAAGGCAGATACGTTTGCAGAAGGTGACACTGCAAGAGCGCCGGATCTAGCCAAGAGTCTTCTGAAGATATATTTGAAGTGGAGTGCTGTAGGGTTATTGCTCCATCCACCTGAAATTAATACAATTATGAACACCAGATTTAAACTAAAAATTATGGCTAGTAAAAATCAAAGTTTCAAAATTATATTTGTTTTTAGCAAAATAACATTAGCTTGACATACCACACTGCCTCACAGCGCTGAAGAACAGCTCCAGATGGTCTTGGCTTAATTTGTAAGTCAGAAGATACTTGAAATTATCCTGTGACTGGTGGAGGTCCTGGAGTAGTCCTTCTAGACTGACGATTGCCGAGCACAGACCCATAACACAGGTACCCCTGTAAACATATGGAAAAGTTTAAGCTATTTTTTTAGTTTTGTTTTTAAAGTCTCCACAATAGTAATAGCTGTGGCCAAAAACTTTCAGACACTTGCTATAGATGGTACCTATGGTGCTTTTTTTACCTAGCATCATAGGTTTTATAACCATTGGCCAGGTATATGACCTTGGGTGTTGTGAGGTCAAGCACCTTAGTCTTATGACCATGATAACTTAAGGTCTACTAAATTCAATATAAACCCTAACAAAAATAAAAGTGCAATAAAGTTGAAAACCAGACCAAATTCTTTATATGGGCAATGTCTTACCTGGGCGATTTGTGCAATGGTTTCCCATCAACTGTACGGAGCGTAATTAGAAAGTTCTTCGTCTCATTGAGGAATTGTTTAACCTCCTGCCATTCATTCAGATAAATGGGCTTCTTTGTACCAGCTGCACATGTAGACCTACTGTTGAGTGTGTCAAACAGCCTATCAATTCTCTGCAAAATTACATGTAATCAATATTAATAATGAGAATAGATATTCTTTCAATACAGATTACTTTCATTAGATGGTTTACACCAATAGAAGTGCCATAAAATTAAATCATTATTGACATGGAACAAATAATCACCTTGATAAATTCAATAGTGGGACCGCTGTACGAAAACTGTTTCATACCAAGGTCTCTCAGAGTTTGTAGTGCTGCAGCAACGGATGCAGAAAGTGCTTGAACAGCTAAGGCTACCTTCATTTTCTGAGAGTGAAAGTCGATGTGGGCATTTCCAAGTTTGTTGGCCAAACGTAAGCCAAGTTGTTGTTGGGTTTCATGCAAATCAGATATGAGCTGCCAGGATATCTGTCCATCCAATGACCATATGTGTCTCAGCGCTTGCAGAGTGTTCCGTACCAGTTTAATCATGTGACATGTGTCAAACATCACATACGTCTGATAGTCAGCACCTTCTATCTGAAAAGAAGGTTTGAAGTGTGCTATGTCATCAAGAGAGAGATTGCACCCGAACTTCTTGCACATTGCCTTGTTGGTGGCGTGGCCGTCCATGGTTACAACTCGCACACAAAAGCCAAGTTCCTGAAGCTTACTTAAACAATGCGTCACAAGTTCAGTTTGTACTTCCACAGGCAAGCTTCGTGTGAAGAAGTAAGCGATTGGGGCCTTCCAATGACCTTTCAACCCCACGAGCATGAACACCAAGACCTCTTTTGCTTCACAATCCAACTCGTCCCCATTCCCAAGGTCCACATACCCGGTGAATTTCTGTTTGTGGGTGTCATAATCTATCTGCTGTTTAATTGCCATGGCATCCAGCAACAAGCAGCAACTGAAAAGAAAATTTATAGTATGTGTCATATTTTATGCTGCTAATAGAGGGCAATCCACTTTGGGAAAGTTTAATCAGAAATAATTACATGCTTTGTACAATAAATTTAATATCCAGTCACTAATTTGTCAGAATAGCCTGCTATTACATCTACCTTATATTTACCTTAGTATGTTTCGAAATAATACATCTTGCTCCCAAAAAATGTGCCAATCCTGCTGCTACAACTTGAACAAAACTTCTCAAACAAAACTCCGAAAAAGAAACTGATAAATGAATTAAATGATGTAATTTGTTACTAGACCAAAAGGCAACAAGATATTTACTTTCTATAGTCGGAAGGGTTTTCCTTCAATTTCTGAGCCAGACTGTCCAGCATGCATAGGTTGAGACCAGGCTCAGCATCAATTCTCTCCAGCCACCTGTTAATTATATTTTGTTAATGTTACGAGATCGAAACATTAAATCTTGTCACAATCCCCTATTTTTGTAATAATATGCATAGTCTTAAATTTTATTTAGTGAATTTTCAAGTTTAAGAACTGTACCTTCGCAATGTTCTTGGTTCTGGAAGATTTATTTTGACTATATCCCGCAGATATCGATATGCCTTGCTTGAGTATAAATGAAGCGTAAGTGCAAAATTGCGCTGGTCCTCTGTATAGTTGGAAGACTTTTTCAGCAGTTCACAAGGAATATCTAGAAAATAAAATAACACTTTGTTACAAGGTATATTGGTATGGGAAGTAGAATATAACTGCAAATAGTTAAGAAGATATAAATAAATAAAAAATTAAATTAAATGTCATGTTAAAATGCTTTCATAATATCAAATGTCACATCTTAAATTGTAAAATCTAGTATTTGCAAGATCTTACCAGAATTCATTATTTGTCCTACTTTTTATCAATCATGTACAAAGTTTTTAGTTATTAAAATTTGCTTATCACTATCTGTATAACACAAAAACATTTAAGACATCAAACTAAGTATTTGAAATGTATACCTGCATATGAAGATAGCTTCATTTCTAGCTCTTCATTGATCAAACTAGATTCTGAGAGTTGCTGGATGAGATCTTTGCAGGTGTGTTTGGCACGATTTTCCCGAACTTTCGCATTCCGAAGCTGTTTTTTGAGAGCTTTATTTTCCTCTTCCACTAGCAGTAACCTGTCATCATCATCTTGATGTGTGAAGTAAACATGGTCAAGCTAAAACAAAAGTATGTTGAACCTAAAGTAATGATCATACTTAGACCAACAAAAAAAAAAAAACTTCTTGAGAAAATTATGCATTTATCTGACGTATAGTTATTACATACTCGTGAATTTGGATCTTCACTTTGAGCTTCCACAGCTTCAAGGGCTTGCAAACTCGTTCTTGATAGTCTTTGCTGGGTAATCTTTGGCTGAAAACAATGCATTGTATAAATTTACAAATATAATACACCCATACAAACTTTTTATAAGGTATTAGATAACATGCATGTAGAACTTACAATGCAGACAGAATACGATGTATTATAGGCACATCTTACGCCTCCAGGTATTACCACACAAGTAAATCAGTTGACATTTGATATTGTGATATACATGCATTTGTACCTGCAAGTGCTTTGGGAGCTCAAAAATTGTCGGAAATGCCCCTTCTTTAAGTCGGGCCCTTTGAAGGGTTCTATTAATTTGTTGCTCTTCGAAATGCAGACTGCATATTCTGGAGCCTGCCGTGGGATCGCAGTCTCGCCTACAGTTCCTGGCCCAGGTTTCGAACAGTTCCATGTTTTTTACTTTGTCTGGAAATATAAAACACAACCACATATATACATATTGTAAAAATATTGGATTTCAATTTACTTCACTATTTCATAATATTTGTTATAAGTTTAATTTTGAATGGGAGGACACTTTTAATCACAGTGGGCAAAGCCAAAGCACAATATCCAATAATGTAAAGTCATTGTGACGTGCTGACCAAAAAAAAATTATTATAATATGTTGTAAATACACATTGGAGATGTTTTAAAACTTGGACAGGCACCAAATTGGTATATATATAGGTAAACAGGTGGATTCGTCACTGCGCGATTCGCCCCCATAAAAATTGGACGGTTTGTCACTGGAATGTGGTCAATTCGTTACCCGAAAAGGGTCGTTTCATCACTGGTAGTGACAAAAAATAAAAATGGTCTATTATCATTATATTGGTGACAAACAGACCGGTTTCGGATGACGAACCGACTTTTTTCGAGTGACGAATGGACCCGTTTTGGCGGGTACGAATTTCGTATTTGGCTAAGTCATTAACATGATTAATGGCCTATATAGCATGGACAAGTATTTTGTTATATAGATATATACCTACATGGTGTATGCCATTGTGTGAAGCTAGGCCAAAGCCAATCTTTTCATGAAGGCAATAATATTTTTTTCCTAAGTTCGCAAGGTCAAGTAACCTCGAAAATATATGAACAAAACCTACTTGTGGAAGGTAATTCCTTCTGCCTTCGTCATACTGTTCCTGTATGATGTACAGTTGATGGCAAAACACTCCGTTCCACTTGTTTCCAGTCTTTTTTTCTTTGGTTCCTGGCCATGATACCGGTGGTCGTCTGCACACGCCATTTGGCTGTTCTGCCCTGCATCAACACATAGCAATGGCGTCGATCTGGCACGTCACAAGTCACGTGACTTCCATTCCACGTATTCTAGTTCAATGATGCACAGTTCCTAAGCGCTCCGTAGAGGGCGACCTCGTACAATGCAGTGGCGACACACGGTAGCAGGTCGATTCGTCTGCGCGTTTCGTCCCAGCGAAAACGGGTCCATTCGTCACCCGGAAAAAGTCTGTTCGTCACCCGAATCTGGTCAATTCGTCACCCGTATATAATTAAAAGTGCAGAATGGTGTACATTATTGCTATTATGTAAATAAATATCTTACGCCAATTTTATTTAATTGTAGCTTATTTATAAGCATGTGATGCCTGAAGGGCTTACTAAACACAATTGTGAATAAAAGAAAAACACTTCAGTGTACAGCTAGAATCACAGAAAACGGCTTCACTTGTTAATTTCTATTGTAACCTATTGATCTATAATCACATAAACGGCACATGCTTCCTAATTGATATAAAATGAATGCCAGATTATGATTTTTGACATCAATTTTCTCTTTTGTTTTACAATGTCTTTAATGTATAAATATACTTGCTAATTGATATTAAATTCATGCCGCAATTTATAATAATATAAGGAAAAAATTATTATTTATTATATTATGATAAATAATATGCTTATATTATGATTAATAAATGATTTCTTCATATTACTATTCCTATGCACAAGTGAATTATTTATATTTAGATACTGCATGATAATTACATATTATTTCTTGGTGCGTATCAAATGATGCATAATATTTTCAAGTCGTACAGAACCACAAAGACTTGTTCTATACTTTTTCTTTCGCAGGATTTTCACGAATTTTATTTCATTATTGTTGTATAGTAACATATTACTTCTTGGTGCATATCAAATGATGCCTAATAATTTCAATAAAGAAGATTTTTGAACACTGGGAAGCTTTTATTGGGGGGACAATGTCATCCATGGAATTGGTCAGGAAAGTTGCCACATTTAATGGACCTCTGTAATTTTTTTTAATATAACTCACTACTCAGTGTAAATTGTAGCTAGTCATAGATCTATAAATGACTGATGAAATTGTGCATTTTAATTTTATATTGTTAATAAAACTGTGTTAATAAAATTGTCAGTTGTCAACTTGAGGTGACGTTAGAGAGTATTAAGCCTGTATGGCTTATTTGAGTTGGGCCGGGCCCCGGGGGGGGAGGGGGGGGCGGGGCGCACGGGGGCGGCCGTAGAGTAAGGCTAGCCGGCGGGAAGCCTGTGCCTGCATTTATAAAATAAAAAAAAATACGAGTGACGAACCGACCAATTTCGGGTGACGAATCGACCAGTTTCAGGTGACGAACAGACTTTTTTCGAGTGACGAATGGACCAGTTTTCGCTAGGACGAATCGCGCAGTGACGAATCGACTAGAAGATCAGCAAACACACCACCATGACCGAAAATTCCCGTGAAAAATTCTGCCCGCTTCATCACCTTCGTTTGAAGAGAAAACACAGTGCCATTATCTCTAAAGCACGTGAAACTATGGAGATGTCTTGTTCTAACCATAGTGTCAAGGAAATTAACCACAACAACCGATTTAATTCAGTTCGAGCTGTAGAAGTTAGGTCTCTAGCAGAAACGGCCAATAGTAAGTATCGCCAGTTTGTGTCAATACACATTTTAAAATCTCTCCAGGGCTAAAAGCCGCTCAATTAACTTTAAATATAAAATTGGGGCAATGATTTCAGACAATACGTAGGCTACAGTAAATTTCTACAGAAATGTCAATTTAAAGCTAATTAAATGAGAATAAGCCTATATTATAATAACGGCCTATATTTTAAATCACTGTTTCTACTCTTTTTTGCACATTAGGCCTACGATGACATGCTTAATTAATACGACATAAAAGGAATACAACTAATACAAAACAGTCTTTTGAGATAATTCATTGCACATGCTTGTAGGCCTATCTAAGGCTTGTTGGTACGGGTCACGGAAAAAGTTTTTTATTTTTTATATAAATTATATTTTATTATTTTCACATTCAATAATTTAAGCCTGTTTATTAGATATTTTATCAATTACATATTAATTTAAAGGGGTCTACAATTAAATTAGAAAATAATGATGAATGGATTTGGCAAGACACAATCGACATTTTATATTTATGTGAACTCATGAAATTTGTTTTAGCTGAACCCAAACATAAATGCCAATTATAGTGCATTTTTTCTTATTTATATAACCTATATATACACATACAATTTATTTATTTTATTTTTGAGCAGGAATGTAGTTTTTCTCCTTTTTATAATAATAATAATTTTTTTCTTTTTCTTTCTTTTGTACCATGAATTAAAAGATCTCATCACTAGTAATAATTTAGTGTCAACAACTAAAATGTACGATAAACCCATTCCATCTAGCAATCAGGCTCAGAGCAATTAAGCAATATTTATTATTTTCTAGGAGCTTTATGGCAATTTGAAGCACAAAAATCTGAATAATGCAAATGAATATTGTAGTTTGCAATAACTACAATACATTAACCCCAAATAGTTCTAAGTATTTTGCAAAATAAATAAATAAATAAAATAAGCTGGTCAGCACTAGCCTCCGGGGAATCTGGATGCCATAGGAATTCTCCCTGAAATCCCTAGGTTAACAAAATATATATATTCCACAAGATTTAGTAAAGTTTACCATATAATAATGTATACGTATCAATAAGAAAAACGATTAATTATTTCTATTTTAATGAAAAAAACAACTATTGTATTGCATTGTATTGTATTGTATTGTATTGTATTATATTCTATTCTATTCGCTGTCAAGCATCGTGGCTGGCTGCACCTGATCATGTGCTATTTTGGGAGTGTGCTAATCCTAGCAGATTAAGGGAGCTCCAGACACTTGTCCTTAAGATCATTTGAGACCAACTTCTTGACAGATCAACATCTCTCAGCCACGTGAGTGACTTTCTTATGTTACCTGTGAATAATCCTGTGAATAAATGATTTAAAGTAGTATTTAATTTAGTAAAATGCTGTCAATTAATATAAGTGCATGGCAGATAATGTAGCAAGACTGACTAGTAACATTAAATAGAGTTTTTAAGTTTGGAGACGATAAAGTCATGTTGCAAAATTTCTTGTATTAGTTTGTCATAGTTTCATAATCTGGTCACATAGTAACTTCGTTTTATTTAAGAAATTGTGCACAACACTGGGGATTTTAATGCACAACTATAGGTAGACAGCTAGATAGACAGATAGTAGATAGATAGATTGATAGATTAAGTTCTGAGGCTACCAGTCATCATCATTATTGTCAAAAAAATGTAATTCCTTATTTGTTATATTAAAGAATCATATCACTGAAAAACAAAAACAAAATATATAAAAAAATTGATATGCATTTGCAACCAGTGGCTTAGGATTTTGTTCCATATTGGGGGGGGGGGGGGGGGGGTCCGCAAATCATAGCCCACAATTATTATGCAAGGGTATTATTTTTCAATAATTCTAATATTTAACGAGCAATGGTGTCTGCAATGAATCCAAAGCTCTACCCAAGGATAACACTTTACGTGATGACAAAAAGATTTACATTGCTTATGAAATTTTGGTGTGCATAATTAGTAGGTTTCACCAGCTCATCACTTTTCCACTATATTTTGGACAATTAATGGAACGATACCTTGTTGAGTAGCATAACAGTGATGGAATAACATATATAAAAGTATTCAAAATAATTTCGATTGAAATTCTACCTTATGTACTTGAAATATATTAAATTATTTTGTGACAGCCCCAGTTTTGGGCTAAGAAGTTGAAATGACCCCCCTGTAGCCTCATCATGAATGTTTAATTCTGGCCCTTTTTGATGAATTTCGGCCCTTTTTGATGAATTTTAATCCTTTTATGGGTGTTTTGCTAGTCACTTTGGAGTAATCATTAATAAAATGCGTTTTTCTGGCTACACAAGCAGTGCAAGAAATATTTGCAGCACATTTTTATTTAAAAGTAATTCCCTATATATGGGCCATTCAACTTATGTTATTTCAGATCAATTAGTTCGAATGTTTTTGTCTGAAACAGCGGCATCGAATTTTTGAATGCATTAAGTGAACTCTGCTATCACAATCCACAAATAGTTGTGCAAGAAATTGTTGGTATATACCCATTTCCCCACCTTACTGAGCTTCATGAGCTGAGGCAATCTTTCGTCTATTTTATGCTTATGGACACCTGCCATACAGATCAATTAATCTACTCGTTTGATTTACCTTTCATTTATGTAGAATATCATTAAATAGCCAAATCCGATCAATTTTCGAAATTGTTTTTGAGTGATCACCAAACCTGGTGGTCAGATTGGATATATGAATATGTGCAGTAAATGAGGGGTCAATAATGCATATAATAAGCATGCCTGGTCTTTTAAAACGCTACAAATAATTGGAAAAATTTCTAAAAAAGCTCTTGGAACATAAGAGTGGAATTTGTAGACAGATTTGATTGTTTATCACACCATATGACAAAATTATGTGACATAAATCTGAGTTACATACATTATTGTTGAAAATTTGTATTTTTTCTGCTCTTCTGATATGTATTTTGTAATATTCAATTATTTATTCTAATGTTCATTAGACTTTATTGGTCATTTCTGATTCACTACTACCTGCATAATAATTATGCACACCTAAATTTGACCAAACATTCACTTTATAGGGAACCCCTAATTATATATATATAGTTTCAAGTGACACTTTTTCATATCAGAAAAGATACATATGTCACATATCTACTCACTACGTCTATCTAAAACTACATCTACAGAATTATGATATACAAGTTCTCATTATTTTATACATAATATACAGCTTAACGTTCAAGGTCCCAGTTGCCATAATTAGATGTTTTCTGGGCAGAGTCCTGCTTTTAGACAATCAGTATTAAAGCGAAATAATATATAATTACATAAAAGATAGAAAATAAATCACAGATCAAATCGCAAATACTGATTACAATATCAATATTAGATTAAAATTTTACAAAAATATATACAAATACTGATCATAATATCACAATAAGATTCAAATTTACACAAAAAGATAAGAATTTTCACATGTATATAGCAACAAAATGTACATATTATGTCCGTACACCTTCAACAAGTAAATAAATATGATTTGAAGTCGCACTGACACTTTATTCCTAAAATATCCCCAAAATAGTGACTTACATAATAATTGTGCACGCAGTGTATACTTTCTCTTTATTAACAATGACTATTTATTACTTTCTTCGGCAAGCGCCTGTTTTAACACCACCATAACACCAATGCATTTCATTATGCATCAGTTTTATATGTCTATGATTGATTTTATCTGTGATATATATACTTGGATTTTATGTACTTATCATTCAGGATGTATAAAGTATTCAATTAATTAATTTTGACATTGAAAATACTCACAATTAAAGCTTATAAATTTTAAGAAGCTATATCTAGATAGATATTAATTAATGATTCCCCTTTTTGTCTGTTTTCTTTTATTTTTTCACTGCCAAATGCATCATTACTAATTTGGCCGATTACATTTCGTCAAAGAGGCAAGTTTAGAAATACAATTCTCTTAAAATCAATGAGGAAACAGTTATACACAATAATATAGCAAATATTTGCTTCAGTTGCTTCAGTGGTATAGTCAGAACTGACCTATGGTTAAGCTCATGAAAATTTATAAAAAAAAATACAAATATTAGTTAACATTGGTAGTATGAATTGTGGCAGTGTTTCATGTGCCATGGAGGTAGGTGATTTTTGCGTTTGTAAAAGCTTAACTTGGCCCTTTGCAGGCCTTAAAAAAAGGGGGGGGGGGGGTGGGGTCAGCAGTGCAAAGTCTTGCAGGCTTTTCTGGGTGGTAGATTCATGTGTTTACGAACGTTCGTGACCTAATTAAGCTTAATTAGGACCACAGGACCGCAACGTCGCTATTGCTACTGATTACCAGCAAAACGCGTAAAACAAATGGAAGAAATCAACCGTATCTGAGTGCGATGCGATAGTAAAGAGGTATGTCTAAACCTATAGCAGGTATATTTTGTGTGGCAAACGTTTATTAAAAGGCTAGGTGACGCACAATGTTTACCCTGTCGTGGGCAATTGCCAGTATAGCAGCAATTAATACTGAAACAAGGCATCTCGCCAACACTGGTTCCGCCTTTTAGACGTCCCCGTCCCGCCTCGTCCTGGCTGCTTTTTTTAGTCATCCCACTTGTAGCTAACCTATGCTATCCTATCCTATCCTATCCTATACTAAACTATACTATACTATCCTGCTTGTATGCAATGCATAGCACGTGCACAAGGTGGCGCTTTGGTCTAGATATGGAAATTTTGAGGTGACACCTGGTGACCAATTTTGCATTATGCTACATCTGAAGTGTCATTTCACTGGTTCCCGCAGTTAGGCCGGAGCCCAGCCAAAAGTGTCATCGAAGTCAGTACTTGGCACAACATGCATGCATATCAATTAAAGTATTATTCTGCTTTCTTAGACTGGAATTCTTCTCATACACAAATTCCATTTATACAAGAACCCCCCCCCCCCCCCCCCCCCCAATATTTTGTCTAATGGCAACCAAAGCAACAAAGATCAAAGATCCAGAAAGTGGTAGTTTATTAATTGAAAGTGACAGTTTATGGCAATTCACTGCTGTTAACAATATACAACATCAATTTGCGAATGTCTGCATATATATAATATTATAATTAAAAGTCCAATTAATTTAAACAAATAAATAAAACGGGCTTTGTTTTATTTTTTTCTTCTCTTTTTCTTTCTTTTTATTGGGTTCACTTATGCATGGCATTGCAGCTGTATACTCGATATATATAAAAAGGCGTAAAGAACGGCTGGATGTGTCTTTTACTCTGTGTCTGTGCAGAGGCAAGTGATGGTCCCAACTAAGGGAATATGTTCACTAAGACCAGGTCTCAACAGCAAGGTTGTCTAAATACAGAGGTACAATTACAAGTTTCTACAATCGGGGCAAAAATGGGTGGATTTAATGGTGAAGTCGTCTTAGAGTGGGATTGTCTGAATAGAGATGAAATACACTGGTGCCTATGGCTAAAATGGTTGTTTTTATTTATTTATAAAATATATTTATACACTGTTGTATAATATGGTTCTGCTAATAATATAACTTGAAACGCAAAAATACTGATAAAAAGGATAAAACAATAGTTAAATGAAAATTAAAAAACATATTTTTGCCATGCACTGAAACTGTCAGGCCAGCTAGCCCAGGTCAGTGCACTGTGAGCAATCTAGCTGAGTGTTCAGCCAAGCATGGCGCCCAATTGATGCCAATTAAAGCTGTCCGTTAATTCTCTTAAATATCTCTCCACTGACCTTAAGTCATTTGCTGAGACTGCTTCAAAAGGTGAGCACGTGTTTCACTCGCTCCATTAATGAGCAGAAAATTACTTCATTTTAAATTAACGAAGCAGAATTTATATTAACTTTATTGGAATATATTGTAGCTTGATATTAAGCACAGTTTACATTTGTGTAAGAAAATATTGTAACTTTAAATGAAGTAAGAACATTTATTGTAATAATTTCAAATTAATACCGCACAGCTTATATAATAATTCAAATTGAGTTGTTGTACTGCAAGCTCAATTAATAACTCTTTAAATTAATATATATTGTAAATTAGATTATTTGTTTGAGGGAATTTTATCAATTTAATGCAATCTTTCAACAATTATACTTATAATATAAAAAAAAATATTTTAATTTAGCCAATAATTTTTTATTATTATTGTGTCTTTCAATAATTCAGATCAATTTGGTTGCCTAAATTAACTCAACAATTTTGTTAGTGCTGCAGTGGACCAATTAGTTTTAGAATTAAAATATAAGAAAAGAAAAATAAGGTTGTTCTCAGTTGGATTTGTGAACAATTTTGCATGTGAGCCTCTGTTATAATTATTTTTTGTCTTGCTGAGCATAATCTAATGACAGCCTTATCACAGCCAATGACTGCAGTAACAGTGTGTAGTTATTCCGTTTTATGCTGTAATTTAATTCCTGTTTGTTGTATTTAAACTTGCCTTTTTTTTTCAGAGCTGACCTCTCCTTCCCATGAGAAGAAGACACCAGACCTATTGGCTTCAATGCCGAAGGTGACAAATTTTGAAATTTATAGATAAACATAGGTTGATTTTTAATTTCGTAAATTCTCATGGACTCAGTTTCTTGGTATATTAAATTTTACATTATATAAATCCTTAATGACACAAATTATGGAAATGGCTTGATTAATTCTTAACTGGCAATTTTCTGTTTAATATGATAAATATGCACGAAGGAAGTAATTGTGGATGAAATGCCACATTCCGGCCCCTCCATGTATGACTGGCTGTTTGCCGACTGCTGTGCAGCATTAATCATTCTAATTCAGAACATAAACACATTTTGTCGTATTGAAAATTCAAAGTCACTTGGGTTGGATCAAGTAATCTCTGTTTTACAATCTGTCATTTATTTTGCATGCATTTTGTTCAGTTTATTTCTCTTCTTTCCACTTACCAATGACAAATCTTAACCTGACGATTCAACCCAAGTGTTCAAGATCAATATAAATTGCCCTGTAAAGAGAGTGAGGCATAATTGCGTCACAGAACCAATGCTGTGCAGTTAAAACAAGCAGCTAGTCACACTGAGTTCATTGCAAATTAATAATTATGATTGTAAGTAAATCATTATACCATATTCAGTCATAAGACTGCTTGATCAAGCCATTTTGCATAGTTTGTCAAAGGATTGCTTAATAGACGTTGCATTTGGTGCATTTATTAGCTTTGAATTAGACAGTGATGTAATGCATGTTGCTTGTGTTTCATGTTGATGCGATGACGAGACCTCCCGAGGCCCAGAAGAGGCCACCATGAATGACTGCACCATGAATGACTCCACCATGAATGACTGCAGCAGAAATGGTCAAGAATCTTCATATTAAGGAGGTTGGTTTCCTAAAGTTCACCACTGAATAACTAAAGAATAATGAATAATAATAATAATAAGGTAAATGTCATGACTGTTTTAATCAATGTTTTAATGTCTCAATACTATGAGCTAAGCATAGTCAGTTTATGTGACCACCTGGAGGCAGATGTAATGATGAGATAATAGGCTGCTTGGAGTCCACACCACATTTGTGAATATACCTTGTAAAAGTCATGTCAATACGTGCAATGTAATGTTGATATAATTAGATAAATATTCAGTACAAATATCAGATTGTAGTCTTTCCAAAGTTTGTCCTGATAAGGTGGTCTTTCCCACTGGGACTGTTTTTTTTTTATTTCTTGCAGGAAACGGGAGATCTGCAGTTGCCTGGCTTTCCCCTTTGTGCTGCCACCTGTGCAAGGTAAGACTGAAGGAGAGGATGGCAGGTTTCAAGATATATCCCTCATGAAATAATTATGCAGTCTGAATTTGGTGTTGATTGACCATAGTTTAATAGCTAATGGACCTGTGTGATGCTCCATGTAAAGATTCAATTCTGTATGAAAATTGTGAAGTATCCAAGCTCCAATTGTATAGTCTAAATTGCCTGTATAGATCAGTAACCTGCTGATATATATACTGTTTTATTCTTCTGTATCTGGCTCCTGGCTCCCTCTGGCGTTAAAGTGATGCCACCTAGTGTCAGATGGCATGGACAGTGGTTGTCCTGACATGTAAACTTGTCACTTGCAACAGTACTCTTATTTACAGCTGGAGTACATTTACATGACCAAAAGTACTCTTAAATATGCTAATTAGCCCATTAAGATCAAATCCACCCAATGTCATAAATTGCATATATATATATATGCCTATGTATTGCCACCTGCCTGTCCTGGTCAGCCCTACCTGGTGCAAAAATATTGGTTGTAAAGTCTGTCTCACCCACTCACCAGCACATACAATTTTTTATTTGTTTTGTAGAGTAATGATGTTCTTAAAAAAATCACTGCCCATGCAAGTTCGATATTCCAATGAGGCCTATCCACCTATAATTGTATGTACCTATAATTTGTTTCTTCCTTTCAGGGATGGTGACATGGAGGAAAACTATGTGAGAAGATGAGGACTGATGTTACAAAGTGTGTTGCATAATACAAAAGGTAAAGTTGTGGTATTAATAATTTAGATTATCAACAAAAAGATGGGTCCAATGAACGCAATTTTCCATGGTCATTTCTCAAAAAACTCATGGTTGGTTTTCTTTGTGGCGCTCTGTGAAAATTATTGTGAATTGCATCTCGCGTTGAGTAGCAATGCAGCAAGGCTTTGTCAGTGGTATGTGTGAAGACTGAACTAGAGATTTCTGTTATCAATTTGATTTATGAGACTTAAAATATGTGGGACCCTGGGGTTTTAACAACCAAAGACCTCCCAAAGAGTGACTAGCTGCTTTTTTGACTGTTATGCAGATGATGCTTTCAGGCGTCGAATATTCATATAATTATTACATACAATTGGTTTGGATCGGCCATTTCTTTCTTTTGCTCTATCATTTATTTTGTACGCATTTTTATTTAGTTTGTCGCCTACCTTTCCACTCAACAATTACATACCATTAACCAGCTGATTCATACCAATTGATACAAAGTATGCCGTTAATTTCATTGCATTGGCGATCTAATCTGTACAACAGGAGCATGCAGTCAGTCACTCCCATAAAATTTCAAATTATTTCAGTAACAGAGTATGACAAATTTAACCTTCAGTCCCAAGTCTGCTTGACAAAGTCTTTTTGCATGGCATTCAAAATTGTAAATGTGTATTTTGGTTAAAGCAAACAAAGACCATGATGAATGATGAAGTTTCTTGAATGATTATTCTGGCATTAGATTGGTGACGAGCGATAAAGCAGTTCTTTATATTTTATTTTCATATTAATGCAACCTCATGCCAAGGAGCGGCTGGCGCAATTGCAATGAAGAAGTGAAGTACAGGATATCATGGTCTCAGCTTGGTAAGTTGAAAATATGGTAGATAAGATACACTAGTAGGAAAAAAACTTGGCATGTCTCAATATCTTTTTAACCATAATTGCTGGTTGGGGTGTATCATGGTTATTGTAGTGGTGCCACCTGGTGTTTGTCAGCTGAAAGGTCTTTGTCAATGGCATTTGAATACAGGCGCCCCCTAGTGTTAAAGACAGGGGAACAGAAGTATCACTGACTAATTTGTTTATGGGCTTCCTAGCACCACAGATCTTGACATATGTTATGAGTAATGTTTCATGTACAGTAAATAATTATAGAAATATGTGGCGATTAATTATGCACTTGCTACTTCCTTGCTGTGGTTGCATTGGCAATTTTTGAATTGAGTAGTATTTTATAACAGACATCATCTTGTTGTCAGACTATTCATCCAATTGGTAAATATTTGCCATTGCAATTCAAGTTCGTGCTGAGAATATAAATCAAGTGGGATGTTGCAGTCAACATAGAGCAGCCCCTGCCCCCTGGTGGCTGTTAGTTGATCAGATAGAACTGCCTGAAATCACATGTGCCTGGTTGTGCCCCCTAGTGGTGCCCCCTAGTAGTTGGTTGATGACATGTTCTAGGTTAGGCGCTCAGCTGTAATCAACCAGGTTAATGGAACCCAGGACAGCACATCCACAATTTAGGTGTTTGTCCTTGAAACTTAACCTTGAAATTTGAAGTTGATATTCTGCTGTGATTGGGCTAATATCTGATTTATTTGTTCAGAAGTTATTGTAGAACTAAATTTACTGGAAAAATATTCTGGACAAATAAGATTTTTTGTGTTGTTTGTAGAACACAAGACCAACAGGAATGATGCTGATCGCAGAACAGGAATGATGCTGATCGCGGAACAGGAAAGATGCTGATCGCGGAGTGTGATGAAACATGAAAAAGGTAAAGTAATTGGAAAGTGAAAATTATTAGTAGTCTTTCAGGTGTAAGGATAGTAGTACCATGGTCTTTGTTTGTCTGGAGTTTATGATTTTGATTGTCTGTCCATGTGTACATCAGCACAATTAAATTTGTGCTTCATAGTAAGAAAAAACATAGTGCTATTTAGCAACAACCCTCAGCCAACAAATGGAAATGGACCGATAAGAGCTTGTAAGCATTCTAGTCTAAACTCTAGGGACACATTCAAAATGCTATCTACTTTTGGTAAAATAAGCAAAAATTAATGATGACTGGGCTATCAGTATTCTGTAAATTTGGCTGTTTGAGATTTATCACTGCATAGCTTAGTTCATACTTGGTGTAATGGGGGAACAAAAATACATTAATTTCTAGATATGTGAGATAAAAAAATAAATATATGAAACCTAATACTGGGCCATTCCAGACACATTGTTTATCTAAAGAAACTATTATTGTAGCGGTAGCTCACAAACTACATGTAAACTCAGAAATGGGAAAAACACCAAGCTTGGAATATTTCAATATGTCACCAGGTAAATGTTGAAATTCGGGGAAAATAAGTTTATTTTTCAACTATTAAAACAGAAAAATGTATTTGTTGTATCAGAATGGTCACTATAACGCACATTTACTCTGTATTGTGCAGTAAATAATTTGCTAAAATTCAGTAAAACAAAGTTTGTCTGTTTTAAATATATAATGGTAATTGAACATATAACAATCGGAATTTATATTATGTAAATGTTACAACTATGTTGCGGATAAATGTGACAGCAACAGAAATATATACTGTTATATTTGGGTAGATTATCTTGGTTATTAATTTAGAGTAGTATTTTGAGAATGATCAGATCTCATAAGTGTCACCCTTTATATGGATTCGTCACTCGAATGTGGTCGGTTTGTCACGCGTAATTATCTGTACAAACTGTGTAGTTTAGTTAAATGCTAAAACCTTAACAGCAGGCATCGATCGTAGCTGACCGTCTACCGGTTGGCCAGCTCTACTCCCTGCATGACCGCCCCCTGTACGTCCGCCGTGCCCCTGGCGGTTCAATTCAAATAGCTCGCATGACATGAAAATACTGTAACTTCACTTCTAGTCAAAATTTTAACATCTGATAGCTCGGAATGAGAGAAAATTGGCTGTGAGTAATTATTCAGTACACCAACTTAAAGTCCTATCAATTTGAGTTTTCATGATATTAGTAGATCTAAACTATGTTTTTTTTTTGTGCAAATTAAAGCTGAACGACTTAATTTCCAGCTAATCTTAAGTGTCAATGTTCATGGTTTTACATAACAATTAATTGCATTGAAATGAATAAAATACTTATATTTCATTGTCTAACTATTAATTTTAATGAAATTCTGAATTTCTGATATTTTAGTGGAAAATGCCATGACCATATATTATCATGATTATATATCAGTAAATTGTTTCAGGGTTGGACTTCTAAATATTCTGAATTGCATCTTAAATTAAATTTAATAACTATCGTTCTTGTATTAGGCCTATCTATACAATGATACATATACGGGGGCCGGGGAGTAGGGCTGGCTGGCGGGTATGCTCAGCATACAATGTCAGGTTATGTTAATGACAATTTATTTATAAAACCTGTGCAGGTAGTCTTAATAAATGCATATTATTATATTGATTATAATACAATAATAATAATATTTTATTGTCTTGATATATATATTTATATATTAAAAGCATTGAAGAAAAAATCTATGTTAAAAATAATAATGGCATTAATATTATATCAATTAGCAATCATAAGCCGTTTCTGTGATTAGATCACTGGAATACAATGGCAATTAAGTAGAATCCATTTCGGTGATTTTGTACGCTGAAGAGTTTTTCTGTTATTCACGATTGTATCTAGGAATATCTACATTGTATTAAGGCATGCAGCAACTATCACATATTGCTTTATAAAGAACCAATTACAACTGAATTAAATCGGCATTAGATATTTATTTTCCGATAGTAACACAATAACATTTTACACCATTATGCACTATTTATAATATCGTCACTAGCAGCAGTGACGAATCGACCATATTCGGGTGACGAATCGACCAATTTCGGTGATGAACGGACCAGTTTCCATTGGGTCGCTCGCGCATTGACGAATCGACCTGTTACCATTTAAGCTGAGCTAATAACTTTAGTGCAGAATTTTGATCAATATAAAGGGTAGAATATGTATTTTCCGTCTTCCTCTTAGGGTCCGAGTTCTGCTCTGTCAATAGTCGATGTCATTGATAACTATTCTGTTCAAACATTTATTGCTGAGGGTAACAAACGTGAAAGCTTTGCAACCTCAATATGGGCTCCCTAGCCGCAGTATTTGATATTCAAAGTTAATTTTCAAGTGTCAAAAATAAGTCCATTAAGCCTAGTAAATTGCAAAAAGCTACATTTCCCTCTCTTCAGTGACTGGCTGCTAATCCGCTGATGTACAGGCATTGCTTTCGGATCCAAATATATATATTAATTTGAGAAACATTTGGCTTGAGTCAGCCATTACTGTGTTTTGTGCCTATCTTTTATTTGCCATGTTTTGATTTATTTTACTTCCTACCTTTCCATTTACCAATAACAAACTACTGACATCTGATTCAATCCAGTTGTATGGCTTATATCATAGAAAGAAATGTATTACTTTAAGATATATATTATAAATCTCTTTCCTGTACACGCCCGATTCAGTCAGTCATCTTATGACAAATCAAAATTATTCAAAACGTATAGGCTGCCACAGTAGCATACCCTTACTTCTGTATTTCATTTTGACATTCACATCATTTATTTTTTATACTAAAATGGATTTCCGGAACAGAACTCTTGTGCTAATGCTCTTAATCTAATGGAATTTCATGCACTGTTACACTATATTACTTAGGTGTGCCTTTTAATAGTCTTATTGATATAGCTCGGTTTTGTTTTTACAAAATAAGAAAAAAATGGTAAAAATAATTTTTTGGTTTCTGGTTGCTGGTCCAGAACTGAAACCCTTATCCATCGAAGGGTATAAACATGAAGAGAATATATCTGAAACAGTGTAGTTGTGCCTCCTGGGGGTCTCATGGCCATAATAATATAGAATATTTATAATTAGGGAAAATATGAAAGATTCTTGGTTTTAAAAACCTCCATATCAAGGACATTATTTATCCTTCATGAATGAAATTTTCAAATAACATAACTTAATAGTAGTACTTTCTCTTTCCAAACGCAGGTCGTATGTTATAATGAACGTCATAATAAAATTAGTACCATGGTACATATATTCATGTTAATATTTCATCCAGTTGCTGTAACTGAATAATAAGGGCAGTGAGCAAAACTACTATTTCCCTGACTAATTCACAAAGTCTCAACAGGCTACACAAAGCTTAGCCATTTCATTGGATGTTATGTAACACAACATGTGGCTATCAAGACTGGCAGGGTTGATATTTAGACTCCTAGTTAAATCATCACACTTTGCTAGATATGCATTTGTTGAATAATTAATCTCAGAAACATGTTTTTCATGCAAAATACAGATTGATACTAAACATGACATCCATAAGTAGAATTGGGATTGATATTGATTTTATTTGCTTAAAATAAAGTTAAAATATATAAAAGTGATAAGAATTTTAAAAGACCAAAGGTTTAATGTTTAAGGTCATGTACAAGTATAGCATGGAGTTTACTGTACTTGTAGCTTAATGGTGACAACAATAGATTATTAGCTGATAGATATCTATATTATTATGAAAATTGCTCAAGAAACATCTCACACAGCTGTAACAAACACCATCTGAGTTTGCACCATGTGCTTCCTATCGATTTGGAATTTGTTTAACATTATCAACTGTGATTGTCTTGGATGGACAAGAACAACATACAAAACATAGCATAATGTCTAGTTGCTCAACTACATAAATGTGTTAAAAAGGTTTTGAACAATGTTGATGAAACTTGTGTACGACATGGCCATTCGCTGAGGGTTTGCTGCCATGCAGCCTATGTTTTTTCCAACAGATGACCAATAATCTAATGCACTTAATGTTAAGTTTAGATACCCATTTGAAAAGTTGGATCATGCATGTAGGCTTAGATCAATCATTTTAGTGGAGGTTAATGTGATCTTATTTAGAATATGCCTATAAAAAATGAAATTTATTGCAGTATACTTTTGCATATGGTGCCCTAGTGAGTTAAGTGACAATGTAATTGGTTTTAGAACTTGATAAATTCTTTACTCCCATGCACATCATGGAAAGAGATGAATATTTTACTTGGCCATTTTAGGTTAGCAGTAATATAATTAAATGTCTTCAAAAAATATGTGTTTCAATTGTAAATTTCAAAACAAGGATGTTAAACGTGCAATTAGATTAATATGAATTCGGAAAGAAATGTCTGTTCTAATTGCAATTTTATGGAAGTGATAAGATAACTGACTAAAGTTCTTTGCCTGGTATCATCTAGCCCTCTGATGTTTGTCTAATAGAATGGAGCTTCCCTAGGGTGCAAATTGAACATCATTAGCAGTTGGCGCCACCTTGTGTATTGTTTAAGTAGTACACCATATAGTTTTAAGTTGTCATACAGTATTTGGGAAGCGTTGTTAACTGCTGCAGGGGGATTTAAAGGGTGGTCTGTATTGGAGATTAGTTTGTATGATTAAGTTAGGCACTTAAAATCACTCTCTACTAGTGCCAGTTGAAATGATGGCTGTTATGTGATATACAGTTTACTGGTAACTGCCTTCCATGTTATAAGCCCACACTAGAAGTACCATCATAGGTGGGGGTAGCTCAGTGGTAGTGGGCTGGGCTTCAAACCACTGGGTCCCGGGTTCAATTCCTGTTCGAGGCTATGTTAGATGGCTGTTTCATCCATCATCTCATTGCCATGGTCCCTGCCCATCAGATGCAGAAATACAGGACATACAGCCATATCCACCCGCCACCCCATGACCCTGTATGTATTACGCCAGCCTACCAAATAATGGTGAGCAGTAAGTCCTTTCCTCGGAGTGCTGCACTTAGTTACTAGCTGGTCCCCATAATTTCAGTTCACTGTATTGTTGAACATATGAAACAAATATGCAATGTAAATCATGCAAATTGTAATGTCTGCAGTATATAAGTTTGACTACAGTTACATAACAACTGGAGTAACACCCTATTCTTGTTTTATCATATTGTGCCCCTAAATGAATTGAATAGGCTTACTTTGGGTAACACCCTATTCTTATTTTATCATATTGTGCCCCTAAATGAATTGAATAGGCTTACTTTGGGTAACACCCTATTCTTATTTTATCATATTGTGCCCCTAAATGAATTGAATAGGCTTACTTTGGGTTTAAAAGGCTGAGTTCTGGATTTTTTCTTGCCAGTGACATTCTTTTAATAGAACTTAAGTATGCCCAGTAATCTAGAATGAAGTAACACCCATATTGTAAACCAAATGAAACATATAAAGGACCTCTTAAGCCGAAGAGGTGCCACCTGGTGTTAAATCACTTAGACTGATTGCCCTTGAAGTAAACCTGTGACACTACTATGTCCCCAATTTCGTAGAAGGTTGAAATTACGATTATGACTAGTAATGCGATGACTGGCCTGATCTACATTGCCCATGCATTTTATTATTTGATTTTTTATCTGCAGGCCATCCACCATGCAATTTACTTCTTCTCTTTCAGCGGTGATATCACAGAGGGAGATGAAATTTTGTGTTTCATAATAACAAAAAGGTGAAGTTGTATTAAGCATTCAGATAATCAATGATAGAACTCTGGAATGCATTTTCCATGGTTGTTGTTTTCAGAAAAAAATTTGGTTTTCTTTGTGCAAGTCTTAACCCATTATAGATTGTATTTCCCAATTATAAGTAATGGGAAAATACCATGCAGCAAGGGCTTTGTCCGTGGTATTTGTGAAGACTGAACTATAAATTGCTGGTTGTTAAGGTGTGGGACCCTGGGATTCTTTTACCAAAAATTATCTGCATCAGGTGACTGGCTGCATATTTTGCTGTTGTGCAGAAAATGCTTTCAGGCCTCGAATAATGTTTATATAATTATTAATGACAAATGGTTTTGGACTGGCCATTTCTCTCTTTTACTCTATCATTTATTTTGCAAGGATTTTATTTAGTTTATTGCCTTCCTTTCCACTTACCAATTACATACAACTAACTGGCTGATTCAAATCAATTGAAAAAGAGTTTTTCTTGAATTTTACTGCATTGGTGATCTTATATGTACAACAGGAATATGCATTCAGTCACTCCATAAAATTTCTAAATTATTTTGGCAAAAATGATTGACATGTTCCGTGTTCAGTCCCAAGTCCAGCTTGACAAAATCTTCTTGTGTGGCATAAAAAAGTTTATTTTGGCAATTGTAAATGAAGGCCATGGCAAATGGATATCCCTAAGTCACCACTAATAATTAATAGTACTAATGGATTGATGAAGAGAAATAAAGCCGTTCTTTTTATTTTCAATGCAACCTCATGCCAAGGAGATGTGGCTGCGATGGAAAAATGACATCGAGATTGCAGACATTAGGAAATTGCCATGGTAAGTTAAGAATCTACTTTGATGAAACCATGTGTCTGAATGTCATAACAACGCATTGAATGTGCTTTATATTGTGAGAAATAAAATCCAATGCAATAAGCATTGTAGTTGCATGGGGTTTCTGTGGCTGGTGCATTGGTGCCACCTGGTGTTTGTCAACTGAAAATGTGGCTCCCTCTAGTGTGGTGACCATGGAACAGATGTTCTTCTGAGACTAAATGCTAATCAGTCCCACCAGTACCACCACAAGATTTTATTATATTTCTTCAGACAATTAGAAATCTCAGCTTGTTGGTAACTCAATTGACCTGTAGAAATTTTGTCCCTTGAATCTCTGATTTGAATTTGTAATATGCATATTGTTACGCATTCAAATAAAACAATTCTTGGTGTATGTGACTGAACAATTACAATTGAATAGCAATTGTATAGCAGAACAAAACTTTCCAATCAGTTAGGCCATGCAATCCATGAGGTAATACAGAGTTTTTAGCCTTCAGTATCAATAGATTGATAGATAATTTAAATATATTGGTAATTTTGCAAATGTAATTCTTATTGCGATGGACAGCATTTCTGATGTTGGCAAATATCAAACCAGTCTAGGTAGGTAATTAAGCAGGTTGATGGGCCCAGGACAGTACATCCACCATGCAAATTGATGGGTCTTTCTTAGAAATCTTAACGATTTTAAGGCGATACTCAGCTCTGCTGTAAATTTTATGATGAAGATAAATGCATGTGCTTTATGTTTGTAGAACTCTCAATGATTGATGTTTAATTTCAGGAATGAAATCTTCAAAGAAAAGGGATCAACAGGAATGATGTTGAGGAGAGTGCTGTAGCATGAAAACAAAGGTGGAGTTGTTTCTAGTTAAAATCATAATTAGTGCTTGATGAAGGGATAGCAGCACCATGGTCTTTGTTTTTCTTGAACTTAGGATTTTGATTCTCTGTGTGCACATGTGTGCGGTACTTCAACATATCATATTATCATTTGTGTAAATCACTTTGGCTCTATGATTAAAAAATATAGTGCTCTATAGCAGCAAACCCTCAGGGCACAAATGGAAACAGCAATAGATAAGAATGCCATAAGACTGTAAGGCCACACTCTAGGTGCTCAGTCAGAATTTTATTTCTATAATAGTTTTGGTGTAATTATTAGGTAGATTAATGTCATATAGACTAACAAGACTTAAATTTTGGCTAGATGGCTAGATCTTTATAACTGTAAGACACTTGAATAAATGTGATGGAGGGGGGCGGGACAGTATACAATTTTTTAAACTTCTCATGTGAAATTAGTCAAATTACTAATTGAAATATGTTAAACATTCCAATGAACCTGCTAAAAAAACCAAATTGAATTTTACTGACAAATAGTAATAATACTATAAGAGTACTATGCATCTATGCATGTAGAGGCAATTAATAAATCAAAAACTCATTAAAAAAATTAATAGAAATAGCAGAAGTCAACCAATACAAGAAGGAAAGCTTGAACTGTTTTAGATGTACATTATATCCAGTAAGAGCGGAAAGCAATATCGAATTTTTACCGGATAAACTTCCCAAGTCAGCGGAAATCTGTGCAGGTCATATGGAAATGGCTACTAGAAGGCATTGATAAATTTATCTGGCCCACAAGTCTAAACAAAAAGAAAATCAGTGATAACAATAGCCACTTGGAACGTGTGCAACAAATGTGGGAGAGCTTTGCAACATCTCTTTAACAGCATATATTTCATTACTAAGGTTCTTTTGTCCACGAAATATTTTGTAAGTTTTGTGATGAAGTGTAAAATGCTACATCTGTTTTTCCCTCTACTAAGTGACAGGCTGCATATAGACTGATGTGAATGGCTGCTTGTAGGCAGACAATACTTTCAGACTTAATGTAATATTTGAGAAACATTTGGCTCGAGTCAGCCATTACTGTGTTTTATGCCTATCTTTTATTTTGTATGATTTTATTTAGTTTATTTCCTACCTTTCCACTTACAATAACGAGCTACTTACAGGCTGATTCGATCCAATTGTGTGCATGAAATAGGTTTACTACATGGGGATGTAATTAGTCTTATATCATACGATCCTTCACACGACCTGTATGCAGTCCGTCTCCTTAATAATGACAATCAAAATAAAATTGTTTGAATAATATAAATCAGTACTTAGTGTAAATCCCAATTTTTCTTGGGGGGAATTTAAGAAACCTATATGCAGTATATAAGTGTAGATAGCTATTTAAATTGATTCCATAGTACATATATAAATTATTGAAAGATCAATAGATACCTAAAAAAAACAATTTATTGCATTATGACTTAACACAACAGGTGACAAAAACTTGGTTATTGCTAAGTAACTGGATGGTCTCCGTGACCAATGGGGTTTAGTAATGAATAAATGGTTTACTCATACACTAGAAATAATCGATTTCAATTTTGAAATACGCACATGTAAAGTGACTGATCATATTGAGTTTAGGGTCCCGTGACCATTTTGATTTTAACTCGGAAGGTATTTTAGCCGGTTTTAATTATTTTAATTCAGTTTTGAGCCCCCAATTGCATATGTCACATGGTCAGGTGTGGTGGGTTGATTTTGACACTGTTTAGAATTTACATTATAATATTATATAAGTGTAATTCACACCTATTGCTTAATATAATTACCCATTGCTGCGGTTAAAATAGTTTAAATTAACAGATTATTTCAAAGTATAAAAAGCTCGTATGAAGTCTTAAAACTTATTTCAATAGAGGTAGTACAAGTTAAATCTAAAGGGTAATTCAGACATCTAATGCTTTATGGTTTTAAACACTGGATTTATATGATGTAATATTGAATTATCATAGCCCTGAAATATTGACTGTACTGTGATGTATGCCTTTTATTTCGACACTGATCTCATTAAATCTTTCAAGCTTCATGTAACAGAACAAATATTAGGTATTAACTAATGTAGAAAACAATAGGGGGTAGCTGGGGATTAGTGAAACTAAAGCAAGACTTTAGTCAGCAAAAGGTCTATTATCCAATCTTAACCTAATGTTTTCACACTATGTCTTACATACATAGAATATGACAATGAGTTTATTGTATGGGTGCCTTTTACAGGTCTAATGGCCGTAAAATGATATAGAGTTTTATAATAGGGAAACGCATTTATAAACAATTCTCCTTTTTTTTTCAAATTTCCGTATAAACAACCAGCCATTTCTTGAGGGTTTGCTACCACGCAGCCTATGCTTTTGACGGAGGAACAGTAGTGCCTATTCCTCCGTCATGAGAGCCGTCAGGTCTAGTTTAAATAAATTATTGCTTGAAACATGATTATTATTTTACATATATTGCTAAGAAAAACTTGACTATCAAAGGCACAACTAGTGAGGTGCAAATGTCTGCCGCCTGCCTGCCCACCTTGCAGACAACATTTCATTAAAGTAACCACAATACTTTTGGCAAATGTCTCATGTTGAGGGCGGAAAAGAGTAATAGTAGTTGACATGCATAACCCAAAAAAATTATCAAAGAAGTATATTGCACGGCATACTTGCAGCTGCAAATGTGCAAAATTAAGGTATTTTTGCTCAACAGCTTTTACTGCATTGTGTGACAATTAAAATTGATGTTGAAACCGTTGAATATAAGGAAATCATTCAAATTTAGAGAACATAAGCCAGATTCTCCTGTTTTGTTTTCATGTTGATGCAACATTATGCCAAGGACCAACTTGCACTTCAAGAAGTGGATGAGAAAACACCAGGCATTGTCAACTCAGACATGAGCCAGTTGCCCTATATGGTGAGTAAATCCTAAATAAAGGGACCTGAGATGACTTGATATTACTCAAATGTCTGATGACTTAAAGTAAGCTCTATGGATATCTCTCTGTTGCCAATATCATTTAGTTGTTGGTGCTTCTAGTCTATTTTTCATGCAAATGGTAGTATCCATATTACTAAGATGGTAATTGCATTTTAACCACTCCATAGCATATCTTGAAAACAACATATTTTTGCCACATATATAATGTTAACTGCATAAGTATGGAAACACCTGTATAAGTAAGAAGACAAAATCATCATGCTCTTGAAAATGAAACAGCTGAATTAGAAATGCCATAACATAAAGACCTCGACAGTGATATTCAAAAGTAGTTTTACTTAAAAAGGTCAGCTGATTCCCTTAGGTGACCAGTGGACACAGGTTAGCCTGGAGTATGAAGTAACCAAGCTGTATATGTTCCAAAGCAGGATGCCTCCTCGTGTTCTTGAGTTGCAGTGCTGCCACCCAGTGTTAATGTCAGCTTGCAACAGTGCTCTGTACAACTGCAGTGTATCATGACCACCAGTATGTGCTAAAATGGAATTGTTGTTACTAAGAAGGCCTTACCACTGAATGATTGCTTGTTCTATTCAGGGATAATATCATGGAAGGAAATGACCTGGAAGATGACGACCAGTTTCACAAAGCGTGTTTCATAATACAAAAGGTGAAGTTGTATGAAGCATTCATATTATCGATAGATCTCAGGGATGCAGTTTCCATGGTCATTGTCTTCAGATTAGATATTTGCATTTAATGAATAGCAAGTTGCCATGCAGAAACATAATATTAATGTGTGGAACCCTGTGGCTTTAATGCCAAAAACATCCAGCAAGTGACTCGCTGCATATTGGCTGTTGTGCAGAATATGCTTTCAGGCATCGAATATTAATGTATAATGGTAATTGGTTTGAATTGGCCATTTCTTTCTTTTGCTCTATCATTTATTTTGCATGTTATTTTTAGTTTATTGCCTACCTTTCCACTTACCAATTACATACAACTAACTGGCTGATTCAAATCAATTGAAAAAGAGTTTTCCATGAATTTTACTGCACTTTATATTGGTGATCTTATATGTACAACAGGAATATGCAGTCAGTCACTCCATAAAATTTCTAAATTATTTTGGCGAAAATGATTGTCATGTTACTTGTTCAAATACAAGTCCAGCTTGACAAAATCTTCTTGTGTGGCATAAAAAAAAGTTTATTTTGGCAAGTGTAAATGAAGGCCATGGCAAATGGATATCCCTTAGTCACCACTAATAATTAAATGTACTAAGGGATTGATGAAGAGAGATAAAGCCGTTCTTTTTATTTTCAATGCAACCTCATGCCAAGGAGATGTGGCTGCGATGGAAAAATGACATCGAGATTGCAGACATTAGGAAATTGCCATGGTAAGTTAAGAATCTACTTTGATAAAACCATGTGTCTGAATGTCATAACAATGCAATAAGTATTGTAGTTGCACAGGGTTTCTGTTTCTGCTTCACCTGGTGTTTTTCAACTTAAAACGTGGCTCCCTCTAGTGTGGTGACCATGGAACAGATGTTCTTCTGAGACTAAGTGCTAATCAGTCCCACTAGTACCTAGACATAGACACAAGCTTTTATTATATGTCTTCAGACAATTATAAATCTCAGCTTGTTAGTACTCAACTGACCTGTAGAAATTTTATCCTTACTTAAGTCTCTGATATGAATTTGTAATATATGCATATTGTTGCACATTCAATGAAAACAGTTACTAAATTCTTGTTGTATGTGACTGAACAAATAAAATTGAATAGCAATTGTATAGCAGAACAAAATTTTTCAATCTGTTAGGCCATGCAATCCATGAGGTAGTAATACTGAAATTTTAGCCTTCAGTATCAATAGATTGATAATTTAAATATATTGGTAAATTTGCAAATGTTATTCTTATTGAGATGGACAGCTTTAATCGGGTAGTGTAGCATTTCTGATGTTGGTCAGTTGAGCAGGTAGAACCCCCTGAAGATGTAAGGCTAGTGTCGCACCCTGGTGTATGTTTGACTGGTGACAAATATCAAGCCAGTCTTTAGGTAGGTAATTAAGCAGGTTGTTGGGCCGGGACAGTACATCCACCATGCAAATTGATGGGTCTTTCTTAGAGATCTTAACGATTTTAAGGCGATACTCAGCTCTGCTGTAATTCTTATGATGAAGATAAATGCATGTGCTTTATGTTTGTAGGACTCTCAATGATTGATGTTTAATTTCAGGAATGAAATCTTCAAAGAAAAGGGATCAACAGGAATGATGTTGAGGAGAGTGCTGTAGCATGAAAACAAAGGTGGAGTTGTTTCTAGTTAAAATCATAATTAGTGCTTGATGAAGGGATAGCAGCACCATGGTCTTTGTTTTTCTTGAACTTAGGATTTTGATTCTCTGTGTGCACTTGTGTGCGGTACTTCAACATATCATATTATCATTTGTGTAAATCACTTTGGCTCTATGATTAAAAAATATAGTGCTCTATAGCAGCAAACCCTCAGCGAACAAATGGAAACAGCAATAGATAAGAATGCCATTAGGCTGCAAGGCCACACTTTAGGTGCTCAGTCAGAATTCTATTTCTATAATAGTTTTGGTGCAATTATTAGGTAGATTAATGTCAGTCTAGACTATAAAGACTTGAAACTTGGCTAGATGGCTAGATCTTTATAACTGTAAGGCACCTGAATAAATGGGAGGGGGGACAGTATACAATTTTTTTAACTTCTGATGTGAAATTAGTCAAATTACTAATTGAAATATGTTAAACATTCCAATGTTCCTGCCTAAAAAAAACTAAAACTAATTGGAACTCATTTAACTTTTAAAAAAATTAATAGAAATAGCAGAAGTCAACCAATACAAGAAAGAAAGCTTGAACTGTTTCAGATGCAACCAAGTCTGCTAAGGAAATATGTGCTGGTCATATCGAAATGGTTACTAAAAGGCATATTTTGGAGGCATATTTTAACTTCTGATGTGAAATTAGTCAAATTACTAATTGAAATATGTTAAACATTCCAATGTTCCTGCCTAAAAAAAACTAAAACTAATTGGAACTCATTTAACTTTTAAAAAAATTAATAGAAATAGCAGAAGTCAACCAATACAAGAAAGAAAGCTTGAACTGTTTCAGATGCAACCAAGTCTGCTAAGGAAATATGTGCTGGTCATATCGAAATGGTTACTAAAAGGCATATTTTGGAGGCATATTTTAACTTCTGATGTGAAATTAGTCAAATTACTAATTGAAATATGTTAAACATTCCAATGTTCCTGCCTAAAAAAAACTAAAACTAATTGGAACTCATTTAACTTTTAAAAAAATTAATAGAAATAGCAGAAGTCAACCAATACAAGAAAGAAAGCTTGAACTGTTTCAGATGCAACCAAGTCTGCTAAGGAAATATGTGCTGGTCATATCGAAATGGTTACTAAAAGGCATATTTTGGAGGCATATTTTGGACTACTTAAGACATATATAACTGATAGGCCTATATGAAGAGATAACTATGAAATGAAACATAAACTGATACTTTGATTAGAAGTTTTCATTGACACCAAATTTGCAATTGTCAATTCTGATTGTCATCGCATAGGCATGTCATGGTGTGGGTCATGTGACTGGGAAGGAAAAAAATCTTTTTTTTTTGTAAAATTATTTTATGTATTATTTTCATTCGAAATGTAGAGTGTATAATGTACAAAGAATATGGCAATAAGGCGGCACCGTACTAATTTCCTGGATATAATTTTAAATTTTATAATGGAATCTAGGAAAGAGCATTTAGGAATTAAAGCTATTCTTAGCATTTTTTTTTTTGAATGTTCCATTATTAAAAATGCAAGAGATAGATGATAAATGCGGAAAATTGAAAATATGATAAGCATGATATGTTAGTACAGCATACATGATTTCCTGCATGTAGATATTTTGCTTCAGATGTTAAGGTTTGCTTTGGATAAAAAAATTTTTTTTAAACATAGGTTAGGTATGTCAATGTGACCATCAAAAGGCACACAACTAGTAATAATATATGCAAAAGTTCAATAGAGTGAGGCATTGATTAGTTTTCAAGTGTTTCATAGATACAGTTATCTGGTCCACATGTCTAAAAATAAATCAGTGATAACAATAGCCACTTGGAACGCTCATTACCGAATGCAACAAATGTGGGAGAGCTTTGCAACATCTCTTTAACAGCATATTATATTTCATAACTAAGGTTCTTTCGTCCATGAAATATTTTGTAAGTTTCCTAATGAAATGTAAAATGCTACATCTGTTTTTCCCTCTACTAAGTGACAGGCTGCTTATAGACTGATGTGAATGGCTGCTTGTAGGCAGACAATACTTTCAGACTTAATGTAATATTTGAGAAACATTTGGCTTGAGTCAGCCATTACTGTGTTTTATGCCTATCTTTTATTTTGTATGATTTTATTTAGTTTATTTCCTACCTTTCCACTTACAATAACGAGCTACTAACAGGCTGATTCGATCCAATTGTGTGCATGAAATAGGTTTACTACATGGGGATGTAATTAGTCTTATATTATACGATCCTTCACTTGACCTGTATGCAGTCAGTCTCCTTAATAATGACAATCAATAAAATCGTTTGAATAATATAAATCAGTACTTAGTGTAAATCACAATTTTTCTTGGGGGGAATTTAAGAAAGCTATATGTGGTATTTAAGTGTAGATAGCCATTTAAATGATTCCATAGTACATATATAACTTATTGAAAGAACAATAGATACCTAAAAAACAATTTATTGCATTATAACTTAGCAGTAAACCACAGTCTTTGTCACCTCTGATGCGTTAAGTGTAATGAAGTCTATAAAAATGGTTTACTGATACACTAGAAATAATGAATTTCAATTTCATTTAATCAACAATAAGTAACACTGTGAGAAAACCTGGTGAAATTGAGTAAATATGGGATATTTTCATTGTACGAGTTGGAATCAAAATGGTCACGGGAGCCTAAACTCAATATGATTGGTCACTTCACATGTACGTATTTCAAAATGAATTAAATTAGCGTCATATTGCCATATTCACACAGCCTACATGTTTTTGTGGTCTGTGACATTGACCATTACTGGTACAATGATGCATTAATGCTGCCATAGAAAGCATTCAATCAGACTACATTTCACACCTGAGTTTTTTTAAAGTAGTGATGTTATGTCATGCTGTTATAAAAAGCTCTAGCCAATCTCTAAATTTGTTGCTTGCCCCAATAATTGTTTTAATACCAGGAAGGGTTTTAAAATGTAATGTGGGCTAGAAGGTAATTCAGCCTGAATTAATTATTTTAATTCAATTTTGAGCCCAAACTTGTGTACTTCACATGGTCAGTTGTGGTGGGATGGTTGGACTCAGCTTGATTGAACAAGCAGTAATGTGACTTTGACACTGTTTAGAATTTACCTAATAATAATATATTAGTGTAATTCAGATACATTTCTATTTATAATTACCCATGGCTGCGGTTAAAATAGTTTTAATTAACAGATTATTTGCAAAGTGTAAAAAGCTGGCATGCAGTCTTAAAAATTATTTCAATAGAGATAGTACAAGTGAAATCTAAAGGTTTTAAACACTGGATTTATACGATGTAATATAAATCATGTTATTGCTGTTATGTTATTGAATTATCATAACCCTGAAATATTGACTGCACTGTAATGTATGCCTTTTATTTCGACACTGATCTCATTAAATCTTTCAAGGCTCATGTAACAGAACAAATATTAGGTAATAACTAATATAGAAAACAATAGGGGGTAGCTAGGGATTAGTGAAACTAAAGCAAGAGTTTAGTCAGCAAAAGGTCTATTGTCCAATCTTAACCTAATGTTTTCACACTATGTCTTACATGCATAGAATATGACAATGAGTTTATTGTATGGGTGCCTTTTACAGGTCTAATGGCCGTAAAATGATATAGAGTTTTATAATAGGGAAACACATATATGAACAATTCTCCTTTTTCTTTTCAATTTCCGTATCAACAACCAGCCATTTCACTGAGGGTTTGCTGCCACGCAGCCTATGCTTTAGACGGAGGAACAGTAGTGCCTATTCCTCCGTCATGAGAGCCGTCAGGTCTAGTTTAAATAAATTATTGCTTAAAACGTGATTATTATTTTACATATATTGCTAAGAAAAATCTGATTATCAAAGGCACAACTAGTGAGGTGCCAATGTCTGCCGCCTGCCTGCCCACCTTGGAGACAACATTTCATTAAAGTAACCACAATTCTTTTGGCAAATGCCTCATGTTGAGGGCGAAAAAGAGTAATAGTAGTTGACATGCTTAACCCAAAAACTTATCAAAGAAGTATATTGCACTGCATACTTGCAGCTGCAAATGTGCAAAATTGAGGTATTTTCGCTTAACAGCCTTTACTGCATTGTGTGACAATTAAAAATTTACGTTGAAACCATTGAATATAGTGAAAACATTCAAATTTAGAGAACATAGCCAGATTCTCCTGTTTTGTTTTCATGTTGATGCAACATTGCGCCAAGGACCAACTTGCACTACAAGAAGTGGATGAGAAAACACCAGGCATTGTGAACACAGACATGAGCCAGTTGCCCTATATGGTGAGTAAATCCTAAATAAAGGGACCTGAGATGACTTGATATTACTCTGGATGACTTCAAGTAATCTCTATGGATATCTCTCCCAGGTGCCAGTATCATTTAGTTGTTGGTGCTTCTAGTATATCTTTCGTGCAAATGGTAGTATCCATATTACTAAGATGGTAATTGCATTTTAACCACTCCATAGCATATCTTGAAATCATCTTGTACCAGTAAAACTGTCTCTGCCATACATACCCGGACACAGTCACCAGCTACCAATTCTTAAATACTTTAATCTGCAGTTGCCTTGCTGTCGACAGAGTGCTGCCAAATGCACAGGTAAGATCTGACCTCTAGGTTGGGAAGGACAACATATTTTTGCCACATATATAATGCCAGCTGCATAAGTATGGAAACACCTGTATCAGTAAGAACACAAAATGATCATGCCCTAGAAAATGAAAACAGGAGAATTAAAAATTCCATAATACAAAGACCTGATCAGTGATATTCAAAAGTATTTTTACTTAAAACGGTCAGCTGATTCCCTAGTGGACACAGGTTAGCCTGTAGTATGAAGTAACCCAGCTGTATATGTTCTTGAGTTGCAGTGCTGCCACCCAGTGTTAATGTCAGCTTGCAACACTGCTCTGTACAACTGCAGTGTATCTTGACCACTAGTATGTGCTAAAATGGAATTGTTGATTAGGACTGAAAATATTGTTACTAACAAGGCCTTCCCACTGAATGATTGCTTGTTCTATTCAGGGATGATATCATGGAGGGAAATGACCTGGAAGATGACGACCAGTTTCACAAAGCGTGTTTCATAATACAAAAGGTGAAGTTGTATGAAGCATTCATATTATCGATAGATCTCAGGGATGCAGTTTCCATGGTCATTGTCTTCAGATTAGATATTTGCATTTAATGAATAGCAAGTTGCCATGCAGCAAGGCTTTGTCAGTGGTATTTGTGAAGACTGAACTAGAAAGTTCTGGTCATAATATTAATGTGTGGAACCCCGTAGCTTTAATGCCAAAAACCTCCCTCCAGCAAGTGACTGGCTGCATATTGGCTGTTGTGCAGAATATGCTTTCAGACATAGAATATTAATGTGTAATGGTAATTGGTTTGAATTGGCCATTTCTTTCTTTTGCTCTATCATTTATTTTGCATGTTTTATTTAGTTTATTGCCTTCCTTTCCACTTACCAATTATATACAACTAACTGGCTGATTCAAATCAATTAAAGAGTTTTTCTTGAATTTTACTGCATTGGTGATCTTATATGTACAACAGGAATATGCATTCAGTCACTCCATAAAATTTTAAAATTATTTTGGCAAAAACGATTGACATGTTCCTTGTTCAAATACAAGTCCAGCTTGACAAAATCTTCTTGTGTGGCATAAAAAAAAGTTTATTTTGGCAAGTTTAAATGCTGGCCTAAGTCACCACTAATAATTAATAGTACTAATGGATTGATGAAGAGAGATAAAGCCGTTCTTTTTATTTTCAATGCAACCTCATGCCAAGGAGATGTGGCTGCGATGGAAAAATTACATCCAGATTGCAGACATTAGGAAATTGCCATGGTAAGTTAAGAATCTACTTTGATGAAACAATATGTCGCAATGTCATAACAACACATTGAATGTGCTTTATATTATGAGAAAAAAAATCCAATCCAATAAGCATTGTAGTTGCACGGGGTTTCTGTGGCTGGTGCATTGGTGCCACCTGGTGTTTGTCAACTGAAAATGTGGCTCCCCCTAGTGTGGTGACCACAGAACAGATGTTCTTCTGAGACTAAATGCTAATCAGTCCCACTAGTACCTAGACATAGACCACAAGATTTTATTATATTTCTTCAGACAATTACAAATCTCAGCTTGTTGGTAACTCACTTGACCTGTAGAAATTTTGTCTCTTAAAGCTCTGATTTGAATTTGTAATATGCATATTGTTACGCATTCAAATAAAACAATTCTTGGTGTATGCGACTGAACAATTACAATTGAATAGCAATTGTATAGCAGAACAAAACTTTCCAATCAGTTAAGCCATGCAATCCATGAGGTAATACAGAGTTTTTAGCCTTCAGTATCAATAGATTGATAGATAATTTAAATATATTGGTAATTTTGCAAATGTAATTCTTATTGCGATGGACAGCATTTCTGATGTTGGCAAATATCAAACCAGTCTAGGTAGGTAATTAAGCAGGTTGATGGGCCCAGGACAGTACATCCACCATGCAAATTGATGGGTCTTTCTTAGAAATCTTAACGATTTTAAGGCGATACTCAGCTCTGCTGTAATTCTTATGATGAAGATAAATGCATGTGCTTTATGTTTGTAGGACTCTCAATGATTGATGTTTAATTTCAGGAATGAAATCTTCAAAGAAAAGGGATCAACAGGAATGATGTTGAGGAGAGTGCTGTAGCATGAAAACAAAGGTGGAGTTGTTTCTAGTTAAAATCATAATTAGTGCTTGATGAAGGGATAGCAGCACCATGGTCTTTGTTTTTCTTGAACTTAGGATTTTGATTCTCTGTGTGCACTTGTGTGCGGTACTTCAACATATCATATTATCATTTGTGTAAATCACTTTGGCTCTATGATTAAAAAATATAGTGCTCTATAGCAGCAAACCCTCAGCGAACAAATGGAAACAGCAATAGATAAGAATGCCATAAGACTGCAAGGCAACACTTTAGGTGCTCAGTCAGAATTCTATTTCTATAATAGTTTTGGTGTAATTATTAGCTTGAATAATGTCAGTCTAGACTACAAAAACTTACAATTTGGCTAGATCTTTATAACTGTAATACACTTGAGTATATGTGAAGGGGGGGGGGGGGGGGGGACAGCGTACAATTTTTTAAACTTCTCATGTGAAATTAGTCAAATTACTAATTGAAATATGTTAAACATTCCAATGAATTTTACTGACAAATGGTAATAATAATATAAGAGTACTATGCATGTAGAGGCAATTAATAAATCAAAAACTCATTAAAATTCTAAAAAAATTAATAGAAATAGCAGAAGTCAACCAATACAAGAAAGAAAGCTTGAACTGTTTCAGATGCAACCAAGTCAGCTAGTGAAATATGTGCTGGTCATATCAAATTGGTTACTAAAAGGCATATTTTGGAGGCATATTTTGGACTGCTTAAGACATATAACTGATAGGCCTATATAAAAAGCTAAGTAGGAAACACAAACTGATGCTTTGATTAAAAGTTTTCATTGACACCAAATTTCCAATTGTCAATTCTGATTGTCATCGCATAGGCATGTCATGGTGTGGGTCATGTGACTGGGACTGCAAAAATTTTTTTTTGTAAAATTATTTTATGCATTTTTTTTTATTCGAAATGTAGTGTATAATGTACAAAGAATATGGCAATAAGGCAATACCATACTAATTTACTGGATATAATTTTAAATTTTATAATGGAATCTAGGAAAGAGCATTTAGGAAATAAACTATTCTTAGAAATTTTTTTTTTGAATGTTCCATTATTAAAAATGCAAGAGATAGATGATAAATGCGGAAAATTGAAAATATGATAAGCATGATATGTTAGTACAGCATACATGATTTCCTGCATGTAGATATTTAGCTTCAGATGTTAAGGTTTGCTTTGGATAAAAAAAATTTTTTTATCTTATTTAAAAAAAAGAAACATAGGTTAGGTATGTCAATGTGACCATCAAAAGGCACACAACTAGTAATAATATATGCAAAAGTTCATTAGAGTGAGGCATTGATTAGTTTTCAAGTGTTTCATAGATACAGTTATCTGGTCCACATGTCTAAAAATAAATCAGTGATAACAATAGCCACTTGGAACGCTCATTACCGAATGCAACAAATGTGGGAGAGCTTTGCAACATCTCTTTAACAGCATATTATATTTCATAACTAAGGTTCTTTCGTCCATGAAATATATTGTAAGTTTCCTAATGAAGTGTAAAATGCTACATCTGTTTTTCCCTCTACTAAGTGACAGGCTGCTTATAGACTGATGTGAATGGCTGCTTGTAGGCAGACAATACTTTCAGACTAAATGTAATATTTGAGAAACATTTGGCTCGAGTCAGCCATTACTGTGTTTTATGCCTATCTTTTATTTTGTATGATTTTATTTAGTTTATTTCCTACCTTTCCACTTACAATAACGAGCTACTTACAGGCTGATTCGATCCAATTGTGTGCATGAAATAGGTTTACTACATGGGGATGTAATTAGTCTTATATTATACGATCCTTCACTTGACCTGTATGCAGTCCGTCTCCTTAATAATGACAATCAAAATAAAATTGTTTGAATAATATAAATCAGTACTTAGTGTAAATCACAATTTTTCTTGGGGGGAATTTAAGAAACCTATATGCAGTATATAAGTGTAGATAGCTATTTAAATTGATTCCATAGTACATATATAAATTATTGAAAGATCAATAGATACCTAAAAAAAACAATTTATTGCATTATGACTTAACACAACAGGTGACAAAAACTTGGTTATTGCTAAGTAACTGGATGGTCTCCGTGACCAATGGGGTTTAGTAATGAATAAATGGTTTACTCATACACTAGAAATAATCGATTTCAATTTTGAAATACGCACATGTAAAGTGACTGATCATATTGAGTTTAGGGTCCCGTGACCATTTTGATTTTAACTCGGAAGGTATTTTAGCCGGTTTTAATTATTTTAATTCAGTTTTGAGCCCCAATTGCATATGTCACATGGTCAGGTGTGGTGGGTTGATTTTGACACTGTTTAGAATTTACATTATAATATTATATAAGTGTAATTCACACCTATTGCTTAATATAATTACCCATTGCTGCGGTTAAAATAGTTTAAATTAACAGATTATTTCAAAGTATAAAAAGCTCGTATGAAGTCTTAAAACTTATTTCAATAGAGGTAGTACAAGTTAAATCTAAAGGGTAATTCAGACATCTAATGCTTTATGGTTTTAAACACTGGATTTATATGATGTAATATTGAATTATCATAGCCCTGAAATATTGACTGTACTGTGATGTATGCCTTTTATTTCGACACTGATCTCATTAAATCTTTCAAGCTTCATGTAACAGAACAAATATTAGGTATTAACTAATGTAGAAAACAATAGGGGGTAGCTGGGGATTAGTGAAACTAAAGCAAGACTTTAGTCAGCAAAAGGTCTATTATCCAATCTTAACCTAATGTTTTCACACTATGTCTTACATACATAGAATATGACAATGAGTTTATTGTATGGGTGCCTTTTACAGGTCTAATGGCCGTAAAATGATATAGAGTTTTATAATAGGGAAACGCATTTATAAACAATTCTCCTTTTTTTTTCAATTTCCGTATAAACAACCAGCCATTTCTTGAGGGTTTGCTACCACGCAGCCTATGCTTTTGACGGAGGAACAGTAGTGCCTATTCCTCCGTCATGAGAGCCGTCAGGTCTGGTTTAAATAAATTATTGCTTGAAACATGATTATTATTTTACATATATTGCTAAGAAAAACTTGACTATCAAAGGCACAACTAGTGAGGTGCAAATGTCTGCCGCCTGCCTGCCCACCTTGCAGACAACATTTCATTAAAGTAACCACAATACTTTTGGCAAATGTCTCATGTTGAGGGCGGAAAAGAGTAATAGTAGTTGACATGCATAACCCAAAAAAATTATCAAAGAAGTATATTGCACGGCATACTTGCAGCTGCAAATGTGCAAAATTAAGGTATTTTTGCTCAACAGCTTTTACTGCATTGTGTGACAATTAAAATTGATGTTGAAACCGTTGAATATAAGGAAATCATTCAAATTTAGAGAACATAAGCCAGATTCTCCTGTTTTGTTTTCATGTTGATGCAACATTATGCCAAGGACCAACTTGCACTTCAAGAAGTGGATGAGAAAACACCAGGCATTGTCAACTCAGACATGAGCCAGTTGCCCTATATGGTGAGTAAATCCTAAATAAAGGGACCTGAGATGACTTGATATTACTCAAATGTCTGATGACTTAAAGTAAGCTCTATGGATATCTCTCTGTTGCCAATATCATTTAGTTGTTGGTGCTTCTAGTCTATTTTTCATGCAAATGGTAGTATCCATATTACTAAGATGGTAATTGCATTTTAACCACTCCATAGCATATCTTGAAAACAACATATTTTTGCCACATATATAATGTTAACTGCATAAGTATGGAAACACCTGTATAAGTAAGAAGACAAAATCATCATGCTCTTGAAAATGAAACAGCTGAATTAGAAATGCCATAACATAAAGACCTCGACAGTGATATTCAAAAGTAGTTTTACTTAAAAAGGTCAGCTGATTCCCTTAGGTGACCAGTGGACACAGGTTAGCCTGGAGTATGAAGTAACCAAGCTGTATATGTTCCAAAGCAGGATGCCTCCTCGTGTTCTTGAGTTGCAGTGCTGCCACCCAGTGTTAATGTCAGCTTGCAACAGTGCTCTGTACAACTGCAGTGTATCATGACCACCAGTATGTGCTAAAATGGAATTGTTGTTACTAAGAAGGCCTTACCACTGAATGATTGCTTGTTCTATTCAGGGATAATATCATGGAAGGAAATGACCTGGAAGATGACGACCAGTTTCACAAAGCGTGTTTCATAATACAAAAGGTGAAGTTGTATGAAGCATTCATATTATCGATAGATCTCAGGGATGCAGTTTCCATGGTCATTGTCTTCAGATTAGATATTTGCATTTAATGAATAGCAAGTTGCCATGCAGAAACATAATATTAATGTGTGGAACCCTGTGGCTTTAATGCCAAAAACATCCAGCAAGTGACTCGCTGCATATTGGCTGTTGTGCAGAATATGCTTTCAGGCATCGAATATTAATGTATAATGGTAATTGGTTTGAATTGGCCATTTCTTTCTTTTGCTCTATCATTTATTTTGCATGTTATTTTTAGTTTATTGCCTACCTTTCCACTTACCAATTACATACAACTAACTGGCTGATTCAAATCAATTGAAAAAGAGTTTTCCATGAATTTTACTGCACTTTATATTGGTGATCTTATATGTACAACAGGAATATGCAGTCAGTCACTCCATAAAATTTCTAAATTATTTTGGCGAAAATGATTGTCATGTTACTTGTTCAAATACAAGTCCAGCTTGACAAAATCTTCTTGTGTGGCATAAAAAAAAGTTTATTTTGGCAAGTGTAAATGAAGGCCATGGCAAATGGATATCCCTTAGTCACCACTAATAATTAAATGTACTAAGGGATTGATGAAGAGAGATAAAGCCGTTCTTTTTATTTTCAATGCAACCTCATGCCAAGGAGATGTGGCTGCGATGGAAAAATGACATCGAGATTGCAGACATTAGGAAATTGCCATGGTAAGTTAAGAATCTACTTTGATAAAACCATGTGTCTGAATGTCATAACAATGCAATAAGTATTGTAGTTGCACAGGGTTTCTGTTTCTGCTTCACCTGGTGTTTTTCAACTTAAAACGTGGCTCCCTCTAGTGTGGTGACCATGGAACAGATGTTCTTCTGAGACTAAGTGCTAATCAGTCCCACTAGTACCTAGACATAGACACAAGCTTTTATTATATGTCTTCAGACAATTATAAATCTCAGCTTGTTAGTACTCAACTGACCTGTAGAAATTTTATCCTTACTTAAGTCTCTGATATGAATTTGTAATATATGCATATTGTTGCACATTCAATGAAAACAGTTACTAAATTCTTGTTGTATGTGACTGAACAAATAAAATTGAATAGCAATTGTATAGCAGAACAAAATTTTTCAATCTGTTAGGCCATGCAATCCATGAGGTAGTAATACTGAAATTTTAGCCTTCAGTATCAATAGATTGATAATTTAAATATATTGGTAAATTTGCAAATGTTATTCTTATTGAGATGGACAGCTTTAATCGGGTAGTGTAGCATTTCTGATGTTGGTCAGTTGAGCAGGTAGAACCCCCTGAAGATGTAAGGCTAGTGTCGCACCCTGGTGTATGTTTGACTGGTGACAAATATCAAGCCAGTCTTTAGGTAGGTAATTAAGCAGGTTGTTGGGCCGGGACAGTACATCCACCATGCAAATTGATGGGTCTTTCTTAGAGATCTTAACGATTTTAAGGCGATACTCAGCTCTGCTGTAATTCTTATGATGAAGATAAATGCATGTGCTTTATGTTTGTAGGACTCTCAATGATTGATGTTTAATTTCAGGAATGAAATCTTCAAAGAAAAGGGATCAACAGGAATGATGTTGAGGAGAGTGCTGTAGCATGAAAACAAAGGTGGAGTTGTTTCTAGTTAAAATCATAATTAGTGCTTGATGAAGGGATAGCAGCACCATGGTCTTTGTTTTTCTTGAACTTAGGATTTTGATTCTCTGTGTGCACTTGTGTGCGGTACTTCAACATATCATATTATCATTTGTGTAAATCACTTTGGCTCTATGATTAAAAAATATAGTGCTCTATAGCAGCAAACCCTCAGCGAACAAATGGAAACAGCAATAGATAAGAATGCCATTAGGCTGCAAGGCCACACTTTAGGTGCTCAGTCAGAATTCTATTTCTATAATAGTTTTGGTGCAATTATTAGGTAGATTAATGTCAGTCTAGACTATAAAGACTTGAAACTTGGCTAGATGGCTAGATCTTTATAACTGTAAGGCACCTGAATAAATGGGAGGGGGGACAGTATACAATTTTTTTAACTTCTGATGTGAAATTAGTCAAATTACTAATTGAAATATGTTAAACATTCCAATGTTCCTGCCTAAAAAAAACTAAAACTAATTGGAACTCATTTAACTTTTAAAAAAATTAATAGAAATAGCAGAAGTCAACCAATACAAGAAAGAAAGCTTGAACTGTTTCAGATGCAACCAAGTCTGCTAAGGAAATATGTGCTGGTCATATCGAAATGGTTACTAAAAGGCATATTTTGGAGGCATATTTTAACTTCTGATGTGAAATTAGTCAAATTACTAATTGAAATATGTTAAACATTCCAATGTTCCTGCCTAAAAAAAACTAAAACTAATTGGAACTCATTTAACTTTTAAAAAAATTAATAGAAATAGCAGAAGTCAACCAATACAAGAAAGAAAGCTTGAACTGTTTCAGATGCAACCAAGTCTGCTAAGGAAATATGTGCTGGTCATATCGAAATGGTTACTAAAAGGCATATTTTGGAGGCATATTTTAACTTCTGATGTGAAATTAGTCAAATTACTAATTGAAATATGTTAAACATTCCAATGTTCCTGCCTAAAAAAAACTAAAACTAATTGGAACTCATTTAACTTTTAAAAAAATTAATAGAAATAGCAGAAGTCAACCAATACAAGAAAGAAAGCTTGAACTGTTTCAGATGCAACCAAGTCTGCTAAGGAAATATGTGCTGGTCATATCGAAATGGTTACTAAAAGGCATATTTTGGAGGCATATTTTGGACTACTTAAGACATATATAACTGATAGGCCTATATGAAGAGATAACTATGAAATGAAACATAAACTGATACTTTGATTAGAAGTTTTCATTGACACCAAATTTGCAATTGTCAATTCTGATTGTCATCGCATAGGCATGTCATGGTGTGGGTCATGTGACTGGGAAGGAAAAAAATCTTTTTTTTTTGTAAAATTATTTTATGTATTATTTTCATTCGAAATGTAGAGTGTATAATGTACAAAGAATATGGCAATAAGGCGGCACCGTACTAATTTCCTGGATATAATTTTAAATTTTATAATGGAATCTAGGAAAGAGCATTTAGGAATTAAAGCTATTCTTAGCATTTTTTTTTTTGAATGTTCCATTATTAAAAATGCAAGAGATAGATGATAAATGCGGAAAATTGAAAATATGATAAGCATGATATGTTAGTACAGCATACATGATTTCCTGCATGTAGATATTTTGCTTCAGATGTTAAGGTTTGCTTTGGATAAAAAAATTTTTTTTAAACATAGGTTAGGTATGTCAATGTGACCATCAAAAGGCACACAACTAGTAATAATATATGCAAAAGTTCAATAGAGTGAGGCATTGATTAGTTTTCAAGTGTTTCATAGATACAGTTATCTGGTCCACATGTCTAAAAATAAATCAGTGATAACAATAGCCACTTGGAACGCTCATTACCGAATGCAACAAATGTGGGAGAGCTTTGCAACATCTCTTTAACAGCATATTATATTTCATAACTAAGGTTCTTTCGTCCATGAAATATTTTGTAAGTTTCCTAATGAAATGTAAAATGCTACATCTGTTTTTCCCTCTACTAAGTGACAGGCTGCTTATAGACTGATGTGAATGGCTGCTTGTAGGCAGACAATACTTTCAGACTTAATGTAATATTTGAGAAACATTTGGCTTGAGTCAGCCATTACTGTGTTTTATGCCTATCTTTTATTTTGTATGATTTTATTTAGTTTATTTCCTACCTTTCCACTTACAATAATGAGCTACTAACAGGCTGATTCGATCCAATTGTGTGCATGAAATAGGTTTACTACATGGGGATGTAATTAGTCTTATATTATACGATCCTTCACTTGACCTGTATGCAGTCAGTCTCCTTAATAATGACAATCAATAAAATCGTTTGAATAATATAAATCAGTACTTAGTGTAAATCAAAATTTTTCTTGGGGGAATTTAAGAAAGCTATATGTGGTATTTAAGTGTAGATAGCCATTTAAATGATTCCATAGTACATATATAACTTATTGAAAGAACAATAGATACCTAAAAAACAATTTATTGCATTATAACTTAGCAGTAAACCACAGTCTTTGTCACCTCTGATGCGTTAAGTGTAATGAAGTCTATAAAAATGGTTTACTGATACACTAGAAATAATGAATTTCAATTTCATTTAATCAACAATAAGTAACACTGTGAGAAAACCTGGTGAAATTGAGTAAATATGGGATATTTTCATTGTACGAGTTGGAATCAAAATGGTCACGGGAGCCTAAACTCAATATGATTGGTCACTTCACATGTACGTATTTCAAAATGAATTAAATTAGCGTCATATTGCCATATTCACACAGCCTACATGTTTTTGTGGTCTGTGACATTGACCATTACTGGTACAATGATGCATTAATGCTGCCATAGAAAGCATTCAATCAGACTACATTTCACACCTGAGTTTTTTTAAAGTAGTGATGTTATGTCATGCTGTTATAAAAAGCTCTAGCCAATCTCTAAATTTGTTGCTTGCCCCAATAATTGTTTTAATACCAGGAAGGGTTTTAAAATGTAATGTGGGCTAGAAGGTAATTCAGCCTGAATTAATTATTTTAATTCAATTTTGAGCCCAAACTTGTGTACTTCACATGGTCAGTTGTGGTGGGATGGTTGGACTCAGCTTGATTGAACAAGCAGTAATGTGACTTTGACACTGTTTAGAATTTACCTAATAATAATATATTAGTGTAATTCAGATACATTTCTATTTATAATTACCCATGGCTGCGGTTAAAATAGTTTTAATTAACAGATTATTTGCAAAGTGTAAAAAGCTGGCATGCAGTCTTAAAAATTATTTCAATAGAGATAGTACAAGTGAAATCTAAAGGTTTTAAACACTGGATTTATACGATGTAATATAAATCATGTTATTGCTGTTATGTTATTGAATTATCATAACCCTGAAATATTGACTGCACTGTAATGTATGCCTTTTATTTCGACACTGATCTCATTAAATCTTTCAAGGCTCATGTAACAGAACAAATATTAGGTAATAACTAATATAGAAAACAATAGGGGGTAGCTAGGGATTAGTGAAACTAAAGCAAGAGTTTAGTCAGCAAAAGGTCTATTGTCCAATCTTAACCTAATGTTTTCACACTATGTCTTACATGCATAGAATATGACAATGAGTTTATTGTATGGGTGCCTTTTACAGGTCTAATGGCCGTAAAATGATATAGAGTTTTATAATAGGGAAACACATATATGAACAATTCTCCTTTTTCTTTTCAATTTCCGTATCAACAACCAGCCATTTCACTGAGGGTTTGCTGCCACGCAGCCTATGCTTTAGACGGAGGAACAGTAGTGCCTATTCCTCCGTCATGAGAGCCGTCAGGTCTAGTTTAAATAAATTATTGCTTAAAACGTGATTATTATTTTACATATATTGCTAAGAAAAATCTGATTATCAAAGGCACAACTAGTGAGGTGCCAATGTCTGCCGCCTGCCTGCCCACCTTGGAGACAACATTTCATTAAAGTAACCACAATTCTTTTGGCAAATGCCTCATGTTGAGGGCGAAAAAGAGTAATAGTAGTTGACATGCTTAACCCAAAAACTTATCAAAGAAGTATATTGCACTGCATACTTGCAGCTGCAAATGTGCAAAATTGAGGTATTTTCGCTTAACAGCCTTTACTGCATTGTGTGACAATTAAAAATTTACGTTGAAACCATTGAATATAGTGAAAACATTCAAATTTAGAGAACATAGCCAGATTCTCCTGTTTTGTTTTCATGTTGATGCAACATTGCGCCAAGGACCAACTTGCACTACAAGAAGTGGATGAGAAAACACCAGGCATTGTGAACACAGACATGAGCCAGTTGCCCTATATGGTGAGTAAATCCTAAATAAAGGGACCTGAGATGACTTGATATTACTCTGGATGACTTCAAGTAATCTCTATGGATATCTCTCCCAGGTGCCAGTATCATTTAGTTGTTGGTGCTTCTAGTATATCTTTCGTGCAAATGGTAGTATCCATATTACTAAGATGGTAATTGCATTTTAACCACTCCATAGCATATCTTGAAATCATCTTGTACCAGTAAAACTGTCTCTGCCATACATACCCGGACACAGTCACCAGCTACCAATTCTTAAATACTTTAATCTGCAGTTGCCTTGCTGTCGACAGAGTGCTGCCAAATGCACAGGTAAGATCTGACCTCTAGGTTGGGAAGGACAACATATTTTTGCCACATATATAATGCCAGCTGCATAAGTATGGAAACACCTGTATCAGTAAGAACACAAAATGATCATGCCCTAGAAAATGAAAACAGGAGAATTAAAAATTCCATAATACAAAGACCTGATCAGTGATATTCAAAAGTATTTTTACTTAAAACGGTCAGCTGATTCCCTAGTGGACACAGGTTAGCCTGTAGTATGAAGTAACCCAGCTGTATATGTTCTTGAGTTGCAGTGCTGCCACCCAGTGTTAATGTCAGCTTGCAACACTGCTCTGTACAACTGCAGTGTATCTTGACCACTAGTATGTGCTAAAATGGAATTGTTGATTAGGACTGAAAATATTGTTACTAACAAGGCCTTCCCACTGAATGATTGCTTGTTCTATTCAGGGATGATATCATGGAGGGAAATGACCTGGAAGATGACGACCAGTTTCACAAAGCGTGTTTCATAATACAAAAGGTGAAGTTGTATGAAGCATTCATATTATCGATAGATCTCAGGGATGCAGTTTCCATGGTCATTGTCTTCAGATTAGATATTTGCATTTAATGAATAGCAAGTTGCCATGCAGCAAGGCTTTGTCAGTGGTATTTGTGAAGACTGAACTAGAAAGTTCTGGTCATAATATTAATGTGTGGAACCCCGTAGCTTTAATGCCAAAAACCTCCCTCCAGCAAGTGACTGGCTGCATATTGGCTGTTGTGCAGAATATGCTTTCAGACATAGAATATTAATGTGTAATGGTAATTGGTTTGAATTGGCCATTTCTTTCTTTTGCTCTATCATTTATTTTGCATGTTTTATTTAGTTTATTGCCTTCCTTTCCACTTACCAATTATATACAACTAACTGGCTGATTCAAATCAATTAAAGAGTTTTTCTTGAATTTTACTGCATTGGTGATCTTATATGTACAACAGGAATATGCATTCAGTCACTCCATAAAATTTTAAAATTATTTTGGCAAAAACGATTGACATGTTCCTTGTTCAAATACAAGTCCAGCTTGACAAAATCTTCTTGTGTGGCATAAAAAAAAGTTTATTTTGGCAAGTTTAAATGCTGGCCTAAGTCACCACTAATAATTAATAGTACTAATGGATTGATGAAGAGAGATAAAGCCGTTCTTTTTATTTTCAATGCAACCTCATGCCAAGGAGATGTGGCTGCGATGGAAAAATTACATCCAGATTGCAGACATTAGGAAATTGCCATGGTAAGTTAAGAATCTACTTTGATGAAACAATATGTTGCAATGTCATAACAACACATTGAATGTGCTTTATATTATGAGAAAAAAAATCCAATCCAATAAGCATTGTAGTTGCACGGGGTTTCTGTGGCTGGTGCATTGGTGCCACCTGGTGTTTGTCAACTGAAAATGTGGCTCCCCCTAGTGTGGTGACCACAGAACAGATGTTCTTCTGAGACTAAATGCTAATCAGTCCCACTAGTACCTAGACATAGACCACAAGATTTTATTATATTTCTTCAGACAATTACAAATCTCAGCTTGTTGGTAACTCACTTGACCTGTAGAAATTTTGTCTCTTAAAGCTCTGATTTGAATTTGTAATATGCATATTGTTACGCATTCAAATAAAACAATTCTTGGTGTATGCGACTGAACAATTACAATTGAATAGCAATTGTATAGCAGAACAAAACTTTCCAATCAGTTAAGCCATGCAATCCATGAGGTAATACAGAGTTTTTAGCCTTCAGTATCAATAGATTGATAGATAATTTAAATATATTGGTAATTTTGCAAATGTAATTCTTATTGCGATGGACAGCATTTCTGATGTTGGCAAATATCAAACCAGTCTAGGTAGGTAATTAAGCAGGTTGATGGGCCCAGGACAGTACATCCACCATGCAAATTGATGGGTCTTTCTTAGAAATCTTAACGATTTTAAGGCGATACTCAGCTCTGCTGTAATTCTTATGATGAAGATAAATGCATGTGCTTTATGTTTGTAGGACTCTCAATGATTGATGTTTAATTTCAGGAATGAAATCTTCAAAGAAAAGGGATCAACAGGAATGATGTTGAGGAGAGTGCTGTAGCATGAAAACAAAGGTGGAGTTGTTTCTAGTTAAAATCATAATTAGTGCTTGATGAAGGGATAGCAGCACCATGGTCTTTGTTTTTCTTGAACTTAGGATTTTGATTCTCTGTGTGCACTTGTGTGCGGTACTTCAACATATCATATTATCATTTGTGTAAATCACTTTGGCTCTATGATTAAAAAATATAGTGCTCTATAGCAGCAAACCCTCAGCGAACAAATGGAAACAGCAATAGATAAGAATGCCATAAGACTGCAAGGCAACACTTTAGGTGCTCAGTCAGAATTCTATTTCTATAATAGTTTTGGTGTAATTATTAGCTTGAATAATGTCAGTCTAGACTACAAAAACTTACAATTTGGCTAGATCTTTATAACTGTAATACACTTGAGTATATGTGAAGGGGGGGGGGGGGGGACAGCGTACAATTTTTTAAACTTCTCATGTGAAATTAGTCAAATTACTAATTGAAATATGTTAAACATTCCAATGAATTTTACTGACAAATGGTAATAATAATATAAGAGTACTATGCATGTAGAGGCAATTAATAAATCAAAAACTCATTAAAATTCTAAAAAAATTAATAGAAATAGCAGAAGTCAACCAATACAAGAAAGAAAGCTTGAACTGTTTCAGATGCAACCAAGTCAGCTAGTGAAATATGTGCTGGTCATATCAAATTGGTTACTAAAAGGCATATTTTGGAGGCATATTTTGGACTGCTTAAGACATATAACTGATAGGCCTATATAAAAAGCTAAGTAGGAAACACAAACTGATGCTTTGATTAAAAGTTTTCATTGACACCAAATTTGCAATTGTCAATTCTGATTGTCATCGCATAGGCATGTCATGGTGTGGGTCATGTGACTGGGACTGCAAAAATTTTTTTTTGTAAAATTATTTTATGCATTATTTTCATTCGAAATGTAGTGTATAATGTACAAAGAATATGGCAATAAGGCAATACCATACTAATTTACTGGATATAATTTTAAATTTTATAATGGAATCTAGGAAAGAGCATTTAGGAAATAAACTATTCTTAGAAATTTTTTTTTTGAATGTTCCATTATTAAAAATGCAAGAGATAGATGATAAATGCGGAAAATTGAAAATATGATAAGCATGATATGTTAGTACAGCATACATGATTTCCTGCATGTAGATATTTAGCTTCAGATGTTAAGGTTTGCTTTGGATAAAAAAATTTTTTTTATCTTATTTAAAAAAAAGAAACATAGGTTAGGTATGTCAATGTGACCATCAAAAGGCACACAACTAGTAATAATATATGCAAAAGTTCATTAGAGTGAGGCATTGATTAGTTTTCAAGTGTTTCATAGATACAGTTATCTGGTCCACATGTCTAAAAATAAATCAGTGATAACAATAGCCACTTGGAACGCTCATTACCGAATGCAACAAATGTGGGAGAGCTTTGCAACATCTCTTTAACAGCATATTATATTTCATAACTAAGGTTCTTTCGTCCATGAAATATATTGTAAGTTTCCTAATGAAGTGTAAAATGCTACATCTGTTTTTCCCTCTACTAAGTGACAGGCTGCTTATAGACTGATGTGAATGGCTGCTTGTAGGCAGACAATACTTTCAGACTAAATGTAATATTTGAGAAACATTTGGCTCGAGTCAGCCATTACTGTGTTTTATGCCTATCTTTTATTTTGTATGATTTTATTTAGTTTATTTCCTACCTTTCCACTTACAATAACGAGCTACTTACAGGCTGATTCGATCCAATTGTGTGCATGAAATAGGTTTACTACATGGGGATGTAATTTAGTCTTATATCATACGATCCTTCACACGACCTGTATGCAGTCCGTCTCCTTAATAATGACAATCAAAATAAAATTGTTTGAATAATATAAATCAGTACTTAGTGTAAATCCCAATTTTTCTTGGGGGGAATTTAAGAAACCTATATGCAGTATATAAGTGTAGATAGCTATTTAAATTGATTCCATAGTACATATATAAATTATTGAAAGATCAATAGATACCTAAAAAAAACAATTTATTGCATTATGACTTAACACAACAGGTGACAAAAACTTGGTTATTGCTAAGTAACTGGATGGTCTCCGTGACCAATGGGGTTTAGTAATGAATAAATGGTTTACTCATACACTAGAAATAATCGATTTCAATTTTGAAATACGCACATGTAAAGTGACTGATCATATTGAGTTTAGGGTCCCGTGACCATTTTGATTTTAACTCGGAAGGTATTTTAGCCGGTTTTAATTATTTTAATTCAGTTTTGAGCCCCAATTGCATATGTCACATGGTCAGGTGTGGTGGGTTGATTTTGACACTGTTTAGAATTTACATTATAATATTATATAAGTGTAATTCACACCTATTGCTTAATATAATTACCCATTGCTGCGGTTAAAATAGTTTAAATTAACAGATTATTTCAAAGTATAAAAAGCTCGTATGAAGTCTTAAAACTTATTTCAATAGAGGTAGTACAAGTTAAATCTAAAGGGTAATTCAGACATCTAATGCTTTATGGTTTTAAACACTGGATTTATATGATGTAATATTGAATTATCATAGCCCTGAAATATTGACTGTACTGTGATGTATGCCTTTTATTTCGACACTGATCTCATTAAATCTTTCAAGCTTCATGTAACAGAACAAATATTAGGTATTAACTAATGTAGAAAACAATAGGGGGTAGCTGGGGATTAGTGAAACTAAAGCAAGACTTTAGTCAGCAAAAGGTCTATTATCCAATCTTAACCTAATGTTTTCACACTATGTCTTACATACATAGAATATGACAATGAGTTTATTGTATGGGTGCCTTTTACAGGTCTAATGGCCGTAAAATGATATAGAGTTTTATAATAGGGAAACGCATTTATAAACAATTCTCCTTTTTTTTTCAAATTTCCGTATAAACAACCAGCCATTTCTTGAGGGTTTGCTACCACGCAGCCTATGCTTTTGACGGAGGAACAGTAGTGCCTATTCCTCCGTCATGAGAGCCGTCAGGTCTAGTTTAAATAAATTATTGCTTGAAACATGATTATTATTTTACATATATTGCTAAGAAAAACTTGACTATCAAAGGCACAACTAGTGAGGTGCAAATGTCTGCCGCCTGCCTGCCCACCTTGCAGACAACATTTCATTAAAGTAACCACAATACTTTTGGCAAATGTCTCATGTTGAGGGCGGAAAAGAGTAATAGTAGTTGACATGCATAACCCAAAAAAATTATCAAAGAAGTATATTGCACGGCATACTTGCAGCTGCAAATGTGCAAAATTAAGGTATTTTTGCTCAACAGCTTTTACTGCATTGTGTGACAATTAAAATTGATGTTGAAACCGTTGAATATAAGGAAATCATTCAAATTTAGAGAACATAAGCCAGATTCTCCTGTTTTGTTTTCATGTTGATGCAACATTATGCCAAGGACCAACTTGCACTTCAAGAAGTGGATGAGAAAACACCAGGCATTGTCAACTCAGACATGAGCCAGTTGCCCTATATGGTGAGTAAATCCTAAATAAAGGGACCTGAGATGACTTGATATTACTCAAATGTCTGATGACTTAAAGTAAGCTCTATGGATATCTCTCTGTTGCCAATATCATTTAGTTGTTGGTGCTTCTAGTCTATTTTTCATGCAAATGGTAGTATCCATATTACTAAGATGGTAATTGCATTTTAACCACTCCATAGCATATCTTGAAAACAACATATTTTTGCCACATATATAATGTTAACTGCATAAGTATGGAAACACCTGTATAAGTAAGAAGACAAAATCATCATGCTCTTGAAAATGAAACAGCTGAATTAGAAATGCCATAACATAAAGACCTCGACAGTGATATTCAAAAGTAGTTTTACTTAAAAAGGTCAGCTGATTCCCTTAGGTGACCAGTGGACACAGGTTAGCCTGGAGTATGAAGTAACCAAGCTGTATATGTTCCAAAGCAGGATGCCTCCTCGTGTTCTTGAGTTGCAGTGCTGCCACCCAGTGTTAATGTCAGCTTGCAACAGTGCTCTGTACAACTGCAGTGTATCATGACCACCAGTATGTGCTAAAATGGAATTGTTGTTACTAAGAAGGCCTTACCACTGAATGATTGCTTGTTCTATTCAGGGATAATATCATGGAAGGAAATGACCTGGAAGATGACGACCAGTTTCACAAAGCGTGTTTCATAATACAAAAGGTGAAGTTGTATGAAGCATTCATATTATCGATAGATCTCAGGGATGCAGTTTCCATGGTCATTGTCTTCAGATTAGATATTTGCATTTAATGAATAGCAAGTTGCCATGCAGAAACATAATATTAATGTGTGGAACCCTGTGGCTTTAATGCCAAAAACATCCAGCAAGTGACTCGCTGCATATTGGCTGTTGTGCAGAATATGCTTTCAGGCATCGAATATTAATGTATAATGGTAATTGGTTTGAATTGGCCATTTCTTTCTTTTGCTCTATCATTTATTTTGCATGTTATTTTTAGTTTATTGCCTACCTTTCCACTTACCAATTACATACAACTAACTGGCTGATTCAAATCAATTGAAAAAGAGTTTTCCATGAATTTTACTGCACTTTATATTGGTGATCTTATATGTACAACAGGAATATGCAGTCAGTCACTCCATAAAATTTCTAAATTATTTTGGCGAAAATGATTGTCATGTTACTTGTTCAAATACAAGTCCAGCTTGACAAAATCTTCTTGTGTGGCATAAAAAAAAGTTTATTTTGGCAAGTGTAAATGAAGGCCATGGCAAATGGATATCCCTTAGTCACCACTAATAATTAAATGTACTAAGGGATTGATGAAGAGAGATAAAGCCGTTCTTTTTATTTTCAATGCAACCTCATGCCAAGGAGATGTGGCTGCGATGGAAAAATGACATCGAGATTGCAGACATTAGGAAATTGCCATGGTAAGTTAAGAATCTACTTTGATAAAACCATGTGTCTGAATGTCATAACAATGCAATAAGTATTGTAGTTGCACAGGGTTTCTGTTTCTGCTTCACCTGGTGTTTTTCAACTTAAAACGTGGCTCCCTCTAGTGTGGTGACCATGGAACAGATGTTCTTCTGAGACTAAGTGCTAATCAGTCCCACTAGTACCTAGACATAGACACAAGCTTTTATTATATGTCTTCAGACAATTATAAATCTCAGCTTGTTAGTACTCAACTGACCTGTAGAAATTTTATCCTTACTTAAGTCTCTGATATGAATTTGTAATATATGCATATTGTTGCACATTCAATGAAAACAGTTACTAAATTCTTGTTGTATGTGACTGAACAAATAAAATTGAATAGCAATTGTATAGCAGAACAAAATTTTTCAATCTGTTAGGCCATGCAATCCATGAGGTAGTAATACTGAAATTTTAGCCTTCAGTATCAATAGATTGATAATTTAAATATATTGGTAAATTTGCAAATGTTATTCTTATTGAGATGGACAGCTTTAATCGGGTAGTGTAGCATTTCTGATGTTGGTCAGTTGAGCAGGTAGAACCCCCTGAAGATGTAAGGCTAGTGTCGCACCCTGGTGTATGTTTGACTGGTGACAAATATCAAGCCAGTCTTTAGGTAGGTAATTAAGCAGGTTGTTGGGCCGGGACAGTACATCCACCATGCAAATTGATGGGTCTTTCTTAGAGATCTTAACGATTTTAAGGCGATACTCAGCTCTGCTGTAATTCTTATGATGAAGATAAATGCATGTGCTTTATGTTTGTAGGACTCTCAATGATTGATGTTTAATTTCAGGAATGAAATCTTCAAAGAAAAGGGATCAACAGGAATGATGTTGAGGAGAGTGCTGTAGCATGAAAACAAAGGTGGAGTTGTTTCTAGTTAAAATCATAATTAGTGCTTGATGAAGGGATAGCAGCACCATGGTCTTTGTTTTTCTTGAACTTAGGATTTTGATTCTCTGTGTGCACTTGTGTGCGGTACTTCAACATATCATATTATCATTTGTGTAAATCACTTTGGCTCTATGATTAAAAAATATAGTGCTCTATAGCAGCAAACCCTCAGCGAACAAATGGAAACAGCAATAGATAAGAATGCCATTAGGCTGCAAGGCCACACTTTAGGTGCTCAGTCAGAATTCTATTTCTATAATAGTTTTGGTGCAATTATTAGGTAGATTAATGTCAGTCTAGACTATAAAGACTTGAAACTTGGCTAGATGGCTAGATCTTTATAACTGTAAGGCACCTGAATAAATGGGAGGGGGGACAGTATACAATTTTTTTAACTTCTGATGTGAAATTAGTCAAATTACTAATTGAAATATGTTAAACATTCCAATGTTCCTGCCTAAAAAAAACTAAAACTAATTGGAACTCATTTAACTTTTAAAAAAATTAATAGAAATAGCAGAAGTCAACCAATACAAGAAAGAAAGCTTGAACTGTTTCAGATGCAACCAAGTCTGCTAAGGAAATATGTGCTGGTCATATCGAAATGGTTACTAAAAGGCATATTTTGGAGGCATATTTTAACTTCTGATGTGAAATTAGTCAAATTACTAATTGAAATATGTTAAACATTCCAATGTTCCTGCCTAAAAAAAACTAAAACTAATTGGAACTCATTTAACTTTTAAAAAAATTAATAGAAATAGCAGAAGTCAACCAATACAAGAAAGAAAGCTTGAACTGTTTCAGATGCAACCAAGTCTGCTAAGGAAATATGTGCTGGTCATATCGAAATGGTTACTAAAAGGCATATTTTGGAGGCATATTTTAACTTCTGATGTGAAATTAGTCAAATTACTAATTGAAATATGTTAAACATTCCAATGTTCCTGCCTAAAAAAAACTAAAACTAATTGGAACTCATTTAACTTTTAAAAAAATTAATAGAAATAGCAGAAGTCAACCAATACAAGAAAGAAAGCTTGAACTGTTTCAGATGCAACCAAGTCTGCTAAGGAAATATGTGCTGGTCATATCGAAATGGTTACTAAAAGGCATATTTTGGAGGCATATTTTGGACTACTTAAGACATATATAACTGATAGGCCTATATGAAGAGATAACTATGAAATGAAACATAAACTGATACTTTGATTAGAAGTTTTCATTGACACCAAATTTGCAATTGTCAATTCTGATTGTCATCGCATAGGCATGTCATGGTGTGGGTCATGTGACTGGGAAGGAAAAAAATCTTTTTTTTTTGTAAAATTATTTTATGTATTATTTTCATTCGAAATGTAGAGTGTATAATGTACAAAGAATATGGCAATAAGGCGGCACCGTACTAATTTCCTGGATATAATTTTAAATTTTATAATGGAATCTAGGAAAGAGCATTTAGGAATTAAAGCTATTCTTAGCATTTTTTTTTTTGAATGTTCCATTATTAAAAATGCAAGAGATAGATGATAAATGCGGAAAATTGAAAATATGATAAGCATGATATGTTAGTACAGCATACATGATTTCCTGCATGTAGATATTTTGCTTCAGATGTTAAGGTTTGCTTTGGATAAAAAAATTTTTTTTAAACATAGGTTAGGTATGTCAATGTGACCATCAAAAGGCACACAACTAGTAATAATATATGCAAAAGTTCAATAGAGTGAGGCATTGATTAGTTTTCAAGTGTTTCATAGATACAGTTATCTGGTCCACATGTCTAAAAATAAATCAGTGATAACAATAGCCACTTGGAACGCTCATTACCGAATGCAACAAATGTGGGAGAGCTTTGCAACATCTCTTTAACAGCATATTATATTTCATAACTAAGGTTCTTTCGTCCATGAAATATTTTGTAAGTTTCCTAATGAAATGTAAAATGCTACATCTGTTTTTCCCTCTACTAAGTGACAGGCTGCTTATAGACTGATGTGAATGGCTGCTTGTAGGCAGACAATACTTTCAGACTTAATGTAATATTTGAGAAACATTTGGCTTGAGTCAGCCATTACTGTGTTTTATGCCTATCTTTTATTTTGTATGATTTTATTTAGTTTATTTCCTACCTTTCCACTTACAATAACGAGCTACTAACAGGCTGATTCGATCCAATTGTGTGCATGAAATAGGTTTACTACATGGGGATGTAATTAGTCTTATATTATACGATCCTTCACTTGACCTGTATGCAGTCAGTCTCCTTAATAATGACAATCAATAAAATCGTTTGAATAATATAAATCAGTACTTAGTGTAAATCAAAATTTTTCTTGGGGGAATTTAAGAAAGCTATATGTGGTATTTAAGTGTAGATAGCCATTTAAATGATTCCATAGTACATATATAACTTATTGAAAGAACAATAGATACCTAAAAAACAATTTATTGCATTATAACTTAGCAGTAAACCACAGTCTTTGTCACCTCTGATGCGTTAAGTGTAATGAAGTCTATAAAAATGGTTTACTGATACACTAGAAATAATGAATTTCAATTTCATTTAATCAACAATAAGTAACACTGTGAGAAAACCTGGTGAAATTGAGTAAATATGGGATATTTTCATTGTACGAGTTGGAATCAAAATGGTCACGGGAGCCTAAACTCAATATGATTGGTCACTTCACATGTACGTATTTCAAAATGAATTAAATTAGCGTCATATTGCCATATTCACACAGCCTACATGTTTTTGTGGTCTGTGACATTGACCATTACTGGTACAATGATGCATTAATGCTGCCATAGAAAGCATTCAATCAGACTACATTTCACACCTGAGTTTTTTTAAAGTAGTGATGTTATGTCATGCTGTTATAAAAAGCTCTAGCCAATCTCTAAATTTGTTGCTTGCCCCAATAATTGTTTTAATACCAGGAAGGGTTTTAAAATGTAATGTGGGCTAGAAGGTAATTCAGCCTGAATTAATTATTTTAATTCAATTTTGAGCCCAAACTTGTGTACTTCACATGGTCAGTTGTGGTGGGATGGTTGGACTCAGCTTGATTGAACAAGCAGTAATGTGACTTTGACACTGTTTAGAATTTACCTAATAATAATATATTAGTGTAATTCAGATACATTTCTATTTATAATTACCCATGGCTGCGGTTAAAATAGTTTTAATTAACAGATTATTTGCAAAGTGTAAAAAGCTGGCATGCAGTCTTAAAAATTATTTCAATAGAGATAGTACAAGTGAAATCTAAAGGTTTTAAACACTGGATTTATACGATGTAATATAAATCATGTTATTGCTGTTATGTTATTGAATTATCATAACCCTGAAATATTGACTGCACTGTAATGTATGCCTTTTATTTCGACACTGATCTCATTAAATCTTTCAAGGCTCATGTAACAGAACAAATATTAGGTAATAACTAATATAGAAAACAATAGGGGGTAGCTAGGGATTAGTGAAACTAAAGCAAGAGTTTAGTCAGCAAAAGGTCTATTGTCCAATCTTAACCTAATGTTTTCACACTATGTCTTACATGCATAGAATATGACAATGAGTTTATTGTATGGGTGCCTTTTACAGGTCTAATGGCCGTAAAATGATATAGAGTTTTATAATAGGGAAACACATATATGAACAATTCTCCTTTTTCTTTTCAATTTCCGTATCAACAACCAGCCATTTCACTGAGGGTTTGCTGCCACGCAGCCTATGCTTTAGACGGAGGAACAGTAGTGCCTATTCCTCCGTCATGAGAGCCGTCAGGTCTAGTTTAAATAAATTATTGCTTAAAACGTGATTATTATTTTACATATATTGCTAAGAAAAATCTGATTATCAAAGGCACAACTAGTGAGGTGCCAATGTCTGCCGCCTGCCTGCCCACCTTGGAGACAACATTTCATTAAAGTAACCACAATTCTTTTGGCAAATGCCTCATGTTGAGGGCGAAAAAGAGTAATAGTAGTTGACATGCTTAACCCAAAAACTTATCAAAGAAGTATATTGCACTGCATACTTGCAGCTGCAAATGTGCAAAATTGAGGTATTTTCGCTTAACAGCCTTTACTGCATTGTGTGACAATTAAAAATTTACGTTGAAACCATTGAATATAGTGAAAACATTCAAATTTAGAGAACATAGCCAGATTCTCCTGTTTTGTTTTCATGTTGATGCAACATTGCGCCAAGGACCAACTTGCACTACAAGAAGTGGATGAGAAAACACCAGGCATTGTGAACACAGACATGAGCCAGTTGCCCTATATGGTGAGTAAATCCTAAATAAAGGGACCTGAGATGACTTGATATTACTCTGGATGACTTCAAGTAATCTCTATGGATATCTCTCCCAGGTGCCAGTATCATTTAGTTGTTGGTGCTTCTAGTATATCTTTCGTGCAAATGGTAGTATCCATATTACTAAGATGGTAATTGCATTTTAACCACTCCATAGCATATCTTGAAATCATCTTGTACCAGTAAAACTGTCTCTGCCATACATACCCGGACACAGTCACCAGCTACCAATTCTTAAATACTTTAATCTGCAGTTGCCTTGCTGTCGACAGAGTGCTGCCAAATGCACAGGTAAGATCTGACCTCTAGGTTGGGAAGGACAACATATTTTTGCCACATATATAATGCCAGCTGCATAAGTATGGAAACACCTGTATCAGTAAGAACACAAAATGATCATGCCCTAGAAAATGAAAACAGGAGAATTAAAAATTCCATAATACAAAGACCTGATCAGTGATATTCAAAAGTATTTTTACTTAAAACGGTCAGCTGATTCCCTAGTGGACACAGGTTAGCCTGTAGTATGAAGTAACCCAGCTGTATATGTTCTTGAGTTGCAGTGCTGCCACCCAGTGTTAATGTCAGCTTGCAACACTGCTCTGTACAACTGCAGTGTATCTTGACCACTAGTATGTGCTAAAATGGAATTGTTGATTAGGACTGAAAATATTGTTACTAACAAGGCCTTCCCACTGAATGATTGCTTGTTCTATTCAGGGATGATATCATGGAGGGAAATGACCTGGAAGATGACGACCAGTTTCACAAAGCGTGTTTCATAATACAAAAGGTGAAGTTGTATGAAGCATTCATATTATCGATAGATCTCAGGGATGCAGTTTCCATGGTCATTGTCTTCAGATTAGATATTTGCATTTAATGAATAGCAAGTTGCCATGCAGCAAGGCTTTGTCAGTGGTATTTGTGAAGACTGAACTAGAAAGTTCTGGTCATAATATTAATGTGTGGAACCCCGTAGCTTTAATGCCAAAAACCTCCCTCCAGCAAGTGACTGGCTGCATATTGGCTGTTGTGCAGAATATGCTTTCAGACATAGAATATTAATGTGTAATGGTAATTGGTTTGAATTGGCCATTTCTTTCTTTTGCTCTATCATTTATTTTGCATGTTTTATTTAGTTTATTGCCTTCCTTTCCACTTACCAATTATATACAACTAACTGGCTGATTCAAATCAATTAAAGAGTTTTTCTTGAATTTTACTGCATTGGTGATCTTATATGTACAACAGGAATATGCATTCAGTCACTCCATAAAATTTTAAAATTATTTTGGCAAAAACGATTGACATGTTCCTTGTTCAAATACAAGTCCAGCTTGACAAAATCTTCTTGTGTGGCATAAAAAAAAGTTTATTTTGGCAAGTTTAAATGCTGGCCTAAGTCACCACTAATAATTAATAGTACTAATGGATTGATGAAGAGAGATAAAGCCGTTCTTTTTATTTTCAATGCAACCTCATGCCAAGGAGATGTGGCTGCGATGGAAAAATTACATCCAGATTGCAGACATTAGGAAATTGCCATGGTAAGTTAAGAATCTACTTTGATGAAACAATATGTCGCAATGTCATAACAACACATTGAATGTGCTTTATATTATGAGAAAAAAAATCCAATCCAATAAGCATTGTAGTTGCACGGGGTTTCTGTGGCTGGTGCATTGGTGCCACCTGGTGTTTGTCAACTGAAAATGTGGCTCCCCCTAGTGTGGTGACCACAGAACAGATGTTCTTCTGAGACTAAATGCTAATCAGTCCCACTAGTACCTAGACATAGACCACAAGATTTTATTATATTTCTTCAGACAATTACAAATCTCAGCTTGTTGGTAACTCACTTGACCTGTAGAAATTTTGTCTCTTAAAGCTCTGATTTGAATTTGTAATATGCATATTGTTACGCATTCAAATAAAACAATTCTTGGTGTATGCGACTGAACAATTACAATTGAATAGCAATTGTATAGCAGAACAAAACTTTCCAATCAGTTAAGCCATGCAATCCATGAGGTAATACAGAGTTTTTAGCCTTCAGTATCAATAGATTGATAGATAATTTAAATATATTGGTAATTTTGCAAATGTAATTCTTATTGCGATGGACAGCATTTCTGATGTTGGCAAATATCAAACCAGTCTAGGTAGGTAATTAAGCAGGTTGATGGGCCCAGGACAGTACATCCACCATGCAAATTGATGGGTCTTTCTTAGAAATCTTAACGATTTTAAGGCGATACTCAGCTCTGCTGTAAATTTTATGATGAAGTTAAATGCATGTGCTTTATGTTTTTAGAACTCTCAATGATTGATGTTTAATTTCAGGGATGACATCTTCAAAGAAAATGGATCAACAGGAATGATGTTGAGGAGTGTGCTGTAGCATGAAAACAAAGGTGGAGTTGTTTCTAGTTAAAATCATAATTAGTGCTTGATGAAGTGATAGCAGCACCATGGTCTTTCTTTTTCTTGAACTTAGGATTTTGATTCTCTGTGTGCACATGTGTGCGGTACTTCAAAATATCATATTATCATTTGTGTAAATCACTTTGGCTCTATGATTTAAAAAAGATAGTGCTCTATAGCAGCAAACCCTCAGCGAACATATGGAAACAGCAATAGATAAGAATGCCATAAGACTGCAAGGCCACACTCTAGGTGTTCAGTCAGAATTCTATTTCTATAATAGTTTTGGTGTAATTATTAGGTAGATTAATGTCATATAGACTATAAAGACTTAAATTTTGGCTAGATCTTTATAACTGTAGGACACTTGAATAAATGTGAGGGAGGGGGGGAGGACAGTCTACAATTTTTTAAACTTCTCATGTGAAATTAAACAAATTACTAATTGAAATATGTTAAACATTCCAAAGTACCTGCTAAAAAAACCTAATTAGAATTATAAGAGTACTATGCATGTAGAGGCAATTAATAAATCAAAATCTCGTTAAACTTCCAAATACATTAATGGAAATAGCAGAAGTCAACCAATACAAGAAAGAAAGCTTGACCGGTTTCAGATGCACATTATATCCAGTAGGAGCGTAAAGCAATATTGAAATTTCACCAGATAAACTTCCCAAATCAGCTAGGGAAATCTGTGCATGTCATATCGAAATGGTTACTAAAAGGAATATTTTGGAGGCATATTTTGGACTACTTAAGACATATATAACTGATTGGCCTATATAAAGAGATTAGTACAAAATGAAACACAAACTGATGGATTAGAAGGTTTCATTGACACCAAATTTGCAATTGTCAATTCTGATTGTCATCGCATAGGCGATATGTCATGGTGTGGGTCATGTGACTGGGACGGGAAAAATCTTTTTTTTTAGTAAAGTAATTTTATGCATTATTTTCATTCGAAATGTAGTGTATAATGTACAAAGAATATGGCAATAAGGCAATACCATACTAATTTACTGGATATAATTTTAAATTTTGTAATGGAATCTAGAAAAGAGCATTTAGGAAATAAAGCTATTCTTAGAAATTTGTTTTTCGAATGTTCCATTATTAAAAATGCAAGAGATAAATGATAAATGCGGAAAATTGAAAATATGATAAGCATGATACATTAGTACATGATTTCCTGCATGTAGATATTTTGCCTCAGATGTTAAGGTTTGCTTTGGATAACAAAATTTTTTTTTATCTTATTTAAAAAAAAGAAACATAGGTTAGGTATGTCAATGTGACCATCAAAAGGCACACAACTAGTAATAGTATATGCAAAAGTTCATTAGAGTGAGACATTGATTAGTTTTCAAGTGTTTCATAGATACAGTTATCTGGTCCACATGTCTACAAAATAAGTCAGTGATAACAATAGCCACTTGGAACGCTCATTACCGAATGCAACAAATGTGGGAGAGCTTTGCAACATCTCTTTAACAGCATATTATATTTCATAACTAAGGTTCTTTCGTCCATGAAATATATTGTAAGTTTCCTAATGAAGTGTAAAATGCTACATCTGTTTTTCCCTCTACTAAGTGACAGGCTGCTTATAGACTGATGTGAATGGCTGCTTGTAGGCAGACAATACTTTCAGACTTAATGTAATATTTGAGAAACATTTGGCTTGAGTCAGCCATTACTGTGTTTTATGCCTATCTTTTATTTTGTATGATTTTATTTAGTTTATTTCCTACCTTTCCACTTACAATAACGAGCTACTAACAGGCTGATTCGATCCAATTGTGTGCATGAAATAGGTTTACTACATGGGGATGTAATTAGTCTTATATCATACGATCCTTCACACGACCTGTATGCAGTCTGTCTCCTTAATAATGACAATCAATAAAATCGTTTGAATAATATAAATCAGTACTTAGTGTAAATCAAAATTTTTCTTGGGGGAATTTAAGAAAGCTATATGTGGTATTTAAGTGTAGATAGCCATTTAAATGATTCCATAGTACATATATAACTTATTGAAAGAACAATAGATACCTAAAAAACAATTTATTGCATTATAACTTAGCAGTAAACCACAGTCTTTGTCACCTCTGATGCGTTAAGTGTAATGAAGTCTATAAAAATGGTTTACTGATACACTAGAAATAATGAATTTCAATTTCATTTAATCAACAATAAGTAACACTGTGAGAAAACCTGGTGAAATTGAGTAAATATGGGATATTTTCATTGTACGAGTTAGAATCAAAATGGTCACGGGAGCCTAAACTCAATATGATTGGTCACTTCACATGTACGTATTTCAAAATGAATTAAATTAGCGTCATATTGCCATATTCACACAGCCTACATGTTTTTGTGGTCTGTGACATTGACCATTACTGGTACAATGATGCATTAATGCTGCCATAGAAAGCATTCAATCAGACTACATTTCACACCTGAGTTTTTTTAAAGTAGTGATGTTATGTCATGCTGTTATAAAAAGCTCTAGCCAATCTCTAAATTTGTTGCTTGCCCCAATAATTGTTTTAATACCAGGAAGGGTTTTAAAATGTAATGTGGGCTAGAAGGTAATTCAGCCTGAATTAATTATTTTAATTCAATTTTGAGCCCAAACTTGTGTACTTCACATGGTCAGTTGTGGTGGGATGGTTGGACTCAGCTTGATTGAACAAGCAGTAATGTGACTTTGACACTGTTTAGAATTTACCTAATAATAATATATTAGTGTAATTCAGATACATTTCTATTTATAATTACCCATGGCTGCGGTTAAAATAGTTTTAATTAACAGATTATTTGCAAAGTGTAAAAAGCTGGCATGCAGTCTTAAAAATTATTTCAATAGAGATAGTACAAGTGAAATCTAAAGGTTTTAAACACTGGATTTATACGATGTAATATAAATCATGTTATTGCTGTTATGTTATTGAATTATCATAACCCTGAAATATTGACTGCACTGTAATGTATGCCTTTTATTTCGACACTGATCTCATTAAATCTTTCAAGGCTCATGTAACAGAACAAATATTAGGTAATAACTAATATAGAAAACAATAGGGGGTAGCTAGGGATTAGTGAAACTAAAGCAAGAGTTTAGTCAGCAAAAGGTCTATTGTCCAATCTTAACCTAATGTTTTCACACTATGTCTTACATGCATAGAATATGACAATGAGTTTATTGTATGGGTGCCTTTTACAGGTCTAATGGCCGTAAAATGATATAGAGTTTTATAATAGGGAAACACATATATGAACAATTCTCCTTTTTCTTTTCAATTTCCGTATCAACAACCAGCCATTTCACTGAGGGTTTGCTGCCACGCAGCCTATGCTTTAGACGGAGGAACAGTAGTGCCTATTCCTCCGTCATGAGAGCCGTCAGGTCTAGTTTAAATAAATTATTGCTTAAAACGTGATTATTATTTTACATATATTGCTAAGAAAAATCTGATTATCAAAGGCACAACTAGTGAGGTGCCAATGTCTGCCGCCTGCCTGCCCACCTTGGAGACAACATTTCATTAAAGTAACCACAATTCTTTTGGCAAATGCCTCATGTTGAGGGCGAAAAAGAGTAATAGTAGTTGACATGCTTAACCCAAAAACTTATCAAAGAAGTATATTGCACTGCATACTTGCAGCTGCAAATGTGCAAAATTGAGGTATTTTCGCTTAACAGCCTTTACTGCATTGTGTGACAATTAAAAATTTACGTTGAAACCATTGAATATAGTGAAAACATTCAAATTTAGAGAACATAGCCAGATTCTCCTGTTTTGTTTTCATGTTGATGCAACATTGCGCCAAGGACCAACTTGCACTACAAGAAGTGGATGAGAAAACACCAGGCATTGTGAACACAGACATGAGCCAGTTGCCCTATATGGTGAGTAAATCCTAAATAAAGGGACCTGAGATGACTTGATATTACTCTGGATGACTTCAAGTAATCTCCATGGATATCTCTCCCAGGTGCCAGTATCATTTAGTTGTTGGTGCTTCTAGTATATCTTTCGTGCAAATGGTAGTATCCATATTACTAAGATGGTAATTGCATTTTAACCACTCCATAGCATATCTTGAAATCATCTTGTACCAGTAAAACTGTCTCTGCCATACATACCCGGACACAGTCACCAGCTACCAATTCTTAAATACTTTAATCTGCAGTTGCCTTGCTGTCGACAGAGTGCTGCCAAATGCACAGGTAAGATCTGACCTCTAGGTTGGGAAGGACAACATATTTTTGCCACATATATAATGCCAGCTGCATAAGTATGGAAACACCTGTATCAGTAAGAACACAAAATGATCATGCCCTAGAAAATGAAAACAGGAGAATTAAAAATTCCATAATACAAAGACCTGATCAGTGATATTCAAAAGTATTTTTACTTAAAACGGTCAGCTGATTCCCTAGTGGACACAGGTTAGCCTGTAGTATGAAGTAACCCAGCTGTATATGTTCTTGAGTTGCAGTGCTGCCACCCAGTATTGATATCAGCTTGCAACACTGCTCTGTACAACTGCAGTGTATCATGACCACCAGTATGTGCTAAAATGGAATTGTTGATTAGGACTGAAAATATTGTTACTAACAAGGCCTTCCCACTGAATGATTGCTTGTTCTATTCAGGGATGATATCATGGAGGGAAATGACCTGGAAGATGACGACCAGTTTCACAAAGCGTGTTTCATAATACAAAAGGTGAAGTTGTATGAAGCATTCATATTATCGATAGATCTCAGGGATGCAGTTTCCATGGTCATTGTCTTCAGATTAGATATTTGCATTTAATGAATAGCAAGTTGCCATGCAGCAAGGCTTTGTCAGTGGTATTTGTGAAGACTGAACTAGAAAGTTCTGGTCATAATATTAATGTGTGGAACCCCGTAGCTTTAATGCCAAAAACCTCCCTCCAGCAAGTGACTGGCTGCATATTGGCTGTTGTGCAGAATATGCTTTCAGACATAGAATATTAATGTGTAATGGTAATTGGTTTGAATTGGCCATTTCTTTCTTTTGCTCTATCATTTATTTTGCATGTTTTATTTAGTTTATTGCCTTCCTTTCCACTTACCAATTATATACAACTAACTGGCTGATTCAAATCAATTAAAGAGTTTTTCTTGAATTTTACTGCATTGGTGATCTTATATGTACAACAGGAATATGCATTCAGTCACTCCATAAAATTTTAAAATTATTTTGGCAAAAACGATTGACATGTTCCTTGTTCAAATACAAGTCCAGCTTGACAAAATCTTCTTGTGTGGCATAAAAAAAAGTTTATTTTGGCAAGTGTAAATGCTGGCCTAAGTCACCACTAATAATTAATAGTACTAATGGATTGATGAAGAGAGATAAAGCCGTTCTTTTTATTTTCAATGCAACCTCATGCCAAGGAGATGTGGCTGCGATGGAAAAATTACATCCAGATTGCAGACATTAGGAAATTGCCATGGTAAGTTAAGAATCTACTTTGATGAAACAATATGTCGCAATGTCATAACAACACATTGAATGTGCTTTATATTATGAGAAAAAAAATCCAATCCAATAAGCATTGTAGTTGCACGGGGTTTCTGTGGCTGGTGCATTGGTGCCACCTGGTGTTTGTCAACTGAAAATGTGGCTCCCCCTAGTGTGGTGACCACAGAACAGATGTTCTTCTGAGACTAAATGCTAATCAGTCCCACTAGTACCTAGACATAGACCACAAGATTTTATTATATTTCTTCAGACAATTACAAATCTCAGCTTGTTGGTAACTCACTTGACCTGTAGAAATTTTGTCTCTTAAAGCTCTGATTTGAATTTGTAATATGCATATTGTTACGCATTCAAATAAAACAATTCTTGGTGTATGCGACTGAACAATTACAATTGAATAGCAATTGTATAGCAGAACAAAACTTTCCAATCAGTTAAGCCATGCAATCCATGAGGTAATACAGAGTTTTTAGCCTTCAGTATCAATAGATTGATAGATAATTTAAATATATTGGTAATTTTGCAAATGTAATTCTTATTGCGATGGACAGCATTTCTGATGTTGGCAAATATCAAACCAGTCTAGGTAGGTAATTAAGCAGGTTGATGGGCCCAGGACAGTACATCCACCATGCAAATTGATGGGTCTTTCTTAGAAATCTTAACGATTTTAAGGCGATACTCAGCTCTGCTGTAATTCTTATGATGAAGATAAATGCATGTGCTTTATGTTTGTAGGACTCTCAATGATTGATGTTTAATTTCAGGAATGAAATCTTCAAAGAAAAGGGATCAACAGGAATGATGTTGAGGAGAGTGCTGTAGCATGAAAACAAAGGTGGAGTTGTTTCTAGTTAAAATCATAATTAGTGCTTGATGAAGGGATAGCAGCACCATGGTCTTTGTTTTTCTTGAACTTAGGATTTTGATTCTCTGTGTGCACTTGTGTGCGGTACTTCAACATATCATATTATCATTTGTGTAAATCACTTTGGCTCTATGATTAAAAAATATAGTGCTCTATAGCAGCAAACCCTCAGCGAACAAATGGAAACAGCAATAGATAAGAATGCCATTAGGCTGCAAGGCCACACTTTAGGTGCTCAGTCAGAATTCTATTTCTATAATAGTTTTGGTGTAATTATTAGCTTGAATAATGTCAGTCTAGACTACAAAAACTTACAATTTGGCTAGATCTTTATAACTGTAATACACTTGAGTATATGTGAAGGGGGGGGGGGGGGGGACAGCGTACAATTTTTTAAACTTCTCATGTGAAATTAGTCAAATTACTAATTGAAATATGTTAAACATTCCAATGAATTTTACTGACAAATGGTAATAATAATATAAGAGTACTATGCATGTAGAGGCAATTAATAAATCAAAAACTCATTAAAATTCTAAAAAAATTAATAGAAATAGCAGAAGTCAACCAATACAAGAAAGAAAGCTTGAAGTGTTTCAGATGCAACCAAGTCAGCTAGTGAAATATGTGCTGGTCATATCAAATTGGTTACTAAAAGGCATATTTTGGAGGCATATTTTGGACTGCTTAAGACATATAACTGATAGGCCTATATAAAAAGCTAAGTAGGAAACACAAACTGATGCTTTGATTAAAAGTTTTCATTGACACCAAATTTGCAATTGTCAATTCTGATTGTCATCGCATAGGCATGTCATGGTGTGGGTCATGTGACTGGGACTGCAAAAATTTTTTTTTGTAAAATTATTTTATGCATTATTTTCATTCGAAATGTAGAGTGTATAATGTACAAAGAATATGGCAATAAGGCAATACCATACTAATTTACTGGATATAATTTTAAATTTTATAATGGAATCTAGGAAAGAGCATTTAGGAAATAAACTATTCTTAGAAATTTTTTTTTGAATGTTCCATTATTAAAAATGCAAGAGATAGATGATAAATGCGGAAAATTGAAAATATGATAAGCATGATATGTTAGTACAGCATACATGATTTCCTGCATGTAGATATTTAGCTTCAGATGTTAAGGTTTGCTTTGGATAAAAAAAATTTTTTTATCTTATTTAAAAAAAAGAAACATAGGTTAGGTATGTCAATGTGACCATCAAAAGGCACACAACTAGTAATAATATATGCAAAAGTTCATTAGAGTGAGGCATTGATTAGTTTTCAAGTGTTTCATAGATACAGTTATCTGGTCCACATGTCTAAAAATAAATCAGTGATAACAATAGCCACTTGGAACGCTCATTACCGAATGCAACAAATGTGGGAGAGCTTTGCAACATCTCTTTAACAGCATATTATATTTCATAACTAAGGTTCTTTCGTCCATGAAATATTTTGTAAGTTTCCTAATGAAATGTAAAATGCTACATCTGTTTTTCCCTCTACTAAGTGACAGGCTGCTTATAGACTGATGTGAATGGCTGCTTGTAGGCAGACAATACTTTCAGACTAAATGTAATATTTGAGAAACATTTGGCTCGAGTCAGCCATTACTGTGTTTTATGCCTATCTTTTATTTTGTATGATTTTATTTAGTTTATTTCCTACCTTTCCACTTACAATAACGAGCTACTTACAGGCTGATTCGATCCAATTGTGTGCATGAAATAGGTTTACTACATGGGGATGTAATTAGTCTTATATCATACGATCCTTCACACGACCTGTATGCAGTCCGTCTCCTTAATAATGACAATCAAAATAAAATTGTTTGAATAATATAAATCAGTACTTAGTGTAAATCAAAATTTTTCTTGGGGGGAATTTAAGAAACCTATATGCAGTATATAAGTGTAGATAGCTATTTAAATTGATTCCATAGTACATATATAAATTATTGAAAGATCAATAGATACCTAAAAAAAACAATTTATTGCATTATGACTTAACACAACAGGTGACAAAAACTTGGTTATTGCTAAGTAACTGGATGGTCTCCGTGACCAATGGGGTTTAGTAATGAATAAATGGTTTACTCATACACTAGAAATAATCGATTTAAATTTTGAAATACGCACATGTAAAGTGACTGATCATATTGAGTTTAGGGTCCCGTGACCATTTTGATTTTAACTCTGAAGGTATTTTAGCCGGTTTTAATTATTTTAATTCAGTTTTGAGCCCCAATTGCATATGTCACATGGTCAGGTGTGGTGGGTTGATTTTGACACTGTTTAGAATTTACATTATAATATTATATAAGTGTAATTCACACCTATTGCTTAATATAATTACCCATTGCTGCGGTTAAAATAGTTTAAATTAACAGATTATTTCAAAGTATAAAAAGCTCGTATGAAGTCTTAAAACTTATTTCAATAGAGGTAGTACAAGTTAAATCTAAAGGGTAATTCAGACATCTAATGCTTTATGGTTTTAAACACTGGATTTATATGATGTAATATTGAATTATCATAGCCCTGAAATATTGACTGTACTGTGATGTATGCCTTTTATTTCGACACTGATCTCATTAAATCTTTCAAGCTTCATGTAACAGAACAAATATTAGGTATTAACTAATGTAGAAAACAATAGGGGGTAGCTGGGGATTAGTGAAACTAAAGCAAGACTTTAGTCAGCAAAAGGTCTATTATCCAATCTTAACCTAATGTTTTCACACTATGTCTTACATACATAGAATATGACAATGAGTTTATTGTATGGGTGCCTTTTACAGGTCTAATGGCCGTAAAATGATATAGAGTTTTATAATAGGGAAACGCATTTATAAACAATTCTCCTTTTTTTTTCAATTTCCGTATAAACAACCAGCCATTTCTTGAGGGTTTGCTACCACGCAGCCTATGCTTTTGACGGAGGAACAGTAGTGCCTATTCCTCCGTCATGAGAGCCGTCAGGTCTAGTTTAAATAAATTATTGCTTGAAACATGATTATTATTTTACATATATTGCTAAGAAAAACTTGACTATCAAAGGCACAACTAGTGAGGTGCAAATGTCTGCCGCCTGCCTGCCCACCTTGCAGACAACATTTCATTAAAGTAACCACAATACTTTTGGCAAATGTCTCATGTTGAGGGCGGAAAAGAGTAATAGTAGTTGACATGCATAACCCAAAAAAATTATCAAAGAAGTATATTGCACGGCATACTTGCAGCTGCAAATGTGCAAAATTAAGGTATTTTTGCTCAACAGCTTTTACTGCATTGTGTGACAATTAAAATTGATGTTGAAACCGTTGAATATAAGGAAATCATTCAAATTTAGAGAACATAAGCCAGATTCTCCTGTTTTGTTTTCATGTTGATGCAACATTATGCCAAGGACCAACTTGCACTTCAAGAAGTGGATGAGAAAACACCAGGCATTGTCAACTCAGACATGAGCCAGTTGCCCTATATGGTGAGTAAATCCTAAATAAAGGGACCTGAGATGACTTGATATTACTCAAATGTCTGATGACTTAAAGTAAGCTCTATGGATATCTCTCTGTTGCCAATATCATTTAGTTGTTGGTGCTTCTAGTCTATTTTTCATGCAAATGGTAGTATCCATATTACTAAGATGGTAATTGCATTTTAACCACTCCATAGCATATCTTGAAAACAACATATTTTTGCCACATATATAATGTTAACTGCATAAGTATGGAAACACCTGTATAAGTAAGAAGACAAAATCATCATGCTCTTGAAAATGAAACAGCTGAATTAGAAATGCCATAACATAAAGACCTCGACAGTGATATTCAAAAGTAGTTTTACTTAAAAAGGTCAGCTGATTCCCTTAGGTGACCAGTGGACACAGGTTAGCCTGGAGTATGAAGTAACCAAGCTGTATATGTTCCAAAGCAGGATGCCTCCTCGTGTTCTTGAGTTGCAGTGCTGCCACCCAGTGTTAATGTCAGCTTGCAACAGTGCTCTGTACAACTGCAGTGTATCATGACCACCAGTATGTGCTAAAATGGAATTGTTGTTACTAACAAGGCCTTACCACTGAATGATTGCTTGTTCTATTCAGGGATAATATCATGGAAGGAAATGACCTGGAAGATGACGACCAGTTTCACAAAGCGTGTTTCATAATACAAAAGGTGAAGTTGTATGAAGCATTCATATTATCGATAGATCTCAGGGATGCAGTTTCCATGGTCATTGTCTTCAGATTAGATATTTGCATTTAATTAATAGCAAGTTGCCATGCAGAAACATAATATTAATGTGTGGAACCCTGTGGCTTTAATGCCAAAAACATCCAGCAAGTGACTCGCTGCATATTGGCTGTTGTGCAGAATATGCTTTCAGGCATCGAATATTAATGTATAATGGTAATTGGTTTGAATTGGCCATTTCTTTCTTTTGCTCTATCATTTATTTTGCATGTTATTTTTAGTTTATTGCCTACCTTTCCACTTACCAATTACATACAACTAACTGGCTGATTCAAATCAATTGAAAAAGAGTTTTCCATGAATTTTACTGCACTTTATATTGGTGATCTTATATGTACAACAGGAATATGCAGTCAGTCACTCCATAAAATTTCTAAATTATTTTGGCGAAAATGATTGTCATGTTACTTGTTCAAATACAAGTCCAGCTTGACAAAATCTTCTTGTGTGGCATAAAAAAAAGTTTATTTTGGCAAGTGTAAATGAAGGCCATGGCAAATGGATATCCCTTAGTCACCACTAATAATTAAATGTACTAAGGGATTGATGAAGAGAGATAAAGCCGTTCTTTTTATTTTCAATGCAACCTCATGGCAAGGAGATGTGGCTGCGATGGAAAAATGACATCGAGATTGCAGACATTAGGAAATTGCCATGGTAAGTTAAGAATCTACTTTGATAAAACCATGTGTCTGAATGTCATAACAATGCAATAAGTATTGTAGTTGCACAGGGTTTCTGTTTCTGCTTCACCTGGTGTTTTTCAACTTAAAATGTGGCTCCCTCTAGTGTGGTGACCATGGAACAGATGTTCTTCTGAGACTAAGTGCTAATCAGTCCCACTAGTACCTAGACATAGACACAAGATTTTATTATATGTCTTCAGACAATTATAAATCTCAGCTTGTTAGTACTCAACTGACCTGTAGAAATTTTATCCTTACTTAAGTCTCTGATATGAATTTGTAATATATGCATATTGTTGCACATTCAATGAAAACAGTTACTAAATTCTTGTTGTATGTGACTGAACAAATAAAATTGAATAGCAATTGTATAGCAGAACAAAATTTTTCAATCCGTTAGGCCATGCAATCCATGAGGTAGTAATACTGAAATTTTAGCCTTCAGTATCAATAGATTGATAATTTAAATATATTGGTAAATTTGCAAATGTTATTCTTATTGCGATGGACAGCTTTAATCGGGTAGTGTAGCATTTCTGATGTTGGTCAGTTGAGCAGGTAGAACCCCCTGAAGATGTAAGGCTAGTGTCGCACCCTGGTGTATGTTTGACTGGTGACAAATATCAAGCCAGTCTTTAGGTAGGTAATTAAGCAGGTTGTTGGGCCGGGACAGTACATCCACCATGCAAATTGATGGGTCTTTCTTAGAGATCTTAACGATTTTAAGGCGATACTCAGCTCTGCTGTAATTCTTATGATGAAGATAAATGCATGTGCTTTATGTTTGTAGGACTCTCAATGATTGATGTTTAATTTCAGGAATGAAATCTTCAAAGAAAAGGGATCAACAGGAATGATGTTGAGGAGAGTGCTGTAGCATGAAAACAAAGGTGGAGTTGTTTCTAGTTAAAATCATAATTAGTGCTTGATGAAGGGATAGCAGCACCATGGTCTTTGTTTTTCTTGAACTTAGGATTTTGATTCTCTGTGTGCACTTGTGTGCGGTACTGCAACATATCATATTATCATTTGTGTAAATCACTTTGGCTCTATGATTAAAAAATATAGTGCTCTATAGCAGCAAACCCTCAGCGAACAAATGGAAACAGCAATAGATAAGAATGCCATTAGGCTGCAAGGCCACACTTTAGGTGCTCAGTCAGAATTCTATTTCTATAATAGTTTTGGTGCAATTATTAGGTAGATTAATGTCAGTCTAGACTATAAAGACTTGAAATTTGGCTAGATGGCTAGATCTTTATAACTGTAAGGCACCTGAATAAATGGGAGGGGGGACAGTATACAATTTTTTTAACTTCTGATGTGAAATTAGTCAAATTACTAATTGAAATATGTTAAACATTCCAATGTTCCTGCCTAAAAAAAACTAAAACTAATTGGAACTCATTTAACTTTTAAAAAAATTAATAGAAATAGCAGAAGTCAACCAATACAAGAAAGAAAGCTTGAACTGTTTCAGATGCAACCAAGTCTGCTAAGGAAATATGTGCTGGTCATATCGAAATGGTTACTAAAAGGCATATTTTGGAGGCATATTTTGGACTACTTAAGACATATATAACTGATAGGCCTATATGAAGAGATAACTATGAAATGAAACATAAACTGATACTTTGATTAGAAGTTTTCATTGACACCAAATTTGCAATTGTCAATTCTGATTGTCATCGCATAGGCATGTCATGGTGTGGGTCATGTGACTGGGAAGGAAAAAAATCTTTTTTTTTTGTAAAATTATTTTATGTATTATTTTCATTCGAAATGTAGAGTGTATAATGTACAAAGAATATGGCAATAAGGCGGCACCGTACTAATTTCCTGGATATAATTTTAAATTTTATAATGGAATCTAGGAAAGAGCATTTAGGAATTAAAGCTATTCTTAGCATTTTTTTTTTTGAATGTTCCATTATTAAAAATGCAAGAGATAGATGATAAATGCGGAAAATTGAAAATATGATAAGCATGATATGTTAGTACAGCATACATGATTTCCTGCATGTAGATATTTTGCTTCAGATGTTAAGGTTTGCTTTGGATAAAAAAATTTTTTTTAAACATAGGTTAGGTATGTCAATGTGACCATCAAAAGGCACACAACTAGTAATAATATATGCAAAAGTTCAATAGAGTGAGGCATTGATTAGTTTTCAAGTGTTTCATAGATACAGTTATCTGGTCCACATGTCTAAAAATAAATCAGTGATAACAATAGCCACTTGGAACGCTCATTACCGAATGCAACAAATGTGGGAGAGCTTTGCAACATCTCTTTAACAGCATATTATATTTCATAACTAAGGTTCTTTCGTCCATGAAATATTTTGTAAGTTTCCTAATGAAATGTAAAATGCTACATCTGTTTTTCCCTCTACTAAGTGACAGGCTGCTTATAGACTGATGTGAATGGCTGCTTGTAGGCAGACAATACTTTCAGACTTAATGTAATATTTGAGAAACATTTGGCTTGAGTCAGCCATTACTGTGTTTTATGCCTATCTTTTATTTTGTATGATTTTATTTAGTTTATTTCCTACCTTTCCACTTACAATAACGAGCTACTTACAGGCTGATTCGATCCAATTGTGTGCATGAAATAGGTTTACTACATGGGGATGTAATTAGTCTTATATTATACGATCCTTCACACGACCTGTATGCAGTCAGTCTCCTTAATAATGACAATCAATAAAATCGTTTGAATAATATAAATCAGTACTTAGTGTAAATCAAAATTTTTCTTGGGGGAATTTAAGAAAGCTATATGTGGTATTTAAGTGTAGATAGCCATTTAAATGATTCCATAGTACATATATAACTTATTGAAAGAACAATAGATACCTAAAAAACAATTTATTGCATTATAACTTAGCAGTAAACCACAGTCTTTGTCACCTCTGATGCGTTAAGTGTAATGAAGTCTATAAAAATGGTTTACTGATACACTAGAAATAATGAATTTCAATTTCATTTAATCAACAATAAGTAACACTGTGAGAAAACCTGGTGAAATTGAGTAAATATGGGATATTTTCATTGTACGAGTTGGAATCAAAATGGTCACGGGAGCCTAAACTCAATATGATTGGTCACTTCACATGTACGTATTTCAAAATGAATTAAATTAGCGTCATATTGCCATATTCACACAGCCTACATGTTTTTGTGGTCTGTGACATTGACCATTACTGGTACAATGATGCATTAATGCTGCCATAGAAAGCATTCAATCAGACTACATTTCACACCTGAGTTTTTTTAAAGTAGTGATGTTATGTCATGCTGTTATAAAAAGCTCTAGCCAATCTCTAAATTTGTTGCTTGCCCCAATAATTGTTTTAATACCAGGAAGGGTTTTAAAATGTAATGTGGGCTAGAAGGTAATTCAGCCTGAATTAATTATTTTAATTCAATTTTGAGCCCAAACTTGTGTACTTCACATGGTCAGTTGTGGTGGGATGGTTGGACTCAGCTTGATTGAACAAGCAGTAATGTGACTTTGACACTGTTTAGAATTTACCTAATAATAATATATTAGTGTAATTCAGATACATTTCTATTTATAATTACCCATGGCTGCGGTTAAAATAGTTTTAATTAACAGATTATTTGCAAAGTGTAAAAAGCTGGCATGCAGTCTTAAAAATTATTTCAATAGAGATAGTACAAGTGAAATCTAAAGGTTTTAAACACTGGATTTATACGATGTAATATAAATCATGTTATTGCTGTTATGTTATTGAATTATCATAACCCTGAAATATTGACTGCACTGTAATGTATGCCTTTTATTTCGACACTGATCTCATTAAATCTTTCAAGGCTCATGTAACAGAACAAATATTAGGTAATAACTAATATAGAAAACAATAGGGGGTAGCTAGGGATTAGTGAAACTAAAGCAAGAGTTTAGTCAGCAAAAGGTCTATTGTCTAATCTTAACCTAATGTTTTCACACTATGTCTTACATGCATAGAATATGACAATGAGTTTATTGTATGGGTGCCTTTTACAGGTCTAATGGCCGTAAAATGATATAGAGTTTTATAATAGGGAAACACATATATGAACAATTCTCCTTTTTCTTTTCAATTTCCGTATCAACAACCAGCCATTTCACTGAGGGTTTGCTGCCACGCAGCCTATGCTTTAGACGGAGGAACAGTAGTGCCTATTCCTCCGTCATGAGAGCCGTCAGGTCTAGTTTAAATAAATTATTGCTTAAAACGTGATTATTATTTTACATATATTGCTAAGAAAAATCTGATTATCAAAGGCACAACTAGTGAGGTGCCAATGTCTGCCGCCTGCCTGCCCACCTTGGAGACAACATTTCATTAAAGTAACCACAATTCTTTTGGCAAATGCCTCATGTTGAGGGCGAAAAAGAGTAATAGTAGTTGACATGCTTAACCCAAAAACTTATCAAAGAAGTATATTGCACTGCATACTTGCAGCTGCAAATGTGCAAAATTGAGGTATTTTCGCTTAACAGCCTTTACTGCATTGTGTGACAATTAAAAATTTACGTTGAAACCATTGAATATAGTGAAAACATTCAAATTTAGAGAACATAGCCAGATTCTCCTGTTTTGTTTTCATGTTGATGCAACATTGCGCCAAGGACCAACTTGCACTACAAGAAGTGGATGAGAAAACACCAGGCATTGTGAACACAGACATGAGCCAGTTGCCCTATATGGTGAGTAAATCCTAAATAAAGGGACCTGAGATGACTTGATATTACTCTGGATGACTTCAAGTAATCTCTATGGATATCTCTCCCAGGTGCCAGTATCATTTAGTTGTTGGTGCTTCTAGTATATCTTTCGTGCAAATGGTAGTATCCATATTACTAAGATGGTAATTGCATTTTAACCACTCCATAGCATATCTTGAAATCATCTTGTACCAGTAAAACTGTCTCTGCCATACATACCCGGACACAGTCACCAGCTACCAATTCTTAAATACTTTAATCTGCAGTTGCCTTGCTGTCGACAGAGTGCTGCCAAATGCACAGGTAAGATCTGACCTCTAGGTTGGGAAGGACAACATATTTTTGCCACATATATAATGCCAGCTGCATAAGTATGGAAACACCTGTATCAGTAAGAACACAAAATGATCATGCCCTAGAAAATGAAAACAGGAGAATTAAAAATTCCATAATACAAAGACCTGATCAGTGATATTCAAAAGTATTTTTACTTAAAACGGTCAGCTGATTCCCTAGTGGACACAGGTTAGCCTGTAGTATGAAGTAACCCAGCTGTATATGTTCTTGAGTTGCAGTGCTGCCACCCAGTATTGATGTCAGCTTGCAACACTGCTCTGTACAACTGCAGTGTATCATGACCACCAGTATGTGCTAAAATGGAATTGTTGATTAGGACTGAAAATATTGTTACTAACAAGGCCTTCCCACTGAATGATTGCTTGTTCTATTCAGGGATGATATCATGGAGGGAAATGACCTGGAAGATGACGACCAGTTTCACAAAGCGTGTTTCATAATACAAAAGGTGAAGTTGTATGAAGCATTCATATTATCGATAGATCTCAGGGATGCAGTTTCCATGGTCATTGTCTTCAGATTAGATATTTGCATTTAATGAATAGCAAGTTGCCATGCAGCAAGGCTTTGTCAGTGGTATTTGTGAAGACTGAACTAGAAAGTTCTGGTCATAATATTAATGTGTGGAACCCCGTAGCTTTAATGCCAAAAACCTCCCTCCAGCAAGTGACTGGCTGCATATTGGCTGTTGTGCAGAATATGCTTTCAGACATAGAATATTAATGTGTAATGGTAATTGGTTTGAATTGGCCATTTCTTTCTTTTGCTCTATCATTTATTTTGCATGTTTTATTTAGTTTATTGCCTTCCTTTCCACTTACCAATTATATACAACTAACTGGCTGATTCAAATCAATTAAAGAGTTTTTCTTGAATTTTACTGCATTGGTGATCTTATATGTACAACAGGAATATGCATTCAGTCACTCCATAAAATTTTAAAATTATTTTGGCAAAAACGATTGACATGTTCCTTGTTCAAATACAAGTCCAGCTTGACAAAATCTTCTTGTGTGGCATAAAAAAAAGTTTATTTTGGCAAGTGTAAATGCTGGCCTAAGTCACCACTAATAATTAATAGTACTAATGGATTGATGAAGAGAGATAAAGCCGTTCTTTTTATTTTCAATGCAACCTCATGCCAAGGAGATGTGGCTGCGATGGAAAAATTACATCCAGATTGCAGACATTAGGAAATTGCCATGGTAAGTTAAGAATCTACTTTGATGAAACAATATGTCGCAATGTCATAACAACACATTGAATGTGCTTTATATTATGAGAAAAAAAATCCAATCCAATAAGCATTGTAGTTGCACGGGGTTTCTGTGGCTGGTGCATTGGTGCCACCTGGTGTTTGTCAACTGAAAATGTGGCTCCCCCTAGTGTGGTGACCACAGAACAGATGTTCTTCTGAGACTAAATGCTAATCAGTCCCACTAGTACCTAGACATAGACCACAAGATTTTATTATATTTCTTCAGACAATTACAAATCTCAGCTTGTTGGTAACTCACTTGACCTGTAGAAATTTTGTCTCTTAAAGCTCTGATTTGAATTTGTAATATGCATATTGTTACGCATTCAAATAAAACAATTCTTGGTGTATGCGACTGAACAATTACAATTGAATAGCAATTGTATAGCAGAACAAAACTTTCCAATCAGTTAAGCCATGCAATCCATGAGGTAATACAGAGTTTTTAGCCTTCAGTATCAATAGATTGATAGATAATTTAAATATATTGGTAATTTTGCAAATGTAATTCTTATTGCGATGGACAGCATTTCTGATGTTGGCAAATATCAAACCAGTCTAGGTAGGTAATTAAGCAGGTTGATGGGCCCAGGACAGTACATCCACCATGCAAATTGATGGGTCTTTCTTAGAAATCTTAACGATTTTAAGGCGATACTCAGCTCTGCTGTAATTCTTATGATGAAGATAAATGCATGTGCTTTATGTTTGTAGGACTCTCAATGATTGATGTTTAATTTCAGGAATGAAATCTTCAAAGAAAAGGGATCAACAGGAATGATGTTGAGGAGAGTGCTGTAGCATGAAAACAAAGGTGGAGTTGTTTCTAGTTAAAATCATAATTAGTGCTTGATGAAGGGATAGCAGCACCATGGTCTTTGTTTTTCTTGAACTTAGGATTTTGATTCTCTGTGTGCACTTGTGTGCGGTACTTCAACATATCATATTATCATTTGTGTAAATCACTTTGGCTCTATGATTAAAAAATATAGTGCTCTATAGCAGCAAACCCTCAGCGAACAAATGGAAACAGCAATAGATAAGAATGCCATAAGACTGCAAGGCAACACTTTAGGTGCTCAGTCAGAATTCTATTTCTATAATAGTTTTGGTGTAATTATTAGCTTGAATAATGTCAGTCTAGACTACAAAAACTTACAATTTGGCTAGATCTTTATAACTGTAATACACTTGAGTATATGTGAAGGGGGGGGGGGGGACAGCGTACAATTTTTTAAACTTCTCATGTGAAATTAGTCAAATTACTAATTGAAATATGTTAAACATTCCAATGAATTTTACTGACAAATGGTAATAATAATATAAGAGTACTATGCATGTAGAGGCAATTAATAAATCAAAAACTCATTAAAATTCTAAAAAAATTAATAGAAATAGCAGAAGTCAACCAATACAAGAAAGAAAGCTTGAAGTGTTTCAGATGCAACCAAGTCAGCTAGTGAAATATGTGCTGGTCATATCAAATTGGTTACTAAAAGGCATATTTTGGAGGCATATTTTGGACTGCTTAAGACATATAACTGATAGGCCTATATAAAAAGCTAAGTAGGAAACACAAACTGATGCTTTGATTAAAAGTTTTCATTGACACCAAATTTGCAATTGTCAATTCTGATTGTCATCGCATAGGCATGTCATGGTGTGGGTCATGTGACTGGGACTGCAAAAATTTTTTTTTGTAAAATTATTTTATGCATTATTTTCATTCGAAATGTAGAGTGTATAATGTACAAAGAATATGGCAATAAGGCAATACCATACTAATTTACTGGATATAATTTTAAATTTTATAATGGAATCTAGGAAAGAGCATTTAGGAAATAAACTATTCTTAGAAATTTTTTTTTGAATGTTCCATTATTAAAAATGCAAGAGATAGATGATAAATGCGGAAAATTGAAAATATGATAAGCATGATATGTTAGTACAGCATACATGATTTCCTGCATGTAGATATTTTGCTTCAGATGTTAAGGTTTGCTTTGGATAAAAAAAATTTTTTTATCTTATTTAAAAAAAAGAAACATAGGTTAGGTATGTCAATGTGACCATCAAAAGGCACACAACTAGTAATAATATATGCAAAAGTTCATTAGAGTGAGGCATTGATTAGTTTTCAAGTGTTTCATAGATACAGTTATCTGGTCCACATGTCTAAAAATAAATCAGTGATAACAATAGCCACTTGGAACGCTCATTACCGAATGCAACAAATGTGGGAGAGCTTTGCAACATCTCTTTAACAGCATATTATATTTCATAACTAAGGTTCTTTCGTCCATGAAATATTTTGTAAGTTTCCTAATGAAATGTAAAATGCTACATCTGTTTTTCCCTCTACTAAGTGACAGGCTGCTTATAGACTGATGTGAATGGCTGCTTGTAGGCAGACAATACTTTCAGACTAAATGTAATATTTGAGAAACATTTGGCTCGAGTCAGCCATTACTGTGTTTTATGCCTATCTTTTATTTTGTATGATTTTATTTAGTTTATTTCCTACCTTTCCACTTACAATAACGAGCTACTTACAGGCTGATTCGATCCAATTGTGTGCATGAAATAGGTTTACTACATGGGGATGTAATTAGTCTTATATCATACGATCCTTCACACGACCTGTATGCAGTCCGTCTCCTTAATAATGACAATCAAAATAAAATTGTTTGAATAATATAAATCAGTACTTAGTGTAAATCAAAATTTTTCTTGGGGGGAATTTAAGAAACCTATATGCAGTATATAAGTGTAGATAGCTATTTAAATTGATTCCATAGTACATATATAAATTATTGAAAGATCAATAGATACCTAAAAAAAACAATTTATTGCATTATGACTTAACACAACAGGTGACAAAAACTTGGTTATTGCTAAGTAACTGGATGGTCTCCGTGACCAATGGGGTTTAGTAATGAATAAATGGTTTACTCATACACTAGAAATAATCGATTTAAATTTTGAAATACGCACATGTAAAGTGACTGATCATATTGAGTTTAGGGTCCCGTGACCATTTTGATTTTAACTCTGAAGGTATTTTAGCCGGTTTTAATTATTTTAATTCAGTTTTGAGCCCCAATTGCATATGTCACATGGTCAGGTGTGGTGGGTTGATTTTGACACTGTTTAGAATTTACATTATAATATTATATAAGTGTAATTCACACCTATTGCTTAATATAATTACCCATTGCTGCGGTTAAAATAGTTTAAATTAACAGATTATTTCAAAGTATAAAAAGCTCGTATGAAGTCTTAAAACTTATTTCAATAGAGGTAGTACAAGTTAAATCTAAAGGGTAATTCAGACATCTAATGCTTTATGGTTTTAAACACTGGATTTATATGATGTAATATTGAATTATCATAGCCCTGAAATATTGACTGTACTGTGATGTATGCCTTTTATTTCGACACTGATCTCATTAAATCTTTCAAGCTTCATGTAACAGAACAAATATTAGGTATTAACTAATGTAGAAAACAATAGGGGGTAGCTGGGGATTAGTGAAACTAAAGCAAGACTTTAGTCAGCAAAAGGTCTATTATCCAATCTTAACCTAATGTTTTCACACTATGTCTTACATACATAGAATATGACAATGAGTTTATTGTATGGGTGCCTTTTACAGGTCTAATGGCCGTAAAATGATATAGAGTTTTATAATAGGGAAACGCATTTATAAACAATTCTCCTTTTTTTTTCAATTTCCGTATAAACAACCAGCCATTTCTTGAGGGTTTGCTACCACGCAGCCTATGCTTTTGACGGAGGAACAGTAGTGCCTATTCCTCCGTCATGAGAGCCGTCAGGTCTAGTTTAAATAAATTATTGCTTGAAACATGATTATTATTTTACATATATTGCTAAGAAAAACTTGACTATCAAAGGCACAACTAGTGAGGTGCAAATGTCTGCCGCCTGCCTGCCCACCTTGCAGACAACATTTCATTAAAGTAACCACAATACTTTTGGCAAATGTCTCATGTTGAGGGCGGAAAAGAGTAATAGTAGTTGACATGCATAACCCAAAAAAATTATCAAAGAAGTATATTGCACGGCATACTTGCAGCTGCAAATGTGCAAAATTAAGGTATTTTTGCTCAACAGCTTTTACTGCATTGTGTGACAATTAAAATTGATGTTGAAACCGTTGAATATAAGGAAATCATTCAAATTTAGAGAACATAAGCCAGATTCTCCTGTTTTGTTTTCATGTTGATGCAACATTATGCCAAGGACCAACTTGCACTTCAAGAAGTGGATGAGAAAACACCAGGCATTGTCAACTCAGACATGAGCCAGTTGCCCTATATGGTGAGTAAATCCTAAATAAAGGGACCTGAGATGACTTGATATTACTCAAATGTCTGATGACTTAAAGTAAGCTCTATGGATATCTCTCTGTTGCCAATATCATTTAGTTGTTGGTGCTTCTAGTCTATTTTTCATGCAAATGGTAGTATCCATATTACTAAGATGGTAATTGCATTTTAACCACTCCATAGCATATCTTGAAAACAACATATTTTTGCCACATATATAATGTTAACTGCATAAGTATGGAAACACCTGTATAAGTAAGAAGACAAAATCATCATGCTCTTGAAAATGAAACAGCTGAATTAGAAATGCCATAACATAAAGACCTCGACAGTGATATTCAAAAGTAGTTTTACTTAAAAAGGTCAGCTGATTCCCTTAGGTGACCAGTGGACACAGGTTAGCCTGGAGTATGAAGTAACCAAGCTGTATATGTTCCAAAGCAGGATGCCTCCTCGTGTTCTTGAGTTGCAGTGCTGCCACCCAGTGTTAATGTCAGCTTGCAACAGTGCTCTGTACAACTGCAGTGTATCATGACCACCAGTATGTGCTAAAATGGAATTGTTGTTACTAACAAGGCCTTACCACTGAATGATTGCTTGTTCTATTCAGGGATAATATCATGGAAGGAAATGACCTGGAAGATGACGACCAGTTTCACAAAGCGTGTTTCATAATACAAAAGGTGAAGTTGTATGAAGCATTCATATTATCGATAGATCTCAGGGATGCAGTTTCCATGGTCATTGTCTTCAGATTAGATATTTGCATTTAATTAATAGCAAGTTGCCATGCAGAAACATAATATTAATGTGTGGAACCCTGTGGCTTTAATGCCAAAAACATCCAGCAAGTGACTCGCTGCATATTGGCTGTTGTGCAGAATATGCTTTCAGGCATCGAATATTAATGTATAATGGTAATTGGTTTGAATTGGCCATTTCTTTCTTTTGCTCTATCATTTATTTTGCATGTTATTTTTAGTTTATTGCCTACCTTTCCACTTACCAATTACATACAACTAACTGGCTGATTCAAATCAATTGAAAAAGAGTTTTCCATGAATTTTACTGCACTTTATATTGGTGATCTTATATGTACAACAGGAATATGCAGTCAGTCACTCCATAAAATTTCTAAATTATTTTGGCGAAAATGATTGTCATGTTACTTGTTCAAATACAAGTCCAGCTTGACAAAATCTTCTTGTGTGGCATAAAAAAAAGTTTATTTTGGCAAGTGTAAATGAAGGCCATGGCAAATGGATATCCCTTAGTCACCACTAATAATTAAATGTACTAAGGGATTGATGAAGAGAGATAAAGCCGTTCTTTTTATTTTCAATGCAACCTCATGGCAAGGAGATGTGGCTGCGATGGAAAAATGACATCGAGATTGCAGACATTAGGAAATTGCCATGGTAAGTTAAGAATCTACTTTGATAAAACCATGTGTCTGAATGTCATAACAATGCAATAAGTATTGTAGTTGCACAGGGTTTCTGTTTCTGCTTCACCTGGTGTTTTTCAACTTAAAATGTGGCTCCCTCTAGTGTGGTGACCATGGAACAGATGTTCTTCTGAGACTAAGTGCTAATCAGTCCCACTAGTACCTAGACATAGACACAAGATTTTATTATATGTCTTCAGACAATTATAAATCTCAGCTTGTTAGTACTCAACTGACCTGTAGAAATTTTATCCTTACTTAAGTCTCTGATATGAATTTGTAATATATGCATATTGTTGCACATTCAATGAAAACAGTTACTAAATTCTTGTTGTATGTGACTGAACAAATAAAATTGAATAGCAATTGTATAGCAGAACAAAATTTTTCAATCCGTTAGGCCATGCAATCCATGAGGTAGTAATACTGAAATTTTAGCCTTCAGTATCAATAGATTGATAATTTAAATATATTGGTAAATTTGCAAATGTTATTCTTATTGCGATGGACAGCTTTAATCGGGTAGTGTAGCATTTCTGATGTTGGTCAGTTGAGCAGGTAGAACCCCCTGAAGATGTAAGGCTAGTGTCGCACCCTGGTGTATGTTTGACTGGTGACAAATATCAAGCCAGTCTTTAGGTAGGTAATTAAGCAGGTTGTTGGGCCGGGACAGTACATCCACCATGCAAATTGATGGGTCTTTCTTAGAGATCTTAACGATTTTAAGGCGATACTCAGCTCTGCTGTAATTCTTATGATGAAGATAAATGCATGTGCTTTATGTTTGTAGGACTCTCAATGATTGATGTTTAATTTCAGGAATGAAATCTTCAAAGAAAAGGGATCAACAGGAATGATGTTGAGGAGAGTGCTGTAGCATGAAAACAAAGGTGGAGTTGTTTCTAGTTAAAATCATAATTAGTGCTTGATGAAGGGATAGCAGCACCATGGTCTTTGTTTTTCTTGAACTTAGGATTTTGATTCTCTGTGTGCACTTGTGTGCGGTACTGCAACATATCATATTATCATTTGTGTAAATCACTTTGGCTCTATGATTAAAAAATATAGTGCTCTATAGCAGCAAACCCTCAGCGAACAAATGGAAACAGCAATAGATAAGAATGCCATTAGGCTGCAAGGCCACACTTTAGGTGCTCAGTCAGAATTCTATTTCTATAATAGTTTTGGTGCAATTATTAGGTAGATTAATGTCAGTCTAGACTATAAAGACTTGAAATTTGGCTAGATGGCTAGATCTTTATAACTGTAAGGCACCTGAATAAATGGGAGGGGGGACAGTATACAATTTTTTTAACTTCTGATGTGAAATTAGTCAAATTACTAATTGAAATATGTTAAACATTCCAATGTTCCTGCCTAAAAAAAACTAAAACTAATTGGAACTCATTTAACTTTTAAAAAAATTAATAGAAATAGCAGAAGTCAACCAATACAAGAAAGAAAGCTTGAACTGTTTCAGATGCAACCAAGTCTGCTAAGGAAATATGTGCTGGTCATATCGAAATGGTTACTAAAAGGCATATTTTGGAGGCATATTTTGGACTACTTAAGACATATATAACTGATAGGCCTATATGAAGAGATAACTATGAAATGAAACATAAACTGATACTTTGATTAGAAGTTTTCATTGACACCAAATTTGCAATTGTCAATTCTGATTGTCATCGCATAGGCATGTCATGGTGTGGGTCATGTGACTGGGAAGGAAAAAAATCTTTTTTTTTTGTAAAATTATTTTATGTATTATTTTCATTCGAAATGTAGAGTGTATAATGTACAAAGAATATGGCAATAAGGCGGCACCGTACTAATTTCCTGGATATAATTTTAAATTTTATAATGGAATCTAGGAAAGAGCATTTAGGAATTAAAGCTATTCTTAGCATTTTTTTTTTTGAATGTTCCATTATTAAAAATGCAAGAGATAGATGATAAATGCGGAAAATTGAAAATATGATAAGCATGATATGTTAGTACAGCATACATGATTTCCTGCATGTAGATATTTTGCTTCAGATGTTAAGGTTTGCTTTGGATAAAAAAATTTTTTTTAAACATAGGTTAGGTATGTCAATGTGACCATCAAAAGGCACACAACTAGTAATAATATATGCAAAAGTTCAATAGAGTGAGGCATTGATTAGTTTTCAAGTGTTTCATAGATACAGTTATCTGGTCCACATGTCTAAAAATAAATCAGTGATAACAATAGCCACTTGGAACGCTCATTACCGAATGCAACAAATGTGGGAGAGCTTTGCAACATCTCTTTAACAGCATATTATATTTCATAACTAAGGTTCTTTCGTCCATGAAATATTTTGTAAGTTTCCTAATGAAATGTAAAATGCTACATCTGTTTTTCCCTCTACTAAGTGACAGGCTGCTTATAGACTGATGTGAATGGCTGCTTGTAGGCAGACAATACTTTCAGACTTAATGTAATATTTGAGAAACATTTGGCTTGAGTCAGCCATTACTGTGTTTTATGCCTATCTTTTATTTTGTATGATTTTATTTAGTTTATTTCCTACCTTTCCACTTACAATAACGAGCTACTTACAGGCTGATTCGATCCAATTGTGTGCATGAAATAGGTTTACTACATGGGGATGTAATTAGTCTTATATTATACGATCCTTCACACGACCTGTATGCAGTCAGTCTCCTTAATAATGACAATCAATAAAATCGTTTGAATAATATAAATCAGTACTTAGTGTAAATCAAAATTTTTCTTGGGGGAATTTAAGAAAGCTATATGTGGTATTTAAGTGTAGATAGCCATTTAAATGATTCCATAGTACATATATAACTTATTGAAAGAACAATAGATACCTAAAAAACAATTTATTGCATTATAACTTAGCAGTAAACCACAGTCTTTGTCACCTCTGATGCGTTAAGTGTAATGAAGTCTATAAAAATGGTTTACTGATACACTAGAAATAATGAATTTCAATTTCATTTAATCAACAATAAGTAACACTGTGAGAAAACCTGGTGAAATTGAGTAAATATGGGATATTTTCATTGTACGAGTTGGAATCAAAATGGTCACGGGAGCCTAAACTCAATATGATTGGTCACTTCACATGTACGTATTTCAAAATGAATTAAATTAGCGTCATATTGCCATATTCACACAGCCTACATGTTTTTGTGGTCTGTGACATTGACCATTACTGGTACAATGATGCATTAATGCTGCCATAGAAAGCATTCAATCAGACTACATTTCACACCTGAGTTTTTTTAAAGTAGTGATGTTATGTCATGCTGTTATAAAAAGCTCTAGCCAATCTCTAAATTTGTTGCTTGCCCCAATAATTGTTTTAATACCAGGAAGGGTTTTAAAATGTAATGTGGGCTAGAAGGTAATTCAGCCTGAATTAATTATTTTAATTCAATTTTGAGCCCAAACTTGTGTACTTCACATGGTCAGTTGTGGTGGGATGGTTGGACTCAGCTTGATTGAACAAGCAGTAATGTGACTTTGACACTGTTTAGAATTTACCTAATAATAATATATTAGTGTAATTCAGATACATTTCTATTTATAATTACCCATGGCTGCGGTTAAAATAGTTTTAATTAACAGATTATTTGCAAAGTGTAAAAAGCTGGCATGCAGTCTTAAAAATTATTTCAATAGAGATAGTACAAGTGAAATCTAAAGGTTTTAAACACTGGATTTATACGATGTAATATAAATCATGTTATTGCTGTTATGTTATTGAATTATCATAACCCTGAAATATTGACTGCACTGTAATGTATGCCTTTTATTTCGACACTGATCTCATTAAATCTTTCAAGGCTCATGTAACAGAACAAATATTAGGTAATAACTAATATAGAAAACAATAGGGGGTAGCTAGGGATTAGTGAAACTAAAGCAAGAGTTTAGTCAGCAAAAGGTCTATTGTCTAATCTTAACCTAATGTTTTCACACTATGTCTTACATGCATAGAATATGACAATGAGTTTATTGTATGGGTGCCTTTTACAGGTCTAATGGCCGTAAAATGATATAGAGTTTTATAATAGGGAAACACATATATGAACAATTCTCCTTTTTCTTTTCAATTTCCGTATCAACAACCAGCCATTTCACTGAGGGTTTGCTGCCACGCAGCCTATGCTTTAGACGGAGGAACAGTAGTGCCTATTCCTCCGTCATGAGAGCCGTCAGGTCTAGTTTAAATAAATTATTGCTTAAAACGTGATTATTATTTTACATATATTGCTAAGAAAAATCTGATTATCAAAGGCACAACTAGTGAGGTGCCAATGTCTGCCGCCTGCCTGCCCACCTTGGAGACAACATTTCATTAAAGTAACCACAATTCTTTTGGCAAATGCCTCATGTTGAGGGCGAAAAAGAGTAATAGTAGTTGACATGCTTAACCCAAAAACTTATCAAAGAAGTATATTGCACTGCATACTTGCAGCTGCAAATGTGCAAAATTGAGGTATTTTCGCTTAACAGCCTTTACTGCATTGTGTGACAATTAAAAATTTACGTTGAAACCATTGAATATAGTGAAAACATTCAAATTTAGAGAACATAGCCAGATTCTCCTGTTTTGTTTTCATGTTGATGCAACATTGCGCCAAGGACCAACTTGCACTACAAGAAGTGGATGAGAAAACACCAGGCATTGTGAACACAGACATGAGCCAGTTGCCCTATATGGTGAGTAAATCCTAAATAAAGGGACCTGAGATGACTTGATATTACTCTGGATGACTTCAAGTAATCTCTATGGATATCTCTCCCAGGTGCCAGTATCATTTAGTTGTTGGTGCTTCTAGTATATCTTTCGTGCAAATGGTAGTATCCATATTACTAAGATGGTAATTGCATTTTAACCACTCCATAGCATATCTTGAAATCATCTTGTACCAGTAAAACTGTCTCTGCCATACATACCCGGACACAGTCACCAGCTACCAATTCTTAAATACTTTAATCTGCAGTTGCCTTGCTGTCGACAGAGTGCTGCCAAATGCACAGGTAAGATCTGACCTCTAGGTTGGGAAGGACAACATATTTTTGCCACATATATAATGCCAGCTGCATAAGTATGGAAACACCTGTATCAGTAAGAACACAAAATGATCATGCCCTAGAAAATGAAAACAGGAGAATTAAAAATTCCATAATACAAAGACCTGATCAGTGATATTCAAAAGTATTTTTACTTAAAACGGTCAGCTGATTCCCTAGTGGACACAGGTTAGCCTGTAGTATGAAGTAACCCAGCTGTATATGTTCTTGAGTTGCAGTGCTGCCACCCAGTATTGATGTCAGCTTGCAACACTGCTCTGTACAACTGCAGTGTATCATGACCACCAGTATGTGCTAAAATGGAATTGTTGATTAGGACTGAAAATATTGTTACTAACAAGGCCTTCCCACTGAATGATTGCTTGTTCTATTCAGGGATGATATCATGGAGGGAAATGACCTGGAAGATGACGACCAGTTTCACAAAGCGTGTTTCATAATACAAAAGGTGAAGTTGTATGAAGCATTCATATTATCGATAGATCTCAGGGATGCAGTTTCCATGGTCATTGTCTTCAGATTAGATATTTGCATTTAATGAATAGCAAGTTGCCATGCAGCAAGGCTTTGTCAGTGGTATTTGTGAAGACTGAACTAGAAAGTTCTGGTCATAATATTAATGTGTGGAACCCCGTAGCTTTAATGCCAAAAACCTCCCTCCAGCAAGTGACTGGCTGCATATTGGCTGTTGTGCAGAATATGCTTTCAGACATAGAATATTAATGTGTAATGGTAATTGGTTTGAATTGGCCATTTCTTTCTTTTGCTCTATCATTTATTTTGCATGTTTTATTTAGTTTATTGCCTTCCTTTCCACTTACCAATTATATACAACTAACTGGCTGATTCAAATCAATTAAAGAGTTTTTCTTGAATTTTACTGCATTGGTGATCTTATATGTACAACAGGAATATGCATTCAGTCACTCCATAAAATTTTAAAATTATTTTGGCAAAAACGATTGACATGTTCCTTGTTCAAATACAAGTCCAGCTTGACAAAATCTTCTTGTGTGGCATAAAAAAAAGTTTATTTTGGCAAGTGTAAATGCTGGCCTAAGTCACCACTAATAATTAATAGTACTAATGGATTGATGAAGAGAGATAAAGCCGTTCTTTTTATTTTCAATGCAACCTCATGCCAAGGAGATGTGGCTGCGATGGAAAAATTACATCCAGATTGCAGACATTAGGAAATTGCCATGGTAAGTTAAGAATCTACTTTGATGAAACAATATGTCGCAATGTCATAACAACACATTGAATGTGCTTTATATTATGAGAAAAAAAATCCAATCCAATAAGCATTGTAGTTGCACGGGGTTTCTGTGGCTGGTGCATTGGTGCCACCTGGTGTTTGTCAACTGAAAATGTGGCTCCCCCTAGTGTGGTGACCACAGAACAGATGTTCTTCTGAGACTAAATGCTAATCAGTCCCACTAGTACCTAGACATAGACCACAAGATTTTATTATATTTCTTCAGACAATTACAAATCTCAGCTTGTTGGTAACTCACTTGACCTGTAGAAATTTTGTCTCTTAAAGCTCTGATTTGAATTTGTAATATGCATATTGTTACGCATTCAAATAAAACAATTCTTGGTGTATGCGACTGAACAATTACAATTGAATAGCAATTGTATAGCAGAACAAAACTTTCCAATCAGTTAAGCCATGCAATCCATGAGGTAATACAGAGTTTTTAGCCTTCAGTATCAATAGATTGATAGATAATTTAAATATATTGGTAATTTTGCAAATGTAATTCTTATTGCGATGGACAGCATTTCTGATGTTGGCAAATATCAAACCAGTCTAGGTAGGTAATTAAGCAGGTTGATGGGCCCAGGACAGTACATCCACCATGCAAATTGATGGGTCTTTCTTAGAAATCTTAACGATTTTAAGGCGATACTCAGCTCTGCTGTAATTCTTATGATGAAGATAAATGCATGTGCTTTATGTTTGTAGGACTCTCAATGATTGATGTTTAATTTCAGGAATGAAATCTTCAAAGAAAAGGGATCAACAGGAATGATGTTGAGGAGAGTGCTGTAGCATGAAAACAAAGGTGGAGTTGTTTCTAGTTAAAATCATAATTAGTGCTTGATGAAGGGATAGCAGCACCATGGTCTTTGTTTTTCTTGAACTTAGGATTTTGATTCTCTGTGTGCACTTGTGTGCGGTACTTCAACATATCATATTATCATTTGTGTAAATCACTTTGGCTCTATGATTAAAAAATATAGTGCTCTATAGCAGCAAACCCTCAGCGAACAAATGGAAACAGCAATAGATAAGAATGCCATAAGACTGCAAGGCAACACTTTAGGTGCTCAGTCAGAATTCTATTTCTATAATAGTTTTGGTGTAATTATTAGCTTGAATAATGTCAGTCTAGACTACAAAAACTTACAATTTGGCTAGATCTTTATAACTGTAATACACTTGAGTATATGTGAAGGGGGGGGGGGGGACAGCGTACAATTTTTTAAACTTCTCATGTGAAATTAGTCAAATTACTAATTGAAATATGTTAAACATTCCAATGAATTTTACTGACAAATGGTAATAATAATATAAGAGTACTATGCATGTAGAGGCAATTAATAAATCAAAAACTCATTAAAATTCTAAAAAAATTAATAGAAATAGCAGAAGTCAACCAATACAAGAAAGAAAGCTTGAAGTGTTTCAGATGCAACCAAGTCAGCTAGTGAAATATGTGCTGGTCATATCAAATTGGTTACTAAAAGGCATATTTTGGAGGCATATTTTGGACTGCTTAAGACATATAACTGATAGGCCTATATAAAAAGCTAAGTAGGAAACACAAACTGATGCTTTGATTAAAAGTTTTCATTGACACCAAATTTGCAATTGTCAATTCTGATTGTCATCGCATAGGCATGTCATGGTGTGGGTCATGTGACTGGGACTGCAAAAATTTTTTTTTGTAAAATTATTTTATGCATTATTTTCATTCGAAATGTAGAGTGTATAATGTACAAAGAATATGGCAATAAGGCAATACCATACTAATTTACTGGATATAATTTTAAATTTTATAATGGAATCTAGGAAAGAGCATTTAGGAAATAAACTATTCTTAGAAATTTTTTTTTGAATGTTCCATTATTAAAAATGCAAGAGATAGATGATAAATGCGGAAAATTGAAAATATGATAAGCATGATATGTTAGTACAGCATACATGATTTCCTGCATGTAGATATTTAGCTTCAGATGTTAAGGTTTGCTTTGGATAAAAAAATTTTTTTTATCTTATTTAAAAAAAAGAAACATAGGTTAGGTATGTCAATGTGACCATCAAAAGGCACACAACTAGTAATAATATATGCAAAAGTTCATTAGAGTGAGGCATTGATTAGTTTTCAAGTGTTTCATAGATACAGTTATCTGGTCCACATGTCTAAAAATAAATCAGTGATAACAATAGCCACTTGGAACGCTCATTACCGAATGCAACAAATGTGGGAGAGCTTTGCAACATCTCTTTAACAGCATATTATATTTCATAACTAAGGTTCTTTCGTCCATGAAATATATTGTAAGTTTCCTAATGAAGTGTAAAATGCTACATCTGTTTTTCCCTCTACTAAGTGACAGGCTGCTTATAGACTGATGTGAATGGCTGCTTGTAGGCAGACAATACTTTCAGACTAAATGTAATATTTGAGAAACATTTGGCTCGAGTCAGCCATTACTGTGTTTTATGCCTATCTTTTATTTTGTATGATTTTATTTAGTTTATTTCCTACCTTTCCACTTACAATAACGAGCTACTTACAGGCTGATTCGATCCAATTGTGTGCATGAAATAGGTTTACTACATGGGGATGTAATTAGTCTTATATTATACGATCCTTCACACGACCTGTATGCAGTCCGTCTCCTTAATAATGACAATCAAAATAAAATTGTTTGAATAATATAAATCAGTACTTAGTGTAAATCACAATTTTTCTTGGGGGGAATTTAAGAAACCTATATGCAGTATATAAGTGTAGATAGCTATTTAAATTGATTCCATAGTACATATATAAATTATTGAAAGATCAATAGATACCTAAAAAAAACAATTTATTGCATTATGACTTAACACAACAGGTGACAAAAACTTGGTTATTGCTAAGTAACTGGATGGTCTCCGTGACCAATGGGGTTTAGTAATGAATAAATGGTTTACTCATACACTAGAAATAATCGATTTAAATTTTGAAATACGCACATGTAAAGTGACTGATCATATTGAGTTTAGGGTCCCGTGACCATTTTGATTTTAACTCTGAAGGTATTTTAGCCGGTTTTAATTATTTTAATTCAGTTTTGAGCCCCAATTGCATATGTCACATGGTCAGGTGTGGTGGGATGATTTTGACACTGTTTAGAATTTACATTATAATATTATATAAGTGTAATTCACACCTATTGCTTAATATAATTACCCATTGCTGCGGTTAAAATAGTTTAAATTAACAGATTATTTCAAAGTATAAAAAGCTCGTATGAAGTCTTAAAACTTATTTCAATAGAGGTAGTACAAGTTAAATCTAAAGGGTAATTCAGACATCTAATGCTTTATGGTTTTAAACACTGGATTTATATGATGTAATATTGAATTATCATAGCCCTGAAATATTGACTGTACTGTGATGTATGCCTTTTATTTCGACACTGATCTCATTAAATCTTTCAAGCTTCATGTAACAGAACAAATATTAGGTATTAACTAATGTAGAAAACAATAGGGGGTAGCTGGGGATTAGTGAAACTAAAGCAAGACTTTAGTCAGCAAAAGGTCTATTATCCAATCTTAACCTAATGTTTTCACACTATGTCTTACATACATAGAATATGACAATGAGTTTATTGTATGGGTGCCTTTTACAGGTCTAATGGCCGTAAAATGATATAGAGTTTTATAATAGGGAAACGCATTTATAAACAATTCTCCTTTTTTTTTCAATTTCCGTATAAACAACCAGCCATTTCTTGAGGGTTTGCTACCACGCAGCCTATGCTTTTGACGGAGGAACAGTAGTGCCTATTCCTCCGTCATGAGAGCCGTCAGGTCTAGTTTAAATAAATTATTGCTTGAAACATGATTATTATTTTACATATATTGCTAAGAAAAACTTGACTATCAAAGGCACAACTAGTGAGGTGCAAATGTCTGCCGCCTGCCTGCCCACCTTGCAGACAACATTTCATTAAAGTAACCACAATACTTTTGGCAAATGCCTCATGTTGAGGGCGAAAAAGAGTAATAGTAGTTGACATGCATAACCCAAAAAAATTATCAAAGAAGTATATTGCACGGCATACTTGCAGCTGCAAATGTGCCAAATTAAGGTATTTTTGCTCAACAGCTTTTACTGCAGTGTGTGACAATTAAAAATTGATGTTGAAACCATTCAATATAAGGAAATCATTCAAATTTAGAGAACATAAGCCAGATTCTCCTGTTTTGTTTTCATGTTGATGCAACATTATGCCAAGGACCAACTTGCACTTCAAGAAGTGGATGAGAAAACACCAGGCATTGTCAACTCAGACATGAGCCAGTTGCCCTATATGGTGAGTAAATCCTAAATAAAGGGACCTGAGATGACTTGATATTACTCAAATGTCTGATGACTTAAAGTAAGCTCTATGGATATCTCTCTGTTGCCAATATCATTTAGTTGTTGGTGCTTCTAGTCTATTTTTCATGCAAATGGTAGTATCCATATTACTAAGATGGTAATTGCATTTTAACCACTCCATAGCATATCTTGAAAACAACATATTTTTGCCACATATATAATGTTAACTGCATAAGTATGGAAACACCTGTATAAGTAAGAAGACAAAATCATCATGCTCTTGAAAATGAAACAGCTGAATTAGAAATGCCATAACATAAAGACCTCGACAGTGATATTCAAAAGTAGTTTTACTTAAAAAGGTCAGCTGATTCCCTTAGGTGACCAGTGGACACAGGTTAGCCTGGAGTATGAAGTAACCAAGCTGTATATGTTCCAAAGCAGGATGCCTCCTCGTGTTCTTGAGTTGCAGTGCTGCCACCCAGTGTTAATGTCAGCTTGCAACAGTGCTCTGTACAACTGCAGTGTATCATGACCACCAGTATGTGCTAAAATGGAATTGTTGTTACTAACAAGGCCTTACCACTGAATGATTGCTTGTTCTATTCAGGGATAATATCATGGAAGGAAATGACCTGGAAGATGACGACCAGTTTCACAAAGCGTGTTTCATAATACAAAAGGTGAAGTTGTATGAAGCATTCATATTATCGATAGATCTCAGGGATGCAGTTTCCATGGTCATTGTCTTCAGATTAGATATTTGCATTTAATGAATAGCAAGTTGCCATGCAGAAACATAATATTAATGTGTGGAACCCTGTGGCTTTAATGCCAAAAACATCCAGCAAGTGACTCGCTGCATATTGGCTGTTGTGCAGAATATGCTTTCAGGCATCGAATATTAATGTATAATGGTAATTGGTTTGAATTGGCCATTTCTTTCTTTTGCTCTATCATTTATTTTGCATGTTATTTTTAGTTTATTGCCTACCTTTCCACTTACCAATTACATACAACTAACTGGCTGATTCAAATCAATTGAAAAAGAGTTTTCCATGAATTTTACTGCACTTTATATTGGTGATCTTATATGTACAACAGGAATATGCAGTCAGTCACTCCATAAAATTTCTAAATTATTTTGGCGAAAATGATTGTCATGTTACTTGTTCAAATACAAGTCCAGCTTGACAAAATCTTCTTGTGTGGCATAAAAAAAAGTTTATTTTGGCAAGTGTAAATGAAGGCCATGGCAAATGGATATCCCTTAGTCACCACTAATAATTAAATGTACTAAGGGATTGATGAAGAGAGATAAAGCCGTTCTTTTTATTTTCAATGCAACCTCATGCCAAGGAGATGTGGCTGCGATGGAAAAATGACATCGAGATTGCAGACATTAGGAAATTGCCATGGTAAGTTAAGAATCTACTTTGATAAAACCATGTGTCTGAATGTCATAACAATGCAATAAGTATTGTAGTTGCACAGGGTTTCTGTTTCTGCTTCACCTGGTGTTTTTCAACTTAAAATGTGGCTCCCTCTAGTGTGGTGACCATGGAACAGATGTTCTTCTGAGACTAAGTGCTAATCAGTCCCACTAGTACCTAGACATAGACACAAGCTTTTATTATATGTCTTCAGACAATTATAAATCTCAGCTTGTTAGTACTCAACTGACCTGTAGAAATTTTATCCTTACTTTAGTCTCTGATATGAATTTGTAATATATGCATATTGTTGCACATTCAATGAAAACAGTTACTAAATTCTTGTTGTATGTGACTGAACAAATAAAATTGAATAGCAATTGTATAGCAGAACAAAATTTTTCAATCCGTTAGGCCATGCAATCCATGAGGTAGTAATACTGAAATTTTAGCCTTCAGTATCAATAGATTGATAATTTAAATATATTGGTAAATTTGCAAATGTTATTCTTATTGAGATGGACAGCTTTAATCGGGTAGTGTAGCATTTCTGATGTTGGTCAGTTGAGCAGGTAGAACCCCCTGAAGATGTAAGGCTAGTGTCGCACCCTGGTGTATGTTTGACTGGTGACAAATATCAAGCCAGTCTTTAGGTAGGTAATTAAGCAGGTTGTTGGGCCGGGACAGTACATCCACCATGCAAATTGATGGGTCTTTCTTAGAGATCTTAACGATTTTAAGGCGATACTCAGCTCTGCTGTAATTCTTATGATGAAGATAAATGCATGTGCTTTATGTTTGTAGGACTCTCAATGATTGATGTTTAATTTCAGGAATGAAATCTTCAAAGAAAAGGGATCAACAGGAATGATGTTGAGGAGAGTGCTGTAGCATGAAAACAAAGGTGGAGTTGTTTCTAGTTAAAATCATAATTAGTGCTTGATGAAGGGATAGCAGCACCATGGTCTTTGTTTTTCTTGAACTTAGGATTTTGATTCTCTGTGTGCACTTGTGTGCGGTACTTCAACATATCATATTATCATTTGTGTAAATCACTTTGGCTCTATGATTAAAAAATATAGTGCTCTATAGCAGCAAACCCTCAGCGAACAAATGGAAACAGCAATAGATAAGAATGCCATTAGGCTGCAAGGCCACACTTTAGGTGCTCAGTCAGAATTCTATTTCTATAATAGTTTTGGTGCAATTATTAGGTAGATTAATGTCAGTCTAGACTATAAAGACTTGAAATTTGGCTAGATGGCTAGATCTTTATAACTGTAAGGCACCTGAATAAATGGGAGGGGGGACAGTATACAATTTTTTTAACTTCTGATGTGAAATTAGTCAAATTACTAATTGAAATATGTTAAACATTCCAATGTTCCTGCCTAAAAAAAACTAAAACTAATTGGAACTCATTTAACTTTTAAAAAAATTAATAGAAATAGCAGAAGTCAACCAATACAAGAAAGAAAGCTTGAACTGTTTCAGATGCAACCAAGTCTGCTAAGGAAATATGTGCTGGTCATATCGAAATGGTTACTAAAAGGCATATTTTGGAGGCATATTTTGGACTACTTAAGACATATATAACTGATAGGCCTATATGAAGAGATAACTATGAAATGAAACATAAACTGATACTTTGATTAGAAGTTTTCATTGACACCAAATTTGCAATTGTCAATTCTGATTGTCATCGCATAGGCATGTCATGGTGTGGGTCATGTGACTGGGAAGGAAAAAAATCTTTTTTTTTTGTAAAATTATTTTATGTATTATTTTCATTCGAAATGTAGAGTGTATAATGTACAAAGAATATGGCAATAAGGCGGCACCGTACTAATTTCCTGGATATAATTTTAAATTTTATAATGGAATCTAGGAAAGAGCATTTAGGAATTAAAGCTATTCTTAGCATTTTTTTTTTTGAATGTTCCATTATTAAAAATGCAAGAGATAGATGATAAATGCGGAAAATTGAAAATATGATAAGCATGATATGTTAGTACAGCATACATGATTTCCTGCATGTAGATATTTTGCTTCAGATGTTAAGGTTTGCTTTGGATAAAAAAATTTTTTTTAAACATAGGTTAGGTATGTCAATGTGACCATCAAAAGGCACACAACTAGTAATAATATATGCAAAAGTTCAATAGAGTGAGGCATTGATTAGTTTTCAAGTGTTTCATAGATACAGTTATCTGGTCCACATGTCTAAAAATAAATCAGTGATAACAATAGCCACTTGGAACGCTCATTACCGAATGCAACAAATGTGGGAGAGCTTTGCAACATCTCTTTAACAGCATATTATATTTCATAACTAAGGTTCTTTCGTCCATGAAATATTTTGTAAGTTTCCTAATGAAATGTAAAATGCTACATCTGTTTTTCCCTCTACTAAGTGACAGGCTGCTTATAGACTGATGTGAATGGCTGCTTGTAGGCAGACAATACTTTCAGACTTAATGTAATATTTGAGAAACATTTGGCTTGAGTCAGCCATTACTGTGTTTTATGCCTATCTTTTATTTTGTATGATTTTATTTAGTTTATTTCCTACCTTTCCACTTACAATAACGAGCTACTTACAGGCTGATTCGATCCAATTGTGTGCATGAAATAGGTTTACTACATGGGGATGTAATTAGTCTTATATCATACGATCCTTCACACGACCTGTATGCAGTCAGTCTCCTTAATAATGACAATCAATAAAATTGTTTGAATAATATAAATCAGTACTTAGTGTAAATCAAAATTTTTCTTGGGGGAATTTAAGAAAGCTATATGTGGTATTTAAGTGTAGATAGCCATTTAAATGATTCCATAGTACATATATAACTTATTGAAAGAACAATAGATACCTAAAAAACAATTTATTGCATTATAACTTAGCAGTAAACCACAGTCTTTGTCACCTCTGATGCGTTAAGTGTAATGAAGTCTATAAAAATGGTTTACTGATACACTAGAAATAATGAATTTCAATTTCATTTAATCAACAATAAGTAACACTGTGAGAAAACCTGGTGAAATTGAGTAAATATGGGATATTTTCATTGTACGAGTTGGAATCAAAATGGTCACGGGAGCCTAAACTCAATATGATTGGTCACTTCACATGTACGTATTTCAAAATGAATTAAATTAGCGTCATATTGCCATATTCACACAGCCTACATGTTTTTGTGGTCTGTGACATTGACCATTACTGGTACAATGATGCATTAATGCTGCCATAGAAAGCATTCAATCAGACTACATTTCACACCTGAGTTTTTTTAAAGTAGTGATGTTATGTCATGCTGTTATAAAAAGCTCTAGCCAATCTCTAAATTTGTTGCTTGCCCCAATAATTGTTTTAATACCAGGAAGGGTTTTAAAATGTAATGTGGGCTAGAAGGTAATTCAGCCTGAATTAATTATTTTAATTCAATTTTGAGCCCAAACTTGTGTACTTCACATGGTCAGTTGTGGTGGGATGGTTGGACTCAGCTTGATTGAACAAGCAGTAATGTGACTTTGACACTGTTTAGAATTTACCTAATAATAATATATTAGTGTAATTCAGATACATTTCTATTTATAATTACCCATGGCTGCGGTTAAAATAGTTTTAATTAACAGATTATTTGCAAAGTGTAAAAAGCTGGCATGCAGTCTTAAAAATTATTTCAATAGAGATAGTACAAGTGAAATCTAAAGGTTTTAAACACTGGATTTATACGATGTAATATAAATCATGTTATTGCTGTTATGTTATTGAATTATCATAACCCTGAAATATTGACTGCACTGTAATGTATGCCTTTTATTTCGACACTGATCTCATTAAATCTTTCAAGGCTCATGTAACAGAACAAATATTAGGTAATAACTAATATAGAAAACAATAGGGGGTAGCTAGGGATTAGTGAAACTAAAGCAAGAGTTTAGTCAGCAAAAGGTCTATTGTCCAATCTTAACCTAATGTTTTCACACTATGTCTTACATGCATAGAATATGACAATGAGTTTATTGTATGGGTGCCTTTTACAGGTCTAATGGCCGTAAAATGATATAGAGTTTTATAATAGGGAAACACATATATGAACAATTCTCCTTTTTCTTTTCAATTTCCGTATCAACAACCAGCCATTTCACTGAGGGTTTGCTGCCACGCAGCCTATGCTTTAGACGGAGGAACAGTAGTGCCTATTCCTCCGTCATGAGAGCCGTCAGGTCTAGTTTAAATAAATTATTGCTTAAAACGTGATTATTATTTTACATATATTGCTAAGAAAAATCTGATTATCAAAGGCACAACTAGTGAGGTGCCAATGTCTGCCGCCTGCCTGCCCACCTTGGAGACAACATTTCATTAAAGTAACCACAATTCTTTTGGCAAATGCCTCATGTTGAGGGCGAAAAAGAGTAATAGTAGTTGACATGCTTAACCCAAAAACTTATCAAAGAAGTATATTGCACTGCATACTTGCAGCTGCAAATGTGCAAAATTGAGGTATTTTCGCTTAACAGCCTTTACTGCATTGTGTGACAATTAAAAATTTACGTTGAAACCATTGAATATAGTGAAAACATTCAAATTTAGAGAACAGATTCTCCTGTTTTGTTTTCATGTTGATGCAACATTGCGCCAAGGACCAACTTGCACTACAAGAAGTGGATGAGAAAACACCAGGCATTGTGAACACAGACATGAGCCAGTTGCCCTATATGGTGAGTAAATCCTAAATAAAGGGACCTGAGATGACTTGATATTACTCTGGATGACTTCAAGTAATCTCTATGGATATCTCTCCCAGGTGCCAGTATCATTTAGTTGTTGGTGCTTCTAGTATATCTTTCGTGCAAATGGTAGTATCCATATTACTAAGATGGTAATTGCATTTTAACCACTCCATAGCATATCTTGAAATCATCTTGTACCAGTAAAACTGTCTCTGCCATACATACCCGGACACAGTCACCAGCTACCAATTCTTAAATACTTTAATCTGCAGTTGCCTTGCTGTCGACAGAGTGCTGCCAAATGCACAGGTAAGATCTGACCTCTAGGTTGGGAAGGACAACATATTTTTGCCACATATATAATGCCAGCTGCATAAGTATGGAAACACCTGTATCAGTAAGAACACAAAATGATCATGCCCTAGAAAATGAAAACAGGAGAATTAAAAATTCCATAATACAAAGACCTGATCAGTGATATTCAAAAGTATTTTTACTTAAAACGGTCAGCTGATTCCCTAGTGGACACAGGTTAGCCTGTAGTATGAAGTAACCCAGCTGTATATGTTCTTGAGTTGCAGTGCTGCCACCCAGTATTGATGTCAGCTTGCAACACTGCTCTGTACAACTGCAGTGTATCTTGACCACCAGTATGTGCTAAAATGGAATTGTTGATTAGGACTGAAAATATTGTTATTGTTACTAACAAGGCCTTCCCACTGAATGATTGCTTGTTCTATTCAGGGATGATATCATGGAGGGAAATGACCTGGAAGATGACGACCAGTTTCACAAAGCGTGTTTCATAATACAAAAGGTGAAGTTGTATGAAGCATTCATATTATCGATAGATCTCAGGGATGCAGTTTCCATGGTCATTGTCTTCAGATTAGATATTTGCATTTAATGAATAGCAAGTTGCCATGCAGCAAGGCTTTGTCAGTGGTATTTGTGAAGACTGAACTAGAAAGTTCTGGTCATAATATTAATGTGTGGAACCCCGTAGCTTTAATGCCAAAAACCTCCCTCCAGCAAGTGACTGGCTGCATATTGGCTGTTGTGCAGAATATGCTTTCAGACATAGAATATTAATGTGTAATGGTAATTGGTTTGAATTGGCCATTTCTTTCTTTTGCTCTATCATTTATTTTGCATGTTTTATTTAGTTTATTGCCTTCCTTTCCACTTACCAATTATATACAACTAACTGGCTGATTCAAATCAATTAAAGAGTTTTTCTTGAATTTTACTGCATTGGTGATCTTATATGTACAACAGGAATATGCATTCAGTCACTCCATAAAATTTTAAAATTATTTTGGCAAAAACGATTGACATGTTCCTTGTTCAAATACAAGTCCAGCTTGACAAAATCTTCTTGTGTGGCATAAAAAAAAGTTTATTTTGGCAAGTGTAAATGCTGGCCTAAGTCACCACTAATAATTAATAGTACTAATGGATTGATGAAGAGAGATAAAGCCGTTCTTTTTATTTTCAATGCAACCTCATGCCAAGGAGATGTGGCTGCGATGGAAAAATTACATCCAGATTGCAGACATTAGGAAATTGCCATGGTAAGTTAAGAATCTACTTTGATGAAACAATATGTCGCAATGTCATAACAACACATTGAATGTGCTTTATATTATGAGAAAAAAAATCCAATCCAATAAGCATTGTAGTTGCACGGGGTTTCTGTGGCTGGTGCATTGGTGCCACCTGGTGTTTGTCAACTGAAAATGTGGCTCCCCCTAGTGTGGTGACCACAGAACAGATGTTCTTCTGAGACTAAATGCTAATCAGTCCCACTAGTACCTAGACATAGACCACAAGATTTTATTATATTTCTTCAGACAATTACAAATCTCAGCTTGTTGGTAACTCACTTGACCTGTAGAAATTTTGTCTCTTAAAGCTCTGATTTGAATTTGTAATATGCATATTGTTACGCATTCAAATAAAACAATTCTTGGTGTATGCGACTGAACAATTACAATTGAATAGCAATTGTATAGCAGAACAAAACTTTCCAATCAGTTAAGCCATGCAATCCATGAGGTAATACAGAGTTTTTAGCCTTCAGTATCAATAGATTGATAGATAATTTAAATATATTGGTAATTTTGCAAATGTAATTCTTATTGCGATGGACAGCATTTCTGATGTTGGCAAATATCAAACCAGTCTAGGTAGGTAATTAAGCAGGTTGATGGTCCAGGACAGTACATCCACCATGCAAATTGATGGGTCTTTCTTAGAAATCTTAACGATTTTAAGGTGATACTCAGCTCTGCTGTAAATTTTATGATGAAGTTAAATGCATGTGCTTTATGTTTGTAGAACTCTCAATGTTCGATGTTTTATTTCAGGAATGAAATCTTCAAAGAAAATGGATCAACAGGAATGATGTTGAGGAGTGCTGTAGCATGAATAAAAAGGTGGAGTTGTTTCTAGTTAAAATTATAATTAGTGCTTGATGAAGGGATAGCAGTACCATGGTCTTTGTTTTTCTTGAACTTAGAATTTCGATTCTCTGTGTGCACATGTGTACCGTACTTCAACATATCATATTATCATAATATGTGTAAATCACTTTGGCTCTATGATTAAAAAAGATAGTGCTCTATAGCAGCAAACCCTCAGCGAACAAATGGAAACAGCAATAGATAAGAATGCCATTAGGCTGCAAGGCCACACTTTAGGTGCTCAGTCAGAATTCTATTTCTATAATAGTTTTGGTGCAATTATTAGGTAGATTAATGTCAGTCTAGACTATAAAGACTTGAAATTTGGCTAGATGGCTAGATCTTTATAACTGTAAGGCACCTGAATAAATGGGAGGGGGGACAGTATACAATTTTTTTAACTTCTGATGTGAAATTAGTCAAATTACTAATTGAAATATGTTAAACATTCCAATGTTCCTGCCTAAAAAAAACTAAAACTAATTGGAACTCATTTAACTTTTAAAAAAATTAATAGAAATAGCAGAAGTCAACCAATACAAGAAAGAAAGCTTGAACTGTTTCAGATGCAACCAAGTCTGCTAGGGAAATATGTGCTGGTCATATCGAAATGGTTACTAAAAGGCATATTTTGGAGGCATATTTTGGACTACTTAAGACATATATAACTGATAGGCCTATATGAAGAGATAACTATGAAATGAAACATAAACTGATACTTTGATTAGAAGTTTTCATTGACACCAAATTTGCAATTGTCAATTCTGATTGTCATCGCATAGGCATGTCATGGTGTGGGTCATGTGACTGGGAAGGAAAAAAATCTTTTTTTTTTGTAAAATTATTTTATGTATTATTTTCATTCGAAATGTAGAGTGTATAATGTACAAAGAATATGGCAATAAGGCGGCACCGTACTAATTTCCTGGATATAATTTTAAATTTTATAATGGAATCTAGGAAAGAGCATTTAGGAATTAAAGCTATTCTTAGCATTTTTTTTTTCGAATGTTCCATTATTAAAAATGCAAGAGATAAATGACAAATGCAGAAAATAGAAAATATGATAAGCGTGATACATTAGTACATGATTTCCTGCATATAGATATTTTGCCTCAGATGTTAAGGTTTGCTTTGGATAAAAATAAAATATTTATTTAATTTTCAAAAAAGAAACATAGGTTTGGTTACGTATGTCAATGTGACCATCAAAAGGCACACAACTAGTAATGATATATGCAAAAGTTCATTAGAGTGAGGCATTGATTAGTTTTCAAGTGTTTCATAGATACAGTTATCTGGTCCACATGTCTAAAAATAAATCAGTGATAACAATAGCCACTTGGAACGCTTATGGCCGAATGCAACAAATGTGGGAGAGCTTTGCAACATCTCTTTAACAGCATATATTTGATAACTAAGGTTCTTTTGTCTACGAAATATTTTGTAAGTTTTGTGATGAAGTGTAAAATGCTACATCTGTTTTTCCCTCTACTAAGTGACAGGCTGCTTATAGACTGATGTGAATGGCTGCTTGTAGGCAGACAATACTTTCAGACTAAATGTAATATTTGAGAAACATTTGGCTCGAGTCAGCCATTCCTGTGTTTTATGCCTATCTTTTATTTTGTATGATTTTATTTAGTTTATTTCCTACCTTTCCACTTACAATAACGAGCTACTTACAGGCTGATTCGATCCAATTGTGTGCATGAAATAGGTTTACTACATGGGGATGTAATTAGTCTTATATCATACGATCCTTCACACGACCTGTATGCAGTCAGTCTCCTTAATAATGACAATCAATAAAATCGTTTGAATAATATAAATCAGTACTTAGTGTAAATCCCAATTTTTCTTGGGGGGGATTTAAGAAACCTATATGTGGTATTTAAGTGTAGATAGCCATTTAAATGATTCCATAGTACATATTTACCTCATTGAAAGATCAATAGATACCTAAAAAAAATTGCATTATGACTTAGTGCCTAGATGGTCTCAGTGACCATGCAATGAAGTCTATAAATGGTAAAAAAGGTTTACTCATACACTAGAAATAATCGACTTCAGTTTTGAAATACGTACATGTAAAGTGACTGATCATATTGAGTTTAGGGTCCCGTGACCATTTTGATTCTAACTCAGAAGGTATTTTAGCCTGTTTTACGTCACATGGTCAGTTGTGGTGGGTTGATTTTGACACTTTAGAATTTACCTTATAATATTATATTAGTGTAATTCAGACCTTTGCTTAATATAATTACCCATTGCTGCAGTTAAAATAGTTTAAATGAACAGATTATTTGCAAAGTATAAAAATCTTGTATGAAGTCTTACAAATTATTTCAATAGGGGTAATACAAGTGAAATCTAAAGGGTAATTCAGACATCTTTTTGGGTTTAAACACTGGATTTATATGATTTTAGTGAAACTAAAGCAAAAGTTTAGTCAGCAAAAGGTCTATGATCCAATCTTAACCTAATGTTTTCACACTATGTCTTAAACTCATCGTCATATTCTATGTATGTATTGTATGGGTGCCTTTTACAGGTCTAATGGCCGTAACATGATATAGAGTTTTATAATAGGGAAACATATATATAAACAATTCTCCTCTTTTTTTTCAATTTCCGTATCAACAACCAGCCATTTCTTGAGTATTATGTTGGCATTCACTGAGGGTTTGCTGCCACGCAGCCTATGCTTTAGACAGAGGAACAGTAGTGCCTATTCCTCCGTCATGAGAGCCGTCAGGTCTAGTTTAAATGAAGTTTTGCTTAAAACATGATGATTATTTTACATATATTGCTAAGAAAAATCTGATTATCAAAGGCACAACTAGTGAGGTGCCAGTGTCTGCCGCCTGCCTGCCCACCTTGGAGACAATATTTCATTAAAGTAACCACAATACTTTTGGCAAATGCCTCATGTTGAGGGCGAAAAAAGAGTAATAGTAGTTGAAATGCTTAACCCAAAAACTTATCAAAGAAATATATTGCACGGCATACTTGCAGCTGCAAATGTGCCAAATTAAGGTATTTTCGCTTGACAGCCTTTACTGAATATAGGGAAATCATTCAAATTTAGAGAACATAAGCCAGATTCTCCTGTTTTGTTTTCATGTTGATGCAACATTGCGCCAAGGACCAACTTGCACTACAAGAAGTGGATGAGAAAACACCAGGCATTGTGAACTCAGACATGAGTCAGTTGCCCTATATGGTGAGTAAATCCTAAATAAAGGGACCTGAGATGACTTGATATTACTCAAATGTCTGATGACTTAAAGTAAGCTCTATGGATATCTCTCTGTTGCCAATATCATTTAGTTGTTGGTGCTTCTAGTATATCTTTCGTGCAAATGGTAGTATCCATATTACTAAGATGGTAATTGCATTTTAACCACTCCATAGCATATCTTGAAAACAACATATTTTTGCCACATATATAATGTTAACTGCATAAGTATGGAAACACCTGTATAAGTAAGAAGACAAAATCATCATGCTCTTGAAAATGAAACAGCTGAATTAGAAATGCCATAACATAAAGACCTCGACAGTGATATTCAAAAGTAGTTTTACTTAAAAAGGTCAGCTGATTCCCTTAGGTGACCAGTGGACACAGGTTAGCCTGGAGTATGAAGTAACCAAGCTGTATATGTTCCAAAGCAGGATGCCTCCTTGTGTTCTTGAGTTGCAGTGCTGCCACCCAGTGTTAATGTCAGCTTGCAACACTGCTCTGTACAACTGCAGTGTATCTTGACCACCAGTATGTGCTTAAATATTGTTGTTACTAACAAGGCCTTACCACTGAATGATTGCTTGTTCTATTCAGGGATGATATCATGGAAGGAAATGACCTGGAAGATGACGACCAGTTTCACAAAGCGTGTTTCATAATACAAAAGGTGAAGTTGTATGAAGCATTCATATTATCGATAGATCTCAGGGATGCAGTTTCCATGGTCATTGTCTTCAGATTAGATATTTGCATTTAATGAATAGCAAGTTGCCATGCAGCAAGGTTTTGTCAGTGGTATGTGTGAAGACTGAACTAGAAACATAATATTAATGTGTGGAACCCTGCGGCTTTAATGCCAAAAACCTCCAGCAAGTGACTCGCTGCATATTGGCTGTTGTGCAGAATATGCTTTCAGGCATCGAATATTAATGTATAATGGTAATTGGTTTGGATTAGCTATTTCTTTCTTTTGCTCTATCAGTGATTTTGCATGAATTTTATTTAGTTTATTGCCTACCTTTCCACTCACTTACTAATTCCATACAACTAGCTGATCCATACCAATTGGACAATTGGGTACCGTTAATTTTATTACAATGGTCGTTTGTACAACAGCAGTGTGTAGTCAGTCACTCTATGAGTATTTAAAATGTTTTCAGTAAAAAAGAATTCTAAGTTTTGTTCAGTCCCAAGTCTGCTCAACAAAGTCTTCTTGCATGGCGTGTAAAATAATAAATGTTTATTTGACAACTGCCTACAAAGGCCATGGCGAATGAATATCCCACAGTCACCATATTATTACTTATGTCAGAAAATGTATGAAGAAATAAAGTTCTATTTGTTTAATTTTCATATTAATACAACCTCATGCCAAGGAGCAACTGGGCAATAACCGCGCACTGTTGCTGTGAGAAAGGAATGGCAGGTCATCCGGATTGCAGACCTTGCTTCATTGTCATAAATTGCAGCGGTGAGTTGAAAATCTAGTTATGAGATTAGGTATATAAGAAAACAAAAGGAGCTCAGCATGTCTCAATGCCTTTTAACCATAAATTGCTGAATGGGGGTTTTTTTGTGGCTGGTATAGTGCCACCACCTGGTGGTTGTCAACTGAAAAGGTGGCTCCCTCTTTGTCGATGGCATTGTCCTACAGGTGTGCATAGTGGTTATGTCGAAAGAACTGAAGTTCAGCTGAGACTTTATTTTGTTAAGTCCATTTTTGTTTTTTGACGGCATTTTCTGTTGTTATTTATATGAGAAAAATGTTTATAAATTCAAAGTATACAATCATGGTAACTTGGATAGTCAGATCCTCTGTCTTGGGAGCCATAGCTGTTGTGGTCAACGTCTGGTACCCCTGTAAGCATTTAGTAAACGGTTGTTGTCTGATGAATCCAAACACCACATGTAAGAACTTAGAGAGAATTGGATGGAAATGAATTATGTGTATATATTTTTCATATTTTTTTGTAGTGTTCTTTAATGACTGCTGTTCATTTTTTTTAGGAATGGCATCTCTGCAGAAAATTAACCCAACAGGAATGAGTGTGCTGTTGCATGAAAAAGGTGAAGTTATTTGAAAATGTCTCTTGATTTATGCAATGATATACACCCTAATCGCTATCCTTATAGCCAAGTTTTACTTTGTATCGACCAATGTGAAGACATAGCATTGGTATTTCAGCAAGTGCTGCTATTGCAGAAAACCCTCAGCAAATAAACTAATATTTTAGAATGAGCATAAGTTGTGCACGTTTTAGAATGCCATCTTAGGTTTTAGTTATTTTAAGATACATTTTATTATGACATGGAGGATTAGTGCTTCAATACCATATTTTAATCCCTTTTATTGAGATATTTTATTCAACAAATTGAAGTGGATCAGGATTTAGAACAATAGAGCAATCTACCTAAGTGATAATTCTACTTAACTGAGTATTGTTATTGCACTTAATTGATTTCACCTTATTGACAATATTCCATCTGTTAAGTTATCCAGAAAAAAGATACCAAATAATGTTGGTGTTGCATTGACCAGCAAATGAAGAGACACCAGGCTTTCCCACATCAGATTTTGATTAAAAATATAAATGAAGTATTATAAATAACGATACTGTATTTGATCATGCATTGCTGAGCCAGATTCATTTATCATTTACTGTAACAAATTTTACTCAATACGCATACGCAACGCAATTCGACTTTTTGATGGGATAAATATTTGGTGTTATATGAATAATTTCTGACGTTTGAACATTGCTTTCTATCATGCGTTACATATATAATTACTAGATAGCCACACGAGTGCCTTCCGAGTTGTGGCTTTTATATTCAGTAAGAGAGTATTATAACTTTGAAATAACGAACTGCACTGTAATTGACGATTTGCAAATTTTTATTTATTGACCGATTTAATTAATCAAGCTTTAAATTATGTCGAGGCAAATGCACCAGTCAAGTTTCTGCCACCATCTGTCAATATATTTAGTAGTTTTAACCTAATATTACATAATAACCAAAAGGCAGGACAATAGGGATGTGGTTGATACCAGAGCGGCAGAGGGTTAAAAATGGGATAGATTTTATTTTGCAAGGTTTTCCCAATTAGTATATATTTCAGGAATAATGCTTTATCTTGAACACAATATTATAGTCCTCAAATTGCAATTCTACAAAATTTTATGGATGTCATTGTGAAGCATGGGATTCTAGGAATATGCATGCAGGAAGCAACACAGTATCTTTTTAATTTTACAATTTCTTTTTTCATATTTCTCAAAAATGAATTTAATGAGATACTGTGCATGAATGACATTGTCTAAATTCTAGTATCTTAGATGTTTGGGTTTGTAAAAAAAAAATGTTTTCTTCATATTATACCCTGATAGTACCAAAAACAATGTCATCTAGATTCTGCCCTGTTTACATTATTGTAGACATACTCTGTCAAAGTTGCATGCGTTAACGTGCAGTTGTGCTTCTCCAGATAGAAAAAAAAGACATTTTTTTTCATGTTTTCTAATTCCTGAAATAAAGTCTGGAAAACTCATTATGACAATAAAAAGGCAACACAAGGCCAGATATAGTATTGTAAAACTTGCCTGCCTACCTGTCTGACATGGCTATGTAATTTGACCAAAGTAATTGCCATGGCCTCTTCAGACGTTGGTTTGCTCAGGGTTGAAAAAACACTGGCAGATTTGTGGAATGGTTCTTTATCTGTAATATTTGATAAATTCCCTCTGCGCAGAGACTGACTGCTTATGGGCTGATGCACAGAGAATGCTCTCAGATCATAAACACAGATTTTAAGAAACATTTGGGTTGAGTCAGCCATTCCGTATACTCTTAGTCTATCGTTTATTTGGCACACTTTTATTTAGTTCTTTTTCTGTCTTTCACTCCCTAATGAGCTACTGACAGGCTGATTCAATCCAATTGTGTGGCTCATTTTGTAAAAATACGTTTACTGCATTGAGATATACTAACATTCCCATCCTGTGCACAATCAGTTTGCAGTTAAGTCATCTAATGGGAAATTTAAATTATGAAAACATAGCTCTGCTTGTGCAGCATGCCCTCAGCAAACAGACACATCATGATGCCATTGAGCTTGCAACACACTATACGTGCTGGCTCAAGATGGTGAAATTAAGTTTTTATGTAGCATTAGAATAAATTCACATATCTGATCTGTCAGTATTACATGTTATTGCTATACAATAAAACAATATGAATATTAACATTTAGACTACAAGTTTACCTAATTGAATTATTATAAATTAATTTCATGCTTTCCAAATTAATGAAATTGAGACACTACTGCTGGTACATGCCTGAAACTTTGTCCTAATATGTCGAGAGTAGTGTAGTTGTGCCTTTTGGGGGGTTTTAATGATTATGAATAAAATAGAATTGTAGTAATAAAGGAAAAATGAGAATAACTCATTTTTCAAATGTACATACTTATTTAATCTACTATTATACCTACATACATGATATTTAGCTCTTGGAATGTCTAAATCATATTACTTTCACTTTCCAAAATTAATTTAGAATTTTTTTTCTCATGTTTTTAGAAAATATAAATATAAGTTCAGAAAAAATTGCAAGAAATTGTGTTATTTACTGTATTCCTTAAACCCTGGTGCGCTCTTTAGAATGATATCCATAAAAGTGTATTTAATAAGACAATGTTATGGAAAATTCATATTTTCCCAAACCACTCCATTGAACTACTATTGTGCCTACATGCATGAAATTTGGCCTTTAAAATGTCTAGATGCATAGTAATGTGTCATACTTTTTCATAATAATAGAAAATATAAAAATGCCTAACCCATGGCCTGTATGTTTACAATGACTTCCATAGAATCGCAGAAATAGAGTATAAACATTTTAATACTCTTCGTATGTAGGAATTATTAATGGAAAAAAAAGACCTAAATATGATTATTTCCTTTTTGCCTACTATTTATAGGAACTTAACTAAGTACTGCCTATGCAATGGTGCATTCCAAGACTGCGTTGCAATGTATTCTCATTTTTGGCCACCTTTAAATAAGTTCAAGTCTATTGTCAAATTTTACACATTGGCCAATTTTAAAATTTTCTCAAACTTGCCAATGGTATGCTGGTCTTGCAGCCTATGTTTAATACATATTAATCATGGCCATAGAGAGTAACAATCATACCCATCATTTGATGCCATTGACAACTCGTGCAGTCCTAAGGCTTAGCAGGCTAATTCGCTTCATTTGTAGACTTTGTGTGTGACTGTGTCATAGGTTCAGACTATTTCCAAATTATTTACAATGAGAGGACAATGATTAGTTTTAAGACAACCCAAATAATTCTGTTTATTTTCTTTTTTTTGTACTACATGCTAAATTGGGAAGATATGTTTGTTATTTATAGTAATACAAGTTGATAACTAGCCATACTTGCGCATATTTGCAGAAGTTTAGACAAACGGAATTGATACTTTAGGACAAGGATAAGCAAAGTACTTAATTAATAAACATCCAAGAACTATCTTTTTATGTTACATTATAATGGTAATTAAGCATTTCCCGATGATAATTATCTAAATTGCTGTAGAATGTACTACATATATCTGAAAGGCAGTTGTTACATACTGACTTTAGATAAGAATTAAATATATACTTTTTTTGTTTGTTTTCATATTGATGCAACATTTTGCCAAGGGCCAACTTTTCCTGCAAGGATTGGATGCGAAATTTCCGGCTTCTTGATTCAGCTTTAATTTTTCTATGAGGTAAGTTCAAACACAAGAAATGAGCCCTGAAATGTATCACAAATGCTTGGTTGAAAAGACTAGAGCTCTGTGGCTAGTATTGTGTAGGTCAAATTGAATAGGAGATAACTCTGGTGTCCACATGACTTAACTGTCAGTGCCCCCTAGTGGTATTTTGTTCTGCAGTGTCCTCGCTACTTACGTTGCCTATCACAGGCAGTATAAGATAGTCAGGATGGCACCAGACCAGTTGATGAGACAGGTTGTCTTTATATGTGCAGTATGAGAGGGTTGTTATACTGAATGACCCTTGCATCTGGCGCTTGAAAAATGTCTTCGTGTTTATTAAAAATTTAGCACCAAGGTATGCCTAGCTTTGAATGGGATGCCATACAATATTCCAGCATAGTCAAGAAGGCCAAGGGAGCAACACTCGCATACCTGTATTGTGAACAAATTATCCTTATTCTTTTAAATGATATGACACGCTTGTTTTATAGACATTTAAATCTTTACTTCCAGTAAAAATCCGGCTGCTAGTCATGCCTTATTTCTTTTTTGTCTGCAATGATAGATGTTGTGCATTTTCACTATGGGTTTATCCCGTCATAACTTTGTTTGAGCATACATATACTGTCCCCAATATGATATTACTACTCTGCAGAGTTTTGAATCACTATTATCATTTCCAGGTTGATGCACGGAGAAACGGTAGGAAAAGAGAGAAAGAAATTATTACGAAGCCCCTTCATGTCAAAAGGTGATGTAAATGTTAACCAATGTCATATTCGCAATGTTCAGTACAATAAAACCCACCATAGGACCAATTCACTACTAAGACCGTCAATTCACATCCTGATAAAGATAGGTCATCTTTAATACAAGAATGGTGTTTATTGTGAGGTTCAACTGTACAGTTTTATATCAAGAGAGTTTAACCATTCATAACCATGAAGAAACTTTATGACTGATTCTATGATTTTAAGCGTATACATTAAATAATTTTCCTTCATGCTTGTGTGTTGAGGTAATTGTCATTGCAACTTTTTCTCTATAAATCTTAATCGGTTTTTTCACCTCATTGGTTATTCCATCCATGCAAATGAAATTCAGTCATCTAGAACTTGGAATAGATTGATAGATTGGAAAGTGCAGCCCTCTAAGGCAAGGTTTTGCCGCTAGCTAGGAAATGAACTTCTTGAAGTGCTGTGGTCTTAGTGTGCTAGTTGTTGTGTTGTATCTTTCAACTGTTTGGGTCTGCATGTTTGAACCTTGTCATATTAGCCTTCGTACCACTGTTGTCACTTCACAGCCATTTTAGAAAGTTTGAATGGGCTTGGGAACCTCAGTATTCTTTGAATCTTTCGAAAAACTCTTTATGAGAACTGTGTTAGTCCATATTTCAGATAATTTCAGGAAAATGCTTTACTGATGACACATTGGATGGAAGCAGCAGCTAGTGAACATTCTCTATTGGTCTGTCATTATTTTGCATGTTATTTTGTTTGGTTAATCTTTGCCTTTTGTACAGATAACACATTCTAACATGCTGATTCCATCCCAGTGCAGACACCCAATTCATCTTAATGACCATGGAATACTCCACTTGGTATCCATGGTAATTGTGCACAGCATAATGCCCACCAAATTGTTAGTATGTATTTCAAAGATTTGATGGATCGTCATAGTTGTTACTCTTGGAGTATGAATGATTCAGGGAAATTAACACTGAGAACTGAGACCATATCATGTCACACTGGCCATCTTTCCCAATATGTGACACCTGTCATGCCAGAACTATCACGGCGTTATTTTTTTAAAATTTCGGCCATTCCAATTTATACGATTCAATATAACTGTCTCCAACAAAAAGCATAAAGCTTAAGTTGTATTAATTTGCAAGAAGCATTTTCATATCATATAAATAACTTTTCACTCCTTTTGGCACTGGTGAATAATAGATGAATTTTTTACATTATGATGAGGTATTGTCATGAGGTTTGTTGGATATTTCTCTAGTTCCTAATTGTGGGTTTACAGTTTGTGTTCTGTTATGTGTAATAGATTTGACTGTGTTGTAGTTCTACTGTCCCAGTATTTGGTAAATAGTAGTTTTTTTTAATATGGAAGTCAGGAAATTCAACCATTACATTAAGTTGAATTGAGCAGCTGGAGTGGCCCAGTGGTTGCACCATCTGCCTGTTTGAGGCTTGGCCACCCTTTATGACCTACATCTGCATGTGGGTTGCATGAGACATTTAATTGGTGGTGCCTCATACTCTCTGTCTCTGCTGAGCAAAAGGGGACCCCACCCCACCCATGCGATGAATGTGTAACATGGTCTTGACTCAAATAATTATATCATCTCGTCTCAAATGATAATGAAAATGACAATAGGGAGACCCGCCGCAGACAAGCATGTTGTCACTGATAGTAGGCCATCCAGGCAATTTAGATTTCTTATATAATTAGAAATGTTTTTGACATGATTTCAATAATGAAGATTATATTTTATAATAATACAATGCAAGGACAGTAATGGCCACAGATACAATTAGCAATTTCACAGCACACATTGTAGGTTTCTATGAATTTTGATATGATGTAATTTTGAACCGGCAAAACTATGAATTTGAAATTGTATTTTTGAAATGTTTTGGAATAGTATTGTATATTTTTGGATATCGGTAGATAATACTGTTTCTTACAAACTCATGTTTCACTGCAGGCACCTTAAGACGAGTATAGCATTGAGGCATAAGAAAATAAAAAATGTTGCTTCATGAGCATTTTATTGAGCACATAACATTGTAATCCAAATTAAGATTTTCCATATTTTGCAAAATCTTAACATTATGCGTTGATGAAATTACTGTATAATTGGCTAACATATTTACAATTTTTTTGTAATTTTCTAGGATTAGTCTTCAGTGAATTATTTTCTAATATTATCTAGTATGGAGAATATGTCCCACTGTAACTGTAACCTGTTGTCTAGAAGCACTTATTTCTAATGGTAGCTAATATCAGGGTCCAAAGTCATTAGTGCAATGCATATGGTTCCTCATATTGATCGTCTGTGCAGAGGCGATAGTAGGGTAACATTATGGTATGGGTTTACCGTTTCTTCTTTTGCACAATCTTTTCAAACGGCTAACTAGTATTCTCTCTTTTTTTCATGTCAACTGGTGCAAGATCCCTGGACGTCTGACCATACACACCTCATCAGTCGGGTCACATTGTCCATCATTTGTCTCTCACTGTTGGCTGCAGAGATCACAACTTTCCAACAGGTCTGTATGTTAATTGTCTTTGGTTGAGTTGCATTATTAGGCAAATGTCAGTTTAAGGCAGTTTTGTAATTGCAATGCTTTAACTGAAAAAGTACACCACTTTGACCATAGGGCAGATGACAGGAATAAGCAACCAATTCTGACTAGTTATGACACAACAGTATTCTTTCATGAGGTATTTCTAAAAAATATGGAAAAATCACTGCACTGAATGAGATGGTTTAATTGATTGCATATTACTAGTGTTGTATACATCCTTGCGATGTAGTCTGCAAATGCTATATAAACTTCCTTTTACTTCCAGATGCCTTTTGGCTACGTTCCTGAAGTGAGCTTGAAAGAAGTACCCAGCTGTGATTTGTTGTGTAGTACATTTTTCATGTTTAAATTTTAATTTGGAATAAAATAAGTTGATAAAAACGTATTGTGTTTGTCATAAATTAAATATTGCATACAAAGCCAATGTTATTCAAGACCTTAGGAGTTCAAATGCAAGATACTGGCTATAGATCTGCAGCCACTTTGGAAATGTGAAATTCTTTTCTCGCAGAGCTACGATGCCACTGCTTTTAAGCCGTACCTCCTAGTCAGATGCGCAAAGGGCTGAAAATCTATCCTCGATATCGGCCTGAGTATGTATATGCTTTAAAAGGTGATGCTTCTGACATAGCTGATACTTTGATAAAAGGCCGCATTTGGCCCTACATCTATCCTTTGCCTAACATGAAATTACTCCTGCGGAGGATGAGATGTCCATTTTGAGGTGTTCCCAAGTTTGCAGCCAAAAAAAACAAAACATTTAGTTCACTCTGTTCAATCATTCCGCAACATGCCAATATTCAGAGAAAGTTGTGTAATTTTGGGCAACTTTTTGGTCTTCAATTATATAAATTCAGAAAATGGATGACCTTGAGTAGGTTAGCCCTGCCAAGCCAAAAATAATTTGAATGGCTTCTTGCCCCATTTGAAGATTCCCATTATAAAGCATACCGTGTAGACCAACAGGAATAAAGGATATATTTACATCCTGTGAATGATGAGGTCTCCATTTTGAATGCAACTGAGGTGTCTCTCCACCCCAACAGTTGGCACCAAATTAAAAACAAAAATTTGGGGCCATTTACAATGCCTTCAGCTTCACTGAAAATCTTTTTGACTAGTTCGCTTAGTAAAAATGCCTAATTAACTTAGTCAAGTGACGGTGCCTTATCTGTGTGGAAATTTGACTAACACAGCTAGTCAGTTGACTAAACTAGCTAGTCTTGTATAGCACTTAGCCATGACGAAGTATTTTAGTCAAATGACCACTTACTGACTAGTTCATCTATTACTTAGACTAGTCTATCTAGTCATTTAACTAAGAGACCCAATGGTCACCACATCCTCATTTGACTAATTTGTTTAGTCTATTGACGGACATATGACTAAATCATTCAGTCATTTGACTAATTTGTTTAATCTGGCTATTACACAATACATAAACCAGTAATAGTACACAAAATAGGAACACTATTCTCAGAGTGACAATTTAATAAGTACTATATATAATAATAATACCATGAAAGATATATGATAATTACATAAACATATCAATATATATTGGTTGACTTAGTTATCATAATAGTTATCATAATAGTACACAAAATAGGATCACTATTCTAAGATTGACAATTGAATAAGTACTATATATGATAATAATACCATGAAAGATATATGATAATTACATAAACATATCAATATATATTGGTTGACTTAGTTATCATAATAGTTATCATAATAGTACACAAAATAGGAACACTATTCTAAGATTGACAATTGAATAAGTACTATATATAATAATAATACCATGAAAGATATATTGATATGTTTATGTAATTATCATATATGTTGGTTGACTTAGTTATCATAATAGTACACAAAATAGGAACACTATTCTAAGAGTGACAATTGAATAAGTACTATATATAATAATAATACCATGAAAGATATATGATAATTACATAAACATATCAATATATATTGGTTGACTTAGATACCAGATAGTCAGTCACCAGAAAGTCAGTTGGGGACAGATAACATGCCAGTAACATCGTCTGGCACGACTGGCAATTGAGTCCAACAGGGGCGAACAAACAAGCTTCCTCGCCACGTAAAATGTCATCGGGGAGGGGGGTGCAGGAGGGGGCATGGTGTTTACTGCTGGGATCTATTTAGTTTACGCATTTTTTTTGTGATATTTGTATCATTTATCTTCAACCAAAAATGTTGAATAAAAATGAAACTTTTTTTTAAAAGTTCAGGGTATTTTAAATCAAAGATTAGAGCAGCTGCAAAGATCACTTCAATTGCATCGACAAGGCTGTTAGTAGTTGCCAGGGTCCTTTGCTCCACTATGATGTTAAATTTTGCCTCAGTGATTTTATTAACAGGCTTGCTCATTGTAATGTAGAACTCTGGTGTGTCTCTCTGAAAAAGATCAATCGAATGCTGAAAGTAAGTTACATCACTTGGTTATGTAATAGTTAGAATGGGCAGTTTGGTGAAGGGTTTACATTACAAGAAAATTATGTTTTCTGTTTTCCAGATAATAAGACATTGTAATAGATGCTCAGGTTTGAATTGAATTATTTTCTCATATCCTGCAAATAATTTTGGGATGGCATGAAAGAGTTAAATTTACAAATATTGTCAAGTATTCATTGTTTCATATATTTATGATGGAATATGCCAAGTTCCAATATATATTTGTTAAGAGTTTCAGTTTCATCTAAGAGCTGCATTGAACTCTTTAGTGCTACTAAACTATTTACCTATTAAACCATACCTCATCTTGATCCAAAAGATGGACTGGGTTTTCACCCATTAGCAGTCTGTCAGTAGATCTTTCTCATCTTCCATGGCTAATCGTGCTTGCCGGAACAAGGATTAACAGCCGGGCATTCCTTTGGATTTACTGTGTCTATGAGCTTTTTTTTAAGTCGTCACAGAGTAGGCGCCAGGATCTGGTTCTTTTTTGGATTTTCAGGATGACCCATCCTAACGAACTCGAGCAACATCTGCAAAATAACAGAATAATTACTGGCCTGACTCCTAACCACTGTATTATAGTCCTTTAGTAAGGTAAACGCACATAAACGCACATGTTTTATTTTATCATCCAGCAAACCCACAGAGGGCGCTTCTCTATACAATGACGCTGATCAACACTAGGGGGCTGACAGATTATACGACACCTCCCCTTTTAGATTACAATAAAATAGTAATCGACAAACATGAACTTTGTAACTTAAGACATCTCAAATCTTATAAATCTTACTGTTACTATATCTAATGTTACAACAATGCAACATTTGCGTACAACTTAAAAGTACCTTAATGTTTTTTAAGACATTGTGTAAACTAAGTACAGATTATATGTTTACTTTTTTAAATTGAAATAAATCTGACAATAGTTAACATAAAAGTTCATCACATAATGATTTGACACAAGCTTTGCAAAGAGCATAGAATGTTCATTATGGTATATCAAAATGTCAAATGTCTTCTATATGAGTGTTTTAATGAAAAGGTCCACAAACAAATGTCGAACAGAAATGTCAATTATAAGTCCATAAATTGTCTCAAGTGAGTAACTATAAAAATTCGCATGTCCAGTTGTTTGGGGGGAATAATTGCTTTTTCAGCACGAGATCTGGTCATCATGGTCATTGGTCCTTCTGGGGTATTCACGACATTGGGGGGACTTTGGACGTGGACTTGTTTTGAGGGACTAGGGACTGTCTCTGGTTCTTGAGGGGGCGAGTTGTTGACCAGAGCAGAACGGTTACGTCGCACAGTTCCTTACTGAGTACGAACGATGTACGAGCGAGGGTTTGAATGCTGTCCGAGGACAACACCATCACGATCCTGGTCACGAATCCATACGTGACTGCCTGGTTGCAGCTCTGTCAAAGCCTTAGATCGATGTCTCTTGTCATACCACTTCTTGTGGTTGGTGCGAGTGATTTCATCCTTGTCCACTGCTGCATTTAGATCATCTTTCGTAATAGTAGGCGTCAACTTTTGGGGTAACACAGGTAGTGGATTTTTAAGTAGCCTACCCATTAACATTTCACTGGGCGTTAGACCGTTTTGTAGGGGTGTAGAACGATGCACTGACAGTGCCAGATAAGGATCATTGTTCTTTTTCCAAAGGTCTTTGAATGTCTTAACCGCTCTTTCCGCTTCACCGTTAGCTTGTGGGTATTTCGGTGAACCCGTATGATTGTGCGAACTAAGTAAACTCATTAGAGGCAAATTGTGGGCCATTGTCAGAGACGGCTATGTCAGGTATTCCATGAACACTGAACACTGACTTGAGTGCCCACACGGTACCTTTAGTAGTCTCGGACAGTAAGCGTCTGAATTCAATCCATCAGCTGAAGTAGTCAACAACAACGATATAGGTTCCACCATCTTGGTAACATAGATCCATCGCCACTCTCTCCCATGGGCGGTTAGGCATAGAAGATGGGATTAGTGGTTCATGCGGAGTAGGAAGTAGTTTAGCACAAACTGAACATTTTGCAACCATTTGCTGTATTTGCACACTTAATCCAGGCCACCAAATTGCTTGACGGGCTCTAGCACAACACTTTGTGATACCAAGGTGACCTTGATGAATCGAGTCGAGAACTTCAAGGCGCATAACTTGAGGAATCACAATTCTGTCATCATACAAAAGCAAATTGTCTACAATGTTGAAATGCTGTCTTTGTTCCCAATATGGTCTCAGAATGGGGTTATGAGGCATATAACCTGGCCAGCCATCACTACAGTACTTGCGTATTTCCGTGAGCACTGCATCCTGTTTTTGATTTTCCTCAATTTCCAGAAGTTTGTGAGGAGTGGCAGGTAAATCTAAGAGCGACTTAGCATTAGTGTCGGTCTTTGAATGCGTAACAGCATGTTTGCAAGATCTTTTGCTCCAAGAATTGGCACAAGTGGCTTATGATCGGTTTCGAGTGTGAACTGCAATCCTAAGACATAATCTGAAAATTGTTCGCAAGCCCATGTAGCAGCAAGTGCTTCCTTCTCTATCACGGCGTATCGCTGCTCGGTTTCCGTTAGTGGCATTGGTGCAGTGTTGCTACATCAGCTGCGATTACGATCGGTTGAGACATGTCATAATGCATCAACACAATGTCAGACAATAAGATTTCTTTGATCTTGGTGAATGCTGCTTCTTGGCTTTGTCCCCAGACAAAGTCATTGTCCTTGCACAGTAATTTGCGTAGTGGAGCATTCACTTCCGATAATCCGGGTACGAACTTAGCAAGCTGGTTCACCATGCCTTGGAACCTTTGCATGTCATGAACATTGGTTGGCTGCGTAAACTTGCGCACAGCCTCTACTTTCCGCGGATCAGCTCTTATTCCTTCAGCTGATATAATATGACCTAAGAAAGTTATTTGCGTTTTCCCAAATTCACATTTGTCATTAAGAGTAACACCTGTTTGTCTGAGTTTCTCAAGAACTACACGAACGCGACTGTCATGTTGCTCCTTGGTAGATCCATGGATTAGAACATCATCCATATGACAAACAACACCATCGGTGCCTTGCAGGATTTTCGACATAGTGCGCTGGAAGATTTCGGGCGCGGACGTGATTCCAAATGGTGATCTGTTGAATGCGAAACGCCCAACTGGCGGAATGAACGTTGTTAGCAATCAAGATTCCTCGTCCAAAGGGATCTGCCAGAACCCACTATTAGCATCCAGTTTTGTGAAGAACCGAGTGTTTGCCAATTTCGCTAGGTTTTCTTGCACTGACTTCATGGGGTAAATCTCACGTTGAACTGCACGATTGAGGCCCGTTAAGTTAACACATATAAAAACTACAGGCACTAAACCACTGCACCAGGTTGTGGGCTCCTCGACAGGGCTAATTACTCCCAATTGCTGCATATTTTGTAGTTCCTCTTTCACTTTTTCCACTAGTGGGTGAGGGACTCGTCGAGGGGTGAACAAACAGGTAGGAGTGACATCTTTGTTTATCTTAATGTTGTAAGATTCGCGTAATTTACCGAGTCCTACGAACAGTTCCGGAAATTCTGACCTGAAGTCTGGGACTGTAGGTTGCAATCGATTCCTTGTGATGAGCTCTAGGCTAATGCATGCACTTCTGCTGAGTAACGAAATAGGTTGGTTTCATATGACATAAAGTTTCTCGCGTGCTGACTTGTCCGCAATAGTGAGTGTGGCCTGCAGCATTCCGATGACTTGCAGGTGTGTCCCACCTGGTCCTTTGAGCTGTTGCATGCACTCTTGAATTTCTGTGATTTTAGCCATGGCGTAGAGTCACTAAGCACTGACACTGAAGCACCAGTATCGAGTTTGAACATCGTTTCTTGGCCATCAACACTGATCTTCTCGGTCCAATCAGCTCATCACTGATGGCCCCAAGGAAAGGATAGTTAATGTCAACATTAGAGTTAATTTCGACTGTGTGTACTCTTGTGGAGTTAGTGTTCTTACTACGACACACTGACTGGAAGTGTCCTTTCTTTTTACACAACACGCAGATGGCATCTTTTGCAGGGCAACTCCGGCAGAAGTGTGACGAATTTCCGCACCAGGGGCATGTCTTGGCGTGTTCCTTTGACTGAGAATGTGTCTGGATTGGACCTTTAGACCCACTGTTGGAGTAACTCTGTTTTTGCTTGAATTTATGTGTAGATTGTTGTCTCTTAACCAAATCAACGTTTTTGTCTGGCTGAGAATTGGTAGTTTGAACATTACCTCCTCGCACTAGATCCCTGTTTTGCTTTCGCGCTTCTGATTGCCTGGCCATTTCCACTGCATCCTCCAACTTGAGATTCTTGTCTCTCATGGTGCCATATCCACAATCATCTGCTAGTCGATACAAATCTTGAATAAAGCTGTCTACAGACTCGTTTTGCCGTTGGATTCTTGTGTTGAACCGTGCACGACACACTAATGGATTTTTTCTTACACCAAAATAAGAGTCAAGTGTAGTGTCTTGATAACTTCATCATAGGTGCTCTTGGTTTTGTCAACTTTGACCGTAACAAGAATGTCATCAATAGCTGGGCCGAATGCATAAAATAAAGTCTCTATTTTGTCATATTCCCTCTTACTGTTGAGGCCTGAAGCTGCGCGAAAACGTTCGAATCTCCTGAGCCATCTTGGCCATGCTTCTGCCTGTTCGGATCCACTTTTCTGAGGCATCAGATCAGGAAACGGGACATTAATGTGTGCGCAAGGTGCTGTGTCATCTGTCGTTGCCATTGCACTGCTTTTCGGGGTTCACAGACCGCTGCCACCATGTATTATTGTCCTTTAGTAAGGTAAACGCACATAAACGCACATGTTTTATTTCATCATCCAGCAAACCCACAGAGGGCGCTTCTCTATACAATGACGCTGATCAACACTAGGGGGCTGACAGATTATACGACAACCACGATGATAAGAAATTAATGTATATAGCTCTGTAGATGATGCCAAGTTTTTGCTTAAATAGACCTTAAGCCTGAGGTGCTACTGCAGCTATCACCATAGCCGACCAAGTGACAGGATCACTTTTGTTGTACAGATAAATAAGCAGCATCTTTGGTGTTAGTTTTTCTTTTACCTTATTTATCATCCCTTTTCCAATGTATCGAAGACAAATAGAAAAAATTACTTGTCATTTGTAGTTTAGTTACAAATGTTAACACCACAGCTTTAATAACAGAAGTGTTTTCGACAAAAATTCTCACCTTGTCATTACTGAAGAGTGAAGGATAAATTTCGCTCACTTTGGTCAAAGTGGCTTTCTTCCTCCAAATAAGATCCCGTCTATCAGCAAATGTTAAGTCCATAAGACTGTTGATTAAGGATTTGTTCCTATTTTTCTTTGCAATCTCGGTCTTCAGGATCTGAAAAATGCATGAGCATGGAGTATTTTATTAACACTAACAGTCTAAAGCACACCTGCTGCATAAGGTATGAATCAGTCAACATTTAATGTTCCCACAGAAAGAACTAGATCATTACACTTGCTGAAGTAATTGCATTTTGGTGCTCTTTGAGGATTTCTTTGTCGTCTGTCACCACAGGACAATATTTTGTGAAGCCGTATCTCTTTACTTGCTCAGTGACATCTTCCTCAGTGACATCTTCCTCAGTGACATCTAAAACAACAAAGATATTAATCTGAATAACAACAAATATATACATTGTGGTTCAAATTGAAATGTTGCCACCAGCTAGAAGTTTGGTGGATTCGATTTTTTGTAAGATTACAACTTTTTACAACAGAAGAAGCACATTATAAAAATAATATGAAACTAAACAAGATTTGGAGAAATTTATTTTCAAATTCTTGTTTGTCTCATTCTTTCGACAGGCTACTATTTCTGACATAATGGATTTATTGCAGAATATCATTAGTTTTACCTGAGTCACCATCGGTTTTTGCAGCCTTCCTTTTCTTCCTCAACACGTCTGGAATGTTGCTATCCTTCCGCTTTCGTTGATTTTGGAAGTAATACTGAATTCTGTCAGACCAAAATTGCTACAAAGAACAAATACATATACAAGTATGTGAAAATACCACTCTAACTCTAAAACACATAAATATGACATTGTAACGTCTCACAGGCTGAATTAATGATATTTCTCATCATCATTGTCAATATATATCGGACAAATCAATGAGTTCCTGAATCTGAAAAAATCTGAATCTGGTGGACAACCACCTGAAGGAACCTCTCATAGCTTTAGCCTAAAGCTGAATAAACATTCAATCTGAATATTGAACCTGGTAATCAGCACAGATATTCAAGGGTAAAATAAATGCATAGTTTAATATTCAACATCCCATGCCATGGTCATTTGGAAGCCTTCACATCAATGATCATTGGAGATGCCTGGATTTAAAAAAATTATAAAATAAAATCTACAGGCCAACAGGAAAGGTTGAACATACTTAACTACTAATAACAATATTCACACTGCAGGCCCTCCGTGGCCACTACCAAATAAGCTGAATGCTAATAAAACTTAATTTTGGCCAATGATTTGCTAAAATGGCTATGAATAAATTGAACAGGTATAGTTTGTAATTGTTCAAAGCTTTTGGCTATCAAATCAAAAAGTGGCTTATGTTTTGACTAATCCATGCCAGGAGCTAGGGAGGACCCCATGAACTGAGCCCACAATAAATTTAATTGTGCCATCATATGGCGAAAGACAATGGAATCTACCCCTTATAAGTTAAACACAGGCCAAAACCATGTCATCCCATGTCATAACCGTCAAAACAATGTCTTATTGCTTAGAAAAAATCTAAGTAACCAATATAAGCAAAATAACAAATAAGAGGAAGGGAGACACGATTTGGCAGGGCCTGCTGTGAGAGGATGGATGAAACATTCATAAGCCTGTGCCTTAATGCTACTTAAAGAACCAGCAATTCATTAATGATAAATGATTATTACTTAGTAAACAATTACGTCCAAAAAACAAAAGTGAACAACAACGACCAAATACCAATCATCAACTTTTCAGCTGATGTGCATAGAAACTATTAGAAAGTACTTTATAAATCATTGCTGTCAGGGTTCTTCCATTAAAATTATTAAATTATTAGCCTGACAATTTATTTTATTACTAGTACATTATCATATGAGATTGATTGTTAATACTCTGCAAACATCATCCTATTCCTGTGACAACTCTTTAGCTACTCGTATCTGTGACAGTGTGATAACAGAGGAGGAAGTTTTGATACACCTAAAGAAATTAAAATGCAATGAAGCCGCTGGAATTGATGGGATACCTGGTGAATTTTATAAGTGTGCAAGTGAGAAATTAGTAACACCATTTTGTGCTGTGTTTAACTACATACTTGATCAAGGTGAATATCCTGCTCAGTGGTCAGAAGGACTAATTAAAGCTTTGCACAAAAAGGGAGACAAGTCTAATCCAGATAATTACAGAAAAATCATAATAAATGTTGTCATGAGTAAAATCTTTGACTCTATCTTAAACGCACGGCTTTACTATAAAAATGAGGTTCTTAATCTTGATGATCCTTGTCAGTTTGGGTTTACTCCAGGAGCGAGCACAACTGACTGCGTCTTTATCCTTGATACGTAACCCTCTCTATCTCTGTTTCGTAGATTTCACAAAAGCATTTGACTACATCAATAGAAATGCTCTGTACTATAAACTTATGAATCAAAAGATAGGCAATGAAATGCTTAACATAATAATGAGCATGTATGACAAAGCTAACGCTAGAGTTAATAATTTAGGCAAAATTGGAAATCCAATTGATAGCAACTATGGTGTCTTTCAAGGTGGAATTCTCAGCCCCAAATTGTTTAATGAATTTCTATCTGACCTGTCTAACTATATGAATGAATTGGATGGTGTAGCACTTAATAGTCTGGTGCTCAAACATATCTCATATGCTGATGATAAAATTCTAATAGCACATTCCGAAACATCTCTTCAAAACAGCATAAATTCCCTTCATGAATTCTGCAAAAAGTGGCATCTCATTGTTAATGTAGGAAAGACTAAAATAATGAAATATGGCAATAGTCGGCAAAAGCAATTTTACTGTGATACACAATTAATTGAAAACGTTGACAATGTGATGACCCCGGCCACTGACCTAGCTAGGTCAGTGACCGCTTTAATGTGAACTGGGTGACCCCAGGCCACGTGACGAAGCTGTCTTGGCAGGAACACCCAGGCGGAAATTCTGTAGCTCTAGGATGGGGAGGTAGACAGGTTGTACGGCGGTGCAGGGCAAATAAAGATTCCAAACTGGACTTTGCGACTCTTCGTCATTTAACTAAGAACCTTACAACACCTTTAAATATCTAGGACATGTGTTAACTAACAAACGTAACATGCATGTCAAAATGACTGATTATCTTGTTACACAAGCCCAAAAAGCACTTTTTGCTTTGCAAAGTGACACTAAGCAGGCATTAGAATACATCACTCCTAAACTTGCTCTAAAAATGTTTGACACATATATTTTACCAGTCCTTGAATATAATTGTGAACTATGGTCCAGTCACAAACCTGTTAATAACCTAGAAAAGGTACAATTAGGATATCTGAAAAATATGCTGGGAGTTAGGAGACAGCCCTCATCACAAACAGTGTATAGTGAGACAGGCAGATTCCCATTACATGTGCGGCAACAGTTCAGAATAATCAACTACTGGATTAAACTGGAAAAACTGCCAGCTAATAATATTCTTAAAAAATGTTTAAACGAGCAAAAAGATATTAACACTTCTGGTAATAACGCTTGGGTTGCAAAAATTATTCATATACTCAATGAACATTATCCACAAAGAGACCATTTAAGACTTGCTAATAATGAGCTAGAATCCATTATTAAAACATTCAAATCTAAAATTTATGATAAATGTCAGGAAACTATATTAGCTGAAATGAATGATTCCACGTTACAGCCAAAACTTAGAACCTATCAACTCTTCAAGACTGATTATAGACTAGAACCGTATCTCTTATTAAACCTAAGCAGAAAAATGTATAATAAAATCGCTAGATTTAGAGTAAGCTCACATAATTTGCGTATTGAAACAGGTAGACATGAAAATCCTATATTGTCAGCAGCTGAGAGGCTATGCCTAAAATGCAGTATGCATGAAATTGAGGATGAAAAGCATTGTCTCATAGTATGTCCGCATAATAAACTTAGTCGTGAGGAACTCCTTAAAGTAGCTAATGATTACATAGATAATTTTGAGCAACTAAACAGTGAAGATAGATTTAAGACCATCATGAAATCAATAGAGCCTAAGTTGTTAAAATCCCTTGGAAAATTTTGTGTAAATGTTGATGGCTTATAAATGTTTGAGTCATCATCCATCGTCTGACATGAAACATGTTGACCATCATTCTGAGTCTTTGCATTATGAACATTTGTATACCATATAACCTAACCCCTTACATACATGTATGTATATACGTTCCTTTTAATTACCTATGTGTTAGATCATTTGCTATGGATAATGCTGTATGATTTATATATATAGATATAACAAGACTTCACATTGAAAACTGTACATTATTATGTTGCTATTGTATTGTAACAAATCTTAATCGTAGCTGGAACCTAGTTTTATTTACTACTTTTCTATTATTCTTTAATTGTTATTGTATGTCATTTACTTTGTATTTTCTGTTTACATTGTGACACATATGTCATGAATGACATAAAGCTGTCGAATAAAAGATATAATTTTTATATATTATTAAAAAAAATCTCTAGTTTAAAAATATTATAAAATATTATGTTTCATGGTTTAAATGACAAGGAAGCAGATGATTATTGTGTCATTGCTGTCATGCTACAACTTCTCAACATGTCAAAATCATAACGGAACAAATAGAAACGTAGGACATACAACTGCCTCTTGCTCTCCCATATTTGCAAGACCAGGATAGGCATGAACCAAATCCTTTGCAATATTGTCATATCGTGGATAGCTTTATGTAATAAAGAATATTGCATAATGAGTGTCATAAGCATTTACAGCTATACAAATTTACAAACAGTCACACAAATTTAACTTACAAAATCTTCCTTGAAGTGAGGTCTTCATACACAGCATTTGATATATGAAGCTTGTCAAAACGATTCAGATCTGATGAGCCACTCTTCATTTTCATCAACGTACTGCTTGGTATAAGCGCTGCAAACTTCATTGAAAATTCTGCGCCAATCCTGCAAAAGATACAGAATACATATATATGAAGTAAATCCAAGGGTATTTAAATTTTATTTTTTTTTATAAAAAGGGATTTTTAACTGTACTGTATTCATCATTTAAACCCATACCTTTTGCTACTGGGTGGTGTCGAAGAGTGACAGGAGTCTTTTGACAGCTGGGATGACAATTCCAAATCAGCTGTGGCTGAGGCCATGGCAGTATCAGACAATGTTTGGAGAGTCTCTGTGTCATTCTTTTTGTCTTGGGCAACAATGGTCACTTTGTTTATTTTGTCCTTGTCTAACCAGTTAAACATACTTGGTTCATAATCTACTTCGTCATTAATACTGGTCATGTGGTATTTTACATCGAACATAATGTTTTCTATTTTGAACATGCTTCCAATTTTCACTCGCAGTTCCAGCGGATAACACTGAATTAATTTCTTCGACTCCCTATATGTGGCATGAAACGTGAACCTGAAGAAAAACAATTTTCATATAAATACAAGTGGTTCTCGCACTTCAGTTGGTTGGTCTGCAATTCATGAAATCTATCTCAATTACTTGACTCTTAAATTGAAAAAACAAAGTAACAATCAGTAACTTGACAGAAATCAATTACTTAGAAACAGACTAATGATAACGAAGATTACATGCAAATGATATATGGTATGCCGGCATTTCCATTTGGTAGGTCATACACACCCAACACCTGGGTATTTGCCAAAGCACTGACATGCAAAAGTAAGAGTTCAGGGGCCCTTGTCACCTCATAGCAATGAAAGTGAGTGTTGTACTTGACAAATGAAAATTTCTGGCAAAGCAGGGAGTATTGGCCTTGATAGAAAAGTACATGCCTTGGTTCTTGAAAGTCTGGTATGCTGTCATTGCAAGAGACTACAACTGCAGTGTTCCTCTCGTAAATAACTCCACCTAGGGTTGCTGATTTGCCGATTGTCACCACAGTATCTACAGTGGCATCATGAAAATTTTCAAGAATAATTCTTCTCACATGAGAGTCCAAACTGTGCAAAGACAATGAGTGGGAAAATTTCATGGTGTTCAAGGTATCAAAGAAGTAATTAGCACCTGTATTGAAACTGAGTCGCATTTGATGCCTAGTTTGTAATGTGCTGTGAAATATGAGAGAGAACCACTCAAGTTGACAGCAAGACTCCAACTGGTTTTATTCAGTATTAAAATGTACATGTGACACGAGTGTCATCTCAGAAATGTTAGCTGACATAAAACTCTACAACAGCGCCGCCTAGCGGATTATTAGGGACTACATATGCTACTCATTACATAGTTGCAATGGATTTGATGATATTTTTCCTAGAATGGCTTGGTTGCCATGATTGGCCCAAATCATGATGCTTTGATTCAAATCTCATTGTCCACAAATGCACTAGTGGACCATGCAACACAATTTGTTTCGCGTAATGCAACATATAGTGCATTTTTGGCTTCATGCGTTTATCTGGCAGTACCTGTAGGAAATCATCCACAAAATCCTTGATAAGGTCTCACAAGAATTCAATCTGACCCTTTTTAAGAGTTGGCGAGCACATATATTCCACTATGGTCCTTAAAGTCAAGTACAACTGCTACACTTCATCTTCTATTGGAATAGTGAGCAACGAAAAAAGTAAAAAGGCGGAATAAGCACCACATTTTGGCAAATGTTTGCTTCACATCGCCACTGGTACTTATGCTACTAGGCTGATTGCTTTTGTCAGTCCCTCTGTAACAGAAATTGTTTATTGTCTCATTAAGATATTCAAGATTGAAGTATGCCTGCTTAATGCAATGTTCTATCACACAGTTCATGATATCTTTAACTGTGCCCTCGAAGAGGTCATGGGCAATGTCGCTAGGAAGGCTCGACGTACAATGAAAGCCAGGAACACCAACAAATAATGATTGTTTGTTAATGCCATAGGCATTCACCAAAGCAGGATTTTCTTCAACCAGTTTCACCAGTCTGTCATGAGAGTCAGGTTCTCTTGGTGCGCCTACAGTAGCTCCACTTATCATGACCTCTCTTGCAATGCTGCAAAATCTACATGGATGCTTTGATGTAAAAGATTCTACAAATCCACCAATTTGATGTGCCGCTAAGTTGTCACTTACACAACATACCAGATGACAATGATACAAAATTTGACCTTCAGACTGGTGAACAGTGAACCCAACAACAGCTAGTTCAGTAAGTTCATCAATCAACCATTTGTGCGTTTTGGCAAATCCATATTCTTTCACATTACATGAACGACATAAATGTGTCAAAAATATTGAACTCAGGGACGACCGTTTTTCAGGAGGTACATCAGTAAGTTGAAAATAAGTGGCTAGAATTTTCTGCCTTTTTGAAGTAGTTCTGAGTGGATTCGTTACAGTGAATTTATCCATATATATTACTATTCCCAATGCATTCTCATCCTTTAAATAAGGATGATTCTTAAAACGACTACCGTCAGTTACATCTGTCAAGATAGTGTCATTTTGCTTGGTTTTGTTGTTTACAAATGAGCGTATATCATTAAACCGCAGGAGCCACTGAATTGTTTCCCTAATAGAAATGGACTGGACTGTATGAAGTTTGTGCCGCTTTCCAAGGCCATATTCGGTAGGCATGATAACTCCAAGTTCATTTTTTGCAAAATTGTCTAATCTCTTTTGAGAATTCAAAATTTTTAGATTCTTTGTTACTTCTGACTCACTTTGGAACTGTTCCATCAATTTGTCAGGTACATCAGGTACATTAGCTCCTTGCCTTTCAAAATATAGTCTGATTTTATCATTGCACTCCAAATATGCTAATTCAGCAACATCTACCATTTTATGGCTCACATCACATACCGCTTTAGAAGTCATGTTATTGTGTTCTCTGAGTCTGACTAGCAGTGAGCCAAGTTTGTGTCTCATGTTATGTTCCATATTATGTTGATCAACTGTCAAATTCTGATCAACAGGCTGATGATTCCCATCATGCATGGCTGTGGGATCCTGCTCATTATTCAATAAGGTTTCAACAGGCAAACCATCATCATCATTATTCAATGTCATATCAGCGTGTACAAGTTCATGCACCTCACCATCTCCACGGAAAAACACATGATGCTTTTTCCGCAAGTGCCTTTTAAGTACCCTAACACTAGTAAACTCTGAAATGCAGTGTTCAAAGGCGCATAGTACTTTGAAATTTTTAATTGTTTCATGCCATTGAAGATGGTTTAAATATCCTTTATAAGTACTACAACTACATTTGCAAAAACCACATTTGTGACCAGGCATTTTTACTTTTCAAGTTCCAAAATTTCATAGGTTATTAACACGAATGGCAGAAGTAGATTAAATAAACAGAATGAATAAACAAAGTGCAATTCCACCTAAGTAAATGACCTGCAAGAACAAACCCCTAAAAAAGTGAATTGGCACTCCACATTAAATATTAATTTGCATTCAAGGTACTACTTAGTCTACATGCTCTACATCAGGTGGGACATACCTGTCATGGTCCTAAATTTTCTCGTTGTCACTGTCACTGAATGTAACCGTTTCAGTGTCAGAGTCTCTTTCGTATATGTTTAAAAATTCCAACTGTTCATCTGCAAATGAAAAGATCATGAATTTGTAAACTTTAAGTATGCTAGATAATAAATGTTGTAACAAAAAAGTATAGGCGCTTATTGATGGGGACGGCCTGCCACACTTACTACAGGCCAAATTCTCATTGGCAAATGTCATGGTTTGATGTGACAAGGTAAAATTCATTTTGGTATAAATCTCTGTCAGTATGACTGCTAGACTCTCATAATAACATTACTGTGTAGGTAGTCAGAAGATATTCAGGTTAGATCACACTGACAGCTGATTAGCAGAGAAAATGACAGAATAGCACTTCTGACAGTTTGATCTAGACCTACAATAGATTGACCTACAATAGATTGACATAAATTCCAAACAATTCTGCTCATATGCCAAAATGTCTTTATTTCAACATGGAAGAAATGCAATACTTTCATATGACAAATGTTTCGAAAGAACATGCTGAACGACACTTTCTAAAAAAATTATAACTAAAAAAGTAAGCTGAACACCATCTTGAATTTTTTATAGATTATGTTCAGATGTGTAAGAAAACATGGTAAAATTGTGAAAGAGGTGAATAACTGGTGACATGGTCAAACAGTGATGCAAACTATAGCGATTTTTTGCAAAATCGAAGAAACCCACATACATTTATATTTATTACAGGAGATCTACTAAAGATTTAAGCAAAATGAATGTTTTTTAGACAGAGAAATATCATAGGAAAGTAAAAAAAAAATATCAGCACCATATCATGATTAGTCTTGGAGCTATGGCTTATTAAATAAAGCCTTGTTTTTTATTATATTGGTTTTTCGACCGATTTTGTAGCCCAACCATGCAAAATAAACTGGAGATACATTTTACTTGAGACCGTTTTCGAATTCCTTGAAATGGATATAGTCAGTGCAGCAAATTTTAGCCACACAATAGCATTTAGAGTGCAGCTATAAGCTGCCAAAGTTGCCCGAAAATGCATTGGCGAAAAAACTAAAAAAATTTATCAAATTTCAAAGGGCTGTAAAACGAAAACTACTTGAGATATAGACCTATTTGGCCGTTTTTCCAACTATGGGTAGACAAGCACATGTGAATTTTTACAGGGCATTCTGGGTGGGTCACCTGGAAAATTTTCCAAAATATGGATGATTTAACACGGCTTTTTTTCTATGGCTTTGTGACGTCACTAAATGAGAATTTGGGTGAATTCGGTGCAAATACGCATTTGGCGCGTCTAGAACGGTGAAGATGGCGCAAAAAATAGTGAACTCGGCTAAGTGAATTTGGCGAACGGTAAATTCGGCACCATAGATATATAGGCTTACTATGTCCGCCCATTAATAGCCCATCATAAAAAAAGATCATATTTATGTATATGACAATTTTCATAAAGAGAAAAAAGAGAATTTGTGTAAAATACGATTAACTTGTATTATTGAAAATGATCAGCTGATTAATTAGAAAGTAACAAACTTTAATTATATATATTTTTTTTTTTTTCACAATTGCTTGTCATACAATTCAGCAGGTATTGGGACATAAAATATTTGAAAGTTTTATTTCTTCATGAAGAACTTTTCCAATCTATTACACTTTATCATTTCATGAAAAAAAATAAGGGAATTTATTAATTATTTAATAAGTTTTTTGTTGTTGTTTTTGTGGTATATATTTGCATGTCATGTTGTATAAAACAACACCATATTTTTGCTGAGTCAACATGCACTTCATTGTCTACATACAAATGTCAGTAAGTAATTTAAACCTCAATTGGATAAAACTCTGGTTTATCCAAGTTTAAACATTCAGGGCAAACCCAAGATGAACGTGTGTACCAAGAGGTTGAAAATCCTATATTAGTACTATGTGTTTTATTCCTCGAATTGTTAATAAATTTTCGATTTTATTTTTTAATGTTGCTTTTTTTTTTTTTCTAGAATATTAACAATTGGCATATTTTTTAATGTCTGAAATGCCCATTCATGTACATTGTATGTTTGTTGCCTTTCTTTTGATTATAGCACCAGACCAGTTTATAATATCAAACTTTGATCAAAGAATCAAATATTGTAATAAAAGCAATTAAGAAAGACATACTTCCAGTAATTAATGATTGCATAGACTTTCGCTTTGACGGTCCAGTAGAGTAATTTGTAAATACTTTTAAATATTTTCTGTGATAGATACAGCTGGGATTTATTGTCTTTTGCTTATTAAATTTTGTATATTTATCTATTTAAAATTTATAAATTGATATTGTTAAAGTTTTTGACAGTTTATGCTTTCACATGTTCACAGTTTGTGAATATCAACATTTTGTCAAGGATACAAGCTACATACTTTGACAGTTTATTGTAATGACAGTTTGCTGGTGTTGTATCAGAAAGCATTTTAAGTTCCAGAGAGGAAACATGAGAATTTAGACAACTAATGAACATTTCATACTTACATAATGGACACTGATAATTTGGATGTTTTGTTATTAATGGATTGAAGGATGCAATGTATTGTAAGTATATTTGACTACACTATTCCTTGATTTGATGTCATGTAGATGTATAGCTGACTATTTAATGATGGCAAGGAGTATCTAGATATTAATTTGGGTTAATTCTTTATTTATTGTAGATTCACCACTATTGTCAAAGAGTCACACAAAGTTGCTGTCAACAATTCGTGTCAATGTGTGTGGAATAAATATTGTTTCTTCAAATAACAAATCTGTGTTATCCTACAAAACATTCAACAGATATACTTTCATATATTTCCTATTGTGGAATTTGGATTTTGAATCTTTTTGAATTTATATACATTTTAATAAATTGTTTTTTAATAGAAAATAACAATATGCACATTACAGTAAAAAAATTAATTTAAATATAAAATAACAGAATATGCACATCATCAACTGGGCTTCATTTGCACAATACAGTAAAAAAATAATAATACAGTAAAATCATAAACTGGTAGAGCTTGCATTTGCGAACCAAACAAGGTATGTAACGTTTGCCTGCCACATATAGATGCGAAGTTATTGCACAAATGTCATGAAAGTACGTGCCGAATTCACCCAATTTACGCACCCAATTTACGCACCGAATTCACCCAAAGCCATCGCCGAATTCACAGTCGATTCTAGGGAATTCGGCGGCGCCGAAATTGATATGCGCCGAATTCACCTGTCACCACTAAATCAGTAAATGAGCGCTATTTATAGCCAACTGACTGCCTGAAAATTCCTAAACGGGCTAAATAACGCCGATTTTCGACAATAAAACGTAATTTTTTAAGTTCCCCCCTCCCCTAGATACATGTGCTCAGCTAAATATGTCACAGAAATCAGAATTTAGCACTTTTGACATTTGCACAGCAACGCAGCAGCAGCCTACAATTATATATATTTTGACGTGGCGAACGCCAGGACCTCTGATGCAAATTTATAGATTGTGTATCTGTTTAATACTTACCCAAGTTATTCAAAGCAGAATGCGGCAACCTCCCACTTGTCAGAGCAAAATGCTGTCGAAAAATGGCGCGAGCCAGTTAAATTTGGTTTCGAATTGAGGCTAATGCCTTTGATCGCAACACTATAAGACTGGTAATTACTAATGCTCTTTTAAAAAGAAAATTTTTGTTTATTAATGATTCCACAAGCTCGCCTTGTATGTTTCTTGGTAAATTGCCATAATTTGGTCTCGTAGTGTTAGTGAGCACATGGCCTTGTTGGTAAACAAATTGGAGTCTTATGATGTTAAGGCAAGGAGAAAATAGTGAAGAAGGCTTTCGGGGGGCTGGCAGCAGGGTGGGTGGTTTTTAAAAAATGGTAGCAAATTTGTGACAGGGTTGCCCGGCGGCGGGATGCTGGCGGTCAAGCTGTGATTTTTTTTTTGATGGATGCGGCGGGACTGTTGTGGCCTTGCAATGGTGGCTGTGTTGTGATGGGCTTGGACTTGGCAGTTGCTGCTGTTTGGTTGCTTGGTTGACAGGTCAAGGTGACATTGGAGATTACATTGTACAGTGCCCGACGTCGAAGTTGTGGCCGACACCGGAGTTGTGGACTTCAATAGTGACGTCCAGAGGCGGATTCAGAACATTTTGACAGAGAAAGATTTAGAATAGTAGCGATATCTATCACCCTATTCATTCGGAATGTTTGGATCGGCCCCAGGACGTCACCATTGAAGTCCACAACTCCGGTGTCGGCCACAACTTCGACGTCGGGCACTGTAGGAATTAAAGGATAAACTACACCGATTTCTTACATTTGGTTACGTACCAGGAGTGGACGGCCGTCAATGGGGACTTGAGCTAGCATGGATCATTATATTGT